>JAWHQI010000040.1:11418750-12722500 GCA_033032865.1 Dactylorhiza incarnata
AAGTCCTAGTAAATATGAAGAGGCACTGAAGTGGTGTGGGTACATTGGGCCACTCATTCGATCCCTGTACAAAAACAATATATCAATCTCGGGTAGACTGATGGCAGACATTGTTGGAAAAGTACTTATTTGTAAGCCAGGATCTCATGACAGAATCTCCAAGGAAATATTTGAACTGATGACAAATATTATTCTAAAGAAAATGACTGCATGGGGGTAGTGTTGTTTGAAAGAGTGAAGAATGCTCTGAAAAGCCCAAACTTTGGGAGAATTCTTTCTTTATTCCTATGCAATTCAACAGAGGAATTAAATTTACATCACTCCTTGGGATCTTCAATTCATTAAAATAAGAAAATTAACATGAAGGCTCTGGCTAAGTCGGGTCAAGCCTTCCAAAAGGCTGGAGAAAAATTGAAAGCTAGCAGCTCCAAAGTGAGCAATGGAACCCAGGAAGAAGAAGAATCATCTGGAGAAAGAGAATCTAGGGAAGTAAGAAACTTAGAAATATCTGATGGAACTGAGGGGGAGAGCATTCAAGATCAAGGTAATGCTCCAGTTGAGGGGGAGAGTCACATTGACCTCTTAGCCCAAGAAATATTTAGATGTAAGGAAGGAATGGCTTCATTTAAGGGGGGGGGGGGGGCATTCTACTGAACTGGCTACCATATAGGTTGAGATAGACACCACTGAAGGGTTGTCTATTCAAGAGAACCTGAATCTGTTTACAGTAGTGGAAACAATCACAGAGAGGGTTAAAGAAATTACCAAAGATAATTCCTGCTGAGAACTGATTGTGTACTCTAAAGCAGAAGAGGAAGAAGAAGAATAAGAAAGGGAAAACAACCCACACTCCTCTGACATTCCACACTCCTCTGCTGCAGCTGGTCAAGAAATTCCATCAAGCTCTATTATTGATCAGACCAAAATTCTACCAGATGAACAAAGAAGGAACCTTGAAAACCATGTGTCAAATGTCATCAAGGAAGTAAGAGTTGATCTAATGACTAAAATCAACCTCTTGAAAGAAAACATGGATCATGTTAACTCACAAATTAGTAGATTGTTTGTTAAAGTGATGAAATCACATAATGAAAAGCTAGACAACTCATCTCAGGACATCTCTAACATAGAGCAAAACCTGAGCAAAAATGATGAAGTACTGGAAAGTGGAATCAATCATTCACAGCAATATGTCCTCAACTGCCAAACTGAGGTATTGCATAACCAAGAAAGCATTAAGAATGACATTATGCAATATCAAGAGTACATAAATCAAAATCTCGCATGAAGAATAGAAGCCACCAAAGTTGAAATTCAACAAAGTGTATTTGAAGAAGCCAGAAAGGAGGAGAATATAGAGGCACAATAAGCAACATGACTAATGAATGAAATTCATATAGCTCTATGACATCCTCCCTATGTGCCATCTGAAGAACAGGATCAGCAACATCATTTCTTTATAGTACAACATTATCAACTCAGCCAAAGTTAGCATGATCCTAAAGTCCTCTATATGCCTCCAGATTCCTATGACACTGAGTATGATTCTATCATTCACTCTGACAGAGGAATGCGGATTGCTACTGATGAGGATGAAGTTCTGGAGAGAAAAACGAAGTATAAAGAAGAAAGGGAGGAAGACACCAATTTTTAACAATGGAGCCCTCAGTTAAGAAGCATCATTTGTACACATAAGAAGTTTACAATAAAGGAGGTCTGGATACACTTCAAGAACAAGAAACCTCCTCCAACTCCTCAAAGATACAATCCCAAACCAATCAACAACTTTGAGAGACAAAGATAAAAAAAGAAGAAGTTGAAGTTAAAGCTGTTAAAAGAGCAAGAGGGTTAGGGGATGTAATCATTAGGGAGAGGGAATGATGTTGCTTAGACCTAGTTAAGAACATTGTTAATCTATTTTTATATAAAATTTGAAGGATGTTCTCAAAATTGTGTCCATAACATTTTTAAGGTCTATGCGAATTCATCTATATTTGAGGTTCCGACTTCTTCAAATAGGGGGAGATTGTTGGGAACAATTCCCACAATATTCCTGATTTGAAGAAGCTCTCACAATATTGATGAACACATATGTATTTGATGCATGTACTTTCTTGTCAATGTGATTTTAAGTATTTGACAGTGCAAGTCTAACATAGAGCTAGACTTAGTGCATCAGACATAGTTTTGCCAATGTAATCCCTAATTGTGTAAGACACTATGTCGACCTAGGATCTAGAATATAATAGACTTGACACTAACTCTTAATAATCAAGAACAAATGTCTATCAAGTGAGCTGAAGCAAAGAGTTTGTATTGAGAAGATCGGAATTTGCAAAAGGAAAATATCATCTTGGTAAGATTCAATATCGTCGAGTGAAGGTCTCGATATCATCTTCAAGACTCTAAGCTACAAGACGGTATCGTCTTGTAAACTCACATCATTGTCTTTACCGTCTTGTCTAAGAAGAAGAAGAAGTAGAATATCAAAATATTGTCTTGGTGAAATACTTTCCAAGACGATATCGTCTTGACAAGATTCACATACTTTCTTATCATCTTAGAACTGTGCTACATAATGTCTGAAGAATTTATATAAAGAAAGAAATTGACTAAGTCAATTATCGTCTTGGTCACTCGAATTGTCTTCGAAGAACCAAGATGACATTTCATGAATTACAAGATGATTCATTTAAAAGAACTTAAATTCCATCTTACAGAGTATGAAGATATACCAAGTCAAATCATGTTGAAGATTCAACTAGAAGTCTAAAAAAACAAAATATTGTCTTGTAGCTAATCGATTCATGGAGAAGAATCGATTAGAAGACTGAAGAAACAAAATCGTGTTGAAGATTCGACATTGTCTTAGGGAACCACTATAAATAACATGTGTCTGTGTTGTGTTTGTTGTGTGATTGTTGCTTTTATACTTACTATTCCGCGAAGCTTTAAAATAGCCAACATCACCTATTCACCCCCTTTAGTTGAAGACACCCCTGGACTTTCACTAACCTTGCTCGATCCTCTAAGTAGCCGCTAAACAACCTTATAAGATCATACCTCCTTCACCTCGCTGATCTCCTCCTCTCTCTTCTACGACCAACAAAGTCCCTCCTCCGACGAACCTTTCCTCCGATGACCTCTTAGTCAACAACTTCCATACGAGAGCCCCCTCTCTCTTTTCTTCAGTGAGCTTCCTACAAAAGCCACTTCACCTGTCTCCCTTCTCCATTCCAACAACACGACGATAAGATCTCTAGCAAATTGTTGCCTTGCTCTCAATTCTCCTATAAGAACCAAGATCGTCACTTTATATTTTGGCGAACCTTCACCCAACCATGCAACCCCTTCTATTTCCAACAACTTCAAGCTCTAAAGACTCTACCCGAGCACCCTCTTACAACTCTCTAACTTACAGCTCCATGCCCTATTTTTTGTCAAGATTTTCACTTCCAAAGCTCCACCTGAGAACTCCCACTCTGCAAATAGCCCGATGATTTCCACCTCTTCAAACTAGAGTGCAAACTGTTGGGTTTTCTATACCCCTCGAAAGGAATGACATATCAAATATGCGCAGCGGAAATAACAAGAACAACCCAAAAGAAGCTAACGGATCTTGCGGTTTTCATGATTCAAGAGAATAAGCAAATCGAAATACAAAGTACCTTTGCGGGATTGAGTCAACACTCAACCAAGGTGCTCCAAAGAGAAATCCAAAGATCTGCCTTCGAGTTCTTCAAGAATCGAAATGGATCGATCCCTCTATAGAAGTCCACACAAGCAAAGGAGAACCCTAGCTTCTTGTCGTACAAGAACTAGGTCAGAGAAGGATGCTCCCAACGTCCCCACGGACTGCTAGATCCGATCCAGGGGAGGAGGCGACTGACGGCGGCGACTAGCGGCAGCGGAAGGCAATCGATGGACGGGAAGAACAAGATGCCCTCGCGCGGAACAATTTCGGTCGACTTCTCGTCCAAAATCCCAAAAGGATTAAGTTTTTTATTAGCCTAGAATCGCAAGCCCTTTTATACTTAAACGCATAAATCAGGCTATCCGCAGACCAGAACATTTCTGTCCAGATTTACATTCGCCGAATTCGACTAATCACTATAACCAAATTCGACTCAGATTCAGCTAAACCATTTCGACGAATTCGTCTATATGCTATAGCCGATTAGACTATATAAATTCGGTTATATCATTTCGTCGAAACCATTTCATCGAACTGAAATATTTCGGCTAAACCCTTTAGTCAAATCTGTTACAATTCGGTTAATCACATTAGCCGAATCGATATAGCTGAATTCCATTAGTCGAATCAACATAATTTGGTTAAACCCTTTAGCCGAATTTGACACAGTTCGGTTAAACCCTTTACCCAAATTTGTCTAGCATAAATCCATTCGTTTAAACCCTTTAAACGATTTCCCTTTGAGACATTCTCAAGTTAATGCCAAGCAGTCATAGGATTGGTCCTCCACTCATATCCAATATGAGTAAGGCCAACTCAATCCTTTCTCCAACTTCTCCAAACGCTTTTATGTGCGACCCTATAGGCTCATATTACGTTGGCAGTAAGACTAACTATTGATTGCTTTGAGATCACCTCAGAAACTCCAACACAAACTTGCTCTTGTCCAACAGCATTCCTCAAAATAGCAACCAATCTACATTTTCTAAGCCGATCACTACATCCAACGACAAATCTGACCCGGTGAGATCCGATTATGGATGGGATAGATGGATAAATGCCACATCCATGGCGATTGGGTATTATGCATAGATACCCTGTGATTTCTTCCTCGACTCCTCCTAAGCATAGATCTTAAGTATCACATTATTGGAAATGTCTCCGCAAAGCCTTATTTTTCCGGCAACCTACGAACACCTATGGTTAGTCGTGCTCGAGGTGGCCGTGGATCACTTAGGGTGGGCCTTACTTCCTCTCTCCACGAATCTCAAGGCATGACACTTGCGATCATAAATAATATCAAATCGTGTGATCAGGATAATGATGATTGCACAATAGAGAATAATATTGAAATGCTCAATCAAAATGGGGATTATCACGTGGTGGAGAAGCACATTAAATCATGTGATCAAATAATAGTGAATCACACGATAGAAAATAATGACGATCACGCAATTAAATATGTGTGGCTTATGTAATGGAGATCAATGTCAGATTGTATGACAAAATCAATGATGATCATGCGATAGAAATAATCGGTGAAGGTTGTGACAAAGATTAAATCAAGGCTGTGGAATTCATAGTTGGTCTTTGGTTAGAATAGTCGAATCAGCGTTGATCGTATCACATATTACAATAATATATAATCAACAATATAATGTCCTCCAAGGTCATAGTTGTGTCTGTCAACTATTGGTGCATATGAGGTGGATAGCCCCAAATCCTAGTTTCGGGCTGGGAAGTGGTTGTTATACCTAAATTGATGCATTGATCACACTCATATCAAGTTGTTTATACATGACAAATTAGCATATTTATGGATTGGTAGAGGTGTAGATGATTATTTCTGTTGAGCTTGTAGAGTGGTAGATTGATCACCTCCCCTAGTTGATAAGTAAATTGTAGTGAAATCTACCTGTATGTAATGTTAATGTGTAATGTTAATGTGTTAAGTGTTCTACACAACGAAATGGACTCGGCAAAAAGGCTGAGATGGGAAGAGATAATAACTTGACCATTCGAGAGCTTCTCGAGAGCACTCGACGAATTCGTCGAGTGTTAACGAGAAATCAGCAAACCACTCGACGAATTCGTCGAGTGTTCTTGAGTGAACATAACTTTACACGACAAAAATACTTAACAATTTTTTCTGAGACCTTTCGAGTAAACTCAACGAATTAACTAAGTCTTCACGAGATGTCTCGATGAATTCATCTAGATTTCTCAAGAGTACTCGAAGAATAAGACTTAGACAATTTTTCTTCCAATCCTGAATACAGCAAATACTTTATCTTGGCTTCTCTATAGTGTTTGAATATGAAGTACACCCCAATAGAGAGATTTCACTTGAGTCAACACCTTGGTCTACACAATGAGGGATTACATTGCATAGGCCTATGTTTTATGACTCATTGAAACCTGACATTGGTTTGTACTTAGAAATTAAAATCTTGCAAACACATAACTAAAATGCCACATCAAATACAATATCAATTCATCTTAGTTCAAGGGGCACTTCTTCAAATTAAGGTTATTGTGGCTACAATATCCAACAATCTCCCCCTATTTGAAGAAGTCAGAACCTTATCTACTAAGGTGAATTGCATGAATAATAAGCATAATCACAAACAAAAGTAATGGCAAGAATAATTGAGATAAATAGAATGACAATCAAAACATTAATAGATATGTAAATGTTTTCAGGATTTAAACACAGAGTCACAACATACATCTAAGGAAATTTGGCCTTCCCCTCCTTGCTTTTCTTCAGCTGCCAAGCAAAGTATGCATTTGGCTTTGGATAGTATTTTGGAGGAGGTGGATGAGCACTTGGATTGTTATACCCATGATCTCTGAAGTGAATCTTCCATTTCAACTTTACAGCCTTGTGCTTGTTGATCTCTTTCGGAGTGTAATAGTTACGGGGCACTCCATTTGAGATGTCAATTAACTTGTAAGTATCCAAGATATTCCTTTAGATGTTGGACTCCATACTTCAGAAAATTCTCTTCTTTTTGCAACTGGCTGTCTGATTTCTATACTTGGTCCTCTTCTTTTAGAAGGATCTGACTTACTTGCAAAAGGACCTTCCCTATATTTTCTCTTCTTTACTACAGGCTCTGATGGTTCAACAACATCTTCCTGATTAGACCATAACTGAGTATATTGAACTGGAGGGATAGGAGGTACATCCTCATAAAAATGCTTAGGGAGGGTTGATCTTGAGGTCTTCCCATCAGCCCTTCATACAACCACTGGAAGCTTTGATTATTGTAGACATTTGCTTCATGGAATTTGCTTTCAACTTCTCTGCTTAACTCATGCATTTGACAAAGAATATTCTCCTTCCCCTTTCTGACTTCTTCACTTATGGTTTGGAGAATATCTTCCTTGAAGCTTGTCAAGTCAGCAATGACTTGATCTCTGTTGCTTTCTCCTTTCTGAAATATGGAGCCTTGACCTTCTAAAAGTGTCTTTGAATTTTCATAAACATACTTTAGTCCTTCATTAGTAAAACTTACAGCTTTTACACCATTTGTAAAATAATTATCTAACTCATCTCTCATGTTAGATAAAGTAAGCTTGACCTCAACTAGGCAATTTTTTAGATCAGATTCAAGCTCTTTGACCTTGTCAAACACTTGCTTCATGGAGAATTCCAAATGCTCTGCTTGAGTTTTGAGCAAGGCTTCAATTGTTTGTAGCAGCTCAGAATTTTAGGTGGAAGTAACAAGAGCATGAGTGTTATGATTAGAAGGTGTGCCAAAGCTCTCATCATTGAACATAAGCTCATTTAACTGAAGTCCCCCTAGAGAAGGCACAGTCTGATTCAATTCATTCATTTGAGTAGGAGGTGCAGACTGCACATCCTCTCCTTCTTCATCATTAGGAAAAAATTCTATGGCAGCTTGATCTTCTTCTAGATTCTCCCCCTCAAACACTGCAGGAGACATCTCTTCAACAGGAGGTACATAATCAACAATAAGAATTCCAACACATGAGGATTCTTAAGCTTTAACCACCTCTTCTTCACCAGATTAGTGAGCACAAGGAACTAGTTTTTTAGCAATACCACTTACCTAAACTGGATCAATCTCAGGGCCATCACTGCCACCATCATCATCATTCTCATCATCACCATCATCATCATCATCACCAACATACAACCTCTCCGGATCACTTGTAGAAAGATCATGTAACTTTTCTGAGTACTGCCCAGGAACCATATTAAAACTCTTCTCAAGATTGGAGACAAATACATCAAACTGACTTTGCAAGTTTGGAGTGGCCAGCTGAGCTAAAGTGGGCTCTCTCTGAATAATTGATTTTGGAGCTTGAGAGATCTCCGCTGGACAAGTGAAACAATTGGACCTGGAGAAACAACCTTTGATGGAGAGGGTTGTTACCTTTCCTCTTCTTCATCAGCTTCTTCTTCCTCATCACTAGGCTTCTTCAGACCAGGTCTCACAATCTTACTTTCCCATCTGGAAAGAATTGAAGAATCAATCTTTTTCAAATGATGAATGGGGCTTCCAGAGGACATGTCAAATATGCTCCCATCCAGTTGATTGAAGTAAAGTGAGATGATCCTTCCAAAATTAGGAACCATCAAGCTTGCCTTGATCTTCTCAAATAAAATTAGACCCAAGTTCACCTCCTTTGTGCAGATAATACCTGCTACTAGCTTGAACATATCATTTGAAAGGTAGTCGTGCGAGCCTACCTTACACGACAGAACTTTTCCCAGAATATCTGAGAGAAGTTTTCCTTCACCATTCATATTCTTTCTTCTGACAGCATTTGTTCATCTAGGCAAACAACAAAACAGCAGAGCTATATTATGATCTTCTTCATAGAGGAAATCTTCTTCTTCCACGACTGTCAACCTCAAAAGTCTAGACAGTTTAAATGGCTTCATCTTCATAACTCTGTCTCTTACTATCAATTTTATAACATTTTCGTGATGACAAACCTTGGCATTCTTGAAGATTTCCAATACATCCCTATTTAACACGCGACATGGGTGTTTTAGAATGAAGGAGAGACCGACTTCTTCTAGAAAGATAATGACATTCCTGAACTCATCAGTGGCGCTTGCGAATCCGGTGCGAACTAGCTCTCCCTATACCTGAAGGAGACTGGCGCCCTTACGAGACATTGCGACTTGAATTGAACAAGGGTTTCGGCGAGAGGGAGACGAATCAATGGAAGATTTAGAGAAATAGGCGTGTGTGACTCGTGAAACCCTTAAAACCTTTATATATATTAGAGTTTTGAGGTGAGAGGAGGCACGTACCTTTTAAAGGAAATGACTCTTCAAATCCAATAATTAGAGAAATTAGGTTTAAATTCTGTTGAGAGAAGCATTCGACGAAAGGGCTTTAAAATTCGTCGAATTGATTCGCCGATTCACCTAAAGGACTTAACAAAATAAAATTTTTGTCAAAACCACTACTGTAATTTCCTTGACTTCTTTGAAATATCATATTTTTCTTACTTTGATTGATTCCTTTGACTTTTCTTCAAGACTCCTTGTTCAGCATACCAAATTCCAATTTGAAATAGTTGAACTTGGTCTTATGATGAAAATTTATGAAAATATCTGCAACTTGCTTATCCATCGGGACATAACTGAGGTTGATGTCCTTGTTCTCCACATGCTCCCAGATGAAGTGATAGCGTATCTCTATGTGCTTTGTCCGACTGTGAGAGACTATATTATTGGCAATTGCTATTGCACTTGATGAGTTAGAGAACATGGGAATCTCTTTCAACTTCAAGTTGTAGTCTTCAAGCCGATTCCACATCTATAGAAGTTGTGCACAACAACTGCATGCAGAGATATATTCTGATTCAGCAGTTGAAATTGCTACACAATTCTGCTTCTTGCTACTCCAAGAAATAAGCCTCCTTCCAAGGAATTGGCATGTCCCACTGTCATCCCTGCTACCTGCAAAATCAGCATCTGAAAAACCTGTTAGCTGGAAGTCATTACTTCTTGGGTATCATAAGCCAAGATTCGGCGTGCCTTTAAGGTATCTCAAAATCCTCTTTGCTGCGACATAATGAGATTCCTTAGAGTTCACCTGAAATTAAGCACAAACACATGTTAAGAACATTATGTCCGGTCTACTGGCAGTAAGGTAGAGCAAGGATCCAATTATGCTTCTGTACTTAGTTTCATCAAAAGGTTTCCCTTTCGCATCCTTGTCTAGAGTCATAGTTGAACTCATTGGAGTCCTCATTAAGGTTGCATTCTCTATTTCGAATTTCTCATTCAACTCTTTGGTAAACTTCGTCTGAGAGATAAAAATTCCAAATTCAGATTGTTTCACCTGAAGTCCTAAGAAATACTTCAGCTCACCCATACTACTCATTTCAAATATTTCTTGCATCAAGTTAGAAAACTGTTTGCAAAGGTGATCATCCGTAGATCCAAAGATAATATCATCAACATAGATTTGCACTAGAAAAATATTGCCTCTTACTTCCCTAAGAAATAATGTCCAATCTATCTTTCCTCTTGTGAATTTGTTCTCAAGAAGGAAGCTAGAGAGGGTCTCATACCAAGCTCGGGGTGCTTGTTTTAGACCATATAATGTTTTTTGTAAGAAATAAACATAATCAGGGAGGGAGGAATCAACAAAACCCGGAGGTTGTTCTACGTATACTTCTTCCTTTAAATTACTATTCAGGAAGGCTGACTTCGCGTCCATTTGATAGAACTTAAATCCCTTGTGAGTAGCATACGCTAGAAACAACCTGGTCGCTTTGAGTCTAGCCACTGGAGCATAATTCTGATCGAAGTCGATCCCTTCTTCTTGTCGGTAACCTTGGGCAACAAGTTTGGCTTGTTCTTCATGTTTATACCGTTCTCATCCAGCTTATTTCTGCAAACCCATTTTATTCTGATGACATTCTGACCTTTGGGCCTTGGAACTAGCTTCCAGACTTTGCATCTTTTGAATTGATTGAGCTCCTCTTGCAGTGCAATGATCCATGAAGCATCCTCTTGGCCCTCATCAAATTTCTTTGGCTCTTCGAATGAAAACTTAAATGCAAATCTTTGTTAGCTATACCTCTTCTTGTCCTTATTCCGGATCTGTTAGCTCCGATGATTTGATTTGCTGGGTGATCTCTTTGTTGTCTGATCACCAGGTTTCTTACACTACCCCTAATAGTAGGTTATTCTGCTTCTGGTACATCTTCTATTTATTGAGGTTCTTCTTCTTCAGGTGTAATTGGATCATTCACTGAAATTGTCCCTAGAGCATCTTCCTTTATGACTTCTTCCAAGTTTAGTTGTTTCAGTTTCAAACTTGCACATTCATCTTCAACAATAACATTAGAAGAGCTGATATGAAGCATACTCATCTCATCAAATACAACATTTATGGATTATTCAACAACCAGAGTTATTTTGTTGAAAATCCAATATGTCGTACTATGACTACTATAGCCTATAAAAATACCTTCAAAACATTTTTCACTAAACTTAGTTTTGTAATGCTTCCCGTTTTTAAGTAGGAAGCATTTACTGTCAAAAATTCAAAAATAAGATACATTTGGTTTCCTGCCCTTTAAAAGTTCATAAGATGTCTTATGATGGTTCTTGTTGATTAGTGCTCTGTTTTGCACGTGACAAGCATTGTTGACAGCTTCTGCCCAGAAATATTCTGGAAGAGAAGAATCATTCAACATTGTTCTACTTTCCTCAATGAGTGTTCAATTCTTTCTCTTGACAACTCCATTTTGTTGTGGAGTAGGAGGAGAGGAAAACTCATGAAAGATACCTAAGCTTTCACAAAATTCTGTCATAGCCCCAGACTTGAATTCTGTTACGTGGTCACTTCATATTTTGACTACGGAGCAGCTTAGTTCATTCTGGATTTGCCTAACAAAATTAGTGAAAGAGTCAAAAGTATCTGACTTGTGTTTCAGAAATAATACCCAACCAAAATGTGAGTAGTCATCAACAATTACCAAGATATAAGATTTACCTCCTAAACTCCTAATTGGCATGGGACCTAATAGATCCATATGAAGCAGATATAAACATAAGGTAGAATTTTTGCCAATTATGCTCTTAAAATTAGCCCGAGTCTGCTTGCACATTTGGCATGCATGACAAGGTCTCTCTTTATTGCACTTAACATCAGGTGCGTCACACACTAAGCTGTGAGAAAATAACATATTTATAGTTTTGAAATTAATATGTGTTAGTCTCTTGTGTCATTGGTCACAAAAAGATGCACTATCTTTTGCCAAAAAGCATACTGGTGTAGAAGAATCTAAACAAACGAAATTTAAGTAGAAAATATTTCTACTCCTAGTGCTTGTTAAAATAGTTTTTGACTAATCAGACGAATTTATCAAGCACTTGTCCTTGTAGAACTCAACAATATGGCCTTTGTCACATAATTGACTTATGCTGATAAAATTATGTTGTAATCCTTTAACATATGCTACGTATGTGAATGAGACTATACCGTTGGTGATCATACCGTAGCCTTTTATGATTCCCCGATCAGATCCACCAAAGATAACCTTTGGACCATCCTTGACTGGGGTGTAGTTTTGCAAAATGCTTCTTGTTCCGGTCATGTGCCGCGAACATCCACTGTCCAAGTACCAGATAGGCATGTTGTTGGCCTTTGGACATACATGCAATCAATAATCAATTGCCCTTAGGAATCCAAAAGGATTTGGGTCCTTGACTCCTTGTTATACGACTTCCACTTGGGGTGTTAATATTGCGAGTGGTCGTCCTTACACTATTAACTAGTGGAGTCCTAGAATTCATTGGATTAAACCAACAATCTATGGCGAAGTGACCAACTTTGCCACAACACCAACAGTCCAATCTGTTGTACCTTCTTTTCCTCTCCTGCTTAACTCTTCGAATGGGGGGTATAGCAAGCTACCGACTTGGAGGTGGAAGCCTCGTGATTGCAACAAACACATGACTCCATTGGAAGTGGTTTCGTAGCAACAAGTTTAACTTTTGGTGCTTTCTTTGGTGACGGTCCATGCACGAATGAACCATAGTCCTTGAGGACTATCTCTTCGTAAGGAGCTTTGAAAGCAGTCGTTCCGAAGTTTCGGGGATGGATCCATCCATGGTTACTCTTATTGGACTCAACATGAGTTGGTCTAGTAAAGTGACCATAAGACGTTTCAAAGTCATAGGCGTTTGCGGAAAAACTACCTTCTTGAATGAAGGTTGGCTTTGATCAGCCTTACCCTTACCCTTAACAGCTCTTCTCTTAACAACCTTACTCTTCTCGGTCTGATGACCGATACCGCTACCCTTTGCAGGAGCTGAGAAGCCATCAATGAGAGGAAGGATGGTCTTTGGTTTAGAAAAGTTTTCCACTAGCTTTCTCTCAACCACTAACTTCCCTTCCAACATAGTTTTGTATTTCTCCTTCATCTTTAATAATTTAGCAGAGATTTTGAGTTCGTCCTTCAAGAGTTGGAATTCATCTCTAAAATGAAGTAATTTTTCAATTTCTTCCCTCAGATCCGATTCCATGGTTTTGAGAGATGCAATATCTTTGGCCTGGTATTTAACTCTTGTGGCATCTGTTATATAACTTCAACAATGCTTGGTGCTGAACCATTGATGAGTAATTTATTTACTCAACTTTTAGTTTAAGTTTATTATGTTTTTAATATAAAATTATGTTATTTATAGGAATTGTATCATATAAATCCTTCCATTGTTTATTTCATAAGCTAACTTAAGTTTATTTTGTGTTTTCAGGTTTTCTGGGCTGTTTCGAGCAAAAAGTTAAATTACACGCCCCAGGTCACGGGCATGACCCATGGGCGTGTAACCTACGAAGTGTTCCAGACCTGTTTCTGCCACTCCGGGGACGTTCCGTGAAGATTTTGCCAAGTACACGCCCCAGGACACGGGCGTGACCAAGGGCATGACCCAATATCACGGCCGCGACCCGCCACATGCATCCGGAGCCAGCTGCCACGTCAATTAAAATTACACGCCCTCCAGGCACGGGTGTGACATCAGGTCACGGGCGTGACACTGGAGGTGTGACATCCAGCACACGGGCGTGACTCTTCCCACGCCAATTTCCCGCCGAAGCTTCCCGCCAGCAGCGAGTTTCAAAGATTACACGCCCCAGGTCATGGGCGTGACCTAGGTCGTGACGCGCTTGAAACGCCTGCATTGAAGCCAGACGCGCCCTCTCCGCACCAGCATCGATCACGCCCCTTACACGCCCCTTGGTCACAGGCGTGACCAAGGGCGTGTAACACCAAATTTTCAACTATTTAAAGGGTGCTTTTCCAGAAGTTCAGGGCCGAAGTTTTGGAGTTCTAGCTTATTTTCTTGCACTGTTTTTGTAATTCTTAAGCTTGTAATCTTCCTTCTTAGCTTGTTCTTTCAATTCCTAGCTTGTAATTTTTAATTCCTAGTTGTAATTTCTTTTGCAAGTCAATAAAAAGTAGTTCCTTTTTCACTTAATCTATTCTATTTTCCATTATGTACTCTTTTATTTCTCGTAATTCCTCCATCTCCATGAGTAGCTAAATTTCCATTAGTACTCGGCCGAGATGATCCAAGGAAAAAATAGTTCATAATTTTGTTCAGAACTTCTTTCTCTCTTATTTAGATCGCTTAGATTTATCCTTGAATTTAAATTGATTGAGATTATATTATCGATATATAAATCTCATTCTTGTTTTCGTAGTCTAATAACCGAGAGGTTTTGAGTTCGAATCGATCATTTCAAGGATAAAGAGATTTGAATGCACTCCTCGAGAGAGGACGACATAAATCTCCCGGATTGGAGTCGAATCCAATAGAGGGGTTCACTTCGTTAAAGCAAGTTTAGAGGTTTCAATTATAGAACGAGAGTTCGGTTGATCAACCTAATCTTAGTTGGGCGTATCCTCGAGAGAGGTACGTTTATAATTCGGGAACCTCCACGGTCAAGCAATTCTTTTAAAGAGAATTAGAAGTTTTATTTCTTAATTTATTTATTTTTTCCAAGGTGATTCAAGGTCGAGTGCTAGTTCTTTTATCATAGTTTTAACAAATTATTTCTCTTTCTTGCAAGCAACCAACCCGAGTTTTGTTCGATAAAATAATAGAGATTTTCCGAAGTAAGAGTAATCAACCGCCCCGAGTCTAATACGACCTTGGTTTTTTATAACCTATACTACATTCGATACGGTACACTTGCCGTTATCGTTTGCGGGTATAGTTTTGCGTATAAACCATTAATTTTGATTGCTCTTGAGAAGTGTAGCCTTCATCCGCATTGGACTCAGCTTCTGAATAAGAAAGATGAGTGTGCGAGTTTACCTTCCCCTCATAATAGGTTTCGTTGTTTTCCTCATCAGTTTGAGCCATGAGCTCGAAGTAGGCTTCTTCGTCTGAGCTTGACTCATCCAAGTCGCTGTCGCTTAGACTATTAGACTACTTAGCCAAGAAGCTCTTTTCCTCCTTCTTCTTACTTTTGAAGGATTTCTTGTCTTCCTTTCTTGATCCTTTTTTTCTTGTATGGGAAATCAACGATCATATGCCCTGGCTTATTACAGCAATAACAAATGATATCAGTCAAAATATTTTTATTCGGTTTAGTTTAATACCTATCGTTGTTGTATCCCTTCTTGTGATGTTCACCATCATGTCTTGATCTTCTATGATCCGATGAGGAGGATTGACTTTTCCTCTGCTTCCTTTTGTTTAGCAATCTCTTGAATTGCTTGAAGAGTAAGGAGAACTCTCCATCGGACATGTCTGAGCCTGATGAGCAAGCCACAGACTCGTCATCTTCATCTGACGATTGTATCCTCACCGATAACATGATCTTACCTTTCTTTGACCCTTCAGCCTTCAGTTCTATGGAGTTCTCCTTTCCAGAAGTCCCATTGCCTTCTTTCTCAGCTTTCCTGATGCTGAGCTTTAGTTCATGGGAAAGAAGCTTCCCAAATAGAAACCGGGCTCCAGTGTAGCCAACTTACCAAATTCCCTAATGTCAATAGCCTTGGTATCTCATTCTTTTATCAGGGATCTCAAGAACTTATCATTCAGTTCACCAACAATGAATTCTCGATGAAAGTTCCTTACACCGTTGACAATCTTGAAGAGCTTCTCATAAGTGTCAGAAATAGAGTCCTATGGATCTTGCTTGAAAGCTTCGTATTCTTTATTTAGCAAAGATCTTCGATCATCCCTTACTTCATATGTACCTTCCATCAAGACGACAAGAGAATCCCACATCTCTTTGACAGATTTGCAGTGGAAGAGGTTCTGTAGCATAGAGTCATCCACAGCACTGGAAATAATGTTCTTCTCCTTCTTGTCCAAGGCGACAAGAACAATTTCATCCTTTTTTAAATCAAGCAACTTTTTAGGAACTTGTACATTTGGATTGATAGTTGATGATGTCATAGGAACATGAGGACCTTCTTCAATGACCTGAAAGATTCTTGGATCGACGACTTCCATATAAAACTTTACTGTTTCCTTCCACACGGGGAAGTTCTCTTTTGTGCACACCGGCAACTTCATGGAAGAATCTTTGTTTCTATCCATTCCAGACATGGTGTCTTTGAACAACTAGATAGAGGACTTTTGATCAAGGTGTTAACCTCTTAACGAACAACCTGGCTCTGATACTAATTGAAAGTATCTAGTTGCTACCTAAATCACCTGGAGGGGGGTGAATAGGTGACTTATATGGCTTTTAAGCGGAATTAAAAACTTTAAAGTAAAGCACACAAAAATCAAAAGAGTACACACAAACACAAGGATTTATAGTGGTTTCCCGGAATGGGTACGTCCACTTTCCCACCTCACTGATCTAGCACCCCCAGCTAGACTAGGCTACTTCACTATCTCAGATTAAAATAATCTTACAACTCGGAGTATACAACTCCTACAAACTCTCCTACACAATCTCGGAGCACAAACTCTCCTACTCTCGATCCTCTAAACTAGGATCTACAAGAACTCGGAAGAGAAACTTCCTACAACTCGAAGAATAAACTCTCCAACAAAAATATTGTAAAGGTTTTTACAAATCTCTAGATTGAATCTCAAAGAGATTTAACTTGATCAGATCTGAAAATAATAGATCTTCTTCTTCCTTGACCGAAATGAAAATATGGATCTTGAAAGAAGGAAGAAGAAATCTTGTCTTGAGAGAACCTGATCTGAAAAACTTACGAAACAACTAGATATGAAAAGAACTTGAGGAAGACAGAGATCAGAGATCTAGTTGAATCTTTTATTCAAGAAGGATCATGCAAGAACTTTTTCGGCAGCATAAATGTCGATTTGCGAGAACGAAGAAGGCCAACAGACATTTTCTGATTTCAACAATTAGGCACGATTAGGTTTGAACAAAATAATCATTAAGTATTTATAGATCCTTCTCAGAACGGCTAGTAATGAAATTTAAGGATTAATCTCCACGTGTACTGTACTTGGAGGAAGCCCTAAAATAAGGAAAGACGGATGCGATTTTGAACAAAACGTCCTCTGTCAGCATTCGTCGAGTGAACTCGTGAAATCAATGATTACTCGACGAATTCACTTAATAACTCGACGAAATGGACTTGGCAAAAAGGCTGAGACGGGAAGAGAGAATAACTTGACCACTAGAGAACTTCTCGAGAGCACTCGACGAATTCGTCGAGTGTTCACGAGAAATCAGCAGACCACTCGATGAATTCGTTGAGTGTTCTCGAGTGAACTTAACTTTACTCGACGAAAATACTTAACAATTTTCTCTGAGACCTTTCATGTAAACTCAATGAATTAACTAAGTCTTCACGAGATATCTCGACGAATTCATCTAGATTTCTCGAGAGTACTCGACGAAAAAGACTTAGACAATTTTTCTTCCAATCCAGAAAATAGCAACTACATTATATTGGCTTCTCCATAGTGTTTGAATATGAAGTACACCCCAATCGAGAGATTGCACTTGAGTCAACACCTTGGTCTAAACAATGAGGGATTGCAATGCATATGCATGTATTTTATGGCTCATTGAAACCTGACATTGGTTTGTACTTAGAAATTAATATCATGCAAACACATAACTAAAATGCCACATCAAATACAATATCAATTCATCTTAGTTCAAGGGGCACTTCTTCAAATCAAGGTTATTGTGGCTACAATACACATAGGGCTTGAGGGCCTGAGTTTGTAGGGCTTGAGGGCCTGACTTTATAGGGATTGAGGCCCTTAGTTTGTAGGGCTTGAGGGCTTGAGTTTGTAGGGCTTGAGGGCCTGAGCTGTAGGGCCTGTGTGCGTGAGTTGTAAGATCTGTGAAGTAGATCTGAGTTTTGGGGCAGTTTGCTGACTCTTGCATACTTCTAGATAGGCGCAGAGTGACAGTGGACTAATCAAGACACATTGTCTTAAGGAACCACTATAGATCTTGTGTACTTGTGTGTTGTGCCTTGTGACTCTTGACTGTGCTGTGAATTGTTCTGTGCATAAAATAAAAATAGCCATATCACCTATTTTCCCCCCTCTAGGTGATAGTTCCATATATAACAAGTGGTATCAAAGGTAGGTTGATCAAGAGTGACTTAACAGTCAGATCTTGATCTTGGAACTATTCCCTATGGCTGGAAGTGATCAGTACAGAGAAATGAGATCCATGAAGCTCCGAACCTGCACAAAAGATAACTTTCCCATTTGGAAAGAAAGGGTCATACTGTTCATGGAATCTGCTAAACCCAAAGTCTTTGTGGCTGTTCAAGTGGGACCCTTCATACACATGGTTGCATCTACCATTGATCCTAACTTGAGAGTGCCAAAGAAATATGCTGACATGAGCAAGGATGAACTTGCTCTGGTGGGCCTTGATAAGATGGCTCGTAACATTATTGTGAGTGTCATTGATGACTCAACCCTCCAAAATCTTATTCACTACAAAACTGCCAAGGAGATGTGGGACTCCTTTGTTGTCTACATGGAGGGGACTGAAGAAGTGAGGGATGATAGTAAATCCCTCCTAAATCAGGAGTATGAGGCCTTCAAGCAAGGCAAGAATGAAAATATCTCCAACTACTATGAGAGATTTTTCAAGGTAGTAAATGGTATGAAAAACTATGGAAGGGAGTTCACAAACTCCGACCTAAATGACAAATTCCTTCGATCCCACACTAAGGAATCAGATATTAAAATTTGTGTTATCAGGGAAATGGCTCAACTGGGCAACATGGAGCCCAAGAAACAATATGTGAAATTGCTGTCTCACGAGCTTCAGCTCAACACCAGAAAAGCCGAAGAAGAAATCTCAAGGAGGGGCACCAGAGAAAGATACATGGCCCTCAAGGATGAAATCTTTAGGAGAACCAAGGACAAGAATCCTGCAATTTAGGATAAATCTGAAAGCAGTGAAGCTTCTAATGCCAGCACATCAGAATCTGACAACATTGATAAAGAACTGGCTCTCTTCTCCAAACAGTTCAAAAAGCTAATGTCTAGAAGGAAAAGAGATAGCCATAGGTCATCCTCTTAAAGGGAGGAAAGGTATAAATATAAACCTAGTAAATTTGATTTAACTAACACAGTTTGCTATTGTTGCAAGAAAACTGGACACATGATTGCTGATTGCCCCTCCAAGAAGAGGGAATCAAAGAATTATGAAGAGAAAATAAGTTCAAGGGACAAAAAGAAATCAGAGAAAGGATTCGTAACAACGATAATCAGAACTATATGTGATTCTGATTCAAGCTCTTCAGAAACTGAGGAGGATGCTCTAATTGACCTAATGGTCATAAATGAAGAAATTCGGGATGAGAACAACTCTCCTGGGAAGGTACTTATCAGAGCTCCTTTGTCTGTCTCTGATTCTAAATCAGTGGCAGATTATTTGCATGATGATGAAAGTTAGTCTGCTCACAGCAACACATCCTCAGTATACCCACATGAGGATGAATATGAATTAATGCAGCAATATGAAGCTCTGTGGGAAGCTTTTAAGAAAAGCAAGAAACTCCTTAGAGTTCTGTCTAAGGAGTTGGCATCCTTGAAAACTGCCCACTCTGAGCTCTAGGGGTCAGCTGAGAAGTTGACTGCTATGAGCAAAGAAGTGGACAAATTCAAGGAAGCCACAAAGCTCAAAACTTCTGAATTGGCTCAGAAGAACAAGGTCATCAAAGACCTTGACGAAATGCTGCTGGCTGAAAAGAGAATTATTGCCCGCTTCTCAAAACACAAGACTGTCCTTCCTATCATCGATAATTTTTCTGCACCATTCAGAGCTGGTGTAGGATTCAATGAGACAGTCAAGGACAAAGCTTCTGAAGCATTACCTTCCTTTAAGAAGGTGATGCTAGCATCAAATCCTTTTGACCAGGAATCTTCTTATGGTCATCTGACCAATGCATGCTCAACTAGTGGCAAGTAAGCCCTCTACCTCAAATAGAAGAGCATGCTTTGGGCTGGGTGCTTTTAAAGCACCTCATGAAGATATTCAAATAAAGAATCCAGGTCCTTTTATCCAAGGACCTGTAACAACAACACTCAAAAGAAAGGTAAAGACAGTTCCTGTAAGACCCTATTTTTTTGCTACAAAACTGGGTCTTATGCCCAGAACCGCCGCTTTGCGTTGACACCAACACACAAGAATAACACCACTACAAAGCGCCGATCCTGCCTTCCATATCGATCACAGAAGAAGAAAAGTATAAACAAAAATATAGAATGAAAGTGGAGGTTAGATCTTAAATTAACTATAGGGGGGTGAATAGAGTTTAAAACTTTTCCCTGAGTTTTATTTGCGGAATTGAAAATACTGATATAAGTATATGTGTAGAGAGGGAGTGATAAATAAAAACTGAAATAAAATGAATAATGAAAAAAGCACACATCACAACACAGAAAAGAAATCAAACACAGAGGACACAAGGAGCTATAGTAGTTCCCCACCAAACTTGGGTACGTCTACTCTTCTGCCACCCTTGGTAGGAATCCACTAGGATTTTTGATCAGGTGCCCTCACACCAATGAGCTTTTGATAAGGTGTCCAAAAACCAACTAGATTTTTTGATCAGGTGTCTTGCCACCAATGGGGTAAAATTTTGAAGGGAGTTTTAACCCTGTACAGAATGGGATAGAGAGGGGTTTAGATGTTCTTCTCTGTCAAGATGTATAGAGAAGATTCTAGTGGATGTTGATGTAGAAAAGAACTCCTCAATCTGATATGAGATATTTGACAGTTGATTTTGCTGGAGCTTTTCTTGAAGAAATAATCTTCCTGTAGCTGATAAATCAGAGAAACTAGAATGCTTCTCAGATTGTTTGTTGCTCTTTGGATATTTGTGCTTGCAACTGATGACTGAGAGATGAAAGCACATGTTTTCAGAAAATGAATGCTGCTTCAAGGAAGAAGACGATCTGTATAAGCTTTTTTTGTTCTTCTTTCTTCCTGTAGCTTTTCTTCTTTCTTTCTTGATCTGATTCTTGCAGCAGCAGAAATACTGAGAGGTGGTGTTGAAGATGTTCTCAGAAAATGTGCTGCTTGAGGAGGAAGAAGATGAAGTTCTGTTCTCCCAAAAAAATGCTGAGCAGGAAGAAGATGAAGATGTGTGTATTTTTGTTCTTCTGTTCTTCTTGTATGTTTCTCTCTTTCTTTTTCTGTACTAAAGATCTGACGTGAAAGCTATAAAATTAATCTGCTATATTTCTTTCATTTTCATTTGATAATCTCTGACTGACATTAATTGCAGATTCCTTAAATTTAGGAATATAATATGCTGAAGAGTTATTTTGAAAACATAAAACTGCTGCGCCGTTTAATTCTTTCCTTTTCCAGGAATATGTCCTTTTCCGAGGAAATATCAACGGCTATAACATTAAATGCTTGCACGGCTGTAAGGTTAAATCAGCAATATATATATAGAAATATATAAATAGAAATAATAAATATTGCTTTAATAAAGTCTGACAGCATATTAGTCGAGCTGAGAATAAGAAATATAATACTGAAGATATTTCGTCGAGCTCAGGTTCAAGTTCGTCGACCTCATCATTTGATTCGTCGACCTGATCATTTGATTCAATATTTCTGAACATCTGATGAATATTCGTCGAACGTAGACTGGAGTTCGTCGAATGGAACTGTTCGTCGAATGCAGAGACTTGATATTTCGTCGACCACTGAATATTGAGCCATTCGTCGAACGCAGACTTGAGTTCGTTGAATGCAGGATTTCGTCGACCGCTGAGACGGCGTCTATTCGTCGACTGCTGAGATAATCTGTTCGTCGACCGCTGAACCACTGGATTTCGTCGAGCGCAGAGCGCCGTTCGTCGAATGCAGGTAGACGTTCGTCGAACGCAGAGAATATATGTAAATTTTATTCTTTCTCTTATTTTCTGCCTATTAAATATATGTCTTTTCAGCCTTCTTTCTTAATGAGATTTAATCTAAGTTATAAGATATATTATGATATAAACTTAGACACTAAAGGTGGATCCTAACTCAAAACAAACCTAAGGTTCCAACAATCTCCCCCTATTTGAGTTGGGATCCTAATCCAAATTAAGACTAGGTTCTAACATAGAAGTTCAATTCCAAAATCACATGCAATATATAATAAATGTCCATATGATATAACTGAAATAACAAAGGTTACAATAATAAAGGGCTCATGCCCTATACATCATGTCCTCACTACAAGGTCACTCGCGGAAGCAAACTACTAATCACTCACTGATTTTGAAACTGGTGCACCTGTACTAGACTGGCCCGCCTCATTCTGCACCGGCCTCTAGTGCTGATGCGTCTGCTCGATCCCCTAAAATGATATGGTTCACCGACCATTAGTCAAAAAGACTATGCCTTATTTTCCTACCCCTCCCCCAATGGCTCCTAGGCACCGCATGGGAGGATGAAGTGGAGGACAGCAAGGGGTATAAATCAAAGAGAAGATGGCGGTGAATCTAACTACGGAAAGTTCTACCACTACACATGTTTATATAGATTATTGAAGCAGTAATATAAAGCATAGTGAAGAGCAAGTAAAGAACAGTAAGTAAAGCAGTTATACAATAGAAAAAGTAGCCATTGATTTATAGGAATGCCCATACAAACCTATAGACCAAGGGATCGTTTAGCAAGGCCTATCATATAAAAAGTCCCATAACTGATTTATATGATAGGGGTAGGGGTTGAAATGCAATGCTTATGCCA
Source organism: Dactylorhiza incarnata (assembly GCA_033032865.1). NCBI lineage: Eukaryota > Viridiplantae > Streptophyta > Magnoliopsida > Asparagales > Orchidaceae > Dactylorhiza > Dactylorhiza incarnata. The sequence goes on from JAWHQI010000040.1 coordinate 11,441,641, forward strand.
TGACATGCAGAGTTATGTAGATTATGCTATGTTCACACAAGTGCAACTCACACAACTTGACTCTAAGCGCACAAACCTTTAGTTCCCCTTTTTTGGAGCTAGCAAGACTCCCAGGATACTCCCGTAGTGGCAAATGGAAGCGGTGGGATGAGCCTCGCCCACCTCTAGGTTGTATTCATACTACCTAGCCTAGAACTATCGTACGCCTCAACGCAAAACTGCGGAGCATCTGCGTACTCTTACTGGATGGACCACCAGACTTGTATGGCGAAGTGCAAATTTCACACTTGCCAAGTCAACGTATTGACGTCGGTGTGAACGACCGTCCAATACCGAAGACCCGCCACCTTTATGCACATGCAAACATGTTTACCATCTATCTCTGAGCCATAAGCTCCCCTTGCTAACATACCTGTCACCATAACCTTCCGAGCCACCGTCTCAACGGACCAACCCGTCCGTACCAACAAGCATTACTGAGTCACAAGCTCACTGGACTAACTAGTCCGCTGCTTTAACCACCAAGCCTACCGCTCATAAAGCCAAACCTACTAACCTCCCGTAACCACGGGGTGTGGGTGTGTGCATTATTAAGTCAATCTTGTACACCAACTTATTCCTACAATTTAGGGTCAATCTTGGACTTCTCGAGGTTTACCCTGTAAGGGGCTCGTAGCGGTACTAGGAGCTACGATGGGATGATAGCCCAAAGCCCCCTTTCTCAAGACACTTAGTCTTATTGATATCTACCATAAGAATACCCCTCTTAACATTTCACTTGGAATACCTAAGTATTTATGACCCTTTAAGGGGAAAGACGACTTTCATCGTTCCCGAACACAACCTTACCCCTTAGCTTATCGAGTACACTCAACATATAGACCCCTAATGGTGACCTCACATCTTCTCTACCAGATTAGGTACACCATCTATCTTCCATTCCCACCTAATGATCCATAAATTACTCAAGTTTTACAATTTTACTATACGCAGACCAAATGAGTTGCATGAGTTGCATAAGAGGAGGTACCCCAAATATTCATCCAACTGACTATAATTATATTCTAAGACTAAATCCAGAGGATCATATTTTTCCTTAATTATTTGGCATTTATTATAATTTCTCCAACATTGGCCAAGTATGAAATTGAACATGAAGTGTAAGATCTTCTTGTGATATGGCCCCCATAAAATATGGAAAATCTATGAAGTCCAAATAACAGTAAATACAGAATATCACAATTTTGCAGTAAGGGGTTGGCCTCTAATTATAATATTGATTAATTACCCCAATTTAGAAATTTAAGAAGGAACCACCAAAAATACTTGTCCAAAAATTATGGGAAAATTACCAGACCTTCATATTTTTTTAGAAAAGTCTACTGACTAAATTTCAGAATTTATCAGAACCAATTAGTCACATAAATAAATATTCCAAGTAAACCCATACTAGGGAAAATTGTGAAGTAACCTACTGATAAATAAATCCAAAACTTATACAAAAATTCACATAGCTCTCTAATATCCTAAAATGTCCTACCACCAAATTTCATAATTTTACAGAGGATATTCGGCTCTCATTTATTTAACATATTCCTATGACAAAATAGATGACTTGTGAATGAAGTGCTAATTAAATAAATTCAATAATTACACATAAATTACCAGTAGTCTATATCATGATTTTATGTAATCTACCAAGCTTTCATCAACACCCAAGATAATTTGAGCATGTAAATTCCTTTTATAAGAAGGTTCCCCAAAAAGGTTATAACCTAAATCAGATGGGATATGTGCTCCTAAAATTCTCATAAACTTTCCTAGGGCATATGTACACCCTATGAACTTATGTACCAAGTTTCATGACCATTCAAGGACATATGCCCCTATGTCCTTCGCAAGGCTCAAAGTTCAACCATAAGGTTAGAACTAGGGTCCTAGGGCATATCAACGCCACATCACCCCAAATTACTCATGGGGGTGTCTTATGTGATCCTAAACTAGTGTCCAATGTTTCACACCACTTTGATGAGATTTGACCCCCTAATTCCATCATGTGCACTTTTGACCTAGTTTGACCAATCTTGGGTTAACTAATTACCCAAACAAATCAGCCCCAATTGGGCTAAAAATTTTACCAGTGTCATATAAAAATCCTAAAGAGCACCCACCTAAACTTGGAGTGGATTGGAGGTCATTAGACCCTATAATTAAATAATATATGAATTATTAAATTATTACAAAAACATAGAAAAATATTCTCTAAAAATTCCCATCTTTGGATATGTTAAGGGTGTAGGTACAAATAGCCTATGTTTCAATTTTCAAGTCAATATCATTTCCCAATCAAAGGTTATTCAAGAAATAGTGGTTGTCCTAGACTGGGGACCAGTCCTACTAAAATGGCTCGACAGGGAGCTACAATGCTCCTTTTGGGCTGAAACAAATTTTAAATTAAAGTACATACCAAGGGCTACAACTTTGGTGTTGGCAATGTTTTCTGTAGAAGGCTCTAAGTATTTTTAATTATTAATTCTAGGTGCTGCCAGTATAGGGACAGAAAAATACAATATATACAGATTAATATTATTTGATTCTGCACGAATCTTGAGGCAGATCATGTGGAAGTTTGTCATCTTCCTCCTTCAGCCAAGGGTCCAGATTGCCCCAACCTGTAGCCCCTTTATCTTGGTTTTCCCGGCCACCCACACCCTCCCCGGCCGACCAATGGCACCACAACCTTCCTTGAGGTGGTGGCCGACGATGGGAGGTCTTGGCCGGCCAGTGGTGGCCGGAACTGGCGGTTTAGGCAAGAATAAAATCTCCAAAACATGGAGATTTCAGCTATTTGGAATGGGGACCAATTGGCCCCAATCCTTGCCGAATTTTGATGTATATCTATCCATAGGAGAAGAGGAGAAGAACCAGACCTTATTGGAGCCTTGATTCCTTGCCGATTGGGTGGTCCACCATGGCTGATCCAAAGCTTTAGGTGTCATAGAACTTCTACACCAAGTTGCCCGATCTCTCCAAGTAAATGGGTGAAACCACTCCTCTCAGTTCTCTGAAGCTTTTAAAAGGATCAATTTGGGGAGAGGAGGAGCCACCACCTTGATTCCACCATTAATGGCCATTAAGACTAATTTGGGCCATGGAGAAAACCCCCCCCCATTTCAGCCCCCATGTGGGCTGGAAAAACTCCTAAACTCCTTGTAATATCCAGAGGAGATGAATCCCCATCAATTGGGAGATCAATTGGCCTTCCTTGGCCATGAATGTCATTACTCCTCTCTTTCTGTCTCCACTATATTTGGGGAAAATGAGATTTCTCTCTCTTAGTCACCATTTACAGAAATTAAGTGTCAACTCCTGGTAATTATTAGCTTCCTAAGCAAATGGGATACTCCAATTAGGCCTAGCCCAAGTGGAATGACCTTGATTAAGTCAAATAGGTCATTTTGAACTAATATTAGGGTTGAATTGACTTTGGTCAAATTGACCACTTGGGTTGACCCCAATGGGTGGTTAGTGACCCATTAGACACCCCTAAGGGTTAAGAAGGTCTAGGTAGGGTCAATTTGGCAAGGCGGAGGCCAATTGACACACAATGTGGCAATTTGACAAAAATAGGGATAGAGCTGACGTAGTTCAAATTGGCCAAATTGGTGGCCCCATGATGGGGGTTTTTATTCCATTGGGTCACTAAAATCCTTATAAGGGTAGGGGCAAGGTCAATTTGTCATGGTGGAGGTCAATTGACCCTAATTAGGCTACTTTGACCAATTTGGGGTTCGTGTTGACTTTGGTCAATTTGGCCTCTTTGGTTGACCCCAATGGGTCCTTAGTGCTCTGAGGGGACCCCTAAAGGGTTAGATATGCTATGGTGGGGTCAAGGGTCAAGGTGAGGCCCTTAAGTCCAACCCTATGCTTGTTAACTAGAAATTGCTATTTGCAGACCACTGTGGTTTCCATCTTCTTGGCTAAGGCCAAGTGGCCTCTTCAATCTTCCTAGGGTTTTGTCATGACCTAGTCATGATAAAACAACTCTAGGGGTCTAGTTGTTTGGGGGATGTTACAGTTCCTACCAAGCCTATTCCCAAGAAGGTGAACCAAAAGGTGATGAGACCGGTTCCTCCACACACTCACACTTGTGAGGTTCACCAAAGGAGTGCTTGCCCAGCTGTCTTCACTCCTCCTCACCAACATTGCCATCCAACTCAGATGGTGAGGCAGAAGAGAAGATACAATAGGTATGAGTGCTTGTGATGTGGGAAAGTTGGTCATTTTGCATTGGACTGTTGGTTCAACCCAACAGTGCCAAGAGCAAGAAGAGTGCAGACCACTCAGAGATTTGATCTTCCAGCTTGTCCCCCTAACAGAAACTAAGGACCCAAATCCAATTTGGTACCTAAGGTATAGTGATTTTTCTTGCCGGTATGTCCAAAGACCAACCAATCTCTAATTTGGTATTTGGACAGTGGTTGCCAAATTTATATTTGGAGGTTCAGAAAAAGGGGTGACAAGAGGTTATGGTAACATCTCTAATGGCTTAGTCACCATCACAAAGGTAGCCTATGTGGAGGGATTGAATCACAATCTCAAAAGCATAAGTCAACTTTGTGATTTTGATTTTGTTATTATTTTCTACAAAGATAAGTGCTTAGTTAAGAAGTCCTTGGACTCTGAGACTATCATAACAGGCACTAGGTGTGAAAATATTTATTGCCTAAATTTCTTTCATTCAAACTCTTCCACGCCAATGTGTTTTGTGACTAATGAGAAAGAGGCTCTGTGTTCTATGGCACAAGAGACTTGCTCACATTAATTACAAAACCATAAGCAAGCTTTTCTCTCAAGAACTATTTAGAAATGTACCAAATATTAAGTGCATTAAAGAAGGTCCCTGTCAGGCATGCCAACTTGGCAAGCAAACTAGGACCAACTTTAAGAGCATCTCTAATAAAGACTCTTCTAGGTGCCTATTTTTGTTGCACATGGATTTGTTTGGTCCAATGTCAATTCACAGCTTAGGAGGGAAAGCTTATACCCATGTAGTAGTTGATGACTATTCAAGGTTCACTTTGGTGTTTTTCCTTAAAAAGAAGTCAGAAACCTTGGACAACTTGAGGAACTTTATCAGGCGAATCCAGAATGAATTGAGCTGTACCGTGGTCAAGTTCAGAAGTGACCATTGTATAGAATTTCAATCAGGAGCCATGATGGAATTCTGCCAAGAGCTAGGTATCTCCCAAGAATTTTCCTCACCTAGAACTCCTCAACAAAATGGAGTTGCAGAGAGGAAAAATAGAACCTTAATAGATGCTAGCAGGACAATGCTGAGTGATTCCTCTCTACTAAAATACTTTTGGGCAGAGGCTGTCAATCAGCTTGTCATGTGATAAATAAGGCCTCCATCATCAAATACCACCAGAAAACTCCCTATGAGTTGATGAAAGGCAGAAAACCCACCTTATCCTATTTCAGAATCTTTGGTAGCAAATGATATGTACTTAACAATGGGAAATCCAAGCTAACTATGTTTGCTGAGAAAAGCAGTGAAGATATTTTTGTTGGCTACATATCCTATAACAAAGCTTATAGGGTGTAAAACATCAATACCCAAGCAGTAGAAGAATCTGTGCATGTTGTTTTTGATGAGACTAGCCTTATTCATAAAGGCTGGTCTAGTTCATTAATAGATGCAGACACATTAGAGAAAATGGAAAATCTATCCATTGAATACAAGGCTGAAACTTTAGTGGATGATAAAGATTATTCAATGGCGGTTGAATTGGAAGAAGATGAAGTGGAAGGCTTGGATACAGCAGAAGAAGAACAACCTGGAGAACCTGCCACATAAAAAATCCCTGGAAGACTACCAGCTACCCTTAGACAAGTCAAGCATCATCCTCAAGAGCAAATTATAGGAGATGTCAGTCAAGGAGTGCTGACAAGGAGTAGAGCATTGAATGAAACATTGTACTTTAGTTTTTTTTATCTCAAATTGAACCCAAAAAATTTGAGGAAGCAAATCTGGACCCATTTTGGATTGCAGCAATGCAGAAGGAACTAAATCAATTCAAAAGATGCACAGTATGGAAGTTAGTTTCAAGAACCCAAGGACACAATATTATTGGAACCTAGTGGGTCTATAAAAAAAATTAGATGAGAATGGGATAATCACAAAGAACAAGGCCAGACTAGTTGCAAAGGGTTATAGACAGGAGGAGGGCATTGATTTAGATCAGACCTTTGCTCCTATTGCAAGATTGCAAGCTATCAGACTATCTTTAGCCTATGTAGCCCATAAAGGATTCAAAGTCTACAAGATGGATGTGAAGTCAGCTTTTCTGAATGGAGACCTCAAAGAAGAAGTATATGTAGAACAACCCTCAGGTTTTGTTGATTCTAAAAACCCTGATTTTGTCTACCTTTTTTGAAAAGTTTTATATGGTTTGAAACAGGCTCTTAAAGCCTGGTATGAGACCTTGTCAAGCTTTCTCATTGAGAACAAGTTCTCAAGGGGGAAGATTGACAAAACATTGTTCTTAAGGGAAGTAAATAGCAAGATCCTGCAAGTGCAGATCTATGTGGATGACATCATTTTTGGATCGACAAATGACAATCTCTGCAAGATGTTTTCTAACTCAATGCATAGAAAGTTTTAAATGAGCAGCATGGGAGAGCTTAAATGAACAGTAAAAATAGCTGTGTGAAGAAGTAACAATCTCTCGAGAACAATACTATCTTGATCTTTGTTCTCCAAGTCTCAGTCAAGCAACATCGACTGATAAGATGTGTTCCAGATTGAATAAAGGATTGAATAGAAGCCTGTGCACTCCAAGATAAGATCTATATCGTTTTCTCATCAAGTCTAGAGGCCGTCAACATTTGGCCTTAAAAGAACTAGCCAACATTTTCTTTACTGGGTTAACTGTTCTTTAATATTGTATCCTATTCATTATCTGTAAGGCTTGAGGGCCTGAGTTTGTAGTGTTGGATCGATTGGCGCCCTTAGAGGGGGGGGGGGGGTGAATAAGTGAATAAAATTCTTTTTAAATTTTTAGACGATTTAATAAATTGTTTTAAAGTAAATTAGAACGAAATAACAATTTAGCTTAAAGGAAGAAACAATGGTAATTTGCAATTTTATAATTTATGCCAAATGAAGGAAATCAAGTAAACACAAATAGAGACATGATTATATTATATAAAAAGGTGTTTACATAAATTTGATTTCAATATTGCTAGAAATCGGAGGCGTACAAAGTAAAACAATTTTTCCTTTTTTATACCGACTTGTATCCCCACAAACCGGTTGGCTTTAGCCTATCCTTCCCTGGATATGACCTCAAGCCGCTCTAGCCAATCCTTCCCCGAATATGGCCTTGAGCACCCCCTAGATATAATCTCCTAGACCTAGTCGCCAACTCACGCGGTGAATTCCCCCCTAAGCCGCGCAAGGACCTAGTCGCCAACACAAGGCGAATTCTACTACAAAAATTACAATAATGAAATGAAGCAAATAACAAGAACTCCCTCTATGAGATTTCTGAAGTTGAGGATGAAGGATCGTTGTTGCACAAGCGAGGTTGAAGCAATCATTCATCGGATGCAGCGTGGGGGATTCCTTCTCCAGAAATCTTCTTTAGCTTTGAGTGGGAGATGAGCTTTCGGCGGAGTAGCAGCTCTGGAAATTTGGCACAAGTAATCTCTCTGGAAGCTCTAAAGCTTTCAATTCAAATCACTTTGTCTAAATTGTTTATTTTAATCTCTTTTATCATAAAACAATTTAGCACTTGTTTCTTAATTCTAAAATTGTAAATAATAATATTCTCTTCCTTTAGCTAAATTGTTATTTTGCCTTCTCCTATTATAAAACAATTTAGTAATTTTCATAAAAATATAAAAAGGATTTTATTCCCTTATTCACTCCCCTCTAAGGGCGCCTATCGATCCAATAAGTGGTATCAGGGTAGGTTATTCCAATCGGTTTAAAAACCAGGAATAATGGCATCTCGTGATCTCGCTTCACTAGTGGGGAAAACTTTCTTATAAATGAAAATTCTTTGGCACCACCTTTATTTGAAGGCAAAAATTATAATGGGTGGAAAATTCTTATGGAAAAATTTCTTAAATCCTTGGATATTGAAGTTTGGAATATTACAATTAAAATGCCCCCCAAGTATTTTAAATAAAAATGAAATGTTTTTAAATGCCAAATCAATGAATAGTCTATATTGTGCACTAGATCAAAATATTTTCAAACTTATTTATACACTTCCTACTGCTTATGAAGTTTGGAAATTTCTTGAGAATTCTTATAGTCTTCCTTCCACAGATGACAAGAGCAATTCCTTATGGATCCAAGAGAAGAAATCGATGAGGACTTATGTTTGGAGAAAGATCTATCTTAGAAAGAAGAATGCAACTTCACAATATTGGACTCAAATGATGGCAACACATCAAGAAAAAGAGAAGACGAAAACTATAGCAAGGTAAGAAAATCTAAAACTTCTCTTTTTATAACAAATTCTATTTCTATATTTTGAATGCTTAAATTTGCTAAACGTAAAATTTCAAAGTTGAAACATGTTAATTCCAAATTATGTTTAGAAAATAAAACTTTAAAAGCAAACGCTAAAGTAGAATCAAATATTGATGTGTTAAATTCTCTTTCATGCTCTTTAGTTACAATTCCTACTCCTTGTTTTGATTGCAATCTTTTAAAAAAAAATTCAAGGATATTGAAAAAGGGCTCTTAGTTTCTAAAGAACATAATGAAAAATTGATAGTTGAAATGATGCTTTAACTTGTAAGTTAATACAATTAACATCTTTTGTTGAAAAATTTCAAATGTCAAGTAATGACTTTCATCATAAGATTTTGAATAACAAGGATAAATTAACTTACAAAATCATTTCTAAAAAGGACCATTTTCACATATTAACTCTAAAGGAGTTTAGTTTCAAAAAGAATTATGATCCTCACAAAATTCTTAAGAGTCACTATTATAAGTCTCAATATATTTTCAATCATGACTCAAATTTAAAATCTCTTTTTCATGAAAATCAAATTATAAAATCTTTTCCTTCACATTATAAGAGTATGTCTATAAGAAAGAGTGGAAATGAAAATCATCAAAATAAGAACCAATTATTTAACACATATTAGAACCCACTCTTTCAACAATCAATTTTAAAGAAAGATAATCACTCTTATAAACTTTCAAAGAGTCCATATAATAAAATTCATTATGATTATCAACATCAAAGTATTTAGAAAAATAATTTGAATAAACATAAATCTCAAATGAATCATTTTTCAAACAACTATCATCACAAAAAGATGTTAAATAATCATAATATGAATTTAAATGATAAATAACCATAGTATGAATGGAGGCCCAAAATTAAAAACGAAACATTAACTCCACTTGTAAAGGCCCATTCATCACTATCTCCCCAAAAGCCAACACGGTGTATTTGGGTACTCAAAGGAACCATCCCACTTGGTCCCCTTTGGATACCTAAATCTCGTATTCATTAGTATCATATCATTTGCATGAAGTAGAAACAATTAAAAATGAAACATCAATACTCTACTTCATGATGTGCTTTATTTCTTTTACTCTTGTTTGTTTTGTATTTTTTGATCCAACATGTTTATGGTCTCTTTTTATTTCATAAGATATGACTTACAAATCATAAGCCTAATGTTTTATCTAATCAAATTGAAATTGAACATAAAGTCATATGTTTTTAAAAGTGACCTATCTCTCATTTTTTATATGTTTTATCCTTTTTAAATCCATTTCCTATAAAGTTCTTATATTATCATTATAAATTGAATGCTAAATTTGCTAAATGATATTATCAAGACTAATGAAATTTCATTCAAAATTAGATTTAAATGGATTCTTAGGGGTCTTAGGCTAAAAATATTAAATGCACAACTTATTGTATATTTGTCAAATTTCTTTGTTGCATATGATAGCCCCTATATTGAAAAATCATAATCAAGAAAAATCGGAATCAAAGGAAAAGAAACCATGTGTTTTTAAATCAAAAATTGTAACTCAAAATTGTAAATCAAAAACCATGAGTTGCTAATGCTAGGCGTTATCACTAACGCCGGCGGTAGCTTATTTTCCAAAAAAAAAATCTGATTTCTCTAATTATTATTTTCTGAAAAATTATGTCAAGTATCGTTATCTTCTACTTTCAGATACTTTGTATTAAAATCAAAAAATAAATTTACAAAACAATTCAAAATAACCAAAACATTTTTTATCCTTTATAAAAATGTAGTATAATATTCACTTTATAAGCAGTCACTACTTATTAAAAAGGATGAATATGAACTATATAATCACCACCATTATCTGTTAATATCATATGTTAAAATTCACTAAAATCATATATCATAATTCATGATTTAACAAGAATTATCTTAAATCATCTAATACTATCAACCTTAGGAATTATGAAATATATGATGGCTATTAGTATTATAGTTTCATATCTTGTTTTGTGTGTGATATGCATCTCTATTGTTTGCATGTATTTAGACCTTAGAATCATCTTGTATCATTAAGTTCAAATCAAAAGTTTAATCATTCCTTTCTAGGTCTAATGAAAATTAATTTGAAATCTTCTCATATTATATGCAACATTATCTCCATTAAATCATATATAATAACATTGCATTCAAACTCATCATCCTAGCATGACTTCTTAGTTTATGCTTAAATTTATATGCTAGGTATAACATTTACAATGTTATTCAAATTTCATGATAACTATGTGATTTGAAATGATAATAGAATACTAAAATTCCAACAAACACATAGTTTATGGATTAATCATTAGAATATATATCTTGAAATTATATATTATCATGCAAAACCAAAGATCAATAAATTCAATTATTAAATGCAATTTTATTATAAACTTCAAAACTTTATATATATGATCTTTGTCTTTGATATGATTGCATGATCATCATTTTCTAGCTTACAAATCAAACTTGCTCATTAAAAAAAAATCACCAAATCATATTGCCATAAGTCTAGAAGGAATAGAATTCACTTACATCATGATGATCTAACATATATTCTATGCTAAATTCTCTAATATCATAAATCATAATTCATGTTCTATCAAGGAATATCTTAAATCAATAATGTCTATCACCTAGGAATTGTGAATCTTATGATAAAAATATGAATAATGTTTTCTTTACAATATTTGGTGTATTGATATACTTTGCTATTCATTACATGTATCTCACATATATGTAGACTCTAGAATCAACTTTGTAACAATAAGAATAAATCAAACTAAATCATCACTTTATTCTAGATCTATAATTTGAAACTCTATTTTGGAATACATGCAATATTAATGTTAATCTTATGACGTGACATTAAACCCAAAACTCATCATACTAGCATTATCACTTTTTTAATATTAGTAATTGTGCTAGTTATCTCATATTGTCATCTCATAAAAGTAGAAAAACTATGTGGCTTTATATTTTTCTTCACTTTAAACAAAAACAATAGTTTATAAATCAACCCATAGTTTAAAAACATAGGTTATCCAAAGATTATTCACCTATGACTTCATATTTCACAATAGCGGGGGCGTAGGATGGATGCATTAGAGACCTAACCTCTAAGTCATGTCTTGTCCTTAATCGGGGAGGGTTCCAGTGGGGCCTTACGAGGCACTGGGGGGAAAGAGTGCTAGGTTGAGCGTTCTCTAGTGTATGCATATGGGATTAACACCCTAACCTACGGCATGTGTGCAGCTCCTCATGCCCATCCGTCTCTTAGTACAGGGCTAGGGTGTAGACATTTAGTCCGGGTAGTTTTTAATCTTAGGACATACTTATATTACTCATTGCATGAACATTTTATTTACTTATCACATAAATCATGCATATTTTGGGTAATTCAAAATTTGTCCTCTTGTGCTTTGCATAATTTATTTATTTTTGTGCTTAAATGATTGTAAAACTCAAGTGTTTGAAAAAGCCAAAGTTTCATGCAAATTTGATCCACCTAGAGATCTCTAAAAATTCTAAAATTTCTACATGACACTACTCTAAGGACACTTAATCAAAATTGAAAATTGAAAATTTCAATTTCTCAAAAAATCGTGTACTGTTTCCCGTGCTAGCACTAGCGCCAAAGTTTCTGTGTTTTAAAATTTCTAAAAATCTATAAAAATATATTAGTTCATATGTACTACTTATTTGTTGTGTTTATGACTTTTGTTATTTTTGTTTTATTCATATTATGAAAAATCAACTACGAAAGTTCAAAATTCAAAAATACAAAAAAAAATGTTTTTGAGATTTTTTGTTATTATTTATATTATGAAAAATCAACTACAAAACTTTAAAATTCAAAAATACAAAAATATGTTTTTGTGTTTTTTCTTTCATTAAAAATTTTCAAAAAAAAAACTATATGATCTTTATTGCTAATATCAAGCATGTATGAATTCTATTATTTAGAATTATCTACAATGTTAAAACTTGTTTCTTCATATTACTATGAACACTGTTTTGTTTTATCATGCTCTGATATATCTATATAAGTTCATCAATTATATTGAAAAATATGTGTAGATCCAAGCTTAGCGTGCCTCAAAGTATGAGTAAATGTTTTATGATTGATAATGATACATTTCACTCACATATTTTGGTAATCAACATGTGTGTTTAAATCTAAAATGCTTGCTTGTGTGTTGTAATTGTACAATGAATTAAAACTTGCATTAGTTTATTACCTACACTACAATTGAATTGCACTTAAGAAATTACGAAAAGTGGTTGAGTTTAAAAATTTTGTTTAGGTTTGCAAAACAAGTGTATTCAGAGAATGTTGTCTCACAAAAGTGAACAAAAAAATATATAGACAAATATAACTCCACCAAGCACTACTTGAACCTCCTGATAAGTCTTCATAAGCATTGTGAGGTTGAGCACCTTGGAAAGAATAGTAAAGTGTCTTGTGCAAACCTTGGTTTTTACACCACTTTGTTAAAAATTATGTGCATTTAAAGTGTGTGAAAGTTGATATACTTGTGTTTTATTGTGCACTTTACTCTGCATATGTCTTGTATTTTGTGATTTAAATCAATTGTTAACATTGCTCAAAATACACTTATGTGCACATCATTATCTTTCATAACACTTCTTCTCATGAGTATTGGATTCTAATGCTTTCTATACTACTCTTTATATAAGAAATGCACTAGATAACCTAGCATGATCTCTATAATGTTTTGGTATCTCTTACACTTGAAAGTAAGTAACATTGTAGTATATTCTCTTTATGATATATTCAATTCATGCGTGGTAATCTTTATGTCAAATTATGAGATTTCAAAAAGGTTACAACATCGTTATATTTTGAACTTAAACTCAATTTTTTTACTTATGCTTTTCATGCTTACAAAAAGATGTTTATTACAATCTTCCACTTGCTTACAACTCTTATCTTTTTATTTAAAAACTCTTATATATACTATGCTAAAAATCTTTATCATTATCTAGATTACAAAAGCTCGATCATGCTTTATCATTTATAAGAAATGCCTCCTTACTACCCTCGCCATACCTTCTTTTGATAATACCAAAAGGGGTAGATTAATTGAAGAAATCTATATAGGAGAAATATAGAAGAATAAGTGGAGACTAATTCATGTAATCTATCATTTAGGGGGAGTAAAACATAAATTGCATTAATGTAGGGGAGCATTAAGATAGGGGGAGTATGCACTATTCTCATGCTTATCAAATACTATAGTTGCACTTTTATATCACTTATCATTTACCATAAACACCTTTGTTAATTTCTTGCTTAGAGGATTTGTTATTATCAAAAGGAGGAGATTGATGGACATGTGTATCACATCGCTTTGTTTGAAATTAACAAATCTCAAATTATATTTGATCTTGCTTATCGTGTGTTTATAGTGTGCATGAACTATAGGTGCATTACAACACAGGAAGAAAGCAGCTTGGAACCAATAAAACTGAGCTGAAGAACTACCGCCAGCGTTAGGGGTTAACACAGGCGCTAGAGCTACCGCCATCGCTAGCGCTGCCGCCTGGCGCTAGCTCAAGTTTGTGCACAGCACCACGCCGCCGACGGTTTTGCAACCGCTCCACACGAATGCTACCGCAGGCGCTAGCGAGAAGCTCTATAAATTGATGGGCTCTCTATCGTTTTGGTCAGAGATCCCGGAGAGATTACTTGTACCACAATTTCATTGTTGTTATGCTGCCGAAGATGGATCTCCCACAAAAACTTAAGGAGAATTCTGGAGGAGGACTACGTCACGCTATATCTGAAGGATGATCGCTTCGACTTCGCTCATATTACAATCATCCTTCCTCTCCAACTTCAGAAGATCTCATATAGGGAGTTTTTATTATTATCTTTACTTTCATTCCATATTTTTGTTGTAACCATTTAGAGAATTCGCCTTGTGTTGGCGACTAGGTGGTAGGACTTAGGGAGGAATTCACCTTGTGTTGGTGAATAGGTCTAGGTGATTAGATCTAGGGGGTGCTCGATGCCATATCTGGGGAAGGATTGGCTAGAGCGGCTTGAGGCCATATCAGGGGAAGGATTGGCTAAATCCAACCGGTTCGTGGGGATACGAGTCGGTATAGAAAAGGGAAAATAATTTACATATTTGTCTCCTACAATTTCCAGCGTTATTGAAATCAAGTATTTGTAAACACTTTTAAATATATATAATCATGTCTCTCTTTGTGTTTACTTGATTTCTCTCTTATGACATATTCTCTATTATTTTGGTTACAAATCTTTCATTTCAAATCACTTTGTCTAAATTGGTTATTTTAATCTCTTTCATCATAAAACAATTTAGCACTTGTTTCTTAATTCTAAAATTGCAAATTATAATATTCTCTTCCTTTAGCTAAATTGTTATTTTGTCTTCTCCTATTATAAAACAATTTAGTAATTTTCATAAAAATGTAAAAAAAAATTTATTCCCTTATTCACCCCCCCTCTATGGGCGCCTATCGATCCAACATGTAGGGCTTGAGAGTCTGAGTTTGTAGGGCTTGAGGGCCTAAGTTTGTAGGGCTCGAGGGTCTGAGTTTGTAGGGCGTGAGGGCCTGAGCTGTAGGGCTTGTGCGCCTGTGTTGTAAGATCTATGAAGTAGATCTGAGTATCGGTGGGAGTTTGCTGACTCTAGCACACTGCTATATAGGCGCAGAGGGACAGTGGACTACTCAAGACACATTGTCTTGAGGAACCACTATAGATCTGGTGTACTTATGTATTGTGCCTTGTGACTCTTGACTATGCTGTGAATTGTTCTGTGCATAAAATTAAAAACAGCCATATCACATATTCTCCCCCTTCTAGGTGATAGTTCCATATATAACAAATATGTATGGCGAGTCAGCTGGATCTGCTGGCTGGACACTCCGGAGGGTTTGGACAATGACTCATGGATAACATCATGGTCGAACGATAGCTTGTGCCTTAACTTAGTTGTGTTTATGTAGGTGTTATCCAAATTGAGTTCACATGAGCTATACCTCAGTTCTTTTGGTTACACTGCTAGTATGGGTAAAGAATGAGTATGGGCACATACATCCGTACATAAGACCTAGACATGATTGTGCATAAATACTCTAAAAGTGGCCAGATTGTGCCACTACCACTATTTGTCCACGATGGTGGTGCCTGCGAGCTTAGCTACCCCCACAAATAGGTGGTCCCAATCATTAGTCTATATTCAATTTCGATCGAGTGCTTATGTCTTGACACTATGTTTGTTAATCTTTGTCAACATATTAGATTTATGCACTTGATTTTATAGGATAATGTAGTGTGTGTGGAGAAGTTTGCTTGTTATTTTTCCTTGCTATGAGGAGTAACACGTTTAGATGGTAGCTTGTCCTTATTTTTAGCGGTTGACATCATTGGATGTGTGAATGTGGACACCGCTAATTTTGAAACTATAGATTATAAGTAATTGCTTATATTGATAGACATACTAATAGCATGCTAGTCTTACTTTATAATCCTTACTATGCATATTAGTATTACTATCTATTATATATATACTGCCTCTCAATTTCGGCATTGTAGTATTTCCCTTCCTTTGATGGTTAAGGCTTGGAGGGAGTAGGAAGACCACACAGTTTTTTTGACTAACGATGTCCTGTTGAACAATTTTAGGAGAAGACTCTGTTGATGCTGGAGCTCCATGATCATGACTTGCCAGCTGGGCAAGTGATGACGAAGACAGTTCTCCATTAAGAGGTTATAGTTTATTTAATTTCGTTTGCTTGTACTCATGGAATGTACGATCCGTTGAGGGCAATAGTCCAGGATCTATTTTTGGACAGTATGAGCCATCAAGCCCTCTTTATTTATTCATGCACTATTTATTCCTTTTATATACTCTAAGGTACTACTTGCTCATCTTCCGCATTTATTTCCACTTATAGACGCTGGACTGAGTGATGTTTGTTAATTTACTTAACATCGTGATTGACTTAGGTGGTTGTAGTGTATAACGAGGGAAGGGGTTAGACATCCATCTTTCTCTTCTGTTAGCCTGTTCGATCATGAAATTTGGTCATGGTGTGTGATAAGACCCACTTTCGTGCCTTTTTAAAGAAAGGGTGTTATAATTTGTGTTCGAATCCAAGTCATTCTCCCAAATTATGAAAATCATTGGAGCATTACCCATGACCTCTTAGTACACCATTTGCTACATTTACGTTCGTTTGGTATTCCAATGGAAGTATGGGATCTTAGTTGCATAGCTGAAGCTGTTGGGTCCATAAACCACATGTTGTAAGGTAGAATTTTGACATTTTGTTTGCCTTGCTTTTAAGGTTGACTATAAATTTTAGGAAGAAATTTCTTTATGTAGGGAGAATTGTAACTCCCCATTTCCCCCTTCAATTGTGTCTTTAGAGTACTCTTGAGGTTTGTAATGAAATTGTAAGTTTAGACATTTGTAGGGGATATAGGAGCCTATTTGTCTACATTCTAGCACTACACGGATATACCATTCCATGAACACCAAACCTGTAGCTACCAAGGGTATTGCTCTCTAGTAGGGGATAGTTGATCCACTAGAGATCGACGATTTCTACCACTAGATTTGATCAGTGTTCAACAATTGTTGACCACTCTGTCAGATCAGCAATCGATGATTATTGACTGTTGTTTCTGATCGGCATTCATTGACAGTTGGGTCTGATCGATGATCATTGACAGTTGGGTACGATCAGCGATCATTGATCACTGGGTACGATGGGCGATCATTGACCACCGTGTATGATCACTGTAGTTTGACTGCTGGGTTAGTGATCGACAATCATTGACCATTGTGTCCAACAACAATTAAAGATCATCAACCACTCGGTTGGGTTGGAGATCTTTGACCACTAAGTCTGATCGATGATCGTTTACCGTCGCTAATGATCGCTGACTGATCACTGACTGGCCATGTGAGATGGTGAAATCGATTATTTCTGCTCTTTTTGAGCAATAGATCAAGTGATTTTCAATACAACGACTGAGATTCCTTCCTAACCCTCTAATGCCGAGACAGATAGGATTAGGGTTCATTTATTTTCATATGGGTAGTTTGAGAGAGGGAGAGGAGAAGATGAAGAAAAAAAATTATTGCATTGGAGTTCTTAGCATTAAAGGTGATTTGGAGCACCAAATGACAAGCTGATGTCGTATATGATAAGAGCTCTTTATTCCAGTCATCTCCCTCTTACTTTTTCAATGTTTACTTGGCACCAAAGAGAACTCCAAGAGAACGGCCTTCTTCTACATGGATTTTAGGCTCGATTTGATTTCTTGTTTTCTTCTTTGCATATTATGTGATTGTGGCAACAGATTTATCTAATTAGAGAGCTTGGGGTAGCCATAGATCATTTTGAACCACTGGGGCAAGCGATTAATAATGACCCTGACATGTTTGCATTTCTAGCAGAAGTTTGATTTCAGGATAGGCATTATGCGTGAAGCCTAATAATGGTCAGTGGCCTGATTTGGTGATGGATGATTATTGTGCTAGCAGATAATTATCGATTTATATAGCATGTGTTTGTTAATAGATGAAAATTGGGTATGGTGGTGGCCCCGAGAATCCCTTAATGGATTTAAGGCTTTTGTTGATTTCCTTAGATTTGAGGTAACTATCTCGTATAGGAATGTAAATGCAATGGTATTAGCAAATATGATTATGTGTTTATGAGTGACACTCATATAGAATATTGATCTTTCATAATGAGATGTCGGCACAATGATTAAATGATGCAAGTTTACAATTGCAAGTAATATAATTTAATTGTGATGGCTCCTATGTAAGAGAATGTGATATCATGATAGTTATTTGTATATGTTATGATTGTAAGAAGTGAACCTAACTCTTTGCATGGTTTTCTTGTGGTGGGTACAATGTTAGGGTTAGCTTATTCGTATCAAAGTTATCCATTCTTCTTTTGACAATGATTTTGGATGTGATTTCATGGGAAATAACCCTAAGGTGATATGAATCTTATGAATTATTATAGTGGATTATGAATATGTTGGGAATAGTGATCTTGCAGAAATCAAGTTATGGATTATCCATACATGAGACAGATAACCCATTGTGGGCTAGCATTATGATAAAATGCATGAGTTTGGAATTATGGGAAAATAATCCCAATGTGGGAATAATTTCCATGGGAATGATGAATGCCATACAATTTTTGAGTATAAATGAGAAGATGCCAACCTAGGCATGATGGATTTGGGTTGAGAAGTTGTGAACACGATCAATATATAACGATAGTATTGTCTGGGTTCTATTGTGATGAACTAGAGGCGCATATAACATGATTTAGTAATACATGCTTATGATGTGATTGATGAGAATGAGAAAGGTAAAGCCGCATCTGAATCATGTAGTTCGGAAAGCAACATAACTTTTTGTAAGCTACCATTTCCACGGTGATCTAATCAGCAAGATGAGGCTGAGGTGGCCCATACTATATTTCATTTACAAGGGAGAGACTGTGAGTCTAGTGTGATCATCCAAGCTGACAAATGATCATGTGTATTTAGCATCTCTAGGCCCTATGACTTGGGTTCCCATGATTCTGGCATGATGGTCTGGACTGATAAATGACCAGATGCATGTTAAATGTTTATATACCATATGATTTTGGTACCATGACCATAATGTGTATGTGTTAAGGATGGTGATTGGTTCGTGCAAGGTAGTGACTATTACTATTATCCATGCTTTCCTTACTAGTTGTCAGCTTGAGTTCGATGATTGTTGGTTGGTTGTTATGCTTGTAGTAGCTTAGGACATGGTAGTCTGCTACTAGGAGTAGAGTGTATGAATATGACATTCATTCTTTGGCTCTTGTGTGCATAGTAGGCACATTTACTTACTACTCAACCTAGAGACGTGCATGATGCCTATGAAACCTCACCTTGTCAATTGTCTACCACTTATTTTGTATAATGAGGCGTGTTGATCTACAAAGAATTATAGTCCGCAGTCTCCACTAGGATGCCACGAGGAAGGGGGTTGTCACATAATTTATGGTCAGATCCGACTAACCCTTATTTTTCGATTATTCATATTTCGTTGCAGATGCTTGCATGGGCTTGGAGTTGCTTGCTGCCAAATAATGAAATAAAGTCAAATTTTAAATTATTTCTTAAACATGTATATTCTCATCTTATGTATCAGACTTGTATGCCCTAAAATGATGTATTGTACCTTAACTATATTGATGAATATTAAATAGTGTAAATAATCATGGACTTTATAGAATTATGGACATTTAGTGTTAGTACTTTATTATGTATAGATTTCACTTAATTTTGTGCGCAATCTGAGATTTGTTGATTGACTATTTATAATTTTCAATATTCTATTTGTATATGTTATATGATGTGGGGAATAGGAAAACCCATAATTTATGGCATTATTGGCTAAGTGTTACATGATTGGTGAAGCTCAGAGAATTTGACACCATATATCTTCTATAATTGACTATCAAAGAAAAATTGTAGATGACTTTTGGGCTGTATTTATAGCAGATGTGGGGGGCAAGTATGATCTCGACACAAGAATTACCCTGGACCATGTTCATTGATTAGACCCCAGTTAGGAACTCTCTAGTAGTCATAGTTGTTATGGTTAGCCTGAATGGAAATTTAATAGAGCAGGTGATCGAGATTCACTTCCATGTCACAAACAATCAAGTCGAGTATAAAGCTCTGATTGTTGGCTTGTGGATGCGAAGGAGCTACAGGTGCATGACATTCAAGATCATAGAAATTCTCTAGTAGTCACATCCTTGTTACATGGGTATGCCAAAGACTTCGCTTAGGGATACCAACATGTCAACTATACGTGCCTATTCAACTTCAACCAACATAATATATAAGATGCTCTGGCCCTTCAAAATATGGGGAATGGACTTCCTTGGACCTTTTCCTCAGGCTAGCATCCAACGAAGATCATCTTAGTCTTGAACTCTTAATTGATTATTTCTCAAAGTGGATTGAAGCAAAAGTACCCATGAAAATCACTCAGATTATAAAGAATTTTGTTTAGGTTGAAATTCCTTGCAGGTATGAGAAACCTCTAGCAATTATCACTGATAATGGTCCCTAGTTTTGAGCCTAGGACTGGCAGAGTTTTGTGTGTGGATGGGGACTGATCTGTGCTTCTCCTCTATCATTCATCCTCATAGCAATGGATAGGTCGAGACAAACAATAATGCGATCTTAAATATCCTGAGGAAGAGGGTTGAGAATGTGAAAAGGAATATGGTGGAGCAACTCCCTTTTGTATCATAAGCTTTGCAAACTACCTCTAATTCGGTGCAGTGGAAACATCAACCAATTTTTCTCACAAATAAGAAGTTCTTATCTCAATGGAGTTTGAATACAGGAGTCCTTATATGATCGCAACTGAAGACATGAAGAGGAGTGGATAATGGATAATGAATAAGAGCAAAAGATTTCTCTGGATTTCATAGAAGAGCTCACAGAACTCGCCGTGGTCAGGGAAGAATAAATCAAGTGGAGGATGGTATGGCACTTTGACAAGTACACGTGGATAAAGTAATTTTAGAAGGGAGATCTAATCCTTAAGAATGTAGATGTTGTTGGAAGATTATATTGACCATCATCAGCAAACTCAACCCAAATTGAGAAGTACCTTTCATGGATCATCTTCGCTTCAGGTTTTAGGTCTTAACCCACAGTTTTCAGGAGAAAGCCTTCGCATTCCAATGTTTGATGCATTGAGTACAACCCATGAATTCCCAACTTATAAGCATTTAAGGTGACCCATGTACACATGAATAAAGCAATAAATGTATTTATGGTTTATGTAACCATGATGCGATTGACAACTTATTATCTGTATATTAATTTGTACTCTCTTTTAACTTGCATCTCAACCATGAGGGAGATATCAACCTACTTAGATGGACCTGAATCTAAACCCAAGCCTCTACATTGTTAGTCGAACCCTGTTTCACCCTTGCATGTTGGTTGCCTATCTCTAGAAGGCAAGATGATTTATCCAGGACAGGAAAATGCACCTCTAAAAATTGTCCAAGAAGGATAAATTCCACCTCACTACTTGCAACCTTTAACCATGCAAATGGTTGACGCCTCAGGGTGCATGTATCTAAACCCAATTCTCTGCATTGTTGGATGAAATCAACTCCTCTCTTGTATGTTGGTTTCCTACCCATCATCGATCGTGCCCTCCCGTATGTTAACATGTTGCTTAGAGTTTGGAGGGAAACGTATCCTAGAGTACTTCGCCGAGATAAAGTTCTTGTAATAGATCCTATGTCTGGCATTGTACAATCGACGCGACTCATATCTCACCTCATGCACCTCCTTTAGTTGAGCTCACTCTTCTAGTGAATGTCCTGCAAGGGTGTCGTTCTTGTCTAGTTTTGTACTATCAGCACAAAACACAACTCACCCTATCCACTCCTCTAGTTGAGCTCGCTCTCCTAGTGAATGGACTGGAGCTGTCGATCTCATACTATATTGTACCATTAACGCGACTCACAACTCTCACTGTCTGCATCCTCCAATTGAGCTTTTTCTCTTAGCGAATGGCTTAGAAGCATGTTAATCTTGTATTATTGATGCTTCTCATACCTTACTCTATCCACCTCCTCCAATTGAGCCCACTCACTAAAGAATGGCATGAGAGCATGTCAATCTCTAAAAACTGCTTGACTTTCATAACAAACTTGTACACAGTGACCTCACCAACAAGTTCACTGCAAGATGAGGAAATAAACTTAAGTGAGTTCACTCCACGACAAGACTATGAGCCTAAATGGGTTTATAATGTGGCAAGCCTATGAGCCTAATAATGTGTGCACCCGATAAGTACAAGCTATAAAAAAAAGTTGAGTTACAATTTTTTTCAATTTGATATGAATTATAGGCAGGAACATCGAGATATGTGTGTATACAGCAAAAGAAAGTAAAAAAAATAAAAGAATCTTGCAATCTAGAGAACATCCAGCTAGATGTAGGAGATGATTTATGACTTACTCTTATCCTTATCACCATGGCTAGGGTTGTATTACCTTGAGGAGTAGGAGCTACTCGAACTTGAGGCCAAAAATGATACACTATCTAGAAGAGATCTAGAAAGAGGCTCTCCACCTTCAATCCATCATCTTTGCAATGAGCCAATGACTCTCTCTTATGCCCTCTAACATTGTAGCATCTACGAGAAAATTCAATCTCCTTGTGGAGAGACAAAAGTTACTCGTCACTTATCCCTCCAAAGGTAGACTGGGACTCGAACTCAGAGAGGATAATCCTGGTCACCTCGAACTGCTTCTAGAAATACACTAGGGATAGCTCAGCCTTAGGGACCATCTTGGAGTCCAAAATTTGGGCACTTTGCTATTTGTAAATTGATTAGAAGAAAGAATTCAAAAGGAACTTGCGTAAAGCTCACAACAAAAGAAATTACTAGAACTTCACTGTCAGCACGATCATGGACCTCGCCAGCCTTAACGAGGATCTCCCCTACCTTAGCACGAGCCTCGTCAGATGGGACGAGCTTCTCAGGATCTCCAAGGTGCCCGACTTCAGCTTTGGCTTGGGAGGGGAAGCCCTCTAAGATCATTCGGGTGTGTGGTGGGACCTCTGTGCTGTAGCCAAGGGTCTGTGTTAAGATCTTAGTCTCCGGTCTATTGCTTGAGCGGGATCAGTAGGTGCTACCTGCCCCCTCTAAGGGGTCCAATCTCTTCGTTAGGGAAAAGTCTTGGTTCGAACATTTTTGGTGCAGTGAGCATGGAAAGCAGTTAGCACAAGAAAGTTCCAAAGAAGTGACATGGCAAGAGAAGATGAGCGAGACATCGGCCTCGGCGAGACACCACCAACCAGTGCGCCAATAATAGCAAAAATGTTGGCAGACCTCAGAAGGGACCTGATTGGGGCAATGCAGCATGCTCTCGCCATGGCGTTAGGGGGTCATGCAACCCCTGCACCCCCGATGGTGCCGCCGTCAGGAGCTGGCGAGAATACCCCGGGGAAGAGGATGTGAAATGAGGTGGCGGCTTAGGCACCAGGGTGAGATCTCGCAGGTTGGGAACTCTTCCCCAGCATAGAGAGTGTGAGTGAGGTTCTGGTGACCGTCCAACCGGCAGGCGGGACCCCGGCCAGTGGGGTCCTGGCTGTTTGCCCGAAATTCCCATGACCTCTTTTCCAGTCAGAATGGATCCCTCCAGCGGTCTCAAAATTGAGAGACCGCCCAGATCGCCTGCTCTTCCTCCAGCGGTAAAGCCTCTACTAGATCGCCAGACCGCGCGGTCAGGCCACTTCATTCCTTTTTGTTATTAGCACCCCCTTTCCTCTTCCCCGGTTCTCCTGTACCCCGGGTATCCCGAAATTTTTTGATCTGCCCGTTCGGGCAGCCTCTGTGTCTATAAATAGAGGGGTAGGGGTACATGAAAAGGGACTTTTGCTTTGAGCCTCCAGCTTACAACCTGTGTAAGCGGTCTCGAATTCTGTCACTTTTCTACCTCTCACCCTGGCCTATTTTAGACCCCCCCCCCCTCTGTAATCCTTTTTTGAGATCAATCAAAGAAGTTTTCCTCAGATGTCTCTTTTCTGACACCCTCCGTCCTAAGTAATCTGCACTCCACAGTCCTTTCCGTCTTCTCTTTTTCAGTGTGAGTCTTGGAGGTACATTTTTTGTACCAATAGAATAAACACGCGACCTTCAGATCGGAGTGTTTAGGTGAAATCAACGGACATTCAAGATGTCAAATCATAGGCATCATTCTCATCGGTCTCCCAAAGGTCGCCCCTCGAACAATCCGACCTCCATAGAAGATTTGGAGCGTGGTTTTGGTCTTTGCGTCGAGCAAGCTCTTCGAGAGGCCGCCTTAGCTCGCCAAGAGACCGCCCGGGCTCAGCAAGATTCTCCAAGGTAGTTTGAAGTCTTGATTCAGACTTTAGCTGCGATCTCTCAAAAGATTCTCCCCAACCGAGTCAGGTTGCCACCCCAGACCGCTTGGCTAGCGATCACCCATTCGATCAGGCGATCTCCCAGCCCGCAGCTCCTGTGTGACCTCAAGTAGAGGAGTTCGCAGATCGTTAAAATTTCTTCAGAGCAGCAACCCAGAGACCTCCCGCTCAGACCTTAAATTTCCAGGAGGATTATGCCTATCCTCCAGCCCCTGCTTTTGCCTTTCCTGCTTC
Organism: Dactylorhiza incarnata; assembly: GCA_033032865.1. Taxonomy (NCBI): domain Eukaryota; kingdom Viridiplantae; phylum Streptophyta; class Magnoliopsida; order Asparagales; family Orchidaceae; genus Dactylorhiza; species Dactylorhiza incarnata. The sequence continues at coordinate 11,466,443 of JAWHQI010000040.1, forward strand.
TTTTGACATTGTTAAAGCAGAGGAGCCTTCTCCCTTTACTGTTGCTCTAAGGACTCTATCCAATGCTGTGAAGTGCAAGCTTTTGATCACTTCTTTTGACGGGCAAGCCCGAGAGTGGTTTGACAAGTTGCCTTCCCAATCCATCCAGAGCTTTGCAGTCTTAAGGCATGATCTTCTTCTGAGGTTCGCAACCTCTAAGAAGAGGAAGAGTGGCCCTGCGGTGCTATTCAAGATCAAGCAGGAGGAAGGCGAGACTTTAGCTCGCTTTATTGATTGGTTCCAGAATGAAATTCTCGTAATAAGGGATGTAGATCCCTCTCTCTATATGGTATATCTTATCAACGGCTTGCAAGAAGGACCTCTCAAGTTTGAGGTCACGAATAGGGAGCCCAGCTCATATCAATAGCTGATTAGTATTGCCAACTGCCACATAGAGGGGGAGATCAATAACCCTGTCTATGTTTTTAATCTGACGAGTAAAGTCGTCCAGAAAGGCTCGACAGGTTTCTATCCAGCCCCTCCGTCCTCCAAACCTCCTCGTCAAGAGTTCCAGCCCTCTTATCAAAAGGGAAAGAATTCCCATCACTATCGCCCTCGTCAGGGAAATCAGCAGTTCCAGCCTGAAGGGTCCTCGCTGCCAACCCCGGCTGCCCCAATTCAGCAATCCACACCAGTTCACCAGATCCAGTACTCTCAGCCACCTCTGCCAACCCCTTCTCAGCCACTCTTCAATGATTCTCAAGAATCTTTCACCAACCTTGGCATCTTCATGATTGAAGTTGTTCAGGTTCTTCAAAAGCATCCTTTCTACAAAAGGCCTGCCCCGATCAGCTCTGATCCAAGAACCAGGAATAAGGCTCTCTAATGTGAACACCACAGGGAAAGGGGTCATGTGACTGAGAATTGCAGAGCTCTCCACTTGCTGGTGGAGAAGATCCTAAAGGAAGGAAAATTCAAAGATCTATTCCAGAAGGAAGATCCTTCAAAAGCTTCGACCTCCAAGAGCAAGGAGGTAGCAGTTCTTTGGGAGTGCGAAGAAGTAGATGATGTTGGTCTTCTCCGCAAAATCGGTTATCCATGGATATATCTTTGGGAGTACTTTAGGTAATCTATTTTGCATTCATGGAGGTGCAGGACTTGAATCTTCCAAGAAAGCTAGCCTCGCAAGAGTCTATCAATCTGAGATTGCATCTACCTCCTCCTCAACTCCAGTTAGAGGAGCAGTCACCTTCGGGCGAGAAGACCTCTCTCCGACCGCCAACCCCTTCAACAACGCATTTGTTATCAAGGAGGTAATCAAAAATTATACCGTGGATAAGATTCTAGTAGATACCGGAAGCTCGGTTAATGTCCTTTTCAAACCTGCTTTCGAAGCGTTGAAGATCGGGAAAACTCTTCTTTCCACTGAAGGCCCGCTTTATGGTTTCTCAGGGGAGAAAATGGAGGTGGAATGAGTTATCACCCTTTCAGTGACATTAGTAGGAATTGTGAAGTTGGTAAAATTCATAGTCGTTGAAGCTTCTAGCAGCTATAACGCAATCTTTGGAAGGACGGTCCTGAATGAATACCAAGCAATAATTTCAACATATCATCAAGCTGTGAAGTTTGCTCTGAATGGTAAACTATATCGGATTAGGAGTGATCCAAGGAAGTCTAGAGAATGCTACATCAGGACGGTCAATATGATCGAATCATCTCCTCTCCGGGATTTTCCGCAAGATGATTACTTTGGATCTTATTCCCTTCCTCGAGATATATCTACACAATACCAGTAGTAAGATGGATCACCTAAATTTCTGGAGGCTTGTCCTATTCAATCCTATGATCCGAGAACACTTGAATTCAAAAGTTTTCCAAAAAAATATACTTGACTTGGTAGGACCTTGAAAGAAGCCCTTGGAAGAAGTTCTTTGCGATTTCTTTCCAGTAGAGTATAGAGATGAGACAGAATCCGACTTTATTTTTTGTTTCATATACCTCTCATTTGTTCGGACTTTCCTGCATCTTTTCTTTTTTAGCTTCATTTGTAATAGCTAAAAGAGAATGACTGAGTACTTTGATAAAACATCAGAGTCGAAGAATTTACTGTTGGCAATTTAGTCTTCAAAAAGACAGATGCAGCAACAAGATTTGATAGTTGAAAAGCACAAATCATAGCTGGACAGGGTCATTTATTATGAAAAATATTAAGAATGACACATATCATCTCCAGGCTTATGAAGGAAAGTGGCTATCTCGCACTTGGAGCGGAGATAATCTCAATCTTTGCTATTCTTAAAAGCTCATGTTTCTTTCCTTATCTTTTTTAAAGTATTAAGATAATGTGGATGTAAACTTTTGTTTCATGCATATTGGAAAGAAAAGTCTTAAAATATATTGGCTAAGATCCTACCAAGAGATGTATCGACGGATCCTACTTCATTCCCCCTCGACTTGAAGCTTGAGTTGTAAATATTCCAGGACTACAGGTAGTGGGGAGATTTCGCATCTGTGTAGCAGTAGCTCGCCAGGCTTGTGTGGAGGAGCTTTGGGATGCTGGGTTCTTGCTGATATCTGACACGCCTCTATATCAAGGGAAGTCTAGGTGAATGTTCAGCTCTATCATGCATTATAGGACATCATTATAGTCTTGATGATCTTTCCAGGGAAAGAAATGTCGTTGTAACCTCCGCGGTATGACCACACCTGCCATATGGATCATCTTGTTATGTGACCCTCGAATGCTCATTGGTGTGTGGATAGCCAAGAGGATGTTGGTTGTATGGTATGGTTTTAAAATGGTCTTTCAAGGAATGCAATGTCGGTATAGCCTCTGTGGCATAACTACACCTGCCTTTTTGACCATTCTGAGATATTATTATACCTCTCTTTGAAAGCCCTGGAATTATGATGATCTCTTGAGGAAAGCAATGTTAGCATGGCCGCACCTGCCCTATTTTGAAGACCGCCGGTTTTCAGTATTGGATCATGTTGAGCATGGGGTGGTCTGAAGTAATTGAGACCGCCGCCCAAAAGTCTTCATGACCTTATTTTTCAAATGGCCGAGCTTTACAGCATGTTTATGTTTCCAAGCGAAGGAAGGGGCAGTCTGAATCATTGGAAGATCACCATTCTGGCTCTCATCAAAGGCTATTCAGGAATCACGTGGATTATGACTTTTATCTCTAAAGATCTTGCTGATTCAAGATCGCCAGTTCTAAAGGCGGCTTGTGAAATATTGAAGATCACATTCTATGATTATTTGTTTGAGAATCAGCATCAACAAATTTTCACGTTTTATCTTGACGAGTATTCAAAGTCAGAGATCGCAAAAGTGAAGCGGCCTCATGAAGATATGTAATAGCCAGAGATCGCCAGTTGATACGTTTTTTGTCTCTCTCTTTGAAAGAGAGAAGAAAGAGAAGAAAGCTCTTTCTTTCTTTTCGATTTAACCTTGGGCGGACGTTTTCGAAGAGTCCCGCGAGTAATTCAACTTTGAGGAATTACCTGTTATCCTATCGAAGGATAGAAGTAACGGACTCTTTCTCTTTCGAAATATCGAGGATTACTCCTCGGCCGCGTCCTCTGAAGGCTAAATAAAAAGATTGAAAAAGGGCTTTATGTTGAAATTAAAATTGAAAGCTTTTTGAAAATATTGTTGCAACAATTTTTTGAGTAGTTGCAACAATTCGTTAAGAGCGTTTTAAAACTTCTTTTACCTTGAGCTAGTTGCAACAACCAAAGAGGTGTTGCAACAAATTTTTTAGTGTTTTTTAAAAGAGAGTTTTAAAAGGTGCTTTAGAGAGAAAGCTTTTGGGTTTATGTAATTATCCGGACTAAAATCAATAAAGGCAAGTGGACCTTATCGATAGTAGTATAGGATATTTCTTTCGAAATATCAAGGTCGTATTTTTCTAAGGTCGTATCGATTATTTCTACTTCTTAGGAACGCGCTATTATTTTATCGAAAAGAGTTTGAAATTGATTTTTATGATTTTATAGAAAAGCTAGTGACGAAAATGATAACTATCGCGGGCTTGGTGTGCGTTTAGCAAAAACCAAGAAAAGCGATGAAAAGAAAAAGAACGAAAACGTTAATTTAAAAAGTAGTTTTGCTTAGAATTTTTTAGGGTTTTATAAAACGATAATGATAACTACGGCGATAATAAGCGATTGAGCGGGTAGCGGAATTAAGCAAAAAGCGATTATATTAAAAACAAAAGACGCACCAATTGGAAACGCACACACTCTACAGAATTAAAATGAAAGCTGTAAATTGCAGGAATTAAAGAAATGTGATCCCTACCCAAATAGGTAGATGGGAAATAAATGCGTGAGCAAGTCCTATCCAAACGGATAGGCGGGAAATAAATGCGTGAGCAAGTCCTATCCAAACGGATAGGCGGGAAATAAATGCGTGAGCAAGTCCTATCCAAACGGATAGGCGGGAAATAAATGCGTGAGCAAGTCCTATCCAAACGGATAGGCGGGAAATAAATGCGCGACGGAAATGGAAACTATTCGATTACAAAAAAGGCGCAAACTTTATACTCATACACACACCCACTCTACGTTAATGAAATCTAATTAAAATAAAACAAATCTAAACTCATACACTCACACACACAACAATAATGAAACTAAGTTAAAAAGAAAATCTATTCTCATACACTCACACACACGTACAAAAAAAAGCAAAAAGAAAGTAAAAAGAACAAATGAAAACAAAACAAAACAAATAACTAATTAACCTCCTACACTCACACACACTTATATGAAATCATCTAAAAATTACAACAAAACTAAAAACAAGAAAATTACACTCATACACACACACACCCAAATTAAAATGACAACTTAACAAAAATTACAAAATTACATAAAACTAAAAATAAAAAGAAAAAGAACAAAAAGAGAACACACACACACTAAAACAAAGAGAGACAATAATTACAAAACAAGCTTAATTTATTTCCACCAAAAAAGGGGTTACAAGACTAGAGAGAGAAAGTGCAAAATTACAAAAATTACAAAACACCAAAAATCAGCAAAATGGAACAAAACCTTAAGAGAAGCTCCCAAAATTTTGAACCCTTGCACTCAGCTGAATCTGGCTATTTATAGAAAAAAATTTTGGATTACACGCCCTCGGACACGGGCGTGTCTGAAGGCGTGACACGGCTTGGGGTGCAAATAGCCAGAACAGCTGGATCCAGGCAGGTATCTGGAAGGCTTGACCGGCGACTTGGAAGTACACAGGCGTGTTCCAGGGAACACGGGCGTGTTCGATGTCGGCATTGTGTTGTCGGCTGCTGGGCGTGACGGGCGGCGTGTCCTTTGTTCTTCTGGAAGGAATTGAGGGTCACGGACGTGTCTGAAATGTCACGGCCGTGACTTTGATTTTTTGGATGAAATGCTTCAAGTGGCTGGAATCTGGGATGGATATCCAACACGGGCGTGACCATGGTACACGGCCTCGGTCACGGGCGCGACCGAGGGCGTGACTTGATGTTTGAGGTGGAAAAAGAACAGAGAAGAAAATGTTAGGGATTAGCGAACACGCCCTTGGACACGGGCGTGACTTAACAAAATTACAGAAACTTTACAAAATGAAAATAAAACTAAGTTAAAAACAAAAATAACAAAAACAAACATTTTATTCATTAATTTACATATATTATTTAGAAATCTAATTAAAATTATACTAAAAATTATATTGAAAAATGCGTATATTTACTATTCATCACCAGTCATAAGCAATCTTGTTTATCCTTAGCGATCTTATTATCTCATTCTTGTTTGACTAATTGCTATCGACCTTCATGTCAACTGGTCTAGAAAAACTAAGATCGTGGATTCAGCTTGTTTATCTTATAAATATGGGAGATCGCTGGTTATCATAAAAGATTATTTCCAAATATCTAAGGAATGGCCTAAAGAATTAAAGATCACAGACTATCTATTAAAGGACTGTATTTTTCAAGGACCGGTCTCAATCATGGAAGATCATATCTTATGTTCTTGTTCGAAGTTATTAGGGATCATTAAATACGAATTGACATTATCTTATCATATCTTAAAATCCGTAGACCGCAAACGTGATAAGCGGTCTCGTAAAGGTATATTATAATCAGAGACCGCCAATCTTAACAAATCTCACCAATTTTCAGCTCTCACGATTTCGTTCTTGCTTAATTAGAACTGATACTTCACCATCCGGTAATGCGATTTGAAAGATATGAGATCACCGTTATTGAATCGCTCAGTATGAAATGTACAAGGTAATTATGCCGAGTTAGGTAACATCTGGGGCATTGAGATCGAATGCCAGATCTATATTATTACAATGAGATCGCGAATAGTACAATCAACATTTAATAGAAAGGTACACAAAAAACATTCATTCACAGAGGAGATAGGTATACCAAACTTTTATTTTTCTATTTTTAATGTTCGTTACATCAGGTCGCGTGATCACAAAATCCGCAGATGCAAAAAATTAAAAATTACAAGTTGATCTATTTGCTTCTTGATCTTTTGGAAGATCGCTCGTTATCTGAAGAAGAGTCGGTCTCATCTTAGGATTCTTTGAATATCGGGCAAAAACATTAGATCCTGAGCTTGAGTCCGCGATAGAGCTTGTATCATTACCAGCAACAAACTGGCTCCCACTTGCTTCATCAGCATTCCCTTCAATATCAACATCTACTTCCTCTTCTTCTCCCTCAGCGGCGGCCTCATCAGTCGTGATCGAATGTTTATCTATCACTCTCACAGCGCCAGGGAAAAGTTCGGCAAATTTGATATCTTTGAACTCTCCAGTAAGACCGCCGCAGTCATGTAGCTCTGAAATCACCTGCTCTGCGTTCAGTTTTATATGATGCATCAAAGCACTCTAGAATTCAGGATTGTCCGGATCATATGCTACTTCTTTTGATTGTTGCAAAAGAAAATTGTTAGATCGCGCGGTCACATAAAAGAAGCTAATTATCTCAAGTAAAAGTTCTTACTCTTCGCTCCTCATGTAGGATCTCGATCTCTTTCAGTGCTCTTCACAAAGACCGCCCCATGTGGTGATTCAAGACCGTGCTCCTGGCGGTCGCTTGAGCACAGGAGTCGGGAAGCAATTCGGTCTCAAAGTTATTTGCTTCTTCAAGGTTTTTCTTTCCATATAGAGCTGAGGTGACCAAGAAGGCATGGCAAGATAATTTTCCGCTCCAAAGAGGGAGATCGGTGGACACCTTCACGGCTTTCCCTTTGGCACCCCATCTAAGAAGGGGTTTTCCCTTGATATCTTTTTGTTTCTTCATGAAACCAGCCAAGGGGAACTGATCGCTGGCAGTCTCAGACGCATCACCAACCCCAGCGGTCTCGCTCTCTTCTTCTCTTCTCTTTCTTTTTTCCCTCTGAGTGATCACCTCTTCAGCTGGTGCCACCGGGTCGACTGTAGGGATCGCAAAGGTCGCTGAAAAAAGAAGAGTTAAAAAAATCAAGAAAATATGGAAAGAACACATAAGACCGCAGAGGAAATACTCACTCTCTTCTAGAGGAATCTCGGCGATCTCAGGTCAGATCGCTAGGTAATGGAAGAGGTCCAATCTCTTCCCCGCAAGAAAGGCCAGAATGTTCAACTCCTCTTTTGAGATCGCCTTGTTTTTTCTAAAGACGCCTTCTACTCCGGGAGTTGGTCGGCAACTCAGACCGCTGAGGTCGCCTTCGAAAATAAGGAACCTTTCCATCCAGAAAGGAACCTTATTTGGAAGATTCAGAACTTTTACTCCTTCACATGAAAAATAAACTAACCCTTTAAATTCCTCTTTCTTTTGTCCTTCATTTAATACCTTTTCAGTGAAGGTCACGCGGAAGAGCGCCATCGTAAACCTAATTCTTTCTGACCACAAGTAATTAATAATGGAATTGATGAGACCGATCGAGTTCAGAGACAGGTGAGCGAGCATGAATCCGTAGTACTCCATCACTTCAAGAATTTCCCAAGGAAGGGGAAGTCTCAGCCCATAGCCGAAGTGATCGATGGGAATCACGTATTTGTTCTCCTTTCCAATATTTAGTCCTTCTTCCTTCTTAGGCGGTCTCACTACGAACATACGATCCAGACTATCCCGAATTCTAGAACACTCTAATGCATCACATAAAAGAGACCGCAGAGCAGGTGATCTCAGAGCTTCGTGACCGTGGTGGTCTCGCTGAAGAGTTTAAAGATATCAAATTTGGCGATCTTTTCCCTGATGTTGTGAGAGTAATAGAAGAATAGTCGATCACGACTGGTGAGGTCACTGCTGAAGGAGATGAAGAGGAAGAAGATGTCGATATTGAAGGAAATGCTGATGAAGCTAGTGGAAGCCAATATATTGCAGGTAATGATACAAGTTCTGCCGCAAACTCAAGCTTTGAATCAAAAGTTTCTAGTGGAGATTCAGAAGAATCGTTAGACGAGACCAGCTATTCTTCATCTGATGAGCGATATCCCAAAAGATCAAGAAGCAAGTAGTTATTTCTTGTAGTTGTTTATTATACTTTTCCGATCACCGGTATTGAGACCGGATGAATAGTGTAACAACTTATGAAATATAAATGGAATTTTGACATACCTTTTTATGGATGAAATGCTCATATTTACCTATGTTTATATCGATCATTTCCTTTTTGTGGGCGAACTAATTCTCCATTTGCGGTCTCTATTGAATAAATCATCTTGGTGATAACTTTCATAAGTCCTTATTTCAGCGGTCTAAACTTTGTGAGATAGAAAATAGCATTCGATCTCAATGCTTCTAGGTCTTATTGAGCTCAAATAAACGATCATATAACTGAATGTTGGATAATAGCTGGAGAATAATAATCAATTATGGCGGTCTCATAATTATCAAACTACCTGAAGCATGAAGGAAATTCGTATGAGTTTTACGATAACCTGTATGAGACTGCTTGTCACACTGCGATCATAAATTTGTAAGATCTTCAGAGATAAAAGATCATAATTCACATAATTCCCGAATAGCCTCTAATAAGAGCAAGAATGTCAATCTTTCAATGATTCAGACCGCCTCTTCCTTGGATAGAAATGATCCCTTCAAAGAGGATCAGTGATCTCCTATTTTTTTAGATCGCTAATTTAGCTTCCAAGACCGATTAATTGTTGTGAGCAGATATTTGAAGTCACGATCATATAAGAGGATAATCATCGACCTCTTACTTAAGATTATTCTAAACTTAGAAGTACCTTGGTGCCTATCTCATATTTCCCAGACCGCCCTTCAATAGGTTGGAATCATAAACATACTGTAAAGCTTGGCCATTAGAAAATTTTACAAGGTTTTGAAGAACTTTTAGGCGGCGGTCTCAATTACTCTAAACCGCCCCATTCCCAAAACAATCCAATATTGAGATCGGCGGTCTTCAAAAACCTCAGACCGCCCCTTTACAATAAAGGCTTGATAGATATAATTTGTAATGATCTAAAGGGCAGGTATGGCTATACCAGCATTGCTTTCCTCAAAAGACCATCACAATTCTAATATCTGAAATGACCAAATCAGAATGATCAAAAAGGGGCAGGTGTGGTTATGCCGCGGAGGCCATACCGACATTGTTTTCCCCAAGAGACTATCTAAGGTTATACCATACAACCAACCGCCTCTTTGCTATCCTCACACCAATGAGCATTTGAGTGTCACAGAACAAGATGAGCCATAGGGCAGGTGCGGTCATACCGCGAGGGTTACACCTGCATTACGTTCCCTAGAAAGATCTTCAAGGCTGTAATGATGTCCTCCTTCAATGCATGACAGAGCTGAACATTCACTTCAACATCCATTGATGCAGAGGTGTGTCAGATGTCAGCTAGGTCCCGACATCCTAAATTTCCTTTGCACATGCTTGGCGAGCTACTACTACACAGATGTGAAATCTCCCTGCTACCTGTGGTCCTGACAGATTTACATCTCAAGCTTCAAGTCGAGGGGGAATGTAGAAGGATCCGTCGATACCTCTCTTGGTAGGACCTTAGCCTTTAATAGTTAGCTAATATATCTCAAGGCTTTCTTTCTAATATGCATAAAGCAATAGTTTGCATCCACATTATCATAACACTTGCAATAATGAAAGAAAGAAAGAGACCGAAAAATACAAGTTTTAAGAAAACAAACGCTTGAGGTCATCTCCACTTCAAGTATGAGATAAATCTTCCCCTTCATAAAATTGGAGACGATATGCTCCATTCTTGAGCGCTTCCTTAACAATGAATGGCCCCGTCCAGTTTAGATTAAGCTTCCCAACCGAGCCAGATCTTGCTGCTGTGTCAACTTTCTTGAGGACCAGGTCTCCAACAGCAAATTCTTTAACTCTAACATTTTTGTCGAAAAATCTGGCCATTCTTCATTTCACTTCTTCTTGCCTTAGAGTTGTTGTATCTCTTAATTCTTCGATGAGATCGAGGCTGCACCTCAACTCTTCATCATTTTCTTCCATCCAGCCATCTTTATGTTGTTGGGATAATAAAACTCTTGGACTCTTAACTTCAAATTCAACTGGAATGAGAGCTTTTGAGCCATGAGACAATTTGAAAGGAGTCTCTCCAGTGGCTGAAGTTTGAGTTGTCCTTAAAGCCCATAATACTGAAGATAGCAGCTCTGCCCAATTACCTCTAAGATTTTACATTTTTTTCTTCAAGAGGTTGATTATGAGTTTATTGGCGGCTTCTACCTGACCATTGCTCTGAGGGTGATGTACGAAGGAAAATTGTAACTCAGTGTCGATCTGATCACAGAAATTTATAAGACCTGAGTTTTTGAATTTTGCACCGTTATCTGTAATGATTGGCATGGGAATTCCGTGTCTACAAACTATCTCCCCCCAGATGAAATTCCTCACTATCTGAGTAGTAGTCTTAGCTAAATCCTTTGCTTCAATCCATTTATTGAAATAATCAATCAATACTAAAATGAACCTGCGTTGAGCACTTGCTAAAGGAAAAGGTCTAATAAAATCCATCCCCCAAACCTCAAACCGCCATGGAGTGGCCATTGACCTAAGCTGTTGAGTTGGCTGTTGCTGAAGGGGGGCAAACTTCTGGCACTGAACACAGTTCTTTACGAATTTTTCTGCATCTTTCCTCATTTGGGGACAAAAATATCCATGCCTTAGAATCCTTTTTTCCAAGGTTCTAGCTCCTGAATGACAAACACATTCTCCCGAATGATCCTCTTGAAGGATAGTTGGAATTTCTTCTTCAGAAACACATCGTGCCAGCGGTGAAAGAAAAGTTTTCCTGTAAAGAATTCCTGCAACAAGATAATAATGGGCTGCTTTAAGTTTAAACATTTTTCTATCTTTTACAATTGAGTGAAAATCTCCAGTTGAGAGGTAAAGTATGAAAGGATCCATCCAAGACGGACATTGATCTATCTGCATAACTTCTCCCTCTTCGATAGCTGGATGAAATAACTCTGAGGTAGTTCATCCTGAAAGAGGACCAAATTTTGCTAGGTCATCCACCTCCTTATTCTCTTCTCTTGGGATATGCTGGATTGTAAAGCTCTTCAACCTGCTTATCTCAATTTTCACTAGAGCTTGATATTGCTTCAAAATGTGATCTCTGTTCTCGAAGTTTCCATTTACTTGAGACGCTATTATCAGAGAATCTATTTTGATTTGAACATATTCAATTCCCAATTCTCTTGCGAATTTGAGACCGGCGAGTAAAGCTTCATATTCTACTTGATTGTTTGTTGTTGGGAAATAAAACTTCAAGGCTTAGTCTAGCCTAACTCCATTTGGATTGATCAAAATAACTATAGCTCCGGAAGAATTCTTTCCTGAGGCTCCATCAATGAAAAATTTTCAGGCAAGATGAGCTCCGGGCTCCTTCTCTGAACTAGCCTCCTTTGCATCGATCATGAAATCTGCTAATACCGAGCTTTGATTGCTACTCTAGGAATATAACAGATGTCAAATTTGCTGAGCTCTATTGCCCACTTTGCCAATCTACCTGAATGCTCTGGCTTTTCTAAGAAACTCTTTAGCGGAAGATCATTGACAACTTGAATTGAATGGGCTTGGAAATAAGGTCTCAACCTTCACGCCTAAGTCACGAGCATTAGGGAAAACTTCTCAAGGATTGGGTACCGGGTTTCCGCACTCTTTAAAATTTTGCTTACATAATAAACTAGAAATTGCGTCCTCTTCTCTTCCCTAACTAAGACCAAACTGATGGCATCGTTGCCAACTCCGAGGTACAGAAAGAGATCTTCTCCCTCCCTAGGGCTCTGGAGAAAGGGAGTTGATGTTAACTGCTTCTTGACCTGATTGAAAGGAGCATCACACTCCTTTGTCCATTCAAACTTGGCCCCTCCACGGAGAGTTTTGATGAAAGGAGCACTCTTACCTGCAGAGCAGTAGATGAGACAGCTCAAACCTGCTATCCTCCCACCCAGTTGCTGAACTTCCTTATGGGGCTTGGGAGATGGCATTTCTAGGATAGACTTCACCTTATCGGGATTTAGCTCCAGCCCTTCCGGAGTAAGGAGATGGCCAAGAAACTTTCTTTGCTAGCTCTGAAAACGCATTTCAATGCATTCATCCTCACATTGAATGTTTGGAGGGTCGCAAATGTTTCATTCAGGTCGTTAAGGTGAGTTGAGAAAAGCTTGCTTTAGATTAAGAGATCATCGACATAATCTTCTAGATTTCTCCCTTTCTGGGTTTCAAAAACGGTGTCCATCATTTTCTGATAAGTTGCACAGACATTCTTTAGCCCAAAAGGCATTACTAGATAACAGAAACATTCATCATTCATGATGAATGAGGTGTGAGGAATGTCAGGCTTGTGCATTCTTATTTGATGATAACCGGAGAATGCATCTAAAAAGCTCATGCAAGAAAATCCCACCGCAGAGTCTACTAAAGAATCTATCTAAGGCACGGGGTAGCAATCTTTAGGGCAAGCTTTATTAAGTTTGGTAATGTCTACACACATATGCCACTTTCCACCAGCTTTCTTAACCATCACAATATTTGATACCCAATCAGGTTATTGAATCTCCTAAACAAATTTAGCCTTTAACAATTTCACCACCTCCTCCCAGATCGGCTGAGCGAGAGACTCTGCCACTGCTCTTTTCTTTTGCCTGATTGGGATGAAGTTAGGATCGATATTGAGGTGGTGGTAGGTAACTTCTAGGTCAACTCCATATATGTCATCCGCCGACCAGGCGATGACATCCAAGTTCTTTAAAAGGCAAGAGATGAGTTGATCCTTATCGACTTCGGGCAATTCAGCGTTGATTGAAAACTTCTTGCTTTTATCTTCTTTGCTGATTGGCATGACTTGAATCGCTTGGGAAGGTTCCAAGCGAGCTCCATCTCTTGCATCTTCTTCTTCTATCTCTTCTGTTATTTTGACCTGATCAAGAATTTGAGGTGTTGAGGAGATATCAATTTCCTGGAGAGCAGATGATTCAATCACATTGATCGTCTTGACGCAACATTCTCTAGCCTTCCTCGGATTGCTCCTAATCCGGTATTGTTTACCATTCAAAGCAAACTTCACGTCCTGATGTTTGGTTGAAATTATTGCTTGGTATTCGTTCAGGACTAGCCTTCCAAAAATTGCGTTGTAGCTGCTCGGAGCTTCAACGACTATGAATTTTACCAATTTTATAATTCCTGCTAACATCACTGAGAGGGTGACAACTCCTTCCACCTCCTTCTTCTCCTCTGAGAAACCATAGAGCGGTCATACGGTAGAGAGAAGTGCTTTCCCGGTCTTCAGCGCCTCAAAAGATGGTTTGAAGAGGACATTCACCGAACTTCCGGTATCCACCAGGATCTTATCCATGGAATAATTTTTGATTACCGCCTTGATAACAACTGCATCGTTAAAAGGGTTGGAGGTCAAAGAAAGGTCTTCTTGCCCGAAGGTGTCTGTTCCCCAAACTAGGGCTGAGGAGGAGGTAGTTGCAACTTCGGATTGATAGACTCTTGCGAGGCTATCTTTCTTAGAAGATTTGAGTCCTGCACCTCCATTAATGCAAAAGAGATTACCCAGGGTACCTTCATCATTTGCATCTATGCAATCACCTGGATATCCGATGTTGCCGAGAGAGATAACATCGTCCACTTCTTTGAATTCCCAAAGAACTTCCGCTACCTCCTTGCACTTGGAGGTCGAAGCTTTGGAAGGATCTCCCTTCTGGAGCAGATCTTTGAAATTTCCTTCCTTCAGGAGCTTTTCCACCAGTAAGCGGAAAGCCCTATAGTTCTCGGTCACATGGCCTCTCTCCCTATGATGTTCGCAGTAGAGAGCCGGATTTCTGGTTCTTGGGTCAGAGTTGATTGCGGCAGGCCTTTTGTAAAAGGGTTTCTTTTGAAGAAACTGAACTACCTCGCTCATAGAGATGTCGAGGTTGGTGAAGGATTCTTGAGAGTCGTTGAAAGGAGGTTGAGAAGGGGTTGGAAAATGTGGCTGAGGATATTTGATCTAATGGAATGGTATGGATTGCTGAATTGGGGCAACCGGGGTTGGCAGCGAGAACCCTTCGGGCTGGAACTGCTGATTCCCCTAACGAGAGAGATAATGATGGGAATTCCTTCCCTTTTGATAAGGGGGCTGGAACTCTTGACGAGGTGGTTTGGACAATGGATGGGCTGGATAAAAACCTGCCTAACCTTTATGGATGTATTTACTCGTCAGATTAGAAGCCTATACAGGGTTATTGATCTCCCCCTCTATATGGAGGTTGGCAATACTAATCAACTCTTTATACGAGCAGGGCTCCCTGGTCGTGATCTCAAACTTTAGAGGTCCCTTTTGTAGGTCATTGATCAGAGCTACCATATAGAGAGAGGGATCTACATCCCTTATTCTAAGAATCTCCTTCTGAAACAATCAATAAAGCGAGCTAAAGTCTCACCTTCTCCCTGCTTGATCTTGAAGAGGGCCGCAGGGCCACTCTTCCTCTTCTTGGAGTTTGCAAACCTCAGAAGAAGCTCATGCCTCAGGACGGCGAAGCTCGGGATGGATTGGAAAGGCAACTTGTAGAACCACTCCCGTGCTTGCCCATCGAAGGAAGTGATCAACAACTTACACTTCACAGCATCGGAGAGAGTCCTCAGAGCAACTGCGGACTCGATGGCTTGAAGATGGGAGATTGTGTCATTCTCCCCTGTAAACATGGGCAGACGAGGCTCTCTTAATGTCGGCATTGACTTTTATTCCCACCAAAATGAAAATGGCATGGAGGGAAGCTACCGTAATTGCATGAGCATTTTGGTAATGATTTGACTCAACGCTAGGCATTAGACTCAATGCCAGCATTAAGGTTGCCTAAACGGAATGTTTCCAAAGATGCAGAATCTCCTTCCTATTTTGAAGATCCGAGCCATTAAAATATTACTATACTGGGTCAACGCCAAGCATTAGCCTTAACGCCTGCGTTAGCTTCCAGTCCTATAAATAAGTTGATTTCATCTTCTTCAACAACCAATGCTAAGGATCCATATTGCAGGACTCTGAATTATTTGTGAGGGTCGTATTTCCAGACCATAAAGGATTTCCAACTCAATTTCAAAAGGAGGAATCAAAGGAGGCTTGGATCAACATGCTAACTCAACGCAAAGAACGCACGCTTGGACTTCAATGATTTTCAACGATTCTTGGTTGTCTCCTTCAGATTACCTCATAGGGAGTTTTTATATTTGTCTTTTATGATTATCTTTATAATCGGTTCGTGAATTCGCCTCATGTTGGCTACTAGTTCTGGGTAGGACTTAGGGAGGAATTTGCCTCATGTTGGCGACTAGGTCTAGGGAGTAGATCTAGGGGGTGCTCGAGGCATTTCTGGGAATAGAAAGGCTAGAGCGGCTTGAGGCCGTATCTAGGGAGAGATTGGCTAAAGCCAACCGGTTCTTAGTGAGAAGAGTCAGTATATAAAACAAAAAGAGTATTTCATATTTCGCCTTCAATTTCTAGCGTCATAGAAATCAAATTTTGTAATCAATTTTATAAATGATAATCATGTCTTTTCTTGTTTAATAAAATTGATTTCATTTCTAATTTCTATCTCTTTACTTTTGATTTAACTTACTTTTAATAAAATATCTAAAGTTTTTTTTAAAAGATTAAAGTTTTCTAAAACCCTTATTTACCCCCTCCCCTCTAAGGGCGCCTCAAGATCCAACAAGTGGTATCAGAGCTAGATTATGCCAATACGGTCTAACAACCGGAAATAATGGCGTCTCTTGATTATGATCTCTCTTCTACTAGTGGGGAAAATTTTAATATAAATGAAAAATTATTATCACCACCTTTATTTATGGGCAAAAATTATAAGGGTGGAAAATATTAATGAAAATTTTTATTAAACTTTGGATGAAAAAGTTTGGAATATTACTATTGAAAAGACACCTAGCGTACTAACTAGAAAAGAAATTGTTTTAAATGCAAAATCTACAAATAATCTATTTTGTGCGTTAGATCAAAATATTTTCAAACTCATTTATACTTTACCGACCCCGCATATGAGATTTGGAATTTTCTTGAAAGAACTTATGATTCTCCTTCTGTAAGTATGGAACAATCACAAGAACCGGAGAATATGCAAGCCTGCACAAGTATTCAAGAAAGCTCCTCACATGATGGATCCATGGAATGCACATCAAGCGGAAGGGATGATGACAACACATTTTTGGAAGAGGAACATGAAGATGTCAAAGGAACTTTATGTTCAAACCTTTCCTCATCCAAAAGCAAAGTAAGGAAATCGAATTCCCTTATTATTTGCAATTCTATTTCTACATTACAATTGCTACAAATTATAAAGCGCAAAATTAAGAAATTGAAAAATGTGAACTACAAATTGCGCGTAGAAAATAAAGGTTTAAAAGCAAATGTTAAAGTATAATCAAAATCTGATTTATCTAGTTCTACCCATGTCTCTTCAATTGAAAATATAAAACCTTATTTTGATTGCTATATTCTTAAAGAAAAACTCAAGGTATATGAAAAAGAGCATCTTAAAGAACACAATGAAAAATTACCTTTAGAAAAGTCATCTATTACAAATGATTGTGCTATATGTAAAAGTTATAAAATTGAAATTAAAGAGATGGATGAAACATTTGATGAATTAAGAAATGACTATCAAACTCACATTGATTCAATTGTCTCCACTCTTAAAAATAGCACAATAGCTTATAATAAAGCTAGACATAATCTTAAGATAAAAAATGAGGAATTAAAATCAAAAATCAACTTGCTTATGAAAATTATGAACAATTCACAACACATAAATTCACAATCTCAAGTAATATGCAAAAGCAAGTTGAATATGAATATGAATATCTTGAACAAACCTAATAATGGGAGTAAGGAACACAAAGTCTTTGTAAATCAAAATCTGAGTCACTATCATTTACAAAATCCATTTTCTCCCAACATAAATTTAAACATTAACAAATTTCCTATGCGTAACACTTTTGAAAATCATTATGGAAATTTGAAATATAAGAATATGACATCAAAGTATTAATGGAGACCCAAAATTAAAGATGAAACATTAACTCTACTTGAAAGGGTTCATTCATACTCATCTCCCCAAAAATCATCTCGTTATATTTGGGTACCTGAAGGAACCGTTACACATGGTTCCCTTTGGATACCTAAATCTCTTATTCATTAGGTATCATCATATGCATGAAGTATAATCTTTTTAAAATGAAATATACAAATTTCTACTTCATAATATGCTTCAATGTCTTTTAATTTTTATTTTTCTGTTTTCTTATTTTTAAGCTATCATGACTTTGACACCTTATATATTATTGGAAATATGATTTTATCTCTTAAAAGCTTAATAAGTTTATCAAATTGATCAAAATTCAAAGTCATATTTTATTTTGGAGACTTATCTATCTTTCATAAATTCATTGCCTATAAATATCTTTTATTATCCATATAAACCTATTCTAAATTTGCTATGAGATATTTATCTAGATTTATGAAATCATGAACTTCACTTTTTCTCTTTCGGAAATTTTGAGTCTATAATTTTAAATAGTTTTGGGTAGCAACTAATAACACTTAAATATCTTGAGAAAGGGAGATTTGTGATGTCACCTCATCATATCTCCTAATACTGGTGCGAACCCCTCATAGGGTAGACCTCGGGAAGTCCAAGATCCACTCTAAATTGCTAAGTCCAACCAAAGTCTAGCAAAGATCAAATTGATTATAGACCCAAGCGTACTCTTGCAATGACCGAAAAAGAAAACTATCATTATCTTGGGCTTTCAAATAAAATATAGGCCTTTGGTAACTTTTTCTATAAAAAAAATATATGCGAGATTTCGACCCAAACTTTAAACGATCATAACTTTTGATCCGCTTGTCAGAATTTCGCCTACAATAGCTTTTCAGAATGAGGTCGAGAAGCGCAATGCAATGACAAACCAACTTTGCTCGTTTGAGTTCATTTCGACCCTCAAAATTGCCAAAATTCAACTATATTTGGAAGTTATCTCAGTTTTTTTCTTTTTTGGCAATTTTTGTGTCTACGAATTTTATGTCGCAGGCACCTGTGTCCCCTTCCAACAAATTATATGCTTGTAATCTTTACAAAACATTGTACCTTGTTATCATAACTTTTCATCTAGCATCATCACTTACTATAAGTAGAAATCAATGATAATGCTAGTTATACCATGGGATGTTATGTTAAAGAAAAATAGAACAATAAAATTTGAAAGTCAAGAAAATTATATATATGTCTTGGTGAATATTCAAAAATTCAAAGAGAAAATTTACAAAAACTTTTCAAAATAACCAAAAATAGTTTCTCACTACATTCATTTTTTAACTCACATTCTTTCTCTATTTTTTTTTTTGAAAAAGGATGAATATGAATTGTTTTACATACTTCACCTACATAATTATGAATAATTAATTATGAGTACCTAAATTTCTATAAGATAAAATTAATGATCATACAAAATCAAAAGATCTTTTAAATTCAAACATTAAATATTACTACAAAAGAGCTTATTGCTTTCAACATATAGTTTGTGATCATGATTAGTATATGAATCAATTATGTTTTACATGTATCTCATTTATATGTAGACCATAGAATAAACTTATATCCCTAAGGAAAAATCAATTAGAATCATCTCTTTATCTTATGTCAAAAATTTAAATACTATTGTTGATTACATGCAACATTATATCAAACTCATCATTCTAGCATTACCAACTTATAAATATTATGACCTATGCTAGTTATCTCTTATTGCCACAATGAATTAATTTTAAAAAAGGGTAGAAAAATTGAAAGATAAAATAACTATGTTTCCATAGGATAAAATGCTTAGGATGTTCATGATCATTCACCCACATTATGTGTCTCATAATAGCGAGGGCGTAGGATTTTTTTCATTAGATGATTTAACCTCTAAGTCATGTCTTATCCTTAACGGAGAAGGGTTCCAGTGGGGCCTTGCGAGGCACTGGGGGGAAAGAGTGCTAGGTTGAGCGTTCTCTAGTGTGTGCATATAAGATTAACACCCCAACCTACGGTATGTGTACAGCTCCTCATGCCCATCCGTCACTTAGTATGGGGCTAGTGTGTAGGCATATAGTTAGGGTATTATAATCTAGGACATACCTATATTATATGGTTTGCATGCACTCTTTATGATTATACTTTTCATGCAGTCTTGAGTTGATTAAACATGCTTCTCTTGTGTTTTGCATATTTTATCATTTTTGAGCTTTAATGATATTGTAAAACACAAATATTAGAAAACCAAATAAAAATATAAAAACCTTATTTGAACAAATAAATCATGCTTAATGAGCCTTCTAATAATCTCCAAATTCTCTAAAATTTCTACACTAATAAGGTCTATATACATACTCCCTATTCCAAAGAAAAAAAATTCAAAAATCTCAGTGTCCTGTTTGGGCGTTGGGTAGTTAACACCAGACATTAGCTCCTTTCGCCAAATTGAAATTCTATTTTCTCTACACTATTTCTGGTATTTTTATAATGATTTTTCTCTGTTTCTTTTCTCAGTTTTGAAATTATTTTGTTATTAATTTGGTTGTTCTAATCCAAAATACAAAAAATTCAAATAATACAAAATAATCAAAAATATGTTTTTATTATTTGTTTTGATCTAAATATTTACAAAACTATGGTTTGACTATAAAACTTCACAAGAGCAAACATCTTAGTTATTTTTGTTTCAAATGGTCAAAATTGAGTTTGGCATACACACAAAGATTTTCTTCAATGTCTAATTTTAATTTCTAATTTCTTTTAACATTTTTTATCTTGTCATGCCTTGACCTTAATCTGATTATGTGTAATGAAATAGTCTATAAAAAATTGTGTAGAATTGTCTAGCATGCCTCTAAGTATAAGTAATGTTTTATGTTAATCAATGATTCTTACACTCATTATTTTGGTAATCTACATGAGCACATAATCTTAGTCTTGCATGATTGTGTGGTGTAATAGTTTTAACAAATTAAGTTGTATGTCCAAATTACATACACCGTATTTCAAACAATAAATTTCTTGCACACATAGAAGTGTTATTTCAATATTGTTCATGCTTGCAACAATAAGTGAATTCGGAGACCTTTGGCCCAAACTTAAAAAAAATATGAAATAAAATGCCAAAGATAACTCCATCAAGCACTACTCACCCTCCTGATAAGTCTTAATGAGTATTGTGAGGTTGAACACCTTGGAAAGAATTGTAAAGTGTCTTGTGCAAACACAATCCTTTTTATCACTTCTATTTGTACACCGGATCACTAAAAATAAAAAAAAATATAAAAGTGCTTATATGATCCCCCAAGCAATACTTCGCACCCTGATAAGTCTTAATGAGCATTGTGTGGGTGAAGCACCTTGGTAGTTGTACTCATGAAATGTGCTTTGAAATTTTATTCTAAAATTGATGTGTGAAAGTAATTATAAGATTACAATCTTAATATTGATGTTACTATTTCATTACATATGTCATGTGTTTTGATTATTTCACTTGTATACTTTTATCAAAACACTTTATGCACTCATCATTGTTTTTCATAAAACTTATTCTTATAAGAATTGGATCCTAAATGCAAAATTACATAATTCTCTAAAAACTTAAATAAAAGCACTAGATTGCAATGCATGATTTCTACAATGTTTTCTTTACTTGAAATACGAATTGGTTACATTGTAGCTATTATCTTTTTGAATATGTTAAATCATGCTTGCCTATTAGTTCAAAAAAATTCAATATTTTTGAATGGTCAAACTATTACAAAATGTTAATCTTAGTTATTTTGTTTTGTTTTTTCCGCATTCCTAATTTGATCATGTGTACTTTTACCATGCTTTCTCATGATTACTTCTAAGGTTTTTCTTCGCTTGTGCTTGTCAAACTATATTGCATTTCTTCCAACAAGTTTCTTAAAAAAAATTCACTTTGAAATGCAAGTGGTTGAATTCCTTTGGTAAAACAAAAAAAATGGAATGTTGTTCTTTCATGCTTATCATATCTTTTTTCGTTGTGCTACTCTCCCCCTTAGCTCGATCATGATTTACTTTATGTTTAAACAAAACTCTTATTCCTCTCTTAGTTACTTTTGTCTTCTTTACTCTAGTTTTATTTCACTCCACCCACTTTTGCTAATAACAAAAGGGGGAGAATAAAATGATAAATCACAATGATTAAAGGAGTAGGATTAACTAGATTAAGGGGGAGCATGAATCTAGTCTATGGGAGCATACACTAAGGGGGATCACTTAAGTAGGGGGAGCACATTTTAAATAATCTATAATTATAATTCTTATTAATATCTCTATATTAGTGTCATATATACTTCTAAAAACACATCTCTTATATATGAATCTGATTTATCTCTATTGGATTTGTTATTATCAAAGGGGGAGATTGTAGGAACACGGTTTTCCGCATCCCTTTGATTTGAGAATAACAAATCTGACTTGTATTTGATCTTGTTTGCCATTGTGTTTATAACATGCATGTTTGAACAAAGATGACACTAGGTTGTTATTGTTGGTCTGGATTTGCTCAAAAGATGAAATGAATGGAAGAGAGCTAACGCCCGACATTAACTCTTAACGTCGGTGTTGAATTTCATTCCCACCAAGATGAAAATGGTAAGGAGGGAAGCTGCCGTGATTGTTGGAGCATAAAATGAATGTTTCCAAAGATGCAGAATCTCCTTCCTATTTTGAAGATTCGAGCCATTAAAACATTTCTATACTGGGTCAACGCCAGGCATTACCCTTAACACCGGTGTTAGCTTCCAGTCCAATAAATAGGTGGATTTCATCTTCTTCAACAACCAATGCGAAGGAGCCCTATTCTAGGACTATGAATTATTTGTGAGGATCATATTTCCATACCACAAACGATCTCCCACTCAATTTGAAAAGGAGTAATCAAAGGAGGCTTGGATCAACACGCTAACTCAACACGAAGAACACACGCTTGGATTTCAACTTTCTTCAATAATTCTTCGTCGTCTCCTTCAGATTACCTCATAGGGAGTTTTTATATTTTTCTTTTATGTTTATCTTTGTAATCAGTTCATGAATTCACCTCATGTTGGCGACTAGGTCTGGGTAGGACTTAGGGAGAAATTCATCTCGTGTTGGCGAATTGGTCTAGGGAGTAGATCTAGGGGGTGTTCAAGGCCTCTCTGGGGATAGAACGGCTAGAGCAGCTTGAGGCCGTATCTCGGGAGAGATCGGCTAAAGCCAACCAGTTCATAGTGAGAAGAGTCGGTATATAAAACGAAAAGAGTATTTCATATTTCGCCTTCAATTTCTAGCATCATAGAAATCAGATTTTGTAATCAATTTTATAAATGATAATCATGTCTTTTCTTGTTTAATAAAATTGATTTGATTTCTAATTTCTATCTCTTTACTTTTGATTTAACTTACTTCTAATAAAATATCTAAAGTTTTCTATAAAAGATTTAAGTTTTTTAAAACCCTTATTCACCGCCCCGCCCCCCCCCCCCCCCCCCCCCTAAGGGCGCCTCAAGATCCAACAATAAATAAATATATCAATCAGATTTTTTTCCATATCTTTCAGTCTATTTTCTGTGAATATGTGTTTGTATTTAATTTTATGTCAAAGTTTGTTTGAAATCACTTATTTAAATTGTAAAATTTATTAAGATAAATAGGGGAGATTGTTTGAAAAAACCATTTTGATTTATCTAACAAATTATCTTAAAGTGATTTCATCAGTTAGGTTGTATTACCCACATTGTATAGAAAGGGTAAAATGGTCATTAGATGTCCTAGGATATCACATGCCCTTAGTGTGACAAGACCAGGCCTAAAAGAAGCACAAATTCAGTTAAGAAAAACTTGCGTCAAATAGAAGTCGACACAACTTCGACTAGAAGTTGAAGCAACGTTAACTAAAAGTTGAAGTAAGTCAGGCTACTTATCGAACTATCAAGTCAAGTCGACGCAATGTCGAAGTGATCTCGATGTAGGAGGAAGAGCCGGTCATATCCATCTCAAAAGTCGACGCAACTTTGACTTCAATTTGATGTAGAAGATAAAGTTCAATTCCAAGTCTTCAACTCGATGGATACGTGGATGAGTAATCGATGCAACATCGACATCTGAGTTCAGCCAGAGCTAAGAAGGAATTCGAAGCTACTTCTATAAGAACTCAGAGGTGCATCGATATTACAAAAGATGAAGTCGACGCAGCGTAGAGTATAGTCAGAAATAGAAGGTTTTCTGCTATCCATTCTGGTGCTTTTCCAGATGGTGTGCAAGGCTAAAATATGCTCTCCAACGGCTCATTTATTGCTAAGAATGGAATAATGTATTCCAGAGATACAGCAAAGACATTCTTGGAAGTTATTCAAATCAGATGTACGGGTCGGGAACAAATATAAAAGGAAACATCAATTGTCCAATGGACATTCCTTCTAAGGATGGTCCAGAAGAAGAAAGAAATTCAAACTCAAATCATAGAGAATAAGTATGTTGATAAAGAATGAAAACACAAGGAACTGATTCATTATTCTGTCTATCGAATAGGGCTTCTTCTCTTTTCCCCTTCAACCCTAAGACAGAACAGAAGAACAACTCCTCTACATAGAAAAAGAGAATAACAACATTGATGCCTCTTCTTCTACATCATATAGCAGTAAGTTAACAAAAGTGAAGAGATCATCAGGATCAAGCTTATAACCCTTGCAATAATCACTATCTTAATCAAGGGTTCATCATATTCAGATCCTTAGATAAATAGAAGCAACAACAGTCAAAGAGATAGCTTCTAAAGTACTCTTACTGAAGAATTCTATTCTCTTATTTCTTCTCCTTCCACTGTTCTCATTCTCCAACAATAAAAGAGTTTTAAGAATCCCTCTTTCAAAAGATTCAGTGGTTCTAAGAGTTTCCTTATCAAAAGACTAAGTGGTTCTAAGAGTCTCCTTTTCAAAAGACTTAGTGGTTCTGAGAGTCTCCATATAAAAGACTCAGGAACAGTTAGTTCATTCCTACCTGGGAGGAAGAAGAGTGGACTACCCACATTTTGGGGAACCGCAATAAAAATTATGTGTCTTATGCATTAATTTTCTGTGTTGTCCAGTTTACTGTTTTTCTTGTTTATATTTTCTGTGATTACTTTATTCTGTTTTGGTGTTGATGATTGCATAGTACTTAGTATTTTTATTTTGTGTCCATAACTAGAGTATAAAAGATTTAAAACTCTATTCACCCCACCCCCTCTAGAGAATACTCAGAGGCACACTGTGCACTTTTAGGAATGAGACTGAGAAATGCATGGTCATGCTTAGTTGAGTCAACATATGATATTGAGCTCACCAATTTCAGTCCATCTATTCTAAATCAAGAAACTTGGATTAAACAATTATGAGGGTGACACGGTCCATGTCTCTAGTTCTATCCCGATGTAAGGGACAAAGGTACATGACAAAACTAAAACATTGGCCAAAACAAGCTTATTGTGTTATGAACTCTTATTACTCGGGTAACAATGATGTATTATTAGATGCTGCTCATTGTTTGTGAGACTTTTGTTGATACTTTGTGATCAAGTGGGAGACTGTTGGTATTTCCAAGGTGATCTCAAAGCAATCAAGCAGTTAGTCTCACTACCAACGCGATATAAGCCTATAGGATCGCACATACGAGTGTTTGGAGAAGTTGGAGGAAGGATTATGTTGGCCTTACTCATATTGTATATGAGTGAAGGACCAATCCTGTGACTCATTGGAGTTATGTCGAGTCGGTTAAATGTTCTAATATATTATGAATATTGTATGGAGCATGTTGGCATGTGTTCAAGATGACATTGCATGTATCGTTGAGATCATCACGATGATATTATGAATATCATCGAGTGGTCACGACGATATGACCGACTGTCAACCTTTGAGGTATCATTGAAATGTTGAGCGATATCGTCATGATTATCACGATGATATTATAAATCTTCACAGCAATATCGTCGTGATCATCTCGATGATATAGATCTTCACAGCAATATTGTCGAGATCGTCTCGACAATATAGATCTTCATAGTGATATCGTCAAGATCGTCTCGACGATATAGATCTTTACAGCGATATCGTCGAGATAGTCTCGACGATATAGATCTTCACGACAATATCATCAAGATCATCTCGACGATGTTTTAGTGATCTCGACGATACTCACTGAATACTCCAATTAAAGACATAGTTCATCAGATATCTAATTTATGCCCCTGTTTATAAATTGGGAAGCGATTAGGTTTTCCCTGTGCCTTTTTCCTGAGATTAAGATGGAACTGTTCCGCAAGATTTCTGCAAGACTTCTAAGAGACCCCGTCCGGCTGTCGCCACTGTCGCCGCCTCTCCCTTGGATGGATCTAGCAATCCGTGGGAGACACTGAGGGCAATCCTTCTCCGACCCAAGTCTTGTAGGACAAGAATCTTGGGGTTTTCCTTCGCTCGTGTGGATAGCTGTAGAGGCGCAGATATACTTTATGTGCTTGGAACTCAGCCGTTTATTTCTGGATTAGATTTTGGAGCACCTTAGTTGAGTATTAACTCAATCCCTCTCAGCTATATTGCAATATGTTGTTCTATTTATTTCTTGATTCATGAAATCGCAAGATCCGCAACTTTTCAGGGTTGTTCTTGTTTATTTAATCCGCTGCGCAAATGTGATGTGTTGTTCCACTCATGTTTAGAGAAAACCCAAAAGACCTAGCGCACAAGTCATTTCTTTAAATGGTTGTAGGCACACTAGGGATAATAAAACTAGGTCCCACAAGTTTTGTTGGGGAGAGTCCAACATCTCAGCAGGTTGCCTAGCATCTAAGGCCGGCACTCGGAGAATCCAAGAAATTAAGGCGAGTCGCCAATCGAAAAAAAGGAAAAGAACAAAAAAGAAAAGACAGAAAATCTTCATTCATAGTCCATCAAAATGGTTACAATGTCTAGGGACCTCGCCTATACATATTAAAAAAATGAAAAGTAGGAAAAAGAAACCCTATGCTATGAAGCTGGCGGGTCCTTGGGAGATTGGCCCGGCACGCCCTTGTTGCTCAAGGAGGGAGGCGAGTAGGCATGTTCGTCACAGGGCGAGCTCTCAGTGGACTCGTGGGAGTAGAATTACAGGATGTGTATCTCGGCAGTGACGTCCTCCAACCTCTCCTGCAAAGCACTGAGGTTGAGCAACATCTCGAGCACATTCTCCATGGCCTGGGTGACTATGGTTTTGTGAGTGCTCTCGACCTCACCCGGCGTGAACTGCAGCAGCTTCGCGCCCTAGGAGGTTGGAGGCGGACTCGCCATGCTCTGGTGTTGGCACCTTCATGGGGGCTCGATGAGTTGCGCCTTGAGGCCCTTGATCTCCACCTCTATCTCATTGATCTGCGCCTTTAGTTGGGTCGCCTTTTAAGCATCCTGTAATGAACTCGCATGAGAATGTTGAACAAAAAAGGAATTGAAATTAATCTATGGGAAGAGAACTTACCATGCCTCTTAAGGCCTTCGTGAGGAGCCTCTCGGCGACTCCCAGCCGCATCTTGTGGTCTTTGGCTCGCTCATCTGCAAGTTTCCTCTTGGTCTCGACATTGAAGTACTTCTTACTGAAGCTGAGCCCACAACGCGACGCCATGTGGGAGAGTTCAACGGCATGTAGTTGGACCCGCGAGCTCTCATATGCGATGTCTCGCAGATTTGCCTTCTCGTAGGCAGTCGTGTCCTCCCTTCCATACATCCCATAAGTAAGGGCATAGGCGTCCTCGCTGGAGTGGCCACGCTCAGCCTAGGAGGGAAGGAGGGAGAAGATGGAGACCATGTTTGCCTTATCTTCCCAGGTGAGTAGAGGGTCTCCCGTGCTATCTAGGGGCATGTGCCTCTAACCTAAGATAATGTGCGAATATGGCACCTCCACCTTGCTCTCCCCCGCATCTTGCATAGCCAAGGGCTCAAGATCACTCGGCTTGGCGGTCTTCTTCTTCTTCGCCACGGGTTTTTGCTTCTTCCACGAGTCGAAGGAAGGGGAGGGGTCAAGGTCCACCAAGAACCTCCTCCCCTTGCCACTGCTGGGCGTGGGTTCGACCAGGTCGCCGGCGCAGGATGCCGTGATAGCCTTCGCGAGGGAGAGCTGAGGGTTCAGCTTCGCTTTGCCCGCACATGGCGGGTTGACTGGGATTTGGCGCTTGCCTGTACAATAATTTAAATGTGTAAGGGTTGTCCTCAAGAGAGGGCGAGCAGGAAAGAAAAATTGAATACAAGCGAGCGAAGACATACCTTCACAGGTTGCATAGGGCAGAGCAGGTCGAGGTTGCGCCTCAGATGAGTGACCACAAAGTTCTTCCCGATGAAGAATTTGTTTAGTTCCGCCGCCTAGCCGTCTATGCGAGGGGCCCGGTAAGTCGACTTGCCCTTCTGAACCGCCGATTATCCAATGTTTTCGAGGTCCCCCGTGGTGAATAGGAACCAATCATTCCAATGGTGTACTTTATTCGAGGTCTCGTAGACTTTTAGCTGCGAGCCGGTTAGGAAGGCAACCCCGTCTGAGGTCGCCCGAAAGATGAATAGCTTGAGGAAAACAGTTAGGTTGAACTCCACCTTTTCCTCACGCAGGTAGCACGCAAACGCGACCAACATCGCGATCACATTCGTATTCATCTGTATGAGTACCATGCCAAAGTATTTAAGGAATTACTTTACCTCAGGCCAAATTGGAAGGCAGATTCAAACATAAAAATGGGGAAGGGGAAGGCGAGTCCATCCTGGTTAAAAGTGTTAATCGACATGCCTTCCCTGGGGCAGCGAGCTACATATCTTGGCGGCAAAAGCCCAGCCTTGAAGGCCAGTAAATCCTCTTCTAGTACCTTCCCATCAGGGATGTAGTGCTCGGTAAAATTCTCCACGCACTTTCCCCGTCCATCTGTGGTTTCCGTGTCACTAGCCATTGCGAGTGGGATGAGCAAGTGGCACGCGCGAGTGCAAGGAAAAGGAAAGTATGGGCTGGGGGTGCAGTTAATATGGTAGGTGAAAAAGAAGGGAGGGGGATATTTATAGGAAAAGTGGGGTGTGGGGGTCGCAATCATTGGCATGATCCACTCTCCCCAACCCCCTTGCCCCTACCCACACCATGAAGTCTCACCAGCTCGCCAGTAAGGCGCGAGTGCGAGCCCTCCTATCTTTCAATCCGAGCATCAAAAATTGAGGGGGAAAGTAATAAAATAGGACAGGCAAGCCACGTAAAATAAAATCATAAATCCCCGCGAGATGGGGTTATACTCAGAAGAAAAAATAGTACGTTGTTCGATTGCAGGGAAGGAAAAAAAAGAAAAACAAGAACATTTTAACATCTGAAGAGAAAAAGAAAGGCAGGGGCGACCAGGATCACTGAGGGTGCCACTTCCAAACACCCCGACCTCGCGTATGCACCCTTGGGCCTCGTCTGTCGCTAGTGTACTTGCAAATGGCAGAGACCTACTACTGAATGGTGCGCGCAAAGTCTTCAAGTCGCTTGAGGTGACCCTCCATTGATGATGTGTCTGTTGAAACTGATTTCTCGGCATCTTGTGGAGCTCGGGGCCCTCACCGAAATAAGGGGCAGCTAGCCCATACTGATCCCATGGAGAAGGTAGACTGAAGACTAGGAAAATGACTAAGACCTTAGCAACAGCGAGGAGGTCCCTCCGCTAAACCGGAAGATCGTTGAGCGCTTCCCCTCCTAAGCCAAAGTTGAGACTCCGGAACTTTGGAGAGCTCTGGGAATGCTAACCAAAGAAAGCCTGAGGAGAGAGAAGCTGAAGTGAAGTCCTCTCCAAAGGTGCCCTTTAGGTCTTATTTATAGATTTTCTGATCTGGCCGGCAAAGAGCAGGATTCCGCCTTCTGATTTTATTATCTGCACCACAAATGGGCCTGCTAACAGCCAAACTCCGCTGTTTGGAGGGGCTAAAGGCAGACCACTAAGGGTAAAAGGGTAATTTGTCCCTATCAACCTATGGGCAGGGAACTGCGAGAACCTTACTTCCAGGACTCTCACGGACCTTCTCGCGACCCCTGTTCGCGATGCCTCTCCTAGGCGATCGCCTTGCGAGGACCTCGCCGACCCATTCTGGCGATATCAACCGAGGTCCGGTCTCGCGATCCCTCCTGCGAGACCGCCTCCTGACTTCGTCGAGATCAACACACCTTTTGTCGAATGCAGGGATCTTCGCCAACCACAGACGAGCTCGACGAATGCAGAACATTATGTTGTTCGCTGAACGCTGGGACGGGCGGTTCGTCGACCGCTGCTTCCCTGCTGTAATTCGCCGAGCATCATCCGACGAACAAAGGTCTCTTCTGCTCGCGCACTGAACACGTTTCGCTAAACACCTCTTTACTGAACAAAGGTCTCTTCTGCCAGCGGTCTGCGAAGCATTGGTTTGTCAAGCCTCGCTTGGTCCAGTCTTCTAAAAAAATATCTGTCGAGGTTTGTATCTCGCAACTCCTATCGCCAGACCGTCCCTTTGGCTATAATGAGCATAGAACACTTCGTCGACTTCCGATGATTTCGCCGAACAGGGGTGAGCTCGACGAAGTCAGGTAAGCTCGACGAACACGGGAGAGTTCGTCGAACGCGGGACCGCTTCTGTCGAACTCAGAAATCCTCCTCAAACTTCCTGCGAGCATTTGTCTCGCCGACGCTTCTCGCTCGCCTCTCAGCGAGCCCTTCGAGAGAGATTTCTCCAAGGTCTCCGTCGCGAGGTCTTTGTCCCTAAGGCCTGAAACCTCTTATTATTTCTTTCATCCCCTGGTGCCTTCTTAAACCGGGCCTCTTCGCCTGGCGAATATCGGGGTTGTACACAAAATGTTGAAACCGATTTCTCGGCCTCTTGTGGAGCTCGGAGCCCTCACCGAAATGAGGGGCAGCTAGCCCTTACTGATCCCTTGGAGAAGGTAGACTGAAGACTAGGAAAATGACTAAGACCATAGCCACAGCAAGGAGGTCCCTCCGCTAACCCGGAAGATCGTTGAGCGCTTCCCCTCCCAAGCCAAAGCAGAGACTCCGGCACTTTGGAGAGCTCTGGGAATGCTAACTAAAGAAAGCCTGAGGAGAGAGAAGCTGAAGTGAAGTCCTCTCCAAAGGTGCCCTTTAGGTCTTATTTATAGATTTTTTGATCTGGCCTACAAAGAGCAGGATTCCGCCTTCTGATTTTATTATCCGCACCCAAAATGGGCCTGCTAACAGCCAAACTCCGTTGTTTGGAGGGTGTAAAGGCAGACCACTAAGGGTAAAAGGGTAATTTGGCCCTATCAACCTATGGGCAGGGAACTGCGAGAACCTTACTTCCAAGACTCTCACGGACCATCTCGTGACCCCTGCTCGCGATGCCTCTCCAAGGCGATCGCCTTGCGAGGACCTCGCCGGCCCATTCTGGCGATATCTGCCGAGGTCCGGTCTCGCGAGCCCTCCTGCGAGACCGCCTCCTGAATTCGTCGAGCTCAACACACCTTTCGTCGAACGCAGGGCTCTTCGCCAACAACAGACGAGCTCGACAAATGCAGAACTTTAAATTGTTCGCTGACCACTAGGACGGGCGGTTCGTCGACCACTGCTTCCCAGCTGTAATTTGCCGAGCGCCGTCCGAAGAACAAAGGTCTCTTCTGCTAGCGCACTGAACACGTTTCGCTGAACACCTCTTTACTGAACAAAGGTCTCTTCTGCCAGCGGCCTGCGAGGCATGGGTTTGTCAGCCCTCGCTTGGTCCAATCTTCTAAGAAAATATCTGCCGAGGTCTGGATCTCGCAACTCCTATCGCGAGACCGTCCTTGGGCTTTAATAAGAATAGAACACTTCGTCAACTTCCGATGATTTCGCCGAATAGGGGTGAGCTCGACGAACACGGGAGAGTTCGTCGAACGCGGTACCCCTTCCGTTGAACTCAGAAATCCTCCTCAAACTTCCTGCGTGCGTTTGCCTCACCGATGCTTCTCGCTCGCCTCTCAGCGAGCCCTTCGAGAGAGACTTCTCCAAGGTCTCCGTCGCGAGGTCTTTGGCCCTAAGTCCTGAAACATCTTATTACTTCTTTCATCCCCTGGTGCCTTCTTAAACCGGGCCTCTTCACCTGGCGAATATCGGGGTTGTACACAATCCCCGCTCTTCGCGAGGATATTTATGCTCGCAAAGAAACATCCAACCCCTGGTATTCGCCAGCCCCTTGATGATCTGTCAGGAATCTTTGGTGGGGTCCACCCCGTGGGCTATAAATATCGTCCCGAGTCCTCGGTGGCGCGCGCTGCCACTTCCTTTCCTTTTTTTTCCCGTATTGTAGCTGCCTGGAGATGCCTCTTTCGGAAGAAGCCGAGGCTCGCCTGAGGGTGTTGAGGGCCGGCGGGCTACCCTCCACGACCAGGGTCCCCGCCTGGATGAACCGGCTGCCTCCCGCTCAGTCGCCGAAGACCAAGAAGGCGAAGGTGGTTTGCCAAACCGGGAACAGATCTGTGCTGCTGGACTCCTCCCCGGATAACCGTACCGACGCGAAGGTATGAGCTACCCCTCCAGCTTAAGTCAACAAGTTTGCCCGTGATTCATGCCTGCTCGCAGGATGCTTTGCCGAACGAGGATGCTGGCGAACCTGCTGGTGGGTCTCGCAAAAGTCCGCCAGTGGATACAAATCTTGCTGGGAAAAATGTCGCGGGTACGCCCTTTATCTCGCATGTCAGCATTCATTTTATCAACCATCTGACCTTCATTCCCTGCTTCATACAGTCTCACCCCAGAAGTCCCTGGCTCGCCGGGCATCGCGGCCTCCGTCTCCACCTCCTCCCGATAAGACTATAGATAGGCCAGTGTTCTGACTCCTGATGAGTGAGGAGACTGGCGGCTCTGTGCCGCCGAAGATCCCTCCAACCAATAGCGCAGTCTATCCTACTGGTCTGGGTAAATCTCTCTACCCCCACTACGGTAACCTCTTCGAGGGCCGCCCAGAGACTTCTCGCCCCCCTCTGGGTAAGCGTTCTGACGGCCCCTTACCCTGCGCGAGCTCAGGCGCGTTATCTGACATTTCCGTAATACTTCGCAGAGAAAAATGAAATTCCTCCTACCGATTCCGTGTTGGGCGACGACGAGATGTCCCCCCTTCCTGACCAAGTGTAAGACTTCTTAGGTGATCCGCGAGATCCATAGATGATGAAACAATGAGTCGCGGAGTTGCTGAGAAAACATGGTCGGATGCTGATGGACCTTAACATGCAGGCGAGACGGGACAGAGAAGCCGTCGAGGATTGGCATGCCGTTTTGATGGAAGAATGTGCGAGGCTCCGGGACGCGAGACAACGCGATCATTATGAGAACGTCACAATGCCGGAGGCGCATATAGCGAGAATGAGGGATTACGCCTTCCTCATTGACCGGGAGGGCCGCGCCGTCGAGGATTACTATAATTCTAGGGTACCGCCGCGTTCCGGGTCGCGAGGTGGGGGTAGGTGGAAATGGTTGCCCCACGACTCTTGCTAACTCTTACGTTATCACAAACTATTATTACCTGTTAATGAGCGCTTTTATTTTAGAAGATCTCGCAATGGTCTTCGACTTATATACTAGTTTTATCTCGTCTGATAATAATTACTAGCTTTTTTATTAGTTCTCGGTCGCTGCTAATATGTCCATTTCGTTTTCACGCTATGTTGTGTTCACGAGGACCCTCTGTTCTCGCTAAATGTATCTCGCGAAAATGTTGCTTGTACTAACCCCGCAGGTCTTTCTCACCCGCGGCCGTAATGTGATGTTTTGGCTAATCGCACCCACCGGCGCTTGGGCTTCTTCCCTCCATTTTACTTTTTCTATAAATAGGCGGCCATAACTGAGTCAACCACTGCATTTACTGTTATCCTTCATCTTCCTCCGCTTCAGAGCTCTCGCTCCTTCCCATTCTCACTCTACTTTCTTTCTCGCAGGTTATTGAAATGGGCGGCGACGCTAATGAGTCGGAGGGTCAGCGAAAGATCGCCAAGGCTTTCGCCGAGCACAGCTTCTTACATTGCAATCTGACAGACGAGGAGTACTTCAGGGCGGTCGCCGACTACGTTACCCCCCCCCCCCCCCCTTCGAGGCACGCCGTCCAAGCGAGAACGATGAGATCAACGCGCCGCTTGTCGACGAGCTGGCCATCCCCACCGCTCACTTCGTGGTCGGCCTGCGCCTCTTCTTGTGGTCGGAAGTCCGCCAGGTACTAACTGTTCTCGCTCGTTTTTTATTCTTCGCTGGTTAGGTCTCACTCATTACATGAGATAACACTAGTCTTTCTTGTCGCTCGCTAGGTGCTCAAGCATTACGACGTTGTTCTGGGTCAGCTCACTCCCAACGCTATGGCGGTGGTCACCGCTTTCTCCTGCTACCTGCGCGAGGAGCGCATCGAGTTCAGCCTTACGGTTTTTTGGAAGTTGTGCTCCTTTCGCCCCTACAAGTACGGGACCGCCTACTTCGTGGGCTCGGGTCCTAAGGTTGACGAGACCGTCAACAAGGCCCACTTCTGGGCCCAGAAGTTTTTCTTCGGCAAAATCCCCCTCTGGCCCGTTCCGGCGAGACCACCTACCGGCCCGCCGCCCTCGGAGGACATGACACCCTCCTCTATCAGTTCTTCTGTAAGAAGAACTTTGAGGTTGTTTATCTCTGCCGCAACCTCGACTCACTGCCTCCAGTCCTCGCTGGGGAAGGTAAATATCTC
This sequence comes from Dactylorhiza incarnata, assembly GCA_033032865.1. Classification (NCBI taxonomy): domain Eukaryota; kingdom Viridiplantae; phylum Streptophyta; class Magnoliopsida; order Asparagales; family Orchidaceae; genus Dactylorhiza; species Dactylorhiza incarnata. The sequence continues at coordinate 11,500,692 of JAWHQI010000040.1, forward strand.
GCTTTACAACTACAATTTTATTCCCTGCCACACCGTACTTCTTGAAATTTCGATGCTTCTTTAGGCGAGCGGGATCTTCCCAACCATCCCCCCCTATGCGAGCAATCAGAAGACCGACGCTACCCTGGCTCTCGCGACCATGGGGGCGGAGGCTTGCCAAGGCGCCGTCACATCGGGTGAGCCCTCCTCTCGCAAGAGACCGAGGGCTTCTAGCAGCCATGCCCCTCCATCAAAGTCCTCACCGAAGAAAAAGAGTAAAAAGAGCAGGGTCTCGCTCACCTCCTTGAAGGGGAAGGATCCTCGCAAGGCCACCTTCGATGAGTTCGACCTCACCGGCCTCTCCGCGGGAGGTGAGGAAGACGAGCCCTGCTTGGAGGCTGCCAGAACCTCCGATCCGCCCATCCCCGTCAACCATTATAATTTCGGTCTCGGCTAGAGGCGTCGAGATGAGACCGGCGAGCTCTTGGTAAACTGGAAGCCAGAGACGAACCGGGCAAGCATCTCCACCATCCTCCCTACCTGGGTGGAGAAGGAGACTGTCAGCGGCCACGCCTTCGATTTCTCGTTCGTCCTATATGGGCGCGAGAATGCGGGGGCCTATAAAGACGAGACCGCGAGGACTCTCGCTTTTGAGAGCGCGAGGTTTCAGTTGCGCTCTGTCGAGCACGCCCATATGATGGGGAGGCGCTGCCTGCAACTGGAGATTCAGAACGTGGAGCTCGCGAGAGCCTATCAGGGGCTTCTCGCCAAGAATGCGCAGCTGAAGGAGAAGCTACTCGCTGCCGAGAGCTGTGTGGTGAGTTACCTAGACCTCGTCACCCTCCCTTCCTTTCGCCATTTCGTTCTCTAACTTATCTTATTTTGCAGGACGTTGATGCCGCCGGAAGAGCCGACGCTCGCATCCAGAACCTGGAGGGCGAGGTGGCCGGGGTAAAGGCTCTAAACTGCGAGCTCTCCCGTGCCGTTGTTCCCCCTTCCCCCCTCCGTCTGAAGGAAGAGCGGCGAGCGTGAGATGAGGACATCCATTTGGAGTCTACCGAGTCAGCTCGCTACATCTTCCAGACGATGAAGGCGGCCGGCCTCTTAGCCGACGACAGGAGCGACATTACTCTGGAAGACGTCGTCCCTGAGCTCTTTATCCCGCTTCCGCCAGTGAAAAGCAGTGATGACGAGGAAGGGTTCGCGAGTGATTCTTGATGCCCACCTCCATTCCCGTTTATTTGTAACTTTTGATCGGCGAGATCGCCATAAATTGTAATCGAACTTTGAAATGTAAATGCTGATTTTGCTTTGTTCATCGTGCTTGCCCTCTGTCTCGTTATTTTCATGTGTTGATATCTCGTTCTCGCTTATCCCGATATCCGTCTTCGCGGAGGTTATTCTTGCGATGGTCATTCTCTCACCTTACGTTATCGAATAGATAGGCATAGGACACTTTGGCTGCTCGAGCCTTTCGCCATTTGCCTTAGGATTGTTACCCTTTTAGGTATGCATTTTTTTTAGGTCTTGTGAGGTACTTTCCTTCTCGGCGAGAGCTCGCCTCTTACCCTGTGTCGGCGACCTTTCTGCCGAGCACCGGATACCCCGGAGTGCATAGGGTTGATTCTCGCCACTCGCATACTATCGTGCGAAATCTTTCTCCTCGCCGAGCGAGCAGGCCCGCCGAGCGAGAAGGATCAGATCAACACCAAAGGCTCGCTAACCTGATGCATTTCATCCTGACCTTATAAAGAACTCGTCTCCTTGCCAACATCCCCAGTGATCAACTCGCACCTCCCGTTTAATGAGAGCCCGGGAGTGGAATCGATCTGGGGCATTCCAGCATAAAAACTTGTCACCTTGCCAGCCTCTCCAGAGATCAACCTGAAACCCCCCATCTAGTGAGAGCCCGGGAGCGGAATTGATCTGGGGCATTCTAGCATAAAAACTTGTCCCCTTGCCAGCCTCTCCAGAGATCAACCTGAAACCCCCCGTCTAGTGAGAGCCCGGGAGCGGAATCGATCTGGGGCATTCCGGCATAAAAACTTATCACCTTGCCAGCCTCTCTAGAGATCAACCTGAAACCCCCCGTCTAGTGAGAGCCCGGGAGCGGAATCGATCTGGGGCATTCCAGCATAAAAAATTGTCACCTTGCCAGCCTCTCCAGAGATCAACCTGAAACCCCCATCTAGTGAGAGCCCGGGAGCGGAATTGATCTGGGGCATTCCAGCATAAAAACTTGTCACCTTGCCAGCCTCTCCAGAGATCAACCTGAAACCCCCCGTCTAGTGAGAGCCCGGGAGCGAAATCGATCTGGGGCATTCCAGCATAAAAACTTGTCACCTTGCCAGTCTCTCCAGAGATCAACCTGAAACCCCCCGTCTAGTGAGAGCCCGGGAGAGGAATCGATCTGGGGCATTCCGGCATAAAAACTTGTCCCCTTGCCAGCCTCTCCAGATATCAACCTGAAACCCCCCATCTAGTGAGAGCCCGGGAGCGGAATCGATTTGGGGCATTCCAACATAAAAACTTGTCACCTTGCCATCCTCTCCAGAGATCAACCTGAAACCCCCCGTCTAGTGAGAGCCCGGGAGCGGAATCGATCTGGGGCATTCCAGCATAAGAACTTGGTCCCATTGCCAGTCTTCACATAACAATTATAACTTTCAAGTGAAGAAGTAGAGTATTCAACTATCATCGTAATAAAACTTTCAAGGGTGGAATCGCTTCAAATCGTCTCCACTTTTGGCTCGGCCGAGAGGTACCCCTTCCACGTCTTGGAAGTGATACCCCCCTGACTTGAGCACTTCGTTTACAATGTATGGACCCTCCCAATTGGGGTTGAGCTTACCTACCGAGGCCCCTCTTCCGACCGCGTAGACCTTTTTCAAGACCAGATCTCCTTTTTGAAAATGTTTTACTCAGATGTGCTTGTCAAAATATCGGGCCATTCGCCATTTGATTTCTTCCTGCCTGATGGTGGCCTGGTCCCGAAGTTCCTCCACCAGGTCTAGAGATAGCCTTTATTCTTCATCATTAGCCACTAGCCACTCTTCGTCCCACTCACCTGCGGAGACCACCCTGGGGGTCTTTACTTCGAATTCTATGGGGAGGACATCTTCGGACCCATGAGAAAGTCTGAACGGGGTCTCTCTAGTGGCGGTGTTAGGGGTAGTCCTCAGGGCCCAAAGGACGGATGGTAGCTGCTCTACCCAGTTCCCCCGGAGATTCTCCACTACCTTCTTCTTTAGTAGGTTGACGATTACTTTGTTTGCCGCCTCCACCTGGCCGTTGCTTCTCGGGTGGTGAACCGATGCGAACCTGAGGTCGATGCCAAGCTGGGTGCAGAAACTAACAAATTCTTCGCTAGCAAATTGAGGCCCATTGTCCGTCACTATAGCCAGGGGGAGGTCATGCCTGCAGATTATTTCTCCCCACACAAAACTCTTCACAACCTGAGATGTTACCTTGGCTAGGGCCTTTACTTCCACCCATTTGGAGAAGTAGTCAATCATGACCAGTAAGAATCTTCTTTGGCCACTAGCTTGAGAGAAAGGGCCAACTAGGTCCAACCCCCATATGGCGAAGGGCCAGGGAGCTGTGATGGTCCGAAGTCTCTGGGCGGGGAGGAGTTGGAGTGGAGCATAGAGTTGGCACTTTGAACACCTCTTTGCGAACTTCGTCGCATCTTTGCTGAGGGTGGGCCAGAAATAGCCTTGCCTCAACAACCTCCCCTCCAGGGTTCGGCTCCCGAAATGACTGCCACCCTCCCCGGAGCGGATTTCTTCCAGGACTCTCGGGACCTCCTCCTCGGAGACACAATGGGCCAGGAGTCCCGAGAGCATCTTCCTATATAGCCCTCCTGCATGTAAGGAGTAATAAGCTGACTTATACCTGAAGCGTGATCTGTCTATGTCTCCTTCAGGGAACTTCCCTGATGATAGGAAAGTGACGAAAGGATCCAGCCACGAGACCCGTTGATCCACCTCCATCAACTCTCCTTCCTCGATGGTGGGTCGGAAGAGCTCTGAAACTGTTCCCCCTGCTCGGGGACCAAATCTGGCCAAGAGGTCTGCGGGGGTGCTCTCTTCCCTCGGCACGTGCTTGATGGAGAAAGTGCGGAAATGCCCGATGACCCCCTTGACCTTTTCTAAGTACCGCAGGAGAGTCGAGTCATTCGCCTCAACCCCCCCCCCCCCCCCTGATTTGGCATGCGACCACCATGGAGTCCGTCGAGACCTCCACATCTTGCACCCCCAATTCCCGAGCTAACCGCAGGCTCGCTATCACTGCCTCGTACTCCGCTTGGTTGTTGGTAATCGGGAAGTGGATGTTCAAAGCTTGCTCGATCTTGGTCCCTTGGGGGCTCACCAAGACGATTCCCCCTCCATAGGAGTGTCTTCCTGACGCACCATCTACCAACATCTTCCACGCCGCTGGGGGAGGCGGTTCATGTTCCCCCACTTCGGATGTGTAGTCAGCCATGAAGTCTGCCACTGCCTGGGCCTTGATTGACGCCCTAGGGACAAATGTAATGTTGAACTCACTCAGCTCCACGAATCACTTTGCCAATCTTCCCTAGTGTTCTACCCCTTCCATGACTTTGTGAAGTGGGTGATCTGTTACCAGTTTGATCGAATGTGCCTGGAAGTAGGGCCAGAGCCTCCGAGCCGCCACCACCAATGCGAAAGACAACTTCTCCAAGATTGGGTACCGGAGCTCCGCCTTCTTTAGCACTCGACTGACATAGTAGATTGGGAACTGCTTTCTTCCTTCCTCATGGATTAATACTGAACTTACCGCTTCAAGTCTTACTCCCAGGTATAGGAATAGGTCTTCTCCCAATCTCGGCCCTTGAAGTAGGGCGGTTTGGGTGAGTTGCCCTTTCAAAGCCTGAAAAGCTTCCTCACACTCCGGGGTCCATTCGAATTTCTTATTGCCCCTCAACACCTTGAAGAAAGGCGCACACTTATCTCCCGCCTTGGAGAGGAACCTGCTAAGTCTGGCCAGCTTCCCCGTGAGGCTTTGAACCTCCTTCGGGCTCCTCAGCGACCCCAACTCCATTATTTCCTTGACCTTGTCTGGGTTAGGTTCCGCCCCTGCCGGGGTGAGCAAGTGGCCTAGGAACTTCCCTCGGCTAGCCCCGAAGACACACTTCAAGGGGTTGAGTTTCATCTTATACTTCTGTAGGATCCCAAACGTCTCCTCAAGGTCTCGGAGGTGAGACCCAAGGTCCCGGCTCTTTACCATGAGATCATCAACATAGACCTCCAAGTTTCTTCCCCTCTGTTGGCGGAAGACCCGATCCATCATCCTTTGATATATGGCACCTGCATTCTTGAGCCCAAAGGGCATCATCTTATAACAGTAGCATCCATCCCCCGTGAAGAAGGAGACATCTTTGATGAACCAGCGTGTCGATTCTAGGCAGGGGTAGCAATCTTTCGGGCATGATTTATTAAGTAGTAAAAAGTCGATACACATGCGCCACTTACCTCCCCCCCTTTTTTACCATGACTACATTGGAGACCAAGCCTGGATACTAGATCTCCGACACAAAACCTGCTTGTATGAGCTTTTTCACCTCCTCGAGGATTGGTCCCTCCAGCTTGTCCGTCGTGGCCCTGTTCTTTTGGCGTATGGGGCGGGTGTCGAGGTCGAGGTTGAGGCGGTGGCAAGCCACATCCGCATCGATCCCGGGCATCTCCGCGGCGCTCCAAGAGAAGACATCCACATTCTTCTGCACGCAGGCTAGGATCTCAGCCTGCTCCTCCGAACTGAGCTCTCCGCTAACCCGGACCTTCTCCACCATCCCAAGCCGAGTGGTGACCTCAAGCTCCACGACCTCATCCACGGCCTCCAGCCTAGATTGCTCTCCCCAAGCACTTTCCTTCTCTCCGTCGCAAGCGAGCGCTTGGGCTCCTTCCTCCGTCTCTCCCTCCCCTACCATCATCAACTCCTCCACCCCTCCTTCCTGGGCACCCTCTTCTTTCTCCTCACCTCTGGCCTCTGCCGCTTCCTCCATCACTTTGCCCCACTCCTCCGCTTCTCCCATCCAGGCTATGGTGTTGACAGCCGTCACATAACACTGTCTCGCAACTTTGGGGTCTCCCCGGACCCGGACCTGGATTCCACCCATGCTGAACTTGAGGCACTGGTGGAAAGTGGAAGGGACGCATCGGAACGCGCTGATGAGAGGACGTCCAAATATGGCGATGTAGCTACTCGGGGCATCCACTATCACGAAGCTGCAGTTTTGGGACTGTCCTCCGAGGGTCACATGGAGTCCCACTCCACCCTCTTCTTCCTTCCTTTCTCCCGAAAAACCAAATAGGGGACCATCCGAGGCCAACACCCTCCGGGCCTCCACCTTCATCTCGTCAAACGCCTTCTTGAAGACGACGTTGACCGAACTCCCGTTATCTACTAAAATCTGTGAGACGGTGAAGTTCTCGATGGCGGTCTGGATGACCAGCGCATCATGGAACGGATCTTCATGTCCTGGCATGTCCTTCTGGGAGAAATTAATCTTCTCCGCTGGGGGGTGGAGTAGTGGATGTTGAGGCCACGCTCCGTCGATAGATGGTATGGAGGCTTGCCTTGCGGGTTGCCTCCACCCCTACCCCCCCCCCCCATGGATCACCCTGATCCCTCCTCTACTCCCCACGTCAACTCTGTCTTCACACCTTTCTTACTCTTCCTCTCGAGGCCCGACCTCCTCGATTCTCACCTGTTGTTGTTGCCTTGGTACGGGCACTCGGGCCCTCTTTGTCTCTAGGAACTCTGGGCAGGTGGTCGTCGCGTGACCTTCCTCAACATGGAAGTCATAATACGGCAGCGTCACCTCACCTATTTCTCCTTCTGCCATCCTATTCCTCCTCCTTCTCCCTGCCCCTGCTTCCTCTCTAGCCTCTTCTCTTCTTCCTCTTCCTCCTCTTCCCCGCCTGATCACCATGGCTTGCTTAGGTGGGGGAGGCAATTTCCTCGGACCCTGCCTCCACCCCAACTGGTGGGGTCTTCCTTGTCCTCCATGGAAGTTACCCCTTCTCGGGCCGTAACCCCTTCCCTGACCTTGCATTCCTTCGGCATGCTGCCTCCCCTCCCCCTCCGGGTCCCTAGGCTCTTCCCTTCTCCTTACCTCCTGCTGCCTGATCTCCGGCTCACTGAGCTTCGCTATCCTCTTGGTGAGCTCCGGGATGGCCTCCTCACTCTCAATCTCTTTCGACACCCTCTCCATCAACTCCTCGTAGGAGACGGGGGCTTTCCTCTTCAAAGCCATCTTAAAGAAACTTTCCCTCAGCCCGACCGTGAAGGCGAGCTGGAGTGCAAACCCTGGAATCTCCTGAGTGAGTAGCACTTCTTCCTGGAACTGATCTGCGTAGCGAGCCAACGACTCCTTTGGCTCCTGCTTAACTTTGAAGAGGAACTCGGCGTCCTTCTTCCTCTTCTTTGAAGTTGAGAATCGCAACAAGAAGCTCCGACACAAATCCTTGAATGCGTAGATCGACCTTGTAGGGAGTTGATGGAACCAGTCCCTGACCTTTTCTTTAAGAGTGACGGCGAAGAGCTGACACTTGAAAGCATCCGACATCGGCCTGATGGAGACCGAGTCTTCAAAAGACTGGAGATGTTGGATAGGGTCATCCCTGCCGTTGTAGTAAACCCTGTCCCACTCTCCGAACCCTGTCGGGACAGGTGCAAAAAGTACCAACTCGCAGAAGGGACTTCCCCCTTCTGCTACCCTTTCTCGCTCCACACGACCCCCAAGCTCTCTCGCCAGACTCGGGCTCGCGGGGACTGCGCTCGTGAGAATGGTATTCGCTTGGACCACTCCCACAGTCGCCATGTCTTTCGGGCGTGCGCTCTCCTGCACCGCGCTCGCCGTCACAGAACTCGCCGGCACAGAGCTCACCGGCACAGAGCTCGCCGACACGAAGCTCGCCGGGCTGGTGAACAGCACTCGCCCTTCTAAGTCTTGAATTGAACTTCCTGCGACTTCCTTTCCGGCCCTTCCCCCCGGGGCGGTCTCGCCAACCGCAGATGGGGGAAGGGTCGCCTGAGATGCTGGGGTCGCAAACTCACTCCGCAGTGCCGCGATCGTGAGCCCAAAGGTGTCGAGCACCTCCCTCCTGAAATCCGCGAACATCCTTGGCGTCACCACCTGCGGTGACTTGCTGAACCCTTCGCCATGATCTTCGCCTCCTGTCATATCTGCTCCATGGAACTTTCTTGGACCAGCCACGCTCCATGCTCACTGCACCAAAATGTTGAAACCGATTTCTCGGCCTCTTGTGGAGCTCGGGGCCCTCACCGAAATGAGGGGCAGCTAGCCCTTACTGATCCCTTGGAGAAGGTAGACTAAAGACTAGGAAAATGACTAAGACCTTAGCCACAGCGAGGAGGTCCCTCCGATAACCCGGAAGATCGTTGAGCGCTTCCCCTCCCAAGCCAAAGCTGAGACTCGGGCACTTTGGAGAGCTCTGGGAATGCTAACCAAAGAAAGCCTAAGGAGAGAGAAGCTGAAGTGAAGTCCTCTCCAAAGGTGCCCTTTAGGTCTTATTTATAGATTTTCTGATCTGGCCTGCAAAGAGCAGGATTCCTCCTTCTGATTTTATTATCCGCACCCCAAATGGGCCTGCTAACAGCCAAACTCCGCTGTTTGGAGGGGCTAAAGGCAGACCACTAAGGGTAAAAGGGTAATTTGGCCCTATCAACCTATGGGCAGGGAACTGCGAGAACCTTACTGCCAAGACTCTCACGGACCTTCTCGCGACCCCTGCTCGCGATGCCTCTCCTAGGCGATCGCCTTGCGAGGACCTCGCCGGCCCATTCTAGCGATATCTGCCGAGGTCCGGTCTCGCGAGCCCTCCTGCGAGACCGCCTCCTGACTTCGTCGATCTCAACACACCTTTCGTCGAACGCAGGGCTCTTCGCCAACCACAGACGAGCTCGACGAATGCAGAACGTTAAATTGTTCGATGACCGCTGGGACGGGCGGTTCGTCGACCACTGCTTCCCTGCTTTAATTCGCCGAGCGCCGTCCGACGAACAAAGGTATCTTCTGCCAGTGCACTGAACACGTTTCAATGAACACCTCTTTACTGAACAAAGGTCTCTTCTGCCAGTGGTTTGCGAGGCATTGGTTTGTCAGCCCTCGCTTGGTCCAGTCTTCTAAAAAAATATCTGCCGAGGTCTGGATCTCGCAACTCCTATCGCGAGACCGTCCCTTTGGATTTAATGAGCATAGAACACTTTGTCGACTTCCGATGATTTCGCCGAACAGGGGTGAGCTCGACGAAGTCAGGTGAGCTCGACGAACACGGGAGAGTTCGTCGAACGCGGTACCCCTTCCGTCGAACTCAGAAATCCTCCTCAAACTTCCTGCGAGCATTTGTCTCACCGACGCTTCTCGCTCGCCTCTCAGCGAGCCCTTCGAGAGAGACTTCTCCAAGGTCTCCGTCGCGAGGTCTTTCGCCCTAAGGCCTAAAACCACTTATTACTTCTTTCATCCCCTGGTGCCTTCTCAAACCGGGCCTCTTCGCCTGGCGAATATCGGGGTTGTACAGTGTCGCCTCCTGCACTCTGCTGCATCTCTTCTACGAGCAGTGCACAGTACCCCTATAGAGCGGTTATTTGGTGCTCCGGGAGAGGATGCGAGGGAAAGGGTCATTCTTACCCTAAGCCCTCTCCTCCAAGAGCTCATGAAGCATGTACCCATGCTTTCAGAGCATGCCAGCCATGCGGATTTTTAGCTCGGCAATGTTGGAGGGGTCACCCAGATACTCTTCAAACATGTCAGGGGAAGGCAAAGCCGAGTAGAACCCTTCATAATCCGACTCGTCAACCACCAAAATCTTGTTTTGATCTAAGAAGGTGGAGGAAAGGTCACCACAAAGTTATAGGCTGAGAAATAAAGGGGCGTGTGCATTTACTTACCATGCGAAGTCTCAATACCCTTCCCCCCGTGATGAGGAGAGGGCTCGCGATGATGGTTGGGGGGTAACCTCGGCGACCCGCCAAAATGGTTGGAGAGGGTATGTACCAGGGACTTACCCAAACCCACTCACGGGGGAGCTTTGTCAGGGCCCTGCACCACCGAGGCCACAGTGAGGTTGAGGGCATTATTGGCTAGAGTGAGAGTTACATCAGCGAGATTCCAAGCGAGGTTGTGAGCATGAGAATTTTGGGGAGGGGGCGTCCTGGCAAGGTTGATGTAAGGGGGCACTGTGAAATTAAACTTATGGTTAATGGTACTCATAAAGCGCGAATCAAGCGCAAAGAGATAATTGGTTGCTTACCAGGCACCTGGGGGTCAGCGTCAGGGTTCACCTGAGTGTTTGCGCCCTCCTGTTCATCATCCACCCGGCCTACCGTGTCATCCTCTGAGGCAAGGATGGGCTGCGAGATTCTCTGGTCTTGAACTGGCAGGATTTGATAAAATAAAACTAAACATGATAAGGAGGAGAGGGGGACTCGTACCTGGTCAGATATCCTGAGACCCAGGCTGAACCTAGTTTATTGTAGTTCATGCAGGGTCATAACCTTTCCCAAGGACTCATGCCTAACCTTCGTGCTAGTCCTTTTCTCCACACACCTATAAGGAGTGCGCGAGAATTGCTCAGCGACGATGAACATAAAGCCGGAGGAGACAACCTTGTTCTTATCTTAAGGGAGGTGAGGCGAGTTAGGATATATTTAGAGGGCGGCATGATGGCAATGAAGCGCGAGACCAAAGGGAAGTGAGAAGGGGAAGTAGGAGGGGGTTCTTGGAGTTGCCTCCCCCTCCCCCTTGATATATATCACCCCCGGTGGGTCCCAGTACAAGATTCCCTCAAAATTAAGGCACTCACCAAATGCCTGGGGTTGAACTTTCTTTTTGAGCTTGAGGTAAATTTGCAAAGAGCGGTGATTGTGTGCAACCCCGTATTTGTTGAGTGGACCCATCAAGCCATCAAGAAGAAGGAGCAAGGCCAAGCCTGGGTGAGTTGGAGGGGCAAGCGTAGCAAAGGGGAGTGCACTCACCAACTATGGGTGAGTGCATCCCAATCAGCTTGCACCAGTTCAGGGCAAGTGGCGAGTCCCAGCCTCACCGAGTACTCGCCACCACCAGGCGAGCAGGTCTCAAGACGCTTGGACTCGCCTCTAAGGTTTGTGGTCAATTTTCCCAGGAAATGCCATTTTGGCCTGCCATTAGCCATTCCAAACAACGGGATTCCGCTGTCGGCATACCAATTTGGTCTGCAATAAGTAATACCAAAAGGCGGGATTCCGTTATCCACAGACCATTTTCAAAAAAACTATAAATAGATCCCCCCCCCCCCCCCCAAGAACACCTTAGGAGAGGGTTCTCTTTGCTTCTTTTCTCCTTTGGTTGTTTCTGATTGTTAAGAGCTCCAGCACTCTGCTCACCCCAGTTTTCGTGGTTTGCATTCTGGTTCTCTCAAGTCCCATCCAGGGTGCCCGACTTCGCTTTGGTTTGGGAGGGGAATTGATCAGTCTGATATTTACACTATTTTATGGACTCATCTGGGCTAGTTTTCACTTATGTGTACTACATTTTCAAGCCATAATCGCTTGTATTTCACTTGTATTCGCTTTCACTCTATATGAACCTTTTAGGCCCATTCTGGGGTGCATTTGTGCTCCATGTTGTTGGGGGTACGCACATGGTGCTCCCCAACCCTTTTTTTATGTATTTGGATTGAGCTAGAAGGGTGTTCTCAGCTGTGTGTTTCCTGTTTGGATTGCTGTGCAGGTGGGTTGATCATCCATTTTACCCAGATTTCAAGTTTGCATGAATCACACGGTCATGCGTTTCCCTGACGGATGATCATCTGTGGCTTAGAATGGTGTTCTGTCCCTGCTCGTGTGATTTGTTCGGGCAAGGGCAGTTTGCCCGTGCGTGAGTAAAATGGCACGAGCTGTCTTTGTGTCCAATTTTGCATAAGCTTTATTGCTCATGCGTTTGCTTCACACATGGTTGGATTCAACCGTGCGCGAAGGAAACGCATGATCTCCAGTTGTTAGCCAGAATTCTTGCTTTCAGAATTTGCGTGTGCGTTTGCATGCACAGTCGGTTTCGATCATGCATGAGTAAAATCGCGCGGGCGCACTGGGTCGTCTTCCTGGGCCTCCTATGTGTTAAATAACACATAGTTCACGCACAGTCATGCATTCGACCATGCGTGATCAATTTTCTAAAAGTTTACTATATATGACAGGAGTTTCACCCTTTTCTGGAGGTAAACTCTGAGCCCGCCTTTTTTGCACCAGTTTTGCCCTTTTCATCGCTCCACCATCGGCCACTATTTGGAGAAGCTCCGGGCACCATTTCTCTCCAAATCAAGAGCTAGAGCTTCCTCCTTTGCCTCCTTTGTCATTCGTGAGCTCCAAAGCTCCATTCCAAGATATTTCCTACTGCATTCAAGGATTCTCTGGCGAGAACTAGCTTGAGGTATACTCCAAAGAAGATGGGTAACATGGAGGAAGGTGACAAATCCTCTGAACCCCGAACGATAATTGAAGACCGAGTTTGGATGAGGCGTGACAAACTTACGATTCCGTCCGCTAACCTTCAGCGAGTCTTCGAGCTTGGGTTTACTCTTTCCTCCTTATATTGTTACAGTTATTTCTTGTGGATTTGTATTTGTTGAGAATGATGATCATACACTGTTTGATAATGTTAATGTTAATTTCACATTTGTGAAACCCTTTGCGGTTTATGTGAGTTGAGGAGCGCTCCATTCCGTTTTCCATTCCACCATCGCGTTGTGTGCTGCACTAGCAATTGCTAGCTGCGTGCTTAATGATGAGGTACTTACTAGCCTAACTCCGCCGGTTATGAATCATCTATCCTCAAGCCTTCTCGTTCATACGCAAGCTCACTCGTCCTCCCACCAAGCGATGCGGTGCAGTCGACCCGCATTAGTTAATTTAGTTTTCTTTATTTAAAAATCTTTATAATTTGTTTCCTAGCGATAAAATCACACACCCCCAACCTGCATTCCTTGAGATCAATACTTGGGGATTTACTCTCCCATTTTATATTACTTGAACGATCGGTACACTGCCGTGTTGTTCCACAGTCTCGCTCGCGCCTATGGCGGTGTGTAAGATTCACGCATCAAGTTTTTTGTGCCATTGCGGGGGATATGCAATGAGTGTTGTCCTTGCGTTGTTAGCAAATTTAGTTGCAGAGCTCTCTAGTTTTCTTGTTTTCTTTGTCTCGTCTCAAATTTTTCTAGGCTGTTCGGCTATCTAACGTTCAATCTTATAAGCTTCTTTCTCCTTGTATGCATAACATGACTGACAATTATTTTGAGATATCTGCGGAGTTAGTTAATTTTGTGTCTCACGGTAATTTATTCTGCAGAACCCCTAGTGAGGATGCGTTATTCCACCTGCAGAACTTTCTTGAATTTTGCATCACTTTTCAGTGTGCTAAAGAAGATTCTGAGAGAGTGAGGATTCAGATGTTTGCATTCTCATTGGCGGGCAAAGCCCGAGTTTGGTATCGTGAAGTTTAGTTTAACCCAACCCATTCATGGTACAAATTGGAAGAGGAATTTCTGGGAAAATTTTACTCACGTCTTCACCTGCTAGAAAAGCACCGCAGATTGTTGTTGTTTACTCAAGAAAAGAATGAAGAACTACTGGACGCTTGGGAGATATTCCTTACCCTTCAGAAATGTGGTTTTTTGCATAGCCTTACAGAACTTACACACCTTCAGTTATTTTATTTCGGGGTATCAGCAAGGTATATGCCATATTTTGACTTGGTTGTTGGTGGATCGTTGTTCAGTAAGTCAAGTTATGATGCTTGGCAGATTGTAGATAAGATCTCGCGTACTAGCGGGATGTGGTGCACTACCGCGAGAAGTGTGGATGCCATGAACACCACCTTTACCACATACTAAATGGAAGACATTACCCCATCTAAACCTACCTTTGACAAGTTTCACGTGTTCATTGAATGTAACATGGAATGCTTTGTATCCCAAAACTGCGCTTTCCAGAGATTTCAGTCAGTTGTTGAGAGTATCATAACGATGATTTTGGCAATGGTGCTCCACCCAAATGAGACTCTGGATTCCATGCAGCTTTGAAGCAGAAAGGTAACTGAAGAACCTGTCAGGCGGAGTGACTCTACTGAATAACAACACAACCTATCAAGTGAGAATGAGCCAACTGTTGACGTTAGCACCCCTCATCCCCTTCCCATCTCAGTACCTACTCAACCATCAGCTTGCCCACCATTTTCGCATCAGTTGAAGAATGTTAGAAAGGAAAAACATTATCAAAAAATTAAGGAATTGATGAACGACGTCCAGGTTAATATTCCTCTCATGGACGTCCTCACCCAAATAACAAGCTACGCAAAATATTTGAAGGACTTGCTTGTTCAGACCAAGCACTTTGAAACCTCAAATTCAATTTCTTATATGAGTGATGGTGTAACTTTTGTTGTTGAGCATTGGCCTGCTAAAATAAAGGACCAAGGCAACTTCACCATCCCATGCACCATTGGAAGCTCAATGATGCGACACACAAAGATCACTTTCCCCTCTCATTCATCGATCAGATGCTTGAGAAGTTGGCAGGATAAGACTGCTACTGCTTCCTAGATGGTTACTCGGGATATAATCAAATTCTCATTGACCCAGAGGACCAAGAGAAGACCACCTTCACTTGCCCATCTGGCACTTTTGCCTTAGAGAGAATTCCCTTTGGGTTATGCAACGCCCCAACAACCTTCCAGTGCTGCATGCTTTCTATCTTTCATGATATGGTGGGTGAGTTCTTAGAAGTCTTCATGGAAGATTTTACGCTTTTTGGTGCTAATTTTTACTCGTGTTTGAGGAATCTATCTGCGATTCTTATGCGTTGTGAGAATACTAACCTATTGCTGAACTGGGAAAATTTTCATTTCATGGTTCGAGAGGGAATTGTTTTGGGGCATAAAATTTTGAACAAGGGCATTGAAGTTGATCAAACCAAGGTGAATATTATTAAGAAACTTCCCCCTCCAACATCTGAGAAAGGGATTCACAGTTTTTTTAGGGCACGCTGGAATTTATCGGTGTTTTATTTAAAACTTCTCATCCATAGCTAGTCGTTATCCAGTCACCTGGGAAAGGATGAAAAATTTGACTTCAAAGATGATTCTTACGGGCATTCCATGTTTTGAAGAGAATCTTGACGACATCACTAGTGTTGGCAGCGCCGGATTGGTCACTCCCTTTTGAGCTTATGAGTGACGCCAGCGATGTCGATGTTGGGGTCATCCTAGGGCAAAGGAGAAATAAGATCTTTTACACAATCTACTATGTTAGTCGCACGCTAAATGAGGCTCAACAAAATTACACAACATCGAAAAAGGAACTGTTAGCAGTCATATTTGATCTCAAGAAATTTCATCCTTATCTTATTTTGTCGAAGCTGATCGTGCATATTGATCATGCTGCCCCGAAGTACCTAAAGCAGAAAAAGGATGCCAAACCAAGGCTTATTCGTTGGATCCTTAAGCTTCAAAAGTATGACCTTGAGATACGTGATAAGAAAGGTGTTGAGAATGTAATTGCATACCATCTGTCTATTCTTGAGTTTGGTGGCCCTTGTCACGCAGATGCTCCGCCAATCTTTGATTCTTTCCCCGATGAGACACTCTTTGTTGTTGACACTGCCCCAGGCAATTCTCCTTGGTTTGTGGACCTCGCTAATTTCATAGCATGCGGGGAACTGCCTCCAAATCTATCATTTCAGCATAGGAAGACATTCATCTCCGATGTAAAGTATTATTTCTGGGAAGATCCTTTATTGTTCTGCACTTGTGCCGATGGGATCATCCGCTGATGTGTTCTTGAAGATGAGCATAGTGCAATATTGCAACATTTCCATGATCGTGAGGCAAGTGGTCACATGGGTACCGCCCGGACAGCATAGAAGGTTCTTCAATGTGGCATCTATTAGCCAACATTGTTCTGTGATTCCTATACGCATGTACAAGAATGTCAAAGAATTGCTAATATATCGCGGAAGAATGAGATGCCGCTTAATAACATGTTAGTATGTGAACCGTTCGTCGTATGGGGAATCAATATCATGGGTCCATTCCCAATGTCTCATATGAAGCATTATATAATAGTGGCAGTGGATTATGTTTCGAAGTGGGTGGAGGTGGAGGCAGAGGTAGTTGCAATTAATGATGCCCGCACGGTATTGAAGTTCATCCATAAAACATCTTTTTTTAGATTTGGGGCTCCGCGGACAATCATAAGTGATGGTGACAGTCATTTTTGTAACAGGCAGTTTTTGCAATTGTTGAAGAAATTTTGCGTGCATCATGAGTCTCTCTAGCTTACCACGCGCAAACGTGTGGGCAAGTGGAAGTCTCTAATAGTGAACTCAAGAGGATAATAGAAAAATAAATCCATTCTAATAAAAATGATTAGGCAATGAAGGTGGATGACGCTTTGTGGGCTTACCAGACTGCTTTCAAGACCCCTATCGAAATGACACCATTCCAACTCATTTACAGAAAGGCGTGCCACCTACCGGTGGAAATAGAACACAAAGATTTATGGGCAACCAAATTTCTAAACATGGACATCACAGCCACCGCTGAAAGGCGTTTATCTCAGCTAAATGAACTTGAAGAATTTTGATTATTTGCCTATGAGAACGCACACGTATATAAAGAAAAGTTGAAGCGGTGGCATGATAGGCATATTTTACCAAACGACTTCAAACTTGGAGATCTTTGTTAGATCTATAGGAGCCCTTAGAGGGGAGGGGGGGTTGAATAAGAGCCTTAAAAAGTTTTATTATATTTTCTATTACTTGAAAAGTTAAGAGATCAAAATAGAAAAAAGACAAACAAATCAAGTGAAATAAAATAGAGACATGATTTTATTAACTTGAAATATAAGATTACAAAACTTGATTTCTTATGATGCAAGAAATCAAAGGCAAATAGTAAAAAGTATATTCATTTTCTATCCCGACTCGTATCCCCACGAACCGGTGGCTTTAGCATATCCTCCCCCAAATACGGCCTCAAGCCGCTCTAGACAATCCTTCCCCGGATATGGCCTCGAGCACACCCTAGATCTACACCCTGTACCTAGTCACCAACACGAGGAGAATTTCTGCCCTAAGTCCTACCCAAACCTAGTCGCCAATATGAGGTGAATTCAATACATGATTATAAGAGCAAACAACAACAATATTAAAAAACTCCCTCTATGTGGATCTCTTGAAGAAGTAGATGAAGACTCGCAGAGTATGATCGTAGTCGATGCGGTCTTTCTTCACAATGATGAAGCGTGTTGAAATCTTCTCCACTGATCTCCTTAAGCCTTCATGGATTTGTGGGAGTATCTATCTAAAACATCCTCTATATGATGTAGCATGAAGCTCTAAAATTTATGGGTGTTAGGTGATGATAAAGACAGAGCCAAAGGGGACCTTTTTATATCCTTGGAGCTAGCGCATGCACTATCGCTACCGCCAGCGCTATCCCAGTTTAGGAAATATTCTCCGCGTGTGCAACTTTCATTTCATGGAAACCTTTCGAAAAATCTTCGCTATCGCTTGCGCTAGCCGCTATCGCCTGGTGCTAGCGCCTTCTAAAACAGCTCTCGAAATTGCTCTATTCAGATCTAGCGCCTGCACTAGGTGCTACCACTAGCGCTAGTGGGCATGTTGGAATTCTGGCTTCAAACTTGGGGGCAACCTTCTTATGTTATCCTTGAGTCATATGACATTTGTTTCCTGCACACTTGAACACACAAGATCAAATACACATAGGATTTGTTATTCTCAAACCTAGGAGATGCGGAAGACCATAATCCAACAAACTCCCCCTTTTGATAATAACAAATCCATTAATGATAAATCAGAGAATTAATACATATAGAATGATGAAACCTACGTGTGGGTGTGAGAGAGAGTGATGAATTAGGATAATTATCGATTTTGGTACTTAGAATTGCTCCCCCTAAATACATGCTCCCCTATGTGAATGCTCCCCTTATATGTAAGTTATCTTCTTAATTATTAATCATGTTAGTTTTCCCATTTGATAGCGATATTATTTATCATGTTAGTTCTCCCCCTTTTGTTATTAGCAAAAGTGGGAAAAGGTAGCAAGAGACATAAAAAGAGTATTTTGATAAGGAAAGATAAGGCATGATCGAGCTTTTAGAGGAAATGAAATGATAAGGAGTTTTTAGCATAACAATTTTCATAAATCAGAGTTTTTAACATTCAAATAATATTCATGTTTAGAACAACCAATACAACTTTTACCAAGCAATTCTACCACTTGTTGAAGGAAAGGAATTTTGAGATTTAAGTGATGATACACACAAAAGAAAAGACTTTAAATAAGCATGAAAGCGCAAGGTAAAAAATTATATGGTAATGATGTGGAAGACTTATAGAAATACAAGAAACATCCTTTTGTAATCATGACTATTCATAAGAAGAAATATGTGTTAAATTCCAAAATGAGAATATGTTTTTGTAAATTATTTCCTTTTAAAGACTTTAAAGTTTACAATAAATTAACCAAGCATGAATGAAAGATATCAACAAGAGACTACTACAATGTTTTTTTAATTCACAAATTCAAGACATACCAAACATTGTAGAGAGCATGCAAGGTTATCTAATGCATTTATAAATAAAGAGTAGTATAGAATTAGCATTAGGATCCAATTCTCATGAGAAGACGTGTTATGGAAGATAATGATGTGCACAAAAGTGTATTTTGAAAAGAGTAATCAAATGATTTAATCAAAAATACAAGACATATGTAGAGTAAAGTGCACAATAAAACACAAATAATTTTACTTCCACATACTTCAATGCACATAGAAAAATGTATAACTACCAAGGTGCTTTGCATACATAATGCTCATTAAGACTTATCGGAGTGCAAAGTAGTGCTTGGGGGATCACACACTTTATTTTTCAATATTGATTTATTTGTGATCCGTTGTACTTAAGAATAAGTGGTGTAAAGAAAGAACTCAGGTTTGCACAAGGCATATTACTATTCTTTCCAAGGTGCTCAACCTCACAATTCTCATTAAGACTTATCTGGAGGTTCAAGTAGTGCTTGGTGGAGTTATCTTTGTCAATTTATTTCATGATTTTTTTGTTTTGTACAAAGATCTCTGAATACACTTGTTTTGCAAACCAATTTAATTTTGAAAGCACAACCACTTTTCTTAATTTTTAAAAGTGCAAATAAAAGTAGTGTAGGTAAGATACTTGTGCAATTTTAATTCATTGTACAATTACAATACACAAGCAAGCATTATTAGATTAAAAGCAAATGTAAATTTTGCCAAAATAAGTGAGTGAATAAATATAATTATCAACCATAAAACATTTACTCATACTTAGAGGCATGCTAAGCCTGGTTCTACACAAAACTTTTTCATTGCAATTGATGCATATGTGATTAGATATATCAAAGCATGATAAAAACAATGTTCAAGGTAGTTTGAAATGATGATTTCCAACATTGTAGAAGGTCTAAATGATAGATTAAACCATGCTTGATATTATCAATAAAGTCCATACATTTTTTTATATAAAATTTTGTATTTGATTTTTTGCATATAGAAATCAAACACATAAACAAAGAAAGGAAGAGAATAAAAATGTTTTTTGTAACTTGGCTTTTGTAATTTTTTATTTTAATTTTTCAAAAATCAATTAAAGGCAGAAATGCAAAAATAAGTAGTACATATAAAAGAACACATTTTTAGTGATTTTCCAAAATTTTAAAAGCACGGAAAATTAGACACTCGATTTAGCGCTAGTGCGGCTAGCAGTACACTATTTTTTAAGATTTTGAAAATTCTAATTATTGATCTTGATTAAGTGTCCCAAGAGTAGTTTCATGCAGAAATTTTAGAATTTTTGGAGATGTCTAGATAATGCAAATTGCATGAAATGTTAGCATTTTCCTATATGACTAAACGTCGCATGAGATATATTTTTTTAAATCTTCATTTTGATTTTTTAAGGCTTGTGTTTATCAAAATAATATAAACTGAAAAAGATAGGAAATGTAAACACAAGAAGACATGATTGAACAAATGAAATATGCATGATTTTAGTGATTAAAAAATAATGTTCGTGCATAGCAATAGGTATGCCCTGAATAAAAGTACCCAGACTATATGTCTACACCCTAGCCCTGTACTAAGTGACGGATAGGAGTGAAGAGCTGCACATATGTCGTAGGTTGGGGTGTTACTCCCATATACATACACTAGAGAACTCTCAACCTAGCACTCTTTTTCGCCTAGTGTCTCGCAAGGCCCAAATGGAACCCTCCCTAGTTAAGGTCAAGATATGACTTTATGGTTAGGTCTCTAATGCATCCAACCATACGCCCCCGCTATTGTGAGACATAAAATATGGACATACAAAGCAATTAGGTTTAAAAATATTTTCTGAACTATGAGTTTATTTGAATTTTTAGAATGATAATATATTCGTTTAATATGACTTTTGTGATTTTATTTTCAAGTACGAAATATGAATATATATACTTTTTCTAAAAGTCAAGATAATGGTAGTTTTTCTTTTTCGATTATTGTAAGAGTACGCATGAGTCAATAATTAATTTGATCTTTGCTAGACTTTTAGTTGGACTTAGCAATTTAAAGTGGATCTTAGACTTCCCGAGGTCTACCCTATGAAGGGTTCGCACCGGTACTAGGAGATGTGATTGGGTGACATCCCGAATCTCCCTTTCTCAAGATATTTAAGTATTTTTGGTTGCTACCCAGACTAAATATTTAAAATTTATAGACTCAAAATTTTTGAAAGAGAAAAGGTGAAGTTCATGATTTTATTAATTTAGATAAATATCTCATAACAATTTTAGAATTTGATTTGTATGGATAATATAAGATATTTATAGGCAATATAAGAAAGATAGATAGGTCATCAAAATAAAATATGACTTTGAATTTTGATCAATTTGATTTATAGACTTATTAAGCTTTAAGCGATAAAATCGTATTTCCAATAATATATAAGATGACCATGACATGATAGCTTAAAAAATGACATTAAAACATATCATGAAGTAGAAATTTGTATATTTCATTTTGAAAAGTTTCTACTTCATGTATTTGTTGATACCTGATGAAGAAGAGATTTAGGTATCCAAAGGGAACCAAGAGTAACGGTTCCTTTGGGTACCCAAATATAGCGAGATGATTTTTTGGGAGATGAGTATGAATGAACTCTTTCAAGTGGAGTTAATGTTTCATCTTTAATTTTGGTTCTCCACACATACTTAGGTTTAGAGTTATAGTTATACATCAAAATTCCATATTCATTAAACTTAGGCATAAAATAATACTGACTTTTGAAATTATTTTTCATAGGAATTTTTTGCACATTTGAATTCTTTGGGAGATACATTGATTTTTAAATAATAGTTATTTGGATTTTGATTTATAAAAACATTTTGTTTCTTACTCCCATTATTAGGCTTAGTCAAGATATTCATATTCAACTTGCTTTTAGATATTGCTTGATATTGTGAATTTGTGTGTTGAGAATTTTTATTCATAATTTTCATAAGAAAGTTGATTTTTTATTTTAATTCATCATTTTTTATTATAAGATTATGTCTAGCTTTATTTTAAGCAATTGTGCTATTTTTAAGAGTGGAAACAATAGAGTCAATATGAGTTTGATAGTTATTTCTAAATTTCTCAAATGTTTCGTCAATCTCCTTGATTTCAATTTTATAACGTTGGCACGTAGTACAATCATTTTTCAAAGATGAATTTTCTAAAGATAATTTTTCATTATGTTCTTTTACAAAAAAAGTTTCTTTTCAAGTTCTTTGCATTTTTCCTTAATATCATTACAATCAAAACAAGGCTTTGAGATTTCAATTTGAGAGCAAGATGGAGAAGCCACATCAAAAATTGATTTTAAATTAACATTAGCTTGTAACCGTTTATTTTCTAAACGTAATTTTTTATTAGCAATTTTCAATTTCTTAATTTTATGTTTTGTAACTTGTAGCATATGTAATGTGAAATTTGAATTTATCACAAAAAGAGAAGCCTTTGATTTCCTTACATTGCAATCGGAAGAGGCAAGATTTGAACATATAGTTTCTTCGACATCTTTTTGGCACTCCTCTTCTAAAGATAAGATTTCTTCTTGATCATTTTATGCAAGCTTGTATGTTCTCCACTTCATCCATTTGTTTCATACCTGTGAGAGAAAGATCATGCATTTCTACAAGAAATTTCCATACTTTGTCTGTAATAAAAAAACAATATATCAATTTGAAAATTTCTTGAGGTAAAGCAAAAAAAATTACTAATCAAAGCTTTTGCATTTAGGTGACGTTCGTTTTTATTTGTTTCATCCGTTGGTCATAATATTGTTATATTCCATGCTTCGATATCTAAAGTTTTAATAAAATTTTCCATTAAAATTTTCCATCCTCTATAATCTTTCCCTTCAAATAAAGGCGGTGCAAGTGATTTTCCTTCTTCATACAAATTTCCCCAACTAATAGAAGCGAGATCATGAGACTCCATTATTCCCGGTTGTTAGACCATTTTGGAATAAACCGCTCTGATACCACTTGTTGGATCTGTAGGCACCCTTAGAGGGGGTGAATAAGGGTTTTAAGAACTTTTATTATATTTTCTATTACTTAAAAAGTTAAGAGATCAAAATAGAGAAAAGCCAAACAAATCAAGTGAAATAAAATAGAGACATGATTTTATTAACTTGAAATATAACATTACAAAACTTGATTTCTTATTACGCTAGAAATCGAAGGCGAATAGTAAAAAGTCTTTTTGTTTTCTATCCCGACTCGTATCTCCACGAATCGGTGGCTTTAGCCTATCCTCCCCTGGATACAGCCTCAAGCTGCTCTAGATAATCCTTACCCGGATATGGCCTCGAGCACCCCCTAGATCTACACCCTAGTCCTAGTCGCCAACACGAGATGAAATTTTTCCCTAAGTCCTACCCAGACCTAGTCGCCAACACGGGGCGAATTCACTACACGATTATGAGAGTAAACAACAACAATATGAAAAACTCCCTCTATGTGGATCTCTTGAAGAAGTAGACGAAGACCCACAGAGTATGATCATAGTCGATGCGGTCTTTCGTCACGATGATGAAGCATGTTGAAATCTTCTCCACGGATCTCCTTAAGCCTTCATGGATTTATGGGAGTATCTCTCTAAAACTTCTTCTATATGATGTGGCACGAAGCTCTGGAATTTAGGGGTGTGAGGTGATGATGAAGATGGAGCCAAAGGGGTCCTTTTTATAGCCTTGGAGCTAGCGCATGCGCTATTGCTACCACCGGCTCTATCTCAGTTTAGGAAATATTCTCCGCGTGCACATCTTTCATTCCAAGGAAACCTTTCCAAAAATCTTCGCTAGCACCTGCGCTAGCCGCTACGGCCTAGCGCTTGTGCCTTCTAAAATAGCTCCCGAAATTGCTCTAATTAGAGCTAGTGCCTGCGCTAGGTGCTACCGCCGACAGTAGTGGGCATATTAGAATTCTGGCTTCAAACTTGGGGGAAGCATGCTTATGTTATCCTTGAGTCATATGACATTTGTTTCCCGCACAATTGAACACACAAGATCAAATACACATAGGATTTGTTATTCTCAAACCTAGGAGATGTGGAAGACCATGTTCCAACAATCTTGTTCTTCTTTACAACTCTCCTCTCCGTTTATTCCCATGAAAGATGAAGTCGCGTTGGAGTAGGCCATTTGTGGTGACTGGTGTATCCCCTTTTGGAGAAATTGAGTTTTTCGGAGAAAAAGAAGGAAAGTTCAAGGTGAACGGTCATCGCTTAAAAATCTACGAGGGCGGCATTGTCGTGAAGGAGTGTCAAAAAGTGGAACTAGCTGATTCAAATTGTTAGGCATAGCCTTCGTTCATCATCTCAAATTTTTTTGAATGCCTAAATTGTATGACTGTATTCTCTGATTTTTGCTTTTGGTTGCTATCATTATTAATACAGGTATTTGTGTCCACCTTAAGGACGGTAAGCAAAAGGGCTTTTAGGAGACAACCCAGTGTTGCTTTTACTTCTTCTGCCTTATAAAATTTTATCACTAGATAATGTTATGTTTAATATTTGGAGCTTCATTCTGCAGGTGGCGGCAAATGATTTTGACTATTACACCAATCTTCTGGTATGCTCATTTCTGAGCATGGGGTACTCACTTCTTCTAACTCCTAATATAAGATTTATTATTACATTCTGTGATGCTTGGATTTAAGTCTGGGGGAGAGCAGATTTTAGTCACCCACTTTGCACGTTCACTCTGTAGTGCATACTAGAAGTAAATTTTATTTCTCTTATTTTAAATATTTGTTCATTTTCATCGCACACCACAACACCCA
Source organism: Dactylorhiza incarnata (assembly GCA_033032865.1). Classification (NCBI taxonomy): domain Eukaryota; kingdom Viridiplantae; phylum Streptophyta; class Magnoliopsida; order Asparagales; family Orchidaceae; genus Dactylorhiza; species Dactylorhiza incarnata. The sequence continues at coordinate 11,525,116 of JAWHQI010000040.1, forward strand.
TTTGAGTGCGCACTTAGATGTTAGAGCGCACCAAGTTTAACTCTTTTCTTGGGTGTGATTAGAAAAATCATTGTGTTGTCCTGGGATTGTGAGACGGAGTAAAATGTTGACTCCCATAGTGCTCTATACTAGTACTCATGTCTCTCATAGAAATTCATGCAGAATAAATTTTTTCTTTATGCTTATAGTTTTGTATTTTTTCAATTTGCATAAAAATTGTTTATTCTACTCAAAAGTGGTGAATTCGGTGTGAATCTAACGGTAGCATAGGGATGTGTGTAGAAGTTCATTAGGCTCATATTGCTTGAGTTGGGAGGAAGGATTATCTTTCTCGGTGGCTAATAACTTGCCTCAAGCGACTCTCAAAGCATTGTCATAAGTTAGTTCAGTGCGTGAGCGTTACGTAGGCCATCATTTTGGCCAGTTTAAGCTTTTCGTACTGATCCTATCATATGATTCTTGTTAGCCCCTTTGTGCCTACCATCCCTTTGATTCAGCTCCACTTCCGTTTCACCAAAGCCAAAAGCTAATCCTAGTCGCACACCCAAACCCAAGTTTTAAGGTTCTATAAATTTTTGTTTGAGGGTGTTGATGAATTGATATTTTTGTGAAAAATATGGATGTGTTTCATTTGTATAATTGCTGAAAATGAATGAAAAGAAAAGAAAAAAGAATTTTTTTTGAGAGAAGAGTCTAATTGAAAATCTATTTGAGATTTATTTTGGGGAGTAGGCGGTGCACAAATCCAAGCTGTCAAGTTTGTTGGAGCTTGTGTTCCACAACTCTTAGTTTGAGAATAACAAATCACACTACGTATTTGATCTTGCTTGTATTTATAATGTGCAGGTACTATAGATACATATCCCTATAAATTGGATGTTGTTTTGTGACGATTCTCTGAAAAGAGAGTTAACAGCCTGCGTTAGAAGTTAACTCCCCGTGTTAGAAGTTAACGCCCCTCTTTAACTTTCATCGAGAAGGGATGTCGTCGAGACATGGAGAAGAAGTATCGTCGAGATGTGGAGAAGAAATATCGTCGAAAACCAAGAGGCAGCGATAGCGTTGGAGCTAACGCTCGCGTTGAATCCGCAATCTACCACAACCACGACTGTTGCACGATCTCAACCACGACTGTACACTATCCCTAACTCTGGCATTACTTCTTAACGCACAGTGTTAGCTCTCATGCCTATTTAAAGAGCTGATTTCATTGTTCAAAGATGCTGATCTCATACCTTCATTCCAAACTTCTGAGAGAGCATTTCATCCCAAATTCAGAGAGTACTCCTAACACCACCATTGAGGAATAAGAGTGAGAAGGAGATTTCCAATGTCAAATTTGAAGAAGGACGCTTGCTTCAACTCCGACGATGGTCATTGCGTGTCTTCAACATCTCCTTTAGAGCTCTTCATTATAGGGAGTCTTTATTCTGAATTTACTTTTATCTTTTCATTATTTTCTTGTAACGGTAGTGAATTCGCTATCTTGCATGTTGTGACTAGGCCGGGTTTGATTTAGGGGATTTTTACCACCATGTGCGTGGCGACTAGGTCAAGGGTAGATCTAGAGGGTGGGTAGAGGCCTTATCTAGGGAAAGATATGCTATAGCCAACTTGTCCTTGGGAGAAGGACCGGTAAAGGAACAAAAAGTGATTTTTACATTGTCGCCTTTAATTTCAAGCGTTATTGAAATTTTATCTTTGTAATTCTCTTTGAAATATAATATTCATTTTCATTATCTCTGATTTTCTGGAATTGTATTTCATTTAAGTTTTCATAAGTAAAATCACTTTAACATATTTCTGTGAAGCCTACTTTTCTGGAGAGCTAACACCCAGCGTTAACTCTTAACGCCGTCGTTAGCAATAATAATCAGAAAGTTTCTTCTTTTTTTTTATAAATCTCTTTGTTTTACTCTATAATTTGTAAACCCCATATTCCACCCCCCCCCCCCCCCTCTGATGGCACCATTATATCCAACACGTGGTATCAGAGTAAGGTTATCCAAAATGGTTTCACAACCGAGAATAATGACGCATCATGATCATGCTTTCTTTGAGGGTCAAGGGATTAGTATACCTCCACTATTTAATAATACTGAATATAATTATTGGAAATTAAGAATGAGTTGTTTTTTAACTGCCTTAGATAATGATGTTTGGTGCATGGTAGAAGTCTGCTACTCTCCACCAACATTTGTTGGAGAAGTTATTATGGAAAAACCTAGAGATAAATGGGATGATAATGATAAGTTGAGATGTAAGAATAACGCTAAAACTATAAATGCTTTATTTTGTGCTTTGGATAGAACGGAATTTAATAGAACTTGTGATTGCAAAACTGCTTATGACCTATGGAATTTATTAAAAATAACTCATGAAGGTACTTCGCAGGTCAAGGACCCAAAGCTCTTCCAATTTGAATCCGAATATGAGAAATTCTGGATGGAGGTATATGAAGACGTAGATTCAATGTACACAAGGTTCACCAAGATAGTCAACGACTCAAAAGTACTTGAAATTTGTTCTCCAATGGTGACTTTGTGAGAAAAATTCTAAGGTCACTCCCTCCAAAGTTCAATCAAAAGATGACGGCAATCTCAGAGTCGCACGATCTGAAGAAGCTCCAAATTGAGAGCCTCATTGGGAACCTCAAGACCCATGAGGATGAACTCAAAATTCAACAACAAGAGTACAACATGGAGACAAAGAAGAAGGCTTTGGCATTAAATTCAAAGATGGAGGGTGACGAAGATGATGATGAAGAGGACGAGGAGAGCCTTTTTGTGAAGAAGTTCAAAAGGCTCATGAATAATCCGAAAAGGAGAAACACCTTCCAGAAATATTTTATCAAGAAGGGATCCACATTGAAGAAAGGAAAAGGTAGTGACGAGGATGATGATTAGCAACCACCACTGGAGTGCTACCATTGTAGAAATATCGGACACATCCAGAGCCCGTGCTCGAAAAATCTAAAAGAGCGTAAAGAAAAGTGACACAAGGGAAAAGAGAAAAAGAAGGTCCAAAAAGCAGGAGCTTAGGATCACTCCTCCTCAGACAAATCAAGTAGCTCATTCTCCAGCAGTGAAGAAGAAGACAACGTGTGCCTCATGACAAAGAGCAACAGACTATCAGATGATGAAAGCAGTGTCCAAAGTGACACTAAAGTAACTCTTCCTACAACTTATGATGGTTTATATATTGAGTATTTACAAACATGCAAATTTTTTGATAAAATTTTAAAATATATTGATATTCTAAATTCTGAAAATAAACTTTTCTTAAAAGAAAACAAAAAATTATCTAATCTATTAGGGAAAGAGAAGGTATCTTGCCAAGAGTATAATCACTCCTTGGCAAGAGAGAAAGAACTTGAAGAAGCTCTTTCTAAATCCCACTCCACTATTGAATTTCTTACTAAAGAAAAGGGGGATTTAGAAAGAACTTTAAAAACATCTCTTTCTCAACTAGAAGAAGGAAAGAAATCTTTTGCAAATCAATATGTTATATTAGTAACAGAAAACAACGCTCTTAAAGCCCGAATTCATGATCTAAATATGGCTATTAAAAAATTCGGAGATGAGCAAAGGTCTCTCGACATGATCTTGTCAAACCAATGCCATGGTAGGGCCAAATATTGCCTTGGGTATGGTACTGGGAGCTATCGCCCAGTGTTAACCCTTAACGCTGGCATTAGCAATAAATCCAAAAATTTTATTTCTGTTAATAAAAAATCATTTCAAAATTCAAATGTTATTTCATCTTCCTGCAAGAGTTTATCCAAAACTCCAAAAAGGGTTTCGTCCCCTTTTATATCGTGTGCCAAATGTCATATATTTGGACACACCTCGGACTAATGTAGGAAGAAGGGTCATAGTGTTATAAAGCAAACTTGGGTTCCTAAGGCTTCCACCCATTCTATGGGAGGAACCTCTTTGGGTATTCAGATCTTTACTCTCATCTCCTTTTTAGGTATGTTGGCAGGCTAAGGACAAAAAGGACGCGTGGTATTTGAACTCGGGATGCTCCAAACACATGATAGGTAACAAAGCAAAGTTCCTTAGTCTTGAGATGAATAACGGAGGGTTTGACATTTGGAGATAATGGAAAAGGAAGGATCATGGGCATCAGCACAGTGGGTAACAATTCTTTCTCAATCTCTAATATTTTTATTTGTAGATGGCTTGAAACATAATTTAATCTCAATTAGTCAATTATGTGATAAAGGTTTAAATGTTTTATTTGACCACAAATCTTTGCAAAATCATAAATAGTGAAAGAAATGATGTCGTACTCAACACACCTAGAATGCATAATATTTATATGATTGCCTTTAATGATCTTTCACAATCATCCTTAAATGCATTATTTCTAAAAATGATGAATTAGAACTTTGGCATAGACGTCTTGGTCACTCTAGCACCAAGATTATTTTAAAATTATCAAAAATAAATTAATTATGGGTTTACCTATGCTTAATGGTAATTTGTCCTCTCTTTGTACGCCTTGCCAAAAAGGAAAGTTTACAAAAAATTCTTTTAAAAGACAAATTGTAATTTCTACTACTAGACCTCTTCAATCAATTCATATGGATTTATTTGGACTGGTTAGCACTTCTAGTCTAGGAGGTAGAAAATGTACTTTTGTAATAATAGATGATTATTCTAGATTTTGTTGGACTTTATTTCTATCTTTCAAATCTGATGCATTTTTTGAATTTACTAAACTATGCATTCATATTCAAAATGATCTTGATTTAAAAATCAAATGCATACACTCGGATCATGGAGGAGAATTTGAAAATGATATGTTTTCTACTTTTTGCAATGATTTAGGAATTAACCATGAGTTTTCCACTCCACGCACACCACAACAAAATAATGTACTGGAGAGGAAAAATAGAACCCTTCAAGAGCTAGCACGCACTATGCTTGGTGAATATGGGTTGTCTAAATCAATTTGGGCCGAAGCTGTTAATACTTCATGTTATATTATTAAATGTGTCATGCTTCGTCCTATTTTTAAATTAACACCATATGATCTTTATTTTAAAAGAAAACCTAATGTATCTTATTTTCAGGTTTTTTGTGGCAAATGTTTTATTTTAAATACTAGAGATGCATTAGGAAAAGTTGATGAAAATATGATGAGGGAATTTTCATTGGTTACTCTTCAACTAGTAAGGCTTATAGAATTTATAATAAAAGAACTAAAGTACTTAAAGAGTCTATTCATGTAAGATTTGATGAGTTTGTTCCTTATGTAGATACTAATCGTACAGGAAACAAAGACGAACCCCTTTCCCCTTTGGAGAATGAGGATGATGAATCGCATGGAGAAAATGAAGAAGAAAAAGAGGAGAAAGAAGAAGAACAAGTGGAATACCTCCAAGTGTTCTATAATTTTCAAAGGATCATCCAAGGGAGCTTGCTATAGGAGAACCGTCAAAAGTGGTAAGTACTCAATCTTCTTTACATGAGTCTTTTTCAAACCTTTGTTTTGTATCCGAAATAGAACCGAAAAACATTTCAACCGCTTTAAATGATGAATTTTGGTTCTTAGCTATGATCGATGAATTAAATCAATTTGAACGTAATAAGGTTTGGAATTTAGTAGCGAGACCATCTAATTATCCAGTTATAGGTGTCAAATGAATTTTTAAAAATAAACTAGATGGTGACTCTAGGATTACAATGAATAAAGCTAGACTAGTTGCACAAGGTTATTCATAAATCGAAGGGGTAGATTTTGATGAAACTTTTGCACCCATTGCTCGCCTTGCATCAATTAGAATATTTCTTGCATTTGCGAGTTTTAAAAGATTTAAATTATTTCAAATGGATGTTAAAAGTGCATTTTTGAACGGGATTATAAAAGAAGAAGTTTATGTAGAATAACGCCTTGGTTTTGTGAGTGAAAAATTTCCTAATCATGTGTATAAGTTAGAAAAAGCGCTTTATGGATTAAAGCAAGCGCCACGTGCTTGGTTTGATAGATTAACTTTATTTTTAATAAAGCACAGTTATAAAATTGAAAGTGTAGATAATACACTCTTCATTAAGCATGTAGATAATGATTTGATTATATTGCAAATTTATGTAGATGGTATTATTTTTGGAGCCACTAATGAAGAGTTATGTAACGAAGTAGTTTTAGTGATGAAAATTGAATTTAAATGAGCTTGGTAGGAGAAATCACTTATTTTCTAGGATTTCAAATCTTACAAAGACAAGGTGGTATTTTTATTTGTCAAACTAAATATGTTCATGATATTCTTAAAAGATTTGGATTTGAAATCTTAAAACAAGCTAATGCACCAATGAGTGCATCACTAAAGTTAGTAAAAGATGAAGCCGGTATTTTTATTGATCAAACATTATATAGAGGAATGATAGGATCATTGCTATACTTAAGCACATCTAGACCCGATATTATGTTTTCTATTTTTTTATGTGCTAGATTTCAAGCTAACCCACAAGAATCACATTTAAAAGCGGTGAAATGTATTTTTAGCTATCTAATCGGAACGTCTGGATTATGCTTATGGTATCCTCATAATGATTGTTTTATTTTACACAGTTTTTTGATTCGGACTATACTGGATGTTCATTAGATCGTAAGAGCATTAGTGGCACGTGTCATTGTATAGGCCCTTCACTCATATCATGGTCGGGTAGGAAAAAAAATTTTGTTGCCCTCTCCACCACCGAGGCCAAATATATCGCACTAGGTAGTGGTTGTGTACAAGCCTTATGGATGACCCAAACTTTAAAAGACTTTGGTGTTTATCTAAATAACATAGAATTAAAATGTGACAATAAGAGCACTATCGATCTTACAAACAATCCTGTACATCATTCTAGATCTAAACATATAGATGTCCGACATCATTTTATTAGGGATCATATCAATGAGGAACATGTTAGAATTAGATTTATAGGGACTGATTCACAACTTGCCGAAATTTTCACCAAATATATGACCCCCTCCCGGAACACAAGACACGGTCGAGGGAAGTCCTACGCCCAGAACAGCCGCCTTGCGGTAGCGTCAGTATACAGGCTAACCTGTACCCCAAGACGTCTATCTAGCCGGCTAAACCAATATCATCATGCCAACCCATCAATAATAGAATACAACAGAAGCCATAGATTTACAAAAAGTAAAAGTGTCCCAACAAATTATAGAAAAAGACAGGTAGCTACAAAAGCTCTTGCAAAATATCAGAGTATAGAATAGCCTCAAGGGCTATATCTCAAGCTCTCGCTCGCATCGGTCACTGACAGAAGGGAAGGTATCATTGTCTCAGGCCCTGTCGCTCTGGCCTGGATGTCCTCCTGCATCGTATGCTGCTGCTCCACCTGCCGCTGGGTGTCCTCCTAAAAATAGTGAGGTAGCAATCGTTAGTCATAAAGAATAAGTGGCTTCACATCCTCTCCCCCGACGACTCTTAGGCAACGGGCAGAAGGAAGAAAGAGAATGCTGCAATATAATCAGTATATACAATACAGCGGGTGGGAAGGAAGAAGGTAATCATAGTAGATATATCAAGAGTATAAGAGCACATTTATACTAGCAGTATAGTCAGCAACTGAGTATGAAAGAACACAGTATATAAAGAACTTAATTGAACTAAACTTATAAGGATGCCCACACAAGCTTATAAGTTAATTGTTTTTGCAATAGTAATAAGTAACTCATCATATAAAGGTGCCCATACAAGTTTATATGATGAGGATCTTTATGCGGTGCAATGCAATGAATGTATGTATGATGACTCACCAATGATCTACGCATGCACTCTGATTTGCTATGTCGACATAGACTCATACTTCCTGCTTTTCGAGGGTAGTTAACCAATCAGGCATCACCCATCGTGGCTAGACGGTGATAGTGGATCAGGCTCTCCACTACTAGGTGGGTATGCACACTACCAGACCTAGTCCTCATGTACGCTTCGACTCTAAGAACACAACAGCAGAGCACCTGCGTACTGGACACGGAAGGGGTCATGGGAAGTAAACACCAAGAGCCCAGCTCAACCGGTCAATGGCATGGAAGGAGTCTTTAGAAGTAAGCACAAAGAACCCAGTCCAACCGGCCAAGATCTATTTGCCAGCTCCCGACGGTGTGATGACTGGTGAGCCCGTAGATCTGCCACAAGCAATCCTCCATCAAGGATCATTGTGCAATCGTGTGAGAACTATAAACACCCAAATAATTCCCATGTTCAACCCATGCTATCAAGCACCCAAGGACTCCAAACCAAGTCCATAACATAGTTACCATTACAAGTTCAATCGATGCTACTTAATATACAAGGACCTACCAACTGGGTCCTTAACGAACACCTTAGGATATAATATATCCTATAATCCACACCAACCATCATGCTCCTCCTACCGACTTGTCATAACTATCATGCAGTGCATGTGTATATAAGGGAAACACTCTTCTTGATCCTATTGGACTACTTGTGCGATTAGTATCACGATTCCAAAATCCTTGTCTAAATGAGCACCTTACCATTCCAATTCAGCTTAATAAATTATAACAAACACATTTAATTTTAGACTCAATTCAAAGCCAAATCCACTGAAACTTCTACCATAGGTTATAATTAATGCATGAATCATTCCCACCAAATTTTGACCTCAATGTATTAAACAATACTCATTTATGGTGCTCTACATTTATATGATACGACATGCAATTTCATGGTAAATATATATCCAAAAATTCTGAAACTAAACAGGGGTGATTACAATATCATCAGGAACATCTCTACCAAATTTTATAAGCATCCGATAAATATTTTGAGAGAAATCAGTAAAACATTAAAACTATGTACATATCCATTAATGTTTAATAAAACAGGATTTCTGGGAGCTACAGACCACCAAAAATAATGTGCCACACCATTCTGAAACGGTATCGCCAAGGGATACAACTTTTGTGTTGAATACAAGGTCCAGATCTAAGCATAACCTATCTAAAATCGGGTTTGAACCCATCATAGTAAATCTGGACTGCAAGTTGTCCTGTACATAGACCGGATCATTTTCTGCAAAGTCATTTTCGATTTTACTTTGCTGGAGCTACAGAGATCCCCTGAAAACCCACAACCACTCGTTGGAAAGGTCTTTCCAAGGGCTACAACCTTTGTGTTGAGCCCAAGACCTGATTGTGGCTGGATCACGCCAAAAAATAGACGTGAAGTCCGTCGCGTGCAGAAAACAGATTTCTGTCTAAATATTATAAAATTTGCACGGATCTTAAGACATATGACAGCATCTATACATCTTCCTCCAGCACACAAATATATTATTTCTTCTCCTCTCCTCCAATACTCCCTCAATTGACCACCATTATTCACGAAATCAGTTCCTACAGCTTCCTATTGAAGAGAGGACTTGATTGAAGAGATTCTCTCGGCAAACGACGCCCTAGAACAGAAGTTCTAGCATGTCTCTTCCTAGAAAACTCCATTAAACTCACCAAGGTCAAGCTCTTTTGAGCCGACATCTCTCCTAAATTAGATCTAAAGATCTAGCACCAAGGGAGAGGGGGCGGAAGTCACCTGATTTGCGGCCATGGATCGAGTTTGTCTTCTTGGTGGCATGGTGGCGGTGATCTCCGGTGATCTTGTCCTTAGCTTTATTCTTCTTAGCTTTGTTCTTCTAAGGAAAGAGGATGGCTGGTTTGGTCAATGGAGGAAGAAGAAGAAGAAAAAGAAAAAGTTTTGAATATTTCTCATATTTCTTACGGATGGCTACTTGTCCAAGATTAAAAAGAATCTGATTACTTTAATGTCCTTCCCATGCTCTAGATTGCACAACACTGCCATGTGTCGCTATTTTATAGGACCACGTTGATTACAAGACATAAAATAGACTTTAAACAAGTCAGAAATCTCTTATCATGTCGACACACATCCCAAAACGTCAAGAGAATCGGAAAAATCTGTACAGGGCCGATACTCGACAGATTCGTTGAGTGGTCTCGACGAATCGTCGAGTCCACTCGACGAATCATCAAGACCGACTCGACGAGACCAATTTGATGGACCGTCGAGACCTATTCGACGGATTCGTCGAGTTCTCTCGAGGAACCGTCGAGACCATCGAGTCTTCTCGATGGATTTGTCGAGTGGTCTCGATGAATCGTCGAGTCCACTCGATGAATCGTCGAGACTGTCGAGTCTTCTCGATGGATTCATCGAGTGGTCTCGATGAATCGTCGAGTCCACTCGATGAATCGTCGAGACCGTCGAGTCTTCTCAACAATTTCGTCAAGTCTTTTAGCGCAGGCATCTTTTCCTCCCACAAGTGCACTACGAGCCCGAGTTAACTTACGAACACGCGTTCAAGGGGCCTAGCGCGAATCAGGACGTTACAAATCCAATAAACGAAAATAATAATTTCATCCCCGAAATTTGAGTTTGGTGCTACGGGTGTTGAAATACAAGATATGATAAACTAGTTTAGGACACACCTTGGGGAAATAACCCTGGGTAACGTTGTTGCATGAGGTCCATGGGCTCCCAAGTGTATTCCTCCTGCCCATGGTTAGACCATAGGACCTGTACCAACGGAACACTCTTTTGTCGCAGCTTTCGGATCTCAGTATCTACTATTCGTATGGACTCCAGCTGAATGAATCTATCAGTTGTCACAGGGCCAGATGTAGTTACGATGTACTGATCAGGGCGAAGCAATGCTCTTCGCAGGGAGGATACATGGAAAACGTCGTGCAAATTTTCCAATTTCGATGGTATCTCCAACAGATAGGCTAAGGGGCCGATCCACTCCAAGACAGTATAAGGCCCCATATAACGAGGGCTGAGCTTCTTCCTTCCCCGGACATGAGATACGCCATGCATCGGTCTGATTTTCAAGAAAACTTGGTCTCCTACCTAGAACTCCACCATCGAATGTCTCGCATCATAGTACTTTGCATGTCGGCTCTGTGCCTCGAGCATACGATCTCGAATCAGCTCAATCATCGCATTCGAATCGTCGATATATTCCACCTCTGGTGCCTTCGAATCCTCATTCTGGATCTAAGATAGAGGCATCCTACACCTCCTTCCGTATAGTGCCTCATAAGGAGCCATGTAGATGCTTGCTTGATGGCTATTATTGTAGGAAAAGTCCACCAAAGTAAGAAGACTCTCCCACGGTTCTCCCTGATCAAAGACACATAGCCGCAATAGGTCCTTCATCGTCCTGATAGTCCTCTCAAACTGGCCATCGGTCTAAGGATGGAAGGTTGTGCTGAAAGTCAATTGAGAGCCCAAATATACATGTACTGGCCTCCACTTCCTGGAGGTAAAATGACCATATCAATCTGAAACGATAGTTTTAGGCACCCCATGATATCGTACAAACTGCTCCACAAAGAGGCGCACCAAAACATCGACATGTGTATCCTTCCGGATCTGAATGAACCTGGAGACCTTCATCAATCGATCTACAATCACCCATACAGAGTCACTCCCAGAGCGGGAGCGGGGCAGACCGTGTACAAAATCCATGGAGAAATCTTCAAACCTCCACTCAGGAATAGGCAGTGACTGTATCAAACCATCGGGGCTCTTACACTCTGCCTTCACTTTTTGGCATGCCTCGCAATGTGTGACGAAATAAGTCACATCGCACTTCATTCCCGGCCAAAACATCGTCCTCTGTAGATCTGTATACATCTTAACGATCTCGGGATGCGCCGAATACTTGGTGCAATGAGCCTCTCTCAGTATATCTTCCTGGATTCCTCCTCTTGGGGGTATATATACGCTGTCGTGGAAATGAACGAGGTCCTCCTACTATGTGTACTCCTCTGTAGAACTAGTCTCCACCACTCAAAGTATAGGGTCCAGGGCAGCATCCTTCCTTTGCTCGGCTCGGATGCGATCATGTATATCACAAACTATGCTCATAGTGGCCAGGTACTCAGCGTACCCTTCTGGATCGGCCCTAGATACAAGCGTAATCTGCATCTCCTCGAGCATCTTGGCCAAATCCATGACCATCAATAGATACTCCGAGCTGGATGTGGGTGCCCTTTGACTTAACGCATCGGCCACCGAGTTTGCCTTGCCTGGGTGATAGTCCAGTGTATATTCATAATCGCACAAAAACTCAATCCACCGCCGCTGCCTCAGATTCAGATCCTTCTGTGCGTGTATATATTTGAGGTTCTTATGATCTGAAAATATCTCGCAGTGGATTCCATATAGATAATGACTCCAGATCTTCAAGGCTAAGACCACTGCTCCCAACTCCAGGTCATGCAAAGGGTAGTTCGCTTCATGGTTCTTTAGCTTCCTAGAAGCATAAGAAATTACATGCCCGTGCTGCATCAGTACAACACTCATTCTCTGATATGAGGCATCTGTATAAATCTGGAATCCTTCCTTCCCAGATGGAAATGCAAGGATTGGGGCTGAGGTGCGGCGATCCATCATCTCCTGTAATGCGGCCTCGCACTTGGGTGTCCATACAGAAGGAACATCCTTCTTAGTCAGGGTGGTGAGGGAAAGAGCGGTCTTCGAGAATCCCTCGACAAACTTGCGGTAGTGACCAGCGAGGCCCAAGAAACTGCGCATATCCACTGCCGACTTTAAGGGCGGCCATTCCCTTACTGATCGTACCTTGGCAGGGTCCATTGCTAAACCTGCTCCATTGATGACATGGCCCAGGAAAGCGACCTCCCGGAGCTAGTGCTCGCACTTACTAAACTTGGCGAACAGCTGGTTTTCCCTCAGCTTTGCTAATACCAAAGCCAAATGCTTCGCATGCTCCTCCTACGACTTCGAATAAACTAAGATGTCATCGATGAACGCAATCACAAAGACATCAAGGTAAGGCTCGAACACCCTGTTCATCAGGCCTATGAACGCAGAGGGGGAATTTGTGAGCCCAAACGGCATGACAGTGAACTCATATAGAACATACCTCGAACTAAAAGAGGTCTTTGGGATATCCTCCTCCTGGATCCGCAACTGATAATAACCCGAGCGCAAATCAAGTTTCAAGAACCAATGCGCTCCTTCAAGCTGATCAAAGAGCTCGTCAATCCTAGGCTGTGGATAAGTGTTCCGGACCATCAACCAGTTGATCTCTCTGTAATTTATACACAGCCAGAGCGATCCGTCCTTCTTCTTTACGAATAGAACTGGGGCTCCCCAAGGTGATGAACTGGGGCGGACAAACCTCGAATTCACTAGCTCTTAAAGCTGTGCCCGTAACTCTGCATGCTCCTTCGGGGCCATCCTATATGGGGCCCTAGAGACGGGCCTATCTCCCGGTATCAGTTGGATCCGGAAATCCACCTCTCAATGTGGGGGTAGTCTGGGGAGCTTGTCCGAAAAGACATCGGAAAAGTCCCGTACCACCGGTACTTCAACAATGCTGATCTCTATCTCTTTCATCTCAAAGCAGACTATATAACCTTGTCTCCCTGCTCATGGGCTTTCACAACCAGAATAGATGATAATAAAATATGGGAGGTGGGGATAATACCTTCAGTCACTACTTGGGAATCTTCATGACTCAGTACAATTTTCTTCGTCGGGCAGTCGATCTTAGCATGGTTCCAATGCAGTCAATTCATGCCCAGGATCAGGTCAAAATCTGTCATCTTCAAAAGCATCATCGGTGCTTCGAATAGCTTTCCTCCAATCTCTACATTCATGTTGCACTTGGCACATGATACTTTCTCTGACCCATCCACAAGTTGCACATTCCTAAGGATGCCTTCAAAATGCTGCACTTGGTCCAGATTGTCTACAAATTTCTCTGAGACGAACGAGTGCGAGGCACCCGTATCGAACAAGGTGTATGCGGTTTGTCGTAGACAAGTACTATACCTGGGTGATTTTTTGTCATTTGGGTCATAGGTTAAACTAAAGCTAGGGCTTCGCAAGGTACAAAGTAATAATATGTAAAACACTGAAGAACCTATGATGGCCTCCTCAGGGTTCCGGGGCTCTGTGAGATCCAGCGCATACATCTACTCCGGCCGACGGCCTCTATCATGAGGTCCTCAGCCCCGACCTCGCCCTCGGCCCTACTGTGCTGGAGGGGCTGCTAGAGGAATCATGGCGCGATTTGGAGCATTCCCTTGCAACTGAGGACAAAAGCGCCGAGTGTGGCCCAACTGATGGCAATGGAAATAACCCTCCCTTAAAGGCCCTCATGGTTACTGATACGGCTGGACCTGCTGAGGTGGGGGTAATGCTAAATGTTGGGTCGGCTGCTCTGTCCAGACGTTCTGACGGAAATGCCCACCACCTCCTCTCTGATTTCCTCCTCTGCCCCTGGCACTCTGCCTCCTCCCAAAATTGGGTCCCGCTTCCATCACTCTCTCTGCAGGTCTCTTAGCACCAGCCTGAACACCCAAGTGGCCTGCCTCTAATTTCTTTTCCATTTCTATGATTTTTCCAAGGCTTGAATCAGCAATGAATAGAATAGCCTGCCTAAGAGGGTCTCGCAGACCTATGTAGAACCTCTTTACATAACCGCGATCATCTAAGTCGTAGGAGTCTGCGAATCTGGCAAGCTGTTGAAACTCCCGCTGATATTCCAGTACTAATCTAGAACCCTACTTTAGCTACAGGAACCTCTCCTCGAGCTCATCACGGGTCGTGGAGGAGATAAAGTGCTCCAGGAATGCAATAGAAAACTCACACCAACTTATGTCAATGTAATGACGTCCATCAACGGTGGAGCCCATAAGGGACTTCCACCACCTCTTTGCATGCAAATCAAGGAACGAGACTGCCAATGTAACTGCCATGCTGGCAGGACATCGAATCCCCGCCAATAAATCATGTACCGTGTCTATCCGCTCATCTGTATGGACAGCCGACTTCGTCCCATGATAGGTGGGAGGAGAGAGAGTTTGGAAGTGCTTAACCAGTTCGAGCCCGGGGCCTGTTGCTGCACTGGGGTCTGCTGAGACCTGAAGGTATACAAGATAGGCATCAAGGACTTTCCCAGCTCAGACTGCTGGAAAGAAGTAGGCTCTGGTGGTAGCTGCTAGTTTCGAACGTACCGAAACATACACGAAAGATAGAATTTTTTGTTAGGTTGGCTACTTAAAGAAAGGTAATGGACACACTTAATGTGAATCATAAATGTGCACACTACTGCTTCCGCTCATTCAGTTTGTCCTCAAACTGAAGAGGAGCGCGGGGTGGCACCATTAGGTAATGGACTTCTTTATCTCAGGATCGTTGCAAGTTGATACCATTTGTAACACCCCCTTCCCGGAACACAAGAAACGACTGAGGGAAGTCCTATGCCCAAAAAAACCGCCTTGTGGTAGCGTCAGCACAAGGGCTAACCTGTACCCCAAGACATCTATCCTGCCGGCTAAACCAATATCATCATGCCAACCCATCAATAATAGAAAATAACAGAAGCCATAAATTCACAAAATGTAAAAGTGTCCCAACAAATTATACAAAAAGACAGGTAGCTACAAAAGCTACTGCAAAATATCAGAGTTTAGAATTGCCTCAAGGGATGCATCTTAAGCTCTCACTAACATTGTTTACTGACGGAAGGGAAGGTATGATAGTCTCAGGCCCTATCTCCCTAGCCTGGCTGTCCTCCTACATTATATGTTGCTTCTCCACCTACCGCTGGTGTCCTCCTAAAAATAGTGACATAGCAACCGTTAGTCATAAAGACTAAGTGGCTTCACATCCTCTCCCCCAGCGACTCTTAGGATCCGAGCAGAAGGAAGAAAGAGAATGCTGCAACATAATCAGTATAAATAATACATCAGGTGGGAAGGAAGACGGTAATCACAGCAGATATATCAAGAGTATAAGAGCACATTTATTCTAGCAGTATAGTCAGCAACTGAGTATGAAAGAACACAGTATATAAAGAACTGAATTGAACTAAATGTTGGCACAAAAAATGTACCTCCAGGACTCACAGTAAAAGAGAGGAGAAGTGTTGGGAACAGTGCCCAGCAATGTTCCTGATTTGAAGAAGTGCTCAACTCAATGATAAGTGCAAGCTGTATTTAATGCTCCATCTAGCTCATGCTTGCAGAAATCAACAAATGTCAAATACTTCAACTATTCCTGAAAGCAATATATATATCGTCAAGATCGTCGAACTTAGAAGGAAGATCGACGAACGCTGAGACTCGACAAGATCGTCGAACTCAGAAGGAAGATCGTCGACCACTGAGACTCGACAAAATCGTCGAACGCAGAGAAGACACAGTATCGTCGACTTCACCAAAGTGGGCTTGTTGTCAAGAAAGAACAAACATCATCGTAAAGAAGGCATGTCGTCGAGAAGCCAAGGTCATTACGACGACACAGTCCAAGACAGCATATCATCGTATATGCAGAAGCACCAAAATGTCTCGCATCGTCGAGATATTAACATCAGTGGGACAAGTAAGAAGACCAAGACATCGACAAAGTCCTGTCGTCGAGATATTGTCCATGACGTTGTAACGATGGTAATATCGTCGAGACAGATTCAAATGTTACGGACGCGCTGTCAGCATTTAATGCCGCCACGTGATTGTCCAATCAGCGCATGCTCTTACAGAATGGGCGCTGACATTAAAGGACATTTTTTCATGACCGTTGAGAGTTGTTCTCGGAACTAAAAGGGAACAGTGGTTGCCCTAAAAATCAATCCGAGGGAACAAGAGAAATTGTACGAAAAAGTATCCCGCCACTACTCTTCAATAGAACAGTATATTCAGCGGAGAACAAGAACGAGAACAAGATTCAAGAGTTCTCAGAAGAATCAGTCATCTTCATCGACTGAAAAGAGAAGCCGATCTTCATCAGGCAAAGAGTAGAGATTGAAGAAGAACTGCGTTGTCAAAGATCAGAATCAGAAAATCTTCTTCAATCGTAAGAAGCCAATCCTCATCAGGCTAAAGTTGCCAATCTTCATCCGGCAGAAGAAACGGTTTTATTACTGTAATTTCTTGTAAGGCTTGCGGGCCAACTTGTCTAGCTTGAGGGATGGAGAGCAGTGAGGCTTGAGGGCCAGGGCAGTGCACTTGCGGGTGCGTCTTGTCGAGCTTGCGGGCTCGGGGGCAGTAGGGGCTTGCGGGCCTAGGGTGTTGGGACTTGCGGGTCCGTGTTGTAGGGCTTGAGGGCCTGAGTGTCGAGCTTGCGAGCTCAGGGGTAGTAGGGGCTTGCGGGCCTAGATGTTGGGACTTGCAGGTCCGTGTTGTAAGGCTTGAGGGACTGAAGTTTTTGGCAGAGTTTGCTGAGCCTAGCACACTGTTGGGTAGGCGCGGAGGGACAGAGTACTACTCAAGACACCCGGTCTTGAGGAACCTCTATAGATCGTTGTGTGTTTTCTGTGTTGTGCTTTCTACTTTATAGATCTATTAACCAGAAATCAAGAACACCTAAAAGTGTATAATATATTTGTAAAAACCTATTCACCCCCCCCCCCCCCCCCTCTAGGTGATAAGTTGACACCCAATAAACAACAAGTGGTATCAAAGTGAGGTTGTTCAAAGAAAAGCTTAACAACTTGAACAGATCTTCCATTGGGTGTCCTAGTATCATAGCTATGGAGTCAAGAATAGCTGTCTGCTCCAGGGAGAACTTTACCATTTGGAAAGTTAGAGCAAGAATATTCATGGAGGCAATGGATCAAAGAATGTTTTTGATTGTTCAAAAAGGTCCCTCCATGACGATGTTAAAAGATGAGACTCTTTTTGCCATCTTGGACAAAGAAGCAAGAAGCATTCTAGCTGGTGCAGTAGATCTGGCAAGACAACGGAAGCTGAGTCATTGCACAACAGCAAAGGGCATGTGGGACTTCTTAGATGTCCTCATGGAAGGGTCAGAGGAAGATTTTGTAGAAGAGACCTCTCATGAAGAGGTATGCATCAGAGCACCACTGACTACTTCAGACAGTGAATTAGAAGATGATGAATGCTCTAGAGTAGGAGAAAGGATAAGAGCACCCCTGTCTCCTATAGACTGTGATTCTGAGGATGAAGAGGTTCATGGGTTGATGGCTCTATCAGATGAAGAAGATCATGATGAATCGCATCATGATCAGGAATGCACCACTCACACACCTTTATTACCTCCTTCATTTAAGAAGACCAAGAGTGCATCAGGAAATTGTTTATCATCTGAAGATGATGCAGAAGACTGCTCATCATGCAACAATAAGAACCATGCTGATCTAATAGAACAGTTTGGTGATTTCATGGAAGCTCTGAGAAAGAGCAAGTGGCTTGTTAAGAAACAAGCTAGGGAGCTAGAATCACTCAAGCCTTATAAGGTTGAGTCAGATGGGGAACTGGGTATGTCCTACTATAAAGACACCAATCCACATGAGCTCAAGAAAATCATAGACAAACTTTATGATGAGAGAAGCCAAAGGGAAGAACTTATCAAGAAACTTGAGAGTGATCTTGTTAAGAAAGAAGCTTGGTAGCTCAATTCTCTAAGCCCAAAACTGTTCTGCCCATCATTAACACCTTCTCATCCTATAAAAATAGGAGGGGATTAGGTTACAATGAAGGGGCAACAGATGCTGGGAATGGAAAAAGGGGCAAAACTAAAGCAAAGCCTCACACCACCTTTCAGAAGGTAGTGCTTCCCTCAAATAGGTATGATCAGGACAGTGTCCATGGTCACTGGATGAATGGAAGCTCCACTAGTCATGAAAATGCTCTTGACTATGGAAAGAGAAAGGGCATGGGGATGAGTGCATTAAAGTCTCCCCATGAGGAAATTCAAATGGCCCATCATGGACCATTTGTATTTGGTGTCCCAGCCCCCACTCTCAAGGATAAAGGTGCAACATTTTCTCAATCTCTTCCAGATAAGAAGCAGACTAGTAGCCCCGGTATGATCAATTCTCACTTGAACATATCTGACGCCATCAACACCCTGTCATCCACTAAGCCGACATCTGTTGCTGACAAACATATAAAGTTAAGAAGAAACAGTGATACTAGAGCAGCTAGTCAGCTCTTGGCTGAGAGAGATAGGAAGAATGTTGCTGCCTTCTCTACTGAACAGACTTCAAAAATTGTTCAGAAAAGAAGGTACACCATCCATGAATGTTGGTGTTGTGGCAAAGTGGGACACTTTGCCATCGAATGTTGGCACAACCCTAGTGTGCTTAATGGAAAGGAGAGACCTCCTGGATGGGCTGCGGTGAGTAGAGGGATTTCCTATTATACTAACAAGAACCTAGGACCCAAGTCACTTTGGGTTCATAAGGGATATTAAATCTGTCTTGCAGGGTAGTCCATTTAGCCATTAAAAGGCAAACAAGGCTAATGGACAATAAATGCTCCGGGCTCAGTTCTGGACTAAGAAAAACTTACCACATACCAAGGGCACTAATCTAGGGGGAGCTAAAAGTAAAGATAAGTGGACATTCCATCAAGGGTGAGCCACTATCTCAAGGAGACTTAGAGGCCAAGGTGAAGGTAACCATGTTAATGTTTATCACATAAACTCATCCTCATCTAATATTGTAAAGGTAATTTTTCAAAAAAAAAAAACATATCATCGGAATGATGATTGGTATAGTCGAAAGATCTGCATTACGACGATACCCAATCGTCAACGGACTCTTCATTAGGTCTAAACTCAATCATTACTCGAGTTAGTCAAGCATTTAACAAATGACAGTTCAACTTCCAACTCGGACACTATAAATAAGGTCAAATGTCTTAAGGTTAAAACGCTCTCTACATTAGCCCTAAAAAGCCGTCGTGTTCTCCACGCCATCTAAGAGTGAACGAGTCGACTGTTCTGAAATTCTCCGGAATCAATAATATGGTGCCAAAGAAGGAAGATCTTTTATTCGAAGGAAGTGAAGTGGTGAGGAATGGATTCTCAGAAGGTTCAGAAGAAATCCAGGGCACCATTAAGCTGCTCGAGACCATCGGCCTGGAATACGCCCTATCTGAGCCTACAGTAATATTAAGAAGAGAAGTGCTAGAGTTCTACTCAAATGCCAAGGGTGGCTCCAAGGGAACGTATGTGCAAAGCGAAGTTAACGGGATAAAGATTAAGGTGAATCCCAAAAGATTGAACAGGACTCTTCAGTTGCCAACCTTTACCAAGAGGGAGGAAGACGAAACGATTACTCAGGAAGACCTTGTCAAGGCTCTGGCTTGGTGCGGCCACTCGAGCAAAACCTATGGATCCTTGGAAAGGAAAAGCTTAAATCAACAAGGAAAGTTGTTGGCAGACATTGTGGGAAAAGCCCTCCTTTGTAAGGTGGGGTCACATGATAGGATATCCAAGCCCATGTTCGAATTAATGGCAAGGATAATCCTAAGCAAAAGGACCAACTGGGGTCAGCAAATCTTCAAGAGAATACAAGAAAGCTTTCAAGCCCCAAATCTGGGAAGGATCCTATCACTATACTTTCTGCTTTCCTACCCTGAAAGTTTTAACAAAAAGCATGGAGTAAAAATCAATCACATGAGAAGGATGGATATCAGAATACTGGAATGATGGGAAAAAGTTCTGACTAGGCCTCCCAAAAATCCAAGGCTGCAGAAGAGGTAAAAAGGAAGGTAGGAAGCTCGTCTAAAGAAAGTGAATCAGGCAACAACTCACCTCTGTATGACTCTGAGGCAGCTATGGAGACAAGGAACGTCGTCCTCCAGACCTCTGCTACAAGTCAGGGATCCAGGACAACAGCAGAATCGGATCAAGGCAGTGCTGAAACCGAGGGGGAGAAGGACACTGAGTTCCCTGCTCAAGTGGAAGAAGTGGTCAATAAGATCATAAGAACTGAGGATATTGGTCATTCTGAATCAGCAATGCCAGAGTACAACCAAGAGAACCCAGCAGATGAAACTAGCAAAGATCAGCAAAGTCCCGAAAAGGAGAATGAGCCAAACCACTCACCAATGAGAAAATCTCTATCTCCAATAATTGAAGGGGATGAAGAAAAGGAACAAGATGGTTCACCTCCAGAGGTTGGTCCAGTGGAGCTCCCACTATTATCTCAGATAAAGATGCTCCTGGAAGAGCAAAGATTAAAACTTGAAAGTTATGTCACCTCTACTATCAATGATCTAAAAAGAGAACTGTCTGCTGAAACGGCAACCCTGAAGAATGATGTGAAAAATCTGCATGAATTCACTGCCCGCACTCACAAGGGTATATCTAACCTAGGGGCTAACCAGTCAATGATTGTCGGAAGCATAGAAAAGGCCTACATTGCATCCACCAAGAGGATGGATGAACATAAGACTGATCTCAAAGAAAATCTAGATCAACACAATAAAGATCTAGACAGTCACCTGCTTGAAACCAAAAATCACTTGGAAGCAGGTATCTACATGCTCAAGAACAAAATACTAGCATCCGAGGAGAATCTCCATAGAGGGATATCTGAAGAAGTAATAAAGGGGGAGAGATCAATGATAAAGGCCAGTAGTGATCATGCCATCTGGACCTCAAATACCATTAGGGAAGCAATGAATCTCCCTCCTCTATATTATGACGAGCCTGCTGAAGAGCAACATACAGATATTTCTGTTACTGGCAAAGGTAAAGAAAAGGAAGTTCTGGAGGAAGCCAGTACCAAGAAAGCAAAAGATGCTACTGATATAAGAGCACCAGAGAATTTGATAGCTAAAACTTAAAGGGGGGCTATATGTAGAAATGTCAAAACTTTTGAAAACATTTGGCACTATTTATAAATGAAGTGACATTTGCCAAATTTCTGTTCTAAATGGCATATCATCATTACATGCTTGTTTGCTTGAAATGTTAAATCTTTTATGTGAATGACATTTATCATTGAGTGAGTTATGACTTCTTCAAATAGGGGGAGATTGTTGGGAACAGTGCCCAGCAATGTTCCTGATTTGAAGAAGTGCTCAGCTCAATGATAAGTGCAAGCTGTATTTAATGCTCCATCTAGCTCATTCTTGCAGAAATCAACAAATGTCAAGTACTTCAACTATTCCTGAAAGCAATATATATATCGTCAAGATCATCGAACTCAGAAGGAAGATCGACGACCGCTGAGATTTGGTGTGTTCGTCGAACGCAGAAGCAAGTTCGTCGAACTCAGAAGGAAGATCAAAGACCGCTAAGACTCGATAAGATCATCGAACTCAGAAGGAAGATCGTCGACTGCTGAGACTCGACAAGATCGTCGAACGCAGAGAAGACACAGTATCGTCGACTTCACCAAAGTGGGCTTGTCGTCAAGAAAGAACAAACATCGTCGTAAAGAAGGCATGTCGTCGAGAAGCCAAGGTGATTACGATGATACAGTCCAAGACAGCATATCATCATATATGCAGAAGCACCAAAATGTCTCGCATCGTCGAGATATTAGCATCAGTGGGACAAGTAAGAAGACCAAGGCATCAACAAAGTCCTGTCGTCGAGATATTGTCCATGACGTTGTAACGATGGAAATATCATCGAGAGAGATTCAAATGTTATGGAAATGGGCGTGCTCTTATAAAATGGTTGCTTTGCCTGAGGTGCGTGCTCTTATAAAATGGGCGTCTGACATTAAAGGACATTTTTTCATGACCGTTGAGAGTTTTTCTTGGAACTATAAAAGGTAACAGTGGTTGCCCTAGAATCAATCCGAGAGAACAAGAGAAATTGTGCAAAAAAGTATCCCGCCGCTACTCTTCAATAGAATAGTATATTCAGCGGAGAACAAGAATGAGAACAAGATTCAAGAGTTCTCAGAAGAATCAGTCATCTTCATCGACTGAAAAGAGAAGCCGATCTTCATCAGGCAAAGAGTAGAGATTGAAGAAGAAATGCGCTGTCAAAGTTCAGAATCAGAAAATCTTCTTCAATCGTAAGAAGCCAATCCTCATCAGGCTAAAGTTGCCAATCTTCATCCGGCAGAAGAAACGGTTTTATTACTGTAATTTCTTGTAAGGCTTGCGGGCCAACTTGTCTAGCTTGAGGGCTGGAGAGCTATGAGGCTTGAGGGCCTGGGCAGTGCACTTGTGGGTGCGTCTTGTCGAGCTTGCGGGCTTGGGGGCAGTAGGGGCTTGCGGGCCTAGGGTGTTGGGACTTGCGGGTCCGTGTTATAGAGCTTGAGGGCCTGAGTGTCAAGCTTGCGGGCTCAGGGAAGTAGGGGCTTGCTGGCCTAGGCTGTTGGGACTTGCGGGTCCGTGTTGTAAGGCTTGAGGGCCTGAAGTTTTTGGCAGAGTTTGCCGAGCCTAGCACACTACTGGGTAGGCATAGAGGGACAGAGGACTATGATAGTTTATATAGGTGTAGTCAATAATACCTAGAGGGGGGGGGGGGGTGAATAGGTTTTACTTATTTTCTTTATTTAAACCTAAGGTTTCTAGCTGCAGAAAACACTAGCACAGAAAGCACACAAGGATGTATAGAGGTTCCTCAAGACAGGGTGTCTTGAGTAGTCCTCTTTCCCCCTTCACTTTTCTAACAGTGAGTTAGACAAGGCCACAAACTCCAATCTCTGCTCCTTGAGCTTACACCACAAGTTCCTCAGAACTTCTCAGATCAAGAGTGATCCTACCTCAGGCACAACAGCCCTACACTCAGGCTCAGCAGCCCTACACCTCAGGCTCAGCAGCCCTACACCTCAGGCTCAACATCCCTACACCTCAGGCTCAACAGCCCTACACCTCAGGCTCAACAGCCCTACACCTCAGGCACAGCAGCCCTACAGCTCAGAGTTATGAACTCCTACCTCTCAGAAATCCCACAGATTTCCTACCTCAGACCTATCAAGAAGTCCTACCACTCAAGCTGTCAACACAGCTTTACACACAGGCTCAACAACCTTTCACTCAGGCAACAATGCCTTACAAAGATAAAATAGAGTTTGAGCTAGATACAAAAGACAAAGGGTTTACTCTTAGGTCTTCTGAATCCTTTCTTCAGATCTGAAAACAATAGCTTCAGATTTGTATCACCTTGATCTTCTCCTTCAGTGGAGCAGAAGATCAACTTGCCCTTCTTGAGTTTGTACTGGAAGAGCTAACTAATCTCCCTTAGAAGATTAACTTCAGCTGCAGAGAACGACTTCAACTGGCTGAAACGTGAGTGCTCGATTGCGGCGTACAACAAAGGCTTCTCAATAGAATAGTGCTTGTTGTTGTGCCCTAGCTTCTTCTTTTATACCTCCAGAAGGCTTAAACGGCTATATCGATCCTCCTGACACAGTATGGGACAGATTGGACTTGCTTTTCCCTCTCAATTGTCCTTTGCGCCAAAGGCAGATCCCGTCAGCACATTTGGATCTGTCTCAACGGTTGGGCTGAGACAGCATCCAGTCTCAGCGGTTGGGCTGAGACAGCTTCCAGTCTCAGCGGCAGCTCCAGTCCCCTTCTCAGCGGTTGCTCCAGTCTCCTTCTCAGTGGATCCGCTGAGACGGCTCCTCGTCTCAGCGGTTCTGACCCATCGTCTCAGCGGTTATGCTGAGACAGATCTTCATCTCCTTATAGATGATTTCTTCTTATCTAAGGTCATGTTTGGCCCTTCCTTTTGAGTCACCTGTGCCTGTATATCCTACACAAGTATAGCTTTGTTAAATACAATATGTCCTTAGCATTGAGAGTGATGCCTCTTCAAATCAAGGTAATATTGAGGACAATATACCCAACAGACTACTCAAGACACACGGCCTTGAGGAACCTCTATAGATCGTTGTGTGTTTTCTGCGTTGTATTTTCTACTTTATAGATCTATTAACCAGAAATCAAGAACACCTAAAAGGGGATAATATATTTGTAAAAACCTATTCACCCCCCCCCCCCCCCCCCTCTAGGCGATAAGTTGACACCCAATAAACAACAAGAGGGAACTGTGGATTGTCGGTTACTCAGGACGAAGGATGCCATAGAAGAGATCTCTGAGGGAAACTTCTTTGACTGATCTCAAAAAAGGATTACAGAGGGGGATCCAAAGCAGGCCAGGGGAGAGTTAGAAAAGCGACGGAATTCGAGACTTCTTACACAGATTGTAAGCTAAAGGCTCAAAGCAAAGTCCCATTTCAGGTACCCCTACCCCTCTATATATTGACGCGGAGGCTGCCCAAATAGGCAGATCCAAAAAATTACGGGTTTCCCAAAGTACAGGAGAGTCGGGGTAGAGGAAATGGGTGCTAATAACAAAAAAGGAAAAAGAGACCAGACCGCGCGGTCTTGCGGTCTGGCAGAAGCTTGATCGTCTATGCCTTGGGAGAAAACACTGGAGGGAGAGTAGTCGATCTGGGCAGTCTCTCAATTCTGAGACCGCTGGAAGGGTTCTTTTCTGACTAAAGAAGGTAGGTCGCAGATTTCTGGACAAACATGATCCCCACACATTTTCAAGTTGCACCGGAACTTCAGAAATGTTCACTTTGACCACTGAGACCGCGACCGCCTTAAATGCGATGGGCTCTATAAATATGGTTTCAGGGCCTCAGAATTCATAACCTTCTGAAAGGAACAACGAGCTTGAACCTCAAGCGATCACCAGAAATCATACAAAAATGATCTCTACAATGGTGACTGTGCTATCTCGGCTGAATAAGCGATTTCCAGGAGCGATATCTCTAAAGAAAAAGTAGACTGCCAACCTAAAGAAGAAGATGGATAAGGCTCCCTAGACTCTGACTCTGGCTGAGGCAGGCACGTCGAAAGAGACCGCTCAATCTTCTCCGAAGAAAAGATCTGACTTGCCTGAGAGCACGGTTTTGCCGGTCTCTACTGTTGTTGATTTGTCGAGTAGTTCTTCAGGTCCTCCCATGCTGAACTTTCCTGATCTCTCTATTTCTTTTGATTGACAAAAAATCGTTGAGGTCATTAACCAGGCCGCTGTCCCATCTAGCGAGACCGCTTCAACCAAAGCTATTCTGGATGGAATGCACGAGAAGAAGGTTGAGATTGAGAGAATTAGGCAGAATATCTTTGATTCTCAAGAAGCTACGAATACAAAAAAGAGAAAGAACTCATGTTCCTCTGCTAAAACTGTTAAGAAAAAGAAGAATGAAGAAAGTAAAGGTGTGACCGCTCCGGAGGCGATCACTCTTCCTGAAAGCAGCGGTCTTAAACATCCTGAGGATGTTCCTGGGAAGACAAGAAGTGGGGTCGGTCTCTATCTCCCTTCTGCGATCTCAGCTTCTTTTAGAGAAGAGTACTCCGAGTTGATTGCTTATCTTGATGAAGATTCTTCTAATGATTTCTCTTGTTCGATCTTGCAGGTGATGGACCCTTTTGAATCTGAACGTCTCTGGGCAGGAGATCACCGAAAGGGGGAAGGAGACTGCTGCAGAGGTGGTCAGATCAAAGGCGGAAGCTGAGAAGGAAGAGAGGAAAAAGAAAGAGAGGGAAGAGGCGGAGAGGACAGCGTGAGTTGCTGAAAAGAAGAAAGAAGAAAGGAAAGCTGCTCTGTTCTCCGCAGAGAGGAAAAAAGATGAAGAGAAGAAGGTTGCTTTGCTCGCCGCAGAGAGAAAGGAGGAAGAGAAAAAGGCCGCTCTGCTCGCTGTATAGAAAAATAAGGAAGAGGAGAGGAATGCTGCTCTGCTCGCCGCAGAGAAAGAAAAGAAAAAGACTTCTGATGAGGAGAGAGTTCGACAGATTGAAAAGGAGAAAATTGCACTTTCTTGCGGTCTGGAGAACCCCTCTGCTGTTCAGGTTGACAAAATAAACAAAGCGGCGGCAGATCTCGCATCGACGGTCTCTGCCTTGTGGACTAGTAAGACAACAATGGCTACAAAATCGTTGGAATTTCTTACCCTGCCTGCTGTTCGAACTAGATCTCTGGAGAGAAGGCATGAGATTGTCATCATTAAAATGGATGACATTCTTGTTAGCAATCCAGAGTTAAAAAGGAGGAGAAAAGAGGGAGAGAAATCGCAAAAGAGGGAATTGGAAAGAATGGACCTTGAGCGCTTAAGGGGATCAGACCGCCTTTTGCTGACCGCAGAACCCGCGGTCACAAAAGATATCGAAAGTACCTTACATGAATGCGGTCTTGATTTCTTTCCAAGTATTCAATTTACACGAAAACTTCTATCTTTGAACCATTTGTAGTTGAGCTAACTATCGAACTTTTCTAATCGCAGATACTATGGTCGTGGAGGTTTCTGAGGAAGGAGAGCTCCTTCCGTAAGAGATGGTGGTTCCACCCCAGCTCGCTGACATCCTTAAGCTAATGTTTGAGGATGTCCGCTCCATGCTGATTCGGGAGTGATCGCAAAATGATCAACTCTGTGCTCAAGATGATCAACTACTGGTTCAGACCGCCGACTCTGAATAAAAGCTGCGAGCTAATGAAAACCGAGTCCGCGAGGAGTGCGATCTGAAGAATGCTGAGCTCGTTCGGGTGCTTCAAAAAGCTGAAAAGGACGATGAATACTACAAGGGAAAAGCAGCATCTATGTCCGCTGAGGTCGCCATCCTGAGGGGTGGTCCTGCAAAAATGACAATGAGGCAGGGGACTTCTGGAAATCATGCGGAGGAGAGACCGGCTTCAGAAATTATGGTCATCCCTATGGAGCGGGTGTACATAGAGATGTCCAAAATTCATCGAGCTTTGATGTCTGCTAATCATAGTTTGGCATCTGTTCTGACCGCCGTGAATGAGATGCAAGACATTGCGGCTTTTGTGGGAAGAAAGCGTCCGAATAGGAGATAAATTAATTCTTCATGCAGTCTTGAACTATTGAAAACTTGAACAATTTGATCGTGTTGTAATATATATGCTGACAATACTTTTTATTTATATGCGATCTCCATGATGTTGTGATGTTAATCTCTTATTATTGTGTGCTGCTTGCTTTACTTTTATTTATATACTTGTCATGCTCTGGGATTATGCTGTCTCTCTTCAACGAGACCAAATGTATAGCGATATTTCTAATCTTATGCAGGTATACCATCGGTCTGAACAATTTTACTGGGCGATCTCAGAAGAAGTCATCATTACAAAAATATCCTTGGATTTCTATAAATAGCTGGCCTTGGAATTTTTTTTCATACTTTTCGAATGCGCCCTAAACACCGATCTCAGTGAACTTCAATTATGGCGTCCGTGTGAGCTTCATCTGCTGAAGTCTTCTTGGAGGCTGATCACAAACCCAGCCGTCTTTCCAAGGATGAATACATGTCTTTTCTTGCAAAACATAAGATCCAAAACCACATCGTGGTGAGACCGCCTAAAGAAGGTGAAGGATTAAATTTTGGAGTGGAGAACAAGTTCGTTATTCTCATCGATCACTTCGATTATGGGCTGAAACTTCCTCTTCCTTGGGAAATTCTCGAGGTGATGGAATATTACGGATTTGTG
Organism: Dactylorhiza incarnata; assembly: GCA_033032865.1. NCBI lineage: Eukaryota > Viridiplantae > Streptophyta > Magnoliopsida > Asparagales > Orchidaceae > Dactylorhiza > Dactylorhiza incarnata. Next base: position 11,553,398 of record JAWHQI010000040.1, read on the forward strand.
CTCGCTCAACTGCCTCTAAACTCGATCGGTCTCATCAATGTTCGTATTAATTACCTGAGATCGAAAAAAATCATGTTTACCATGGCACGCTTCAGCGCGACCTTTACTCCAAAAGTATTAAAAGAAGGACAAAAGAAATAGGAGTTTAAGAGGTTAATCTATTTTTCATGTGAAGATGTAAAAATTTTTAATCTTCCCAATAAAGTTCCTTTCTGGACAGAAAGGTTCCATATTTTCGAAGGCGCCCTCGGCGGTCTCAGCAGTCGACCATCTCCGAGAGCAGAAGGCGTCTTCAGAAAAAAGAAGACGATCTTAGGAGAGGAGCTGAAAAATTTGGCCTTTTTAGCGGGCAAGTGACTGGATCTCCTTCATTATCTAGCGATCTGGCCTGAGATCGCTGAGATTCTTCAGGAAGAAAGTGAGTATTTTCCCTACGGTCTTATGTGTCCTTTCCATAATTTCTTGATTTTTCTAACTCTTTCTTTTTCAGCTGTACAACCCCGATATTCGTCTAGTGGGTGAGAAAGAACAAGATTGACATATGCTCCATGCGAATGACGAACGACGATCTGCGAATGTCGAACGACGATCGACGAGTTACATTATAATGGTGGTCGATGAATGAAGCAATATATCAGCGATCGACGAACAGAGCGGTTCAGCGCTCGACGCTTGTACCCCAGCATGGCGGTCGACGAAATCCTGAGTTCGGCGAACCCCGCTGTCCGTTCGATGAACACTGTCCGTTCGACGAATTCGCTTCCCACAGAAGGGAGCACGAGACCCGGTGTCGATGGATGTCGCCGACAAGAATGCGAGCAAGGTCTTCACAGGTCGTTCATCCAAAGGGGGTTTTAAATCCAACAGAAGACGAAAGAATGTTAGGAGGCGAACCAGAGCTATCGAAAGCTACTCACGGGAAGGGTCGCGAGCCGTGTCCCTGCGGGCCCGAGCTTCAGGATCAAGTCGCGAGAAGGCGAGCGAGCCAGGTATTCGCCGGCTGCTCGCAAGAAGGTTGGCGAACCGGGTACTCGCCGGCTGTTCGCGAGAGGGCAAGCGTATCAGATTCTTTCCAAATCTTAGGGTTCGGCAGAACGCCGAAGTGCGCTCGACGAATTCTGAGCATTTGTCGGGGTCGCTGAACCCAATTCAGCGTTCGATGGATTTCGTTCTCCGTTCGACGAAGCCCGTTCGACGAACTAGTTTTCCCGTTCGACGAACTCGTTTTCCCGTTCGACGAACACGTTTTCTCGTTCAACGAATTCACCCCTGGTGGGGTTACTCCTTTTCCCCTGATGGTCTGCAGGTAGCCGCTCCAAACAGCGGAATTTGGCTGTTAGTAGGCCCAATTGGGGTGCGTTTAGTAAAACCGAAAGGCGGAATTCCGCTATTGACAGACCATGAGCAAAAAACTATAAATAGACCTTAAAGGGCACCTTGGGAGTGGAGGGCATTCTCAGATCTCTGAGCTTCTTTTCCCCTGGGTTACTTTGGTTTAGCTCTCTAGCTCTCCAAGGTGCCTGAGTCTCAGCTTTGGCTTGGGAGGGGAAGCGCTCAATGATCTTCCGGGTTAGTGGAGGGACCTTCTCGCTGTGACTAAGGTATTAGTCATTTTCCTAGTCTTCGGTCTACCTTCTCTGAGGGATCAGTAAGGGCTAGCTTCCCCTCATTTCGGTGAGGGCCCCGAGCTCCACAAGAGGCCGAGAAATCGGTTTCAACATCAGTGGTCTTTGCGATCCTTGCAGCCGACCCGGTGGCACCAGCTGAAGAGGTGCTTACTCAGAGGGGAAGAAGAAAAAGAAGAGAAGAAGAGCGTGAGACCGCTGGAGTTGGTGATACATCTGAGACCGCCATCGCCTAATTTCCTATGGCCGATTTCATGAAGAAACAAAAGGACATCAAGGGAAAATCCCTTCTCAAATGGGGTGCGAAAGGGAAGGTCGTGAAGGTGTCCACCGATCTCCCTCTTTGGAGCGGAAAACTATCGCGCCATGATTTTGCGGTCACCTCGGCCCTTTATGGGAAGAAAAATCTCAAAGAAGCATATAATTTTGAGACCGAGATGCTTCCCGATGCCTGCGCGGAAGCGACCGCTAGGAGCACGGTCTTAAATCACCACATGGGGCGGTCTCTGCAAAGGGTCCTGAAAGAGATTGAGATCCTGCACGAAGAGCGAAAGGTAAAATAATTTTTCTTGAGGTATCTAACTCTCTTTTATGTGACCGCGCGATCTAATTATTTTCTTCTGCAGCAATCAAAAGAAGTAGTGTATGATCCAGACAATCCTGAATTCCAGAACGCTCTAATGCAACACATAAAAGAGACCGCAAGGCAGGTGATCTCATAACTTCGCGACCGCGGCGGTCTTACGGAGGGGTTTAAAGATATCAAATTTGCCAATCTTTTCCCCGATGCTGTGGGGGTAATAGATGAACAGTCGATCACGACTGGTGAGGTCGCTGCTGAGGGAGAAGAAGAGGAAGCAGATGTTGATATTGAAGGAAATGCTGACGAAGCGAGTGGAAGTCAATATGTGGTAGGTCATGATATAAGCTATGCCACAGACTCAAGCTATGGATATAAAGTTACTGCCAGAGATTCAGAAGAATCTTCAAATGAGACCGACCCTTCTTCATCTGATGGGCGATCTCCCAAAAGATCAAGAAGCAAGTAGATCTAATTGTAATCTTTACTTTTTGCATCTGCAGATTTTGTGACCGCGCGATCTGATGTAATGATTATTGAAATAGAAAAATAGAAATTTTGTATACCTTTGTCTCTTTTGCGAATGAATGTCTTTCTTTCAAATATTTTAAATGTCGATTGTACTATTCGTGACCTCGTTGTAATGAGATATAAAGGGCATTCGATCTCAATGCCTTAGATGTTACCTAGCTCGGGATAATTGACTTATAAATTTTATATTGAGTGGTTCAATAAAGGCGACCTTGCATTTTTCAGATCACATTACTGGGAGGTTAAATGGCAGCTTTAATTCAGCAAGAATGAAATCACGAGATAGCTAATGATGGGCAAGTTCACTTAAGACTGCCGATCTCTGACTATAATATACCTATATGAGACCGCTTATCATTTTTGCGGTCTACGACCTTTAAGATCTGCCAAGATAGCATCAATTTGTAGATATTAATTCTTAATAAGTTCGAGCAGGAAAATAAGATATGATCTTCCACGGTTGAGACCGCTCCTTGGAAAATACAGCCCTTTCATAGTGGATAGTCCGCGATCTTTAATTCTTCAGGCCATTCCTCGGATATTTGGAAAAAATCATTTTATGCTAACCAGCGATCTCCCATATTTATAAGATATTTATAAGTTAGATTCACGATCTTTATTTTTCCAGACCGATTGATATGAAGGTAGACAATAATTCTGGTTAAACAAGAATGAGATCATGAGATCGCTGAGGATGAACAAGATCGCCTATGACCAGCGGTCTCTGGCTATAATACATCTTCATGAGGCCGCTTATCACATTTATGACCTCTAGCTTTGAACATTTGTCAAGATAAAAAGTGGCAATTCGTAGGTGTTGATTCTCAAGCAAATAAATATAGGATGCGATCTTCGATATTTCGCAAGCTGCTTTTCTTAAAACTGGCGATCTTGAATTTGTAAGATCTTCAGAGATAAAAGGTCAAAAACCACATGATTCCCGAATAGCCTCCAATAAGAGTAAGAACGACGATCTTTCAATGATTTATACTGCCTCATAGATAGAAATGATCCTTTCAAAGAGGATCAGTGACCTATTTTTCAGATTGCTAATTTAGCTTGGCACCCATCTCACATTTCCCAGACCGCCCTTCAATAGCTACAAACATAACTATAAATCTTGGCCATTCGAAAATCTTACAAGGTTTTGAAAGACTTCTTGGCGACGGTCTCAATTGCTCTAGACCCCCTCCCCCCCCCCCCCCCCCCCCCCCCCCCCCCCCGCCGCATTTCCAAAATAATCCAATATCGAGACCGGCGATCTTCAAATACCTTGACCGCCCTTTAAAATAAGAGCTTGATGGATATAATTTGTAATGATCTAAAGGGCAGGTGCGGCCATGATAGCATTGTTGTCCTTAAAAGACCATCACATTTTTAGTATCTTCAGAAAAAGAGAGCGAGAAAAAGAAATGAACAGCTCAGACTGATAAAAAAAGGGCAGGTGTGGTTATGCCGCGGAGGTTATACCGACATTGTTTTCCTCAAGAGACTATTTAAAGTTATACCATACAACCAACCTCCTCTTGGCTATCCTCACACCAATAAGCATTCGAGGGTTACAGAACAAGATGATCCATAGGGAAGGTGCGGTCATACCGCTGAGGTTACACCGGCATTGCTTTCCATGGAAAGATCATCAAGACTGTAACGATGTCCTTCTATAATGCATGACAGAGCTGAACATTCACCTAGACTTCCCTTGATGCAGAGGTGTGTCAGATGTCAGCTAGGACCCGGCATCCTAAAGTTCCTCCGCATGAGCTTGGCGAGCCATTGCTACATAGATGTGAAATCTCCCCGCTATTAGTGGTCCTGACAGGTTTACATCTCAAGCTTCAAGTCGAGGGGGAATGAAGTAGGATCCGTCGATACCTCTCTTGGTAGGACCATAGCCTTTAATAGTTAAGTAATATATCTCAAGGTTTTCTTTCTAATATGCATGAAGTAAGAGTTTATATCCACCTTATCATAATGCTTGCAAAAATTAAAGAAAGAAGGAGACAGAAAAATACAAGTTTTAAGAAAAGAAATGCTTGAGGTCATCTCCACTCCAAGTGTGAGATAAATCTTCCCCTTCATAAGATTGGAGACGATATGCTCCATTCTTGAGGGCTTCCTTAACAATGAATGGCCCTGTCCAGTTTGTATTAAGCTTCCCAATAGAGCCAGATCTTGCTGCTGCGTCAACTTTCTTGAGGACTAAGTCTCCAAAAACAAATTCTTTAACTCTAACATTTTTATCGAAAAATCTGGCCATCCTCCTTTTTACTTCTTCTTATTTGATAGTTGTTGTATCCCTTAGTTCTTCGATGAGATCAAGGTTGCATTTCAACTCTTCATCGTTTTCTTCCATCCTACCATCTTGATGTTGTTGGGATAATAATACACTCGGACTCTTAACTTCAAATTCAAAGAGAATAAGAGCTTCTGAACCATGAGATAATTTGAAAGGAGTCTCTCTAGTGGCCGAAGTTGGAGTTGTTGTTAAAGCCCATAATGCCGAAGATAGTTGTTCTGCCCAATTTCCTCTAAGACTTTCCACTTTATTCTTCAAGAGGTTGATTATGAGTATATTGGCAGCTTCTACCTGACCATTGCTCCGAGGGTGATGTATAGAGGCAAATCGCAACTCAGTGCCAATATGATCACAGAAATTTATAAGACTTGAGTTATTGAATTGTGGACCATTATCTGTAATGATTGTCATGGGAATTTCGTGTCTACAATCTATCTCCCCCCCAGATGAAATTCCTCACTATCTGAGTAGTAGTCTTAGATAACGCCTTTGCTTCAATCCATTTACTGAAATAATCAGTCGCGACTAAAATGAATCTGCGCTGCCTGCTTGCCAAGGGAAAAGGTGGAATCAAATCCATCCCCCAAACTACAAATGGACATGGGTGGCTATATACCTAAGCTGCTGAGCTGGCTGATGCTGAAGGGGGGCAAACTTCTGGCACTGAATACATTTCTTTGCAAATTTTTCGGCATCTTTCCTCATTTGGGGCTAGAAATATCCTTGTCTTAGAATCTTCCTTTCCAAGGTTCTAGCTATCGAATGACTACCACATTCTCCCGAATGAACCTCTTGAACGATAGTTGGAATTTCTTCTTCGGAAACACATCGTGCAATAGGCGAAAGAAAGGTTTTCCTGTAAAGAATTCCCGCAACAAGATAATAATGGGCTGCTTTAAGCTTAAACCTTTTCCTTTCCTTTACCGTTGAGTGAAAATCTCTGGTCGAGAGGTAAAGTATGAAAGGATCCATCCAGGACAGACATTGGTCTATCTGCATGACTTCTCCCTCCTCGATAGCTGGACGAAATAACTCTGAGGTGGTTCCTCCTAAAAGAAGAATAAATTTTGCTAGCTCATCTGCCTTCTAATTCTCTTCTCTTGGGATATGTTGGATCGTAAAGCTCTTGAACCTGCTTATCTCAATTTTCATCAGAGCTTGATATTGCTTCAAAATGTGATCCCTGGTCTCGAAGTTTCCATTCACTTGAGATGTCATTACAAGAGAATCTGGTTTTACTTGAACATCTTCGATTCCCAATTCTCTTGCGAATCTGAGACCGGCGAGAAAAGCCTCATATTCAGCTTGGTTGTTTGTTCTCAGGAAATAAAACTTCAAGGCTTGATCCAATCTAACTCCATTTGGATTGATCAAAATAACTCCATCTCCGAAAGAATTTTTTCCAGAGACTCCATCAACGATAATTGTCCAGGCGAGCGGGGCTCCGAGTTCCTTCTCTGAACTAGCCTCCTTTGCATCTATCATGAAATCTTCTAGTACCTGAGCTTTGATTGCTACTCCAGGAATATAACAGATGTAAAATTTGCTGAGCTCTATCGCCCACTTTGCCAATCTACCTGAATGCTCCGGCTTTTCTAAGACACTTTATAGCAGAAGATCGGTGACAACTTGAATTGAATGGGCTTGGAAGTAATGTCTCAACCTTCGTGCTGAAGTCATGAGCATCAGGGCTAACTTCTCAAGGATTGGGTACCAGGTTTCTGCACTCTTAAAAATTTTGCTTATGTAATAAACTAGAAACTGCTTCTTCTTCTCTTCCCTGACTAAACCCGAATGGATGGCATCGGAGCTGACTCCGAGGTACAAAAAGAGGTCTTCTCCCTCTCTAGGGCTCTGGAGCAAGGGATTTGATGTTAATTTCTTTTTGAGTTGATTGAAAGCATCATCACACTCCTTTGTCCATTCAAACTTGGCCCCTCCTCGGAGAGTTTTGATGAAAGGAGCACTCTTATCTCCAGAGCCGGAGATGAAATGGCTCAAATCTGCCATCCTCCCACCCAGCTGCTGAACTTCCTTAGGGGTCCTGGGAGATGACATTTCTAAGATAGCCTTCACCTTATGGGGATTTGGCTCCAGCCCTTCCGGAGTAAGGAGATGGCCAAGAAACTTTCCTTTGCTAGCTCTGAAAACGCATTTTAATGGATTCAATCTCATATTGAAACGGAGGGTTGCAAATGTTTAGTTTAGGTCATTAAGGTGAGTTGAAAAAAGCTTCCTTTGGATTAACAGATCATTGACATAAACTTCTAGATTTCTCCCTTTTTGGGTTTTAAAAATAGTGTCCATCATTTTCTGATAAGTTGCAACGGCATTCTTTAGCCCAAAAGGCATTACGAGATAACAGAAATATCCGTCATTCGTGATGAATGAGGTGTGAGGAATTTCGGTCTTGTGCATTCTTATTTGATGATAGCTAGAGAATGCATCTAAAAAACTCATGCAAGAAAATCCCACTGTATAGTCTACTAAAGAATCTATCTCAGGCAAGGGTTAGCAATATTTAAGGCAGGCTTTATTAAGTTTGGTGAAGTCTACACACATTCACCACTTTCCACCAGTTTTTCTAACCATCACAATATTTGATACCCACTTAGGGTATTGAATCTCCTTAACAAATTTAGCCTTTAACAATTTCTCCACCTCCTCTCGGATTGGCTGAGAGAGAGTCTCTGCCACTGCTCTTTTCTTTTGTTTGATTGGAGTGAAGTTAGGATTAATGTTGAGGTGATGGCAGGAAACATCTGGATCAACTCCTGGCATGTCATCTGCAGAACAGGCGAAGACATCCATGTTCTTCAGGAGGCAAGAGATAAGTTGATCCTTATCAACTTTGGGAAATCCAGGGTTGATCGAAAGCTTCTTGCTCTTATCCTATTCACTGATTGGCATGGCTTGAATCGCTTGGGCAGGTTCCAAGCGAGACCCATCTCTTGCATCTTCTTCTTCTATCTCTTCTACTGCTTTGACTTGATCAGGAATTTGAGGTGTTGAGGAGATATCAATTACCTAGAGAGGAGATGATTCAATCACATTATCCGTCCTAACGTAACCTTCTCTAGCCTTCCTCGGATCACTCCTAATCCAGTATTGTTTACCATTCAAAGAAAACTTCATGCCCTGATGAGAGGTTGAAATTATTGCTTGGAACTCGTTCAGGACTGGCCTTCAAAAAATTGCGTTGTAGCTACTCGGGGCTTCAATGACTATGAATTTTACCAATTTTACAATTCCTGCTAACGTCACTGAGAGGGTGACAACTCCTTCCACCTCCTTTTTCTCCGTTGAGAAACCATAGAGTGGCCCTTCAGTAGAGAGAAGAACTTTCCCGGTCTTCAGCGCCCCGAAAGTAGGTTTGAAGAAGACATTCACCAAGCTTCTGGTTTCTACCAGGATCTTATCCAAGATATAATTTTTGATTACCGCCTTGATAATGACTGCGTCGTTGAAAGGGATGGCGGTCGGAGAAAGGTCATCTTGCCCGAAGGTGACCGTTCCCCGAACTGGAGCAGAGGAGGAGGTAGCTGAAACCTCGGATTAATAGACTCTTGCGAGGCTAGCTTTCCGGGAAGATTCAAGACCAGCACCTCCATGAATGCAAAAGAGATTACCTAAAGTATCTTCACCATTTGAATCTATACATTCACATGGGTATCCTATGTTGCTGAGAGAGACAACATCGTCCACTTCTTCACATTCCCAAAGAACTTCCGCTACCTCCTTGCACTTGGAGGTTGAGGCTTTGGAAGGATCTCCCTTCTGGAACAGATCTTTGAATTTTCCTTCCTTTAGGAGCTTTTCCACCAACAAGTGGAGAGCTCTGCGATTCTCGGTCACATGGACTCTCTCCCTATGATGCTCACAGTAAAGAGCCAGATTTCTCTGTTGAAGTTATTGAAGTGAAGTGGAGGTGATCGGGCGGTCTGTTTTTGGGTGACCGCAGAGACCGCATGGTTTGCACTTGTTCTCTGCCGGTCTATTCTGCCGGTCTAGTTCTGGCAGTCTGCTTTTTGACCCGTTTGTTCCTGGTTGTTGCGGTCTCATCCCGGGTTGTTCTACTTGGTTTGTCTATCTTCTTTGTAGAACACTGGGCGGTCTGTTCTTATGTGATAACTGAGACCGGGCGGTTTGTGCTTGGCGATCTGGCGACTTGTTCGAAGTCGGCCAGATGGTTCTTAGTTTGCTCCTGGTGATCTAAGGAAGGAGCGTTCTTGTGCCCGCGCGGTTTGTGTGCGGTCTCGTGTTCGCACGACTTGTGCGCGATCTGCCTGTTGTTCTGCGGTCTTGGACGAAAGGTTGTCCATGTGGTCTGATCGCGCGGTCTGCCTTGTGAGACCGCTGGCAATTTGACGGGTGGTGACTGTATCCCAGTTTGTGTGGTGACGACATCCGTCTACCCGCCTATAAATAGGGGTGCATGGCCCGTCATTTATAACGAGAACTGTAAGAACTAGAGCCTGGGTTAATTCGTGTAGTCTCAACTTTGAGGTCGGGCGGTCTCGGAAGTGAGTTGACTGTTTATTGTGTTCGTAGGTTTGCGGTCAGCAGGTTGCGTTCTCCTTCCTTGGTAATTCCCATCGGCTTGGATAATAGTTCGGCAGTGGCTTGTCTGCGAACTGGTTCTTGTGCTGTTCGCAGCGAACTCGGCGATCAGGCGACCTTCAGCGGTTAGGTGATCTGAGTTGCGGTCTGGCGACAGCTTCAGTTCTTTGTTCAGTGCAATAAGCTTCAGTTCTTGCGGTCTGAGGTTGCGGTCTTGCAGTGTAGGCGACCTGTCTATTTTCTGTTCGAGCGGTCTCAGGTCAAGCCGGGCGATCTCTAAAGTCGAGCGGTCTGTGCGGTCTCTGCTTGTCAAACCGCCAGATTTGTTTTTTGGTGTTTTGTTCTTCTCTCCTTCGTGATTCTTATGAATCATGTCTCGCCATGTATACCTCGCACTATAAATCAAGTTTGTGATTCAATAAAGTTTTTTGTGTTGCTGTGTGGCATTGTGGTGTTTGTCTATAACTCAGTTGATGCAACTCCTGCTTACTCCTAAACGATTCAAATCAAAAATTTTAACATGGTATCAGAGCTAGGTTGTTGGAGTGGATAAGCAGTGATCAACTTGAGTTTCCATCGTCTTTGTGAAGAAGAGACCACATAGATTGTAAGACCCCCTTTTTTTTTGAAAACCCGGGTCTTTTGCCCAGAACCGCCGCTTTGCGGTGACACCATCACTCGGGAAGGTCGCCACTACAAAGCGTCGATCCTGCCGACCATATCGATCACAGAAGAAGAAAAGTATAAACGAACAAATAGAAGTTCAAGTCCACAATCACATGCTATATATAATAAATGTCCACATGGTATACTTGAAATAACAATGTTACAATAATAAAGGCACATGCCCTGTACATCATGTCCTCACTACAAGATCACTCGCGTAAGCTAACTACTACTCAATCACAGATCCTGAATCTGGTGCTCCTGTACTAGACTGACCCGCCTCCGTCTGCACCGGCCTCTCGTGCTGCTGTGTCTCCTCGGTACCCTAAAATGATATGGTCCACCGACCGTTACTCAAAAATACTAAGCCTTATGTTCCCCACCCCACCCCCAATGGCTCCTAGGCACCGTGTGGGAGGATGAAGCAGAGGACAGCAAGGTGTATAAACAATAGCAGATGCCGACGGATTTAACAACGGAAAGTTCTACCACTACACATGTGTATATATATAATTGAAGCAGTAATAAAGCATAGTAAGAGCAGTTAAAGAATAAGTAAAGTGCAGTAAGTAAAGACATGTGTATAATAGAAAAGTAACCATTGATTTATAGGAATGCCCAAACAAACCTATAGACCAAGGGGTCGTTTAGCAGAGCCTATCGTATAAAAAGTCCCATAACCAATTTATACGATAAGGGTAGGGGTTGAAATGCAATGCTGATGCCATAACATGCAAAGTTATGCAGTTTATGCTATGTTCATACAAGTGCAACTCACACACTTCGACTATATGCACACAGACCTTTAGTTCCCCCTTTTTGGATCTAGCTAGACTCCCAGGATACTCCCGTAGTGGCAAACAGAAGCGGTGGGTTGGGCCTCGCCCACCTCTAGGTTGGTATTCACACTACCTAACCTAGACCTATCGTACGCCTCAACGCAATACCGCAGAGCATCTGCGTACTCTTACTGGCTGGACCACCAGACTTTTATGGCTAAGTGCAAATTCCACACTTGCCGAGTCAACGTATTGACGTCGGTGTGAACGACCGTCCAATACCGAAGACCCACCACCTTCGTGCACATGCAAACATGTTCTACTATTTATCTCCGAGCCATAGTGAAAGTGGAGGTTAGATCTTAAGTTACTCTAGAGGGGGGGTGAATAGAGTGTTAAAAACTTTTCCTTTAGTTTTATAGTGTAATTAAAATAGTGTTATATATATGTGTAAGCAGAGTGAGAAATATATAAACAGAATAACTGAATAAATAAAAGCACACAGCACAGCACAAAGAAATAAATACAACCAGAAGACACAAGGAATTAATAGTGGTTCCCCAATAAATCTGGGTAGTCCACACTTCTACCACCCTTTGGTAGGAGTCCAATAGGAGGGTTGATCAGGTGCCCTAACACCAAGGTGATTTTGATCAGGTGTCCACACACCAGAGAGCTTTTGATCAGGTGCTCAAAACCAACAGGATTTTTTGATCAGGTGTCTTGCCACCAAGGAACTACACTTTTGAAGGGAGTATTAACCCTGTACAAGAGAGGTGAGAAAAGGGTTATAGTGTTCTTCTCTGTCACGATGTTGAGAGAAGACTCTAGTGGACTTGTTGTAAAGCTCCCCCTGTCTGATTGAAGTATTTGACAGATGTTGGAGAAGCTTTCTCTTGAAGACTCAAATCTTCTGTAGCAGATAGATCTGGAAGAATAGGTTCTTCAGATTCCTTGTTGCTCTTGTAGAAGACATGAACTTGCAGCATAATATCTGAGAGATGGATCTTGAAGATGATGTTCTCAGAATAAAGATCAGTGCTGCTTAAGGAAGAAGAAGAAGACTGAGAATGATAGGCTGAATATGTTCTTCTTCTTTCTTTCTCTATCCTTATTGTTTTTCTGTATTCTGTGAGAATACCGATGTTTGAATTCTATCGAGTGAGATAAGACAATAATGTCTGTCTTGATATATTCTATTTTTGGAATAGAATAAAATGTCTCTAAATCTTTCTTGGAATAACAACAAAGACAAAACGATTTTGTCAGGTCCTTTAATTCCTTAGCCGTGAAAAACTCCTTAGCATTAAATGTCAACGACTATCTTTGTCTTGGAACAAAGGAAATGAGGAATATATTTGAATAATATAATATCCATACTTGCCTGCCTTGAATACGTCCAAAAGTATTGAATATATCCGTTGGAGTCGTCGATCTGAGTTCAGAGTATTGACAAACAACTGATATAAATAATCTGGACTTGTATTTGTCGAACTGAGCCTTATTATAGAATTTGCCGAGCTCTGGCTGGAATTTGTCGAACACTGCTTGCCATTTGTCGAACGCTGCTCAGAGAATGTCGAGCACTAGAACTGGCTATAATACTTCAGTCTGCTTAGACAAATTCGTCGAACGATGCTAGACATTCGTCGAACGCCACTCGACATTTTTCGAACACTGGGAACTTAAATTTTCCTTAAGTTCTAGCAACTCTAACAACCTAAAAACTTGACCCATAAACTATACAATGGGGTCAACTTGATCCTTAGTAAAAACATAGTGATCCTAGCCCAAATCTGTAATAGGGTTGTTCCAACAATCTTCCCCTATTTGGGTTAGGATACTATTTGACAATCAATCAAATAAATACAATAGAAAAATAAACAGCAGAGCATAAAAGATATATTTGACAGAATGAAAATTCATTTCAGCAGATAGATTAAGAATAGTGCTCTGAGTTCATTACAGTCAAAATGTTTAAAACAAGAACAGAATAAATAAGTCTGAACCTTTTTCACTTCTTAGCTGGTTTGAAGATGATTATCCTGTTTGGATCTTCAGACTTCTTCTTGCTTATGTAGAGATCTTGAGCACCAATAACAGTCTGAGATTTAGCTTAAACAACAACTGCTTGAGGGTACTGCATCAAGAATTCTTCAGCATTGAAAAAGTTCTTTGACTTATACTTTTCAAACTCTTTTCTTCTGAACTCTGACATGGTTGAGAACTAAGAATGATCCTTTCCTTCAGCTTTTGCCTTATTAATCTGAGCTGAGGCAATTGTCTCTTTGAATCTAGCCTTTTGTGCTATTTCATCAATTTCTGTATTCACTGAGGACAAAGGCCTATCATCAGAATCAATAGCCTGCAATGAAGGTTTTTCAAAAGGAATGTTTAATTTCCTGTGCAAGGATCCATAAGATATCATAAGCTTATATTCTGTGGTAACATTCTTGGAAGGGGTTGAAGAAAATCCTGAAGACCAGGAACTTTGATAACCACTTGTGTTAGTTGGTTTACTTGATTGCTGATTAGTTAACTTTTGAGAAGAAGAAGAAGGTGCTGCTGAGCCTGCTGAGCCTGCTGGAGTAGGAGGTGGAGGGGGATTGAACTTATCTGGCTTATCAGAATAATATCCAGTTTTCTTGAATTTCTTTCTCCTCTTGGTTTCATTTCTGGAGAACTTCATCCAGTGAGGGGTATCCTTGTCAAGAGTGGTATTATGAAGGATGTAGTAGGGAATATCACTATCTAGGTTAGGAGGCTTGGGGACAGCTAAAGACTTAGCCTTTCTTTTCTTTCTCTTCCTTGATAAAGTATCATCAGAATCACTATCATTGTCTTCTTCATCAGAATCAGAAGAAGGAATTGGATTATCATATAAATCATTAACCAATTTAAGAGCTTTGATCTTCTGCTCTTCAGCTTCAAAAGCTTCATCTTCTGCTCTCCAAATTTCATCAAAATCTGGAATAGGTGATTCATCAAAGATAAAGGTTGGGATATCAAAACTGTTGTTAATTTCCTCTGAAATTTCAACTGATTCACTTGCATAACTTTGAACTGGAACTGAAACAAGAACTGGATCTGCTCTTTGAACTGCAAAACTGCTGATAATCTTTTTCAGCAAAACTTTATCAATGGGAGCAGTATAGGGAACAATTGCTCTAGAATAATCTTGATATTTTGGCAGATTAGAGTAAATAGAACTGAACTTAGACAGCAAATGCGTAATATCTAAGGAAGGATGAATATAGATATTATTTAACTTTTCTATAACTGGAAATTCAGATATTTCAACCAAATCAATCATATCAATCATATCTAAATCAGAACTTTGAACTGTTTCTTCAACAAAGACTATATCTGTATCTTCAACAAAAACTGTATCCTCAATGAAAACTGTAGCCTCTGAGATTGGAGCTTCTGGAACTTCTTCATTAGGCATCTCCCCCTGCCTAGCTTCAGGGAGACCTGAATCTAGGCCCCTAGAAGAAGGGACAGAGATGGAGGAAGGAATTGAAGATATTGTAGATGAAAGTTCAGATATTGCTTGAAGAATTGGAGCAATTTTTGCATCCAATGTGGAGTCAAGATTTGAAAGAATGTGATGGACTGGAGCAAGTTTTGCATCCAGGATTTGATCAATCTTGGGAAGAATGTAGTCAATAATTTGATCCGCAACAGATTGAAAATGTAGAAATAACATTTCAGGTGGATGAGATGAAGATGGTTGAGAAGTGGATGGAATGGAGGTTGGTACAAAAATGTTGCAACATTTGCATGTTGTTGAGGGATGTTAGAATGAATAGGGAAAGAGTGATGAATGAGTGACTGATGGTCATCATGCATGGGAGATGGAGGTGGAGAAGTATGAGGGGTTAGAAGGGTAGATGAGGATAGAATGTCATCAATGAGTGTGGGAGAATTTAGAGGTGGAGATTGTGCAGGGGAAATGTTCTGAGGTGGAGATGGGAGAGGAGGAGAAGAAACAATAGGAGGAGGAGAAAGAGCTTCTAGAAGGGGTGAGAGAGTGACTGGATCATTCCTTGTGCCTTCAGAAGTTTTCTTCTGTGTAATTGCTCCTGGGTTCTTCTTGGTAAACACCCTGTCACATTTAGCAAAGAGAGCTGAGGTCAGCTTCTTGCTAGCATTGATGGTCACCTTGGGAGAGACCAGAAGGTCTTGGTGTCTTTCCTGCAGTACAATTCCAACAATTCTTCCAAAACAGACATTTTCATTTGAAATCTTCTTCTTAATCAATCCAAAGAGGATGGATCCCCAGTTTACTTTCTTCTTTTCCATTAAGGCCACCATCAACATAAATTGGTGTCTATTGATATAATCATGAACTGTTGTTTTTCCTAACAACACTTTTCCAACAATATCAGAAAGAAACTTATATTCCACAGATAAGTTTTTCTTAAGCAGGTGATTAGGGTTTCTAGTAGAATAACCCATCACAATCAGTGCTTCACCATTTTCAACAGAGCTGAGCTCTAACTCATCATCACCATTAACAAAACCATAAACCTCAGTTAGAATGGTAGGGGTAAGAGAGACCTAATGTCCTGAGATGGTTCTGGTCAGACTTTCATCTTCCTGCTTAGCCGTAAAACACCATTCTTTAAACTCTACTGTGTGCAGCTTTATCCTCATGCTCATTAACTGCTTTAATGGTTGCTCTTCAAACAGTTGAAGAATATCCTTGAAGACTTGGTCAGATTGAGCGAAAGATTCCATGTCGATGTCAAACCCGGCATCGAACTTCATCGAGTAGAGTGCGGCTTGAGAAATCGCCATTTGTACCTGCAAGAGAGAAAGATCAAGTGCAGAGGGGAACTGGAGGGAAATGATTTCTGCAGGCGCGATCTATTAAGAAATAAATTAGAGATTATATAGATCGGAGAAGGGGGCGTATTTGAGGAGCGGCGTTCGGCAAAAACCTAATAAAAGCAGAAGTCGAAAAGACTTTATGTCTCTGTCAGACGCCGTTCGACAAAAATATCTTTTCCGCCGACCACCGTTCGACAGGTGAAATTTTCTTTATCGATTCTGAAGATAAAGGGTTACGTCGACCACCGTTCGACACATGATATAAATTCGTCGTCCTCCGTTCGACGAATTTGGGGGATAAATAGAAATTAATTTTTTTTAACATATTGAATCTCCATCTATCATTATTATTTGATTTATAAAGAAGATATGCTTCTTTTCATCCAAGGGCTTGGTGAAAATGTCAGCTCTTTGTAAATCAGTAGGAATAAATTGTAGGCAAATTTTATTTTTATCCACATTATCCCTAAGGAAGTGGTGCCTAATTTCTATGTGTTTAGTGCTACTATGGAGAACTGGATTTTGTGCTATAGATATTGCACTTGTATTGTCATATAGTTGAATTATTTAAGTTGACACCATAGTCTAGAAGTTGATTTTGTATCCACAACATCTGTGAGCAGCAACTGCCAGCAGCCATGTATTCAGCTTCAGCTATTGATGTAGACGCAGATGTCTGCTTTTTACAAAACCAAGACACATGCCTATCACCAAGAAACTGACAAGTTCCTGATGTGCTTTTCCTGTTTACACTGCATCCAGCATAATCTGAATTTGAGAATCCAGTTAATTCAAATTCAGATGCTGTTGGATACCAAAGTCCTATATTAGGGCAACCCTTTATATATCTCAAAATTCCTTTTAATAAAATTAAGTGAGATTCTTTGGGGTTAACTTGAAACCTAGCAAAAATACAGGTAGCAAACATTATGTCATGCCTACTAGCTGTTAAATAAAGTAGTGAGCCAACAATTGCTCTATATACTTTTGAATCAACAGGTTTCCCTGATTCATCATTATCAACAGCAGCATTTGACGGCATGGGTGTTTTCATGGTGGAAGAATCAGACATACTAAACCTTTTTACTAATTCCTTAGCATACTTAGATTGGGATATGAAGATTCCATTTGGAGTTTGCTTCACTTGAAGACCAAGGAAGTATGATAACTCACCCATACTACTCATTTCAAATTTAGATTGCATTAGATTAGAAAATCTTTTGCACAAATTTGAATCAGTAGAGCCAAAAATAATGTCATCTACATATATTTGAACTAGCAATGTTTGATTTTTATGAGTTTTGAAAAATAGGGTTTTATCTACTATGCCCCTACAGAAATTGTTTTCCAATAGAAAACTAGCTAAAGTCTCATACCATGCTCTAGGAGCTTGTTTGAGACCATAAAGAGCTTTCTTAAGCTTAAATACAAAAGAGGGTTGAGTTGGAGAGATGAAACCTGGTGGTTGTTCCACATAGACTTCTTCTTTGATTTCTCCATTTAAGAATGCACTCTTCACATCCATTTGGAATACTTTGAACTTTTTATATGCAGCAAATGCAAGAAAGATTCTGATTGCTTCAAGTCTTGCAACAGGAGCAATGGTCTGATCATAATCAATGCCTTCTTACTGTGAATAACCTTGGGCTACCAGTCTTGCTTTATTTCTCACAATGTTGCCTTGTTCATCTAGCTTGTTCCTGAAGACCCATTTAGTGCCAATAACTGGATGGACCTTTGGTCTTGGAACCAAATCCCAAACCTTGTTCCTTTCAAATTGGTTGAGCTCCTCTTGCATTGGAAGAATCCAATTTGGATCTTGTGCTGCATCTGTTATGGTTTGAGGTTCAACTTGTGATAGGAAATAAGTATGCATCTGATTTTGATGTAGTTGATGCCTTGTTTGTACACCTGCTGAAATATCTCAAATTACTTGTGATATTGGATGATCTCTAATTGTGATGTGGTCAACAGTTGGACTTGGATCAGTAATGGTATCTTCTTGGGGAATTTGATCAGCTGTCACTTGAATTGACTTGTCAGCAAGATCTTCTGGATGATCTTCTTCTTCACTATCTTCAAGTGTTTGAGTTGTTGGAGGTGAAGAATCTCTTTTCTCTAGATTTAGCTCATTTAGCTCTCCACATAAATCTGATAGCTACAAGGTATTTATGGTAGAGGTGGTATTCCTCTCCTCATTCAATAGGTTAGTTTCATCAAAATAAACATGCATGGACTCCTCTATTTTAAGAGTAGATTTGTTGTAGACTCTATATGCCTTACTAGATAGAGAGTATCCAAGGAATATGCCTTCAGCTGCCTTAGCTTCAAACTTCCTTAGATATTTCTTATCATTGTTATGCACATAGCATTTACAACCAAAAATCTTAAAATAGCTAACCTTAGGCTTTTTATTCTTGAGTAGTTCATAGGGAGTCTTACCCTTAAGTTTATGTATCAGGCTTCTATTCAACACATAATTTGTTGTGTTCACTGCCTCAGCCCAAAAGGAGAGTGGCAAATAAGCATCAGCAAGCAATGTAGTTGCTGATTCAATTAATGTTCTATTTTTTCTTTCAGCTACCCCATTTCGTTGAGGGCTTCTAGGAGCAGAGAAACACTGCCTGATCCCTTCTTTTCCACAGAATTCTCTCATCAGAAGAGACTCAAACTCAGTACCATGATCACTTCTGATCAATGCAACTAAAGTAGAGTACTCAGTCTTGATGGACCTGAGAAAGTCTGTTAGAACTTTGAAAGTGTCAGACTTGTTCCTAAGAAAGAACACCCAAGTGAATCTTGAGAAGTAATCTACAATAACTAAAGAATAATGTTTCCCTCCTAAGCTCTGCATAGCAGTAGGTCCAAAAAGATCTAAATGCAATAAGTACAGAATCCTAGGTGAATCACTCTTGGATAAAGATATGAAACTACTTCTAGTCTCCTTACATAACTGACAAGCCCTGCAAAGTCCTTCCTTCTTGTATGAACCAGAAGGCAGTCCTCTGACAAGATAGTCCTTAGAAAGCTTAGAGATAGTCCTAAGGTTAATGTGTCCTAGCCTTTTATGCCATAGTTCATTTGTCTTACTTATTGAATTAAATAGACAGATGTCAGTATTGGCAGAGTCAAAATTGACTAGATAAATATTTCCTTGTCTAATACCAGATAATACATTTTTATTTTTATTATTGGTAATAAGACATTGGGAAGGGTTAAAGGTTACCTGATAACCTTCATCACATAATTGGCTTATGCTGATGAGGTTGTGCTTGAGACCTTTGACATATGATACTTCTTTGAATGTGACTGCTCCAACTTTGACTTGTCCATACCCTTTTGTCTGTCCACAATTGGAGTCTCTAAAGGCAACTTTGGGTCCAAGCTTTGCCTTATAATTGCTTAGGTTGGCCTTGTTTCCTGTCATATGTTTTGAGCATCCACTATCCAAGTACCATTATTCTTTTATCTTTGGATAGCTGTGTACCTGCAAAGACAGAAAAATAAAATAGTTCTTTTTGACCCAGACTACCTTGGGTCCATTTGTTTGTCCACAATATTCAGAAATAAAGGACATTTCAGGCTGATCCTTATAGCCTTGTGGATGATATCTCCTTGGAGGTATAATCCATTCAGTAAAAGGATTTTTAGTGTGTTGAGAATTAGAATTCCTGAAATTCTAGGTATAGTATCTGTTCGACAAATCTGGGTAAATTCGTCGACCGCCGTTCGACGAATGTGCATGATTTTGTCGAGCGCCGTTCATATGATAACTATACTGAAAATCTGTTTTTAGTTTTCGTCGATCTCCGTTCGACAAATTTTAATCTTTTCGTCGAGCTTCATTCGACGAATTCTTCGGAATTCTCTTATTCTTGACAGACTTGCTTGAAATGACTTTATTTGCTTCTACAGCCTCTTTGCTTTTAGCAGATATGAATTTTATGGGTGTAGATAATATATTCTTCTTAACTAGATGTGGCTCACTTGATGAGGCACCCAAACCCAATTTGTTATTGAGTCTAGCATTAACTGTGCTTGTTATGTCCATCAGTTTGATACTTCTCCCATTTAGGGATTCTTCAAACTTCTTGGCTTCAGACAACTTGCTCTCAATGAGAACAATATGTTCCCTGGAGGCAGCCAAATCATTTTTAAGTTTTATATTCTCTTCACTTATAATTTTCATGTCAGCTAACTTATTTTCGAGTGAGATTATTTCTTTCTCAGATTTCAGTAAGTCTAAGCAAAGAACTTTGAATTCAGCCTTGAATTCAACTGAAGTAAAATCAAAATGAGATAATACCTGATCTGCATCATCTTCTGCTTCAGAGTCTGATTTTTACTTATCAAAATTATGTCCTGAGGCATTGATAGCCATCATGCAGAATGTTCTTTCTTCTTCATCATTACTTGAGCTGGATGAGGAAGCATATTCTGACTCACTGGCTGAGTCATATATTGCAATCAGACATTTGTCACTTTCATTTGATTTTTCTTCATCATCACCAGATGAGCTGGATGATGATTCAGATTCAGTTTCACTCCAGGATTCTGTAATGAATCCTCTTCCCTTCTTTTTGTGCTTGTGTGAGGAAGATTTGTTGGAGGTTCTTTTCTCTTCTTTCTCCTTTTTCTTTTCTTTCTTTTTCTCTTCTGGACATTCTGTCAGGTAGTGTCCAGGTTTCCTGTAACCATAACAAATAACTTCTTTAGGAGTTGATTTGTCATACCTTTGCTTTTCTCTTGATCTGGACACCTTCTTTCTGAAGTCCTTCTTAGCCATTTTGTAGAATCTCTTGGCTATGAGACTCATAAACTCCTCATCTTGTGGAGTCTTTTCTTCTTCTGCACCAGCTGCTTTGAAAGATATGCTCTTTTCTTTCTTTGTTGCTGGAGATGTAGTGGATGATTCTGCTTCCCTGGACTTGATGAGCTGCTCATAAGATTTGAGTTTGCCCAACAAAGCTTCAGTGGTAATCTCATTCAGACTTCTGGCTTCCTTGATTGGCCAGATTCTAGAATCCCATATGATGGGGAAGCACATTAGAATCTTATCATTTATTTCAGTGATAGAAATCACTTTGTCCAGAAATTTCAGCTCATTAATTATGAGACTGAGTCTATTATGCATGTCAGCCACTATTTCTGTGTCTCCTTTCTTGAACTTTTCATACAGAGAGATCAAGTGTGATCTTCTGTCTTTTCTTTCATCTGCAGAACCTGCAACCATGTTATTTAGTGAAATCCAAATTTCTCTAGCTGATGTACATTCAACCACTTTTTGAAATATGTCATCAGACATAGTTTGAGCCAATATGTTCATGGCTTTAGCATCTGCACTTCTTTGCTTCTTTTAAGTTTCTGTCCACTCAGGAGGTGGGACAGCATGATTGTCTCCTGTAGCTTCAGTGCAGGTTGATGATGTAGGTGCTGGAGGCCCTATCAGAATAACATTGAAAATTTCTTCATCAATAGAGTTCATATAAAGCCTAATCCTTTCTTTCCAGAGTGCAAACTTGCTAAGATTGCACATTTGAGGTCTTGTGCTTGAGTACTCCTTGTTCTGTGTCATGAGTTTTTAACAAAAAATAGATAAACAAAATAAAACTCTAGATTAATTTAAGATCTAATTGATCTTTGTGATTCAGGTGTTAGACTGTAAAAAATCAACCAGCCTCTGATACCAATTGAAAGTGGAGGTTAGATCTTAAGTTACTCTAGGGGGGGGGGGGGGGTGAATAGAGTGTTAAAAACTTTTCCTTTAGTTTTATAGTGTAATTAAAATAGTGTTATATATATATATGTGTAAGCAGAGTGAGAAATATATAAACAGAATAACTGAATAAATAAAAGCACACAGCACAGCACAAAGAAATAAACACAACCAGAAGACACAAGGAATTTATAGTGGTTCCCCAATAAATCAGGGTAGTCCACTCTTCTAGCACCCTTTGGTAGGAGGCCACTAGGAGGGTTGATCAGGTGCCCTAACACCAAGGTGATTTTGATCAGGTGTCCACACACCAGAGAGCTTTTGATCAGGTGCTCAAAACCAACAGGATTTTTTGATCAGGTGTCTTGCCACCAAGGAACTACACTTTTGAAGGGAGTATTAACCCTTTACAAGAGAGGTGAGAAAAGGGTTATAGTGTTCTTCTCTGTCAAGATGCTGAGAGAAGACTTTAGTGGACTTGTTGTAAAGCTCCCCCTGTCTGATTGAAGTATTTGACAGATGTTGGAGAAGCTTTCTCTTGAAGACTCAAATCTTCTGTAGCAGATAGATCTGGAAGAACAGGTTCTTCAGATTCCTTGTTGCTCTTGTAGAAGACTTGAACTTGCAGCAGAATATCTGAGAGATGGATCTTAAAGATGATGTTCTCAGAATAAAGATGAGTGTTGCTTGAGGAAGAAGAAGAAGACTGAGAATGATAGACTGAATGTGTTCTTCTTCTTTCTATATCTATCCTTGTTGTTTTTCTGTATTCTGTGAGAATACTGATTTTTGAATTCTGTCGAGTTAGATAATGCAATAATGTCTGTCTTGATATATTCTATTTTTGGAATAGAATAATCTGTCTTTAAATCTTTCTTGGAATAACAACAAAGACAAAACAATTTTGTCAGGTCCTTTAATTCCTTAGCCGTGAAAAACTCCTTAGCATTAAATGTCAACGGCTATCTTTGTTTTGGAACAAAGGAAATAAGGAATATATTTGAATAATATAATATCCTTACTTGCATGCCTTGAATACGTCCAAAAGTATTGAATATATCCGTTGGAGTCGTCGATCTGAGTTCAGAGTATTGACAAACAACTGATATAAATAATATGGACTTGTATTTGTCGAACTGAGCCTTATTATAGAATTTGTCGAGCTCTGGCTGGAATTCATCGAACGCTGCTCGCCATTTGTTGAACGCTGCTCAGAGAATGTCGAGCGCTGGAACTGGCTATAATACTTCAGTCTGCTGAGACAAATTCGTCGAACAATGCTAGACATTCGTCGAACGCCACTCGACATTTGTCGAACACTGGGAACTTAAATTTTCCTTAAGTTCTAGCAACTCTAACAGCCTAAAAACTTGACCCTTAAACTATACAATGTGGTCAACTTGATCCTTAGTACAAATATAGTGATCCTAGCCCAAATCAATAATAGGGTTGTTCCAACACATAGGCTCCCAGGGCCAACCTGCCCGTCATCAATAACCTTACTGAGTCACAAGCTCACCAGACTAATTAGTCTGCCGCTACAACCTCCGAGCCTACCGCTCGTAAGACCAAACCGACTAATATACCCGTGATAACGGAGTGCGTGAGTGAGTGTATTATTAAGTTAATCTTGTATAACAACATAACCCTACAATTTATGTTTATTCTTGGACTTCCCGAGGATTACCCTGTAAGGGGCTCGCTACGGTACTAGGAACTATAATGGGTTGACACCCCAAGGTTCCCTTTATCAAGACACTTAGTATTATTGGTTTCTACCCATAAGAATACCCTTCTTTTTACCTTTACACTTGGATTACCCTAAGAATCTTCTGACTCTCCACGGGAAAGACGATCTTTCGTCTATCCCGAGCACAACTTTACCCTTAACTCACCAAGCACACTTTCATCACCTAAACCCCTTTTTGGTGACCTTCAATCTCTTGAACTAGGATTGATACACTATCTACCTTCCATTCCCACCTACTGATCCACAAATAACTCAAGTTTTATAGTTTTACTATACGCAAACCAAAAGAGTCATTTGAGTTGCATAATGGGAGGTATTCCCAAATATTCATCCAACTGACTCAATATTATTACTGGGAGTCTATCATGATGTTATAAGACTAATTTCAGAGAATCATATTTTTCCTTATTTATTTAGCATTTATTTTAATTTCTCCAAACATTTGCCAAGTATAAAAATGAACATGAAGTGTAAGATCTTCTTATTATATGGCCCCCATAAAATTATGATAAATCTATGATGACTAAATATCAGCAAATACATCATATCATATTTTTACAGTAAGGAATTGTCCTCTATTTCTAATATTCGACTAATATCCAAATTTGTAGATTTATGAAGGAACCACCAAAAATACTTACACCAAAATTAGGGGAAAATTACCAGACCTTTGCATTCATCTGAAAGGTCTACTGACTTAATTTAATGATTTATGGAAATCATTTTCTCACATAAATAAATACTTTAAGAAATCCTCAAATAAGATAAGTTGTGAAGTAGCCTACTCATTTAAGTCTCCAAATATTATATAAAATTTACAAAGCTTCCTAATGCTCTGAAATATCCTATCACCAATTTGCAAAATTTATCAATGTGTATTGGACCCTCAATTATTTTTCTTAAGCCTAAGACTAAATAAATGCCTTGTGAATGAAGTACTGGTTAATTCATTCAATTAAATACAAAAAATTACCAGAGGTGTATATCATGATAATAAAGACACTACCAATGTTTCATTATCATCCAAAACCATTTAGGCATGTAAATTTCTCTTATAAGGAATTTCCCTAAATGGGTTATGACCTATTTCAAGGGAATAATTGTTCCTAAATTTCTTATAAAATTACCTAGGGCCTATTTGCACCCTATGAACTTATCCAGCAAGTTTCATGACCATTCTATAGCTTTTGACCACTTGTCCTTCACAGAGCTCTATGTGCACCCCAAGGGGTAAATCTAGGGTCCTAGGGAATATCTACCTCCACACCACCCCAAATCACTCATGGGGGTGTTTTAGGTGATCCTAAACCAGTGGCCAAGGTTTCACCTCATGGTGAGGAGATTTGACCACAATATCCCAAGCTAAAGACCATGCCCTAATTTTGACTTAATTAGACACAACTTAGGTTAACAAATTTCCAAACTAAAACAATCCCAATTGGGCTGAGATTTTTACCAGGGTCATGTGATAACCCTAAGAAGTACCACCAAAATTTGGAGGGCATTGAAGGTCATTTGACCCAATAATTAATTAATACTTAATTTATGAAATTATTACAAAAACCTTAGAAAAAGGTTCTCCTAAAATTCCCATATTTGGGTATGATGTGTGGGTAGATTTAAATAGCCTAGGTTTTAAATTTTAAGGCCATACCATAACCCAATCAAAAGTTATTCAAGAAATGGTGGTTGTCCTACACAAGGGACTAGTCCCACCAAAATGGACCTACAGGGAGCTACGGAACTTCTTTTAGGCTGATTTTTTTTAAAAATAACGTAGACTCTAAAAGATACAACTTTGGTGTTGATCACTTTTGCTGTAGAGGGGCCTAAGTATTTTCTATAATTATTTCTATCTACTGACAATAAATGGACAGAAAATTGAAATATTAATATATACTAATAAATTTCTTGTACAGAATTTGGACGGAATCGACTCATCTTCTCCAAAATTCGACGTCCGAGATCCCTTCTTCCTGAAGCTTTTCTAAGCGCTGCCATCGGCCATCCGTCCTCCTCCCTAGCCGGCCACCACCACCACCACCTCCGTTGAGGTGGTGGCTATCGATTTGCGGTGGTTTGTCCGCCGGAGGTGGCGGTTTCCGGCGATCCCGAAGTTCCAAAATCCATGAAAATTTCAGATTTTCGCTCACCGGATCGCGCTCAATTGAGCCCGATTTCTCTCCTATTTTGATCTAAGATTTATCCACGGAGGGAGAGGAGAAGAACCAGACCTTCTTGGAGCCCGACGACGATGGCGGCGGTGATCGGCCATGGCTTTTCCCTTCTCCGGCGACCTTGTCCGATCTCTCCATTCTCCACCAAAACCTTCGATCCAATATATGATTTCGACTGCCATCCACCTTTTGAAGCTAATGGTGAAGTTAGATTTGAGTGGGGGGGCTGTATAGGGGGAATTTGAGGAGAATATATTTCAGCCATGATGGTTGGGCTCCTCCATTGATGATGGCTGGATGGAATTTATGGGGAAACTCCTCCCAAGCATCATGGAAGATGAATGGAGGGGCTTGGGGATGTGAATGGAGTGACCCATGGCCTCCCACCATTAACTTTCCTTCTTTTTTCCTCTTTCTCTCTCTTCATTAAGGTGGAAATTGCACTTTCTCTCTCCTACTCATCATTTCCAGAAATTGAGTGGTAACTCCTGGTAATTATCAGCCTCCTAAGCTAATGGGCTACTCACATTAGGCCTAGCCCAAGTGGATTGGGCTTGAGTTAGCCTTTTCCCCTCTTTTTGGGCAAGGTTGACCAAGTGTTGACTTGAGGTGTTGACATGGTCAACTGATGGGTTGACTGGTCCAAATGGTGTATCTTGAGTCCCTTTACACCACCCAAAGTTGGTTGAGTCATGGTGGTGCCCCAATTGGGCCAATTAATCCAAAAGGTGTTGGTTTGACCAAAACAGGGCTAGAGTTGACTTTGGTCAATTTGACCATTTGGGTTGACCCCGATGGGTGGGTAGTCACCCATTGGCCTCCCTTAAGGGTTAGGAAGGTCTAGCTAGGGTCAATTTGACAAGGTGAGGGTTAATTGACCCTTAATAGGCCACTTTGACCAAAATAGGGCTTGGGTTGACTTTGGTCAAAATGGCCAAATTGGTGGCCCCATGATGGAGCTTTTTGGTCGATTGTGTCCCTAATATCCTTATAATGGTAGGGGAAAGGTCAATTGGGCATGGTGGAGGTCAATTGACCCTAATTAGGTTACTTTGACCAATTTGGGTTTGGGTTGACTTTGGTCAATTTGGCCTCTTTGATTGACCCCAATGGGTCCTTAGTGCTCTAAGGGGACCCCTAAAGGGTTAGGTATGCTATGGTGGAGTTAAAGGGTCAAGTTGAGGCCCTTAAGTCCAACCCTATGCTTGTTAACTAGAAATTGCTATTTGCAGACCACTGTGGTTTCCTTCTTCTTGGCTAAGACCAAGTGGTCTCTTCAAGCTTCCTAGGGTTTTTGTCATGAACTAGTCATGACAAAACCACTCTATGGGTCTAGTTGTTTGGGGGATGTTACAAATCCCAATAAACAAAAATAATAATTTCATCCCCGAAATTCAGGTTAGGTCCGCGGGGCTTCTACCGCAAGGGCTTGAACGTAACATCCCCTAAGAATGGAAGTTATTCCTGACTCGAAAAGCACCGACGATCTCTGCTACATCATTTCTAGAGGCTCCCTGATAAGCTTCTCATGTCCATGATTTCTCCATAGGACCTTGATCAGCGGGACCTTCTTGCGCCGCAAGACCCGCATCTTCGTGCCATCTAACCAGACCGGCTCTAGGTGAATCAATCGATCGGAGGCTACCGGGCCATCTATAGTAGAAGTTTGCTGTTCCGACCATAGTAGAGATTTCCTAAAGGAGGAGGCATGGAAGGCATCGTGCAATCCTGCTAACTCCGGCGGCAACTCCAGTCTATAAGCCAACAGGCTAATCCACTCCAGGATCATGTAGAGCCCCGTCTATCTCAGACTGAGTTTCTTCCACCTACGAACCCGCAAGACTCCCTGCATCGGACGTATCTTCCTGAACATCCTGTCTCCAACCTGGAACTCTACTTGACGATACAACACATCATAATACCTGACCTGGCTGCTCTGGGCCCCAGCATCCTAACTCAAATCATTCGCACCTGGGCATCTGTTTCCTTCACAAATTCAGAGCCTAGTCTCCTTAAATCCTCATCCTGGGTCCAAGATGGTGGAATTCTGCGCCTCTGTACTTCTGAGGGTGGAAAGTTGTGCTGAACACCAACCAAGAGCTGAGATAAGCATGGAATGATCTTCACTCTTGGACATAACCTGTTCATCCCGATCCGACACGATCGTCCTGGTCACACCACGATAATGGACAAACTGCTCAACAAATCCCATCAATCACCAATGGGAGCGTCCTTCCAGTCCGGGGTGGCCATAGTTACTTGGTCAATTTATCTTCGATGTTCCAAATAAAACTGTGTTCGGAGTGGTAACCTGTGTGTGAAATCCATAGTTATATCCTCGAACACCACTCTTATATGGCCCCCATAAAATTATGATAAATCTATGATGACTAAATATCAGCAAATACAGCATATCATATTTTTACAGTAAGGAATTATCCTCTATTTCTAATATTCGACTTATATCCAAATTTGTAGATTTATGAAGGAACCACCAAAAAAACTTACACCAAAATTAGGGGAAAATTACCAGACCTTTGCATTCATTAGAAAGGTCTACTGACTTAATTTAAGGATTTATGGATATCATTTTCTCACATAAATTAATACTTTAAGAAATCCTCAAATAAGATAAGTTGTGAAGTAGCCTACTCATTTAAGTCTCCAAAAATTATATAAAAATTTACAGAGCTTCCTAATGCTCTGAAATGTCCTATCACCAATTTGCACAATTTATCAATGAGTATTGGACCCTCAATTAGTTTTCTTAAGCCTAAGACAAAATAAATGCCTTGTGAATGAAGTACTGGTTAATTCATTCAATTAAATACACAAAAATTACCAGAGGTGTATATCATGATAATAAAGACACTACCAATGTTTCATTATCATCCAAAACCATTTAGGCATGTAAATTTTTCTTATAAGGAATTTCCCTAAAGGGGTTATGACCTATTTCAAGGGAATAATTGTTCCTAAAATTCTTATAAAATTACCTAGGGCCTATTTGCACCCTATGAACTTATCCAGCAAGTTCCATGACCATTATATAGCTTTTGACCACTTGTCCTTCACAAAGCTCTATGTGCACCCCAAGGGGTAAATCTAGGGTCCTAGGGCATATCCACCTCCACACCACCCCAAATCACTCATGGGGGTGTTTTAGGTGATCCTAAACCAGTGGCCAGGGTTTCACCGCATGGTGAGGAGATTTGACCACAATATCCCAAGCTAAAGACCATGCCCTAATTTTGACCTAATTAGACCCAACTTAGGTTAACAAATTTCCAAAATAAACCATCCCAATTGCGCTAAGATTTTTACCAGGGTCATGTGATACCCCTAAGAAGTACCCACAAAATTTGGAGGGCATTGGAGGTCATTTGACCCAAAAATTAATTAATATTTAATTTATGAAATTATTACAAAAACCTTAGAAAAAGGTTCTCCTAAAATTCCCATATTTAGGTATGATGTGTGGGTAGATTTAAATAGCCTAGGTTTTAAATTTCAACGCCATACCATAACCCAATCAAAAGTTGTTCAAGAAATGGTGGCTGTCCTACACTAGGGACCAGTCCCACCAAAATGGACCTACAGGGTGCTACGGAACTCCTTTTTGGCTGAAACAAATTTTAAAATAACGTAGACTCTAAGGGCTACAACTTTGGTGTTGACCACTTTTGCTGTAGAGGGACCTAAGTATTTTCTATAATTATTTCTATCTACTGACAATAAATGGACAGAAAATTGAAATATTAATATATACTAATAAATTTCTTGTACAGAATTTGGACGGAATCGACTCATCTTTTCCAAAATTCGACGGCCGAGATCCCTTCTTCCTGAAGCTTTTCAAAGCGCTGTCGCCGGCCATCCGTCCTCCTCCCTGGCTGGCCACCACCACCACCACCTCCGTTAAGGTGGTGGCTATCGATTGGCAGTGGTTTGGCTGCCTGAGGTGGCGGTTTCCGGCGATCCCAAAGTTCCAAAATCCATGAAAATTTCAGATTTTCGCTCACCGGATCGGGCTCAATTGAGCCCGATTTCTCTCCTATTTTGATCTATGATTTATCCACAGAGGGAGAGGAGAAGAACCAGACCTTCTTGGAGCCCGACGACGATGGCGGCGGTGATCGGCCTTGGCTTTTCCCTTCTCCGGAGAGCTTGTCCGATCTCTCCATTCTCCACCAAAACCTTCGATCCAATATATGATTTCGACTGCCATCCACCTTTTGAAGCTAATGGTGAAGTTAGATTTGAGTGGGGAGGGCTGTATAGGGGGAATTTGAGGAGAATATATTTTGGCCATGATGGTTGGGCTCCTCCATTGATGATGGCTGGCTGGAATTTATGGGGAAACTCCTCCCAAGCATCATGGAAGATGAATAGAGGGGCTTGGGGAGGTGAATGGAGTGACCCATGGCCTCCCACCATTAACTTTCCTTCTTTTTTCCTCTTTCTCTCTCTTCATTAAGGGGAAATTGCACTTTCTCTCTCCTACTCATCATTTCCAGAATTTGAGTGGTAACTCCTGGTAATTATCAGCCTCCTAAGCTAATGGGATACTCCAATTAGGCCTAGCCCAAGTGGATTGGGCTTGAGTTAGCCTTTTCCCCTCTTTTTGGGCAAGGTTGACCAAGTGTTGACTTGAGGTGTTGACTTGGTCACCTGATGGGTTGATGTTGGATCTTACGGCGCCCTTAGAGGGGGGTGAATAAGGGAATACAAATCTTTTATAATTTTATGGAAAATACTAAATTGTTTAAAGTAATATTAGAACACAAAATTACAATTTAGCTAAAGGAAGAAAATATCAAAATTTGCAAGTTTAGGATTTAGAAACAAGTGCTAAATTATTATATGATGAAATAGATTAAGATAAACAATTTAGACAAAGTGATTTGAATTGAAAGCTTTGTAACCAATATTATAGAGATAACGCCAAAAGTGAGAAATCAAGTAAACACAAATAGAGACATGGTTGTATTTATATAAAAATGGTGTTTACATAAATTTGATTTCTATATCGCTAGAAATCGGAGGCGTACAAATGAAAATAATTTGTCCTTTTCTATACCGACTCGTATCCCCATGAACCGGTTGGCTTTAGCCTATCCTTCCCCTGATATAGCCTCAAGCCACTCTAGCCAATCCTTCCCCGGATATGGCCTCGAGCACCCCCTAGATCTAATCACCTAGACCTAGTCGCCATTACAAGGCGAATTTCCCCCTAGGTCTTACCCAGACCTAGTCGCCAACACAAGGCAAATTAACTAAACGGTTACAAAGAAAGTATGGAATGGAAATAATGAAAACAATAAAAAAATTCCCTATATGAGATCTCTGGAGTTGAGGATGAAGTATCGCTGTAGTATAAGCGAGGTCGAAGCGATCATCCTTCGAATGTAGCGTGACGTAGTCCTCCTCCAGAATTCTCCTTAAGCTTTTTGTGGGAGATCCATCTTCGGCAGCATAACATCACTGGAATTGTGGCACAAGCAACCTCTCTGGGATTGATATGAAAATGATCGAAGTTGGCTTCAATTTATAGACCTTGGAGCTAGCGCCTGCGGTAGTACTTAGCACCTGCGGTAGCGTTCATGTGGAGCGGTTGCAAAACCATTGGTGGCGTGTCTCTCTACACGAACTTGAGCTAGCGCCTGTGGTAGCGATAGCGCTGACGGTAGCGGTTGTGTTGAGCGGTTGTAGAACCGTCGGAGGTGTGGCGCTGTGTACGAACTCGAGATAGCGCCAGGCGGTAGCGCTAAGGAAACCATTGAGATGAAACCAACTGAGCTAGCGCCTGGCGTTAGTGATAGCGCTGGCGTTAGTGCTGGCGTTATCGATAGCGCTGGCAGTAGCGCTGCTCCTTTCAAAAGATTGTTCCAAGCTGCTTTATACCTGTGGAGTATTGCACCTATAGTTCCTGCACACTATAAACACACTACAAGCATTATCAAAAACAATATGGGATTTGTTATTCTCAAACAAAAGGATGTGACACACATGTCCAACAATCTCCCCCTTTTGATAATAACAAATCCTTTAAGCAAGAAGTCAACAATAGTGTTTATAGAAAAGATAAGCAAGATAAAAGTGCAACTATAGTAAATGATATGCATGATAATGTGCATACTCCCCCTAACTTAATGCTCCCCCTACATAAATGCAATTTATGTGTTACTCCCCCTAAATGATAGATTTCATGAATTAGTCTCCCCTTATTTATCTATATTTCTCATATATATATATTTCTTCAATTAATCTCCCCCTTTTGGTATTATCAAAAGAAGGTGGGGTGAGGGTAGTAAGGAGGCAATTATATATCATGATCGAGCTTTTTGAAATATAAATAATGATAAAGAGTTTAAGCATAGCATATATAAGAGATTTTCAAATATAAAGATAAGAGTTGTAAGCAAGCAGAAGATTATAATAAACATCTTTTTGTAAGCATGAAAAACATAAGTAAAAATATGAGTTTTAGTTCAAAATTGAAAGATGTTTAAACCTTTTTGAAATCTCAAAGTTTTTTATAAAGATGCCAAGCATGAAATGAACATATATCAAAGAGAGATTATACTACAATGTTACTTAATTTTAAATTCAAGAAATACCAAAACATTGTAGAGATCATGCTAGGTTATCTAGTGCATTTCTTATATAAAGAGTAGTATAGATAAAGCATTAGAATCCAATACTCATGAGAAGAAGTGTTATGAAAGATAATGATGTGCACATAAGTGTATTTTGGGCAATGTTAACAATTGATTTAAATCATCAAAATACAAGACATATGTAAAGTAAAGTGCACAATAAAACACAAGTAAATTACTTTTACACACTTTTAATGCACATAATTTTTTTTAACAAAGTGGTGTAATTACTAAGGTTTGCACAAGACACTTTACTATTCTTTCCAAGGTGCTCAACCTCACAATGCTTATGAAGACTTATCAGGAGGTTCAAGTAGTGATTGGTGGAGTTATATTTGTCTACATATATAATTTTTTGTTCACATTTGTGAGACAACATTCTCCGAATACACTTGTTTTGCAAACCGAAATTTTTAATTTAACCACTTTTCTAAATTTCATAAGTGCAACTCAAATGTAGTGTAGGCAATAAACTTATGCAAGTTTTAATTCATTGTACAAATACAATACACAAGTAAGCATTTTTAGATTTTAAACACACATGTTGATTACCAAAAATAAGTGAGTGAAAGGTATCATTATCAATCCTAATACATTTACTCATACTTAGAGGCATGCTAAGCTTGGTTCTACACATTTTTTAATACAATTGATGCACTTTAAATAGATATATCAAAGCATGCTAAACAAAACAATGTTCATAGTAATTTCAAGGAATAATTTTTAACATTGTAAATAATTCTAAATAATAGAATTCATGCATGCTTGATATTGGCAATAAAGATCATACAGTTTTTTTTGATTCAGAAAACCATAAAACATATTTTTGTATTTTTGAATTTTGAACTTTTATAGTTGATTTTTCATAATTCAAATAAAACAAAAATAAAATAGACAGAAACACAAAAATGAGTTTGCACAAATAAACTAACATATTTTTGTTGATTTTTAGAAATTTTAAAAAACAGAAAAATCACGCACCCACGCTAGCGCCGGCGATAGTGATAGCAAGGCAAACAGTACGTGATTTTTTGAGAATTTAAAATTTTTGATTATTGATATTGATTAAGTGTCCTTAAAGTAGTTCCATGCTGAAATTTCAGAATTTATGGAGATCTCTAGGTGGATCAAATTTGCATAAAACTTTGGCTTTTCAAATTCTTGTGTTTTACAAAACCATTTAAACATGAAGATATAAACTATGAAGACACAAGAGGACATTTTTTATTAAACAACCCAAAATATGCATGATTTAAGTGATAAGTAAATAAAATGATCATGCAAAGAGTAATGTAAGTATGTCCTAAGATTAAAAACTATCCCGACTAAATGTCTACACCCTAGCCCCGTACTAAGTGACAGATGGGCATGAGGAGCTGCACACATGCCGTAGGCTGGGGTGTTAATCCCATATGCACACACTAAAGAGCTCTCAACCTAGCACTCTTTCCCCTAGTGCCTCGCAAGGCCCCACTGGAACCCTCCCCGGTTAAGGACAAGACATGACTTAGAGGTTAGGTCTCTAATGTATACAACCCTACGCCCCCGCTATTGTGAGATATGAAGTCATAGGTGAAATAATCTTTTGGACAACCTATGCTTTTAAATCTATGGGTTGATTTATAAACTATGGGTTTTGTTTAATGTGATGAGATATAAAGCCGCATAGTTTTTCTACTTTTATGAGATGACGATATGTGATAACTAGCACAATTACTAATATTCAATAAGTGATAATGCTAGTATGATGAGTTTTGGGTTTAATGTCATGTCATAAGATTAATACTAATATTGCATATATTTCCAAAATAGAGTTTCAAATTATAGATCTAGAATGGAGTGATGATTTAGTTTGATTTATACTTCCATTACAAAGTTGATTCTAGAGTCTACAAATATGAGAGATACATGCAATCACTAGCCATGCAAATCAATACATCAAATAAAGTAAAGAAAAACATTATTCATAATTTTTTATCATAAGATTCATAATTCCTATTATCGATTTGAGACAAGTCTTGATAGAACATGAATTATGATTTATGATTAAAGAGACTTTTTGCATAGAATATATGTTAGATCATCATGATGTATGAGAATTCTAATCCTTCTAGACTTATGATATAGTGATATAGTGATTTTCTTTTGAAAGAACATGACTGATTTGTAAGTCTAGAAAAATGATGATCATCCAATCATATAAAAGACAAAGATCATATATATTAAGTTTTTGAAATTTATAAGATTGCTTTCAATAATTAAATTTATTGATCTTTGGTTTTGCATGATAATATATGATTCATGAAACAATATTCATAAATATTCTAATGATTAATCCATAAACTATGTGGTTGTTGGAATTTTAGTATTCTATATAATTTCAAATCACATAGTTATCATAATATTTTAATGACATTGTAAATGTTATACCTAGCATATAAATTTGAGCATAAACTAAGAAGTGATGCTAGAATAATGAGTTTGAGTGCAATGTTATTATATATGATTTAATGGAGATAATGTTGCATGTAATATGACAAGTTTTAAAATTAATTTTCTTTAGACCTAGAATGAAATGATTAATCTTTTGATTTGATCTTAATGATGCAATATGATTTTAAGGTCTAAATTACATGCAAACATTGGTGACACATATCACACACATAATATCTAAATTAATATATGAAACAATTATACTAAAGATAGCATGTGATGAAAACACCATAAACACAGAAATTTCCAAATCAAGCGAACTAAGATAGCTTTTAAAATGGAGTTGAAATTGGGCAAGTTGACAGCACCAAAAGAACTCAAATGCGCAATCCTAGTTTGCCGTTGGATGTAGATTTTGGTGCTCTTTCCGAAAATATATTAAACGTGAAATCAGGCGAGCGGATCAAAAGATATGGATGTTTGAAGTTTTGATCGTAAACTCGCATTTTTGAAAGATTAAACATGCGTTTATATGAATTTTTGTTTTCAAATTTTTTAGATACTATTCTTCATTATAAGGGCTATCATATGCAGCAAACAAAAATAGAAAAGAATAAAAAATGTTGCGCATTTTAATTTTTAGTTTAAGCCCTTTAATAAACCATTTAAATCCAATCTTTAAAATAGTTTCAATAGTCTTG
This sequence comes from Dactylorhiza incarnata, assembly GCA_033032865.1. Taxonomy (NCBI): domain Eukaryota; kingdom Viridiplantae; phylum Streptophyta; class Magnoliopsida; order Asparagales; family Orchidaceae; genus Dactylorhiza; species Dactylorhiza incarnata. The sequence goes on from JAWHQI010000040.1 coordinate 11,588,710, forward strand.
ATAATAATTTCAATATTCGATTTTTAATGATAATTCAAGACAATTAAGGGTAAAGGATTTAAAGGGATAAAGTATAATCAAAGATGAGATATAGATCACTTTGAAAAAAATATATATGACTTATTGTTCAATTTTAATTCAAATTTGATTTTATAAACATTAGGCTTAATATATGAAAGTCATATTTCATGATATATAAAGTGATCATAGAATGTTTGTTAAAAAAATTGTAAAATAAACAAAAGAAAAGAGACAAAAAGCATATCATGAAGTAGAGTAGTGGTATTACATTTTTATTTATTTCTACTTCATGCAAATGAATGGATACTAATTAATAAGAGATTTAGGTATCCAATGTTCACCATGTGTAATGGTTCCTTTGGGCACCCAAAAATGACATGATGACCTTTTAGGAGACAAGGGTAAATGGGCCTTTTCTATTAAAGTTGATGTATCATTTTTCTTTAAGGGTCTCCATTCATACCTTGGTGGTTTATAATTTAAATTCATATTATGATTATATGACATCTTTATATGATTATATTTGTTTGAAAAATAATTCATTTGTGATTTATGTTTATTCAAATTATTTTTCAAAGTAGATTGATGTTGATAATCATAATGATTTTCATTATATGGATTCTTTGAAATTTTATAAGAGTGATTGTCTTTCTTTAGAAGTGATTGTTGAAAGAGTGGGTTACAATACGTTTTAGAAGATTGATTATTATTTTGATGATTTTCATTTCCACTCTTTCTTATAGACATACTCTTATAATATGAAGGATAATATTTTATATTTTGATTTTCATGAAAAGGAGTTTTTAAATTTGAGTCATGATTGAAATATATTGAGACTTATAATAATGACTCTTAATAATTTTGTGAGGATCATAATTCGTTTTGAAACAAACTCCTTTTGATTTAATGTGTGAAAATGGTCCTTTTTAGAAATGATTTTGTAAGTTAATTTATCCTTGTTATTTAAAATCTTATGATGAAATTCATTACATGACATTTGAAATTTTTCAACAAAAGATTTTAATTGTATTAACTTACAAGTTAAAGCATCATTTTCAACTATCAATTTTTCATTATGTTCTTTAGAAACTAAGAGCCCTTTTTCATATCCTTGAATTTTTCTTTTAATATATTGCAATTCAAACAAGGAGTAGGAATTTCAACTAAAGAGCAAGAAAGAGAATTTAACACATCAATATTTGACTCTATGTTATCGTTTGCTTTTAAGGATTCATTTTCTAAACATAATTTGGAATTAGCAATTTTTAACTTTAAAATTTTACATTTAGCAATTTTAAGCTTACGAGAAGTAGAAATGGAATTTGTTACAAAAAGAGAAGATTTAGATTTTCTTACCTTGCTATAGTTTCCGTCTTCTCTTTTGCTTGATGTGTTGCCAACAAATGAGTCCAATATTGTGACGTTGTATTCTTCTTCCTCCAAGCATAAATCCTCATCGATTTCTTCTCTGGGATCCATAAGGAATTCCTCGTTGATTTCTCTCTTAGATTTATCATCCTCCAAGAATGAGTCCTTGTCGATTTCTTCTCTTGGATCCATAAGGAATTCCTCTTGTTCATCATCTGTAGAAGGAAAATTATAAGTATTCTCAAGAAATTTCCAAACTTCATAAGCAGTAGGAAGTGTATAAAGTTTGAAAATATTTTGATCTAATGCACAATATAGACAATTCATAGATTTGGCATTTAAAAACATTTCATTTTTATTTAAAATACTTGGGGGCATTTTAATTGTAATATTCCCTTTTTCCATATCCAAAGATTTAAGAAATTTTTCCATAAGAGTTTTCCACCCATTATAATTTTTACCTTCAAATAAAGGTGGTGCTAAAGATTTTTCATTTATAAGAAAATTTCCCTTACAAGTAGAAGCGAGATCATGAGATGCCATTATTCCTGGTTTTTAAACCATTTGGAATAACCTACGCTCCGATACCACTTGTTGGATCTTACGGCGCCCTTAGAGGGGGGGTGAATAAGGGAATAAAAATCTTTTTATAATTTTATGGAAAATACTAAATTGCTTAAAGTAATATTAGAACACAAAATAACAATTTAGCTAAAGGAAGAAAATATCAAAATTTGCAAGTTTAGGATTTAGAAACAAGTGCTAAATTGTTATATGATGAAATAGATTAAGATAAACAATTTAGACAAAGTGATTTGAATTGAAAGCTTTGTAACCAATATTATAGAGATAACGCCAAAAGTGAGAAATCAAGTAAACACAAATAGAGACATGATTGTATTTATATAAAAATGGTGTTTACATAAATTTGATTTCTATATCGCTAGAAATCGGAGGCGTACAAATGAAAATATTTTTTCCTTTTCTATACCGACTCGTATCCCCATGAACTGGTTGGCTTTAGCCTATCCTTCCCCGGATATGGCCTCAAGCCGCTCTAGCCTATCCTTCCCCGAATATGGCCTCAAGCACCCCCTAGATCTAATCACCTAGACCTAGTCGCCAACACAAGGCGAATTTCCCCTAGGTCCTACACAGACCTAGTCGCCAACACAAGGCGTATTAACTAAATGGTTACAAAGAAAGTATGGAATGGAAATAATGAAAACAATAATAAAACTCTCTATATGAGATCTCTGGAGTTGAGGATGAAGGATCGCTGTAGTATAAGCGAGGTCGAAGCGATCTTCCTTCGGATGTAGCGTGACGTAGTCCTCCTCTAGAATTCTCCTTAAGCTTTTTGTGGGAGATCCATCTTCGGCAGCATAACAGCACTGGAATTGTGGCACAATCAACCTCTCTGGGATTGATATGGAAATGATCGAAGTTGGCTTCAATTTATAGACCTTGGAGCTAGCGCCTGCGGTAGTACTTAGCGCCTGCGGTAGCGTTCGTGTGGAGCGGTTGCGAAACCGTTGGCGGCGTGTCTCTCTGCACGAACTTGAGATAGCGCCTGCGGTAGGGATAGCACTGGCGGTAGCAGTTCTGTTGAGCGGTTGCGTATCCGTCAGAGGCGTGGCGCTGTGTACGAACTCGAGATAGCGCCAGGCGGTAGCGCTAGCGCTGGCGGTAGCGCTAAGTAAACCGCTGAGATGAAACCAACTGAGCTAGCGCCTGGCGTTAGCGATAGCGCTGGCGTTATCGATAGCGCTGGCGGTAGCACTGTTCCTTTCAAAAGATTGTTCCAAGCTGCTTTATACCTGTGGAGTATTGCACCTATAGTTCCTAAACACTATAAACACACTACAAGCAATATCAAATACGATATGGGATTTGTTATTCTCAAACAAAGGGATGTGACACACATGTCCAACAATCTCCCCCTTTTGATAATAACAAATCCTTTAAGCAAGAAATCAACAATAGTGTTTATAGATAAGATAAGCAAGATAAAAGTGCAACTATAGTAAATGATATGCATGATAATGTGCATACTCCCCCTAACTTAATGCTCCCCCTACATAAATGCAATTTATGTGTTACTCCCCCTAAATCATAGATTTCATGAATTAGTCTCCCCTTATTTATCTATATTTCTCATATATAGATTTCTTCAATTAATCTCCCCCTTCTGGTATTATCAAAAGAAGGTGGGGTGAGGGTAGTAAGGAGGCAATTATATATCATGATCGAGCTTTTCGAAATATAAATAATGATAAAGAGTTTAAGCATAGCATATATGAAAGTGCACAATTAACCTCACTAGAATTCTCTAGAGGGGGGGGGGGGGGTGAATAGAGATTAAAAATATTTTGTGCAAAGTTAATATATATATATGTGTATAATCACAGATTAGAGCTTCCCACACACCAACAAGAATTAAGCAAGAAAATAAAGTAAATGCAAGAAAATAAATCACAGCACAACACAAGAAAATATAGTGGTTCCCCAAACTTTGGGTAGTCCACTCTTCTACCCCCTTGGTAGGAATTCACTATCTTGTACTGAGTCTTTTGATAAGGAGACTCTTAGAACCACCCTGAGTCTTTTGACAAGGAGACTCTTAGAACCAACTGAGTCTTTTGACAAGGAGACTCTTAGAACCAGTACACTTAATTTTTTGAAGAGAGATTCTAAAAACTCTTTTACAATGTTAGATGTAAGAAAGAAAGCAGGAAAGATATAAGGACAAGAATGAATCTTCTTCCTAGCAAGAAGATTGGAAGCACAAGAAGTGAATTGAATCTTTCTTCTATAGAGAGAAGAAGATTTGCAGACTTTCTCTCTTTGTGAGAGCTATCAGATTTTACAGCAGTGTGATTTCAGAAGCAGAAGAAGAAGAAGTGGTTGAATGTTGCTGCAGAGCTTTTTCTCAATTTCTCTCTTTTCTCTTGGGAGCTTTTCCTCTATTTCAAAATGTATGTGGTGGATCACTCAACTGTCATTTTCTGCCGACCTCCTCTTTATTTATAGCTCTGTGTATTCAAAATAATGCTATAGGAGGATAATTAATTAGCAGTCAGAAAAATAGAAAGATGAAAATGTTTCCATAATATTTATTTCTGTAGAAGGAAAGAACCAATTCAGATTTCAAATAATATCCAAATAAGTTAAATCAAATTAGCTAAGAATCAGATATATCAGAACGGCTATAAAATATTGACACTTATTCCATATAAATCAGATCTATTGAAAGAAGGAAAGAGATCTGGCGCATATTTAAATTCTGTCATGGAAATCGACGTGCGTTGATTACTATTCGACGCAAGCGTCGAGAGCAACCTTTCTGGACGTCGAGAGAAGAATAAGGAAGGTGCGTCGACTGATGTGCGTCGACTTCACTAGATGCGTCGACTAGAAATCAGAGTGGCTTCGACTAGACTTACGTCGAGATCTTCCTAGAGTTACTTCGACTCAACCTAAAGGAAATGTCGAATACTATTCGACGCATATTTACTTAGCCTTGTTTTTTCATTCTTAGAATTCATTTCTAGGGGTTAAGAGAAATCATTTTCCCAATAATATATAAGAGATTTCAAATATAAAGATAAGAGCTGTAAGCAAGCGGAAGATTATAATAAACATCTTTTTGTAAGCATGAAAAGCATAAGTAAAAATATGAGTTTTAGTTCAAAATTGAAAGATGTTTAAACCTTTTTGAAATTTCAAAGTTTTTTATAAAGATGTCAAGCATGAAATGAACATATCAAAGAGAGATTATACTACAATGTTACTTAATTTTAAATTCAAGAAATACCAAAACATTGTAGAGATCATGCTAGGTTATCTAGTGCATTTCTTATATAAAGAGTTGTATAGATAAAGCATTAGAATCCAATACTCATGAGAAGAAGTGTTATGAAAGATAATGATGTGTGCACATAAGTGTATTTTGGCCAATGTTAACAATTGATTTAAATCATCAAAATACAAGACATATGTAAAGTAAAGTGCACAATAAAACACAAGTAAATTACTTTCACACACTTTTAATGCACATAATTTTTTTTAACAAAGTGGTGTAATAACTAAGGTTCGCACAAGATACTTTACTATTCTTTCCAAGGTGCTAAACCTCACAATGCTTATGAAGACTTATCAGGAGGTTCAAGTAGTGCTTGGTGGAGTTATATTTGTCTACAAATATAAATTTTTGTTCACATTTGTGAGACAACATTCTCCGAATACACTTGTTTTGCAAACCGAAATTTTTAATTTAACCACTTTTCTAAATTTCATAAGTGCAACGCAAATGTAGTGTAGGCAATAAACTTATGCAAGTTTTAATTCATTGTACAAATACAATACACAAGTAAGCATTTTTAGATTTTAAACACACATGTTGATTACCAAAAATAAGTGAGTGAAAGGTATCATTATCAATCCTAATACATTTACTCATACTTAGAGGCATGCTAAGCTTGGTTCTACACATTTTTTTAATACAATTGATGCACTTTAAATAGATATATCAAAGCATGCTAAACAAAACAATGTTCATAGTAATTTCAAGGAATAATTTTTAACATTGTAAATAATTCTAAATAATAGAATTCATACATGCTTGATATTGGCAATAAAGATCATACAGTTTTTTTTGCTTTATCATTTTTAAATCAATTAAAAAATAGAAAATCACAAAAACATATTTTTGTCATTTTTAAAATTTGAATATTTGTAGTTGATTTTTCATAATATGAATAAAACAGAAAACCATAAAACATATTTTTGTATTTTTGAATTTTGAACTTTTATAGTTGATTTTTCATAATTCAAATAAAACAAAAATAAAATAGACAGAAACACAAAAATGAGTTTGCACAAATAAACTAACATATTTTTGTTGATTTTTAGAAATTTTAAAAAACAGAAAAATCACGCACCCACCCTAGCGCCGGCGCTAGTGATAGCGCGGCAAAAAGTACGTGATTTTTTGAGAATTTAAAATTTTTTATTATTGATATTGATTAAGTGTCCTTAAAGTAGTTCCACGCTGAAATTTCAGAATTTTTGGAGATCTCTAGGTGGATCAAATTTGCATGAAACTTTGGCTTTTCAAATTCTTGTGTTTTACAAAACCATTTTAACATGAAGATATAAACTATGAAGACACAAGAGGACATTTTTTATTAAACAACCCCAAATATGCATGATTTTAGTGATAAGTAAATAAAATGATCATGCAAAGAGTAATATAAGTATGTCCTAAGATTAAAAACTATCCCGACTAAATGTCTACACCCTAGCCCCGTACTAAGTGATGGATGGGCATGAGGAGCTGCGCACGTGCCATAGGTTGGGGTGTTAATCCCATATGCACACACTAAAGAACTCTCAACCTAGCACTCTTTCCCCCCAGTGCCTCGCAAGGCCCCACTGGAACCCTCCCCAGTTAAGGACAAGACATGACTTAGAGGTTAGGTCTCTAATGTATACAACCCTACGCCCCCGCTATTGTGAGATATGAAGTCATAGGTGAAATAATCTTTTGGACAACCTATGCTTTTAAATCTATGGGTTGATTTATAAACTATGGGTTTTGTTTAATGTGATGAGATATAAAGCCGCATAGTTTTTCTACTTTTATGGGATGACGATATATGATAACTAGCACAATTACTAATATTCAATAAGTGATAATGCTAGTATGATGAGTTTTGGGTTTAATGTCATGTCATAAGGTTAATACTAATATTGCATATATTTCCAAAATAGAGTTTCAAATTATAGATCTAGAATGGAGTGATGATTTAGTTTGATTTATACTTTCATTACAAAGTTGATTCTAGAGTCTACAAATATGAGAGATATATGCAATCACTAGCCATGCAAATCAATACATCAAATATTGTAAAGAAAAATATTATTCATAATTTTTTATCATAAGATTCATAATTCCTATTATCGATTTGAGACAAGTCTTGATAGAACATGAATTATGATTTATGATTAAAGAGAATTTTTGCATAGAATATATGTTAGAACATCATGATGTATGAGAATTCTAATCCTTCTAGACTTATGATATAGTGATATAGTGATTTTCTTTTGAAAGAACATGATTGATTTGTAAGTCTAGAAAAATGATGATCATCCAATCATATAAAAGACAAAGATCATATATATAAAGTTTTTGAAATTTATAAGATTGCTTTCAATAATTAAATTTATTGATCTTTGGTTTTGCATGATAATATATGATTCATGAAACAATATTCATAAATATTCTAATGATTAATCCATAAACTATGTGATTGTTGGAATTTTAGTATTCTATATAATTTCAAATCACATAGTTATCATAATATTTTAATAACATTGTAAATGTTATACCTAGCATATAAATTTGAGCATAAATTAAGAAGTGATGCTAGAATAATGAGTTTGAGTGCAATGTTATTATATATGATTTAATGGAGATAATGTTGCATGTAATATGAGAAGTTTTAAAATTAATTTTCTTTAGACCTAGAATGAAATGATTAATCTTTTGATTTGATCTTAATGATGCAAGATGATTTTAAGGTCTAAATTACATGCAAACATTGGTGACACATATCACACACATAATATCTAAATTAATATATAAAACAATTATACTAAAGATAGCATGTGATAAAAACTCCATAAACACAGAAATTTCCAAATCAAGCGAACTAAGATAGCTTTTAAAACGGAGTTGAAATTGGGCAAGTTGACAGCACCAAAAGAACTCAAATGAGCAAACCTAGTTTGCCGTTGGATGGAGATTTTTGTGCTCTTTCCGAAAATATATTAAACGCGAAAATCAGGCGAGCGGATCAAAAAATATAAATGTTTGAAGTTTTGATCGTAAACTCGCATTTTTGAAAGATTAAACAAGTGTTTATATGAATTTTTGTTTTCAAATTTTTTAGATACTATTCTTCATTATAAGGGTTATCATATGCAACAAACAAAAATAGAAAAGAATCAAAAACGTTGCGCATTTTAATTTTTAGTTTAAGCCCTTTAATAAACCATTTAAATCCAATCTTTAAAATAGTTTCAATAGTCTTGATAATAATTTCAATATTCGATTTTTAATGATAATTCAAGACAATTAAGGGTAAAGGATTTAAAGGGATAAAGTATAATCAAAGATGAGATATAAAACACTTCGAAAAAATATATATGACTTAATGTTCAATTTTAATTCAAATTTGATTTGATAAACATTAGGCTTAATATATGAAAGTCATATTTCATGATATATAAAGTGATCATAGCATGTTTGTTAAAAAAATATAAAATAAACAAAAGAAAAGAGACAAAAAGCATATCATGAAGTAGAGTAGCGATATTACATTTTTATTTATTTCTACTTCATGCAAATGAATGGATACTAATTAATAAGAGATTTAGGTATCCAAAGTTGACCATGTGTAATGGTTCCTTTGGGCACCCAAATATGACAAGACTACCTTTTAGGAGACAAGGGTAAATGGGCCTTTTCTATTAAAGTTGATGTATCATTTTTCTTTAAGGGTCTCCATTCATACCTTGGTGGTTTATATTTTAAATTCATATTATGATTATATGACATCTTTATATGATTATATTTGTTTGAAAAATAATTCATTTGTGATTTATGTTTATTCAAATTATTTTTCAAAGTAGATTGATGTTGATAATCATAATGATTTTCATTATATGGATTCTTTGAAATTTTATAAGAGTGATTATCTTTCTTTAGAAGTGATTATTGAAAGAGTGGGTTACAATACGTTTTAGAAGATTGATTATTATTTTGATGATTTTCATTTTCACTCTTTCTTATAGATATACTCTTATAATATGAAGGATAATATTTTATATTTTGATTTTCATGAAAAATAGTTTTTAAATTTGAGTCATGATTGAAAATATATTGAGACTTATATTAATGACTCTTAAGAATTTTTTGAGGATCATAATTCTTTTTGAAACTAAAGTCCTTTTGATTTAATGTGTGAAAATGGTCCATTTTAGAAATGATTTTGTAAGTTAATTTATCATTGTTATTTAAAATCTTATAATGAAATTCATTACATGACATTTGAAATTTTTCAACAAAAGATTTTAATCGTATTAACTTACAAGTTAAAGCATCATTTTCAACTATCAATTTTTCATTATGTTCTTTAGAAACTAAGAGCCCTTTTTCAATATCCTTGAATTTTTCTTTTAATATATTGCAACTCAAACAAGGAGTTGGAATTTCAACTAAAGAGCAAGAAAGAGAATTTAACACATCAATATTTGACTCTACGTTATCGTTTGCTTTTAAAGATTAATTTTCTAAACGTAATTTGGAATTAGCAATTTTTAACTTTAAAATTTTACGTTTAGCAATTTTAAGCATACGAGAAGTAGAAATGGAATTTGTTACAAAAAGAGAAGATTTAGATTTTCTTACCTTGCTATAGTTTCCGTCTTCTCTTTTGCTTGATGTGTTGCCAACAAATGAGTCCAATATTGTGACGTTGTATTCTTCTTCCTCCAAGCATAAATCCTCATCGATATCTTCTTTTGGATCCATAAGGAATTCCTCATCGATTTCTCTCTTAGATTTATCATCCTCCAAGAATGAGACCTTGTCGATTTCTTCTCTTGGATCCATAAGGAATTCCTTTTGTTCATCATCTGTAGAAGGAAAATTATAAGTATTCTCAAGAAATTTCCAAACTTCATAAGCAGTAGGATGTGTATAAATAAGTTTGAAAATATTTTGATCTAATGCACAATATAGACTATTCATAGATTTGGCATTTAAAAACATTTCATTTTTATTTAAAATACTTGGGGGCATTTTAATTGTAATATTCCATACTTCCATATCCAAAGATTTAAGAAATTTTTCCATAAGAGTTTTCCACCCATTATAATTTTTACCTTCAAATAAAGGTGGTGCTAAAGATTTTTCATTTATAAGAAAATTTCCCTTACAAGTAGAAGCGAGATCATGAGACGCCATTATTCCTGGTTTTTAAACCGTTTGGAATAACCTACGCTCTGATACCACTTGTTGGATCTTACGGCGCCCTTAGAGGGGGGGGGGGTGAATAAGGGAATAAATTTTTTTTTATAATTTTATGGAAAATACTAAATTGTTTAAAGTAATATTAGAACACAAAATAACAATTTAGCTAAAGGAAGAAAATATCAAAATTTGCAAGTTTAGGATTTAGAAACAAGTGCTAAATTGTTATATGATGAAATAGATTAAGATAAACAATTTAGACAAAGTGATTTGAATTGAAAGCTTTGTAACCAATATTATAGAGATAACGCCAAAAGTGAGAAATCAAGTAAACACAAATAGATACATGATTGTATTTATATAAAAATGGTGTTTACATAAATTTGATTTCTATATCGCTAGAAATCGGAGGCGTACAAATGAAAATAATTTTTCCTTTTCTATACCGACTCGTATCCCCACGAACTGGTTGGCTTTAGCCTATCCTTCCCCGGATATGGCCTCAAGCCGCTCTAGCCAATCCTTCCATGGATATGGCCTCGAGCACCCCCTAGATCTAATCACCTAGACCTAGTCGCCAACACAAGGATAATTTCCCCCTAGGTCCTACCCAGACCTAGTCGCCAACACAAGGCGAATTAACTAAACGGTTACAAAGAAAGTATGGAATGGAAATAATGAAAACAATAATAAAACTCCCTATATGAGATCTCTGGAGTTGAGGATGAAGGATCGCTGTAGTATAAGCGAGGTCGAAGCGATCGTCCTTCGGATGTAGCGTGACATAGACCTCCTCTAGAATTCTCCTTAAGCTTTTTGTGGGAGATCCATCTTCGGCAGCATAACAACACTGGAATTGTGGCACAAGCAACCTCTCTGGGATTGATATGAAAATGATCAAAGTTGGCTTCAATTTATAGACCTTGGAGCTAGCGCCTGCGGTAGTACTTAGCGCCTGCGGTAGCGTTCGTGTGGAGCAGTTGCGAAACCGTTGGCGGCGTGTCTCTCTGCACGAACTTGAGATAGCGCCTGCGGTAGCGGTTGTTTTGAGCGATTGCAGAACCGTCGGAGGCATGGCGCTGTGTACGAACTCGAGATAGCGCCAGGCTGTAGCGCTAGCGCTGGCGGTAGCGCTAAGGAAACCGCTGAGATGAAACCAACTGAGCTAGCGCCTGGTGTTAGCGATAGCGCTGGCGTTAGTGCTGGCATTATCAATAGCGCTGGCGGTAGCGCTGCTCCTTTCAAAAGATTGTTCCAAGCTGCTTTATACCTGTGGAGTATTGCACCTATAGTTCCTGCACACTATAAACACACTACAAGCATTATCAAATACAATATGGGATTTGTTATTCTCAAACAAAGGATGTGACACACATGTCCAACAGTTGACTAGTCCAAGTGGTGTGTCTTGAGTCCCTTGACACCACCCAAAGTTGGTTGAGTCCTGGTGGTGCCCCAATTGGGCCAATTAATCCAAAGGTGTTGGTTTGACCAAAATAGGGCTAGAGTTGACTTTGGTCAATTTGACCATTTGGGTTGACCCCAATGGGTCGGTAGTCACCCATTGGCCTCCCTTAAGGGTTAGGAAGGTCTACGTAGGGTCAATTTGACAAGGTGAGGGTTAATTGACCCTTAATAGGCCACTTTGACCAAAATAGGGCTTGGGTTGACTTTGGTCAAAATGGCCAAATTGGTGGCCCCATGATGGAGCTTTTTGGTCCATTGTGTCTCTAATAGCCTTATAATGGTAGGGGAAAGGTCAATTGGGCATGGTGGAGGTCAATTGACCCTAATTAGGCTACTTTGACCAATTTGGGGTTAGGGTTGACTTTGGTCAATTTGGCCTCTTTGGTTGACCCCAATGGGTCCTTAGTGCTCTAAGGGGACCCCTAAAGGGTTAGGTATGATACAGTGGGGTCAAAGGGTCAAGGTGAGGCCCTTAAGTCCAACCCTATGCTTGTTAACTGGAAATTGCTATTTGCAGACCACTGTGGTTTCCTTCTTCTTGGCTAAGGCCAAGTGGTCTCTTCAAACTTCCTAGGGTTTTTGTCATGACCTAGTCATGACAAAACCACTCTATTGGTCTAGTTGTTTGGGGGATGTTACATTGATTGTCATCGAAGGTGGATACGCAAGAGGGCTTGGTATTGAACTCCTCACATCGACTAACTATAAGAAATGGAGGTCGTGTATGGAGATCTACTTACTTGGCGAGGATCTATGGGAGATAGTTTGAGGAGAATACACGCAAGAAATATTTCTAGCTGGAGATAATATGGCAGAGGTGAGACTTTGGAGGAGGACTAATGCTAAGGCAGAGTTCACTCTCAAGAGGGCTATCTCACCAGAGTTGTTTGATCACATCAATGGATGTAAATCTGCTGCTGAGATTTGGACGTCTTTGGACGGGTTGTTTAATAAGAAGAATGTAGCTCGGCTACAGTTTCTTGAAAATGAGTTGGCAAGGGCCTCTCAAAGTGATCTTTCTATTTCTACCTTCTTTCTCAAGATGAAGAACCTCCCAGCAGAGATTTCTGCATTGGACCCTGATGAGCCCATCTCGGAAGCAAAACTGAAGAGGCATATTATCCGCGGGTTGCGGAAGGAGTATCTTGCCTTTGTGACTTCAGTTCAGGGTTGGGCAAATCAACCATCTCTGTTGGAGCTGGAGAACTTACTTGCTTCGCAAGAAAGTTTGGCAAGACAGATGGCGGGGACTTCTATCTCTGGGGGAGATAGTGATGTGTTATTCTCTGTGAAGAAGAAGAAGAAATGGGAGAAGAAGAATCCGGGTCATGATGGACCCTCTACTTCAGGTCAGCAGGAGAGGGGTTATTCTCCTAAGTCTGATGGGAAGAAGAAGGGAGAGGGTCCAAGGTGCTTCAAATGTAATAAGACCGGGCACTTCAAGAAAGATTGTCGGGTTAATCTTCAGCCGGGACATGCAGCGGCGAAGGAGAAGCCAAAGTATGATGAAGCTGGATGGGAAGGAGCCTTTGCGGCTAATATGACGGCTATGCCCATTAAGGCCTTGGGTGCCATCAACTTCGAAGAGGATTGGATTGTTGATTCAGGGTGTGGACATCATCTCACCGGGGATGAATCAAAGTTCTCTTCTTTGGCGCCTTACTCAGGTAACGATGCTATCATAACGGCTGATAATTCTGTTCATGCAGTAGAACAAGAAGAGTTGTCACTTTGAGCAGTGGTAAGGGTACACTCACCTTGAGGAGTGTTTATCACGTGCCGGGTATGAAGAAGAATCTCTTTTCTGTGACCAATGCGGTCGATGCCGGTTATCACATTCTGTTTGGTCCAACTGAAGTGAAGTTTCTTAAAACTCAACCGGAGATAAAAGGAGACGTTATCCGTTTTGGAAAGAGGGTGAAGGACTTGTTCGTGTTATCGACAAGTATCTATGTTGATAAGATGAAGACCAATGATAGCGCGGCTATCTGGCATGAAAGGTTGGGGCATGTAGGCATGGACAAATTGAAGGCTATGGCGGTAAGGGGTCTTGTCAAGGGCTTGCCTAGCTTGTCCTCCTATGGAGACGGTCATGTTTGTGCGGGATGTCAGTTTGGTAAGTCTCATCGACTTCCATTTGATAAATCGCAAACAAGATGCAAAGCGCCGTTGGAGTGCATTCACATGCATTCCTGGCGGGGTTCCAAGGGGCCGCGCCCCTGGCGGGGTCTTAGGGGCAGAGCCCCTAACGGGGTGCGAGGCAGAGCCCCGTCCAAATTTTTGAAATCCCACCACCAGAAACCACACAAAATCACATCAAATGTGATATTCCAAGAAGAAATTAGGGAATTTAGAATGCTTCTAAATGTCCCAATTTACACGCACTTGACCGCAACCTCCCTCTGATATCACTGTTGGGTTTTCATAAATACCATTCAAACTGATATGAACACATCAAATGTGCGCAGCGGAAGAAATACTAGAACTACCCAAAGAGTAAGGAACTTGCAGATCTCATGAATTAAGAGATTTGGAAAGCAAATGCAATATACCTTCGCGGGATTGAGTCAATACTCAACCAAGGTGCTCCAAGATGAAATCGGGTAGACAAAATATGAGTTCCAAGAACCAAAATGTATCGGCTCCTCTACAGCAATCCACACGAACGATGGAGAACCCCAAAGCCTTGTCGAACAGGGAATGGGTCGGAGAAAGTACGTCCTCTGCGTCCCAACGAACTGCTAGATCCGTTGAAGGGGAAGCGGCGTCTGTCGGCGGCGATTATGTCGGCGTACGGAACGAGAGCGATCAGAACACTTCTGTCTTCGGCTATCCAGAAATCACGAAAAGGCTCGATCAATTTCGTTTTTATCGAAGACCTAATCGAAGTCCTTTTATACGCAAGGTATAAAAAAGGCTATCCGCAGACCAGAGCAAAAACAGAACATTTTTGTCCAGATTTACATTCGCCGAATTCGACTAAACAATATAACCGAATTCGACTCAGATTCGGCGAATCAATATAAATTCGGCTATATCTTTTCGTCGAAACCATTTCGTCTAACTGACATATTTCGGCTAAACCCTTTAGTCGAATCTGTTACAATTCGGTTAATCATATTAGCCGAATCTCATTAGTCGAAAACAACATAATTCGGTTAATCACATTAGCCGAATTTGACACAGTTCGGTAAAACCCTTTAGCCGAATTTGTCTAGTATAAACCCATTCGTTTAAACCCTTTAAACGATTTCCCGTTGAGACATTCTCAACTTAATTCCAAGCAGTCACAGGATTGGTCCTCCACTCATATCCAATATGAGTAAGGCCAACACAATCCTTTCTCCAATTTCTCCAAATGCTTTTATGTGCGACCCTATAGGCTCATATTGCGTTGGCAGTAAGACTAACTGTTGATTGCCTTGAGATCACCCCAGAAACTCCAACAGTCTCTCACTTGATCACAAAGTATCAACAAAAGTCTTACAAGCAATGAGCAGCATCTAGCAATACATCATTGCTACCCAAGTAATAAGAGTTCATAACTCAACAAGCCTGTCATGACTAATGTATAAGTGTTGTCATATCCCTTTGTCCTTTACATCCGAATAGAACTAGAGGCATAGACTGTGTCACCCTCATAATTGTTCAATCCCAATTTCCTGATCTAGAATAGACTGTTTGAAATTGGTGAGCTCAATATCATATATTGACTCAACCAAGCATGGTCATGCATTTCTCAGTCTCATTCCATCAAGGGGCCCATGGATGTAACTCCTGTCATACAGGAGGACAAATCCCATTTCTGCTCACACACAAACATCCAAATGATTCGTAACATACCCAACAACCACCCTTATCGTCAACCTTTCTCAAGAGAAGACTTTAGATGGCATCAAAGTACGCTCTTCCTCACCTGATGAATGCTATGACTTCAGGTCAATGGACCACAAACACCATTGTCACTTGAGACCTACTTGTGACATGTTCATATGACAATCCACAAAGTAGTCTCACAGGGGGTCTATATAGTACAACTTGTTCTTAACAAGTACCCATGTGATGACCTGATATCACAATATCATGACCTATGAGAACCGGTCATCAGTCAATGCACATGCTGGTCTTATGGTCTCATCCTCGCCCTAAATATCTAGGATGATACCTCGACCAGGGACCATTTAAGAATGAAGCTTCATTTAAACATAGACCCTCACATTCAAGTCACGTACTTGAATTCCTATGCAAGCAAACATTCTAAGGGCATTCATTATCTTAGTCTATCATATAGAAATGGTTGGCATAATAAAAGAACTTGCCATAAATGTAAAATGAAACATACAGTACATAACACAATTCATCAAATGAATAAACAACCGACAAACATACAATCCACAATGCTCCCACTAAAGACGATCATACAGGTATCTAATACCCATTGATCTAACATGACCATCATGCTTCTTTTGTGCAAGAGGCTTTGTCAGTGGATCCGCTGTGTTTTCTTCAGTCGGTACTCTACAAATGTTCACATCTCCTCGATCGACAATCTCTCGAATAAGATGGAACCGCCGAAGTATGTGCTTGGAGTGCTGATGAGATCTAGGTTCCTTATCTTGGGCAATTACACTGTTGTTGTCATAGTAGAGAACTATGAGATCAACAATGCTAGGAATTACATCTAGGTCGCCGATGAATTTCCTAATCCACACAGCCTCCTTTGCCGCATTTGCGGCAGCAATATACCCGGCTTCTGTCGTAGAATCGGCAACTATCTCCAGCTTGGAACTCTTCCATCTTACAGCTCCTCCATTAAGGCAAAATACAAAACCTGATTAAGACTTTGAATCGTCCTTATCAGTTTGGAAGCAAGCATCCGTGTAACCATTTACAACGAGCTCTTCCTCTCCACCATACACCAAGAACATATCCTTAGTCCTTCTCAAGTACTTTAGAATATTCTTGACAACTATCCAGTGACCATCACTAGGATCAGACTGATACCTGCTCCTCATGCTCAAAGCATAAGAGACATCGGGTCGAGTGCATAACATTGCGTACATGATTGATCCAATTGCCGAAGCATATGGAATCATCTTCATGCGGTCCTTATCTTCCAAAGATTTAGGACACTGGTCCTTAGAGAGACTCACACCATGTGACATGGGTAAGAATCCTTTCTTGGACTCAAGCATGTTGAACCGTTTCAACACCTTGTCAATGTATTTACTCTGGGTCAAACCTAGCAACTTCTTCGATCTATCTATAGATCTTATTACCAAGTATGTAAGTCGCTTCACCCAAGTCTTTCATAGAAAAGCAGTTCCCTAGGTTATTCTTAACAACTTGCAGGGTCGGAATGTCATTCCCGATCAGCAGTATGTCATCTACATACAATATCACGAAGACAACAATGCTCCCACTAATCTTCTTGTAAACACAAGGCTCATCCTCGTTCTTGATGAAACCAAACTCTTTGATCTTCTCATCAAAATGCAGATTCTAACTTCGAGAAGCTTGTTTCAATCCATAAATGGATCGATTCAACTTGCATATTTTAGTGACTTCACTTGGAGATTCAAAACCCTCGGGTTGTGTCATGTACACTTCCTCAAGGAGGTTTCCTTTAAGGAAAGCCGTTTTGACATCCATTTGCCAGATCTCGTAGTCATAATACGCAGCAATAGAAAGTAGAATTCTGATGGACTTGACCATGGCCACAGGGGAAAAGGTCTCATCATAGTCAACACCATAAATTTGCCTGAAACCTTTAGCCACCAGTCGGCCTTTGAATGTCTGTACATTCCCATCCATGTCGGTCTTCTTCTTGAAGACCCACTTGTACCCTATGGGTCGTACCCCTTTAGGTGGTTCCACCAAGGTCCAAACTTGGATTGTGTACATGGAGTCCATTTCAGATTTCATGGCCTCAAGCCACTTCTCAGAGTCTGGTCCATTCATAGCCTCTTGGTAGGTTGTAGGCTCATCATCATGATCCATAAGAAACACTTTACATATTTGAGTCATGAGAAATCCATATCTCTCAAGCTCAAATCTTGGTCTACCAGATCTACGTAGGACATGTGTTTCTTGAGCAGGCCCTCCAGCTACAACTTCTTGTAGTCCTTACTCAGGTTCCAATTCCGGTTCGTTCATGATTTGTGGCTCTTGAACTTCTTCAAGTTCTACCTTTGCAGTCTTTCTGGATAAGAACTCTTTCTCCAAAAAGATGCCAGTCCTTGCGACAAACACTTTGCCCTCAGACGGCAAGTAGAAGTAGTATCCTTTGGTTTCCCTAGGATACCCCACTAGATAACATTTATCCTATTTGGGTTCCAACTTGTCAGGCATTTGACGTCGTATGTATGCCTCACAGCCCCAAATCTTAATGAATGACATACTGGGACGCTTCCCAGTCCACATCTCATATGGTGTCTTTAGAACCGTTTTCATTGGAACTCGATTTAGTGTGAAATCAGCAGTCTCTAAAGCAAAACCCCAAAAGGAAACAGGCAATTCTGCATGACTCATCATCGATCGCACCATGTCTAGCAAGGTACGATTCCTCCTCTCAGAAACACCATTATGCTGAGGTGTTCCGGGCGGAGTGAGTTGTGATACAATACCACACTCTTTCAGATGATCACGAAACTCATGACTCAGATATTCGCCACCTCGATCAGATCGGAGTGCTTTTATCCTTTTTCCCAATTGGTTCTCTACTTCATTTTTAAACACTTTGACCTTTTCAAAGGTCTCAGATTTGTTCTTCATAAGAAACACGTATCCATATCTACTGAAATCATCAGTAAATGTAACGAAGTAGTAGAACCCACCTCTAGCCATAGAACTCATGGGTCTGCATACATCACTATGTATTATATCCAAGAGATCATTAGCCCTCTCATTACAACTAGTGAAAGGAGCTTTCGTCATCTTGCCTAATAAACATGACTCGCATCTCCCAAATGATTCATAATCAAATGAGTCCAGTAGTCCATCTTTATGGAGCTTGGATATGCGTTTCTCGTTTATATGGCCTAAACGATAATGCCAAAGGTACATAGGATTCGAATCATTTGTTTTTAGTCTTTTAGTATTTTCTACATTATAGATCGGATGGTCTAAGTTCAAAACATATAAACCATTAAACAATTGGGCTACACCATAACAAACATCATTCATAAAAACCGAACAACAATTGTTCTTAATTATAAACGAAAAGCCTTTCATGTTAAGACATGAAATGGATATAATGTTTCTAGTTATGGCTGGAACAAAATAACAGTTATCTAATTCTATTACAAGCCCAGTGGGCAAAGAAAGACAATAGACACCAACGGCGATGGCAGCAACTCTTGCTCCATTCCCGACGTGCAGGTCTACCTCCCCTTTATGCAGCATTCTTCTCCTTCTCAGTTCCTGCACATTTGTACAAATGTGAGAACCGCATCCGGTATCCAATACCCAAGATGAAGGAGCAGAAAGGTTTATCTCTATAACATAAATACCTGAAGTGAAAGTCACACTTCCCTTCTTCTTTTGCAGATCCTCAATATAGAGGGGACAGTTCCGCCTCCAATGCCCAGCCTTACCGCAGTGGTGGCACTTTCCTTCCTTCGCCAGACCTTTCCTTTTCAGTGTAGAAGACTTGGGATCAACATGAGACTTAGATCCAATCTTCGTCTTCTTAGATCCCTTGGCCTTGCCCTTGCTTTTATGCACCATAAGTATGGGGCTAGCAGGCTTGACCTTCTTCATATTATTTTCAGCAGTTCGCAACATGCCTAGGAGCTCGGGCAGTGTCTTGTCTATTTCATTCATGTTATAGTTCAAGACGAACTCCTCATAACTGTCCGGCAACGATTGCACGATCAGATCCGTGGCCAACTCTTGGCCCATGGGAAAACCCAGTCTTTCAAGGTTCTTGATATACCCAATCATCTTGAGTACGTGAGTCCCTACTGAGTCTCGAGCTCCCATTTTGCACTGGAATAATGCCTTGGATATGTCAAACCTCTCTTGCCGGGCTTGCCCCTCGAACATTTTCTTGAGGTGCCCGATTATTTCATAACCACACATGATATCGTGTTGCTTCTGAAGCTCAGAGGACATGGTAGCAAGCATGAGGCATTGCACATCCAAGGTATCATCCTGATACTTCTTGTAAGCATCTCTATCTGCTCTCGAAGCATTTCCGGTCGGCTCTGAGGGGGCTTCACCTTCCAAGACATAGAGCTTGCGCTCTTGCCTGAGAACAATTCTCAGGTTCCTATACCAGTCGAGGAAGTTCGTCCCGTTGAGCTTGTCCTTCTCAAGAATAGCTCTCAGGGACAGGGTGGAGTGAGATCCACTTGCCATGGAAATTCTACAATGAATTCGCAAAACTTTCAATACTGTATTTCTAAATACATTTTATATTAATAAGGACTTTTATTAAAAGCTCCCACTATTTTTAATCGAATCGACAACCCTTTAATTCGATTCGGAGAGTTTATGCGAGCTACTCTCTTAGTGGACAAGATCCGTATTTCACCAACACAACGAGTCCGCTTTGGCGTTCCTCTCATAATGCAGTTATTTAGGTAGACAACATTTGTCAATTGCATCACTATGCAACTCTTGTATGGTTGGTGAATAACTCTTTATTCGCATCCATCATATGGAGCATGCCAACCCTATGCCTCTGGACACTCAACCTTTGTGGTCACCTAGTTAAGTTAGACCCGATGTCGACAGTGGCATATCACAATTGTCCGCTCGCACCCTTACCAAGATAGATTAATGCACCTTGCTTTGGCAAGCCCACACTTCATCGATCGAGGCAGGAAGAGTGTCATCCATCGGAAGGCATCCATATACTTAATATTGGATAAGGGATTTTATTTTTTCAATAGATGAACATTTCATCGTGATTAACATTTAATCACCATGCACATACACAAAACAAAAACATACCCTATGTGCACATAAAAGGATTATCAACAGATTGATAAAAGGGGGTTAAATCTGAATACTTAGAACACTTCTAGATCTTCAGATTTACATGCATTGAACACAAGCAAAACAACTCCACTTGTGTAGTAGACAAGCTCGTCTCTCTTGTCAGATTCAATAATCTAAACATTTGGTTTCACAAACCATATCGAGGGACGGTTACTGCAAAGGATAAACAATCTCTGAAATAATGAAATCGCAACGCAATCACATGCGTTCCTGGCGGGATTCCAAGGAGCCGCGCCCCTGGCAGGGTCTTAGGGGCAGAGCCCCTAACGGGTTGCGGGGCAGAGCCCCGTCCAAATTTTTGAAATCCCACCACCATAAACCACACAAAATCACATCAAATGTTATATTCCAAGAAGAAATTAGGGCATTTAGAACGCTTCAAAATGTCCCAATTTACACGCACTTGACCGCAACCTCCCTCTGATACCATTGTTGGGTTTTGATAAATACCATTCAAAATGATATGAACACATCAAATGTGCGCAGCGGAAGAAATACTAGAACAACCCAAAGAGTAAGGAACTTGCAGATCTCATGAATCAAGAGATTAGGAAAGCAAATGCAATATACCTTCGCGGGATTGAGTCAATACTCAACCTAGGTGCTCCAAGATGAAATCGGGTAGACAAAATCTGAGTTCTAAGAACCGAAATGTATCGGCTCCTCTACAGCGATCCACATGAATGATGGAGAACCCCAAAGCCTTGTCGAACAAGGAATGGGTCGGAGAAAGAACGTACCTTGCATCCCCACGAACTACTAGATCCGTTGAAGGGGAGGCGGCGACTGTCGGCGGAGATTAGGTCAGCGGACGGAATGAGAGCGATCAGAACACTTCTGTCTTCGGCCCTCCAGAAATCACGAAAAGGCTCGATCTATTCCATTTTTATCAAAGACCTAATCGCGTTCCTTTTATACGCAAGGTATAAAAAGGCTATCCGCAGACCAGAGGAAAAACAGAACATTTCTGTCCAGATTTACATTCGCCAAATTCGACTAAACAATATAACCGAATTCGACTCAGATTCGGCGAAACCATTTTGACGAACTCGTCTATATAAATTCGGTTATATCTTTTCTTCGAAACCATTTCGTCGAACTGACATATTTCGGCTAAACCCTTTAGTCGAATCTGTTACAATTTGGTTAATCATATTAGCCAAATCTCATTAGTCGAAAACAACATAATTCGGTTAATCACATTAGCCGAATTTGACACAGTTCGGTTAAACCCTTTAGCCGAATTTGTCTAGTATAAACACATTCATTTAAACCCTTTAAACGATTTCCCGTTGAGACATTCTCAACTTAATTCCAAGCAGTCACAGGATTGGTCCTCCACTCATATCCAATATGAGTATGGCCAACACAATCCTTTCTCCAATTTCTCCAAATGCTTTTATGTACGACCCTATAGGCTCATATTGCGTTGGCAGTAAGACTAACTGTTGATTGCTTTGAGATCACCTCAGAAACTCCAACAGAAAGTTGACGGTACGATCGAGCGATACAAGGCTCGCCTTGTAGCTCGCAGGTTCTCACAGCAGTATGGTGATTATTATGATGAGACGTTTAGTCCAGTGGCAAAGATGACTTCGGTTCGATTTGTTATTGCTTTGGCGGCTTCAAGTGGATGGGAGATTTGGCAGCTCGACGCTAAGAATGCCTTCTGAAACGGCGAGATTGACCAGGATATCTTTATGATCCAACCGTCGGGCTTCATCTCAGAGGAGTGTCCGGACTACGTCTGCAAACTGAAGAAAGCCCTGTATGGGTTGAAGCAAGCGCCTCGGGCATGGTATGGAAAGATCGCGGAGTATCTTCTATTATGCGGGTTCTTTGCTTCAGACTCTGATTCTAGCTTGTTCGTCAAGAAGGAGGGGGCACTTTAGGTCATTGTCTTGTTGTATATGGATGACATGATTGTCACCGGGAACTCAAAGGAGGCAGTAGCAAGGCTGAGAGCCGAGCTTGATATCATATTTGAGATGAAGGATCTGGGTGAGCTTCACCATTTCCTTGTACTAGAGGTTCAGAGGCGGGAGAGCGGAGTGCTCTTTTCTCAGACCGGATATGCGGAGCGGATCATTCAACGATTTGGCATGGAGGAAGGGAAGAGCAGATCTATACCTTTGGAACAACATCATTAACTTCGGAAGGATGAGGGGAGAGTTCTATCTAATCCATTGGTGTTCCGAGCTCTGGTTGGGAGCTTGATCCATTTGACCATCACGAGGCCTGATATTGCTTATGCAGTTGGCAAAGTGAGTCGGTACATGGCGGAGCCTCGGAAACCTCATCTTTTGGCGGCAAAAGGAATTTTGAAATATGTGAAGTCGACCTCTGATTTGGGTCTCCTATATAGGAGAGGGTCAAGCTTGGAGTTGCTTGGATATATGGATGTTGATTACGGGAGAGACGTGGATGATCGAAGATCAACGTCTGGTTTTGTCTTTATGACGGGCCCCATAGCTATTTCATTGTGCAGCAAAAAGCAGGACTCAGTGTCTGTATCTACCACAGAAGCGGAATACAAGGCTTCGGCCTTGGCTGCTCAGGAAGCCGTTTGGCTCAGGAGGTTGGTAGGGGACGTTCATGAGGAGGTTCGAGGTCTCACTATGCTACGCGGGGACAATGAGAGTGCTCTCAAGCTGGTTAATAATCCAGTCTGTCACGCGAGTACCAAGCATATTGAGATTGAACACCATTTCATTCGTGAAAAGGTGTTGGGAGGATCTCTTATGGTTGAGCATGTTCGGAGTGCAGACAATGTTGCAGACATCTTCACAAAGCCGCTGGCAAAAGGACCGTTTACCTGGTTGCGGAGTTTACTCGGGCTAGTTTCCACTTCCCACTTCAAGGGGGAGTGTTGAAATTATTGAAGTGAAGTGGAGGTGACCGGGTGGTCTGTTTTTGGGTGACCGCAGAGACCGCGCGGTGTGTGCTTGTTCTCTGCCGGTCTGTTCTGCCGGTCTGGTTTTGGCGGTCTGCTGGTTGACCGGTTTGTTCCTGGTTGTTGCGGTCTCATCCCGGGTTGTTCTACTTGGTCTGTCTATCTTCTTTTTAGAAGACCGGGCAGTCTGTTCTTATGTGATCGCTGAGACCGGGCGATTTGTGCTTGGCGATCTGGCGACTTGTTCGAAGTCGGCCAGATGGTTCTTAGTTTGCTCCTGGTGATCTAAGGAAGGAGCGTTCTTATGCCCGCGCGGTTTGTGTGCGGTCTCGTGTTCGCACGACTTGTGCGTGATCAGCCTGCTGTTCTGCGGTCTTGGATGGAAGGTTGTCCAAGTGTTCTGATTGCGCGGTCTACCTTGTGAGACCGCTAACAATCTGACGGGTGGTGACTGTATCCCAGTTTGTGCGGCGATGACATCCGTTTACCCGCCTATAAATAGGGGTGCATGGCCCGTCATTTATAACGAGAACTGTAAGAACTAGAGCCTGGGTTAATTCGTGCGGTCTCAACTATGAGGTCGGGCGGTCTCGGAAACGAGTTGACTGTTTGTTGTGTTCGCAGGTTTACGGTCAGCAGGTTGCGGTCTCCTTCCTTGGTAATTCCCAGCGGCTTGGATAACAGTTCGGCAGCGGCTTGTCTGCGAACTGGTTCTTATGCTGTTCGCAGCGAACTCGGCGATCAGGCGACCTTCCACGGTTAGGCGATCTGATTTGCGGTCTGGCGACAGCTTCAGTTCTTTGTTCAGTGCAATAAGCTTCAGTTCGTGCGGTCTGAGGTTGCGGTCTTGCAGTGCAGGCGACCTGTCTGTTTTCTGTTCGAGAGGTCTCAGGTCAAGCCGGGCGATCTCTGAAGTTGAGCAGTCTGTACGGTCTCTGCTTATCAAACCGCCAGATTTGTTTTTTGGTGTTTTGTTCTTCTCTCCTTCGTGATTCTTATGAATCATGTCTCGCCATGTATACCTTGCACTGTAAATCAAGTTTGTGATTCAATAAAGTTTCTTGCGTTGCTGTGTGGCATTGTGGTGTTTGGCTATAACTCAGTTGATGCAACTCCTGCTTACTCCTAAACGATTCAAATCAAAAAATTTAACATTCTGGTTCTTGGGTCAGAGTTGATCGGGGCAGGCCTTTTGTAGAAGTGCTGCTTTTGAAGAACCTGAACTACCTCACTCATAGAGATGTCGAGGTTAGTGAAGGATTCTTGAGAATCATTGAAATGACGTTGAGGAGGAGTTCACAAATATGGCTGAGGGTATTCGATCTTATGGACTAGTGTGGATTGCTGAGTCGGGGCAGCCAGGGTTGGCAGCGAGGACCCTTCAGTCTGTAACTGCTGATTTCTCTGACGAGGGCGATAATGACGGGAATTCCTTCCCTTTTGATAAGAGGGCTGGAACTCTTGGCGAGGCAGTTTGGATGATGGTTGTGCTGGATAAAAACCTACCGAACCTTTCTCGATGGCTTTACACATCAGATTAGAAATATAGACAGGGTTATTGATCTCCCCCTCTATGTGATGGTTGGCAATACTAATCAGCTCTTAATACGAGCTGGGCTCCCTGGTCGTGACCTCAAACTTGAGAGGTCCCTCTTGCAGGTCGTTGATCAGAGCTACCATATAGAGAAAAGGATCCACATCACTTATTCCGAGAATTTCCTTCTGAAACTGATCAATAACGCGAGCTAAAGTCTCTCCCTCTCCCCACTTGATCTTGAAGAGGGATGCAGGGCCACTCTTCAACTTCTTAAAGGTTTTAAACCTTAGAAGAAGCTCGTGCCTCAGGACGACGAAGCTCAGGATGGATTGGGAAGGCAGCTTATAAAACCACTCCCGGGCTTGCCCATCGAAGGAAGCGATTAATAGCTTACACTTCACATCATCGGAGAGAGTACTTAGAGCAATAACGAACTCAAAGGCTTGGAGATGGGAAATTAGGTCATTCTCCCCCGTAAACATGGGCAGATAGGGTTCCCTGAAGCCGTTGGCAATTGATTCCAAACGAACTCTATCAGTAAACGGGGAAGACTCCTTCGCTTCAACAGCATCGAAAGGAGCAGGAAATGCAACAACTGGGGCTAGTGGATAGGCACAATCCTCCTAGAAATTCAGGGCCTGACCAGGAGGTCCCTGAGCTGCTGTTTTGAAGAAATCCTGGCGAGCTACGAACTCTCCGGCTTGAGGTCGCATTGGAGTTGCTAGCTGGGAGGTCGCACGATCAAGAGGGTGACCGCCAACCAAGTGATCAAGGGTAGCGGTCTAACTTGGTTGGGGAAGGAGCTTCTGAGAGGTCGCAGCCAGGGTTTGACTCAAATTCTCAAACTTCCTGGCAGACTCTTACTGAGCCTGAGCGGTCTCTCGACGAGCTCAGGAGGCCTCTCGAAGATCTTGCTCTACGCAAAGCTCAAAATGGCGCTCCAAATCTTCTAAGGAGGTCGGGTTGTTCGATGGGCATCCGCTGGGAGACCGACGAGAATGATGCCTACGGTCTGACATCTCAGAAGTCCACTGATTTCACCCAAACACTCCGAATCTGAAGGTCGCGTGTTCGTTCTATTGGCACAAAAAATGTACCTCCATAACTCACACTAAAAGAGGGGAGAAGGAACTGCGGATTGTCGGTTACTCAGGATGAAGGATGCCAGAGAAGAGATCATTATGGAAACTTCTTTGATTGATCTCAAAAAAGGTTTACAGAGGGGGGGAGTCCAAAACAGGTCAGGGGAGAGGTAGAAAAGCGATAGAATTCGAGACCGCTTACACAGGGGAGGCTCGAAGCAAAAGTCCCTTTTCAGATACCCCTACCCCTCTATTTATTGACACGGAAGCTACCCAAATGGGCAGATCCAAAAAATTACGGGCTGCCCGGGGTACAGGAGAGTTGGGGCAGCGGAAAGGGGTGCTAATAACAAAAAAGGAAAAAGAGACCAGACCACGCGGTCTGGCGGTCTGGCAGAAGCTTGATCGTCTGTGCCTTGGGATGAAACACTGGAGGGAGAGCAGGAGATCTGGGAGGTCTCTCAATTCTGAGACTGCTGTAAGGGTTCTTTTCTGACTGGAGAAGAGAGGTCGTGGATTTCCGGGCAAACACTAAACTTATAAGAATGCCCATACAAGCATATAAGTTAATGGTCTTTTGCAATAGTAATAAGTAACTCATTATATAAAGGTGCTTATACAAGTTTATATGATGAGGATCTTTATTCGGTGCAATGCAATGAATGTATGATGACACACGCATGATTTATGCACGCACTCTGATTTGCTATGTCTACATAGACTCATACTTCCCTGATGGTGCGGCCCCTGCTACACTACTTGATGATGATCCGGTTGCCAAAGCACAACGACATAAGGATTTTAGGCGTCATGATGATGCTAACGGAAGAGAGCATTACAACCTCCGCCCGCGGCGTGCTAAGCCCACTTGAAGGCCAATTTTAATTAAATATTATGCTTTGTGGTTTTATATTTGTGAATATAAAATTATTCCATGTTTGGGTAATAATTTTATATTCATATATGCATTTATTTCCTTTATTTTCTGCACTTTAAAACTATGTGGTGTGTATTTAACCGCTCGGATGGTAGAGATTACATCTCCATCTTGAACGGTTTTGGTTTGTTTGTAACTCCTATTTAAGGAGGCTTATTATGAGGATTAAGAAGAAAAAAGATTTAAACCTAAAATCCTCCCTTGAGAATTTCGGCCATGATGGGTTTCCCCCTTGCCGCCGCCCCCCATGTGGTGTGAAACCATCTCTTGCTCCCTCCATCCCTCTTCGGTGAACTCCGGCGTGGATTCCTTCGGTGCGACTCCAAGGAAGAAGGTTGCAACCCCATTCGGTGTGACGCCGGTGAATCCGTGGAGAGAGTGATTTTCCCACATATCTTGTGCGATTGTTAGATCCGGGTTGGGTAACATCTCTATCTTTGTGATTTCTTGCTTTAGATTTGTGGAGGTTGAGCATCCGTTGTTTCCGCGATTTTAAAATACTCCGTTGCAAATTTCTGAATCGATTTCATTGCTATTGAACTCTTTATTTACAGATCGGGTAGGTCCAATTTGCCTGAGCGGATCTTGGCCTCTAGCCTTGGTTTTGCTCTCCAAAAGGATTGGCAACCTTTGTGTTAGTTTTGGGGAATAATACGACTCCTTTCCGATCATTATTTTAGAGTCGATCATTCCTCCTTTGTGATGTATGTGCTGCGTTAGATGCGAACGTATTTGCGACGATAGATGCTTGTGTAGGTACGGTTGATCTAAACGTGAAGGGCGTAGAGAGCGTTATTGTCGTATCGATCTCCATCTCATGGACATCCCTACATCAATTTGGTATCAAAGCTAGGTCGTATCAATTTCTAAATTGATACAATCTTCATATTCATTTTCGTGGCACAAACTAATCAAAAAAAAAATCAAAAAAAACTTTTTCTGTGGTCTGCGAATAACAGGCTAATATCTTTATTTTTCGTCAAAATTCAAAAAAACAAATTCTGGAAGTTCTCACTGTTAGTCACATCCCGAATATATTTTCCTGCCAAAATATTTCCTTTTAATCTGCACTACAAAAATTCACTAATCATAATTTTGTCCAACCCTGTATGCGCACTAGGCTAGGAACGGAGTATAACACACCTTCATCATCTAGGATGGCAGCGAATGAGCACGGGGATTGTAACGCTGGGGCTATAGAGGGGTTACGTAATGAGATGACCGAGCTTAGGACCATGTTAGCACAAATCCTTCTGAATCAAGGAGGGCCGCCACCACCACCTGTTAATGTTGGGCAGCCCAACCGGCACCAACAGGCCCAGGATTCGGATTCCGATGGGAACTCTCCACGAGTGCCCCCTCGAGAACACCGCCACGAGCGTGGCATTGATATTACTAGGGTCGTTAAGATTGACGCCCCCACTTACGATGGTCTGGGAGACCCCCAGGTCTTCCTCACTTGGGTAGTGGATATTGAATGTTATTTCGAATGGCACAACCTGACGGACCCTCAAAAGGTCCAAGTTGCCAGGACGAAGTTAACAGGTCGTGTGAATACTTATTGGCTGAATGAGGAGCGAAGATTAGGAGCCGGGCAGGGAGTCCCACCTATAGGTTGGCCGATGATGAAGAATTTGCTGACAGACCAGTATGTCCCTGCGTCCCACCGAACACAGATGTTCGACGAGCTTGCCACCCTGCGGCAGGGCTCCAATTCGGTAGCTGAGTATATGGGAGAGCTGAAGGACCGTATGGTGCGTTGTGATCTTAGGGAGATTCCCGAGGTCACCCTATCTAGATTTTGTAAGGGGCTTCAACCCGATATTCAGAGGAAGCTCCTGCGCTATGGCCACACGGACCTGAACACGACTTTCAATGCCGCCCTTGACATTGAAAAGCATCTTTCTTCGAAGGCCCACTCTCATTATTCCCACACGAAGAGCAAGACCATGGTTGGAGAGTCTTCCTCCACGAATCCGGATAAGGGAAAGTTTAGATCTTCTGAGTCGAAGTCTGTAGTGATCACCGCTAAAAACGGTAGGAATCTCACTAGTGAGCGTGTCCCCATAGGGAAGGTTAGCAAGGCCAACACTACTTGTTATTCGTGCGGCATTCAAGGTCATTATGACTTCGAATGCCCAACAAAGACTAAGGCCATATCACTTTTAGATTCGACGACCGACCCCGCTGACTACATATATGAGGCTGAAGAGGAGGGAGACCCAGATAAGGTCCCAAGTGATTTAGAGGACGATCACCACCTTATGGTGATGCATTGTATCTTGACCACTCCTCGTACGTTAGATGATTGGAAGAGGACGAGCATATTTTATCTTATCTTTAAGAGTGGTGAGAAGCTTTGCAAGCTGATTATTGATAGTGGTAGTTGCGTGAATGTCATTTCTGAGAGCGCCGTCACACGTATGCACTTGACCACGGAACCACACCCGACCCCATATCAGGTACCATGGATTAGCAAGATCACCGTCCCGGTCACCAAGCGGTGCCTGGTCCCCCTCTCATTCAAATCCTATACTGATGAGGTTTGGTGTGATGTCCTGTCGATGGACACTTGTCACGTGTTGTTAGGCCGCCCTTGGCTCTATGACCGTGATGTGACGCATTTTGGTAGAGTCAACACTTATGAATTTAAATTCAATGGCAAAACCATCAACTTGAGGCCGACCATCCCGAAGGAGCCAGTAGTTATGGCTAAGGACACCACTGTCCCAGTTGAGAGGAAGACGTTGAGTCTAGTTGGTAGGAAAGAGTTTGTGAAGGATCCCTTTCTTGAAGGAGTGATGTATGCACTAATACTTATGAGTACGAAGCCTGATTCTAGTGTTTTGGATGATTTGCCCAGAGAGTTACGGGTACTGTTGGAAGAGTATAGGGACGTGTACCCGGAGGAGTTACCGTCGTCACTACCCCCGCTTAGGGATATTCAGCATGCGATAGATCTGGTCACGGGCTCCTCTTTGCCCAACCAGCCCAATTATCAACTCCATCCTGCTGCCCACAAGGAGTTACAGGCCCAAATTGAGGACCTGTTAAATAAGGGGTTCATTAGGACTACCATGAGTCCATGTGCGGTACCAGCCTTACTTGCCCCCAAGAAGGATGGTACATGGCGGATGTGTGTTGATAGCCGTGCTATCAACAAGATTACCATCAAGTATAGGTTTCCTATTCCACGATTCGATGACCACTTAGATGTCTTATCTGGCGCCACTATCTTTTCGAAGTTAGATTTACGGAATGGTTATCACCAGATTAGGATCCACGAGGGTGACGAATGGAAGACTGCGTTTAAGTCTAAGGCTGGGTTGTACGAGTGGCTTGTGATGCCCTTTGGGCTGTCCAATGCCCCCAGTACCTTTTCACGGATGATGACCCACGTCTTTCGGCCATTCATGGGTAGGTTCGTGGTAGTCTACTTTGACGACATATTGATTTATAGCACCATCGCTGCCGAGCACAGCTCCCACATGAGAGCGATTCTTTCCACCCTGCGGAAGGAAACATTATTTCTTAACCTTAAGAAATGCACCTTTTATGTCCCTGAAGTAGAGTTCTTAGGCTACATAGTCATTAGGGACTGGCCCGTGCCGACCACTTTACGAGAGGTGCATAGTTTCCACGGGTTAGCTACATTTTACCGCCGTTTTATATGGGACTTCAGTAGCATCATGGCCCCCATTACTGATTGCATGAAGAAGGGCGAGTTCACCTAGACGAAGTCCGCCACCTATGCTTTCCAACGCATTAAGGAGCTTATGATTGAGGCACCTGTCTTACGTCTACCTGACTTCACCAAAGTCTTTGAGCTTACATGTGACGCTTCTGGAGTGGGATTAGGAGGTGTTTTGAATCAGGAGGGGCACCCCGTGAGTTATTTTAGTGAGAAGTTATCTGGTGCTAAGTTAAATTATTCGAACTATGATAGAGAGTTTTACGCGGTAGTTCGATGTTTGCACCATTGGAGGCACTATCTCCCCTCCAAGGAGTTTGTGATCCTCTCCGATCACGAGGCATTGCGGTTCATCAATGGCCAGCATAAAATCAGCCCGCGTCACGCTAAATGGGTATCTTTCCTACAAGGTTACACGTTTAATCTTAAGCACCTTAAGGGAGCAGATAACCGAGTCGCGGACGCTCTTAGTCGCCTTAACATTTTGCTTACTACTATGGAGGTTAATGTTGTAGGATTCGAGCGCATTAAGGATGAGTACGATACTTGCCCAGATTTCCAGGATTCATATTTATCTGCCCAGGATAGTTCCCCCACGACTATATCTACGTTCATTATTAAGGATGGCTTTCTATTTAGGCATGAGAAGTTGTGCATCCCGCAGTCATCTTTGCGTCTTCATATCATCTGGGAGCTGCATAGCGGAGGGTTGAGTTACCATTTTGGTAGAGATAAGACCGTTATGTTAGTTGAGAAGAAGTTTTATTGTCCAAAACTTAAGGCTATGGTGGGAAGGGTAGTGAGTAGTTGTCATACCTGTCAGGTATCTAAGGGCACAAAAACCAACGTAGGATTATATACACCCTTGCCTATCCCTTCCACACCATGGGAAGACGTGAGCATGGACTTTGTTTTAGGCCTACCCACCACTTTACGCCGTTTAGATTCTATTCTCGTAGTTGTGGATAGGTTCTCCAAAATGGCATATTTTATTCTGTGCACTAGGACCAACGATGCGTCTCACGTAGCAAAACTATATTTTAAAGAGGTCGTTAGCCATCGCGGAGTGCCGAAGACAATTGTCTCGGATAGGGATGTAAAATTCACTAGCTATTTTTGGAAGACTTTATGGATGTTAATGGGAACGAAGTTACTATTCTCTGCTGCGTATCACCCGCAAACTGATGGGCAAACGGAGGTTGTCAATCATAGTTTGGGGAACCTCCTTCGGTGTCTGGTGAGTGATCACAAAGGCACGTGGAATCTACTGCTGCCCCATGCCCAATTGGCGTACAATAACTCTAAGAATAGGTCCACGGGTATGTCACCTAATGAGATTGTTCACGGGTATAAGGCTCCGGTGCCTCTTGACTTGGTTCCGTTACCACCTACATATAAAACAAGTCAATTTGCACAATCCTTCGCCCAACACATTCATGATCTACATGCACGTATACGGGCTACCTTGACTTCTCAATACGAGTCCTATCAAGCGCACGCTAATCTACATAGGAGAGTGTCACACTTTAATGGCGGCGATCTTGTTTTAGTCTGATTAGTTCCCGAACGACTGCCATCTGGCACCGTTAAAAAGTTAGCACCAAAGGGCGCCGGCCCTTTTCGGATTATAAAGAAACTAGGTGACAATGCTTTCGTTTTGGATTTGCCTGCGGATTGGGGTATCTACCCCATTTTTAATGTTTCAGATTTGGCGTTGTTTGTTTCGCCTCCACATGAGTTGAATTCTTTGTCGTCTTCTCCCTCCACTAAAATTTCTAATGGGTTGGGGAGTGGTAGTTCGGATGATCTCTCTCTTTTGGTCCGCACAGGTATATCATCGGATGGTGAGTTGCATTCTTTTATTCCTACTGCTGACATGTTTCCCAGGTTTCCCAAGACATTTCTCACTCCAGATACGATACTTGCTGCTGAGCCATTTGCTACTGCTGATGGTGATACCTACCGTTTCCTCATCCGTTGGCGTGACCGCCCCCCTTCGGATGACTCATGGGTACTCGAGACGGAGCTTCGACGCTTGGATGCCGATCTTTACACCGCTATCTTTCGGACCACGCATCGGTGATACGTGATTTTGAGTCGGGGAGGATTGATGGCGCGGCCCCTCCTACACTACTTGATGATGATCCGGTTGTCGAAGCACAACGGCATAAGGATTTTAGGCGTCATGATGACGCTAACGGATGACAGCATTACAACCTCCGCCCGCGGCGTGCTAAGCCCACTTGAAGACCAATTTTAATTAAATATTATGCTTTGTGGTTTTATATTTGTGAATATAAAATTATTCCATGTTTGGGTAATAATTTTATATTCATATATGCATTTATTTCCTTTATTTTCTGCACTTTAAAACTATGTGGTGTGTATTTAATCGCTTGGATGGTAGAGATTACATCTCCATCTTGAACGGTTTTGGTTTGTTTGTAACTCCTATTTAAGGAGGCTTATTATGAGGATTAAGAGGAAAAAAGATTTAAACCTAAAATCCTCCTTTGAGAATTTCGGCCATGATGGGTTTCCCCCTTGCCGCCGCCCCCCATGGGTGTGAAGCCATCTCTTGCTCCCTCCATCCCTCTTCGGTGCGACTCCAGCGTGGATTCCTTCGGTGCGACTCCAAGGAAGAAGGTTGCAACCCCATTCGGTGTGACGCCGGTGGATCCGTGGAGAGAGTGATTCTCCCACATATCTTGTGCGATTGTTAGATCCGGGTTGGGTAACATCTCCATCTTTGTGATTTCTTGCTTTAAATTTGTGGAGGTTGAGCATCCGTTGTTTCCGCGATTTTAAAATACTCCGTTGCAAATTTCTGAATCGATTTCATTGCTATTGAACTCTTTATTTCCGGATCGGGTAGGTCCAATTTGCATGAGCGGATCTTGGCCTCTAGCCTTGGTTTTGCTCTCCAAAAGGATTGGCAACCTTTGTGTTGGTTTTGGGGAATAATACGACTCCTTTTCGATCGTTATTTTAGAGTCAATCATTCCTCCTTTGTGATGTATGTGTTGCGTTAGATGCGAACATATTTGCGATGATAGATGCTTGTGTAGGTACGGTTGATCTAAACGTGAAGGACGTAGTGAGCGTTATTGTCGTATCGATCTCCATCTTATGGACATCCCTACATCATTCTGACTTTTTGAGGGTAGCTAACCACTCAGGCATCACCCGTCGTGGCCAGATGGTGACAATGGATCGGGCTCTCACCACTAGGTGGGTATGCACACAACTAGACCTAGGCCTCACGTAGACCTCGACGTTAAGAATACAACAACGGAGCACCTGCGTACTAGACACGGAAGGGGTCTTGGGAAGTAAACACCAAGAGCCCAGCCCAACAGATCAATGGCATAGAGGGGGTCTTTGGAAGTAAGCTCAAAGAATACACACAAACCGACCAAGATCAATCTTCCAGCTCCCGTCGATGTGATGACTTGCGAGCCCGTAGATCTACCACAAGCAATCCTCCATCAAGGATCATTATGCAATCGTGTGAGAACTATAAACACCCAAGTAATTCCCATGTTCAACCTATTGTTTATTGGGTGTCAACTTATCACCTAGAGGGGGGGGGGGGGGGTGAATAGGTTTTTACAAATTATATTATCCCCTTTTTGGTGTTCTTGATTTCTGGTTAATAGATCTATAAAGTAGAAAGCACAACGCAGAAAACACTCAACGATCTATAGAGGTTCCTCAAGACCGGGTGTCTTGAGTAGTCCTCTGTCCCTCTGCGCCTACCCAGCAGTGTGATAGGCTCAGCAAACTCCGCCAAAAACTTCAGGCCCTCAAGCCTTACAACACGGACCAGCAAGTCCCAACAGCCTAGGCCCGCAAGCCCCTACTTCCCCCGAGCCCGCAAGCTCGACACTCAGGCCCTCAAGCCCTACAACACGGACCCGCAAGTCCCAACATCCTAGGCCCGCAAGCCCCGACTGCCCCCGAGCCCGCAAGCTCGACAAGTCGCACCCGCAAATGCACTGCCCTGACCCTCAAGCCTCACAGATCTCCAGCCCTCAAGCTAGATGGTTTGGCCTGCAAGCCTTACAATAAATTATAGTGAAAACGGTTACTTTGCCTGATGGTGATTGGCGACTTTAGCCAGATGAAGATTGGCTTCTTTAGGTTGAAGAAGATTCTTCTTGATCTGGAGATTCAGCACTGAGTCTTCTTCAGCCTTCACTTCTTTTGCCTGATGTTGATCGGCAACTTATCATTTTATGATGATGACTGATTATTTAGAGAGCTCTTGATGCTTGCTCTCAACTTGATCTTTTTATTCTCCGCCGAGAATACTGTTCTATTGAAGTGTAGCGGCGAGATACTTTTTCGTACAATTTATCTTGTTCCCAGTATATTGATTTCTAGGGAAACCACTGTTCCCTTTTATAGTTCCTAGAGCAACTTCTCAACGGTCATGAAAAGTGTCCTTTAATGTCAGACGCCCATTCTATAAGAGCACGCGCTGGTTGGACAATCAGGCGGCGACATTAAATGCTTACAGCGCGTCCGTAACATTTGAATTTGTCTCGACGATATTTCCATCCTTACGACATCATGGACAATATCTCGACGATAGGACTTTGTCGATGCCTTGGTCTTCTTACTTCTCCCACTGATGCTAATATCTCGACGATGCGAGACATTCTGATGCTTCTACATATACGATGATATGCTGTCTTGGACTGTGTCGACGTAATCACCTTGGCTTCTCGATGACATGCCTTCTTTACGACGATGTTTGTTCTTTCTTGACGACAAGCCCACTTTGGTGAAGTCGACGATACTGTGTCTTCTCTGCGTTCGACGATCTTGTCGAGTCTCAGCGGTCGACGATCTTCCTTCTGAGTTCGATGATCTTGCTTCTGCATTCGACCAATACGCCAAATCTCAGCAGTCGACGATCTTCCTTCTGAGTTCAATGATCTTGCTTCTGCGTTCGACGAACACGCCAAATCTCAGCGGTCATGGATCTTCCTTCTAAGTTCGACGATCTTGCTTCTGCGTTCGACGAACACGCCAAATCTCAGCGGTCGTCGATCTTCCTTCTGAGTTCGACGATCTTGCTTCTGCGTTCGACGAACACGCCAAATCTCAGCGTTCGTCGATCTTACTTCTGAGTTCGCTTTACTCATTATCATGATGACAAGCATACTTTGTCGATGATATCTCCTATTCTTCTCGACGACATTTCTTTAACATCCTGAGATTATAAGTTAGAGAAGTAATCAAATACAAGGTGAAGATTTCTTGACTTGGTGACTTCTTCAAATCAGGAATCATGTGGGCAAGATTCCCAACAATCTCCCCCTATTTGAAGAAGTCGGAATCTCAATTCAAGATGACTTTCACTAGACAATAAATATTATAATCTTAACTTTGAGCATGTAAGATTGTACTTATCTTTGTTGAACTCCCTGAGTGCATCAACCCTGTGGCTCCCCTTGATTTGATGTCTGTTCTTTACGGCTCCCCCTACTTCTTTGCTCCCCCTATCTTTGAGGTCTTCTTGAGCAATCTTGTCTTGAACATTTGATGCCCTTTTCCTTTCTCCCCCTTTCTGAGTTCTTTCCGGGAGCTTCTTTTAAGTAGACAATAGTCCAAGGCTCCCCCTTGCTCGGTTATAGTTCATCCAAATCCTGAAAGGTTGTCTAACCAATCATCTAGAAAGGGATTAGTGAAAACTAAGTAGAGGATTACTCAAAGTTCAACATTCCTAGTTGGAATTTGAAGAAGTTGAACTTAGCTTCATCTAGGGGATTTGTAAATATATCAGCCACTTGTTTGTCTGTTGGGACAAACTCAAGGGTGACATCTTCATTTTCCACATGCTCCCTGATGAAGTGATACCTGATCTCAATATGCTTAGTTCTGCTGTGAGAGACAGGATTCTTAGCAATTGAGATTGCGCTTGAAGAGTCACAAAAGATGGGCATTTTGGTCATCTTTAGGTTGTAATCATCAAGTTGATGTTTGATCCATAACAGTTGGGCACAGCAGCTTCCAGCCGAGATATATTCTGATTCTGCTGTTGATATTGCCACACTTGTCTGCTTCTTACTGCTCCAAGAGATCAGTCTTCCACCAAGGAATTGACATGTCCCTGATGTACTTTTCCTGTCTTCCTTGCACCCTGCATAATCTGCATCTGAATGTATAGCATAACCTGCATAACCTACATAACCTGCATCTGATTTCTAGCGTAGACCCATGTATGATATTTTGCTAGCTAAGCACACAGGGTGTAGGGCACGTTATCAGTTATCAGCAGGCAATAACTAGATATAGCAGTAATTGCATTTTTATGAATACCATGCACATTAAGAATAGCATGCCACAATAATATCACAGGCATATGCCTTATAAGCAGGCATATATAAATGTTCTTATACTAGAATTGTTCATATATAAGACTGGTTATTTAACTGGACCAAATGTTCTTTATGTAATATTAACTTAAGAAATGACTGTCGTTCAATCATTTTTAAACGGGATGTCTTCTTATGCCTTGCTGGAGCTGGCTTCCTTTGCTTCCTTTTTCTTCTGTCTTCTGTAAGAGTGAATCGGCTTTGGAATCTTCTTTGGAGGAGGAGGGGGACCATGGGGAAAAGCCATCTTATGTCTTGTTCTCTCTTCTAGATTTTTCACGTGACGATTCCATTCGGTGGAGGAGTACACTCTCTCATGGTCCTTCTGACCGTGTCTAAACGCTATCTAGGATTCAGTGATGATTTCGTTCGAGCGAGGACTCCACCGGCTAGAATCTGGGTCCAGTTGGACCTCATCTACTCTTTTCTTCCTGTACTTTTCGCAGGAGATTTTCCTTTTCTTTCTGGTTGTTGCAGATTCACCCGATTCATTTTCAGAGTCGGGGCTGGTGGAGAGTTCAGTGTGTATATATTCGAAGGGGGGAACTTGAAGCGCTTGCTTTACTTGATTACTTACCCATTTCGCTTGGTGCGAGCAAGCAGCGATGCCTCCCTTGATTTCCTCCTGAATTTCTTCTCTAATCATCATTTCCCCGTCTTGGATTACTTATTTTACTGACTCCTTTAGTTCAAATATCTGTTCAAGAGTTTCTTGATCCCCGACATCAATAAAGTTTCTTAGTTCCAGAAGACGAGCGTCTAGGGTTTGCTCATGGTTGGTGAGTCTGTTCATGATGAGGACCGTGGACTCCGCATGTTGAGTTTGCAGTTGAGTTATGTCCTCCTTTATTGACTTTACTTCCTCCTTCATCTCATCCCTGATTTTGTTTACTTTTTTTCTATAAGAGCTTCCATTCGCTCCCACAGAATCTCGTCTGTTCCTTTTTCGGTTGACATTGTTCCTGGGAAGACGATAGATCAGATACGAAGAGGTGGTTTGTCGAGGAATGTATTAGGGCTAATGAGCTACATCCTTGACATTCACTCTACTTATAGTGGGAGTAGGTGAAGGGGCGCGCACTAATTTTTGAGTTTATCGAGGAATCAATGTATGCTGCATCGAGCGGATCTGATTTATCTACTTTAATAATATTTATGTTATTTAGACGCTGTTCCGACGGTACTATTTTGTCATTAAAACGCGTCTAGGATACGCATTCTTCCTAACGCGTCTGCCTAAGGCATTCTTCCACCCTGCTTGGGTGTTGTCTTTTGGTACCAACCCTACACTAAGATTGTTAGTGTGCTAATTTTGCTGTTCTGCCGATGGGTTAGAACAGCCACCTTGTCCAAGGCCCAGATTTGCTTCTGGTGGGCACTTGGACTACCTGCAAGACAAGATTACAATCCCTTGGGAACCCAAATGAATTTGGGTCCTTGGAATTTGTTAGCATTAATAGGCATACTAGATTTAATTACTCCAGGGTATACATAGTTGTAATGAATAAAGCGTTTTGCAGGTTTAGCATTTGTTACCATTGGAGCAGTTGGATTATACCAACAATCGATTGCAATGTGGCCTGTCTTGCCACAGCCCCAGCATTCAAACCTGTTGAATCACCTTTTCGGACTGACTTTGTGAATTGGGGTTCTTTGTGTGTGAACAAATGAATGAAGCAAAGAAGGTGAGCTATGCTGATGGTAGATGTGATCACCATTCACAGTTTCCCTTCTAGATTCATTGTTCTTTATTGATCTCTTCTCTATTCTAAACTCAGCCAGTTCCTGCCTCCTCACAACTTTCTGGGGTACCTTTGAGGTCTTGGACATGTTCTTTGCTTCACTTGTGGAGCTCCATTTTTTGAGATTCCCATGATCGGGTTGCCCAGCCTTCCTGATGGAGGGTAAGTTTACCTTCATCAAGCTAGCCTTCATCCCGCAGGGTCTGTCTGATCTATCTTCCTTAAAGCATTCCAGCTCCCTTCTTTGAGTGGAGCAGCAACCATCAATCAGTGGAAGAGAGGTCTCTGGTTTGAAGGAGCTTGCTACTGGGTTTCCTTTAATGGAAAATTTGTCCGACATACTTCTGACTTTATTAGCCCTCGTCTTCAGGAAACCCGCCTGATTTCTATCCTTCTTTAGAAGCATAATCTCCTTGGTGAGAGAGTAGCATGCTTCCCTGCTATCTACCAGCGCCTTCATAGTTTTTCCAAACTTGCACATCAGGTCAAGGTTGGAGTTTGCAATGTAGTCTCTCTTGAGCTGGCAGAAATCTGCGTTCTCCAGAGTCATCCTTTCAGCCTTTTCCGAGAGATCGGAGTTTCTGGCTTGAAGATTTAAGATCTCATCAGCTTGCTTCCTACAGATCTCCTTGCTCCTTCTGAGTTCTTCTAGAAGATCCTCATAAGTGTCTGAGGGACACATTTTGGAATCTGAATCGGTATTAGATAATGGAGCCCTTATGCCTTCTTGTTCAGGTAAGTTTTCATCCTGGACTTCTTCCTCTGATTCAGATAGGACAGTCAATCCAAACTGAGCTTCCTCCTCTGCATCTGAGTTGCTTGAGTCGATATCACTCACGGTTTTATTCTTCCCACTAGCCGCAGTACTTCTAACTTTGGAGGATCCTTCCATGTGGACTGTCAGTGAGTTCCACATCTCCTTAGTTGTTGTGCATTGGATCAACTTTTGGAGTATAAGAGGATCAACTGCATCAGCTATGATGTTTCTGGCTTTCTTGTCCAAGTTGACTAGAAGAGTCTCATCTTTTAACATTGTCATGGAGGGACCTTCTTGAATAATCAAGAACATTCGGGGATCCATTGCCTCCATGTATATTTTTGCTCTTATTTTCCAAAGGGCAAAATTCTCCCTGGAACAGATAGCTATTCTTGAATCCATAGCTATGATATTTGGACACCCAATGGCAGATATGTTCAAGTTGTTTAAGCTTTTCTTTGAACAATCTCGCTTTGATACCACTTGTTGTTTATTGGGTGTCAACTTATCACCTAGAGGGGGGGGGGGGGGGGGGGGGGGGGGGGGTGTGAATAGGTTTTTACAAATTATATTATCCCCTTTTTGGTGTTCTTGATTTCTGGTTAACAGATCTATAAAGTAGAAAGCACAACGCAGAAAACACTCAACGATCTATAGAGGTTCCTCAAGACCGGGTGTCTTGAGTAGTCCTCTGTCCCTCTGTGCCTACCCAGCAGTGTGCCAGGCTCGGCAAACTCCGCCAAAAACTTCAGGCCCTAAAGCCTTACAACACAGACCCGGAAGTCCCAACAGCCTAGGCCCGCAAGCCCCTACTGCCCCCGAGCCCGCAAGCTCGACACTCAGGCCCTCAAGCACTACAACACGGACCCGCAAGTCCCAACAGCCTAGGCCCGCAAGCCCCTACTTCCCCCGAGCCCGCAAGCTTGACAAGTCGCACTCGCAAGTGCACTTCCCTGTCCCTCAAGCCTCACAGCTCTCCAGCCCTCAAGCTAGACGGTTTGGCCAGCAAGCCTTACAATAAATTACAGTGAAAAACTATTACTTTGCCTGATGGTGATTGGCGACTTTAGCCTGATGAAGATTGGCTTCTTTAGGTTGAAGAAGATTCTTCTTGATCTGGAGATTCAGCACTGAGCCTTCTTCAGCCTTCACTTCTTTTGCCTGATGTTGATCGGCAACTTATCAGTCGATGATGATGACTGATTCTTTAGAGAGCTCCTGATGCTTGCTCTCTACTTGATCTTTCTCTTCTCCGCCGAGAATACTATTCTATTGAAGTGTAGCGGCGGGATACTTTTTTGTATAATTTTTCATGTTCCCAGTAGATTGATTTCTAGGGAAACCACTGTTCCCTTTTATAGTTCTGAGAGCAACTTCTCAACGGTCATGAAAAAGTGTCCTTTAATGTCAGACGCCCATTCTATAAGAGCACGCGCCGATTGGACAATCAGGCGGCGGCATTAAATGCTGACAGCATGTCCGTAACATTTAAATCTGTCTCGACGATATTTCCATCGTTACGACGTCATGGACAATATCTTGACGACAGGACTTTGTCGATGCCTTGGTCTTCTTACTTCTCCCACTGATGCTAATATCTCGACGATGCGAGACATTTTGATGCTTCTGCATATACGACGATATGCTATCTTGGACTGTGTCGTCGTAATCACCTTGGCTTCTCAACGACATGCCTTCTTTACGACGATGTTTGTTCTTTCTTAACGACAAGCCCACTTTGGTGAAGTCGACGATACTGTGTCGTCTCTGCGTTCGACGATCTTGTCGAGTCTCAGCGGTCGATGATCTTCCTTCTGAGTTCGATGATCTTGCTTCTGCGTTCGACAAATACGCCAAATCTCAGCGGTGGACGATCTTCCTTCTGAGTTCGACGATCTTGCTTCAGCGTTCGACGAACACGCCAAATCTCAGCGGTCGTCGATCTTCCTTCTGAGTTTGACGATCTTGCTTTTGCGTTCGACGAACACGCCAAATCTCAGCGGTCGTCGATCTTCCTTCTGAGTTCGACGATCTTGCTTCTGCATTCGACGAACACGCCAAATCTCAGCGGTTGTCGATCTTCCTTCTGAGTTCACTTTACTCATTATCATGACGACAAGCATACTTAGTCGACGATATCTCCTATTCTTCTCGACGACATTTCTTTAACTTCCTGAGATTATAAGCTAGAGAAGTAATCAAATATAAGGTGAAGTTTTCTTGACTTGGTGACTTCTTCAAATCAGGAATCATGTGGGCAAGATTCCCAACACAACCCATGCTATCAAGCACCCAAGGACTCCTAACCATGTCCATAACATAGTTACCATTACAAGTTCAATCGATGCTACTTAACATAAAAGGACCTACCAACCGGGTCCTTAACGAACACCTTAGGATATAATATATCCTATAATCCACACCAACCATCCTGCTCCTCATACCGAGTTGTCATAACTCTCGTGCAGCGCATGTGTATATAAGGGAAATAATCTCCTTGATCCTATTGGACAACTTGTGTGATTAATGTCACGTTTCCAAATTCCTTGTCTAAATGAGCACCTAACATTCCAATTCAGCTTAATAAATTATAACAACACACTTAATTTAAGACTCAATTCAAAGTCAAATCCGCTGAAACTTCTACCATAGGTTATAATTAATGTCTCAATCATTCTCATCAAATTTTGACCTCAATGTATTACGCAATACTTATTTATGGTGCTCTAAATTTATATGATACGACAAGCAATTTCATGGTAAATATATATCCAAAAATTCTAAAACTAAATAGGGGTGATCACAATATCAGCAGGCACATCTGTACCAAAATGTATAAGAATCCTATAAATATTTTGAGAGAAATCAGTAAAATATTAAAACTCTGTACATATCCATTAAAGTTTACTAAAATAGGATTTTTGGGAGCTACAGACCACCAAAAATAATGTGTCACCCCATTCCGAAAAGGTATCGCCAAGCCCTACAACTTTTGTGTTGAGCCCAAGGTCCAGATCTAAGCCTAACCTATCTAAAATCAGGTTTGAACCCAGCAGAGTAAATCTGGACAGCAAGCTGTCCTGTACATACACCGCATCATTTTCTGCACAACCATTTTCGATTTTATTTTGTCGGAGCTACAGAGCTCCCCTGAAAACTCACAACTACTCGTTGGAAAGGTATTTCCTAGGGCTACAACTTTCCTGTTGAGACCAAGACCTGAATGTGGCTGGATCACACCTAAAAATAGGCTTGAAGTCCATCGCGTACACACAATAGATTTCTATCTAAATATTATAAAATCAGCACGGATCTTAAGACAGATGAACATCATTTGTTCATCTTCTTCCTCCAGCACACAAATATATTATTTCGCCTTCTCTCCTCCAATACTCCCTCAATAAACCACCATTCTTCACAAAATCAGTTCCTACAGCTTTGTATTGAAGAGAGGAGTTGATTGAAGAGATTCTCTCGTCGAACGACGCCCTAGAACATAAGTTCTAACGTGGTCTCTCCCTAGAAAACTCCATTAAACTCACCAAGTTCAAGCTCTTTTGAGCTGACATCTCTCCTAAAATAGATCTAAAGATCTAGCACAAGGGAGAGGGGGCGAAAGTCAACTGATTTGCGGCCATAGATCGAGTTTGTCTTCTTGGCGGCATGGTGGCGGTGATCTCCGGTGATCTTGTCCTTGGCTTTTTTTCTTCTTAGCTTTGTTCTTCTAAGGAAAGAGGATGGCTGGTTTGGTCAATGGAGGAAGAAGAAGAAGAAGAAGAAGAAAAAGTTCGGAATATTTCTCCTATTTCTTACAGATGGCTTCTTGTCCAAGATTAAAAAGAATTTGAATACTTTAATGTTCTTCCCATGCTCTAGATTGGACAACACCACCACGTGTCACCATTCTATAGGACCACTTTAATTACAAGACATAAAATAGACTTTAAACAAGTCAGAAATCTCTTATCCATTCGACACACATCCCGAAACATCAAAAGAATCGGAAAAATCTGTAAAGGGCTGATACTCGACAGATTTGTCAAGTGGTTTCGACGAATCGTTGAGTCCACTCGATGAATCATTGAGACCATCGAGGCGGACTATATGGACCATCGAGACCAATTTGACGGACCGTCGAGACCTATTCGACGGATTTGCAGAGTTCTCTCGACGAACCGTTGACACTGTCGAGTCTTCTCAATGGATTCATTGAGTGGTCTCGACAAATCATCGAGTCCACTCGACGAATCGTCGAGTCTTCAAGATGGATTTGTCGAGTGGTCTCGACGAATCGTCGAGTCCACTCGACGAATCGTCAAGACCGTCGAGTTTTCTCGTCAATTTCGTCAAGTCTTTTAACGCGGGCATCTTTTCCTCGCTCAAGTGCACTACGAGCCCGAGTCAACTTACGAACACGCGTTCAAGGGGCCTAGCGCAAATCGGGATGTTACACCGAACCTCTACCCGATGCACGTTTTAACATGCTTAGGTTAGAATTGGGCGTCTTAGAAATATCTCATTAATCCCTATAAAATGCTATCAAATTTTTTTTGTCTCTTTTTATATTTGTTTGTAAATTTTCTTTAAAAAAATCCAAAAAACCAATAAAAATATAAAAACAATTTTTTTTTAAAAACAACCAAAAACATGCTAAAAGTGCCTTCTAATCAACTTTATAATCTCTAAAAATTCAATAGTAAGAAGGCTTCTTTATAATACAAATTAATTATGAAAAACATTTTTCAAAAAATCAATATTTTCAGTTCTGTTTTGGCGTTAAGAAGCTAACGCTTGGCGTTAGCCCCTTTGCTCCAAAAATTTTTCTGTCATTTTGAAAAATTTCTGGTATTATTGTAATGCAGTATTTTATTTTTATTTCTCTGTTTTAAGAAGTTTTCTATTCTTTATATTTTTGTAAG
Source organism: Dactylorhiza incarnata (assembly GCA_033032865.1). Lineage (NCBI taxonomy): Eukaryota > Viridiplantae > Streptophyta > Magnoliopsida > Asparagales > Orchidaceae > Dactylorhiza > Dactylorhiza incarnata. The sequence goes on from JAWHQI010000040.1 coordinate 11,633,556, forward strand.
AACATGATTAAAAAATGTTTTTGCTTAAATGCTTAAATCAAGGATGATTATTTTTATTACTTAAAGATTATTTACAATGTTTCTTAGAAAACCTTGTTTTGTTTTTATCAAGCCTTGAATATTATCTTAAAATGTGCAAATGAATTTTGTTATAGATTACATGTGTAGAAATGCTTTTACATGCCTCTAAGTATGAGTAAAGACTTGTCTTTGATAATGATTTTCTCACTCACCTTTTTGTTAATCTACATGTGTTTTAAATCCTATTTTAGCATGATTGTGTAGCATAAGAACTTATCAATTTTTGAATTTCATAAATAGTTTACCTACACAAAATTGAATCATTCTTGCAATTATTTGTTTTTCATGCACTTGTGATTAGAGAAATGTGGTATTTCAAATAAAAATTTATATGTTTGCAAAAACAAGTGAATTTGGAGTCCTTTGTCAAAAAAAAAACAAAATTTAAATAAAAAGACTAAGGAAAACTCCACCAAAAATTGTAAAGTGTCTTGTGCAAACAATTTTTTTTGCCCACTTCTCTTTAAAAATAAAAAACTTTATGTGCATTGAAATTTGTGGAAGTAAAGTTGTTTATGTTTATTTCAAGTTATGTTCTTAAATTACATTCTTTCATGTGGTTTGATTTATACACTTCTATACTTTATCAAAACACCTTTATTGAACACATATTATCATTTATAACACTTTCGCTCATGAGAATTGGACCTAAAGCTTATCTACACTATTCTCTATAATCTTGAGTAAATGCACTTGATAGCCAAGCATAATCTTTACAATGTTTATGTTTACATGAAATGCAAATTAATTTACATTGTAAAGCATATCTTTTCTTGATATTTGTAATCATGCTTGCTAACTTTCTATACCATTTCCAAATGTACTTGCTACTTTTGTATCTAAATTCACACATCTACTTATTTGAACTAACACTTGGTATCTAAATTATTATATTTTGTACTTACAAAATCTTAAAGATGTTCAAAATTGCTTTCGCTGTGTTCACTATTTTTAAACAAGTTGTTATTATATCTACATAGTGCATATCATTTCATATTGTTACTACTCTAACCCACCTCCTTTTGATTATAACCAAAGTGGGAGAATAAATTGAAGAAATAAATTGTAGATATAAATTGAAGATATCTATTATTTAGGGGGAGTAAAATAGAAAATGCATGCATGTAGGGGGAGTATGCATGTTTGTCATGCTTATCATATACTATAAACACTCCTCTAATTATGTTTTATTTCTTATTAGTGGATTTGTTATTATCAAAAGGGGGAGATTGCCGGAGCTTGCGTTCCACATCTATTGGTTTGAGAATAACAAATCACACTATGTATTTGATCTTGCTTGTGTTTCTAGTGTGCAGGTACAATAGATACATATACCTATGAATTGGATGTTGTTTTGTGACGATTCTCTGAAAAGAGAGCTAACGCCTCACATTAGAAGTTAACGCCCTACATTAACTTTCATCGAAAAGGGATGTTGTCGAGACATGGAGAAGAAGTATCGTCGAGACGTGGAGAAGAAGTATCGTCAAGACGTGGAGAAGAAATATCATCGAGAACCAAGAGCCAACACCAACGTTGGAGCTAACGCTCGCGTTGAGTCCACGATCTTCCATAACTACGACGATTGCACGATCTCACCCACATCCATACATGGTCCCTAATGCTGGTGTTAACTTCTTAATGCCTGGCATTAGCTCCCGTGCCTATTTAAAGAGCTGATTTCATTGTTCAAAGATGCTGATCTCATATCTTCATTCCAAATTTTTGAGAGAGCATTTCATCCCCGAATTCAGAGAGTACTCCTAACACCACCATTGAGGAACAAGAGTGAGAAGGATATTTCCAACGGTCAAATTTGAAGAAGGAAGCTTACTTCAACTCCGACGATGGTCATTGCATGTCTTCAACATCTCCTTCAGAGCTCTTCATTATAGGGAGTCTTTATTCTGAATTTACTTCTATCTTTTCATTATTTTCTTGTAACGGTAGTGAATTCGTCATCTTGCGTGTGGCGACTAGGATGTGTTTGGTTTAGGGCAGAATTTACCACCATGTGCGTGGCGACTAGGTCAAGGGTGGATCTAGGGGGTGGGTAGAGGCCTTATTTGGGGAAAGATAGGCTATAGCCAACCGGTCCTTGGGAGAAGGATCGGTGAAGGAACAAAAAGTGATTTTTACATTGTCACCTTTAACTTCAAGCATTACTGAAATTTTTTCTTTGTAATTCTCTTTGAAATATAATATTCATTTTCATTATCTCTGTATTTCTGGAATGGTATTTCATTTAAGTTTTTATAAGTAAAATCACATTGACATAATTCTGTGAAGCCTAATTTTTTGGAGAGCTAATGCCCAGCGTTAACTCTTAAAGCTGGCGTTAGCAACAGTAATAAAAAAGTTTCATTTTTTTTTATAAATCTCTCTATTTTACTTTAAAATTCGTAAACCCCATATTCACCCCCCTCTAAGGGCGCCATAAGATCCAACAAAGTTTAAGTCTGGGGGTGTGGTGCATCCGCGCTTTTAGTGGCTGCTTGATTAGCTTTATTACATTAACTCAATTTGGGTTTAGTGTGAAAGCCTTCATGTTTATCATTGTATACCCTTCCAAAACCCAAGCCTCATCTCTATCCAAAAGTCCTACTGACTCACGCAGTGAACCAAACGAGTGTCATGGAGAGAGTGTGAATGGGTGTGCTTATGGCCACCTACATTGACGGATTTCAATGGAGATTGTTTCGAGCACCGGTCGTGGGCAACATTCACCTCAGTGAGCAGTCTACTTTTTTCATATGCCTGACCGAACAATTCACCGAGATTCGACTTTTGAGTAGAAATAATATATCATTACGCTCTTAGATATTTATAAACTACTTTGTATAACTAAAAAAATCCTTTTATTGTATTTCTATATATGTGAGTATGTGACTTCGCATTGTACTCCGCTTTCGCAATTACTAAGCCAACTAGCATTTTTCTCATCCACATGAGGGATAGTTTACTCAGGACAAGCAAATGGTTAAGTCTGAGGGTGTGATGAGTATGATATTTACACTATTTTATGGATTCATTCGGGCTTGTTTTCACTTGTGTGCACTACATTTTCAAGTCATAATCGCTTGTATTTCACTTGTATTTGCTTTCACGCTGTGTGCACTGTTTAGGCCCATTTTGGTGTACAATTGTGCTCTATGTTGTTGGGGGTAAGCACATGGTGCTCCCCAACCCTTTTTTATGTATTTGGATTGAGATAGAAGGGTGTTCCCAGCTGTGTGATTGTTGTGCAGGTGGGTGGATCATCCATTTTGCCCAGATATCATGTTTGCATCAATCGCACGACCATGTGTTTCCCTGACGCATGGATCATCTGCGGCTTATAATGGTGTTCTGCCTCTGCTCATGCGATTTGTTTACGCACGGGCAGTTTGCCCATGCATAAGTAAAATCGCACGATCTTTCTTTGTGTCCAATTTTGCATCAGTCTTATTACTCGTGCGTTTGCTTCATGCATGGTTGGACTCAATCGTGTGCAAAGGAAACGCACGATCTCCTGTTGTTAGCCCGAATTCTTGCTTTTGAAATTTGCCCTTGCGTTTGTACGCACGGTCGGTTTCGACCGTGCGTGAGTAAAATCGCACGGGAGATCTGGGTCGTCTTCCTGGGCTTCCTATGCTATAAATTATGCACAGTCCATGCACAGTCGTGCGATCGACCGTGCGTGACCAATTTTCTAACAATTTACTATGTCAGCCTGAAGTTTCGCCATTTTCCAGAGGTAAACGCTGAGCCTGCCATTTTCGCACCAGTTTTGCCCTTTTCATCTCTCCACCACCGCCCACTATTTGGAGTTCCTACTGCTTCCTCCTTGGCCTCCTTCGTCATTCGTGACCTTCAAAGCTTCATTCCAAAATATTTCCTGTTGCATTCAAGGATTCTCCGGCGAGATCTAGCTTGAGATATACTCCGAAGAAGACCGGTAATGTGGAGGAAGGTGACAACTCCTCTAAACCCCGGACGGCAACTGAAGAACGAGTTCTGATGAGGCGTGAAAAACCTACAACTCCAGCCGCAAACCTTCAGCGAGTCTTAGAGCTTGGGTTTACTCTTTCCTCCTTGCATTGTTACAGTTATTTCTTGTGGATGTGTATTTGTTGAGAATGATGATCATAAACTGTTTGTTAATGTTAATTTTAATTTCACATTTGTGAAACCCTTTCAGATTTATGTGAGTTGAGGGGTGCTCCATTGTGGTTTCCATTTAACCATCGTGTTGTGTACCGCACTAGCAATTGCTAGCTGTGTGCTTAGTGACTATGTGCTTACGACCCACACTCCGCCGGTTACGAATCATCCATCCGCAAGCCTTCTCGTTCATACACATGCTCACTCGTCCTCCCGCCATGCGAAGCGGTGCAGTCAACCCGCATTAATAATTTAGTTTTCTTTATTTGTGTCTCTCACAACCAATCAAAACCCTTTTTAATTAGAAGAAATATTTATAATTAGTTTCCTAGCGATAAAATCACACAACCCAACATGCATTCCTTGATATTGATACTTGGGAATTTATTCTCCCATTTTATATTACTTGAATGATCAGAACACTATCGTGTCATGCCGCAGTCTCGCTCCCGCCTATAGTGGTGTATAAGATTTGAGCATCAGGAATCTCTCTTTGTTCTTACTGTTTTGTGGTGGGACCTCCTCACTATAGCTCGCGAGGTTTGTTTCTAATTACCCAAGTTGTGAGTGAGGTTTTTTGCATAGAGTGCCCGATCTAGCATTCTAACTTAGGAGAAGTAAGCGCAAGCTACACCCAATTGGTCTGACCTCGTCTTAAACTGTGGTTTTTGAGTTCATCACATATCCCAAAATTAATCGTGATCACCCAAAGTTCTCTAATTAGAGAAACTAGGTTCCATGACCACAATAAATTCTTAATGGAAAATAAGAAAACATTGCATAATCCTAAAACCAAGAAGAGGGAGTCATTAACTTTCTTAATTTTCTTCCCGCCATGGGAAACTTGAAAATCATGGAGGATTGCGATTAGAGAAGCACACTCTTCTCATTGTAAGAGATGGATCGCAAACAGAACACTTGGATCTCCTTTATTGGAGTCCTTTTTCTCCTTCCCCTAACTGATTCCTTCTTTCTTTCTCACCCTAAAAAGAGAAAAAACTGACTAAAATGAAGGATCTTCGGCCCTCTTACAAATTAAATCATCCTGAGGTGTAATCTAGGCCATTGGATTTGATCGACAACTCAGATTAAAACATTAAAATATGATTTAAGTTGGCTAAGTACTAAATTGCATGCCATAAAAAATGTGGAGTTTGTAATTGGCGATAAGGTGTATGATAGTACATTATTTATGTTTATTTTACTAAAGTTATTATGTATTAAATAATTAGTTATTTCCATATTTTGTATTAATAATGGGCTAAAATCAACTTATTTTCATTTTCAGGGATTTTTGGGCTGCTAATAGCAATTTGGAGCTAACAACCATGATCAGAAGAATTTTGGGGCTTTTCTGCCAAAAATCCAAGTTACACGCCCTAGGTCACACCCGTGATCTAGGAGTCGGACTCCTGTCACGACAATGTTCATTCTAGAAACTCAAGAACTGCTTCTGGTGCAATTTCAGCTTACACGCCCTAGGTCACGCCTGTGACCATAGGGAATGCCTCTGGAGTCACGGCCAGGATGCTACCCGCGGACCAGTACTCCTTGCATGCTCAATTAAAAATACACAACCTCAGTCATGCCCATGACCAGAGAGCGTGATTCAATATCACGTACATGACTTCTTCCGCGATCCAGAAACTGCCGCCAGCTCACTTTAAAGTTACAAAGTCTTGGTCATGCCCATGACCAGAGTGCGTGACGTCTGATTAATTGTGCAAATGGCATCTAATTACTCCCGCACGTGCCCATTTAAGATCTAGCCAAACACGCCCGGTTACACGCCCGTGTTTGAGGGCATGTAATGTCGAGTTACGTCAATTTTGGCAGTTTCTTGCCCAATGTTCCTGGGTTTTTTAAGAAAGTAGTTATTCTCATACATGCCCTTGGTAACAGGCGTGACTAAAGGCGTGACTCCCCATTTTTCACCTATAAAGGCAGGAACCTCTAGAAGCTGAGGAGTTCAATTTTGGAGTTTGTTTTCAACATTGTTTTACTATTTTCTTGTACTAGCTTGTTTCTTTACAAGTTGTAAGTTCTAATTTTTGCAATTTCAATTCATGTATTGTAGTTCACTTTTATTTCTTTAGACCATGTCTTCTCCTACCTCTACTTGTATTCACATCATCATGATGAGTAACTAAACTCCATTTAGCACTTGGTCATGATGAACTTTGGAATGAAATAAAATGAGTTTTGAATTTTTCTAAATTAGCAAGCTCTCTTTTTAAATATCTTCGATTTATCTTTGATGTACTTCACTTTGATTTCATATGACTAGAATATGACTTTCAATCTAAGATATGTATTCTAGTTGATCGAGAAATCCGTGCATACGAGGAGATCGCTCAAAGATAAAAGGAGTTGCATGCACTCCTCGAGAGAGGTCGACATAAATCTTCTTGATTTGAGTCAAATCCAATAGTGGGATTCACAGCTTAAAGCAAGCTTAGGGGTTTCGACTGGCCGAGGGGTCTTAATTGATCAACCTAAGGTAAGTTGGTAGTATTCCTCGAGAGAGGTGCTATCATGTTTTGGGAACCTCCACGGTCGAAGTTATTTTATTAAGAGCTTTGCGAATTTAAGTTTATAAATTTCTATTTTATTCAAATGGGATTCTAGACCAAGTGCTTATCTCTTAATCATCAATTCTGAATTACTCATAATCATTTTCTGAAACAAAACACAACTTTTGAACAATAAAATAGTAGCTCTTCTTTGTGAGTAGAAGTACTCAACAACCCGAAAATAATACGACCCTTGATTTCTTAAATCCTATACTATAAAACGATATTTACACTTGCCTTATTGGATTATATGTGGATCACATATTAAATATTATGCATCACATTTTTATCTATCAAGTTTTTTCGCGCCGTTGTCGGGGAATTATTGTTGATATTTTGAAAGCTTAGTTCTATTAATTTTATCACTTTCTCCTTTATCTTTTCTTTTTCTCTTTCAAAATAAACTTATCAAGGTGTAATTAAATTCTTAGAAAGGAAGATTTGGGTTATCACCCCCATCTTATCTCCTAGTACTGATGTGAATCCTTCACCGGGTAGTTCTCGAGAAATCTAATACTAATTAAATCTTTAATTAAATTATCTTATTTTTTTTATATTTTTTTCTACTTTCTCGTCAACTCCTATGTTTTTTCTTTTTGGTGTATGACCCGAGGGAATCCGTCAGATCATGAATTGGATCCGAAAATCGAGCAAACCATTCGGCGACGCTTAAGATTCCAAGGAACAAATTCTCAAGATCCGATTGAGGAATCCGTAGGTGACACTTCTTCTCTGAATACCTTGTCTTCTTCTTCTTCTCCCTCCTCCTCTTCTTCTTCTAATATGGGTAATCAGAATTCGCATTCGGCGACGCTTAAGATTCCTATGAACAAATTCTCATGATCTGATTGAGGAATTCGTAGGTGACACTTCTTCTCTGAATCCTTTTCTTCTTCTTCTCCCTCCTCCTCTTCTTCTTCTAATATGGCTGAGCCGAATTCGTATGCTGCCGCTAACGGACTATGTTCTATTATGCTCGACCTAATATGGAAGATACCACGTCTAGTATTGTTTGTCCTACTATTGCGAACAATATATTTGAGTTGAAGCCAAGCATCACACAAATGGTAAAACCATATGTACAATTTGATGGGCTACAATACAAGGATCCCAACACATATATTTTTAGTTTTCTAGAAATATGCAATACTTTCAAAATAAATGGGGTTTCCGATGATGCAATAAGTCTTCAGCTTTTTTCCTTTCACTTTACGCACTAATGCCAAGCACTGGTTGAATTCTCTTCAAAAAGGATACATCACTACATGGGCCCAAATAACGGAATAATTTCTAACGAAATATTTTCCGCATGCTAAATCGGCCTAATTGCATAAGGATATTACCTCTTACTCCCAAATTGAATCTGAAACTCTTTGTGATACTTGGGAGCGTTTTAAGGAATTCTTGCATCGATGCCCCCATCATGCAATCCCCGATTGGTTGCAAATTCAAACTTTCTATAATGGCCTCAATATCCAAACACGTCAAATGATTGACATCGTCGCCGATGGAACTTTAAATAACAAAACACCGGCGGCCGCACAAGAGCTTATAGAAGGGATGGCTATGAATACTTAAGAATGGATTAAACCCTGGTCTCTCCCAAATAAATCTGTCGGGATTTATGAAATTGATTCAATTTCTAATTTGTCTCTACAGGTTGAGATTTTAAACAAAAAATAGAAGAGATAACAGCTTTCTCTTCTACACCTACCTGGGAGCCTACTCCAATCATGATGGAATAAGTGGATTAAATGGGTTATTCAAACCGACCGCCTTTCAACCCGAACAACAACCCTTACAACAACACTTATAATCCGGGTTGGAGGAATCACCCTAACTGTTCATGGAGTAATCAGGGAAATGCGGTGCATCCCCCAAATGAAAATCCACCAGGATTTCCACCACCGCAGGATCCAAAACCTCCTTCTATTGAGGAGGTGTTTTCAAAAATGCGGCTTGCAATGATTCAAGCCATCGGATCCGTCTGCAACTTGGAGAACCAAATTGGGCAACTCGCAAAAATGCTCTATGATCGCCAATAAGGAGCATTACCAGGCAATATGAAGCCCAACCCAAAGGAGCAAGCAAAAGCAATCACACTACAGAGCAGGAAGGAGGTAACTACCCCAAACAAAAAGGTTGATTCGGAGGTAATCATTTCTTCACCACGTCCTCCACAAAATAAATTTAAAGAATTTCAACCTCCTCTTCCTTACCCCACCAAATTAAAAACGGAATGGATGGATGTGCACTATGGTAAATTCTTGGAACAATTTAAACAATATCATAAAAATTTACCATTTTGCGAAGCCATCACGCAAATGCCGAAATACGCAAAATACCTAAAATCTCTTTTATCAAATAAAAGGAAATTTGAGGATATCTCTACCGTTCAATTGAATGTGGAATGTTCGGCGATTTTACTAAATAAATTGCCAAAGAAATTAATTGATCTGGGTAGTTTCTTTATCCTTTGTCTTTTTGCCGATTTATGAGTTAAACATGTGTTGGCCAATCTATGCGCTAGTATAAATTTGATGCCTTATTCTTTGTTTAAAAAATTGGGATTAGGTCTCCCACTAGAATGAGCATACAATTAGTGGATCAGTCCATGATGAGTCCCAATTATATAGGGTTTTTCGGACTCATCTGGGCCTGTTTTCTCACTCGTCCACTACACTTTCTGCGTTAAAACGCTCATATTTGCACTTTTCATCACTTTACACATAGTGCACTCTCTTCGCCTGGTAGGGTGTGCAATTGCACATTCCGTGCTGGCTGTATGCCTCTGCGGGTTCCCCATGCCTGTCTTGCTGTTAATTTGGGTGTTAGCCCTATGGCTGGTGCTATATTCGGTGGATTGGTGCAATGGTTTTGATTGTGTGCAGGTGGACTATACTCTTGAGCTGAGCACTGCAATCTGGGTAAACTGCACGACCGTGCGATTATTGTTAACGCACGATCTAAGCGATCGTGTGATTTACTCAGAGCTGTGTGTGATGATGTTCATCATGCATTTTCCTTAATGCACGATGTAATCCAATCGTGCGAGAAGGAAAATGCACGACCCACCTGGATGCTAGCAAAAATCCGAGGCCTGCCCAACCCCGCACATTTTTGGTTGCGCACGTGTGTGAACAAAAATGCATAGCCTTCCTGTAGCTTTAGGCGATGTTTATCTCTGCCATTCGCACGACCCAAAACTCATGATCGTTTGTTTTTGATCATGCGTTTCTTATTTAATCGCCCCTATTTAAGTGCATAGGTGCAGTCAACGAGAGATCGGATTTTATTTTGGGGAGCGTCGTTCTTCCACTACAGCCCGCCATTTTCATTGCTCCATCGTCACCCACCTTCGGGAGGAGTCCCGACCACCATTCTCTTATAAATCTCTAGCCGGAGCAACATCTTGGCCTCCTCCTTTGTTGATGCACCTCCAAACCTCCATTTCGAGGGACTCTTTGCTACATACATGAAGTTTTCCGGCGATGTTAGAAGTGAAGATGATTGACGGAGAAGATGGGTAAACTAGGAGGAAGTGACAACTCCTCTCCATACCCCGGATAGCAGTTGGAGCCCGAGCTCAGACAAAGACTGACAACCCTAGATTTTGGTCGTGAACCTCTGATGAGTCTCCGACCCTTTGGTTGTAATCTCACCTCCTTCATATTGCAGTACTGTTTTTCCTTTATTATATGTGTGTATGGATAATGTATGCTAAACCATGTTATGCTATTTAGTATATTTCATGTCTATGTGAAGTAGCTTTGTGGTATATGTTAGTGAGGAGCGTCTTATTCCATCCACCATCCCGCCATCACGTTCGTGTGCCGCACTAGCAATTGTTAGTGGCGTGCTTTGTGATGAGGTGCTTGCGACCCTTAATTCCGCCGGTGCAACCCATTCCATCTTTTTGCCTACTCGTCCATCCACCCTTGCGAAGTAGTGCATTCAAGAACTACGTAGTTTCCATCCCGCCAAGCAAAACAGTGCGCTCAAGTCCTGCATAGAAGTAGTTGAGTAGTTGTTTTCTTTTATTTTCCAACCCAAATAACCTCTTTTTCCGTAATCCATCCGACCTAAAGGACTTCAATATCAAGTCCTCCCTCAATAGATAACTCCACCTTACTGTGTCCCTTTGAGATCGATACTTGGGGATTCACTCCCATTTAATTTACTTGAATGATCGGTACACTGCCGTTTTGTGTCGCAGTCTTGCTCCCGCATATAGCGGTGTTGCGGATTTGTGCATCAAGTTTTTGGCGCCGTTGCCGCGGAACATAGTCGTGTGAGTTTTCTGGAGAGGGAGAGGCGAGAGGTAGAAGTTCTTCCATTTGTAAATTGAATTTTTTTTTGTTTTATTTCTTCATAATCTATTTTACAGTTTTAAAAATCAAGTTTCTGTTGATTTAATTTTTCCTTCGTGCATATTGAGTTCATTTTCTGCTTATATTATTTGTGAATCCATCTTTGCGCTAATATGTATTATTATCAACAATGTAAATGGTCCAAAGCATTAAACCATTCTAGTGATGATTGCCATCTAGGAAGCCATGATTATAATTGGTATGGTTCATCATATGAAGAAACTAGATCTTCGTACAATGAACCTACCTATTATAATTATGTGTCCCCTATGCGAGCATCGCCTTCACCGGGTTGTTTGGCTTTTCCACAGTCAAAACCTACAGGAAAGTGCTGCTTATGCTGTCGGAGTCATGATCACGCATTGAAGGACTGTGAGATATGGAAATTGCAATTGGAAGAGGATGATAAGACAACTCTCATCACCATTCCACCATTTCCATATCATACTGCTCCTCCAATTGTTGAGGACATATACGCCATGTCCCCATATCCTCATGGGAGCACGGCGGATGTGTCCACTAGCATTGCTGTTGATCATTACTACATTTTGGAGTTTTCTCCCTCTACTGTGCCATCATTTCCTGTGGATTCTATATCTGATGATCTTTCTTCACTCCTATCGGACTGTATCTCGAGTCCTGTTTCTAGTCAAATATTTTCTTGCATCAGTATGCATGTATCTAATGCTCTTATTGCCGAGTTTCTAGATGTGCAGGATGAGCCTATAGAACCCAAAGTTGTGCTGAGTTGCACTATGGAGGATATTTTCCTTAGTAAGGAGGTTTCTACCTCATCATCGGAGGAGAAGGTCCAACTCATCTTCGAAGTTCCTAGTTGCTCATATTCTTCCTGCAGTGATGTTATTGCGATCGACAATAATCCTTCTGTGAAACTTGATGGGAGTGAGACCGGGACCACTCCGCCGATTGATGTTTATTTATGTTCTTCTCTTTTATTCTTGGACCCCCCTTCTTCCGTGTCTGAGCCTGTGCAGGTTGATTCTTCACAGGGACTCCAGGAGGACTTTTGCTCACGCATATGAGGTGAGCATCCACTTATGTGAGGAGGTTGATTCCCCATCCATAGAGGAAGCTCCACTCATTGCCTTTTCTTCCTACATTCGTCCTGAAGAAGACGACACCTTGCTGGGCAAGGACATATATTTTGGTGAGAATAGTGAGGAGGACTCCTCCTCCACTTCTTACATTCTCTTCCCCCTACCTGTGCGAAGCAGTTATTACTATTTAGGTAGAGGGATTACTGTTCTGTCGCCGTATCGGTACCCATTACCGACACGGATATTAGAACAATTGCCTGTTCATTTCCTTTTTCATACTCCCATTAGCTAGAATTTTGTGGTTTCTGAATAATTCGTGTTGGGATGACAGTAACCCCAGTATCTATCTAGGAGTAGGAGTAGATCTTATTCTTGTTCTTTTGTTTGATAATCATTTTGTGTAACTACTTTTGAACTGCCCTGGATGGCTTGCAAGAATTAGTTCGCTGCTACTTTCTCTCTGTTTTTGCTTCTCTTGTGTTCTTTTATTATCCAGATGTAATTCATTTGTGTGGTAGTGGAGATTTTAATCCAAATAGGTGCACAATGCTGATTTTTACAGATCGCATGATCCATAGTCGTGCATCTGTAAAAATCGCACGATCGTGCATTTTTGCGGATTAAACCCCTGCCCAGCCGCACCGATCCGCACTCTAGGTTATTTTGTGGATCGGCTTCCTCTTCGCATTCCGCTGCTCTTTGTCGCCAATCTCCCTCTTCTTCGCCACCAAGCACCCTCCTCTCTCTCTCTCAAGCACATTCGAGGTCAGCCATGGTGCCGAAGATGCCGTTCCAAAGGAATGCGAGGGATTCTAGAGCTCTTGTTCCTCGAAGGCCAGAAATCTCCACCAAGGAGATGCTTACCTTCGAAGCTCGGGAGGAGTGTACTAGGTATGAAACTTTGCGGGGGAAAGCGCTCCATAATTTTCATTTTGTCTATTTCACGGAGCTTGAGTCCATTGACCTAGACGCGGCGGTGAGATGACTTCTTGAGGTGGGCTCTTGGGCAAACCTATTTTCCATTACGGAAGATGGGTATGCCGAGCTCACCCTCGAATTCCTCTCCACCCTCCATTGTCGTGAGGTGGTGGATGAAATCATCGGGGAGCCTATTACGATTTCATTCCGGATGCTTGGGCAGACCTTTGTTATGGGTCCAGGCATGCTGGAAGTTTACACTGAAATTTATACCCAGGCAAAACTCGAGAACACGGATGTAATCATATGTCCTCACGAGTTCTCCACGGGCATCTCCCCCAGCAAATTCCGGCAGACGATCACGGAACATGACGCGCCATATGAGGCTCGCGCTGCAAGTCCACATCTATCATTTCTCCTGCACTACGTTACATGCAACATTTTATTGGGCATTCCATCAATGCTCGAACAATGAGCCGCAATGTAGCGGGGTTGCAAGATCTCCTTTACCTGTACAACATGCATCAGCAGGTTCCCCTGCATCTTGGCAGGGTACTCGCTCAATACCTCCTGCATGAGGCATCCAATGCTCCTTTAAAATCAATAGGTGGGGCACATTATGTCTCCAGGATTGCCAAGGGCCTTGGCATCATGGAGGGTGCGCCCCAAAAGGCTGCTGGGACCGAGGGACAGATGATTACCCTGAGCATGATGCAGGCACTCAAGCTCGTGAAGAGAGTGCATTCTGGTTATGGATTCACCTATGTTCTTTGTGGGAGAGGACCGGTTGATGAGGATTACTCGTCCGATGTTCCTGAGGGTAGTTCTTCAGCGGGTTCTGCACGTCCTTCCTCCGCCGCTCCTGGACCATCTACCTTAGCTCGTTGGAGGCGTTCACCCAGGCAGGTCGAGGAGGAGATCAGTACTACAGTTGCTGAGCATCTCTCTATGCTGGAGCAATCAGTGTCGATTCTGTTGGAACATGGTCTTCCGCATCCGCTAGGTTTGAGAATAACAAATCCTATGTGTATTTGATCTTGTGTGTTCAAGTGTGCAGGTTTACTAGGTCCACATGACTCAAGGAGTACACATGTTGACTGCCCCCAAAATTGAGGTCAAAATTCGAACAAGCTCACTATCGCCGGCGGTAGCGATAGCGCCAGGCGATAGCGTTGATTAGCGCGTTTCCGGCATCGTTTTTAGAAAGGGCTAACGCCAGGCGGTAGCAGATAGCGCTGGCGGTAGCATGGCGCATAAGAGGCATAGAGCAAATTGTTGCCGCGGATGGGAGATTCTGCCGCGCAAAACGTTTCCTAATCCGGGCTAGCGCCGCGGTAGCGCTAGCGTCGGCTGTAGCGCTGAGGCTATAAATTGAATGCTTTGGCTCCGAATTCTTCATCCTCCTCCAATCCCAAACTCCAGAGCTTTGTGTCACATCAGAGAGAGGAAGATTCAGAGCGATACTCCCACAATTCCATAAAGCCTTAAGGAGATCCGTGGAGAAGATTTCAACACGCGTCATCATCGTGACGAAAGGCCGCATCGACTACGATCATACTCTGCGTGCCTTCGTCCACTTCTCCAATAGATCCACATAGAGGGAGTCTTTATATTATTGTCTTTTCATTTCATATCTTTTCTGTAAACGGTAGTGAAATCGCCTCGTGTTGGCGACTAGGTCTGGGGTAGGACTTAGGGCTGAAAATTGCCTCGTGTTGGCGACTAGATCTAGGCTAGGTCTAGGGGGTGCTCGAGGCCTTTCTGGGGATAGATTGTCTAGAGCGGCTTGAGGCCGTATCTGGGGAGAGATCGACTAAAGCCAACTGGTTCGTGGGGATACGAGTCGGTATAGAAAATAAAAAGGATTTTTATTAGTCGCCTCCGATTTCTAGCGTCACAGGAATCAAGTTTTGTAAAACATTATTTGATATTAATAAAGCATGTCTATTCATTATTGTTTAACTTGATTTCTCATTGTATTAATCTTGCAATATTTCAAAGTTTTTTTTATATAATCTAAAGTTTTTGAAAACCCTTATTCACCCCCCCCCCCCTCTAAGGGCGCCGACCGATCCAACAGATTCAGCAAGAATATTTTGTGTGGATTGGGGCTCATCTTGGCCTTGATCCCCCACGTGTTGATCCTATTCGGATGCGTTACCAGCGGAGGAATCGTCCCCCGCCTCCTGATGCTCCCTCTAGTTCTTCTCCTCCCTCGTGATGTGATATCTTGTTAGTTCTTGTTTGGCTTCGCAGGGCAGTTTAGTTGCAACTATTGTTGCAGTTTTTAGTCTTATTTTAAAAAGTTTAGTCTTGGTTATACAGTTATTGATGTACATTATTCTGCTTGGGCTTCGTCCCCAGGGTGGTTTAGAAAATTTCTATGTTATTCTCCCTTTGCTATGAGATTGTTTTGTGCTTTTGTGTGATGCTAGCATATGTTAATTTAATTGTGATATTTTATGCTATGCTTTCATTCATATTGTTTGGTAGTAGTGCTTCTCTCTGTAGGTGGAGGCTCATCGAGGTGGATTTTGATCCCCCGACCTTTCAAATTAACGCTAATCTTCTGGTATGCTCACGTGTTGTGCTTTGGGTACTCTCTTCCCCTAGCCCTCATTCAAATTTCATGATTGATCTGTTATGCTGGTTTGTTTAGTTTAAGTTTGGGGGAGAGATATTTGTTGTACTCGCTCATGGGCACTATTGTATAGCAGGCCAAAAATTGTTATTTAAGTTATTTTGTAATGTTCATATTTCATTGCACACCACTACACCCACTTGAGAGCGAGCTTATCTGCGAGCATGTTCCAAGTTTAAGTCAATTTTACTGCTTAATTGGAAAAATAGGGTTACTGGTATAGGATTGTGTAGCGGAGTAAGTTGTGACTCGTGCAGTGCTCCTAGTCAAGTGCTCCCATTTATGTAAAAAATGTGTAGAGTAGATTTCTCCTTATACTTATAGTTTATTTTATTTCTCTTAATGTAATTGTTAATTATTCTACTCGAATTGGTGAATTCCGTGTGAATCGAATGGTAGCGTAGGGATGAGTGTAGATAATTGTTAGACTCATATTGTTTGAGAATGGAGGAAGGATAATCTTTCTCGGGGGCTAAGAACTTGCCCCAAGCAATTCTTGAAGCATGGGCATAGGATAATTCATTTTCATGAGAGTGGCGTAGGCCATCATTTTGGCCCGGTTGAGCCTTTGTGCCATTCCTGATATCTCCCATCATTAACCACTTGTGCCTACCCCTTTCTCTTGATTCAGCTCCATGTTTTTATCACCAAAGATTAAACGCCGATCCTAGTCGCACAACCCAAATCTGAGCTCTTTTCATGTTTTACTTTCATTCTTGGGGTATTGATGTGGTGACTTTAATTGTAGAAAGTGTGGACGTGTTCTTTGTTTTTGTGTTAAAGAGAAAAGAAAGAAAAGAAGAAAAAAAAATAATATATATATTTGTTGACTGAGAAAAAAATGTTGAAATGAGAAAAATTCTAATTTGAATATTATTTGAAATATTGGGAGGAGGTGGTGCACACACCCAGTTCACAAAAGTCTAAGTATGGGGGTGTAGCGCACGTGCATTCGATGTTGGTGTGCGGGAAGTTGTAATTGAGCTCATTTGGGTCTAGGTGTGACAAGCCTTCATTTTTATCTTTGTTTACCTCATCGTAACCCAAGCCCCATTTAAACCTAAAGTCCTACTGACTCGTGCAATGAACCGATCTAGTGTCGTGGAGAGAATGTGTACAGGCAAGCATATGGTCCCCGTCACTAATGGATTTTAGTGGAGCTTGTCCTGAATCCTAATCTTAGACAATGTTCATCTTAGCGGTCCATCTATTTTCTCCTTACGAATGGCTAGACGATTCACCGCAATTCCTATTTTGAGTAGAATAATAACTCTGTACACTTTTTGAAATTTATAAACAATGTAGTATAATTAAAAATTATTGTTGCAATATTTTTACGCATGTGATTATGTGACTTTTCATTTTACTCTGTGCCGCAATCTCCTAACCAGCTACTATGTTTTTTCCCATTTAGCTTGAATTGGTTTGCTCGGGACGCGCAAACGGTTAAGTCTGGGGGTGTGATGAGTCCCAATTATATTGGGTTTTTTGGACTCATCTAGGCCTATTTTCTCACTCGTGCACTACACTTTCAGCGTTAAAATGCTCATATTTGCTCTTTTCATCACTTTACACATAGTGCACTCTCTTCGCCTAGTAGGGAGTGCAATTGCACATTCTGTGCTGGGGGTATGCCTCTGCGGGTTCCTCATGCCTGCATTCTGGTAAATTTGGGTGTTAGCCCTGTGGCTGGTGCTATATTATGCGGGTTGGTGCTGTGATTTTGATCGCGTGCAAGTAGACTATGCTCTTAAGCTGAACACTGCAATCTGGGTAAATCGCACGACCATGCGATTATTGTTAGCGCATGATCTAAGAGATCGTGTGATTTACTCAGAGCTATGTGTGTTGGGAAAATGACCCTCAATGTTCCCTTGATTTGAAGAGACCTCACTCTCAATGCTAAGTACAAGTTGAATTTGATAAACCCTATTTCTATCTCATAAGTATGCAGGACAAGGGCACACCATGGTGTAATGCAAGATCAGCTGAGACAAGCTCTCTGTATTAGCTGAACCGCTGAGACAAGACCAGGAGCCGCTGAGAAGGCATATGGGCAAGCTGAGCTGCAGATAGAAGAAACTGCTGAGACAATTGTCTATCTCAGCGGATCTGCTGAGACGGGATAGAAGCAACCGCTGAGATCATTGACCATCTCAACCCAACCGCTGAGACAGTTCAAACGTGATCTAGCGGATTCTGCTTTTGGCGCAAGCTGTGGAAATGCATATTGGGGACCACTAATCACTCCAATACCTGTAAGGAGGACAGCTAAGAGCTGTTGGGGGTTTATCAAGGAACTTTTGTTATTGATCTTTCTCTCCAGCACGCAAACTCAAGAACAATACTATTCCATTGACGACACCCAAGAACTGAGCTCACACAAGGCTGCAAGGAGAAAAGAAATAGCTCATCTTAATTCATCTCAAGATAGAGCAAGTAGATCCAGTTTTTCATCTGAAGAGCTGATCAAGAAGAATCAAGTTGGAGCTGAAATTCTCCTCCCTGATTCAAGACTGCAACAACAGCTATCAAGAAGAAGAAGAACAGGCTTGATCTCTTCTTCCTTCAATCTGTAAACCTAATTATATCATTTGTAGGAGCCTTTGGGTTCTGAGACTATAGGGCTTTATTGCCTGAGTGTGTAAGGCTGATTGGCCTGAGTTGTAGAGCTGAGAGGTCAGCTTGAGGTAGGACCAGGAGGTGGTCTGAGTTGTAGGAGGTGGATTCCTCTGAGGTAGGGCTGTTGTGCCTGATGTAGGGTTTGGGAAAACCTAAGAGATCCTGTGGGATCTGTGTTGTAGGCTATTGGAGCTGAGTTTGGAGAAGTTGGCTTTGTCTAACTCATTGTTAGAAAGGTGAAGGGGGAAAGAGGACTACTCAAGACACCCTGTCTTGAGGAACCTCTATAAATGCTTGTGTGTTTTCTGTGTGCTTGATTTATTACTAATACTAACTTAGAAAACAGCTAGGCTAAAGATTAAAACAAAAGAAACCTATTCACCCCCCTATAGGTGTTTAAGACTACATCCTACATAAACTATCAAGTGGTATCAGAGGTAGGTTGGTCAAGAAGGACATAACTGTCTGACCATATCCTATAAAGGAATAGTCTTATCAATCCAATGGCTTCCTCTGGATTGTATAAGGAGATGGGGACCATGAAGTTGCCCATATGCAACAAAGAAAACTTTGGTATATGGAAGCAAAGGGTTAGATTATTTATGGAAGCATCTGATCCAAGGATCTACATAACTGTAAAGCAAGGGCCTTTCACCTTTCAATCTGCCTCCACCATAGATCCAACAAGAAGAGTGCCCAAGACCTTCAATGACATGACCAAGGATGAACTTGCATTGTTCACCATGGACAAAAGAGCCCAGAACATCATAGTTAATGCTATTGATGATTCCACATTTCAAAACTTGGTACACGGCACTACTGCCAAGGAAATGTGGGACACATTAGTAGTATATATGGAAGGGACAACTGAAGTAAGGGATGATATAAAGTCACTCCTTAACCAAGAGTATGAAGCCTTCAGGCAGCTCATCAAGGAGAGCATCTCTATGTGCTATGAGAGGTTATTCAGAATAGTCAATGAGCTGAGAACCTATGAGAGAGTGTTCACTGATTATAAGTTGAATGATAAGTTCCTTAGATCTATTACAAGGGATTGGGACACAAAAATCTGTGCTATCAGGGAAGTGGCTAGGCTTGGTGAGACCCCCACTCATACACTGTTTGGAAAGCTGCTCTCTTATGAGATGCAGCTGTCTGCAAGAAAGGAAGAGGACACCTCAACAAGGGCTCAGGCAAAGTAGAAATCTGTAGCTCTCAAAGCTGACAGCTCCAAGAAAAGCAAGAGCAGGATGGTGTCTCCTCCAAGGAGAGGTGCTGAATCTGAAAAATCTAAAATCAGCCCCTTAGATAGCTCTTCCTCTGATGAAGAGTTTGATGCCTTCTCAAGGCAGCTCAAGAAGATGATGAGGAGGAAGCAATGGAAGAACAAGCCCTCCTCCTCATCACACTCCAAGAAAGACCACGAGAAACCTGAAAGACAGCGCCCAAAGGGTGACAAGTATGATTCCAAATCTAGTAAACATGTTTTAAATAACATAATTTGCTTTTGCTGTAGCAAACCTGGACATGTCATAGCTGACTGTCCAGCCAAAAGAAAGGAGAAAGCTGATAAGAAGCACCATCACCAAAAGGATAGGAAGGGTGAAAAATCCTTCCTAGCAAAGAAAGGAAAAACCTGGAGTGAATCTGAATCCTCAACTTCAGATTTAGAGAATGAAGAAGAAGCCTACATAGGGTTGTTTGCAGCAGAAGAGGATGAAGATTATCCTTATGCCAAGGTTGGATTCAGGGCCCCTCTATCACACTCAGATAGTGATATAGAGGAGTATGAAGAGGGCAATGTTCAGCTAGGCCTTATGGCCATCACTGATGAGGAGGACAGTCAGAATATCTCTGAAAATGAACAGGTATTAATTCATTCCATATCCCCTTCTGATTATGAGATTGGCCCAGAATCTAGAGCACCTTTATCAATTGGTGGAAGTGATTCAAAAGCTGAGGTAGATGTCAATCAATTGATTGACAGGTATGAAGCTCTCTTGGAAGCTCTGAAAAGGAGCAAAAAGCTAGCCAAGAGGCAAGCCCAAGAGATTGATTCCCTTAAGAAGGAAAAACAAGAATGCACTGAATCTTCTACCAAGATGAGTCAGATGTATAGGGAAATTAGCCATCTGAAGGGGATAACTATCACCCATCTGAGCACCATATCCCTGAAGAACAAGGTCATCAAGGATCTTGAGGAGAAGCTTGTGAAAGAAAGAAGCCTAGTGTCTCAATTCTCCAAGCCAAATTTTGTGCTCCCTATTATTGGCTCCTTCTCTTCTCAATCCAATAGGAGAGGACTAGGATTCAATAAAATGGAAGCAGGAGAAGGGAGTGGAGAAAAGAGCAGGGGTAAGGCTAAGCCTCAAACTATCTTTCAAAAGGTATTACTTCCTTCCAACAGGTATGCCCATGAAAGCATGTATGGTCACTGGAAAAATGGAAATACCTATAGGAAGGAAAACACTCCTTCCCATAGTGGAAGAAAGGGAATGGGATTGAGGGCTATGAAGGCTCCCCATGAGGAAATTCAAATGGCCCAACCTGGACCATTTGTATTTGGTACATTAGCCCCTTCATTCAAGAATAAGAAAGAAAGACCTTCTAAGGTTGATTCAGCCAAGAACATGACTGCTGTCAAATCAGTGGACATGTCTAATTGCTCAGTGTCTAATGCCCTCAAAACATACATTGCCCAAAAGCCAAAGCAAGCTGATGCCATTAATACAAAGACCACTAAGATTGTCCACAGATTGACTTTCAGCCAAATCCTTGCTGAAAGAAACAAGAGAAAAGTTGTTGTCTCTCCTCCTGAACATATGGACTGTGCTGTACACCCCTCAAGAAATGTTCAGAAGAGGAGATACAACATTCATGAATGTTGGTGCTGTGATTAAGTAGGACACTTTTCCATAGACTGTTGGCACAATCCTAATGTGCCATATGCAAAGATGAGCCTTCCTGTAAAGGGTGCAGCTAGTGTAAGGTCATTTCATCATGCTAACAAGTACCTAGGACCCAAAGCTATTTAGGCTCCTATGGATAACTAAACTTCTTCTTGCAGGTTATTTCAAGTACCAGCCTCAACCAAATTTGGTGCTTGGGCAGTGGGTCCTCAAGGCACATGACAGGAACAAGAAATCTTCTACATGACTACAAGGCTGTGAAGAATGGACCCAAAGTTATCTTTGGGTGGTCAGAAAAGAGAATCACCAAAGGATATGGTATGATCTCCAATGGCATAGTCTCAATTACAAGGGTAGCTTATGTTGAAGGGTTGCAACATAACCTAGTAAGCATAAGTCAACTATGTGATCTAGGATATGTCATTGAATTCCACAATGACAAGTGCTTGATTAAAAAGTCTAAAGACTTAGAGACCATTCTCTTAGGCACTAGGAGTGGGAATGTTTATTGCTTAGACTTTATATGTAGTAATTCTCTTACATCTGTTTGTCTAATAACTAATGAGAATGTGTCCCTTTGTGTTCAATGGCACAAGAGACTTGCTCACATTAACTACAAGACAATGTATATACTATTCTCTAAAAACCTTGTTAGGAATAGTCCTAATATAAAATGTATTAAAACTGGTCCATGTCATGCTTGCCAAATGGGTAAGCAAACAAGGGCCACCTATAAAAGTATTGGCTCCAAAGACACTGAAAGATGTCTTTATCTCTTGCATATGGACTTGTTTGGTCCTTTGCCAATTCAGAACCTAGGTGGGAAGTTGTATACTTTGGTGATTGTTGATGATCACTCAAAATATACATGGGTATTCTTCCTAAAGAAGAAGTCCGATACTCTAAATATCTTTATAACTCATGTCAAAGCAATTCAAAATAACTTGCAATGTGCTGTGGTCAGGACTAGAACAGACCATGGCACAAAATTTCAATCTGAAGCTATGACAAGGTTTTGTCAAGAATATGGTATCACCCAAGAGTTCTCCTCCCCAAGGACTCCACAATAAAATGGTGTGGTTGAGAGGAGGAATAGTACTTTGATAGAAGCTGGGAGAACACTGCTTAGTGACTCCTCACTCCTAGAATACTTCTGGGCTGAGGCAATCAATACTGCATGTCATGTTCTCAATAGAGCTTCCATCAATAAGTTTCATGGAATAACTCCCTATGAGATTCTGAAAGGCAAACAACCTACAATTTCATACTTTAGAATCTTTGGCTCCAAATGCTACATTTTAAACAATGGGAAATCTCAATTAACAAAGTTTGCAGAGAAATGCAATGTGGGTGTTCTGGTTGTCTATAGCTCTCATAGTAGAGCTTATAGAGTGTATAACAAGAAAAATCATGTTGTAGAGGAGTCTATGCATGTAGTATTTGATGAGACCAGCCTAATATATAAGGGATGGTCTAGATCTTCTGTCTTGACAGGAAACGAACATGATTTGGAAAGGATGTCTATACAAGACACACCAAGTAGCAGCAAAGCTTATTCTGATGCTGCCATCCCTGAAGAGGAAGAAGTCAATGCTGATGAAGACACTGTTGAACCAGCAGAAACAACATAGCAAGCTGAGAACAGACTGCATACTGCTGTAAGACATTTAAGGGATCATCCAAGAGAACAAATAATTGGAGATCAGAATCAAGGTGTATTAACGAGAAGCAGGGCTCATAATAAAGCCCTATTCTTGAGCTTCCTATCACATATGGAGCCCAAGAAGTTTGAAGAAGCCAACCAAGACACCTTTTGGATTCAAGCTATACAAGAAGAACTTCTACAATTTAAGAGATGCAAGGTATGGAAATTGGTGCCAAAACCTCAAGGACACAATATCATAAGTACCAAATGGATTTATAGGAACAAGTTAGATGAAAATGGTACAATCATAAAGAACAAGGCAAGGCTAGTAGCCAAGGGGTATAGACAGGAAGATGGGATAGACTTTGATCAAACCTTTGCCCCTGTTGCAAGGTTGGAAGCAATTAGGCTATTCCTTGCCTATGCTGCCCACAAGGGGTTCAAAGTGTATCAAATGGATGTCAAATCAGCCTTCCTCAATGGTGACTTGAAGGAAGAGGTATATGTTGAGAAATCATCAGGTTTTGTACATCCTACCCTCTCTAGTCATGTTTACTTACTTAGGAAAGCTCTTTATGGTCTTAAGCAAGCCCCAGGGCTTGGTATGAGACATTATCTAGCTTTCTCATCAAGAACAAGTTCTTGAGGGGAAAGATAGATAGCACATTGTTTCTTAGAGAAACAAGGGGCAAGTGTCTCCTAGTCCAAATATATGTTGATGACATAATATTTGGGTCTACTGATGACAACCTCTGCAAAAGGTTTGCCAACCTAATGCAGGGGGAGTTTGAGATGAGCAGTATGTGAGAGCTCAAGTACTTTTTAGGCCTCCATGTAAAATAGTCTGATGAAGGTATATTCATTTCTCAGACCAAGTATATTAGAGAGCTTATCAAGAAGTTTGGGATGGAATCAGCTTCCACCATGAAAACTCCCATGGGGTCCAACATTTCCCTGGATAAGGATGAAAGGGCAAGGCCTTTGATGAATCCATGTACAGGTGCATCATTGGATCCCTGTTATACTTAACTTCTAGTAGACCAGATATTATGTATGCTACATGTGTGTGTGCTAGGTACCAGGCATGTCCTAAGGAATCTCACTACTCAGCTGCCAAGAGGATTCTGAGATACCTTAAAGGCAGCCTACATCATGGCCTTTGGTATCCTAAGAATAATGATTTTGAACTAACTGGATTTTCAGATGCAGATTTTGCAGGCTGCAAAGAATACAGGAAAAGCACAAGTGGCACTTGTCAATTCCTAGGAAGAATGTTGATATCATGGAGCAGCAAAAAGCAGACAAGTGTGGCTATCTCCACAACTGAGTTTGAATACATTGTTGCAGGGAGCTGTTGTGCACAATTATTGTGGATTCAACACCAGCTAGAGGACTATAACCTCAAGGTAAGTAACTTTCCTCTTTATTGTGACTCATCCAGTGTTATCTCTATTGCTAAGAATCCTATCTCTCACAGCAGGACTAAGCATATAGAAATAAGATATCATTTTATAAGAGAACATGTAGAATCTCAAGATATCAGCCTTGAATTTGTCCCCACTGACAGTCATGTGGCTGATATCTTCACAACGCCATTGGATGAGGACAAGTTTAATGCCTTCAAGATTGAACTAGGAATGTTAAATGTAGAATAGTGTAAAACACTTCATTCTTCCAATCTTGATTTGGTATAACTTAAAATGTTGACACATCAACCCTATAAGAGACATGATTAGGCATTCTAGTAATCTTATCTCTAATAATTTTAAAGTTGTATGATCAGCTTAACCAGAACAATCTGGTTTAGCTGAGCTTCAAGTCGCACTTAGACAGCTGGGAAAAGTCTCAGTTTGACGAACTCTTTCCTGGGTTCGACGAACGTTGAGGTTGAGTACGACGAACTCAGTTTTGTGTTCAACGAACTCAGCTTTATGATGTAGTTTAGATGAACTCATCTTTGTGTTCGACAAACTCAGTTTTGTGTTTGACAAACTCAGCTTTATGATGTAGTTTCAGACGAACTCAGCTTTGTGTTCGACGAACTCAGTTTGAGTTCGACGAACTCAGCTTTATGATGTAGTTCAGATGAACTCAGCTTTTTGTTCGACGAACTCCAGTTTGAGTTCGACAAACTCAACTTTGAGTTCGACGAACTCAGCTTTATGATGTAGTTTCAGATGAACTCAACTTTGTGTTCGACGAACTCTAGTTTGAGTTCGACGAACTCAGCTTTGTGTTCGACGAACTCAGCTTTGTGTTCGACGAACTCAGCTTTGTGTTCGACGAACTCAGTTTGTGTTCGACGAACTCAGCCATATGATGTCATTTCATTTACACTTACAATTATAAGAGCAATCAAATCCAATTACTAGGTTTAATTTTACCTAGGTCTTAAGCCATATAAATAGTCAATCTGATTAGTTAAAAGCACACGACCCTTCTGTTCCAGCTGCCGAGATGAAAAACCTACTCTTCCGTCCCAGCGCATTCCTCCACCACTGCAATGGCTCCCAAAAGCTCTAAATATCTTCTTGAAGGATATAAGATAGTAAGGCATGGGTTCTGCCCAGGCTCCAGAAGAAATTATGGGAGTGATTCAACTCCTAGAAGACCAAGGCCTAGAATTTCTACTGTCTGAACCCTGTGTCATTCTCAGAACTAAAGTTCTGGAATGGTTTGGTAATGTCAAGTTGTCCACCTCTAAATACTCCCCCAAGCCAAAGATTGGAGAAGATAGAATCAAGATAACCCCAACAAAACTACAAAAAGCATTACATCTTCCATTCTGCAGTCAAAGTGAGGAGGATGACATCTCTGAAAACGACAAGAAAAAGGCTCTAAAATGGACTGAGTACAATGATGCCAAAATTGGCTCATTGAAGAGGAAATGTTTCAACCAAAAGGGAAAATATTTATCAGATATTATGGGAAAAACAATTCTGTGCAAACCAGGGTCCCATGATACAATCTCAAAGTACATGTTTGACCTCATGACAAGAATAATTCTGAAAAAGAAAACCTCTTGGGGAGAGGTCATCTTTCAAAGAATAAAGGAATGCTTTCAGGCACCCAATATGGGAAGAATTATCTCCTTATATCTCCTGCAAACCCACCCTGACAAGTTCAACACATCCAAAGGAGCAAATATTCACTATCTCAAGAGAATGGGCAAAAAAACTTTAGAAAGATTCACCAGGGTATTGCCTATGAGTCAGCCCTCTGAAACTAGAGGAAAAGAGAAGACAACCCCCTCATCTTCTAAGAAAACAAGGCTGATCATGTCCAGTTCTGAGTCTGATCATTCAGACAAATATGAAGATGATGGTGCTGACATTGGGTCACACGACATTCTTGACAAAGAGGCTACACCAAATGACCTGCCAACTGAACCTGTCCATCCACAGCAGTTGGTCAAAGTCATAACTTTTGGTAACTAATTTAATTCCTCCTAACTCATTACTCATAGCTAATAACAATATTTAGTCAAATCTGACATTTAATTAATGTGGAACCCCAGATCCTCAAGAACTGGTGTGTGCTTCATCTGATGGGGAGAATCAACAAGAACCATCACAAATTGATATTACAAAAATCAATGATAATGATGTGAACACAAGACCATCACCTAAAAATTTACAAGGTCAGATTGACACAATTATCCTCAATCTTGAAGAAAGAATAAGAAACATTCCTGAAAATACAAAAACCTTGTGGTCATTACCTTCACAAGGTTCATCTGATGCCCCATCTGAGGGGTAGCAGCCACAAGAGCCATCAGCTGATGAAGATCAGGTTATAGGTAAGCCCTAAAAACCCAGCCTAAACATTCAGAATCATAAAATCTAACTCTATAATTCTTGTTCTAAAATTCCTAGATTCATCCATTCAAGTTGATTTATCTGAGGAGGAGGTGCAGAATGCTCCTCCTGCAGAGAAAGATGAAGTTTTAGGTAAATCTTACATTATTATCCTTAGAACCTCTAAGTAGTTCAATCTAACTCCAACTCATTATCCCAGCATTCCTGAACTCAACAGAAAAGAATGCTCTCTCTGAGGGGGAGGAGGATGATAATGCTGATGATGTCAATCTGAGTGATCATCAAGATGCTAACATTGAAGATGAGAAGGATGATGCCCCAGCTGCTGTTATTAACATTCAGCAAGCCTCTTCATCCAACTCACCCAAGGAGGCTCTTCTCAGTGCCTTAAACCTGCTACTACAGTCCCATCTCACCACCATGCAGTCACATGTAGATCAATCCATTACATCTGTGAGGGGATACATTGATCAGTCCATCTTGAATGTGAAAGTTGAGATCATGACTGAGGTCACAGAAATAAAGGAAAACACTGACATGCTCACTAAACAGATGACCAGGTGGTTTGAACTTGCTGAAAAATTAGTAATTTCTCAGAATACCATTCTAAGATCCATGGACAAACATCTCCAGCTGTCTGAAAAGGACATGGGATATGTCAAGAATTATGTAAGTAAGACAGATGAGGTGATAGAGAAGTCAACCAATCATCTTCAAGAGTATGTCTATTCAACTGCTATGCAGTTAAATGAAGAAGCTGATAGGTACAAGGAAGAGCTGAGAGCAAAAATTGCAACTGTCTCTCAATCCATTACTGTAAGAGCCACCTCTTCCCATCTGAATGAAGAAGTTGGCAAGTTAAAAGATGTACTTCAAGCTGACCTTGAGAATGTATTCCAAACTCTCTCTAGCACAATAACAACTGCTAAGCAAGACCTCCATCAACAGATCTATGAAGAAGCTAGAAAGGGGGAGGATACAAATGCAGTCATCAATTCTGACATCACAATGAAAGTCCTACAAGGTACCAAGATAGCTCTGAATCTTCCAATATTAGATGTTAATTGGGCAGAAGATTGGGATTTACCTCATCAAGAGGCAATAGCACAAAATGAGAGATTGAAAAAGAAAAGAGAAAGAGAGCATGTGTTGCTCACTGAGGAATTCATGGCCAAACAAAGGGATGAAAATAGTAGAGACCCTGATTTTGAATATTGGAGTGATGACTCCAAAGAGATAATCCTAAATGCCTGGCTAAGCCATGGCCAAATAAGAAAAGACATTGATAAGCTATATCCATCTGAGGAATGGATAAAGCATTTAGAGAGGAACACAAAAAGAGATAAAGTATTCAAAGCAAACCTTTTAAGAAAAGATAGCCCAAGAAGGATGCCATCTAAATACATCCCAAAGTCATTCATGTATTTTAAAAGGCAAGAGAACAAGAGGAAGATAGCTGAGATTGAAGCAGCAAATGCTGAAAAGGACACAACCACAAATCTGCCTGAAGACATGGCTATACCTACTGAAGATAAGGAGCCTCCAGTCCAAGAAGAAGTGGTTGCTGAAAACATGGATGCTGCAGTAGACCAACTGGTCTCAGCTAAAGGAAAAGAAGCAGCTACTAATATTCCTGAGTGCTCCTCTTCTATGAAAAGAAAATTCTAAATGAATGCATAAATATCTTATGAATATCTGAATGACTAATGAAACAGTTTATGTGTACAACCCCGATGTTCGCCAGGAAGGGTTTCGAGTTCGCACGACCAAGGGAGCGAGCCAGGATGGGCGAGCCCAGGCAAGGGAGAGCCCAGGCAAGGGCGAGCCCAGACAAGGGCGAGCCCAGGCAGGGGCGAGCCAGGGAAGAGGCGAGCCAGCCATTCGAAGGAGTTCGCTAGGCAGGCCCGGGACCTTGGGGTACAAATAGCCATTTCTGGGGTACAGTTAGCCATTTTGGCGAGCTCGACCCGCTAAGGAGCGGTTCGGCAGGCGAGCCAGCCGGTCGAAGGAGTTTGCTAGGCAGGCCTGGGACCTGGGGGTACAAAGAGCCATTTCTGGGGTACAGTTAGCCATTTTGGCGAGCTCGACCCGCTAAGGAGCGGTTCAGCAGGCGAGCCGTAGAGGCAGGCGAGCCAGCCAGCCGAAGGAGTCCGCTAGGCGGCTTTGGCGAGCCAGCCAGATCTTTTGGCGAGCCCCATGTTCGCTGAACAGGTCGAGGGTCTCAGGTTCGCTGGTACCTGGGGTGGTCTTTTACCAGAAAACCCCTGGTGGTCTGCGGCTAGCCCCTCCGGACAGCGGAGTTTGGCTGTTAACAGACCAATTTGGGGTGCGGATAGTAGGAATGGACAGCGGGAGTTGGCTATTGACAGACCACAAAACCAAAATCTATAAATAGACCTTAAAGGGCACCTTGGAAGAGGACCTGTTCAGAATCTTTGAGCCTTCTTCTCTCCCTAGGTCGCTTTGGTTTGGGCTCTCTAGCTCTCCAAGGTGCCCGAGTCTTAGCTTTGGCTTGGGAGGGGAAGCGCTCAACGATCTTCCGAGTTAGTGGAGGGACCTCCTCGCTGAGACTAGGGTCTTTGTTCTTTGTCCGAATCATCTGCCCACCCCTTCTGAGGGACCGGCAAGGGCTAGCTGCCCCTCAACTCGTTGAGGGCCCCGAGCTCCACAAGAGACCGAGAAATTGGTTTCAATATTTTGGTGCGGTGAGCATGGAGTGTGGCTGGTTCAAGAAAGTCCGAGAGAAGGGTTATGGCGGGAGATGTTGAGCAACGCGAGGAGTTTGGCGAGACACCTCAGGAGGCGATGGCCAGGATGCTCGCAGATTTCAGAAAGGAGGTGCTCGACACCTTGGGGTTCACGGTCACAGCTCTGCGAAGCGAGTTTGCGACCCCAGCCCCTCGAGCGACCCCTCCCCCTATAACAGTCGGCGAGAATGCACCAGGGGGAAGGGCTGGAAAGGAAGTGGCCGTTGGTTTAAGTCAGAACCAGGAAGGGCGAGTGTTGTTCGACAGCCCGGCGAGCTCCGTGCCTGCGAGCTCAGTGCTCGCGAGCTTTGTCCCAGCGAGCGCGACACAGGCTAGTGCGCGACAAGAGGAAGCGACGACAGTTGGGTTGGTTCAGGCGAGCACCGTCCTCGCGAGTGCGGTCCCGACAAGCTCAGGTTTGGCGAGCGACCCCGGGGGGCAAGTGGAGCCAGGAAGAGTGAAAGGGGGAATCCCCTTTTGCGAGCTGGTGCTTTCTGCACCCATCCCCGGGGGATTCGGAGAGTGGGACCGGGTGTACTACAACGGTAGAGATGACCCCGTCCAGTACCTGCAGAGCTTCGAAGACTCGGTCTCCATCAGGCCGATGTCAGATGCCTTCAAGTGTCGGCTCTTTGCTGTCACCCTCAGGGAGAAGGCCAGGGACTGGTTCCATCAACTCCCCGCAGGATCAATCTATGCGTTCGAAGATTTGCGCCGAAGTTTTTTGCTGAGGTTCTCGACCTCGAAAAAGAGGAAGAAGGACGCTGATTCCCTCTTCACGGAAAGCAGGAGCC
This sequence comes from Dactylorhiza incarnata, assembly GCA_033032865.1. Taxonomy (NCBI): domain Eukaryota; kingdom Viridiplantae; phylum Streptophyta; class Magnoliopsida; order Asparagales; family Orchidaceae; genus Dactylorhiza; species Dactylorhiza incarnata. The sequence goes on from JAWHQI010000040.1 coordinate 11,663,875, forward strand.
CAGGGAGTCGCTGGCTCAATATGCCGATAGGTTCCAAGAGGAAGTACAACTCACTCAAGAGATGCCTGGGTTTGCACTCCAACTCGCCTTCACGGTCGGGTTGAAAGAGAGTTTTTTCAAGATGGCGTTGAAGAGGAAAGCCCCTGTCTCATATGAAGAGCTGATGGAGAGGGTGTCGGAGGAAGTCGCGAGTGAAGAAGTCAACCCGGAGCTCACCAAGAGGCTAGCAAATCTCAGTGAGCCGGAGGTGAGGCAGCAGGAGGTTAGGAGAAGGGAAGAGCCCCGGGCCCCGGAGGGGGGATGGAGGCCTCAAGGTGGAGGAATGCAAGGGCAGGGGAGGGGTTACGGCCAAAGAAGTGGTAACCGTTTCGAAGGTCAATGGAGACCCCCCAGTTGGGGTGGAGGCAGGGTCCGATGCAGATGCCTCCCCCACCTCAACAGGACATGGCAATTGGCCGGGGAAGAGGAAGAGTAAGGAGAGGCGAGGTGGAAGCAGCAGCTGCTAGGAGGAGAAGGAATAGGGTGGCGGAGGCCGAAGAAGGGGAGGTGACGTTGCCGTATTGTATCTTCCATGATGAGGAAGGTCACGCAACGGACACCTGCCCGGAGTTCCTGGAAGTGAAGAGGGGCAGAGCGCCCACACCGCAGCAGCTGCAGCCAGTGAGGATTGTGGAGGTCGAACCTCGAGAGGAGAGCGAGGAAAGGTGTGAAGATAGAAACGATGTGGGGAATAGGGGAGGGATCAGGGTGATCCATGGGGGGGGGGGGTAGGGGTGGAGGCGACCCGCAAGGCTAGCCTCCATATCATCTACCGCCGGAGCGTAGCTTCAACATCCACCGCTTCACCCCCGGCCGAAAAAATCGTTTTCACCCCGAAGGACATGCCGGGCTATGAGGACCCGTTCTGCGACGCATTGGTCATTCAGACGGCGATCGAGAATTTCACCGTCTCCCGAATCCTAGTGGACAACGGGAGTTCAGTCAACGTCATCTTCAAGAAGGCGTTTGACAAGATGGAGGTGGAGCCCAGAAGAGTGTTGGCCTCAGATGGCCCTCTGTTTGGATTCTCGGGGGAGAGGAAAGAAGTGGAAGGGGGAGTAGGACTTCATGTGACCCTGGGTGGGCAGTCCAGGAACTGCCATTTTGTCATAGTAGACGCTCTAAGCAGTTACAGTGCCATCTTCGGACGACCACTCATCAGCGCGTTCCGCTGTGTCCCTTCTACATTTCATCAATGCCTTAAGTTCAATGACGGAGGGGTTCAGGTGCAGATCAGGGGGGATCCCATGGTGGCAAGACAGTGCTACGTAACGGCTGTCAACACCATCTCCTGGATGGGAGAAGCTGAGGAGTTGGATAGGATGATGGAGGAGGAGGCCGAAGCAGGAGGTATGGAGGTAGCCGAGGAGAAGATGGAGGGAGATGAAGTCGATGCCCAGGAAGTGGTAGCTGAGGGACCCCGGGCGGAAGGAGAGGAAGAAGAAGAGAAGGCCCAGGAGGGAGGGGCAGAAGAGCTGATGGTGGTAGAAAAGGAAGTCGAGGAGGGGACCCAGGCTCCCACTTGTGCCGAAGAGGAGAGGGCTTGGGGAGAGCAGTCCCAGTTGGAGGCTGTGGACGAAGTCGTGGAGCTCGAGGTCACCACCCGGTTGGGGGTGGTGGAGAAGGTCAGGGTCAGCGGAGAACTCAACCCGGAAGATCAAGCGGAGATTCTGGCTTGCATACAGAAGAACGTAGATGTCTTCGCTTGGAATGCCGCGGAAATGCCCGGAATCGATGCGGATGTGGCTTGCCATCGCCTCAACCTCGATCCCGGCGCCCGCCCCATCCGCCAGAAGAGGAGGGTCGTCGCAGACAAGCTGGAAAGGCCCATCCGCGAGGAAGTAGGCAAGCTCCTGCAGGCAGGCTTTGTATCGGAGATCCAGTATCCAGGCTGGGTCTCCAACGTCGTTATGGTGAAAAAAGGGGGAGGTAAGTGGAGGATGTGTATCGACTTTTCTTTGCTTAATAAATCATGCCCTAAGGATTGTTACCCCCTGCCTAGAATCGACGCGCTGGTTGACTCAGCCGTCGGTTTTTCTGTAATGTCTTTCCTAGATGCTTTTTCAGGTTACCATCAAATCCGCATGCACCCCCCGGACATCAAAGATGTCTCTTCATTACGGGGATGGATGCTACTGTTATAAAATGATGTCGTTCGGGCTCAAGAATGCAGGTGCCACATACCAAAGGATGATGGACAGAGTCTTCCGCGAGCAAAAGGGAAGAAATTTAGAGGTTTATGTAGACGACCTCATGGTAAAGAGCCGGGACCTCGGGTCTCACCTCCGAGACCTTGAAGAGATGTTCGGGACCCTGCGACGGTACAAGATGAAACTCAATCCCTTGAAGTGTGTCTTCGGGGCGAGCCGAGGAAAGTTCCTAGGCCACTTACTCACCCCCGCAGGAGTGGAGCCTAACCCAGATAAGGTTAAGGCGGTAATGGAGTTGGGGTCGCTGAGGAATCCAAAGGAGGTTCAGAGCCTTACAGGGAAGTTGGCGGGGCTCAGCAGGTTCCTCTCCAAGGCAGGAGAAAAGTGTGCGCCTTTCTTCAAGGTGTTGCGGGGCAACAAGAAGTTTGAATGGACCCTAGAGTGCGAAAAAGCCTTCCAGGCTCTGAAGGAACAACTCACCCAGACCCCTCTGCTCCAGGAGCCGAGGCCAGGGGAAGACCTATCCCTGCACCTGGGGGTAGGATCCGAAGCAGTAAGTTCCGTGCTGATCCGAGAGAAAGGAAAGAAACAGTTCCCTATCTACTACGTCAGCCGAGTGCTGAAGAAGGCAGAACTCCGGTACCCGATCCTAGAAAGGTTAGCCTTCGCATTGGTGGTGTCGTCCGGAGGCTCCGACATTACTTTCAGGCCCATTCAATCAAAGTAGTGACGGACCACCCGCTCCATAAAATCATGGAAGGGGCGGAGCACTCGGGAAGGTTAGCAAAGTGGTCCGTGGAGTTAAGTGAATTCAATATCACATTCGTGCTCAGGACGTCCATCAGAGCTCAGGCGATGGCAGACTTCATGGCCGACTATGCGTCCGAAGTGGGGGAGCACGAGCCACCTCCCCCAGAGGCATGGAAGATGTTGGTGGACGGAGCGTCGGGAAAATACTCCTATGGAGGGGGAATGGTCCTGGTGAGTCCTCAGGGGACTCGGATTGAGCAAGCCTTAAATATCCATTTCCCAATTACCAACAACCAGGCTGAGTACGAGGCAGTTATAGCGGGCCTTCGGCTGGCCTGGGAACTAGGGGTGTAGGACGTGGAGGTCTCCACGGACTCCATGGTGGTAGCATGCCAAATCAAGGGAGAGTTTTAAGCGAAGGACCCAACCCTCCTGCTATACCTGGAGAAGGTTAAGGAGATCATCAGGCAATTCCGCACCTTCTCCATCAAGCACGTACCGAGAGAGGAGAGCACCCAGGCAGACATCTTAGCCAAGTTCGGTCCCCGAGCGGGAGGGACGGCTTCGGAGCTCTTTCGGCCCTGCATCGAGGAAGGAGAATTGATGGAGGTTGATCAACAAGCCTCGTGGATGGACCCGTTCATCACCTTCCTCTCCTCCGGGCAGTTCCCTGGAGAGGATATGGACAAGAGGCGCTTCAGGTATAAGTCAGCTTATTACTCCTTGCATGCAGGAGGGCTCTATAGGAAAACTCTCTCGGGACTCCTGGCCCGTTGTGTTTCCGAGGAGGAGGTTCCGAGAGTCCTGCAAGAAATCCACTCTGGGGAGTGCGGCAGTCGCTCCGGGAGCCAGACCCTGGAGGGAAGGGTGTTAAGGCAAGGCTACTTCTGGCCCACTCTCAGCAAGGACGCGGCGGAGTTCGCAAGGAAGTGCCCGAAGTGCCAGCTCTATGCTCCGCTCCAGCTCCTCTCAGCTCAAAGACTCCGGACCATCACGGCTCCCTAGCCCTTCGCCATATGGGGGCTGGACCTGGTCGGTCCCTTCCCCCAAGCCAGCGGCCAGAGGAAGTTCCTGTTGGTCATGATCGACTACTTCTCCAAGTGGGTAGAAGTGAAAGCACTCGCTAAGGTAACCTCTCAGGTTGTAAGGAATTTTGTATGGGGGGAGATAATTTGCAGGCATGGACTCCCTCTAGCTATAGAGACGGACAATGGGCCGCAGTTTGCTAGTGAAGAGTTTGTTGGCTTCTGCACCCAGCTTGGCATTAATCTCAGGTTCACATTGGTCCACCACCCGAGGAGCAATGGGCAGGTGGAGGCGGCGAACAAAATAATCGTCAACCTACTAAAAAAGAAAGTGGAGAACCTCCGGCTGAACTGGGTGGAACAGCTACCCTCTGTCCTCTGGGCCATGAGGACTACTCCGAATACCGCCACCGGAGAGACTCCGTTCAAGCTCTCTCACGGGTCCGAGGCCGTTCTCCCCATAGAGTTTGAGGTGAAGACCCCCCGGGTGATCGCTGCAAGCGAGGGGGATGAAGAGTGGTTGGAAGGTAACAATGCAGAGCAGAGGTTGTCTTTGGACCTCGTGGAAGAACTCCGGGACTTGGACACCATCAGGCAGGAAGAGGTCAAGCGGCGGATGGCTCGATATTTTGACAAACATATCCGAATAAAACACTTTCAGAAAGGAGACCTGGTCCTGAAGAAGGTCGATGCGGCCGACAGAGGGGCCACGGTGGGCAAGCTTAACCCCAACTGGGAGGGTCCATATATTGTAAGCGAGGCGCTCAAGTCGGGGGGATATCACCTCCAGGATGTGGAATGGGTCCCCCTCGACCGAGCCCGGAGTGGGGATGACTTGAAACAGTTTTACCCTTAAAAGACTTTATTGTGTTGTTTAATGAATGTCTTGCTTTCTTTTGTGATGCTTCTAACTGCTGCCGTGCCAAGGTAACAAATGTTGGTGCTGGAATGCCCCAGATCGATTCCGCTCCTGGGCTCTCACCAGACGAGGGCTTCAGGTTGATCTCTGGAGAGGCTGGCAAGGTTGGATATGTTAGTGCTGGAATGCCCCAGATAGATTCCGCTCCCGGGCTCTCACCTAGACGGGGGGTTCAGGTTGATCTCTGGAGAGGCTGGCAAGGTTGGATATGTTGGTGCTGGAATGCCCCAGATCGATTCCGCTCCCGGGCTCTCACCTAGACGGGGGGTTCAGGTTGATCTCTGGAGAGGCTGGCAAGGTTGGATATGTTGGTGCTGGAATTCCCCAGATCGATTCCGCTCCCGGGCTCTCACCTAGACGGGGGGTTCAGGTTGATCTCTGGAGAGGCTGGCAAGGTTGGATATGTTGGTGCTGGAATGCCCCAGATCGATTCCGCTCCCGGGCTCTCACTAGACGAGGGGTTCAGGTTGATCTCTGGAGAGGCGGGCAAGGTTGGATATGTTGGTGCTGGAATGCCCCAGATCGATTCCGCTCCCGGGCTCTCACCTTGACGGGGGGTTCAGGTTGATCTCTGAAGAGGCTGGCAATAGGGATCAAGACCCCAGGGAACAGGTTGAGGTGATAGAGCCAGAAGGGTTTGGTTTGCGAGATGGGAGGGGTTGAGGCTAGCAAGTCCTGAAGTAGCGGGTCGAGATACTAAGAAGTCGGGGAGTTTGATTCGCAGGATATCGATGCCCAAGCTCGCTAAGGTCTGGTTCGCCGGGCAGTATCCGCAAGCTGCAACAGCCCAGGTTCGCGAGATCCATAAGAAGAGAACCCTGGCGAGGCGAGCCTTGACACACGCATTCGCTATCCCCCCCCCCCCCCCGAGAACACTGCCGCATAACTAGTCATGAGTTCAGAAAGAGATCAAAGGCAAGAGAAAAAAGAAACGCGGTCATGCGCATAAATACTAATGAAAAATCATAACTATCATTCCCCAACATTTTTCTATGTTTGGCGGCGATCTCGCCAACCCAAGAAATAAAAATATACATCCGGAAGAGAGGGAGAAGAGAGGCTAAGAGGGGGTTCATTCTGGGGGGCCCTCGCCATTCTTGTGAGCCCCCAACCACGGCGCCAAGTCGAAGAGTTCCGGGCAGACGTCTTCGGCTGTAAATTCCATCGCGTCTTCGGCTAGTAGGCTCGCGTTCTTGAGGGTCGTGAAGACGTGGTTAGCAACTTCGTGTGCATCTCGCCGCCTCCGCTCCTCGCTTTCGGCAATCCTCTGTTGAGACCCGGCTCACCCAGGAGACGGAGGTAACTTGCTGCGAACCAGCTCATCCACCCGAGCCTTCAACATGGTATTCTCCAACTCCAGCTCGCCATTGCGAGCGAGAAGCTTGGTCGCCACGTCGGCATCCTGAGTTAGCATCAAATGAGTTAGACAAAGGTCGGAGGTCGCGAACAGCGGAGAAAGGAGGCCCAAGAGCCGCTTACCATCTTGCCCTGCATCCCGGCGAGGAGGCTTTCCGACATATCCTCTCTCTCCTTAAGGCCTTTGATCTCCTCGCGATCTCTCTTAAGCTCATCCTTATACGCACGGATGTCCCTATCCGCCTGCAGGTAACGGCGCCCCGCCATATGTGCGAGCTCCGTCGAACGGAACTGGGCTCGCATTTCTTCATAGACCAGTTGCCTTGGTCCCATCTCTTTATAGGCGGCGGCGTCCTCACGGCCGTATAAGCCGAAGGAGATAGAGAACGCCTCCTCCCTGGCCTTACCGAGCTCCACCCAAGAGGAGTGAAGGGTGGAGTAGGAAATCTGGTTGGCGTTAGGGTCCCAAGCGAGCAGGGGCTCGCCGAGGATATCAGAAACTTTCTCACCCAGACCGAAGTTCTTGTGACCCTTGGGTTGGGGGGTGCGGAAGAACTCCCAGCGCCCTGACTCGCCATGGGGTCCGGCTGTTTCGCAGGGGAAGGAGGCGAGCCGTCGGTCTCGCTCAGATCAATGACCGCGCTCTTGTCTTTAACAGCGAGGATTTTCCCTTTCGACTTCTTGGAGGAGGGTTGTGAACCCGGTTGACTCGCAGACGGAGGCCGCTTCTTGCCGGACCCGATGGTAGGAAGATCGCGGCAAGCCTCTGCCTCCGCGCTCGCGAGAGTGTCCGCCGTGAGAGTGACGCCTTGCGCGTGCGGAGGATTAACGGGGATCTCGCGCTCGCCTGAAGAGTAAGAGTGTTACACGGCGAAGAAAACGGAAAGGAGAGTGGGGCGAGAGCGAGCCATACCTTCCCCTTGAGGAACTACGAGTAACGAGTCGACGTTGCGCCGCAGATAGGCGACTTCAAAATTCTTTCCGGAGAGGTATTGGAGGAGTTTGGCGTCGGCACCGCTCAGCGAGCTCGGAGGGCGATAGGTGGCGTCATCCCGCTGCAGAGGGGTGAAGTGGAGATTACCGAAGGGCCCCTTCACCAGGAGGAACTTCTGGGTCCAGTAGTGACTCTTGTTCACCGTCTCGCAGATGGTGACGTGCAGACTCGCGAAGTAGGTGGTCCCATCTCGGAAGGCGCGGAAGGAGAACACCTTGCGGAAGACGAGGAGACTGAACTCGATCCTCTCCTCCCGCAAGTAACTAGCGAACGCGACAATATCCGCGATCGCATTCGGGGTCAACTGGCTCGGCAACACCCCATAATACCGCAGCACCTACAATGAATAGTGAGAAGGTCGCGGTAGCGGACAGGGAGCAGCGAGAAGGCTAAGCGAAGTACCTGATGAATTTCGGGCCATAAAGGGAGTCGCAACCCATTCTCGAAGTGCGCAATGGGGATCGCGAGCTCGTTAGCCTCGGTCTCGTTCAATGTAGATCTCTCACTCGGACAGCGAGCCGAATAACCCTCCGGCAGATAACGATCCACATCATATTTGTACTCCTCGGCCGTGATGTTCGCGCAGTAGAACTCGTGGGCTTGAAACGCTGAGGCGCATCTTGACCGCCCCTCGCTCTCGCCATCCACTCCCATTAGCTGATTTGTTCGCATCGAGTCAGGAAGAGGCAACTTACAAGCAGCGAACGCGAGCACGAGCTTGCCAGAACAGAGATGAGTGTAGACGCGAGAGGACTTGAGAAATAAATGCGACGGGTTGAAAAATTGAATCCGAACTATTTATAGGAAACTCGGGTGGGCATGGGAATCGAAGCGTCGGGAGTGCGGATAGCGAAAATAAAGTAGATTTCTACTCAATGGGACTGCAGTCTTGCGAGCCAGGGCTCGCCGCCGCGCGGTAATTAAGTCTCGCCCAAGACCGGCCCGTGAGGAAAGGGGGTTTGGGCACAACATCGCCAAGAAGTTCGCGAGTGCTCCACGAAGGCGATCATATCAAACACGGCGAGCGAACTGAAGGAACCACAGGCACACCACGGAAATGAAGGGCAAAATAAAAAATGATAAAAGGCAAGCCACGATAGACTCGCAAATATTACCATACCAGATATTGTTCAACAGAAGCGTCATGAGAGAAATAAAAGCAAGGGGATAGTAGAAATAAACCCGCGGCAGTCTCAGGGGTAAGGGAGCCATTTCCAGCGACCCCGTCCTCGCTTCCCCGCGCGCGGCGCCACTCTCGGATAGTGGTATTCGCGAAGTGCTTTGAACTCACGCAGGATTAGGGGTGCTTGATCCTCGCCCCGCGAGATGTGCACGCCGGGCGAAGTAACGTTTGCGCGAGTCACCGGCCCCGCCTCGACGAGCAAGCGCGCGTTCGCGTCCTCCATCACGGCAAATCTCTCGTTGAAGGAAGCTCGGTCCGCGTCATATCGCTCCTCCAGCTCGTGCAGCATCATACCGTACTTCTGAAGCACCTCTGACACCCGACTCTTCATCCGCACAGGGTCGCCCGGGTCTCCCAGGAAGTCTTCGATCTGGCTCGGCGAGGGCGGCGGTGACATCTTCACCCTCCCGTGCTCTGACTCAGGTGTGGCTCCTGAAATTTCTGCGAAAGAAGAGTTAGTAGGATCAAGAGACGAGCAAGAGAAAGGAGCCCGCGAAGATGTGCTAACCTTGCGAGAAGGGAGACTCGCGACGTTGCTGGTGGGAAGGCTCCGGCCGACCCTGGAAGTTTCCGCGAAACCCTGGGACGTGGGGTTTCCCCAGACCAGGGGGGTACACCACCCTCTCCGTGACCTGGGCGCCGTCGAGAAGCGAACCGCCTGGACTTCGCCTGCCCACCACACTGAAGCCAGGGGTCGCCACGTTAACCTTAGGTGGAATCGGCGAGTGCGCCGGTGTGGAGCCTTTCTCCTTGGGGCTCGGTGGTGGGGTATCTGCATAGGCCACAAACGCATAGATATCGCACGGACCCAAGCGGAGGTAAAGGAGGGTACTTATGACTTACGGGGTTGCGAGAGAGGCGCCTGTAGGGCCGAGGTTCTGGTCCCAGCGCCTAGTAATTCCAACTTCGCTGGAGACAGAGCATGGTAAGAGGTCAGCGTGAGGCCCGCCATGCGTTCCTCAGGGGGAGGATTCTGCAAAAAGAGAAGGAGTGAATGGGTAGTCGATATAAAAAGTCTAGACGAGGAATACCTGTTGCGCGAGCCCGGTATCCAGCGGCGAGGGTGAGGCAGGAGGTGACGACACGTCCTCCCCCTACGACCTCCAAACCATCTTGGCCTTCTTAGACTGTGGGGAAGGGGATGTGGCCGGGTTGAACATCCAGGCGTTGCGCTCGGCGACCTGGGCCTTCGCCATCTCCCTTGAAGCCTTCAGTCGATCTCGCGCGCTCAGCTTGGAGGACATTCTGAGAGGTTGTTTTCTGCGAGGAAGAAGGGGAAGGAAAGGCTTGATCACTAGCCACGGCGGACGGTATTTATAGTTTTGGGCGTGGGACCCACCACAAGATTCCCGCCACGTCAGCCGAATCGGCAAACACCAGGGGTTGGATGTTTCTTCGCGAGCTCAAGACAACCTCGCGAAGAGCGGGGATTGTGTACAACCCCGATGTTTTCCAGGAAGGGTTCCGAGTTCGCACGACCAAGGGAGCGAGCCAGGATGGGTGAGCCCAGGCAAGGGCGAGCCCAGGCAGGGGCGAGCCGGGGAAGAGGCGAGCCAGCCGGTTGAAGGAGTTCGCTAGGCAGGCCCGGGACCTTGGGGTACAAATAGCCATTTCTGGGGTACAGTTAGCCATTTTGGCGAGCTCGACCCGCTAAGGAGCGGTTCGTCAGGCGAGCCAGCCAGTCGAAGGAGTTCGCTAGGCAGTCCCGGGACCTGGGGGTACAAATAGCCATTTCTGGGGTACAATTAGCCATTTTGGCGAGCTCGACCCGCTAAGGAGCGGTTCAGAAGGCGAGCCGTAGAGGCAGGCGAGCCAGCCGGCCGAAGGAGTCCGCTAGGCGGCTTTGGCGAGCCATCCAGATCTTTTGGCGAGCCCCATGTTCGCTGAACAGGTCGAGGGTCTCGGGTTCGCTGGTACCTGGGGTGGTCTTTTACTAGAAAACCCCTGGTGGTCTGCGGCTAGCCCCTCCGGACAGTGGAGTTTGGCTGTTAGCAGACCAATTTGGGGTGCGGATAGTAGGAATGGACAGCGGGAGTTGGCTATTGACAGACCACAAAACCAAAATCTATAAATAGACCTTAAAGGGCACCTTGGAAGAGGACCGGTTCAGAATCTTTGAGCCTTCTTCTCTCCCTAGGTCACTTTGGTTTGGGCTCTCTAGCTCTCCAAGGTGCCCGAGTCTTAGCTTTGGCTTGGGAGGGGAAGCGCTCAACGATCTTCCGGGTTAGTGGAGGGACCTCCTCGCTGAGACTAGGGTCTTTGTTCTTTGTCCGAATCATCTGCCCACCCCTTCCGAGGGACCGGCAAGGGCTAGCTGCCCCTCAACTCATTGAGGGCCCCGAGCTCCACAAGAGAACGAGAAATCGGTTTCAACATTATGTATTCAATTAATATTGAACTATAATGACTTATGATTATATGAATGCAAACTGGGCTTTGAATTGCTATTCTATCTGGATTGAAATTGATGGATTGTTAATCAGCCTTGTGTTCGACGAACTCCAGTTTGAGTTCGACGAACTCAGCTTTGAGTTCGACAAACTCAGCTTTGTGTTCAATGAACTCAGTTTGTGTTCGTCGAACTCAGCTTTATGATTGGATAATTCAATCTATGTTGCATTGTTATGTTTATCAAATCTTACTAATGGATTGATTAAACTCTGCGCTAATATGACTTTCATAAACATTATCTGTTATAAAATTTTTGATGCAATAAGCATGAAATGATGAATTCATTATTGCAATAACACATATCAAGAATTTATGAGTAATGTACTCTAGCATTTGAGGGTGTTCTGCCTTCTTCAAATAGGGGGAGATTGTTGGGAAAATGACCCTCACTGTTCCCTTGATTTGAAGAGACCTCACTCTCAATGCTAAGTACAAGTTGTATTTGATAAACCCTATTTCTATCTCATAAGTATGCAGGACAAGGGCACACCATGGTGTAATGTATGATCAGGTGAGACAAACTATTTGTCTCAGCTGAACCGCTGAGATAAGACCAGGAGCCGCTGAGAAGGCATCTGGGCAAGCTGAGCTGCAGATAGAAGAAACCACTGAGACAACTGTCTATCTCAGTGGATCCGCTGAGACGGGACAGAAGCAACCGCTGAGACGGTTGACCATCTCAGCCCAACCGCTGAGACAGTTCAAACGTGATCTGTCGGGTTTTGCTTTTGGCGCAAGCTGCGAAAATGCATATTGGGGACCACCAATCACTCCCATACCTGTCAGGAGGACAGCTAAGAGCCGTTGGGGGTCAGTGATGTATAAAAGGAATAAGTTAGGATTTAGCAAGGAACGTTTGCTATTGATCTTTCTCTCTAGCACGAAAACTCAAGAACAATACTGTTCCATTGACGACAGCCAAGAACTGAGCTCACACAAGGCTGCAAGGAGAAAAGAAATAGCTCATCTTGATTCATCTCAAGATAGAGCAAGTAGATCCAGTCCTTCATCTGAAGAGCTGATCAAGAAAAATCAAGTTGGAGCTGAACTTCTCCTCCCTGATTCAATACTGCAACAGCAGCTGTCAAGAAGAAGAACATGCTTGATCTCTTCTTCCTTCAATCTATAACCCTAATTATATCATGTGTAGGAGCCTTTGGTATCTGAGACTGTAGGACTTTATTGCCTAAGTGTGTAAGGCTAATTGGCCTGAGTTGTAGAGCTGAGAGGTCAGCTTGAGGTAGGACCAGGAGGTGGTCTGAGTTGTAGGAGGTGGATTCCTCTGAGGTTGGGCTGCTGTGCCTGAGGTAGGGTTTGGGAAAACCTGAGAGATCCTGTGGGATCTGGGTTGTAGGCTCTTGGAGCTGAGTTTGGAGAAGTTGGTCTTGTCTAACTCATTATTAGATAGGTGAAGGGGGAGAGAGGACTACTCAAGACACCCTGTCTTGAGGAACCTCTATAAATGCTTGTGTGTTTTCTTTGTGCTTGATTTATTACTAATACTAACTTAGAAAACAGCTAGGCTAAAGCTTAAAACAAAAGAAACCTATTCACCCCCTCCAGGTGTTTAAGACTACATCCTACATAAACTATCAATGATGTTCATCGTGCATTTTCCTTAATGCACAGTTGAATCCAATCATGCGAGAAAGAAAACACACGACCCACCTAGATGCTAGCAAATATCCGAGGCCTGCCCCAGCTCGTGCATTTTTGGTCGCACATGAGCATTCTGCTCGTGCGTGAACAAAAATGCACGACCTTCCTACAGCTTCAGGCGTTGTTTATCTCTGCCATTCGCACGACCCAAAATGCACGATCGTGCATTTTTGATCGTGCGTTTCTTATTTAATCGCCCCTATTTAAGTGCACAGGTGCAGTCAATGAGAGATCGAATTTTATTTTGGGGAGCGTCGTTCTTCCTCTCCAGCCCGCCATTTTCGTCGCTCCATCGCTAACCACCTTCGGGAGGAGTTTCGGCCGCCATTCTCTTATAAATGTCTAGCCGGAGCAACCTCTTGGCCTCCTCCATTGTTGATGCACCTCCAAACCTCCATTTTGAAGGACTCTTTGCTACATACATGAAGTTCTCCGGCGAGGTTAGAAGCAAAGATGATTGACGGAGAAGATGGGTAAACTAGAAGGAAGTGATAACTCCTCTCCATACCCCGGACGACAGTTGGAGCCCAAGCTCGGACAAGGACTGACAAACCTAGATTCCATCTGTGAACCTCCGATGAGTCTCCGCCCCTTTGGTTGTAATCTCACCTCCTTCATATTGCAGTACTCTTTTTCCTTTATTATATGTGTGTTTGGATAATTTATGTTAAACCATGTTATGTTATTTAGTATATTACATGTCTATGTGAAGTAGCTTTGTGTAATATGTTAGTAAGGAGCGCCCTATTCCATCCTCCATCCCGCCATCACGTTCGTGTACCGCACTAGCAATTGTTAGTGGCGTGCTTTGTGACCAGGTGCTTGCGACCCTTAATTCCGCTGGTGCGACCCATTCCATCCGATTGCCTACTCGTCCATCCGCCCTTGCGAAGTAGTGCGTTCAAGGACTACGTAGTTTCTATCCCGCCTAGCGAAGCAGTGCGCTCAAGGCTTGCATAGGAGTAGTTGAGTAGTTGTTTTATTTTATTTTCCAACCCAAATCACCTCTTTTTCCGTAATCCATCCGACCTAAAGGAGTTCAATCTCAAGTCCTCCCTCAATAGATAAATCCACCTTTTTGTGTTCCATTGAGATCGATACTTGGGGATTCACTCCCATTTTATATTACTTGAATGATCGGTACACTGCCGTTTCGTGCCGCAATCTTGCTACCTCCTATAGCGGTGTTGCGGATTTGCGCATCAGTCCATCAAATACCCAATGGGTATTATTTTGGATGTGCTTGTCAAGGTTGACAAATTTATCTTTCCTGTAGATTTTTTCATCCTTGACATTGAAGAGGATGTCGATGTCCCACTAATTTCTGATCGCCCCTTCCTTGCCACCTCTCATGCTATTATTGATGTTAATAATGGTAAACTTCTCCATAGAGTCGGAGATGATGAAGTTACCTTTACATTCAATTCATCAATGAAAAATACTTTATCTAATGACGACTCATGTTTCTTTTTGGAGGGTTCACATGATGAAGACTCAATATTATTTTCTGATTTTATTTCACCGTCTTGTTTACATGATGCGGATTTTGAATAAATTAATGTTTTATCTCATAAACACAATGACGACACGATCACTCGCGCTCCGCTATTTGAAATTTTAGAATTAGGAAGTGATCGTTTAAAAACTTCTTATGAAGAACCTCCTCTTTTATATTTAAAACAATTACTCGATCACCTTGAATATTTATTTTTGGAGGAAGGTTCTAAACTCCCCATAATTGTTTCGACGTTTCTTTCTGATTTTGAAAAATCAAAATTATTAAATGTTTTAAAAATCATCGCCGCACAATTGTGTGGAAAATATCTGATATCAAAGGGATTAATCGTTCCTTTTGTACGCATAAAATTCTTTTTGGAAAAAAATTCCCGCAAAATCATTGAACCTCAACGCCGACTAAATCCTAACATGAAAGAAGTTGCCAAGGCAGATGTAATTAAATTATTATATGCAGGAATTATCTATCTGATTTCAGATAACACTTAGGTTTGTCCGGTCCAAGTGGTACCTAAGAAAGGAGGAATTACGGTAGTTCCAAATGATAAAAATGAATTAATCCCTACTCGAACCATTATTGGATGGCAAGTGTGCATCGACTACCGCAAATTAAATGATGTTACTCGCAAAGATCATTTTCCTTTACCGTTCATACATCAAATCCTTGAACAGCTATCCTAGCACTCTTTTTATTGTTTTCTTGATGGTCTCTCAGAATACTTCCAAATCCCAATCGCTCCCGAGGACTAGGAGAAAACCACCTTCACTTATCCTTTTGGCACTTTTGCCTATCGTAGAATGTCATTTGGTCATTTCAATACACCGGCTACATTCCAAAGATGTATGCTAGCAATTTCTAACAAACTTGTGGAGGATATAATGGAGGTATTTACGGACGATTTCTCAATTTTTGGAGATTCGTTTGATTTGTGTTTGGACAATTGTTCCCATGTTCTCCAAAGATGCGAGGACACTCATTTAGTATTAAATTGGGAAAAGTGCCACTTTATGGTGCGAGAAGGTTTAGTTCTAGACCATAAAATTTCAAGTAAAGGAATAAATGTAGATAAAGCTAAGATCGAAACAATAGAAAAACTACCTCCTCCTTCAAACGTTAAGGCCGTAGGAAGCCTTTTGGGCATGCCGGTTTCTATCGTCAATTCATTAAAGATTTTTCTAAAATCACTAAAACTCTCACTCACTTGGTAGGAAAAGATGCGTCATTTATTTTTGATGACAATTGTCTACAATCTTTTTCTATAGTTATATAAAAACTTATCAATGCGCCAATTATTATAGCGCCCAATTGGGATTTCCCTTTTAAAATTATGTGCGATGTGAGCAATTTTGCCATGGGTGCGGTCTTAGGACGTCTTAATAAAAAAATTCATCCTATTTATTATGCAAGAAAAACTCTCACCACTGCACAGGAAAATTACACCACCACCGAGAAGGAACTCCTAGCCGTAATTCTTGCGTTTAATAAATTTTGTTCTTATATTACTTTATCAAAAGTAATTGTTTTTACCGATCACTCAGCTTTACGTTATCTGCTAGCTTAAACTAATGTCAAGCCTAGGTTGATCAGGTGGATCTTTCTCATTCAAGAATTTGATTAGGAAATCCGGGACAAAAAGGGAGCGGAAAATCTAGCGATGGATCACCTCTCTAGGTTGGAGAATCACAATTGCGAAGCACTTTTGGAGGAGGAAATTGATGATACCTTCCCCGAAGAATGTCTCCTTGCCCTTTATAAGGTAATCGCTCTCCCTACTCCTTGGTTCGCTGATTTTGCCAATTATCTCATCGCAAAGGTTCTCCCAACGGAATTTTCTTATCAAGAAAAGAAGAATTATTTTCATATTTGAAGATTTATTTTTGGGTGGATCTCTTTCTCTTTCGAGTTTCTGTGGACCAAGTGGTGAGGATATGTGTACCTCATGAGGAAGGCATGCATTTATTGAAGCATTGCAATGAGGGACCCGCTGGTGGGTATTACAAAGCAAATCGGACTGCTCAAGAAGGTTCTTAAAGCAGGTTTCAATTGGCCAAGCATCTTTAAGAATGCTCATTTTCATGTAAGTCATTGTGATCAATGCCAACGCTAAGGTAATATTTCTCGCAGAGAAGAAATGCCCCATAATTCTTTCCTTGAATGTGAAATTTTTGATTAAAGGGGAATCGACTTTGACGGCCCGCTACCTCCTTCCTTTAGAAATCATTATATTTTGGTAGCAGTTGACTATTTGTCTAGGAGGGCGGAATCACAAGCCCTTCCCACCAATGATGTCTGGGTCGTTACCCTATTCATAAAAGAATTATTCACGCATTTGGAACACCGCAAACAATCGTTAATGATAGGGGTACACATTTTTGTAGCACTCAATTTTCCAAAATTCTCTCTAAATACGGTGTCACACAAGTTATCTACCCCCTAACTCCCTCAAACAAATGGCCAAGTGGAGGTAGTCAATAGGGAATTAAAGAGAATTTTAGAAAAAACTATTTCTACCCACCGAAAACATTGGTCAAATAAATTAGACAATGCGCTATGGGCCTATCGGACGGCATACAAGACCGTTATCGGTTGTACATCATATAGATTGGTCTATGGCAAAGCATGTCATTTACCGGTTGAACTTGAGCATCGTGCCTTTTGGGCACTTAAGCTTCTTAATCATTCTAGTTTAGCGGTCGAGCATCGTAAACTCCAAATTAATGAGCTTAATGAATAGCATTTCAATGCGTATGAAAGTAATAAATTATATAAAGAGCGAGCTAAACTCTATCATGATAAGAAAATTAAGCACCCAAAATTATTTCAACCGGGAGACCAAGTTCTCCTCTATAATTCACGTTTATGACCTTTTCCGAGCAAACTTAAGTCTCATTGGTCCGGACCCTTTGTCGGCAGAGGTTTGGCCTTACGGGACCGTGCTTATTTTGCACCCGAAAAAAGGTACTTTCATGGTGAATGTGCACCAATTGAAATTATATTTTTCCGAAGATGATCTAAGCGACCATACGGAGGAATTTCATCTTCATAATCCCTAATCCGGTGCACCGCCATGGTCGAGCTCACCGACCATAACCAAAACGCTCTTGGGAGGCACCCCTTATTTATCTTAATTTCATGGTTATTTTTCGTTTAGTTTTTCTTTCGCAATATATTTTAAAACACTTATTCGAAAATAAAATATAAAAATATTTTGTTTATTTGTGTTTACATTTCCAAGCTTTTTAAAACAAATATAAAAATTAATGAAAATTACAACAACAAAAAATATTTCTGTTCTTCTTTTTATTATTATTATTTTTATCAATTTGTTTTACCCTAAAGTTTTGTATGTTTGGAGGAAATTTGTGAGATATCGGTCGCACGCACGCGCATAAAACAACGTATTTCATTTTGCCCTCGAAGTAAAAAAATTTGTATTTTTTTCTTCACTATTTTATTTTTATTTTTGTCAAAAAAAAATTGAACGAATTTCTTGTTACACAGCCTCGGTTGCGTGACTCGCTTGGACATTTATTTTTTTACCATACTATTTTGGGGAGCTGCCATCGTCGATCTTCCATGAAAGTCACGGGCGTGAACTGTATTAGTCACTGGTGTGCACTTCACGGAACAACCATTTCTCCCGATATGGTATCATCAGGATTCATTTTGGGCAGTCATGTCAGTGTCTTGTCCTTCTGTCGCCATTATGTCGCACGCCTAGTCAAAGATTCTCGGCGACTGTCACACCCGTGATAGTCAAAGTCAAGCTCATTACTTAGCCTCCACATGGTCGAGACCTTCTGCAAACCGTCCACTTGGCTTTAATGATAATTAAGAAAATAGTACACGCCCTGGGTCACGGGCGTGACCCTGGGCCGTGACTTCTCGTAGATGCCTTTTTGACTGAGTCTGCCTCGGATTCCCTAAGGGAATTATTTTTTATGTTACACGCCCTCGAACACGGACGTGATCGGGGGCGTGACTTGCCAAACGACAAGTTTTGATCAGTCTTCACTCAAAATTCCCCCATGCGCTTTAATCTCATGCGTTTTCAGTTACACGCCCTCAGTTATGGGCGTGACCGAGGGCGTGACCACCGAATTTTTTTTATTTAACTAGAGGTCTCCCTCTATTTTTCTACACAACTTTTCCTACCTTCTCTCTTCTTTTACCTCCTCCACCAACCGAATTTCTTCTCCTTCATATTCCTTATGGCCCGCCGATGCAACCACCATGCTGGCGAGTCTTCCTCTGCACTCCTCGATGAGTCCCTTACTCTGGAAGCCATGTTCCATTTTCCTTCTTCTACTCACCAGGATCGGATTCATCGGCTCCGTTCCAAGGAATTTGGCATGTTTCAGCTCATTGATGAGCACTTTTTGTACTCATCTTTTAGTATAATTTTAATATAATTTTAATATGAAATTATGTTATTTATATAAATTATATCATATAAATCCTTCCTATTTTAATTTCATAAGCTAACTTATGTTTATTTTGTGTTTTCAGGTTTTCTGGACACTTTAAGCAAAAATGTCTAGTACACGCCCAAGGTCACGGGCGTGACACATGGCGTGACAGTCTAGACGTGTTCCAGACCTGATTCTGCCATTCCGGGAGCATTCCGTGAAGTTTCGCCAAGTACACGCCCCAGGTCACGGGCGTGACCAAGGGCGTGACCCAATGTCACGGCCGCGACCCGCTGAGACGAAGCAGAACCGCTGAGACGAATCAGAACCGCTGAGATCAAGCCTTACATGCCCCAGGTCACGGGTATGACCAGGGGCGTGACATCCTGTCACGGGCGTGACTCACCCTGCGCCTTCCCGCCAAAGATTTCCCGCCAGCATCACATTTACAGATTTCATGCCCCAGGTCACGGGCGTGACCTAGGGCGGGACGCGTCCGAAACGCCCGCATTGGAGCCAGAACGCGCCCTCTCCGCCAGCACAGATCACGCCACCTACACGCCCCTTGGTCACGTGCGTGACCAAGGACGTGTAACATCAAATTTCTGCCAATTTAAAGGGAGCTTCTCCAGAACTCAAGGGACGAATTTTTAGGATTAGACATTTCATTTTTCATGTTTTATTTTCATGTTTTAGTAGTTCTAATCCTTCTTTATTTCTTGCAAGTGTAGTTTTCAATTCAATAGTTGTGATTTCCTTTTCTTAGTTTGTAATTCTCTTTGAATCAATTAATAAATTAGTTTTATTTCTCTCATTTTCTTCTCCCTTATTCATGTGTTCTTTTATTTCTTTTGATTCCTCAATCTCCATGAGTAGCTAAATTTCTATTAGTACTCGGCCGAGATGATCCAAGGAAAATATAATTCATAATTTAGTCTAGAACTTCTTTTCTCTTTTTAGATCGCTTAAGATTTATCCTTGAATTTAATTTGATTGAGATTGTATTTTTGATATATAATTCTCATTCTTGTTTTCGTAGTCTAATAACCGAGAGGTTTTGAGTTCGAATCGATCATTTCAAGGATAAAGAGATTTGAATGCACTCCTCGAGAGAGGACGACATAAATCTCCCGGATTGCAGTTATATCCAATAGCGGGGTTCACTTCGATAAGGTGAGTTTTAGGGGTTTCGATTCTAGAATGAGAGTTCGATTGATCAACCTAAACTCAGTTGAGTGCATCCTCGAGAGAGGTGCGTTTATAATTTGGGAACCTCCATGGTCAAGCAATTCTTTTAAGAGAATTGGAAGTTTTATTTCTTAATTTATTTATTTTTTTCCAAGGTGATTCAAGGTTGAGTGCTAATCCTTTAATCATTGTTCTAAAAAGTTCTTTCTCTTTCTCGCAACAACCAACCCAAGTTTTATTTGATAAAATAATAGAGATTTTCTGAAGTAAGAGTAATCAACCGCACCGAGTCTAATACAACCTTATTTTAATAACCTATACTACATTCGAAACGGTACACTTGCCGTTATCGTTTGCGGATATAGTTTTGCTTCATCAAGTTTTTGGCGTCGTTGCCGGGGACACGGTTGATATTTTGAAAAAAGAAATATTTATTAATTTTATCGTTCTCTTTCTCCCCCACCCCCCCCCCCCCCCCCTTCTCTTAAAAATTAAAAAAAAAAAGAATTAAAAGGCGTAATTTAAATTCTCGGAAAGGACGCTTTGGACTTGAATTCCCATCACAGCCTCTAGTACCTTGCGAGCTCTTCACCGGGTTGACCTTGGGAAGTCCGGGACTAATTTAACCCGCTTTTCGAAAAAAATATATATATAATAAAAATATTTTTAAAATTCCATTCATTTGAGTAAAGGTTGTTACATTTTTATTGTTATTATGAAAGAATCTGAATTGGCCATTAAAATTGCCGAGCTTCGAAACCAACTTTATCTCTAACAAGCCACTCGAGGATGCCAATTTAGTTGTCATTATTGTAATGCCCCCCATCAAAGTGAGGAATGTTATTTACATTCTTATTATCAAAATAATTATTATGAAAATAATTTTCCTCAAAATTATGCAAATAATTTTTATTATAATTACGATCATAATTTTTCATCCTTTAATGAAAATAATTTTTCAAACTTCGATGAAAATAATTTTTCTAATTTTAATGAGAATAATTTTTCGGCGTTTAATAATTGTTCTTCTAGCTCCGAAGTAGATTATTCCTCGTGGCAAGCTCACTCGGATAGTTATCGGAGCAATGAAGATAGATCTTTAGATCCGAATTTTTGTTTTTCTTCTTGTACACCGCAATTTTCGTTCTCTAATTTTGGGGAAATTCCGCAGATCCAAATAGATACTTCCCCCAAAAATTTAGAGAAAAATATTATTTCGTCTAGTGCTTTCTCTAATTTTCACGAGAATAATTTTTTGGCTTCTAATAATTTTTCTTCTAGCCCCGAAGTAGATTATTCTTGGTGGCAAGGTCACCCGGATAGTTTTCAGGGCGATGAAGATAAATCTTTAGATCTGAATTCTTGTTCTTCTTCTTTTGCGCCGTAATTTTCTTTCTCTAATTTTGGGGAATGTCTGCCAATTCAAATAGACACTTCCCCCCCAAAATTTAGAGGAGAATTTTATTTCTTCTAGTGTTTTTTCTCCATCTTTGGATAATTTAGTTATGGAGGAACATGAGGTTTCATGTAATCCCATAACTTCTTTTACCAAAGATGAAGAAAACTCATTATACCAAGAATTTCTTATAGTTATGGGCACCCCGGATGAAATAGAAGAAGAACAAGTTTCTTCCCCTACTCCACCCGGATTTTATTTTCTTTGTCATGAATATTTGCGAGTTTCTTCTATCCAACCAAAAATTCATGAAAATTTTGTGTCCGGAAATTTTATTCCGCTTGGTAATGCGCTAGATTTTCCTAATGAAAATTTTATTTTAGAAAAGGAGCAACCAGAGCTTAATTTTATATTTTCGCAAGCGCCTCCTCCTTGCGAAATATTATCTGACACGTTTGATTGTGATTCTCTTTATACTAATAATTTCCAGGTTGAAGATGAGCCGTTGCTACCCCAATTAATTGATGATCCATATGCCGCTCATCTTTATAAATTCAAATCACCTCAGGTATGTATAGGTGATTTGGATTTGCATTTTCAAGATCAAAGACAAATGAAGAATCACATGTTAAGCGGAGGAGTAGCCGTGCGACTGATGCCGGCACATTCACCTACGCGTGAATTAGAGGATTTGCCTGTCCACTTCTCTTTTAATTTTCCTTTTTCCTAACACTAACCGTCTAGCTTAAAGACGGGAAAAAGAAAGCGCTCTTAGGAGGCACCCCTTGCTTATCTTCAATTTTTAGTTTTTTTTTCTTTTAAAGTTTGTTTTCTTTCAAATGTTCTTCATACTTAGTTTTAAACATTGGGGACAATGTTTAATTTTAAGTATGGGGTGTAGCTTTGCGTTCACTGTTATTTTTTGAAAAAAAAAGAAATAAAAATTATATAAAAAAATTTATTTATAAAAATTATAAAAATCTAATTTCTTGGAAAGGACGCTTTGGGCTTGAACTCCCACCGCAGCCTCTAGTACCTTGCGAGCCCTTCACTGGGTAGCCCTTGGGAAGTCCAGGAATTTTTCAAAAAAATATATATAGTAATCCTTACTTATTGTTTTTATTGTTCTAGAAATTTAGTTTGGGGTTTGATTATAAGTATTCTTACATTTTTAATTTAGCTAATATTTTGTTTTATCAAAATTTGTTAAATTTAAATTTGAAGTAATTTAGTTTTAAGAAACACTTTATGTTTTTAATTCGATTAGAGAATTAATTTAGCACTACTTCTTCGTTTAATTTTAAATAGCTTCACTTTGTGGTAAATTGGCTAAACATCTCTAGATTTTTATTATATTCTCTTTTAACTTTAAGATCTTAGGAAATTTCATTCCACTAAAAAATTGCCCTCAAAATAGTTTAATTTATAAACTAGAAGTATTTCGTTACCCTTACCCTTTGTTGGCAAATAAAAAAAATGTTGAAAAAGATCATATGTCATGGGAATAAGAGGATAAAATTCATTATCCCCTAAACATATGCATCCAAAATCATTTAAAAGATTATATGTCATAAAGTAAGAGGATAAAATTCATTACTTTTAAACATATACATTTTGGGTTTTTAATTGAAGAGAATTTAAAAAAAAAGATTATATGGCATGGAAAATAAGAGGATAAAATCCATTATTTTCCTAAACATATACAAATTCCTATTCAAAAGAGGTGAGAGGATAAAATTCATCACCTCTATTCAAAAACTATTCATTTGCCATTTTGTTCAAACCCATCCCTAGCAAATTTCATTATTTCTAGTCCTAAATTAAATTATTAAGAGAGCAATATTTTGGTAGATGTCCTTTCCTTAAGTTTCTTTTATGTTAAAGTGTTTATAATTTCAATCTAATTTTGTTTGAAAATTTCTATAATTTTGATTGCTAAATAGTTATCTTGAGAAGTAGTTAGCTAAACAAATTTCTCTTTTTAAATTATCAACATAACTTATGACTTAATTCTTGAATTCCTAAAATTTGCTTTTGACTTATTCTTGGTTTAATAAAATTTTAGTCAATTAGACATAATATCAATGTCTTGTAATTCTTTCCTCACTCTTTTCGTTTGGAATAGCAAAAGCTCAAGTATGGGGGTATTTGATGAGTACTTTTTGTACTCATCTTTTAGTATAATTTTAATATAATTTTAGCATGAAATTATGTTATTTATATAAATTATATCATATAAATCCTTCCTATTTTAATTTCATAAGCTAACTTATGTTTATTTTGTGTTTTCAGGTTTTCTGGACAGTTTGAGCAAAAATGTCAAGTAAACGCCCAAGGTCACGGGCGTGACGAAGGGAGTGACAGTCTAGATGTGTTCCAGACCCGATTCTGCCATCCCGGGAGCATTCCTTGAAGTTTTGCCAAGTACACATCCCAGGTCAGGGTCATGACCAAGGGCGTGACCCAATGTCATGGCCGCGACCCGCTGAGACGAAGTAGTACCGCTGAGACGAATCAGAACCGCTAAGATCAAGCCTTACACGCCCCATGTCACGGGCGTGACCAGGGGGCATGACATCCAATCACTGGCGTGACTCGCCCCGCGCCTTCCCGCCAAAGATTTCCCTCCAGTAGCACATTTAAAGATTACACGCCCCAGGTCACGGGCGTGAACTAGGGCGTGACGTGTCCGAAATGCCTGCATTGAAGCCAGAATGCACCCTCTCTGCCGGCACAGATCACGCCACCTACACGCCCCTTGGTCACGGGCGTGACCAAGGGCGTGTAACATCAAATTTCTGCCTATTTAAAGGGAGCTTCTCCAGAACTCAAGGGACAAATTTTTAGGATTAGACATTTCATTTTTCATGTTTTATTTTCATTTTTAGTAGTTCTAATCCTTCTTTATTTCTTGCAAGTGTAGTTTTCAATTCAATAATTGTGATTTCTTTTCTTAGTTTGTAATTATCTTTGAATCAATTAATAAATTAGTTTTATTTCTCTCATTTTCTTCTCCCTTATTCATGTATTCTTTTATTTCATTTGATTCCTCAATCTCCATGAGTAGCTAAATTTCTATTAGTACTCGGCCGAGATGATCCAAGGAAAATATAATTCATAATTTAGTCTATAACTTCTTTTCTCTTTTTAGATCGCTTAAGATTTATCCTTGAATTTAATTTGATTGAGATTGTATTATCGATATATAATTCTCATTCTTATTTTCGTAGTCTAATAACTGAGAGGTTTTGAGTTCGAATCGATCATTTCAAGGATAATGAGATTTGAATGCACTCCTCGAGAGAGGACGACATAAATCTCCGGGATTGGAGTCATATCCAATAGCGGGGTTCACATCGATAAGGCGAGTGTTTGGGGTTTCTATTCTAGAACGAGATTTCGATTGATCAACCTAAACTCAGTTGAGTGCATCCTCGAGAGAGGTGCATTTATAATTCGGGAACCTCCACGATCAAGCAATTCTTTTAAGAGAATTAGAAGTTTTATTTCTTAATTTATTTATTTTTTCCAAGGTGATTCAAGGTTGAGTGCTAATCCTTTGATCATAGTTCTAAAAAATTATTTCTCTTTCTCGCAACAACCAACCCAAGTTTTATTCGATAAAATAATAGAGATTTTCCGAAGTAAGAGTAATCAACCGCCCCGAGTCTAATACGACCTTGTTTTAATAACCTATACTACATTCGATACGGTACACTTGTCGTTATCGTTTGCGTATATAGTTTTGCTTCATAACTCATCAACTGGAACATTCTCACCAATTTCGTGCAAGCTGATGCGGTGTGGGACTTCCTG
Organism: Dactylorhiza incarnata; assembly: GCA_033032865.1. NCBI lineage: Eukaryota > Viridiplantae > Streptophyta > Magnoliopsida > Asparagales > Orchidaceae > Dactylorhiza > Dactylorhiza incarnata. The sequence goes on from JAWHQI010000040.1 coordinate 11,688,726, forward strand.
TCTACTATGAGGTGGGATTCTTTGTTCCCAATTTCGGAGCCCGCTTATTTCGAGCTCACGGTGGAATTTTTGTCCTCCTTCGATATTCGCCGGGCCGGGCCAGATAACTTCATCGAGTTTCGAATGGGCCGACTGAAGCACTACCTTTCTTTACATCAGTTTAACTTTATCATGGGTTTCTGTGATAAGGCTTTTACTCTTACAGAGGCCTATTCCACCCTCTCCCTTGATTTCCCCCAAGGTTATAATCTCCAACAATTCTGGGAGGAAATCAAAGACGACCCCAACCACTACTCACCTAAGAACTCCATGGGAAATCATCTCCTCTCCCGCGCCTTACGTTATCTACACTACCTCCTATCTTTCACTCTCTCCGCTTGCGGCGATATCCATAAAGTGGTGACCCGAACGGACTTACTGTATTTATAAAATCTGTACGAATGGATCCCACTCAACTTTGGTTCAGTGCTAGCTTCGTTTTCTGACATCAGGCCAAAAATATGAGGCTTAATGCACTTCATGACGACCCATTTGTTACACATCTCGCCATGTATGGGGGTTTGGGATGCCTTACTTCACATGACACTTGTCCATGAGCCCATCCCCATCACTTTCCAAATCCTCTAAGCCTTTGGTTTGATATGTCAATGTAGATAGGAGTTTGAGGCAGTTCCTCCCGCGGATGTTGCTGACCCTATAGACGTCTATCTCAACAAGAATGCCGATGACGTTCATCACGCTCCATAGTTTCCTCAGTCGCAATAACATTTTCCCTCAGCGCCCAGTTTGTTCGCTTATTTCGATCAACATTTTGGGCGACTACACACTCGACTAGATCAGATCCATAATGAGCAGTTGTCCATGTGCGCCCACTTTGACAATCATTTTTCTACTCTCAGGCAGCGCCATGCTTCCTCCATGGAGCATTTGTAGAGGGAATTTGCTGACTTGCGTGCCTATTATTAGCAGGAGGATGATATCGATGATGCCTAAAGTTTTTTGTATGGTCGCTTGTATCTTGTATTCTCTATTTTAGTATCTTTATATTTGTTTTATTTCCCTTTCATAAATGAAAATAAATGTTTTTCTTTCACATTCTGTTTTCTTCAGGTTGGCTCGGTGATGATTTGTTCTTCTTCAAAGGGACGATTTCTCTCTTTTACTCGCACTTTTATTTTCTACAGCATTAGGGACAATGTTTATTTTTAAGTATATGGGCGTTGTCTCTTATAATTGCAAATCAATCATAAGTTAATCAAAAATATCAAAATTTGAAAAAAAAATATTTTAATTTTCATTTTTTCTTTATCTTATTTTCATTTCTCGGCAAATGAAAATACAATAAAATTACTTTCTTGCGAAACGGCCTTGTTGGGCTTTCATCCCACAAAACTGCCTAGTACCTTGAGAGCCCATTATTGGGTATTCCTTGGGAAGTCTAAGATTTAAAAAAATATATTGTTATTTTCTTTTTTTCTTGTTATATCTAAAATTAATATAGAAAATCAATCCAAAAAAAAACTTATTAAAAAAACTTATTCTAAAAATTAAATTTTTTTAACATATTTTCTAATATAAATATTGTAATATTAGATTCTTCCCAACTTTATTTTTAATTGCGCTTAACCAATTTTAAAATTGTTAGTTTTTATTTATATGCTTGTAAAAAAGTTTTCTTTTTATGTATTTTTTATTTTATGTCTTTTCATAATTTGTTAGATTTAACTTTTAGATAAATTTGATATAACGAATTTTTCATTATTTTGGTTTGTTTAGAATATTTTTTAGTTTTACCTTCTCCCTTTAAAATATCATAAATTAATTTTGTAGAAATTGTGCTAAAAATCTGTAGATTTTACTTATATTAACTTTAACTCATAGATTCTTAAGATTTCTCAATATATTTTCTGTGCTCTCAAAATATTTATCTTGAAAATTTTATAGCCTTTAACCCTAGCCCCTCCTCTACATTTTACTTAACCCTTTTGATTGGAATTAAAAAATGTATAAAATATCATATGTTATAGAATGAGGGGATAAAATTCATCAATCCTAAACATATGCACCCATAAATTATAAAAGATATATGTCATGGAGATGAGGGGATAAAATTCATCACTCTTAAACATATACAATTTGGGAAGTTTAAAAAAATGTCTTAAAAAGATATATGTCATGGAAATGAGAGAATAAAATTAAACATTTCCTAAATATATACAAATATTTTCTTCTATGCCAATTTTTAACCCCCTCTTTAGCCAATATCATTTTAGATTCAAGATATTTATGAGAGAGCATAGTTAATATTTTGGGTTTTTCTAAAAAGTTTCTAATGATATTAAAAGTTTTTATAATTCTAATCATAGATTATTTTGCTTATTTCAATGCAATTTTATTTATGAAAATTTAACTAGCGAATTTTTGAAACTAATTTTTATTCTACGCATACCAACTTATGAATCATGACATATTTCTTACGAATCTAAATTTTATTTCAAAACATATTTGTGATATGAGTCATGTATTATTTAAAATACAAAATTAGTATCAAATCTTTTTGAAATGTCATATGAATTTTTCTCATAATTATGAATTGGTTTTGCTCTGGAATAGCAAAAGCTTAAGTATTGGGGTATTTGATAGTACATTATTTATGTTTATTTTACTATAGTTTTATGTATTAAATAATTAGTTTTTTTTACATATTTTGTATTAATAATGTCTAAAATGCACTTATTTTCATTTTCAGGGATTTATGGTTGCTAATCACAATTTGGAGCTAACAATGACGATCAGAAGAATTTTGGGGCTTTTTTGCCAAAAATCCAAGTTACACGCCCTAGGTCACGCCCGTGACCTACGGGCGTGACTCCTGTCACGACAATGTTCATTTCAGAAATTCAAGAACTGCTTCCGGCAAAATTTCAGCTTATACGCCATAGGTTCACCCGTGACCACAAGATATGTCTCTGGAGTCACGGCCAGGAAGCTACTCGCAGACCAGAACTCCCTGCCAACTCAATTAAAATTACACGCCCTCAGTCACGCCCATGACCAGAAAGTGTGACACAGTGTCATGGTCATGACTTCTTCCGCGATCCAGAAACTACTGCCAGCTCACTTTAAAGTTACACGGTTTCGGTCACGCTCATGACCAAAGGGCATGACATCTGATTAATTGAGTAAATGACAGCTAATTAATCCCTCACGCGCCCATTTTAGATCCAGCCAGACACGCCCATGTCTGAGGGCGTGTAATGTCGAGTTACGTAGATTTTGGCGATTTCTTGCCCAACGTTTCTGGGGTATTTAAGAAAGCAGTTGATGATTTAATTCGGATTTTTCTTCTTTTTAATTTGGTTTGCGCAACCTTTATATGGCATGATTAGAGTTAGGCGGGTATTTTCAAAGAGTTTCGCAAGTATTCCTACTAGGAGAAACTTACCGTTATCCTATCAAAAGATAGAAGTAACGGTCTTTTTCTTCTTTCGAAATATTGACGATTACACCCCGACTACAACGCCGAATTCTATTGATTTTTAAAATAGAAAAGGAGAGTTTTGCACTAAATTGGTTTGAAAAGCTTTTGTTTAAATTTTAATCCAAACTAATCATATGATAAAGGCAAGTATACCTTATCGTGTGTAATACAGGATATTTTGTTTTAGAAAATATCGAGGTCGTATATTTCCACGGATCGTATTGATAATACCTACTTTGAGGAACGAACTATTATTTTATTGGAATAAATTTTTAGTGTGGGTTTTTAAAAGTGAACGATAATAAGTGTATAACTAGAGTTCTAAACGATGATAATAAATAACGCACGATGTCGAATTACCTTGAGACAAAAATAGTCTTTTTTAGAAATAAAAGTGATGACTTATCAAAACATTAAAATGACTTGGCTGTGTATGTTCCATAATTATGAACGCTCCTCTCTCGAGGGTACGCCCACCTGAGATTATGAATATTCGACCGAACTCTCATTCTATAATCGAATCTTCTTAATACTCGCTTTATGTTGTGAACCCCGCTATTGGGTTTTTACTTCCAATTCGGGAGACTTGCCTCATCCTCTCTCGAGGGTAGAGCACACTTCTCTTTACCCGTGAGCGATCAGTCCGTACGCACGAGCCTCTCGGCTAACTAGTGTACAGAAATGGAAATGAAAACCACACATCAATTATGTGGCTCCACTCAACGTTATTCTCGGGTAAACCTTAAGCTCGTTAATTATTTTTAGAAAGAGATGTTTTTATTTTTAGAAAAACTATTTTTGTGTCCCAATGCTCGTCGACATCGTGCGCTAAAGGAAATTATCCACTCATCGGAATGGAGACGACATTAATTATTGGAAAATACATGTTTAATAATTTAAGCAGATATAAGCGGATAAAAAGGGAAATAAAATGACTTATATAAAAGCAGAAATAGCATCCGTCCCAACCGTCTTAATCAAGCGCTAAAGAACTTGGCCTCTCATCCGGGACGGGGCTGGTATAGAAATGAAAAGACTTATATAAAAGCAGTAATAATATCCATCCCAACCATCTTAATCAAGCGCTAAAGAAACTTAGCCTCTCATCCGGGATGGGGGTGGTATAGAGCAGTTATATAAAGACTGAAAATTAAAACTAAGTTACAAAAAAGAAAAACACTATCTCATAAAATCACGCACTCTACTTGTAATAAAAACACTAAATCGAAAGAAAGCATTCAAACGAAAGATATAAATAAAGCGTTAAAAAAGGCAATAAACTATTTTATAAAAGCTTTTAACATAAATTATGAAAGCAATAAAGTTATACTCATACATACACACACACTTGCATAAATTGAAAATGAAAAAGAAGATGATCCAAATGAGAAAAACAAAAATTTATTTCTAAAATAAGCATTACAACTAGACTAACGAAACAAAAATTACAAACAAACTTAAACTGAATTGCATTTAGAGAAACTCACAATCACTCAAAAGAACTCAAAATACACTAACAAGAACTCAAAATTTGGATGAAAATTCCTTCAGCCGAGCCCCTCTATTTATAGACCAAATTTTATTTTTACACGCCCCTGGGTCACGGGCGTGTCTTCTGGTCACGGGCGTGACCCTGGGGCGTGACATTTGCTCTGCTGTAACAGCCACCTTCTCGAAGGATCCGTCGTCAAATAAGGTTGCACACGGGCGTGTATTGATGGGTCACGGGCGTGACTATGGGCGGCGCATATCTGCTTTAACTGGGGCATGACGGCTGGCGTGTGCGCTAGATTCTGGCAGGCGCAGAGAGGGTTTCGTCGAATGCCTGGATAGAGAGAGTTCGTCGAACGCAGAGAGAGTTCGTCGAACGCTGAGATGCGGAGAGTGCATCGAATGCTGAGACATGGAGATTTCGTCAAACTCTGAGACGCGGAGAGTTCGTCGAACGCAGAGAGAGTTTGCCATCCGTCGAATGCTGAGAGAGTTCATCGGTCGTCGATCGCAGAAAAAGTTTGTCGAACTCTGAGAAGTTGGCATTTTAAAATTACATGCCCTTGGGTCACGGGCGTGGCTCAGGGGCGTGACTTGACAAAAATTTGCCAAAATCCGTAAAAACAAGAAATTTAGCTAAGTTAGTAACAAAAAATAATAAAACAAGTAATTTATTTATTAATTTACATAAAAAATTTACAATATTAATTAAAACTATACTAATAACTATACTAAAAATACATATATTTTATGACTCATCAAATACCCCCGTACTTAAGCTTTTGCTATTTTGGAGCAAAAGTAAGAGAGATCTATATGAGATTAACATAAGTTCGAATTTTTAGCTATCGTTTTATTTTAATCATAAGAGACTGAAAAATAAAAATTCGGAGTAATAAGAGTTAAGTCCTAAATTATGCAAATGATTTAAGTAGAAAGAAATGTCCTAGCCAAAAGACTTCTTAATTAACCAAATAGCAAACAAAATTGCAATCATTAGTAAACGAGATTAGATCGAAATTATAATAACCTTTGTTTAAAGAAACAAGAAGGAAAAATATAAGTTACTAATTATGCTCTCAAATGATTTTTTGAATTAGAACTAGAAACAACAATTTGGCTAAGGGAAAAGGGTAAAAAGCCTTGGCAAAAAGAATAGTTTTTAGGGGTGATGGTTTTTATTCGTCCACCCCTTCATTTTAGCTTTTTTGGTGTTCCCGTGAGGGAAAACTAATTCATTTTTATTAACCCAATGCCTATGTTTACGGAACGAAATCTTATTCCCATTGACATAAGATCTTTTAAAGTATTTATTGTGTGCCTATGTTTACAGAACGAATTCTTATTCCCATTGACATAAGATCTTTTTTTTTCTTTTAATTTTTTACTTGCCATGCTAAATTGGTGTATACAAGGGGTTTTCAAGAGAAATTCTAGAATAATAAAAAAATTTTGAGAACAACCTTAGTAATTTGAATATTCCTAGATTCCTAAAGACATAAAGTAGGGATAATTGCAGTCTAAAGTTGTTTTGCCAACATAATACACATGTCTCTATTTTAGCTAGTAGAAGTAGTGCTTGAAAACAAAGCCTCTATTTAAATTAAAAACACAAGATATTCTTTAAAACTTAACCCCGAATGTTTAAATCTATCGATCTTAGATAAACAAATAAATAGTAAAACTAGCGATTATGAAAAGCCACAAACAGATATTCTCAAAACTAAATGCTTTTAAGAATAAAAGTAAAGTAGGGTTTATTATTATTAAATTTTTTTATTTTATTTTTATTTTTATACTATGACAAAGTAAAAAAAGAAAAACATGTTTTTTGAAATTTTTTGTGGTTTTTAAACATTTTTTTGTAGTTTTGTTCAAGCTTATATTTACAAAAGTAGGCAAGATGAAATTAAACATTTTTTGAAAAAAAAATTTGTTTGTTTAAATGAAAATGATAAAACACCCCCATACTTAAAACCCAACATTGTCCCCAATGTTGTAATGTAAGTATGAAGAAGAAAAAATAAAAGTGCAATATATACAAAAGGAAAGAGGGAGCAAAAAGGCGTCCCTGATAAAAAGCTGGCGGGGCCGGAAGAAACCCCGCAAAAACATATAAAAAGAACAAAACATAATAAAATATTAGATAAATATGGGAGCCTCCCACGAGCGCTTTGTTTACCGTCACGTAGCTGGATGATTATGGCGTGGTAAGATTATAAATTGGGGAGGGTGAAGGATTCGGTATTTCCGTCCACTGGATCGCCCACAAGATAAATTTTTAAACGATGCCCGTTTACTTTAAATTCGCCTCTTTTGGGGTGAGAGATAAGAACAGTCTCATACGGCCAAACCTCTTTGACTTCAAAGGGGCCTAACCATTGGGATTTTAGTTTACCAGGAAAAAGACAAAGGCGTGAATTATAAAGAAGGACAAGATCGCCCGGCGCAAATGTTTTGGGAAATTTTATTTCGTGACAAGATCGCCCGGCGCAGTGGCGAGCTTGTGTGTGACGCCATATTTAGAAACAAAATTGGGCGTTGTAGAAGTGCGTACCCCTATCACTTACTATTGCGCGGGGCGCGCCGAAGCGAGAAAATAGTTTTTTCAGAAAATGGACGACGACTCTCGCGTCGTTGGTGGGCAGAGCTTGCGCTTTCGCCCACCTAGATACGTAGTCGACTGCTACTAAAATATAGCGATTATTAAAAGAAGAAGGTAGGGGGCCTATAAAATCTATGCCCCATAAATCAAAGATTTCACATTCGAGAAAAAGGTTTTGGGGCATCTCGTCATGACGAGAGATGTTACCCGACCGCTGGCAGCTATCACATTTACTCACAAAAGTGTGAGCATCCTTAAAGAGAGCGGGCCAATAAAATCCCGCCTCTAACGCTTTCCGCGCAGTCCGGTTGGCTTGATAATGCCCTCCAGCCAGCCGCTCATGGTAGTGTCGCAATATTTGCACACCCTCCTCGCTTGAAACACATCTTCATATCACTTGGTCTGCACAGACGCGAAAGAGAAAGGGGTCCTCACAAAAGTAGTTTTTCAAGTCAGAAAAGAATTTCTTCTTTTGCTGAGTCGAAAAATCTTTTGGAAGGACCCGCACAACAAAATAGTTCGCGTAATCTGCGAGCCAAGGGGTGGAAGAAGTTTTTATATTATTTAAAATTAATAGGCGTTCCTCAGGAAATCTATCATCTATTTCGGGTTCGAGGAGCACTTCTTCGGCGGGGTGTTCTAAATGGGATAGGTGGTCGGCTGCCAAATTTTCTGCCCCTTTCTTATCCCGGATCTCTAAATCAAATTCCTGTAAAAGGAGGATCCATCGAAGTAGGCGGGGCTTGGCATCTATTTGGGTTAAAAGATATTTTAGGGCAGAATGATCAGTGAAAATGATTACTTGTGAAAGTGTTACGTAGGGCCTAAACTTATCAAAGGCAAATACGACGGCAAGAAGTTCCTTTTCCGTTGTCGTGTAATTAGAATGTGCGGCTATGAGCGTGTAAGAAGCGTAACAGATTGGATGAAAATATTTATTAACACGTTGGCCTAATACGACTCCTACCGCGAGCGATCGCACATTATCTCAAACGGAAAGGACCAATCTGGCGCCACCAGAATTGGAGAATTGATAAGTTGCTGTTTTATAAAATTAAATTCCTCTACGCAGAAGTATCAAAAATAAATGGGGAATCCTTTTCCAGGACGTGGGTAAGCGGTTTTGTTATTTTAGAAAAATCTTGTATGAACCGCCTGCAAAAACCCGCATGGCCGAGAAAACATCGAATAGATTTTACGTTCGAAGGTATGGGAAGTTGTTCAATTATGGCAACTTTGGCCCTATCGACCTCCATCCCCTTGGAAGAAATCTTATGGCCGAGGACTAAACCCTCTTGGACCATAAAGCTGCATTTCTCCCAGTTTAAAACTAAGTTTGTCTCTTCACACAGCTGGAGAACTCTATTTAAATTTTTCAGACAGTTTTGAAAAGAGTTTCCAAAGACGGAGAAGTCATCCATAAAGACTTCCATTTTATCTTCTACAAGCTCGCCAAATATCGCCAGCATACATCGTTGGAATGTAGCTAGCGCGTTGCAGAGGCCAAACGGCATCCTTCGATATGCGAAGGTGCCGAACGGGCAAGTAAAAGTTGTTTTTTCTTGGTCCTCAGGGGAAATAGGGATTTGGAAAAATCCTAAGAGACCATCAAGAAAGCAATAAAAAGGATGACCTGAGAGATGCTCTAAGATTTGATCAATAAACGGTAATGGGAAGTGGTCTTTTATGGTAGCATCATTTAGTTTTCGGTAATCAATGCACACCCTCCAACCCGTAACAGTACGAGTTGGGATTAATTCGTTATTCGTGTTTGCCACGACCGTTATACCACCTTTTTTAGGGATGAATTGTGCAGGACTTACCCACGTACTGTCGGATATAGGATAGATAATCCCCGCATCAAGGAGTTTTATAATTTCAGTTTTAACGACATCCCGCATATTTGGGTTCAAGCGTCATTGAGGCTGAATAGTTCTACGGGGGTTATCTTCAAGAAAAATTTTATGGGTACAGAAGGAGGGGTTTATTCCCCTGATATCTGAAATCTGCCATGCAATTGCATGGGGATGTTTTTTTAAAACTTCTACTAATTCGGATGTTTTCGAATCACTTAACGTAGCGGAGATGATAACATGAAGTTTTAAATCTTTTTCAAGAAAAACATATTTTAGATTATCAGGGAGCTATTTTAACTCGAGGAGTAGTGGTTCTTCATAAGATGTTTTAACTTTTAAGGCTTCTGAATCGAGGGGTTCGAATGGCGAATCTGTCGGTATGTTATCGAGACAAGATCGATTCGCCAATATCGAATTATACAGTGTTAAAGAGAGAAATTCAGTAAGCGAAGAACATTCCTCTTCAAACGCGGGTTCCAAGTTATAACTAGAATCATCATTCAACAGGGAGTTCCGCATCGAGGGGTTAACAAGTAAAGTAACTTCATCGTCTCTGACCCAAAGGAGGAGGCGACCGTTACTGACATTGATTAACGCGCGGGAGGTTGCGAGGAACGGGCGACCGAGAATGATAGGCACCTCAGCGTCCTCCTCTATGTCCAGGATGACAAAGTCTACCGGGAAGATAAACTTATCAACCTTGACTAGAACATCCTCCACTACCCCTATCCGGTACTTTACTGAGTGATCCATGAGTTGGATGCTCATCTTAGTCGGGCTTGGGATGCCCAAATCAAGTTTTTCGAAAAGGGAGAAAGGAATCAAGTTGATGCTAGCTCCCAAATCCGCTAGAGCATACTTTATTAACATATTGCCGAAGAGGCACGGGATGGAGAATCGTCCCAGGTCATTCAGTTTTGGCGGCAATTTGTTAAGGAGGACGGCCGAGCATTCCGCATTAAGGGAAACACGCGAAACATCTTTGAGTCGCTTTTTATTAGAAAGCAACTCCTTAAGATATTTCGCGTATTTTGGCATTGGGAGAGTGCCTCGCAGAAAGGAACGTTAATGAGGATTTGCTTTAAAATTTGTAGAAATTTTTTATAATGCTCGTCCTTCCGCTCGTTGTTTATTTTTGAGGGATAAGGAAGGGACGGGCTAAAAACGTTTGGCACAGTCGGAATACTCGTTGTATTATCTATCGAGCGAGAGGGTGGAGGGGTCGGTGTCGAAACATGTACCTTGGGCTCAACCCGTTTTGGGGAGTTTACCTCCTTGCCGCTGCGAAGGTTTATGGCGTTGGCATTTTCTCGGGGGTTTGGCTCTGTGTTCCCTGGTAGAGCTCCATATGGCCGCTTGGGGACCATCTTTGCCAACTGTCCCATCTGATTTTCCATGTTTTTAATCGATCCGGTAATATTCCGGATATTTGACTCGGTGGACGCAACGTATTTAGCAAAAATAACTTTGAGCGGAGAAGGTTTTGGAGGTGGAGGCTGAAATCCGTTCGGAAATCCTTGCGAATGTACAATTGGGGACCTCTGATCATTATTAGGATTGCTCCAGGAAAAATTTGGGTGGTTCCTCCAACCCGGATTATAATTATTACTATACGGATTGTTATTAGGGTTGAAGGGGGGCCTAACTGGGTTGCCTAGGTAATCTACAGTTTCTTTGACAAAAGTATTATTATTATTATTATTATTATTATTATTATTATTATTATTATTATTTAGCCAAGTGGGAGTGGAGGAGGAAGCAGTCATCTCTGCCACATGCTTACTTAACCTTTCGACTTGAGAGGCTAAGTGAGAAGTGGAATCCACTTCATAAATCCTAGTTGGTTTAGTAGGGCATGATCTAAGCGCATTCCATTGATAGGCGTTCATGGCCATTTCCTCGAACAGAGCTTGGGCGGCCTCCGGGGTTTTGTTGTTTAACGTTCCCCCGGCGGCCGCATCGATCATCTGTCATGTTGAGAAATTTAAGCCATTGTAAAACTTCTGGACCTGCAGCCAAGACGGCAACGCATGATGAGGACAACTACGCAAGAACTCTTTAAAATGTTCCCAAGTCTCATAGAGAGACTCAGAATCGTATTGAATGAAAGAGGCGATATCTGTGCGTAGTTTAGCGGTTTTAGACGGGGGAAAATATTTTGTTAAAAATTTTTTCGTCAGTTGTGCCCACGTGGTTATGGATCCTCTGGGGAGAGAACTTAACCATGACTTGGCTTTCGTCCGCCGTGAAAATGGAAATAAGCGTAAACGAATAGCGTGATCAGTAACGCCATTAATTTTGAAAGTATCGCAGATTTCCAAAAAATTCAAAAGATGTAAGTTTGGATCCTCATCTGGCAAACCATCAAATTGTACTAACTGTTGTACCATTTGAATGATGCTAGATTTTATTTCAAAATTATAATTAGCCACTGTTGGGCGTGTAATACTCGATCCAGTATCTTCCAAATTTGGCCTGGCATAATATTCCATGGTCCGTGGCGAGGCCACATCTGGAATTTGATCGGCCATAGGTTCAGTGTAAGTATCTTCGATAGACTCTTCAGGAAATTCGAGTAAGTTTTGATCACGAAGTCGGAGGCGCTCACGAAGGGTGCGCTCAATTTTGGGGTCAAAAGGGATATTCGAATCGTCCGAGGAGTTTCCTCGGGTCATATACTAATAATAAAAAATATTATGTAGTTTTGGCCTTTTCTTTTTTTTTCTTTTTTTATGTATATATATTTTTTATATATTTTTAATATATATGATAAAAGTAATAGTAATTCCTTTTTTTCAAACTAACAACACTACTTTCCCCGGCAACAGCGCCAAACACTTGATGATTTAATTCAGATTTTTCTTCTTTTTTATTTGGTTTGCGCAACCTGTATATGACTAGATTAGAGTTAGGCGGGTGTTTTCAAGGAATTTCGCAAGTATTCCTACTTTGAGAAACTTACCGTTATCTTATCGAAAGATAGAAGTAACGGTCTTTTTCTTCTTTCAAAATATTGATGATTACACCCCGACTACAACGCCGAATTCTATTGATTTTTAAAATAGAAAAGGAGAGTTTTGCACTAAATTGGTTTGAAAAGCTTTTGTTTAAATTTTAATCCAAACTAATCATATGATAAAGGCAAGTATACCTTATCGTGAGTAATATAGGATATTTTGTTTTAGAAAATATCGAGGTCGTATATTTCTGCGGATCGTGTTGATTATGTTGGATCTTGTGGCGCCCTTAGAGGGGGGTGAATAAGGGCCTTTTTAAATTATGAATTTTTACTTTGGAATTTTCAAAACAAATTTTGCTTTTTCTAAAAATCACTTATAAAAATTTACAAACTATGAAATTTTTAAATTAGATCAAACACAAATTTCTAAGTTAAAGATTAAGCAATTAAATTTGCAATTAAAGAAAAGGCATAATATTTTAATCATGAAATTCTCATACAATAAAAATGATCTTAACAATGCTTAAGATCAAGGCATAAATAAGATAATAAACTTTTGACAATTTTTGTTTACCAATCCTTCTCCCAAGGATCGGAAGGCTATCTCACTTGTCTTTCCCTAGACCAAGCCCAAGCCTATCCTCTAGATCTTCCCAAGATCTAGACATAGCACACAAGGCCACGATTTCCCACCAAGCCACGCAAGGACTTGGACGCTCCGCACAAGGAAGCGATTTTCCCCTAAGCCACGCAAGGACTTAGACGTCACGCACAAGGAGACAATTTCCCTACCAATACAAAGTGAAATGTATATAAATGAAAATATAAAATGAAATGAAGAACTCCCTAGAAATTTAGATCTCTGAAAGGAAGGTTGAAGCCTCGAGATGATCATTGACGTAGAAGTGCGTCCGATCTCGTCTCAATCTCAAACCTTCTCAGCACAAATGGGAGTTGATGAGGTTCTGGAGCTCTCTTGTTCGTATGAACTCAGGAAAGGACTTAGAATATTCAAAGCTCTGAATGCATGAACAAAACCAACCACTTTATATCTTTTCACTGTTTCCTGAGCGACATCGCTGTCGGAATTCCGATAGCGCCAAACTGCCATTCGTCGTGATGTCATGCGGGCAGTTGCAGTAACTTCTGCGCTGTCGCCTGGGCGACATTGCTGTCGTAATTCAGATGGCTCCTCTTCATTTTTGCTGTCCAAAACTTCTCCAGACTGTAGATTTAGTCGTTCTCATCTCTGAAATGGGGTGGACCGTTCCGTAACTCTTCCTGGATTGAAAGTTATGTCCATTTTAAGATCAGCACACAAAACTCATCCTTTTGCTTTTTCTAATGTGTACACACTCTTGGATCATGCCCATGAACGAGGACTTGTCTCCTCATTGAACCTATACAACCTGGACACTATAAACACACAAAAGACTAGATCAAATACAACACGGTATTTGTTATTCTCAAATCAAGAGATGCGGAACATATGCTCCAACAATCTCCCCTTTTGATAATAACAAATACCCGTATGAGAAATTAGTGAGATTAAGACAATTTGTGTTTATAGATAAGTGCGGTAATAAGATATGCATGAATAACATATTAAGAGCATGATAGAATTGAAAGCGATAATGCCTACTCTTTCTATATCAAGTCCTCCCCTTACATTAGTGTCTCTTATAAACTACTCCCCCTAAATATCTATTTTACTAGATTTCTCAATTTCTTCTCCCCCTTTGTTATTAACAAAAGTGGGTAGGGATGAGTGTATATCTTTTAAGATAGGTAAGGAACCATTTATTGAAGGATTTTCATGATCGAGCATATGATAGTGTATGCACCTCCTATATGATTACTCCCCCAACAAATATACCCATTTTTTAAGTTTAATATCATTATAATGCACTCCCCCTAAATATTAGATTTATGCAATTTAATCTCCCCTTTTGGTAGAATCAAAAGAGGGTTTAGGAGTGAGTATGTATAATAAGGAGTAATATATTTTATATCGAGAAGAAAAATAGGTTGCAATCAAAAGCTTGTTAAATACTACTTGTTGAGAAAAATATAAGCATATTGTAACATAAAGTAGTAAGCAACATAGCTAACATGATAAAGTAAGCATTCTATTTTAAGATACCACTTGCTTAAAGGAAAACACGGTGTTAAAAATACTAAGCACTATTAAACATAAACATCATTTTAGAAGATAAAACCATATAAAGGATAATGAGTTTTAAATTTGAAAAGTTGATGTTTGAGTTAAAGATTGAAGAGATGTTATTCCATTAAGATAAAAAATTACAAGCATGATTTCATATTATCAAGAAAAGATACACAAACTACAATGTAATAAAATTTGCATTTCATGTAAACATAAACATTGTAGCGATCATGCTTTGTTATCTAGTGCATTTACTTAAGTTTGTAGAGATTTGAGTAGATGATCATTAGGATCCCATTCTCATGAGTAGAAGTTTTATGAAAGATAATGATGTGTACAAAGTAGTGTTTTGATAAAGTATACAAGTGAATCAATCAAAAACACATGACATATATAATGAAATAACACAACATTAAAATACACAAATAATATTACTTCTACACTATTTCAATGCACATGAATAAATAGTACAACTACCAAGGCGCTCTGCACACACAATGCTTATTAAGACTTATCACGGTGCAAAGTAGTGCTTGGGGGATCACTTTAATACTTTTTAGCATTATTTTAAATTTTTTTGTGATCCGGTGTACTAAAGAGAAGTGGTGTATAAATTGTTTGCTACAAGACACTTTACAATTCTTAGCCAAGGTGCTCAACCTCACAATGCTCATTAAGACTTATCAGGAGGGTGAGTAGTGCTTGGTGGAGTTTTCCTTGTCATTTATTATTTGCTTTTTAGTTTAGTGACTAAGGACTCTGAATTCACTTGTTTTGCAAACATAGCATTTAAACCACATTTCTCTAAAGAATAAGTGCATGAAAGACAAAGAATTGTAATAACCAATTCAATGTTGTGTAGGTAATCTATTTAGGCATTTTAATTATTTATGTTATTACACTACACAATCATGTAAGAATAAGATTGTAAACACATGTAGGTTATCAAAAATAAGTGAGTGAATGAATCATTATCAAACATAATACATTACTCATACTTAGAGGCATGCTAAACATTTCTACACATGTTTATCTACAATCAATTTCATTGCACATAACACGATAATTTTTAAGGCATGACAAATACAAAACAATGTTTTTAAGAAACTTGAAAGTTAAATTAAACATTGTATTTAATCTTTAATTGATATAATTAATCATCCATCCTTGACAATAGCAATGAATGACAATCAGTTTTTTTTATTATAAATTTTTGAATTTTTTTTGTATATATGCACAAAACAATAAACACACATAAATAAAAACATATTTTTGTTCTTTGAAATTGTTTTGTAATTTTGTATTTGTTTTTTTATATATATATTCTCTGGAAATCATAGAAGTCTTTAATAGCCCTTTCAGTAAATGATATTCTATGCCAGAGAAATAAAGAAAAATAATGTATGAGAAAATACATGTATATTTTTTTAAAAGAAATAAAATTTTGTTTTAAAAGGAATAAGAAGATAGAAAACTTTTTACAAACACAAAATATTAAAATAATACCAGAAATAATTAAAAAAAAAATATTTGGAGCAAAGGAGCTAACGCCAGGCATTAACTTCTTAACGCCAAAACAGAACTGCATTTCTTGATGTTTTGAAAAATATTTTTCTCAATTCATTTGTATTATAAAGAGACCTTCCTTCAGTTGAAATTTCAGAGTATATTGATTAGATTTGAAGGCTCTTTTAGCATGTATTTGGTGATTTTTCAAATACTTGTGTTTGGTAAAATCATTAAAGCTCAAAATATTAAAATACGCAAACACATGATGCAATGTTAGAATAAAAAAAATATGCATGATTTATGTATAAAGAGTGAGATAATGTTCATGCAATGAATATAATATAAGTATATCTAAGATCAAGATACCTTAACTACATGACTACACTCTAGCCCCGTTTTAAGTGACAGATGGGCATGAGGAGCTGCACACATGCCATAGGTTGGGGTGTTAATCCCATATGCATACAAAAGACGACGCTCAACCTAGCACTCTTCCCCCCCAGTGCCTCTCAAGGCCCCACTGGAACCCTCCCCGGTTAAGGACAAGACATGACTTAGATGTTAGGTCTCTAATGCACACAATCCTACGCCCTCGCTATTGTGAGGCACATGTCATAGGTTTATTGATTATGGACATACTAAGCGTGTAAGCCTTAAATATATTAATTGTGTAATAATTTCATGATTAGTTTTGGATTTATAATTTTATCGAAGATTGTTGATTTTAAATCCATTTAGAAAGTTTTATTCATGCAAATAACTACAAAGGAAAATAAGAATTTCATATTTTAATGATATAATCTACTTTAGCATTGTAAGATATAACTAGCATAAGCATTGATTTCTATCTATGGTACGTGATAATTCTAGTGTGATGAATTAGGACAACATGGTGCAAAGCTAAGTAAAGATGGACAAATATAAGATTGAGTTGCATGTATTCAAACAGAGAGTTTTGAATTTTCATAGACCTAGAAAGAAGTGACAATTCTATTTGATTTCATCTTGTTGATATCAAGTTAATTCATAGGTCTAAAGATAATGAGATTCATGCAAACAATAAAGATGCACATCACACACACAAAACAAGATATGAAACTCTAATACCAATTGCAATCATATATTTCATAATTCCTAAGGTTGATAGAATTAGTTGATTTAAGATAGGTCTTGATGGATCATGAATTATGATATATGATTATAGTGAATTTTAGCATAGGATATTAATAGATCATGGTGGTGATTATGAAATCATATTCATCATTTTTGTAAATTTTCTTTTTGATTTTAATTTTTAGAAATTAGACAAAACAAATACAAGGTATTTGACAACAATGATAGTAAAAATAATTTTTCAGAGAAAATCAGAATTTTTAGGAAAAAATGCTACCGCCAGCGTTAGTGATAACGCCTGGCGTTAGCAACAGAGTTACTATATTTGATTTACAACACATTGTTTTTGATATTATTTGATTCTGATTTTTCTCGATTATGATTTTCAATATAGGGGCTATTATATGCAGCAACGGAAAATAGACAAATATGCAATTAGTTGCGCATTTAATATTTTAGCCTAAGACCCCTAAAAATCCATTTAAATCCAATTTTGAAAGTAATTTCATTAGTCTTGATAATATCATTTACAAAATTTAGCATTCAATTTATAATGATAATATAAGACATTTATAGGCAAAGGATTTAAAAAGGATAAAACAAAAAGAAAAGATAGATCGCTTAAAAATTATGACTTTATGTTCAATTTAATTCAATTTTGGTTTGATAAACATTAGGCTTAAAATGTAAAAGTCATATTTCATAATATATCTAAGTGACCTTAGCGTTTTGGCTCAAAAATAAGAAAACAAACAAAAGAAAAAGCAATTAAGCATATCATGAAGTAGAGTACTGATATTTCATTTTTAATTAATTTCAACTTCATGCAATATAATGATTCCTAGTGAATGAGAGACTTAGGTATCCAAAGTGGACCAAGTGTGATGGTTCCTTTGGGTACCCAAATACATTGTGTAGGCTTTTGGAGAGATAGTGATGAATGGGCCTTTACAAGTGGAGTTAGTGTTTCATTTTTAATTTAGGGCCTCCATTCATACTTTTGTTGTTTATCTTTTAAATTCTTTTTATGATTATTTGACATCTTTTTGGAATGATAGTTGTTTGAAAAATAATTCATTTGGGATTTATGTTTATTCAAATTATTTTTCAAAATACATTGATGTTGATAATCATAATGAATTTTATTATATTGATTCTTTGAGAGTTTATAAGAGTGATGGTCTTTCTTAAGAATTGAATGTTGAAAAAGTGGGTTACAATATGTTTTAAATGATTTGTTCTTATTTTGATGATTTTCATTTTCACTCTTTCTTATAGACGTACTCTTATAATATGAAGTTAAGCTTTGAGACTTTTGATCATTTGATAAACTAGAAATAAAAGATGTTTTATTATATGAAAAGTTTTGAATAAACATTTTTAATGATTCTAATTTATCCTTTGAATTATCATTTTCTTTTAACAATTTTTCATTATGCTCTTTTGAAGTTAAAAGACCTTTTTCCAAAACCTTGAGTTCTTCTTTAAATGTATTATAATCAAAACAAGGTTTAGCATTTTCAATTAAAGAGCATGAACAAGAATTTGAAACATCAATATAAGATTCTACTTTAGCGTTTCCTTTTAAAGTTTTATTTTCTAAACGTAATTTAGAATTAGCATGTTTCAACTTTGAAATTTTACATTTAGCAAAATTAAGCACACGAAATGTAGAAATAGAATTAGTTACTAAAAGAGAAGATTTAGATTTTCTTACCTTGCTATAGTTTCCGTCTTCTCTTTTGCTAGATATTTTGCCATCAACTGAGTCCAATATTGTGACGTTGTCTTCTTCTCTTGGATCCATAAGGAATTGCTCACAGGCATCATCTGCGGAAGGAAGACTATAAGAATTCTCAAGAAATTTCCAAACATCATAAGCATTAGGAAGTGTATAAATAAGTTTGAAAATATTTTGATCTAATGCACAATATAGACTATTCATTGATTTGGCATTTAAAAACATTTCATTTTTATTTAAAATATTTGGGGGCATTTTAATTGTAATATTCCAAACTTCAATATCCAAGGATTTAAGAAATTTTTCCATAAGTATTCTCCACCCATTATAATTTTCACCCATAAATAATGGTGGACCCTTTTTCATTTTCATAAAAATTATCCCCTCTAGAAGATGCGAGATCATGAAGCGCCATTATTTCCGGTTGTGAAGCCGTATTGGAATAACCTCCCTCTGATACCACGTGTTGGATCTTGTGGCGCCCTTAGAGGGGGGGTGAATAAGGGCCTTTTTAAATTATGAATTTTTACTTAAGAATTTTCAAAACAAATTTTGCTTTTCTAAAAATCACTTATAAAAATTTACAAACTATGAAAATTTTAAATTAGATCAAACACAAATTTCTAAGTTAAAGATTAAGCAACCAAATTTGCAATTAAAGAAAAGGCATAATATTTTAATCATGAAATTCTCATACAATAAAAATGATCTTAACAATGCTTAAGATCAAGGCATAAATAAGATAATAAACTTTTGACAATTTTTGTTTACCAATCCTTCTCCCAAGGATCGGAAGGCTATCACTTGTCTTTCCCTAGACCAAGCCCAAGCCTATCCTCTAGATCTTCCCAAGATATAGACGTAGCACACAAGGCCACGATTTCCCACCAAGCCACGCAAGGACTTGAACGCTCCGCACAAGGAAGCGATTTTCCCCTAAGCCGCGCAAGGACTTAGACGTCACGCACAAGGAGACGATTTCCCTACCAATACAAAGTGAAATGTATATAAATGAAAATATAAAATGAAATGAAGAACTCCCTAGAAATTCAGATCTCTGAAAGGAAGGTTGAAGCCTCGAGATGATCGTTGATGTAGAAGTGCGTCCGATCTCGTCTTCAATCTCAAACCTTCTCAGCACAAATGGGAGTTGATGAGGTTCTGGAGCTCTCTGGTTCGTATGAACTCAGGAAAGGACTTAGAATCTTCAAAGCTCTGAATGCACGAACAAAACGAACCACTTTATAGATTTTCACTGTCGCCTGGGTGACATCGCTGTCGGAATTTCGACAACGCCAAACTGTCGTTCGTCGTGATGTCGTGCGGGCAGTTGCTGTAACTTCTGCGCTGTCGCCTGGGCGACATCGCTGTCGGAATTCCGACATCTCCTCTTCATTTTTTCCATCTGAAACTTCTCCATACTGTAGATTGAGTCGTTCTCATCTCCGAAATGGGGTGGACCGTTCCGTAACTCTTCCTGGATTGAAAGTTATGACCATTTTAAGATCAACACACAAAACTCATCCTTTTGCTTTTTCTAATGTGTACACACTCTTGGATCATGCCCATGAATGAGGACTTGTCTCCTCATTGAACATGTACAACCTGGATACTATAAATACATAAAAGACTAGATCAAATACAACACGGTATTTGTTATTCTCAAACCAAGAGATGCGGAACATATGCTCCAATAGATTATACCAACTTTGAGGAACGAACTATTATTTTATCGGAATAAGTTTTTAGTGTGGGTTTTTAAAAGCGAACGATAATAAGCGTATAACTAGAGTTCTAAACGATGATAATAAATAGCGCCCGATGTCGAATTACCTTGAGACAAAAATAGTCTTTTTTAGAAACACAAGTGATGACTTTTCAAAACATTAAAACGGCATGGCCGTGGAGGTTCCATAATTATGAACGCTCCTCTCTCGAGGGTACGCCCACCTGAGATTATGAATATTCGACCGAACTCTCATTCTATAATCGAATCTTCTTAATACTCGCTTTATGTTGTGAACCCCGCTATTGGGTTTTTACTTCCAATTTGGGAGACTTACCTCATCCTCTCTCGAGGGTAGAGTGCACTTCTCTTTACCCGTGAGCGATCAGTTCGTACGCGCGAGCCTCTCGACTAACTAGTGTACGGAAATGGAAATCAAAACCACACATCGATTATGTGGCTCCACTCAACGTTATTCTCGGGTAAACCTTAAGCTCGTTAATTATTTTTAGAAAGAGATGTTTTTGTTTTTAGAAAAACTATTTTTGTGTCCCAATGCTCTTCGACATCATGCGCTAAAGGAAATTAGCCACTCATCGGAATGGAGATGGCATTAATAATTGGAAAATACATGTTTAATAATTTAAGCGGATATAAGCGGATAAAAAGGGAAATAAAATGACTTATATAAAAGCAGTAATAGTATCTGTCCCAACCATCTTAATCAAGCGCTTAAGAAACTTAGCCTCTCATCCGGGACGGGGGTGGTATAGAAATGAAAAGACTTATATAAAAGCAGTAATAATATCCGTCCCAACCATCTTAATCAAGCGCTAAAGAAACTTAGCCTCTCATCTGGGATGGGGGTGGTATAGAGCAGTTATATAAAGACTGAAAATTAAAACTAAGTTACAAAAAAGAAAAATACTATCTCATAAACTCACGCACTCTACTTGTAATAAAAACTATTTTTGTGTCCCAATGCTCTTCGACATCGTGCGCTAAAGGAAATTAGCCACTCATCATAATGGAGACGACATTAATAATTGGAAAATATATGTTTAATAATTTAAGCGGATATAAGCGGATAAAAAGGGAAATAAAATGACTTATATAAATGCAGTAATAGTATTCATCCCTACCGTCTTAATCAAGCGCTAAAGAAACTTAGCCTCTCATCCGGGACGGGGGTGGTATAGAAATGAAAAGACTTATATAAGAGCAGTAATAATATCGGTCCCAACCATCTTAATCAAGCGCTAAAGAAACTTAGCCTCTCATCCGGGATGGGGGTGGTATAGAGCAGTTATATAAAGACTGAAAATTAAAACTAAGTTACAAAAAAGAAAAACACTATCTCATAAACTCATGCACTCTGCTTGTAATAAAAGGACTGAATCGAAAGAAAGCGTTTAAACGAAAGAAATAAATAAAGCGTTAAAAAAGGCAATAAACTATTTTATAAAAGATTTTAACCTAAATTATGAAAGCAATAAAGTTATACTCATACACACACACACACTTGCATAAATTGAAAATAAAAAAGAAGATGATCCAAATGAGAAAAACAAAATTTTATTTCCAAAATAAGCATTACAACTAGACTAAAAAATGAAAATTACAAACAAACTTACACTGAATTGCATAAAGAGAAACTCACAATCACTCAAAAGAACTCAAAATACACTAACAAGCACTCAAAATTTGGATGAAAATTCCTTCAGCCGAGCCCCTCTATTTATAGGCCAAATTTTATTTTTACACGCCCCTGGGTCACGGGCGTGTCTTCTAGTCACGGGAGCGGCCCTGGGGCATGACATTTGCTTGGCTGTAATGGTCGCCTTCTCGAAGGATTCGTCATCAAATAAGGCTGCACATGGGCGTGTCTTGATGGGTCACGGGTGTGACTATGGGCGGCACATATCTGCTTTAGATGGGGCGTGACGGCTGGCGTGTGCGCTGGATTCTGCCGGGCGCAGAGAGGGATTCGTCGAACGCCTGGATAGAGAGAGTTCGTCGAACGCAGAGAGAGTTCGTCGAACGCAGAGAGAGTTCGTCGAACGCAGAGAGAGTTCGTCGAACGCTGAGAGAGTTCGTCTAACGCTGAGACGCGGATAGTGCATCGAACGCTGAGACGCAGAGAGTTCATTGAACTCTGAGACGCGGAGAGTTTGTTGAATACAGAGAGAGTTCACCATTCGTCGAATGCTGAGAGAGTTTGTCATTCGTCGACCGCAGAAAAAGTTCATCGTACTCTGAGAAGTTGGCATTTTAAAATTACATGCCCTTGGGTCACGGGAGTGACTTAGGGGCGTGACTTGACAAAAAATTGACAAAATCTGTAAAAACAAAAATAAAGCTAAGTTAGTAACAAAAAATAATAAAACAAGCAATTTATTTATTAATTTACATAAAAAATTTACAATATTAATTAAAACTATACTAATAACTATACTAAAAATACATATATTTTACTACTCATCTGCAGTTATTCTCAGACACGCCCTTGGTCATGGACGTGACCAAGGGCGTGACTCCCCAATTTTCACCTATAAAAGGCAGGAACCTCCAAAAGCCGAGAAGTTTGATTTTGGAGTTTGTTTTCAGCATTGTTTTACTATTTTCATGTACTAGCTAGTTTCTTTACAAGTAAGTTTTAATTTTTGCAATTTCTATTCAAGTATTGTAGTTTACTTTTATTTCATTAAATCATGTCTTCTCCTACCTCTACTTGTATTCCCATCATCCTGATGAGTAGCTAAACTTCATTTAGCAGTTGGCCATGATGAACTTTAGAATGAAATAAAATGAGTTTTGAAGTTTTCTAAATTATCAAGCTCTATTTTTAAATATCTTCGATTTATCTTTGTTGTACTTCGCTTTGATTTCATATGACCAGAATATGAATTTCAATCTAAGATCTGTATTCTAGTTGATCGATAGATTTGTGCATACGAGAAGATCACTGAAAGTTAAAAGGAGTTGCTTGCACTCCTCGAGAGAGGATGACATAAATATTTCTGATTGGAGTCAATTCCAATAGTGAGGTTCACCGCTTATAGCAAGCTTAGGGGTTACGACTGGTCGAGCGGTCTTAATCGATCAACTTACGGTTAGTTGGTAGTATTCCTCGAGTGAGGTTGATAGTACATTATTTATAGTTATTTAAATATAATATTTTAGTAGTAATCAAGTAGTTTTTTATATAATTTAAGTTTAATATATATCTAATTTGCTTTATTTTGTGTTTTCAAGAAATCTGGGGCTGTTAATAGAAATTTCAAGCCCACAGCCGTGTTTAAGGGAATTTCTGGAACATTTCGGCAAAAAACCCCAAGTATACGCCCCAGGTCATGGGTGTGACATGGGGCATGACTCCATGTCACGGCCGTAACCTAACCTAGCCATCTTCCAGCTGCCAGAGCATGCCGCCACGTCATATTAAAGTTACACGCCCTCTATCACGGGCATGACAATGGGCATGACCTTAAGATCACGGTCGTGGCTCGCCCGGAATGCGTTCAATGGAGGCAGTTTTCTAGATCCCGTCATTTCCATCTATACGCCCTCGGTCACGGGAGTGACCGAAGCCGTGACCTCTCCCGCAACTGCCAGATTAACTCTTGATCGCACCGTTTCCCGCCATTTTCAGACTCGATCAAGACATGCCCTAGGTCACGGGCGTGACCTAGTCCGTGACCCGCCGTGCAATTGATTTTTTGCAGTTTCTCTTCCCTAATGTTCTTGGGCTTTCAAGTCGCAGATCACGGGCATGACCAAGGGCGTGACTCACCAATTTTCTTCCTATAAAATCTAGTTGTTGCCAAAGTGATCGCCATCTATTCCTTGCTTAGTTTGGATCATTTCTAGCTTAGTTTTGCTGCATTTTCTTATTGTATTTTCCTTATGCAAATTTACTTTATGTTTTGCAATTTCAATTCATTGTTTAGAATTTCAATTTCTCGCAATTGTAATTCTCTTTTCATAGTTATAAAATTATCTTTTCTTCAATAATTTCCTAAGTTTTTGTATTTCCTAATCTTTTATTCACAGTTTGGATTTGGAAAACTATGATTTACCATTGATCTGCAATTATTGAATTGATATTTCTAGGGTATGATAATCAAGCTTTGATCTGTATTTTAGTTGATCGAGAGATCGGAGAATATGTGTAGATTGCTCATCGGTAGAAGGAGTTGCTTGCACTCCTCGAGAGAGGATGACATAAATCTTCTGGATTGGAGTCAAATCCAATAGTGGGGTTCACTACATAAAGTAAGCTTAGGGGTTTCGACTGGTCGAGGAGACTTAATCGATCAACCTAAGGTTAGGTGGTAGTTCTCTCGAGAGAGGCTCTATCATATTCTGGGAACCTCCATGGTCAAGTTTGTCTTAATCAATTTCTTATGAATTCTAGATTTACAAAATATTTAACTAAAGAAGGATTCTCGATCAAATGCTTCTTTTCTTTTTATCATTCCTTTCATTAAACCATATATTTTCTCGATAAAATAATATTAATTTGCGTGAGCAGAAGTAATCAACAGACATATGGAATATGACACTTGATATTTATTTTTAAATATCCTATGCTATGAACGATAGGTGCTTTTGCCTATAGTTCGTAGAATTTGGAGAAATAATTTATCTTAAATTTTACCTATCAAGTTTTTTGCGCCGTTGCCGGGGATATATTTTTGTTGATATTTTGAAATCGTGAATTTTATTACTTTTATCAATCTCTTTCTCCGCCCCCATTTCTCTTTTTGATTTATTTTCAAATTTTATTCTATTAAGTGACGGTTGTACAATTTTCTTTCATAAATAAATGTTATCTCAATTGGTCGCCCAAGTTGCCGAGCTTCAAAAATAGTCAATCTTTTGGAAGCCGCATGAAAGCGCCAAGTTAGTTGTAATTTTTGTGGTGCACCGCATCGAAGTGAGGATTGTTATACTAATTTTTACCCTCAAACTTTTTCTTATGGAAATAATTTTGAGTTTATTTATGAAAATAATTATTCGAACTTTGATGAAAATAATTCCTCTAGTTTTCATGCGAATGATTTTTCTGATTCTAATAATTTCTCTTCTAGCTCCAAGGTAGATTATTCGTGGTGGGATGTTCACCTGGATAGTTTCCATAGCGAGGATGATAATTATTTATGTCCGAATTTGTGTTCTTCTTCTTGCGCACGACAAATTTCATTCTCTAATTGTGGGGATTTTTCACAACTTCAAATTGATCTTACTCCCCAAAATTTAAATGCTAATATTATTTCTTTTAGTGCTTTTTCTCGGTCTTTGGTTATTTTAATTAGGGAGAAACATGATTTTTTATGTACGCCCATAATTTATTTTACCAAAAATGAAGAAAAATTGTTGTACCAACAAATTCTTAATGTTATGGGCACACCAGATGAAATAGCCAAAGAACAAGTGTCTTCCCCTACTCCACCCAGATCTTCTTTTGTTTGTCATGAATTTTCACAAAATTCTTCTATTTTTGTTGAAATTCATGAAAAATTTGTGTCCAAAAAATTTATTCCGCTTGGTAATGCACTAGATTTTTCAAATGCAAAATTTATTTTATAAAATGACCAACCAATGCTTAATCATGAATTTTCACAAGAAACTCCTCATTATGAAAAAATTTCTGACTCGCTTAATCTTGATTCTTTTTATTCTACCAATTTTCATATAGAGGATGAGTCATTGCAATCACACGTCTTCACCGATCTATTTGCCGCTCATCTCCAGCAATCCAAATTACCTAAGGTATGTGTGGGTAATTTGTAATCACACTTTCAAACTAACGGACAATGAAATAATCAAGACTATAGCGGAGGAGTCATCGGGCACCAGTTTTTGGCATATTCACCTAAGCGTGAATTAAGGGAGTTGCCTGTGCATTTTTTTATGTTTATCCTTTCAGCTAACCTTTAACGTCTAGCTAAAAGATGGTAAACAAAGCGCTTTTGGGTGGCACCCCTTGCTTATCTTTATTTTTCTTACACTTTTTCAGCATTTTATTTACTTTTCCCTCTACTTGGCTTATAAACATTGATGACAATATTTATTTTTAAGTATGGGGGTATTGGATGTATGATCTTATATTATGTTTTTATTAAAAATCCAAAAAATAGAAAATCTTTTTCAAAAATCATAAAAATTTGTTTTTCTTTCAATATTTTCAATTCTGTTATAACAATTTACAAAATACAAACAAAATTGTTTTCTTTTCAATTTTTATGTCTTTGTGTGTTATTTTCTTTTTATGCAATTTAAAATACCAAAAAATATATAAAAAATAAAAAACACTAATTTCTTGTGAAAGGGCCATGTTGGGCTTTCATCCCATAAAACCGCCTAGTACCTTGCAAGCCTGTCATTGGGTAGCCCTTGGGAAGTCCATGATAAAAAAAATATTATTTCTGTTTTGTTTTTCTTTTTCAAGCAAATATTAAAAATATAAAAAAAATTAAAAAAAAAACTTAAAAAAAACAATTTCAAAAATGTTTTTATAAATCTTGTAATATTAGATGCTTCCCAACTTTTTATTTGAGTTTAACCATTTTTATTTATGAGCATTTATATGCTTTTTAAAAACAAAAAGTTTTCTTTTTATGTTTTATTTAAATTTAATGTGTCTCATCATAATTTGTTAGATTTAATTTTTAGATAAATTTGAATTAATGAATTTTTCATCATTTTGGTGTATTTAGAACATTTCTTAGTTTTGCTTTCTCTCCTTAAAATACCATGAATTAATTTTGTAGCAATTGTGCTAAAGATCTTTAGATTTTAATTATATTAACTTTAACTCATTGATTCTTAAGATTTCTTAATTTATTTTCTATGGTCTCAAAATAGTTATCTTGAAAAAATTTATAGCCTTTACACTCTAGCCCCTCCTTTTACTTTACCCTTTTGATTGGCAATTAAAAAAGTATAAAGATCATGTCATGGAATGAGAGGATAAAATTCATATTTCCTAAACATATGCACCCAAATTTGTAGAAGAATATATGGCATGGAGTTGAGAGGATAAAATTCATCACTCCTAAACATATACATTTGGCATATTTAAAAGAAGAGCATTCAAAAAAAAAGATGGAAATGAGAGGATAAAATTCATCATTTCCCAATTTTAAAAAAAACCTCTTCTATGCCAATGTTTTCCCAACTTAACCAATATCATTTCATATTCAAGATATTTATGAGAGAGCTTAGATAATATTTTAGGTTTTCTATAAAGTTTCAAATGATGTCAGAAGTTTATATAATTCTAATCTTAGATTATTTTGCTTAATTCAATATAATCTTATTTATGAAAATTTGATTTGAGAATTTTTGAAACTAATTTTTATTCTACGCATATCAATTTATGAATCATGATTTATTTCATACGAATCTGAATTATATTTCACAACTTATTTGTGTATGAGTCATGAATAATTTTAAATGCAAAATTAGGAGTAAATTCTTTTTCTTTTTGAAATATCATATAAATAATTCTCATACTTATAATTGTTTTGCTCTGGAATAGCAAAAGCTTAAGTATGGGGGTACTTGATAGTACATTATTTATAGTTATTTTTATATAATATTTTAGTAGTAATCAATTAGTTTTTTATATAATTTTAGTTTAATATATATCTAATTTGCTTTTTATGTGTTTTCTGGAAATCTGGGGCTACTAATAGAAATTTCAAGCCCACAACCATGTTTAAGGGAAATTCTGAAACATTTCGGCAAAAAACCCCAATTACACGCCCCAAGTCACGAGCATGACCTGGGGCATCACTCCATGTTACGGTCGTGACCCAGACTAGCCATCTTCCAGCTGCCAGAGAACACCATCATGTTAGATTAAAGTTACATGCCCTCTGTCACGGGTGTGACAGAGGGCGTGACCTCAAGATCACGGCAGTGACTTGCCCGACATGCGTTCAATGGAGGCAGTTTTTTAATCCCGCTGTTTCCAGCTACACGCTCTCGGTCACGAGCATGACAGAAGTCGTGGCCTCTCTCACAACTTTTGGATTAACTCCTGATTGTGTCGTATCCTGCCGTTTTCAGACTCGGTCAAGACACACCATAGGTCACGGGCATGACCTAGGTTGTGACCCGTCGTACAATGTATTTTTGTCAGTTTCTCTTCCCCAACGTTCCCGGGCTTTCAAGTCGCAGATACGCACCATACACACCCTTGGTCACGGGCGTGACTCACAAATTTTCTGCTTGTAAAAGCTAGTTGCTGCCAAAGTGATCGCCATCCATTCCATGCTTAGTTTGGATCATTTCTAGCTTAGTTTTGCTGCATTTTTTTATTGTATTTTCCTTATGCAAAATTTTTTTATGTTTTGCAATTTCAATTCATAGTTTAGAATTTCCATTTCTCGCAATTGTAATTCTCTTTTCATAGTTATAAAATTATCTTTTCTTCAATTATGTTTAGCGAATTTTATAGCATTTGATCGGATGATTTCCTAAGCTTTTGTATTTCATAATCTTTAATTCATAGTTTGGATTTGGAAAACTATGATTTACTGTTGATCTACAATTATTGATTTCATATTTCTAGGATATGATAATCAAGATTCGATCCGTATTTTAGTTGATCGAGAGATCCGGGAATACGTGTAGATCGTGAAAGTGAGGTTAGGTCTTAAATTAACTCTAGTGGGGGGTGAATAGAGTATTAAAACTTTTTCCCTTAGTTTTATAGCGGAATTAAAAAATACTGATATAAGTATATGTGTAAAGAGTGTTTTATAAAAACTAAATGACAACAAATAAAGAAATCAGCACAACAACAAAACACAGAAATTCACAGCACAGAAGACACAAGGAATTTTATAGTAGTTCCCCAATAACCTGGGTACGTCTACTCTTCTACCACCTTGGTAGGATCCACTAGGAGATTGTTGATCAGGTGCCCTCAAACCACAGAGCTTTTCATCAGGTGCTCAAAACCAACAGGATTTTTTGATCAGGTGTCTTGCCACCAAGGAGGTAAACTTTTGAAGGGAGTTTTAACCCTGTACAAGATGGGATAGAGAGGGGTTTAAATGTTCTTCTCTATCAAGATGCTGAAAGAAGACTCTAGTGGATGTATGTTGAAAAATGATCCTCTGTCTGATATGAAATGTTTGACAGTTGATTGGCTAGAGCCTTTTCATGAAGAAATAATCTTCCTGTAGCAGATAAATCTGAGAGACAAGAATGCTTCTCAAATTGTTATTGCGCTTTTGAAGATCTGTGCTTGCAGCTGATGACTGAGAGATTAATGTAAAAGTTCTCAGAAAATAAATGCTACTTCAAGGAAGAAGAAGATCTGTATAAGCTTTTTCTGTTCTTCCTTCTTCCTGTAGCTTTTCTTCTTTCTTGATCTGATTCTTACAGCAGCAGAAATACTGAGAGGTGGTGTTGATGTTCTCAAAAAAATGTGCTGCTGGAGAAGGAGGAAGAAGAAGATCTGTTAGCTATATGTTCTTCTTGTTCTTCCTGTCTCCTTTTCTTTTTCTTTTTCTCTGTATTTTTCGGTACAGCAAAACTGTAAAGTATTCTGTATATATTTCTTGTCGTGAAAACTGCTGTATAATATTCTGATATATATCTTCTGCCTTTTCTCTTTTCAAATTTTTGACAGCTATTAAATGCAAATCCCTTATATTAAGGAATAACATGCGCTGAAGAGATATCAGTACAGTATTGCAGCGCCGTTTAGCTTTTTCCTTGTATACAAAATGTCCTTTTCTGCTGGAAGTCAACGGCTATAATCTTGGAATAATAAAAGGAAATATATTTTCCTTACTTGATCTGATGGAAAGAGCCGTTGTTGTTAGTCGATCTGAGTTCAGAGAATGAAATGAATATAATCCTTCTGAAATTTCTGAGCTTAAAATAAGAATTCATTGATCTGAACAAAATTCGTCGAACGCAGATTCGTCGACCTCAAGATTTTCATCGAACACAAAATTTATTTCGTCGACCTCGATTGAATCTTGCTGGAATAATTAATTTTGTTGATCTGTGAGAACTTTCGTCGATCTGAATGTGTTCGTCGAACGCAGACTGGAGTTCGTCGAACGGAAGTATTCGTCGACCGCTGAGCCTAGATAAATTCGTTGACCGCTCAAAATCATCGACCGCTGAACCGCTGAGACGGGATCATCGACCGCTGAGACGAGATCGTCGAACGCAGAGAGCAAGCTGTTCGTTGAATGCAGAGAGCTTGTCGTTCATTGAACGCAGAGAGCTTACCATTTGTCAAACGCAAAGAGCTTGTCATTCGTCGAACGTTGAGAGCCTGCCGTTCGTCGAACGCAGAGAGCAGTTTGTCGAACACAGTGTGGAGTTCGTCCAACGCAGATTCTAAATGAATTCTCTAGTTCTAACAGCCTAAACACTTGACCCATAAACTATACATTGGGG
Organism: Dactylorhiza incarnata; assembly: GCA_033032865.1. Taxonomy (NCBI): domain Eukaryota; kingdom Viridiplantae; phylum Streptophyta; class Magnoliopsida; order Asparagales; family Orchidaceae; genus Dactylorhiza; species Dactylorhiza incarnata. Next base: position 11,719,811 of record JAWHQI010000040.1, read on the forward strand.
TCAACTTTGTCCTTAGTCAACATATAGTGATCCTAGCCCAAATCAGAAATGGGGTTGTTCCAACAATCTCCCCCTATTTGGGTTAAGACACTATTTGACAAAAAAATTGAAAATAAACAAACAATAATACAGCAAAAACAACAGAGCATGAATATATCTGATATATTTTAAATATTTTATCAGATATAAAATAAATAGTACTCTGAGTTTTGAAACATTTCAATGAAAATAAAGCTGATAGAAATACAATCAGAACCTTTGATTTTTCCGAATTCTGCCTTCTAAATTCTGAAATTTGATATTGTATGAACTGTATTGTTCTAAATTCTGATCTGAACTGAACTGTATCTGCTATGTAAATCAACTTTCTGAATTTGTTCTGAACTGAATCTTTATATTCTGAATATGTTATCTGCTGCTTCTTTTAAATCCAAAACAGTATTCTGAATCTGCATACAAATATTGCAATCTGCTTTCTAATCTGAACAGCTTTATAATTTTGATTAGCTGTGCTTGTAGCAATAACTGATACTGAATTTGCTATAACAAAATTATTCTTCTGAGCTGTATCTGCATCTGAACTTGATCATGAACTTTATCTGAATTTTTCTGAAATAGAAACTGCAAACAGCAAACTGCTGTGAGATTTATCAAGCTTCTTCATACATCAACTCCCCCTGAGAGTGTCTCCCCCTGAGACTGGAGATTCTTCAGCTATCTTTCCTTGCCTAGTTTATAGAACAGCTCTCCCTGAGTAACTGCATCAAATAGGGCTTGTTCATAAAAACTTCTCCCCCTGCCTAGTTTCAGGAAAGGCCTGAAGCTAGGCCCCTTGAAGAAAGGGCCTTTGATGGAAGTAGGGAAGGATGCAAGATTGTCATTGCTATTGTTCCTGCACAATAAAATAGAGATCAAGTGCAAAGGGAACTAGAAAGAGAAACAATTCTGTAGATATTCAGCTATAATAAAAAATTTGATTAATGATGACAGGCTGAAATAAAAAGCTTCAGAAAACAGGGTTCAATGAAGAGATGGGTAAGTAGAAAACTTAATTTTTTTACAGATTGAATCTCCATCTATCATACCTAGCTGATTTATAAAGAAGATATGTTTCTTTTCATCCAAGGGCTTGGTGAAGATGTCAGCTCTTTGCAAATCAGTAGAGATGAACTGTAGGCAAATTTTGTTTTAATCCACATTATCCCTAAAGAAGTGGTGCCTAATTTCTATGTGTTTAGTCCTACTATGGAGAACTGGATTTTGTGCCATAGATATTGCACTAGTATTGTCACAAAATATAATTGAATTATTTAAGTTGACACCATAGTCTAGGAGCTGATTTTGAATCCACAATATCTGTGAGCAACAACTGCCTGCAGCTATATATTCAGTTTCAGTTGTTGATGTAGACACAGATGTTGGTTTCTTACAAAACCAAGACACAAGCCTATCACCAAGAAACTGGCAAGTTCCTAATGTATTTTTTCTGTCTACTCTGCATCCAGCATAATCTGAATCTGAGAATCCAGTTAATTCAAATTCAGATGTTGTTGGATACCAATGTCCTAGATTAGGGAAACCCTTTATATATCTCAAAATTCTTTTTAATAAAATTAGATGAGATTCTTTGGGGTTAACTTGGAACCTAGCACAAATACAAGTAGCAAACATTATATCTGGCCTACTTGCTGTTAAATAAAGTAATGAGCCAACAATTGCTCTATATACCTTCTGATCAACAGGTTTCCCTAATTCATCAGTATCAACAACAGCATTAGAAGGCATGGGTGTTTTCATGGTGGAAGAATCAGACATACCAAATCTTTTCACTAATTCCTTAGCATACTTAGATTGGGCTATGAAGATTCCATTTGGAGTTTGCTTCACTTGAAGACCAAGGAAGTATGATAGTTCACCCATAGAACTCATTTCAAATTTAGATTGCATTAAATTAGAAAATCTTTTGCATAAATTTGAATCAGTAGAGCCAAAGATAATATCATCTACATATATTTGAACTAGTAATGTTTGATTTTTATGTATCCTGAAAAATAAGGTTTTATCTACTATGCCTCTACAGAATTTATTCTCTAAAAGAAAACTAGATAAGGTCTCATACCATGCTCTGAGAGCTTGTTTAAGACCATAGAGAGCTTTCTTAAGCTTAAATACAAAAGAAGAGTGAGTTGGAGAGATGAAACCTGGTGATTGTTCCACATAGACTTCTTCTTTGATTTCTCCATTCAAGAATGCACTCTTTACATCCATTTGATAAACCTTGAATTTCTTGTAGGCAGCAAATGCAAGGAAGATTCTGATTGCTTCTAACCTTGCAACTGGTGCAAAAGTTTGATCATAGTCTATTCCTTCTTCCTGTGAGTATCCTTGAGCTACTAGTCTAGCTTTGTTTCTCACAATGTTGCCATCTGCATTTAGCTTATTCCTGTAGACCCACTTAGTTCCAATGACTGGATGATTCTTTGGTCTAGGAACCAATTCCCAAACTTTGTTTGTCTCAAACTGATTGAGCTCCTCTTGCATAGCAATGATCCAATTGGGATCTTGTTCTGCATCTTGTAGGGATTGAGGTTCAATCTGAAAGAGAAAACAAGTGTGCATCATATTCTGATTTACTTGATGTCTTGTTTGCACACCTGCTGAAATATCACCAATAATTTGAGATATTGGATGATCTCTAACTGTGATGTGATCAACAGTTGGAGTAGATTCAGCAATAATTTCCACTTGGGGAATTTGTTCAGCTGGAAGATGTTCTGTTGTAATCTGATTTGAACTGTCAGCAAAATCTGGATGGTTTTCTTCTTCACTTTCTTCAACATTCTGTTGTACAGGATTTAGAAATCCTTCTTTATGTAGAGCCAGTTGATCTAGCTGCTCACATAGTGTAGGTACCTACAAATTTTCTATGGTAGAAGAATTCTTCTCCTTGTAAAACATGTTAGTCTCATCAAAGGAAACATGCATAGATTCTTCAATTTTAAGAGAAGATTTGTTATAAATCCTATATGCCTTGTGAAGTATCTAGTTGCTAACATAAATCACCTAGAGGGGGGTGAATAGGTGATAACAACGTCTTTTGCGGAATAAAAATTACTGAAACGAAATAAGCACGCAGCATGCAAATCATAAACACAAATGGCACAAGGATTTATAGTGGTTCCCTGTTCTTGGGTACTCCACTTGCCGGCCTCGCCAATCTAGCACCACAGCTAGACTTGACTACTTCACTAAATCTCGGATCAAGAAAGACCCTACAACCTCGGAGTCAAAACTCCTACAATCTCGGAGACAAATCTCCTACAATCTTGGAGAGAAAACCTCTCTTACACCTCGGAGAACAAACTCTCCTACTACTCGGAGAAAGCCTTCTCCTACTATTCAAAATAATAAGATAATGATACAAAATAACAACAAAACTTCAGATCTGATTGACTTCCATGAAACCTTCATCCTTCTTGATATTTGAAGAACCTTGCCTTGAGAAAATTGAGGAAGAACGAAAAGATATTAGATCTGACCTTCCTTTGATCGTATGATCCAATAGAACTTGTTGACGAGCAGATATTGATCAATCGATCCTTCAACTTAGTCGGAGATGAACGATTACGAACACCAAAATTGATCTTCGACACTTGTAGGAGGCGGCACGGCAATATCGCGATTCTTGAAGCGACGATTAGGTTTGATCGCGATTAGAATGATAAGCAGTCATTTAATCATTAGGAGCAGGGCCTTATATAGGAAGAGGTTAAACGCCCATGAAAAGACAAGAATAACCTTAAAAGAATCGAACCAAGTTGTCAAACGGAAACAGCGACCCGTCAGAATAGTTAACGAAAAAATTAGAATAAAACCGATTTCTCGAGAAATAGAAGATGACATCTCGAGAAATGAAATTCAGACAAACATAGCACTTCTCGAGATAAATGACTCTTCTCGAGAAATGATCTGGAACAACCGAGAAAAGAGATTTCTGAAATAGCAGAGAGACTTCTCGAGAAATAATCATTTCTCGAGAAATGACTTCTCGAGAGATTGATTTTCCGAGACAAAGAGTTTCCGAGACAAAGACTTAGAACAGAAAGTCTTGGAGATAAGAGAAAATCAAATGGATTTCTCGAGATATAGAAGGAAGTTCTCGAGAAACTGACTTAACCTCTCGAGAGAGAACTTGGACCTCTCGAGACATACTTCATAGCTCTCGAGAACTGAAGTTGACTTCTCGAGAAAAGGACTTAGGCTCTCGAAAAATTCCTAGAACACTTGGAAAAATTCTTTTCTTCAACTCATCCAACAGCATCAGCTTCCTCCTAGCTCTTCCTTAGTGCTTGAATCAAAAGTACAGCCCAATAGAGAGATTTCACATGAGTCAACACCTTGAACCATACAATGAGGAATTACATTGCATGGGCCTGTGTTTGGTGACCCATTGAAACCTGACACTGGTTTGTACTTACTCATTTGAAAACCTGCAAGCACCATACTAGAAAGCAATATCAAATACAAACTCAATTCAACTTAGTTTAAAGGGGACTTCTTCAAATCAAGGTAATTGTGGACACAATTCCCAACAATCTCCCCCTATTTGTAGAAGTCAGAACCCTAAAGACTAAGATGAATTGTAACAAGATAAACCAGATATGCTACAACATATAAAAGAAAGGAAAGAGAAACAAAATGAGCAATAAAATCAAAAACTATATTAAGATTTATATTGTTCAAGGATGACTTAATATCCATACAATCTGAGTTATCAAAATAAGATGATTCAAAAAAAACTTGCTTCAGAAATTGTTTCTTTTCTTCTGCTCTTGTCTAGTGAAATAGGCATAAGGCTTTGGGTGATACTTAAGAGGAGCTTCTGGGGCTGATCGATTGTTAATACCATGGGTCCTGAAATGAATCCTTCTCTTGGTACAACTAGACACATATTTCTTCCACTCAGTTGCACTGTAAATCTCAGACACTGGCACACCACCATCTTCAACAAGTTTGAGGGAGTCAAGAATAATAACCTTAGAAGTTGGACTCCACAGCTCAGGAAGTACTTCTTCTATAACAGCTTTGCCAGAAGCAGCAGAGCTGGATGCTGGAGTGGATCTTCTAGCTGAGGGACCCTCACCATACTTCCTCTTCCTGGAAGTCTTTTGTGCAGAGGGACCTTCTGAATGATCAGAAGCATGTTGAAGCTGGTCATCTGGCCTTGGAGAAAACTGAGGAGGAAAATGAGAAGGAAACTGAGAAGGAAACTGAGAAGGAGACTGAGAAGGAGGCTAATTATCTTCAAGGTCTATTCCTGGTAAGATCTCATGATGCAGCCATACTGCAGTCTTGAAAGTGTAAGAATTCACATCTGCAATCTGCCTTTGAACACAGTCATTTAACTGTTCAAGCTGATCACCAACTGCCTTTTGAAGCTGATAAGCTTGAGAATCCAAAAGCTCTGTCACTTTATCCTCCCCCTTTCTGACTTCTACAGATAGGGTTTGGATGACAAATTCTTTAAACTGACCAACTTCATCAATGATTTTGAAGGCAATCTCTTCAGCTTTTTCATCCTGAGCAGCCTGCTTCTTTCTAACTTGAACTACTTCATCCAAAACAGTAACTACACCCTTAAAGGTGTGTTCTATTGCCTTTCCACCCTGAATCATCTCTTCTTTGAGCTTATCAGAACTTGACTTAAGCTCAGCAAACTTTCTGTTGACGTCCTTTTCAACATCAGTTATTCTGGCATGAACTTCCCTGAAGGAATAATCTATCTTAGCACTCTGCTGAAAAATTAATCTTTCAATCTTTCTCAGAAGAGAATCATCTGAATACTAAGGAGGAGGAGGAGGCTGAGGTTCCTCAGGAAGTTCTTCAAGAATGACAGAACTTACCTTCACAGGAGAAAATACTTGAGGCTGAATATGAATATCACAAACTAGCTCCGGTGGAGCATCCTTGTCAGTGTCCATTAAGCCTTGCTCCCCCTCTATGTTTGCAGGGGAAGGAGATGAACCATGAACAGAGATGTCATCTTCTTCATTGCAGAAGTCAAAATCAGCTCCAGACCCACCTCCTTGCCCACTAGGGCTGAGTCTTTCACCATCTTGATACTGTAAATCAGTGAGGACATCATCAATTTCCTTGTTAACATCTTCAGAAGGAGGAGGAGGAACTGCATCCTCTTGATGAGGGGAACTTGCTGGAGGAGGAACTGCATCCTCTTGATGAGGGGAACTTGCTGGAGGAGGAGGAGATGGAATTGCACATTTTGAGGATTTTGACTGGGGTCTTCTTGTATAAAATCTCTTTGAAGAAGGAATAGTATCTGCCTGAGTGGCTGGATCAACAGGAGAAGAAGGAGGAGATGGAATGGTATCACCTGGAGGAACTGAAGCAACTGGAGGAACTGAGCTAACTGGAGGAGGAGGAGGAGGAGAAGTAACAACATCATCTTGAGGGAGTGCATCAGAGGGAGGAGCTGGAGGTGAAGTCCTTCTTGGAGAGGGAACAACCCTTGAGTGCACATCAGCATGAAGTTGAGGCTCCCCCTGGCCACTTGAACTTTCCTGACCTGGCTTCACAATTCTGATATTCCATCTCTGAATTGTGACAACATTAAGCTTCTTCAAATGATGAAGCACAACTCCGTTAGACATGACAAAAACTTGAGGGTTCAGCTGATTCAGAAATAAAGACAATATCCTTGCATAGTTAGGAGCAAGGATACTAGCTTTGATGGACAAGAAGAGTCGATTTGCCCAATCACACTTCTTTCCACAGACTATTGAGGTGATCAAACAGAAGATATCCTCAAACACATGGCCTTGGCTGCCTGTCTTGCACAGAATTACTTTAGACACAATGTCTACAAGTAATTTCCCAACTAAGTTCATTTTCTGCCTTCTGATAGCACGACCACCCTTTTCCAAACCACAGAATACCTTTGCTCTGTCCCAGTCCACATCTTCTAATTCATCCTCAGAATCAATTATTGGAAGTCTAAGGAGCTTGGTTAAAGATTTAGGAGAAATCTTTACCTTCACATTTTCCACAAACGAGACGAGCATCCTCCCTTCCTTGATAGCCTTGACATTTATAAATAGTTCTTCCACTTCCTTGAACAAAATTCTACAAGGGTGCTCAAGAAGGAATGACAACCCTGCGGCATCTAGTAAGTAAAACATATTTTGAACATCGTGTGAAATCTCAATTAACCCTGACCTTTCGACTTCACAGCCAATGCCGATCTTGGATCTAGGGCAAGGATCCATTGATGCTTTGTAGAATCGAGCTGCGACAGCTAGAGGTGAATGCGATTACTCCTGTGCTTGACGAGATCGCGAGAACTGACGGACAAAATCGCGTGAGCTGTCGTGCGAGTGACGAAGGTCGCGAGAGGGAGATGAACAGTGAGAAGGGGTTTTTAGAGGGAGGAGGGTTTTCACGTGGATTTTAAGTCATCCTCGAGACTGATATATATAGTTTTTCGATTTTATTAAAAGAAATAACAGTAAAATAAGTACCTGGCGGTTCGACTGCTCGAAGAAGGAATTTTAAGAAATTTAAGAAGACAGACCGACTTTTCGAGAAGTTCTTGATTTCTCGAGAGGTCCTCGATTTCTCGAGAAGTCTGATGACTCGCCAAGAACTTCAATTTTTCGATAAGTTCTTCTGATTTCTCGAGGGATTTCCCATTTCTCGAGAAGTAGAGTTCAGTCTGATTTCCCGAGAAGTGGTATTCTGACTTAGAAAATTTTTCTGAATTATTCATTTCTTCAAGCCTTCATCTATTATGACTTAGAAATTTGTTTGCCTCCTTTAACATCTGTATAGTTGAATTCTTCTTCTCTTCATGACTTCATTTCTGACTAGATTCTTACTCCATATTTAGCATACCCAGTTCTGTCTTGAAGAAAGAGAACTTGGTCTCATCCAGCGGTTTTGTGAAAATATCCGCTATTTGCTTATCCATTGGAACATAACTTAGGTTGATGTCCCTATTCTCCACATGCTCCCGGATGAAATGATATCGTAATTCGATATGCTTTGTCCGGCTGTGCGAAACTAGATTATTAGCAATAGCAATAGCACTGGAGGAGTCGCAAAACATCGGAATTTCTTTGAATTTAAGGTTGTAATCTTCTAGCTGATTCTTTATCCACAGCAATTGTGCACAACAACTGCCTGCAGAGATATACTCTGATTCCGCAGTTGATATTGCTACACAATTCTGTTTCTTGCTGCTCCAAGAAATTAGTCTTCTTCCTAGGAACTGACACGTCCCGGAAGTGCTTTTCCTGTCGTCTTTGCTACCTGCAATGTCAGCATCTGAAAAACCTATTAATTCGCTATCATTACTCCTTGGGTACCATAAGCCAAGATTTGGCGTGCCTTTAAGATATCTCAAAATTCGCTTTGCAACGGTATAATGAGATTCCTTAGAGTTCACCTGATATCTAGCACAAACACATGTAGAAAACATTATATCAGGTCTACTAGCAGTAAGGTAGAGCAAAGAACCAATTATGCTTCTATACATGGTTTCATCGAAAGGTTTCCCTCTCTCATCCTTGTCCAGAGACATAGTTGAGCTCATTGGAGTCCTCATAGAGGTTGCACTCTCCATTCCAAATTTCTTAATTAACTCTTTTGTGAACTTCGTCTGTGAGATGAAAATTCCATCTTCAGATTGTTTCACTTGAAGTCCTAGGAAATATTTCAGCTCGCCCATACTGCTCATTTCAAACTTCCCTTGCATAAGTTTCGAAAACTTCTTGCAAAGGTTGTCATCAGTAGATCCAAAAATAATGTCATCGACATAGATTTGCACTAGCAAAATCTTGTCTTTAACTTCCCTAAGAATAATGTCTTATCTATCTTTCCTCTTGTGAACTTGTTCTCAAGAAGAAAGTTAGACAATGTCTCATACCAAGCTCGAGGAGCTTGTTTTAAACCATATAAAGCTTTTTGCAGTAAGTAGACATGATTAGGGAGTTCAGAATCTACAAAACCTAGAGGTTGTTCAACGTATACTTCTTCTTTTATATTACCGTTAAGAAAAGCTGACTTGACGTCCATTTGGTATACGGTGAAACCTTTGAATGCAGCATATGCCAAAAATAGCCTGATCGCTTCGAGTCTTGCTACCGGAGCATAAGTTTGATCAAAGTCGATTCCTTCTTCTTGTTTGTACCCTTTTTCTACAAGTCAGGCTTTGTTCTTTATTATCGTTCCATCTTCATCCAACTTGTTTCTGTAGACCCACTTTGTTCCAATAATGTTCTTGTCCTTGGGTTTTGGAACAAGTGTCCACACCTTGCAACGCTTGAATTGATTAAGTTCTTCTTCCATTGCAATTATCCAATGGGGATCTTCATTTGCCTCTTGGAATTTCTTTGGTTCAACCTGCGAGAGAAAGCTTAGGTACAAATTTTCATTGGTAGTACCTCTTCTCGTTCTTATTCCTTCATGAGGATCTCCTATGATTTGATCAATGGGATGATCTCTCAATTGTCTGAGTCCAAGATTCCTAGCATTGATGGGTGCATCGGGGGCTTCTTCTATAACTGGAATGTCTTCTTCCACTTGGATTTGTTCTTCATCATGATTTTCTTCTTCAGTTAAGGTTGGGAGAGGAATCTTGACGAAGGTCTATACATCTTCTTCAACTGGCTTCTCCAAATCCAATTCTTGGAGTCTTGAACCTGTCTCTTCAATAGAAGTACTAGAGGAGCTGCTATTTAGCATGCTTGTTTCATCAAATACTACATTTATAGATTCCTCTACAATCTGGGTTTTCTTATTAAGAACTCTGTAGGCTCTACTATGGCTATTATAGCCTACGAAAATACCTTCAAAGCTCTTTTCACTAAACTTGGTTTTGTAATGCTTTCCATTATTAAGTACAAAGCAATTACTACCAAAGATACTAAAATAAGAGATGGTTGGTCTCTTGCCTTTTAAGAGCTCATAGGGAGTCTTTTCATGGTTTTTGTTTATGAGAGCTCTGTTTTGCACGTGGCAAGCAGTGTTGACGGCTTCAGCCCAAAGATATTCGGGAAGTGAAGTGTCACTCAACATAGTTCTGCAAGCCTCAATGAGTGTTCTATTCCTTCTCTCAGCTACTCCATTTTGTTGTGGAGTTCGAGGAGAGGAAAACTCATGAAAGATACCAAGACTTTCACAGAAATTCGTCATCGCTCCAGATTCAAATTCTGTTCCATGATCACTTCTGATTTTGACAACCGAACAATTGAATTCATTCTGAATTTGCTTAACAAAGTTAGTGAAAATGTCAAACGTATCTGACTTGTGTTCTAGAAAGAATACCCATGCAAAACGTGAGTAATCATCTACAATAACTAGTGTATAAGATTTACCTCCTAAGCTTCTAATTTGCAAAGGACCAAACAAGTCCATATGAAGTAGATATAAGCATCTACTTGAATCTTTGCCAATTATGCTCTTAAAAGTAGCCCGTGTTTGCTTGCCTTTTACACAAGCATGATAGGGTCTATCTTTAATGCACTTAACTTTTGGCGCATCACGCACTAAGTTTTGAGAAAATAATTTGTTTATTGTTTTGAAATTTATATGTGCTAATCTCTTATGCCATAGTTCGGCAAGAGATGCACTGTCTTTTGCTAAAAGACACACCGGAGTAGAAGATGATAAACAAATAAAATTTAAACAGAAAATATTCCTATAACGAGTGTCTGATAAAATTGTTTCGGAATTTTCTGCCGACTTTATCAAACACTTGTCTTTACGAAAATCAACTATGTACCCTTTATCACAAAGCTGACTTATGCTTATCAGATTATGTTCTAATCCTTCCACATAAGCAACATCCAAAAAGGATACATTACCATTAGATATCATACCGTAGCCTTTTGTAATTCCTCTGTCGGATCCGCCAAAAATAACTTTTGGTCCGTTTACAACTGGAATGAAGTTTTGTAAAAGGCTTCTCGTCCCGGTCATATGCCGAGAGCATCCACTGTCCAAATACCAGATAGGATTTTTGTTGGCCTTTGGACATTCCTGCAAAAACAAATTATTTTGCCTTAGGAGCCCAAACTAATTTGGGTCATTGGTCCCTTGTTAATTGAGCACCACGAAGAGCATTAACATTGCGAGCGGTCTTTCTTGCATTGTTAAGTTGTGGTCTCTTGGAATATGTAGAATTGAACCAACAATCTACGACAAAGTGACCTATTTTGCCGCAACACCAACAGTTAAATCGGTTGTACCTTAGTTTTGTGTTTTCCTGCTTTACTTTTTGAATGATAGCTTTGGCAGGAGCATTACTCTTGGAAGAGGATGCTTCATGGGTACAACACACACAAGGTGTGAATGTCTCCTTAGGCTTAGGTGCAACAGTTTTCACTATTGGTGCTCTCTTAGCACTTGGACCATGAACATAAGGACCATAATCTTTCAGATTGATCTCTTCATAAGGTGCTTTGAATGCACTTGTGCCAAAGTTTCTAGGACGAGTCCACCCCTTGTAGTCAATGACAGGTCCAAAGTTAATTGGTCTTGTCAAATGAACATAGGAGCTTTCCAGATCATAAGCATCTTGTCAAATGAACATAGGAGCTCATCTGAACTTTTGATCTTGTCTTTCAAGACTTGGTTTTCCTCTTTGAAGGAAGAAAGTTGTTCAACTTCCTTTCTCAAATTAGATTCCACTTCTTTGAGAGACATGATCTCCTTGGCCTGTATTTTGACTACCTTTCGGCATTTGTCAAAACTTTTAAGCATTTCAGTGTATTGGGTCATGAGGTCAGAATCATCATCTGAGAGATAATCCTTTTGCTCATCTAGAGCTTGATCAGAATCAGATAAGGTGGTGTGAGAATTTACCTTCCCAGTATATGGAGGTACTTTTTCTTCATCAGTCATAGCCATTAGCCCGAAGTAGGCTTCTTCTTCACTACTTGATTTCTCTGATTCACTGTCGCTTAAAGTTTTGTTCTTTTTAGCGACAAGACACTTTTCAGTCTTCCTTTTCCCGTGGGTGGATTTCTTTTCTTCTTTTCTTCCACCCTCTTTCTTTTTATAAGGGCATTCAGCAATCATGTGACATGGCTTATTGCAGCAATAGCAAACTATGTCAGAAGAAATATGTTTACCAGTTTTAGATTTATACCTGTCATGATTGCTAGAACTCTTTTTGTGATGATCACCATCACGTCGAGAATGTCTATTTTCAGAGGAAAACTTATTCTTCATGTGTCTTCTTTTGTTTAGCAGTTTCTTAAACTGACGGGAGATAAGAGAGAATTCCCCATCAGACATTTCTGAGCTGGAGGAGCCGGCCTTAGATTCTTCTTCATCAGTAGATTCTTGTATTCTGATTGGAGACAAGGTTCTGCCTTTTCTAGAACTCTCAGCCTTCATAGCCAAGGTTCTTTCCTTGCTTGAAGCTCTATTCCCATCTTCTTCTATTTTCTGAATGTTCATTTGTAGCTCGTGGGATAATAGTTTCCCAAACAGATTCTGAGGGTCTAGATTTGGTAACTTCCCAAATTCTCTGATTGCAACAATCTTGCTATCCCAATCTTTCGTTAGGGAACGTAGGAATTTGTCATTCAGTTCACCATTTGAGAATTCCCGACCATAGTTTCTTAGGCCATTTACAATTTTGAAGAATCTTTCATAGGCATCGGCAATGCACTCCTTTTTATTCTGCTTGAAAGCCTCGTACTCTTGATTCAAAAGAGATCTTCTATCATCTTTTACTTCTTCAGTACCTTCCATAAGAACTATAAAAGATGTCCACATTTCTTTGGCTGAATTACAGTGAATCAAGTTTTGCAACATTGAATCATCCACTGCACTTGCAATTATGTTCTTTTCCTTTTTGTCTAAAGCAACGAGAGCGATCTCATCCTTAGTTAAATCCATCATTTTCTTTGGCACTTGAACTGTGGGATTGATTGTGGAGGCAGTCATTGGCACATGAGGTCCTTCTTCCACGACTTGGAAGATTCTCGGGTCTGCGGCTTCCATATAAAATCTGACTCTTTCTTTCCACAGGAAAATTAGCCTTAGTGCATATTGGCAATTTCAACGAAGACGACTCCTTGCACTTTTCCATGATTTGCAGGCAACTAGAATGGATAGATCCTGTTCAAGGTGTTAACCTAGATACGAACAGCGACCCTCTGATACCAATTGAAGTATCTAGTTGCTAACCTAAATCACCTAGAGGGGGGTGAATAGGTGATAACAGCGTCTTTTGCGGAATAAAAATTACTGGAATGAAATAAGCACACAGCATGCAAATCATAAACATAGATGGCACAAGGATTTATAGTGGTTCCCCGTTCTTGGGTACTCCACTTGCCGTCCTCGCCAATCTAGCACCACAGCTAGACTTGACTACTTCACTAAATCTCGGATCAAGAAAGACCCTACAACCTCGGAGTCAAAACTCCTACAATCTCGGAGACAAATCTCCTACAATCTTGGAGAGAAAACCTCTCTTACACCTCGAAGAACAAACTCTCCTACAACTCGGAGAAAGCCTTCTCCTATTATTCAAAATAATAAGATAATGATACAAAATAACAACAAAACTTCAGATCTGATTGACTTCCATGAAACCTTCTTCCTTCTTGATATTTGAAGAACCTTGCCTTGAGAAAATTGAGGAAGAACGAAAAGATATCAGATCTGACCTTCCTTTGATCGTATGATCCAATAGAACTTGTTGACGAGCAGATATTGATCAATCGATCCTTCAACTTAGTCGGAGATGAACGATTACGAACACCAAAATTGATCTTCGACACTTGCAGGAGGCGGCACGGCAATATCGCGATTCTTGAAGCGACGATTAGGTTTGATCGCGATTAGAAAGATAAGCAGTCATTTAATCATTAGGAGCAGGGCCTTATATAGGAAGAGGTTAAACGCCCATGAAAAGACAAGAATAACCTTAAAAGAATCGAACCAAGTCGTCAAACGGAAACAGCGACCCGTCAGAATAGTTAACGGAAAAATCAGAATAAAACCGATTTCTCGAGAAATAGAAGATGACATCTCGAGAAATGAAATTCAGACAAACATAGCACTTCTCGAGATAAATGACTCTTCTCGAGAAATGATCTGGAACAACCGAGAAAAGAGATTTCTGAAATAGCAGAGAGACTTCTCGAGAAATAATCATTTCTCGAGAAATGACTTCTCGAGAAAAGGTGACTTCTCGAGAGATTGATTTTCCGAGACAAAGAGTTTCCGAGACAAAGACTTAGAACAGAAAGTCTTGGAGATAAGAGAAAATCAAATGGATTTCTCGAGATATAGAAGGAAGTTCTCGAGAAACTGACTTAACTCTCGAGAGAGAACTTGGACCTCTCGAGACATACTTTATAGCTCTCGAGAACTGAAGTTGACTTCTCGAGAAAAGGACTTAGGCTCTCGAAAAATTCCTAGAACACTTGGAAAAATTCATTTCTTCAACTCATCCAACAGCATCAGCTTCCTCCTAGCTCTTCCTTAGTGCTTGAATCAAAAGTACATCCCAATAGAGAGATTTCACATGAGTCAACACCTTGAACCATACAATGAGGAATTACATTGCATGGGCCTGTGTTTGGTGACCCATTGAAACCTGACACTGGTTTGTACTTACTCATTTGAAAACCTGCAAGCACCATACTAGAAAGCAATATCAAATACAAACTCAATTCAACTTAGTTTAAAGGGGACTTCTTCAAATCAAGGTAATTGTGGACATAATTCCCAACACCTTGCTGATTAAAGAATAGCCTAAGAAAATTCCTTCTTCAGATTTTGGTTCAAATTTCCTAAGGTATTTTTTATCATTATTATGAACAAAACATCTACAGCCAAATGCTCTAAAATAGTTAACTTTAGGTTTCTTCCCTTTAAGTAACTCATAAGGAGTCTTACCCTTATGTTTGTGTATCAAACTTCTATTAAGCACATAGTTTGCTGTGCTAACAGCCTCTGCCCAAAAAGATAGGGGCAAATTAGCATTTGCAAGCAATGTTCTTGCTGATTCAATTAGAGTTCTATTTTTCTTTTCAACTACCCCATTTTGTTGAGGAGTTCTAGGAGCTGAGAAGCAATGCCTGATACCTTCCTTCTCACAGAATTCTTGCATGAGAAGAGACACAATCTCAGCGCCATGATCACTTCTGATCAATGCAACTACAGTAGAGTACTCAATCTTTATGCTCTTAAGAAATTCTGTAAGAACTTTAAAGTTATCTGACTTTTCTCTCAAAAAGAACACCCAAGTGAATCTAGAGAAGTCATCTACAATAACTAGAGTGTAAGACTTCCGCCCTAAACTCTTTGTTGCTATAGGTCCAAAAAGGTCCAAATGTAGCAAATATAAGATTCTAGGTGAATCACTTTTAGATAATGATTTAAAATTATTTTTAGTATGCTTGCCTTTTTGACATGCCCTACAAAGACCTTCTTTCTTGTATGATCCTAAAGACAAACCTCTAACAAGATTGTCCTTAGATAATTTAGCAACGGTCCTAAGGTTTATATGTCCTAATCTCTTATGCCAAAGTTCACTAGGTTTGCATAATTCATTAAATAAACAAATTTCTGATTTAGATGAATTGAAATTTACTAAATAAATATTACCTTGTCTAATACCTGATAAAACAATAACATTATCAGAAGATTTAATAAGGCATTTTAATTTATTAAAGGTTACCTGATACCCTTCATCACATAATTGACTTATGCTGATGAGATTGTGCTTCAGTCCCTTGACATAAGCTACCTCTTTGAAGGTGACTTCTCCAACCTTGACTTTTCCATAGCCTTTTGTTTGTCCATAGTTGGAGTCTCCAAATATTACTTTTGGTCCAAGCTTTGCCTTGTAGTTATTCAGGTTGGCCTTGTTTCCTGTCATATGCTTTGAACAGCCACTGTCCAAATACCATTTTTCATTTATTCTTGGGCAGCTGTGTACCTGCAAAAACAGAAAAACAATCTATTTGTTCATGACCCAGATTACCTTGGGTCTTTTTGTATTTCCACAAAAATCTGAAATAAAAGACATTTCAGGTTGGTCCTTGTAACCTTGTGGATGATATATCCTTGGAGATATTATCCATTCAGTGAAAGGATTGATAGAATGTGAAGAATAAGAATTGTTCAGATTTGCTGTATAGTTTCTGTTCGATGAACTGGGCTGAGTTCGTCGAGCGCCGTTCATATAATGACTATATAGAAAATCTGTCTTCAGAGTTCGTCGAGCTCTGTTCGACGAAGTGGATACATTTCGTCGAGCTCCATTCGACGAATTCTGTTGAATTCTGCTATTCTCGACAGTCTTACTTGAAATGTTTTTATTTACTCCTATAAACTCTTCGCGCTTAGCAGAGATGAATTTTATAGGTGTAGATAATATGTTCTTCTTAATCAGATGTGGCTCACTTGATGAAGCACCCAAGCCTAGTTTGCTATTAAGTCTAGCATTTACTGTGCTTGTTATGTCCATTAGTTTGATGCTTCTCCCATTTAGGGATTCTTCAAATTCCTTAGCCTCAGAAAGTTTATTCTCAATAAGAATAATTTGTTCTCTAGAGGCAGCCAAATCTTTTTTAAGATTTACATTTTCTTCACTTATATTTTTCATTTCAGCTCGCTTACTTCTGAGTGAGATTATTTCTTTCTCAGATTTGAGTAAGTCTAACAAAAGAACCTTGATTTCAGCTTTGAATTCAACTGAAGTAAAATCAAAGTTAGATATTACCTAATTAGCATCAATTTCTGCTTCTGATTTTGATTCTTCTTCATCAAAATTGTTCGTTGAGGCATTGATTGCCATCATGCAGAAGTTCTTCTCTTCTTCATTATCTTCATCATCACTGGATGATGATGCATTTCCTAACTCGCTGCCCGAGTCATAAATTTCCATCAG
Source organism: Dactylorhiza incarnata (assembly GCA_033032865.1). Lineage (NCBI taxonomy): Eukaryota > Viridiplantae > Streptophyta > Magnoliopsida > Asparagales > Orchidaceae > Dactylorhiza > Dactylorhiza incarnata. Next base: position 11,736,747 of record JAWHQI010000040.1, read on the forward strand.
GCACTGATCATTCAACTGAAGTAACTGGATGACTATTCTGATTCAGTGTCACTCTAGGTTTCTGCTACAAATCTTCTTCCCTTCTTTTGGTGTTTGTGGGAGGAAGACTTGCTGGAATGTCTTCTTTCCTCTTTTTCACTTCTCTTCTCCTTCTTCTAATTTTCTGGACAATCTGGCAGAATATGTTCAGGTTTCCTGCAACCATACCAAATGATTTCTTTAGAATTTGACTTGTCATATGCCTTGGCTTTTCATGGCTCCTGGATGACTTTTTCCTGAAATCTTTTCTTGCCATCTTGTAGAACCTTTTGGCTAGAAGATTCATGAACTCCTCATCTCTTGGAGCTTTTTCTTCTTCTTCAGCTGCTTTGAAGGCTATGTTCCTTTCCTTCTTTGTTGCTGGAGATGAAGTGGACTGTTCAGCTTCTCTGGACTTGATGAGCTGCTCATAGGATTTGAGCTTGCCCAACAATGTTTCAGTAGAAATCTCATTGAGGCTTCTGGCTTCCTTGATTGGCCAGATTCTAGAATCCCATGTGCTATGGAAGCACATTAAGATCTTGTCATTGACCTCAGTGATAGAAATCACTTTTTCCAAGGTCTTCAGCTCATTTATTATGAGGCTGAGCCTATTGTACATATCAGCAACACTTTCAGATTCTCCCTTTTTGAAGTTCTCATATTGAGAAATGAGATGGGACCTTCTGTCCTTCCTTTCATCAGTAGATCCCTCAACCATATTGTTGAGAGAAATCCATATTTCTCTTGCTGAGGTGCATTCCACCACTCTCGGAAAAATGTCATCAGACATTGTTTGAGCCAAAATGTTCATGGCTTTTGCATCAGCACTCCTTTGCTTTTTCTATGCTTCTGTCCATTCAGGAGGTGGGACAGCATTGTTGGCAGTTGTGGTTTCAGCACTAGTTGTTGTTGTGGGAGCTGGAGGTCCTGTCAAAATCACATTAAAGATTTCCTCATCAATAGAATTCACGTACAGTCTAATCCTTGCTTTCCATAGTGCAAACTTACTGAGATTGCACATAGGAGGTCTTGTGCTAGAATACTCTTTGGTTTGTGCCATGAGTTTTTAACAGAAATAAATGAAATAAAAACTCTAAAAGAATTTAAGATCTAATTGATCTTTGTGATTCAAATGTTAGCCTGTAAAGAATCAACAACCCTCTGATACCAATTGAAAGTGAGGTTAGATCTTAATTTAACTCTAGAGGGGGGTGAATTATTAAAATTGTTTCCCTTAGTTTTATAGCGGAATTAAAAAATACTGATATAAGTATATGTGTAAAGAGTGTTTTATAAAAACTAAATAACAACAAATAAAGAAATCAGCAAAACAACAAAACACAGAACATCACAGCACAGAAGGCAAGGAATTTTATAGTAGTTCCCCAATAACCTGGGTACGTCTACTCTTCTACCACACTTGGTAGGATCCACTAGGAGGTTGTTGATCAGGTACCCTCACACCAAGGTGATTTTGTTCAGGTGTCCACACACCACAGAGCTTTTGATCAGGTGCTCAAAACCAATAGGATTTTTTTATCAGGTGTCTTGCCACCAAGGAGGTAAACTTTTGAAGGGAGTTTTAACCCTGTACAAGATGGGATAGAGAGGGGTTTAGATGTTATTCACTGTAAGATGCTGAGAGAAGACTCTAGTGGATGTATGTTGAAAAATGCTCCTCTGTCTGATATGAAATGTTTGACAGTTGATTGGCTGGAGCCTTTTCTTGAAGAAATAATCTTCCTGTTGTAGATAAATCTGAGAGACAAGAATGCTTCTCAAATTGTTGTTGCTCTTCTAAAGATCTGTGCTTGCAGCTGATAACTGAGAGATGAATGTAAAAGTTCTCAGAAAATAAATGCTGCTTCAAGGAAGAAGAAGATCTGTATAAGCTTTTTCTATTCTTCTTTCTTCCTATAGCTTTTCTTCTTTCTTGATCTGATTCTTGCAGCAGCAGAAATACTGAGAGGTGGTGTTGATGTTCTCAGAAAAATGTGTTGTTGGAGAAGGAGGAAGAAGAAGACATGTTAGATATATGTTCTTCTTGTTCTTCCTATCTCCTTTTCTTTTTATTTTTCTCTGTATTTTTCTGTACACCAAAACTGTAAAGTATTATGTATATATTTCTTGTCGTGAAAACTGCTGTATAATATTCTGATATATATCTTCTGCCTTTTCTCTTTTCAAATTTCTGACAGCTATTAAATGTAAATCCCTTATATTAAGGAATAACATGCGCTGAAGAGATATCAGTACAGTACTGCTGCGCCGTTTAGCTTTCTCCTTTTATACGAAATGCCCTTTTCTGTTGGAAGTCAACGGCTATAATCTTGGAATAATAAAAGGAAATATATTTTCCTTAATTGATCTGATGGAAAGAGTCGTTGATGTTAGTCGATCTGAGTCCAGAGAATGAAATGAATATAATCCTTCTGAAATTTCTGAGCTTAAAATAAGAATTCTTTGATCTGAACAAAATTCGTCGAACGTAGATTCGTCGACCTCCAGATTTTCGTCGAACACAAAATTTACTTCGTCGACCTCAATTGAATCTTGCTGGAATAATTAATTTTGTTGATCTGTGAGAACTTTCGTCGATCTGAATGTGTTCGTCGAACGCAGCCTGGAGTTCATCGAACGGAAGTATTCGTCGACTGCTGAGCCTGGATAATTTCGTCGACCGCTGAGCTTGAGCAAAATCGTCGACCGCTGAACCTCTGAGATGGGATCGTCGACTGCTGAGACGAGATCGTCGAACGCAGAGAGCAAGCCGTTCGTTGAACGCAGAGAGCTTGCCGTTCGTCGAACGCAGAGAGCTTGTCGTTCGTCGAACGCAGAGAGCCTGCCGTTCGTCGAACACAGAGAGCAGTTCGTCGAACGCAGTGTGGAGTTTGTCGAACGCAGAATCTGAATGAATTCTCTAGTTGTAACAACCTAAACTCTTGACCCATAAACTATACATTGGAGTCAACTTTGTCCTTAGTCAACATATAGTGATCCTAGCCCAAATCAGAAATAGGGTTGTTCCAACAGATCGCTCATCGGTAGAAGGAGTTGAATGCACTCCTCGAGAGAGGACGACATAAATCTTCCAGATTGGAGTCAAATCCAATAGTGCGATTCACTACATAAAGCAAGCTTAGGGGTTTCGACTGGTTGAGGGGTCTTAATCGATCAACCAATGGTTAGGTGGTAGTTCTCTCGAGAGAGGCCCTATCATATTCTGGGAACCTCCACGGTCAAGTTTGTCTTAATCAATTTCTTATGAATTATTGATTTACGAAATATTTTACTTAAGAAGGAATCTCGATCAAATGCTTCTTTTCTTTTTATCATTATTTTCATTAATCCATATAATTTTCCCGATAAAATATTATTAATTTGTGTGAGTAGAAGTAATCAACAGACCCGTGTAATACGACACTTGATATTTATTTTTAAATATCCTATGCTATGAAGGATAGGTGCTCTTGCCTATAGTTCATAGAATTTGGAGAAATAATTTATCTTAAATTTTACCTATCAGAGGTGTTATCGTGTTTTGGGAACCTCCATAGTCAAAGATATTTTATTAAGAGCTTTGTGAATTTATCTTTTATAAATTTCTATTTTATTCCAAAGGGATTCTAGATCAAGTGCTTATATCTTAATCATCAATTCTCTTCTTAGTTGAATTACTCATGATCATTTTCCAAAACAAAACTCAACTCTTGAACGATAAAATAATAGCTCTTCTTTGTGAGTAGAAGTACTCAACAACCCGAAAATAATACGACACTTGATTTCTTAAATCCTATACTATAAAATGATAAGTACACTTGCCTTATCGGATTATATGTGGATCACATATTAAATATTATGCATCACGTTTTTATTCATCATTGTACTCGATAATAAAGCCATTTAAGGGCATATCAAGTATTCAACATTTGAAGAAGTTGAGTCCAAGGTATTTAGGCTCGTTTTGGATTATTGAACGTATAGATGAGGCGACCTATCATTTTGCATTATCAGCATAGTTGAGTGGATTACATGATGTCTTCCACATCTCAGTTTTGAAAAAGTCTTTGGTAGACCCTAGTGTTCTGATTGAGCTGAAGGCAGAATCATTGAATGAAAATTTGTCAAACATGGTGCGTCTGATTTGCATAGAGGATACGGAGATCCAAAAGCTGCATTATAAATAAACCAAGCTCATGAAAGTGCGTTGGAATAATTGAGGGCTAAATGAGTTCTGTTGGGAGAGAGAATAAGCGATATGAAATGAGTACATGGATCTCTTTGTGTCAGGTATGTGTTTTGATTAAGTGAGATTACAATTTTGAGAATGAAATTTCTTTTGAGGTAAGGAACTTGTAACACCCCCAAAACCTAAATTAATTATGACCATGAGGGATCTAAGTAGATTAGGGAAGTCCCATGAAAATTGGTCGCTGATTAGGAGCGGGGTTTGGGACTGTTTAGAGTAAAACATGCTCTACACGGCCTAACATACGGCCATGTGCACGAACATGTACAAGAAGTGTAATTGAACCTAGTTTCCCAAGAGATAGACTACTCTGTCCAAGAGATTTACACGGTTGGGTTGGAGGCCATGTCATCCAACACATCCTGGAACCAATCCGTGTCAGGGGCCATGCATAGGCCCAAGAATTGAGTCGTGCAGAAATGTTTATCCCGAGAGCTACACGGCTACGTGCCAAGCCGTCTACGAGGTCGTGAAGAGTTTTTGAACTCACTTTCTGAGCCGTTTGATTGGGATTTCTAAGATCAAACGGTGGGGATCTTTTGATGGAGGTTGTAGGTCGAAATGGGGGCTAAGATAGGCTCAATTCAGCTCTGCTTTTCACACTCTTTGGTTAGAGAGGAGGAAGGAGGAGCAAGATCCACCATTAGAGCTTACTCCTCGGCTCCAAACGACGATTTGAGATTGGATTCACAGAGAGAATTTGATTGTGGTCATATTCATCCATCTCTTACAATATTTGCATGATGAGGAGAAAATCAAAGAAGGTAACGACTCATCTCTTCCCGATGTTTAGGATGCATGTTTGTATTCCTTCATATTTGATGTTGATTATGTGATTGTGGTACCCAGTGCCTTTAATAAAAGGGCTTGGGGTTGTTACAATTCATTGAGAACCACTGGGGCATGGGATTGTGATCCTGACATGATTGCATTAGAAATTTGAAGATGATTCCCAGATTAGGCATTATGGGTGAAGGCAACTCAAGGTCGATGGGCCAATTTGGTGATGATTGTTTGACATTACATATAAGAATTTTGGTAGACATGTGAATGCAATCATAGTGCCATTGTGATGCCCATTTTTCATGAGATTTTAAGATGTTAAGGTTAGGACAAGATGTGTACGTGATATTGCTAGTAATTGAATGCGATCACGATCTTAAGAGTTTTCATATGATGTCGTCGTAGAAATGGTGTTAGGGACTTCACGCATTGCCATGAATAGTGATCTTTTAAGCTATTGATTATGTCATTGGATAAATCATGACCTTGGGGTATGTGTATATTGTCCTCGTAAAATTGGTGTTGGGACATACATTACCACATATATAATTGTGTTAAGAATGTAACAGTGCAAGCTTTGTGAGTAATTCCACCATGATGGGTATAACCCTTACACAATGTCGTATACGAATTGTATAATGATAAAAAAGGGTATTAGTCATTGGGATTCTATTATGATATATTGTTGGCATACTCGTTTATCAATATAAATTGTGGATTCATGAAAGTGGATGTCTTTTATGTAATATGATCGTGTTTGATGGTCTGCTAGACTCATACATGTGAGTAGGATGTCGTGGGTGATACTCTGATGTGTCTACAGTAAGAGTGTTGGGGAAATGATTTATCTTAACCCCTAGAATTGAGAAGAATATACTTTCTAAGGATGAAAAATTAGTCTAAGTAAATATGCGTCGAATAGTATTCGACACAACGTCGAAATGTAGTCGACGCTTCTCTCAGAATGAGTCGAAGTAACTCTAAGAAGAATTCAACGTAATCTTTGTCGACGTAACTCTGACTTCTAGTCGACGCATTTAATAAAGTCGACGCACCTTAGTCGACGCACCTTCCTTATTCTCCTCTCGACGTCCATCTAGGATGAACTCGGCGCTTACGTCGAATAGTAATCGACGCACGTCAATTTCTATGTCAAATTCAAATTCACGCCAGATCTCTTTCCTTCTTTCTAAAGATCTGAATTTTATAGAATGGTTTTATTCTTTTATAGCTGTTCTGAATCTGTCTTTCCTTCTAATTGATTCTTGGCTAATTTGATTAATATTTATTTGGATATTATTTGAAATCAGAATAAGCTCTTTCCATCTACAGATAAAATTAGTATGGAAACTTTTGTCTCTTTCTAATTCTCTGTCTGCTAATTGATTATTCTCCTTTAGCAATATATTTTCAAACAGAGTTATAAACAAGAAGGAAGTCGACAGAGGATAACAACTAGTGATCCACCATATACATTTGAAAAAGAGGAAGAGCTCCCAAGTGAAGAGTGAGAAAGCTGAGAAAAGAGATAGTGTGCTGCAGCAAAGAAAAAGCCTTCATCTTCTCCTCCTTCTGAAGCCATTCTGCTGCAAATTCTGAAAGCTCTCACAAAAGATAGAAAAGCTTACAATCTCCTTCTCACTATAGAAGAGAGATCATATTCACTATACTTGTGCTTCTAATCTTCTTGCTAGGAAGAAGATTCTTTCTTACATATATTGTCTTCTGTTCTTCTACTTGTTCTACATCTTCTTCTCATACTTATTTCATTTTCAAATTGTGTAAAAGAGTTTTTAGAATCTCTCTTCAAAAAATTCAGTTGTAGTGGTTCTAAGAGTCTCCTTATCAAAAGACTCATTCTGGTTCTAAGAGTCTCCTTATCAAAAGACTCAGTCTGGTTCTAAGAGTCTCCTTATCAAAAGACTCACTGCAAGTTAGTGAATTCCTACCAAAGGGGGTAGAAGAGTGGACTACCCAAAGTTTGGGGAACCACTATATTTCTTTGTGTTGTGCTGTGATTTTCTTCTTGCTATTTTTCTTCTTTAATTGCTTAATTCTTGTTGGTTTGTGGGAAGCTTGAATCTGTGATTATTACACATATATATATATATATAATTGCACAAAGTATTTTTAAATCTCTATTCACCCCCTCTAGAGAATTCTAGTAAGGTTAACTGTGCACTTTCAATTGGTATCAGAGGGAGGTTGATCTAAAAAGGTTAACTCCTTGATCAAAAAGATCCTACCTCTTTTATATATATATATTTCTAAAAATTATTTTTCACATGTCACAAATCAAAGATTATGCTTCCACAAGACCACCAATTTGCAACCTTGAAAAGTTTGCACTTTGGAAAACAAGAATTAAAATTTATCTAAACTCTATTGATGAAGAATTATTTGATGTTATTATGACAGGTCCTCCCAAGCCATTCAAGAAGGACTCAAGTGGAAAGGTCACACAAACACTTCCTCCAAAGGCCGAATGGACAGATGAAGAAAAGAAAGCTCAAGCATGTGATGCCAAGGCTATGAATATCTTAGTCTCAACCCTCTCAGATGAAATCTTCCAAAAGATTGCTGAATATGAGTCAGCTAAGGAAATATGGGAAGCTCTCAATAAAATGGTAGAAGGGAGTGCTGATGAGAGGAAGGATAAAAAGGCATTACTCATCTCTCAATATGAAAACTTCCAAAAGAAAGAAAATGAAAGTGTTGATGACATGTATGCTAGATTCAACCTCATAATAATGAGTTAAGAACACTTGAGAAGGATATATCTCTCACTGAGATAAATGACAAACTGCTAACTTGCTTCCCTAGCTCTTGGGACTCAAGAATTTGGCCAATTAATGACTCCAGAAGTCAAAAAGAAATCTCAACAGATGTCATGTTGGGTAAATTAAGATCTTATGAACAGCTGTTGAAAACAAGAGCTGAGAAAGAAGAGAAAGAAAAGGCTCCTCCACTCTCAAAAGAAAAGAGCATTGCTTTGAAGGCTACTGAAGGTGAACCCTCTACAAATGATGAAGAGATGATCAGTCTATTGGCCAGAAGGTTCAAGAAGTGGATCAAAACAGAAGGATCCAGAAGGAGAGACTCAAGAACCAGGTATGACAAAACTCCTAATAAAGAGATTATATGTTACTCTTGCAGGGAACCTGGACACATTGCACCTGAATGTCCTAAAGAGATCAGCAATAAGAAAGATCTGAATAGAACAGATCTAAAGAAGAAGAAGAAGAAGGAGAAAGGGTTCATTGCTCAATCATGGAGTGATTCAGAATCTGAAAGGAGTACCTCATCTGAAGATGATCAGGAAAAGGCTAAGCAAGAGGAAACCTGTTTGATGGCTACTGAAAAGCCTGAAGATACATCTCTGGTAAATATATTTGATGATATAGATTTCTCTTCCACTGATTTCAAAAATAGTTTCAAAGAATTATGTTTAGATCTAGTCAAATCTGAGAAAGAAGTGAAGAAACTAAGAAATGAACTAAACAATCTCAAACAAATAAATATACAACATAAAAACTATGAGCTCAGTCTAGGACTCTCAGAGGAGCAACTAGATAAAATCAATACTGAAAATCAAGCACTAAGAAATAAGCTAGCAAAGGCAAAAGCCTTTGAAGACTCTCTAAATGGAAAAAGTTAGAAGCTCAAGAATATCTTTAACAATCTCATTGATAGATTTAGACAACTAGAATATAACACTGACTTAGAACCCAAACCTCAATCACCCAGCAAATCTGTCTGGAGACATCCTATTCACTTCACTAGGGAGAATCATCTAACAGGAGAAAGATCACAAGAAAATCCAGAAACAACCACTATTTTTAACAAAAATAATCTCACTATGCATGAAGGAATCCTAGGTAAATATCCTCAGAAAAGAAACAAACTTGCATCGAATTCTACTCAACGCAACTAAAATAATGCATCGATTTCTAATCAATGCAGACACCAAAATACATCGACTTCCAATCGACGCAATCTCTCCTATGCTTTGACTAAAAGTAACCACAGAATGAAGGAAGCGTCGACTTCCACTCGACGCAATTTTAACCATACGTCGAATTCATATCGACGCAACCAATCTAAAAGAAAAGTCTCCTTTTCCAAAAAGTCTTCTCAATCTATTTCCTTTTATTATGAACACTATTTCTGCAACATTACCAAAGACAATTGGTATGATAAGCCAATACCCCTAAAGGAGGAAGGATATTCTGAAAAACCCACTTATTCTTTCATTAAACCTTTCACTGTTGGGAGGAAGGGACCCCAGCTTAGGAAGGTCCAAACTAATGTTTAAAATTTTATGTGCATATGTATCACATCTCCAGGCTGGTGTGGTACTTGGACAGTGGATGCTCCATGCACATGACAGGGTACAAAAACCTATTAATCAATTTTGAGGATAGACTTGGACCACCAGTGACTTTTGGAGACTCTAGCTGTGGCCAAACCAGGGGCTTTAGAGATTTCAAAGAAGGGAAAGTTACCTTCAAGAATGTGGCAGTAGTCAAAGGACTGAAGCACAATCTGATAAGTATAAGTCAGATATGTGACAGTGGTAAGTATGAGGTAAAATTCACCACACTATTTTGCCATATTATTGATATCAAGACTGGTGCCACAGTACTCAATGGAATTAGAAAAGGGAAGGTATATATAGTAGACTTTAGCTCCTCACCCACAGAAGTTTGTTTGTTCAACAATATTATTAATAAAAGTGAATTATGGCATAGGAGACTGGGTCATCTAACTACAAAACCATTAGTAAACTATCAAAGAATAATCTAGTCAGAGGCCTACCAAAGGGTAGATTCTCTAAGGACTCTCCATGTAGACCTTGACAACTAGGAAAACATACCAAGTCATCCTTCAAACCAATTGGTAAGGATGACTCCCCTAGGATCCTCTACTTACTGCAAATGGATCTCTTTGGTCCCATATCCACTCAAAGCTTAGGTGGAAAGTCTTATACCTTAGTCATTGTAGATGACTATTCTAGGTTTAGCTGGGTATTCTTTCTAAGGGCTAAGTCTGAAACCCATAAGATTCTCTCAAGATTCATAAGACAAATTCAATCTGAGTTCAATACTCATGTTTCAATTATCAGGAGTGATCATGGGACTGAATTTGAAAATCAGTCAATTAGTAGTTTCTGTGAGGATATAGGTATTAAACAAAGTTTTTTAGCCCCTGGAACTCCTCAACAAAATGGAGTTGCTGAAAGAAAGAATAGAACTTTAATTGAATCAGGAAGGACCTTACTTGCAGAATCAGGATTACCAAAAACCTTCTGGGCTGAAGCGGTCAACACTGCAAACTATGTTCTAAATAGAAGCCTCATACACAAAACTAAGTCAAAAACTCCATATGAGCTCCTGAAGGGAAAAACACCCATTGTTAAATACTTTAAAATATTTGGATGTGCTTGCTTTATCCTAAATAATGGGAAAGATCATCTTACCAAGTTTAACAAGAAGTCTGATGATGGAATATTTCTGGGGTACTCATCATCTAGTAAAGCATATGGATGTTATAACAGGAGAACTCTCAGAATTGAAGAATCTACGCACATTATATTTGATGAAACTAACATGATGTTTAAGGGGGGGGGGGGGGAACTTCCACCAATCCTTTTTCACAGGAAAATAGCAGCATAGAGACTCAGCTTAAACAACTGACTCTAGAGAACAGAGACATTGGGAAAGAAAACCAACTACAGGAACCAAGTGAGGAGTCTGAACAAGAGCATAAAGAAGGATCAGAGAAGAGAAATCAAAACCAACTCCCACAAGAGAACATGGTTCAGGAAGAACAGTTGGATAATGATCACATTGTTAATGAGGAAGAAGAACATCTGACAAATCCAAGCAGGACAGGGATCAACATGAAAAATCATCCACAATCCCAAGTAATTGGAGACCCCAATACTGGAGTAAGAACAAGACACCAAGTCTCCAATGGGATGATGCTCCAATGCTTCTTATCTCAATTTGAACCAAAGAAGTTTGAGGAAGCAAATTGTGATCCTCACTGGATCATAGCCATGCAAAAAGAACTAAGCCAATTTGAGAGAAACAAAGTATGGAACCTAGTTGAGAGACCAAGAAACTACCCAGTCATTGGTACAAAGTGGGTATACAGAAACAAACTAGATTCCACTGGAGTAATTATCAGGAACAAGGCAAGACTTGTAGCACAAGGATACAGACAAGAAGAAGGAATAGACTACAATCAAACCTTTGCTCCAGTAGCCAGATTGGAAGCAATCAGACTCTTTCTTGCCTATGCAGACTTCATGAAGATGAAAGTTTACCAGATGGATGTCAAGAGTGCTTTTCTGAATGGTGACCTTTAAGAAGAGGTGTATGTAGAGCAACCACCAGGTTTTGTCAATCCCTCCTCACCTAACTTTGTTTATAGACTTAACAAAGCACTTTTTGGTCTTAAGCAAGCACCTAGAGCCTGGTATGAAACTCTCTCCAACTTCCTTTTAGAAAATTCTTTTGAAATCAACATCCACCATGAAATCAACATCCACCATGAAAACACCTATGGCAACTAATGCCATTATAGAAAAGGATGATAAGGGAAAATCAGTAGATCAAAAGACATATATGGCAATCATAGGATCCCTTCTCTATCTAACAGCTAGCAGACCTGACATTATGTTTGCAACCTGCATATGTGCTAGATTTCAGGTTGATCCAAAAGAATCCCATCTCACCTCTGTAAGAAGGATTCTTAGATACCTAAAAGGAACACCTGAACTAGGTCTGTGGTAATCAGCAGAAACAAATTTTGAATTAATAAGATTCTCAGATGCAGACTATGCTGGATGTAGGGTTGATAGGAAAATAACATCTGGTACTTGCCAATTCCTAGGTGACAGATTAATATCATGGTTCAGTAAGAAACAAACTTCAGTCTCAACCTCAACAGCTGAAGCTGAATATATAGCTGCTGGGAGCTGCTGTTCACAAATCCTCCGGATGCAAAATCAACTTCTTGACTATAAATTGGAAGTCAATAACTCTAAAATTTATTGTGATGGCTCTAGTGCTATATCCATAGCATCCAACCCAGTCCTTCATAGTAGAACCAAACATATAGAGATCAGACATCACTTTCTTGGAGACAATGTAGAAAAAGTAAGATAACCTAAGAATATATTCCTTCAGATAGTCAAAGGGCAGACATTTTTACCAAACCCTTAGATGAAACTAAGCATACATACTTTATCAACACCTTGGGAATGCTTGATGGAAGCTTGTAAACACCATTGTTGCGGAAATCTAAAAGAAATCAGAAAAACTAAGCAAGTACTTAAAGACACGTCGATTACCTATCGACGCACCGTCGAGAGGAACTCGACGCTAGCATTGATTTCTTAAAGACAAAGATACGTTGATTCTTATCGACGCACCGTCGATATAATCTCGACGCAAGTCTACGACCACGTCGATAGGACATTAGGCTGACAATGTTTCGACGAAGCGTCGACTCCATATTGACGCATACGTTGACATCAATGACCAACATCACAGATGCTCTGACACATCGACCATGCGTCGACTCCAATTCGACGTAACGTCAACTTCATAATAAAACTGGAAACAAATCTTCCCTTATTCTTTTGACGATTGGTTACCTAATATACCTTGATTTCTGTTTCCTTTTCGACGCTTCACCTCCTTTAAATAACACCTCTTATTTCATAACTCATACTCTCCCAAATCGCCAAAATCTTCGTCTTCTACCTCTCTCTCTGCATCAATGGCGCCAACCCCTGCTCAATCTGCTCTCATCAAAACAATAAACGATGCTCTGGAACAACTTCTGAATGACTTCCAGACACGTCTGACCAACTTCTCCAATGAGTGTGCCGACATGCTCACCAACTATGAAGCCAAATTGGCCAACATCTCTGCTTCTCTTCCTGAGCTTCATGTTCTTCTTCAAGAACAACCTCTGTCGCCAAAAGGGTTTACATCCTTTCTGAAGGATATAAACCAGGGGGAGAGTTGCTCCAGAAACCCCCCTATTCAGGTTCTATATTTTCTTAAAAACTCAGGGCTAACTCTTCTTCAATTTCTAAATACTATCTCTAAGTGTTAAACCAACTTCATTCTTTCTTTTACCATAGGCTCAAATCTTCTCCAATCACTCTGATTACACCTTCAACAAACACTTTGGTGAATCCTCCTCCTACCATACAGAAGGAGACCATGCTGTGGATTCAGCATTCAGAGTAGATGCCCCATATGTTCAGGGGGAGATTGTTGCAGTACAAAATATAGAAGTCCATGGGGAGGAAGAAACAGCTTTTTCTGATGACCTAAAAGGGCAAGTCTGGATGAGGCACCCTTGTGTGTGGAAGAATATCAGCATCACTCTCCTGGCTTCTTTGCTAGCTATATCAAACTCAAGACACCCTTACTTGAGGATATTCCTCCAGAGGACATTTTGCCTCCTGTTACAGAACAAATTCCCTCTCCTACAAAAGTTCCTTCTCCACCTTCTCCTTCTAAAGAGAAAACTACATCTCCACCTCTGCCTCTTCCACCACTTCAACCTCCATCTCTACCTCCTCTACTACCTTTACCTCCATAAATGCTATCTAGGGAAAAACAAAGAGGACAAATGAAAAGAAGAAGAGAAGCCATCCCTCATTGGCAAAGATTCTCCAAAGAAGAAAGAAAAGACTATGCAAAGGAAAAGAAATATAGAAAGGCTGTTGAAGAGATAAAAAGGTTTGAAAGAATGTCTAATATCACTCCTAACAGTCCTGTAAAGAAGTACCATGATCCTGACATGGAAATGAGGCATGAAGAAATAAGAGAAAGAGAGCTGTATGAATATGAAGCAGCTATGAAAGAAGTAGTAGATAAAAGGAATATCTGGTTGGAAAAGATCAAGAAGGGGATGACTAAAGAATAGATTCTGGTTGAATCTTCCATCAAACTTCCAAAGAAATTGTTTGATGTTGAAGCTTATCAAAAGAAAAATCCTCAGGCAGGGCTCATCCTAGAAAAAGGACAAAAGCACAAGAGGGGTGTAGGGTGTGCAGAAGATATTTACATTCCCTATAAGAAGCCTAAAAGACTTGCAAGATTAGACAAATGGCAAGACTCACCCTGGAAAGGGAAAGGAAAAATGTCTGAAATCCCTGAGAAACAGGAATCAAAGAAGAGAATATATAGGCCAAAAGTTGACAACAAAGGACCACCTGAGCCCAAGCCTACACAAAAAGAAACCTCAAAACATTACAATTGAGATGATTGATGAAAAGGCAGCAATTATCATCAACAAGGGCTATTCTATAAATAACACTCTCCCTGATGCTGACAAGATCCTGGAAAAACTGCACACAATTATCAGGAATATCCAGGAGCATCCTGATAGAGCCAGGGGCTATATTTTTGATGCTATTGAAAATTTATCTAGAAAACTTTATTCTGCCTTTGTCAATTTCATGTATAACAAGAAGTTTCTAGTTTAAATCTTGTGAAAGACAATTACTTGTTATATGACTTCTTCTGATTACTTAGCATACTTCTTCTCTATATAAATGCTTTGCTGTGTTGATTAAAACCTGATACAATTTCTCTCTAAATAGGGTTAAGACAAATAGGGGGAGATTGTTGGGGAAATGATTTATCTTAACCCCTAGAATTGAGAAGAATATACTTTCTAAGGATGAAAAATTAGTCTAAGTAAATATGCGTCGAATAGTATTCGACGCAACGTCGAAATGTAGTCGACGCTTTTCTCAGAATGAGTCGAAGTAACTCTAAGAAGAATTCGACGTAATCTTTGTCGACGTAACTCTGACTTCTAGTCGACGCATTTAATAAAGTCGACGCACCTTAGTCGACGCACCTTCCTTATTCTCCTGTCGATGTCCAGCCAGGATGAACTCGGCGCTTACGTCGAATAGTAATCGACGCACATCGATTTCTATGTCAAATTCAAATTCACGCCAGATCTCTTTCCTTCTTTCTAAAGATCTGAATTTTATGGAATGATTTTATTCTTTTATAGCCGTTCTGAATCTGTCTTTCCTTCTAATTGATTCTTGACTAATTTGTATAAAATTTATTTGGATATTATGTGAAATCAGAATAAGCTCTTTCCATCTACAGATAAAATTAGTATGGAAACTTTTGTCTCTTTCTAATTCTCTGTCTGCTAATTGATTATTCTCCTTTAGCAATATCTTTTCGAACAGAGTTATAAATAAGAAGGAAGTCGACAGAGGATAACAACTAGTGATCCACCATATACATTTGAAAAAGAGGAAGAGCTCCCAAGTGAAGAGTGAGAAAGCTGAGAAAAGAGATAGTGTTCTGCAGCAAAGAAAAAGCCTTCATCTTCTCCTCCTTCTGAAGCCATTCTGCTTCAAATTCTGAAAGCTCTCACAAAAGCGAGAAAAGCTTACAATCTCCTTCTCACTATAGAAGAGAGATCATATTCACTATACTTGTGCTTCTAATCTTCTTGCTAGGAAGGAGATTCTTTCTTACATATATTGTCTTATGTTCTTCTACTTGTTCTACATCTTCTTCTCATACTTATTTCATTTTCAAATTGTGTAAAAGAGTTTTTAGAATCTCTCTTCAAAAAATTCAGTTGTAGTGGTTCTAAGAGTCTCCTTATCAAAAGACTCAGTCTGGTTCTAAGAGTCTCCTTATCAAAAGACACAGTCTGGTTCTAAGAGTCTCCTTATCAAAAGACTCAGTGTAAGTTAGTGAATTCCTACCAAAGGGGGTAGAAGAGTGGACTACCCAAAATTTGGGGAACCACTATATTTCTTTGTGTTGTGCTGTGATTTTCTTCTTGCTATTTTTCTTCTTTACTTGCTTAATTCTTGTTGGTTTGTGGGAAGCTTGAATCTGTGATTATTACACATATATATATAATTGCACAAAGTATTTTTAAATCTCTATTCACCCCCCCCCCCCCCCTCTAGAGAATTCTAGTGAGGTTAACTGTGCACTTTCAATTGGTATCAGAGGGAGGTTGATCTAAAAAGGTTAACTCCTTGATCAAAAAGATCCTACCTCTTTTATATATATATATTTCTAAAAATTATTTTTCACATGGCACAAATCAAAGATTATGTTTCCACCAGACCACCAATTTGCAACCTTGAAAAGTTTGCACTTTGGAAAACAAGAATTAAAATTTATCTAAACTCTATTGATGAAGAATTATTTGATGTTATTATGACAAGTCCTCCCAAGCCATTCAAGAAGGACTCAAGTGGAAAGGTCACACAAACACTTGCTCCAAAGGCTGAATGGACATATGAAGAAAAGAAAGCTCAAGCATGTGATTCCAAGGCTATGAATATCTTAGTCTCAACCCTCTCAGATGAAATCTTCCAAAAGATTGCTGAATATGAGTCAGCTAAGAAAATATGGGAAGCTCTCAATAAAATGGTAGAAGGGAGTGCTGATGAGAGGAAGGATAAAAAGGCATTACTCATCTCTCAATATGAAAACTTCCAAAAGAAAGAAAATGAAAGTGTTGCTGACATGTATGCTAGATTCAGCCTCATAATAAATGAGTTAAGAACACTTGAGAAGGATATATCTCTCACTGAGATAAATGACAAACTGCTAACTTGCTTCCCTAGCTCTTGGGACTCAAGAAAATTTGGCCAATTAAAGACTCCAGAAGTCAAAAAGAAATCTCAACAGATGTCATGTTGGGTAAATTAAGATCTTATGAACAGCTGTTGAAAACAAGAGCTGAGAAAGAAGAGAAAGAAAAGGCTCCTCCACTCTCAAAAGAAAAGAGCGTTGCTTTGAAGGCTACTGAAGGTGAACCCTCTACAAATGATGAAGAGCTGATCAGTCTATTGGCCAAAAGGTTCATGAAGTGGATCAAAACAGAAGGGTCCAGAAGGAGAGACTCAAGAACCAGGTATGACAAAACTCCTAATAAAGAGATTATATGTTACTCTTGCAGGGAACCTGGACACATTGCACCTGAATGTCCTAAAGATCAGCAATAAGAAAGATCTGAAAAGAACAGATCTAAAGCAGAAGAAGAAGAAGAAAGAGAAAGGGTTCATTGCTCAATCATGGAGTGATTCAAAATCTGAAAGGAGTACCTCATCTGAAGATGATCAGGAAAAGGCTAAGCAAGAGGAAACCTGTTTGATGGCTACTGAAAAGCCTGAAGATACATCTCTGGTAAATATATTTGATGATATAGATTTCTCTTCCACTGATTTCTCTTCCAGTGAACACGATGGGGTGGATTTTTCTTATGAGAATGACTTGAGATTGAAGTCTTCTCGTCGAAGTTTTAACGGGGATTTGAGTGTGATTACTACTAAAGCAATAAAAGAAAACTAATATAACTATGCAGGTCGCCTTCACAGCTTCGCTCCCCACAGGTCTCCTTCCTCCACTTCACATACGTTGCGCCTTGCAAATGCAAAGGACAACTTCACAACTTCAATGGCTCGCATCTACCTCAATGACACCGCAACCCACCTCACAATGATAAGTCCACATTCGACAATCACAAATCCGCAATATTTTCACAAGTAGAAAAATAATAACATATCCATACCATCCACAATATAGAATGTACCTAAGAACACTCAAACCCAATGGTCATTGTATGTGAGTGCTTTAGAATACACGTCAATAATAATACAAGATTCTTAAACGATAGGAAACAAACATAAGTTACAAATTATTTGCACTAAGGGAACAAAATACACATCCTCAGATTCAAAGTGGAGCCCAGCTTCTTCCACTAGCTCGTCCTTGATAGGAAAATTATTTTCCAAAAACTTGATAAGAAAATAATTTTATGAAATTGCTAGAGGCAAGCGCACCTATCGCGTGTAGTATATATATGATGAAAATATCATAACATAGTCGTATTGGTCCTGGGTCCCGACGAGTATTGTTACTTCGAGCTACGCGTATTGTTTTATCCGATATAAAAATAGATGAAAGTTTATGCATTAATTAAAAACAATGATAACAATCGCGGGCTTGGTGTGCGTCTAGCAAAAACCAAGAAAAGCGATAATACAATAATAAGTGCATTAATTTGAAAACGAAAAATGATAACATAACAATCGCGGGCTTGGTGTGCGTTTAGCAAAAACCAAGAAAAGCGATAGAAAAGACAAAAAGGACGCACTAAATTAAAACGCACACACTCTACGAAATTGAAATGAAAGCGATAAATTGCAGGAATTAAAGAAATGCAATCCCTACCCAAATAGGTAGAGGGGAAATAAATGCGTGAGCAAGTTCTACCCAAACGGGTAGACGGGAAATAAATGCAGTGCAAGTTCTACCCAAACGGGTAGACGGGAAATAAATGCAGGACGAGTCCTATCCAAATGGATAGGCGGGAAATAAATGCATTGCAATAATGAAATAAAACTAAGCTATTAAACGAAATAACGAAAACAAAAACACAAATTAAAAAGTAATGACAACGAAAAAAAATGACGGAAACGAAAATGATTAAAACATAAAACAACAAAAACACGAATAATAAAAACATAAAGTGAAAATACGAAAACGAAGAAAGCATTACGAGAGAGAAGCGCTCGCTTTGAAGCGATTTTAAACGCAGCCCGAATATCCCATTCTAAACTACCGTGTCAAGGAAGAAAAGAATGAAAAATTATGACGACGCATAAATTCGAATCTAAGCGAGAAAACCGATTTCATGGCGACGAATAAATCTAGCTAAAGAAAAATTGCGAAAATTGAAGTGCGGAAATAAAGCTAAGTTATGAATTGAAATACGGTGCAGAAATAAAGCTAAGTTATGAATTGAAATACGGTGCAGAAATATGAAATTGCAGAATTTGAAATTACGCTACGAATGCACGAAAAAACTAAATTTATTTATTGCCATAATAACGGGGTTTACAGGAAATAAAATTACAAAATTAAAAACATTTAATTACAACATTTATATTACAAAAAGAAAATAAAATAAACACCTAATTAATTACATAAAAAGGAAAATAAAAAAAATACAAAAAGTGGACAAAATATTGTGGAAGATCACCCAAAAGGGCAATCCATTAGGAGCCAAGAGGTTCCAAGAGGTTCCAAGAGAGGGAATTGATGAGGGGGTCGGCCTCTATTTATAGGCAAAATTTTGGATTTACACGCCCTCGGACACGGGCGTGTCTTAGGGCGTGACACGGCTTGGGGTGCGAATAGCCAGAACAGCTGGATCCAGGCTGTCATCTAGAAGGTTTGATCGGCGACTTTGGAAGTACACGGGCGTGTTCTAAGGAACACGGGCGTGTTCGATGTCGGCAGGCTTGATCTTGAACTGGGCGTGACACCTGGCGTGTCCTTTGGTTTTCTGGAAGCTTTGTTGAGTCACGGCCTCGGTCACGGGCGTGACCCGATCACGGCCGTGACATTGGGCGTGACATTGACATTTGGGCTCGAATCTGGCTGAACATCCAACACGGGCGTGACCAAGTACACGACCTCGGTCACGGGCGTGACCAAGGGCGTGACTTGATGTTTGAGCTGGAAAAAAAGACAGAAATGAAAATTATCAGAAATTATTGAACACGCCCTTGGACACGGGCGTGTCCGAGGGCGTGACTTAACAAAATTACAGAAATTTTATAAAATGAAAATAAAACTAAGTTAAAAACAAAAATAGCAAAAACAAACATTTTATTCATTAATTTACATATATTATTTACAAATTTAATTAAAACTATACTAAAAACTATATAGAAAAATGCGTATATTTTCTATTTATCAAACACCCCCATACTTAAGCTTTTGCTATTCCAGAGCAAAAGTAAGGGATACCTATAAGACGTTAATAAAATTTCTAATTTACTAAAAATTTTATTTAATCAAAAGTGAGATCGAAATAAATTTAGGAGATTTAAAGAGGTAAGTCCTAAATTGTGAAGATAATTTAAAAAGAGCGAAAAAGTTTTAGCGAAACTTCTAAAGTTAGTTAAATAGCGTCGAATATTGCAGTTTTTGGCGCCTTTTAATTAGAATAGAATTATATAAAACTTTAACTTTTTTAAGAAAATTTTTAAGAATAAATAAAACCTACTAATTATGCTCTCGCAAACTTTTTAAATTAAAATCTAGCTTACAATTTTAGTGGCTAAGGGGTAGGGGAAAAAGGAAAGCTTTGGCAAAGAGAAGAGTGCTTGGATTAGGGGTGATGGATTTAATCCTCTCACCCCACCTTTTTGGTGGTTTTGCTTTGATTCCCAACGTTGGTTTACGGGGGATAATTGAAATCTTTTTAAACTTAACCCAATGCCCGTGTTTACGGAATTTATTCCCATTGACACGAGATTTCTTTTAACAATATTGGGTGCCTGTGTTTACGGAATCTTTTTATTCCCATTGACACAGGATTTCTTTTAAAACGTCTTCTTTTACTTTTTATGCCAAGCTAAAGGGGTGAGGGTTTCAAAAGAAAAACTAGAGTAATAAAAGAGTATTTGAGAGCAAAATTTAGTAGATTAGAATATTCCTAAAGTTTCACAAGTTCGAGTTAGAATAATTGAATCTAAAGATGGTTTGCCAATATAATACAAAAACGAATCTATTTAGGGTTAACTCGAGGTAGTGCTAAAAGTTTTGTTCTCAAATTAAATTAAGATCACAAGAAATTTTTTACTACCAAAATTCCTTGATTTAAATTTACAAACTATGATGCAAATAAAATGGTTTTAGCAAATCAAAAATAGTGAAAACGCTTAAAGATAAACTCTACCTAGCCTTGGAAATAACAAAAAGCTAAGTAGGGGTTTTTATTCTATTTTTGGAGTTTTTTGATAAGTTTTTCTTTTCATCAAAAATTTTTTTGGTGTTTTTAAGATATGATATTTTTTGATTTTTTTGATTTTTTATAACAAAATACATATATAAATACTTAATAAAAACAAAGTAACAAAAAGAAAGAAGAAAATTAAGAAAAGCAAAAATACATACAAAATATTTTTTTGGATTTTTTCTAAGAAATTTTTCATCATAATTTTTTTTGGTTTTTTAATTTTATTAAAAATATGTACATTAATACTAAAAAAAGGGAAAAGAAGAAAAAGAAAGAGAAAGACATATATTTTTGTATGTTATGCCAAAATTTTTGTGAATTTTGTTATAACAAAATTTTTTAGTAAAACTTTTCATCATTCATCATTTTTTTTTTATTTATTTTCAATTATGGATATTTATATACAAACAAAAATATAAAAATAAAACATGTATAATAATTTTTTTGGTGTTTTTTTTTTTCAAGTTATTTAATAATTTTTTGGATTTTTGATTTTGTTACGTATTTACATATTAAAATTTTACAAAAAGAAATGAAAAATGAAAAAAGGGACAAAGATGTTGCAACATAATTTGTTATGTTGTAACAAACTTTGCTATTTTATTTATTTTGTCATTTTTTTTTTTGTAAAAATGGGGGACAATAATTACAAAGGGGAAAACATCATACCATACCCCCATACTTAAAATCAACATTGTCCCCAATGTTGAAGTAAGTATGAGGAACAAATCTATATATGTACAAAAGTATGAAAAGGAGGAAAAAGAAAATACAAGGGGGGAAAAAGCAGGGGGAAAAAAAGCACGCCCCTATTTGGGAGACGGGATGACCGGAATAATTACCTGCAAAAGATGTTAAAACATAATAATAAAGGTTATTTACAAAGGGGGGGGGGGGGTAGTAAGAATGATAAAATCATATACGTATATATATAAATATAAGTTTTTTATTTCTTTTTCTTATTTTTCTAAGTTACAAAAATAAAGTAAAACTATATATATATTTTTTTGGATTTTAATATTTTCATTATTTTTTTGGATTTTGAATAAGATAAAAATATATAAAACCTAAAAATAAAAATAAGAAAGAAAGGAAAAAGATATTTACAAAAAGAAAAGAAAGATACAAAATTATATTAATTTGTTGAATTTTTCTAAGATAAGTTTTTATCATAATAAATTTTTTAGATTTTTAATTTTATTACATATATACATATTAAGTAAAAATAAGGGATAAAAAAGGAAAAGAACAAAAAGAAAAAGAAAATGAAAATACATTAAGTAAATTTTTTTTTTGGATTTTCTTTAAGAATTTTTCATCATATATTTTTTTTTCTTATATGTACATTTATATACATACAAAAATAAGTACAAAAAAAAGAGAAAAAACAAAGAAAGAAAAATCATATATGATTTTGGGTTTTTCTATATTTACAAAAAGCATGAAATATATAAATAAAGTAAAACCACATATTATTATTTTTTTGGAGTTTCCTAAATATATTTTCATCATTTTTCAAATATGCATATTTATAAAAACCTTTATACTTTATAAAAATAAAAAATAAAGAGAAATTTTAAAATAAAAATCAAAGAAGAAGAATTGAAATCCAAGGATAAAAGTAATAGGGTTTTCCCTTTTCAAAATATCGACAAAAATCCCCTCGCGGGTCTGCCGAGTACTCCTACTTCGAGAAAACTACCTATTATTCTATCTCAAAAATTCCAATAATTCTTTAAGATTTATGTTTCAAAGTTTTCCATTATTTTGTTATTTTAATTAAAATATTATTTGATTTTGTTTAAATAAGCATAAATAAGCTTTAATGAAAATAAAATAGAAATCATTTTTTTTTTTTGGGGTTTTTTTATTTTTTTGAAGGTTTTAAAGAAAATAAAGAACAAATATTTTTGAGTTTTTGGGTTTTTTATTTTTTTGGATTTTTTAAAGATGATTAAAATACAAAAGCATATATTTTTGAAATTTTTAGTGTTTTTTAATTTTTTTGAGTTTTTGAAGATGATAAAAATATAAAAGCATATATTTTTTAGTTTTTGGGGTTTTCTAATTTTTTTGGCTTTTTTTTTTTTTTTTTAAATATGATAAAATCAATAACGTAAACTTTTTTCGCAATATCGATGAATCTCCCCGGCAACGGCGCCAAAAACTTGATAGGAAAATTATTTTCCAAAAACTTGATAAGAAAATAATTTTACGAAATTGCTAGAGGCAAGCGCACCTATCGCGTGTAGTATATATATGATGAAAATATCATAACATAGTCGTATTGGTCCTGGGTCCCGTCGAGTATTGTTACTTCGAGCTACGCGTATTGTTTTATCCGATATAAAAATAGATGAAAGTTTATGCATTAATTAAAAACAATGATAACAATCGCGGGCTTGGTGTGCGTCTAGCAAAAACCAAGAAAAGCGATAATACAATAATAAGTGCATTAATTTGAAAACGAAAAATGATAACATAACAATCGCGGGCTTGGTGTGCGTTTAGCAAAAACCAAGAAAAGC
This sequence comes from Dactylorhiza incarnata, assembly GCA_033032865.1. Classification (NCBI taxonomy): domain Eukaryota; kingdom Viridiplantae; phylum Streptophyta; class Magnoliopsida; order Asparagales; family Orchidaceae; genus Dactylorhiza; species Dactylorhiza incarnata. Next base: position 11,760,171 of record JAWHQI010000040.1, read on the forward strand.
GATAGAAAAGACAAAAAGGACGCACTAAATTAAAACGCACACACTCTACGAAATTGAAATGAAAGCGATAAATTGCAGGAATTAAAGAAATGCAATCCCTACCCAAATAGGTAGAGGGGAAATAAATGCGTGAGCAAGTTCTACCCAAACGGGTAGACGGGAAATAAATGCAGTGCAAGTTCTACCCAAACGGGTAGACGGGAAATAAATGCAGGACGAGTCCTATCCAAATGGATAGGCGGGAAATAAATGCATTGCAATAATGAAATAAAACTAAGCTATTAAACGAAATAACGAAAACAAAAACACAAATTAAAAAGTAATGACAACGAAAAAAAATGACGGAAACGAAAATGATTAAAACATAAAACAACAAAAACACGAATAATAAAAACATAAAGTGAAAATACGAAAACGAAGAAAGCATTACGAGAGAGAAGCGCTCGCTTTGAAGCGATTTTAAACGCAGCCCGAATATCCCATTCTAAACTACCGTGTCAAGGAAGAAAAGAATGAAAAATTATGACGACGCATAAATTCGAATCTAAGCGAGAAAACCGATTTCATGGCGACGAATAAATCTAGCTAAAGAAAAATTGCGAAAATTGAAGTGCGGAAATAAAGCTAAGTTATGAATTGAAATACGGTGCAGAAATAAAGCTAAGTTATGAATTGAAATACGGTGCAGAAATATGAAATTGCAGAATTTGAAATTACGCTACGAATGCACGAAAAAACTAAATTTATTTATTGCCATAATAACGGGGTTTACAGGAAATAAAATTACAAAATTAAAAACATTTAATTACAACATTTATATTACAAAAAGAAAATAAAATAAACACCTAATTAATTACATAAAAAGGAAAATAAAAAAAATACAAAAAGTGGACAAAATATTGTGGAAGATCACCCAAAAGGGCAATCCATTAGGAGCCAAGAGGTTCCAAGAGGTTCCAAGAGAGGGAATTGATGAGGGGGTCGGCCTCTATTTATAGGCAAAATTTTGGATTTACACGCCCTCGGACACGGGCGTGTCTTAGGGCGTGACACGGCTTGGGGTGCGAATAGCCAGAACAGCTGGATCCAGGCTGTCATCTAGAAGGTTTGATCGGCGACTTTGGAAGTACACGGGCGTGTTCTAAGGAACACGGGCATGTTCGATGTCGGCAGGCTTGAGCTTGAACTGGGCGTGACACCTGGCGTGTCCTTTGGTTTTCTGGAAGCTTTGTTGAGTCACGGCCTCGGTCACGGGCGTGACCCGATCACGGCCGTGACATTGGGCGTGACATTGACATTTGGGCTCGAATCTGGCTGAACATCCAACACGGGCGTGACCAAGTACACGACCTCGGTCACGGGCGTGACCAAGGGCGTGACTTGATGTTTGAGCTGGAAAAAAAGACAGAAATGAAAATTATCAGAAATTATTGAACACGCCCTTGGACACGGGCGTGTCCGAGGGCGTGACTTAACAAAATTACAGAAATTTTATAAAATGAAAATAAAACTAAGTTAAAAACAAAAATAGCAAAAACAAACATTTTATTCATTAATTTACATATATTATTTACAAATTTAATTAAAACTATACTAAAAACTATATAGAAAAATGCGTATATTTTCTATTTATCAGTCCTCTTCCTCCTCGGCTTCTTCCACAATATAGAAGGATCTGTCACCTTCTCCTAATCGTGTAGTCACCCAGGGTTGTTCACCTCAACACAAAGGGCTCTGAACTCGAAGAGCTCCAAAGGATCCTTGGAAAGGCCTTCTAACACCTTAAAGAAGTTTGGGGAGGTAGGAGATGACTAGGGGTCGAAACCCTAGCTTTCTGTGAGAAAAATGAAGAAGATGGTTCTTAATCTGGTCGAACTCCCACTCAAATCATGGGCTGCAGTAATATATGAAAATAGGACACGTGCACATGCGACATAAAGCACATACAAATGTGTGGATTAAATAGATACAGGAAACCTGTGCGTCCAGGTCAGACACACGCATTTCCACGCGCGTGCGTGAATTGCACATGCACAAACTCAAATTCACCCAAATAGCGTGAAAAACATAGAATGACCGCGCACATGCACGCATGTGCGTACAAAAATAACGCAAGCGCAAACACTGATGGACAAAAAACATGACAGCTAGGGGAGAAAGAGGCGGGAGCGTGCGCAAAAATTATGAACGGGCGTGCATAAGCTAATTTGAACATAACATCTCTTAAATTGCACAAAAATCCACACTTGTATAAGAAATCATTCGCGCAATCCAGAAATGAAAATAAACTTCATATAAGTATTAAACGAACATTTCTAGCATCTGAATGGATGTAAACACTACGAAAAATAGGGTGAAAATACTATAAGAAAAACACATATCAAATACCCCCAGACTTGAACGATTGCTCTTCCCAAGTAAACCATCTACCTATGGGACGTACAAGAGATTAATTACAAATCAAAACTTAATAAGGGTAGTGAACAGAGAAGTCTCTTGACCATGGAGATTACAAATAAAATAGAAAAACATCCTAAGCATAATAACCTAATTACACCCTTTTTCAAAACAAATTATCGAATGGTCCTATCCACTCCTAACGAAGGAACCCAATTCAATTCATCCTAAGCATAGTGTATGGAGAAAGTAATGAAAGCTAAGATTGGCATTATCATCACATGACTACTAGGTGGTCTCCAAATATATCCATCAATGACGATGGTAGGCTCGCCATGTCACACCTTCTCCGCTACTCATTACAAATTAACTTTACGAGTCCTTAGGACTTAGATTAGGATGAACTCTTAGGCTTAGGCTTAATGTGAGGGAAGTCAAAGATAAACGTGATGGTTAAAAACTCACACTTAAGCAAGAAGAAGAGCTAGTATCAGTAATAACTACCATAAAAAAATGTGAGAGTGACACCCCCAGACTCGAACTTGAAACAACATGGTCACTCTCAACTAGCCCAACACCAAATATATAACTTCATTTATTTTTATTTAAGATTTTCACAATTTTCTTATATAAACACCCTCATAAGCAATGGGCATGCCACTGATAATACAACTTTCAACACAAATAGCATGATCAAATTTTAAATGTAGCTCGAAGCTAAGTATGTGAGGAATAAAAGCTTTTAAGCTTTGGTGAAAGTGGGGTGGAGGTGAATATCAAGGAACATGGTGTAAGGCTCAACATGGGTGATTAACAACAATGAATATAGGACCGGAAGCATAGGCTTAAACTGCCCAAAGTAATTCATTTAAGTAGAGTTAATTAAAATTTTGTGCACAGACCTCGAAGCTCGCTAAGGGCGAGTTCTAGACACCGAGAAAGGACATCCTTTCATCGTGATCCAACACTACACATCTAGCGCCACTACACACGGCTTTACACTAGCGTTGGACATGACCGCGTTCTAATGAAGAGTGGATATAAGCCTACGATAATTAGCGAAAAGAGGGTGTAATTAGCATATGCAAAAAATTTAATTCTATAACTTTTTCTACCCAAGAACACAAGCACTCGACTGGGAGCACTGTACGAGTTTATGATCTAATACCAGAATCATTTTTAATTTTTAATGAAATCTAACTTAGAAACCAATAAATAAATAGAAAAACATGGAATTAACAATTATTCAAATCCTAAGAGCTTAGGTACAAAATGAGACGCATATACGACAGAAATTTGATTTTTGGGGGCAAAAATATGCTAATAGAAATGCAACAATAAAGTGTGTTCGGGCAAACGAGCGGTCAATGATATGCCAACTACCCCCCCCCCCCCCCCAACTTAAATATGACATTGTCATCAATGCAAATAATCATGATGAATTAAATGAGGGATGCGGGAAAGATTTAAAAAAAGGGTAGAAACTTGTTACCCATGCCTGAGAAAGGGGTATTCCAAAAACGATAGTGAGATAAGGCCCAAGATGGCATGCAACTCTGTTGGGTATTGTATCCACAATAGCCTAGATTTATGAGAATTCACCCTTGAACCAAGTTGAATTGCTAGTGTATTTGATGTTGTCTTTTAGCTATGTTCTTGCAGGTTGTTATTGCCAAGTGTAGACCAATGTCAGATCACAATGGGTCATTAAACACAGTTTCATGCAATGTAATTCCTCATTGTGTGGAACATGGTGTTGACTCATATGTGATCTCTCTATTGGGATTCACTTCATTTTCAAGACCCTTGAAGCTTATGAGTTGGAAGAGTTGCTGGTGTCCAAGAAAAGGAAGAAGGGAAAAGTTTAGAAATTTTTCTAAGTGTATTTCTCGAGAAATCACTTCATCTCTCGAGAAATCTAGTTCATTTCTCGAGAAGTCTTCTTTGTTCTCGAGAAATCCTTTTCAGAGTTCAAGTTTATGCTTTCTAATCTATTTCTCAAGAAGTCTCCTAGTTTCTCGAGAAATCAAGTTTATTTCTCGAGAAGTTGTCTTTGTTCTCGAGAAATCTTCTCAATTGTCCAGTGAAGTGTTTCTAAGCCGTTTCTCAAGAAGTCAAGTGTTCTCTCGAGAAATCAAAGCTATTTCTCGAGAAATCCAATTGTTCTCGAGAAGATCTCTTCAAGTTTTCCTGAAAGCTTTTCCAAGCCCTTTCTCGAGTTGTTGCAGCCCTTTCTCGAGAAATCAATTCATTTCTTGAGAAATACATTTTGTCTCGAGAAGGAATTTTTCTTCAGGTCCTGTTTTAAATTCATTTCTGACGGTTCTTTTATTTTCATCTGACGGAGTCGACGGCACGTGTGTCGTTGTTTAAGGTTATTTCTACCTTAATTCAAGGACACTTTACCGTTAGAATATATTGTTATATATGACTCTTATCAGCTCTTATATAAACTTAATTCTATTATTCAATCAGAAAATTGAGAAAGAGTCATCACCTTCTGCCATCGTTGAAGATCGTTCTATCTCTCTCTCATTCAGCCGATCCTTTTGGAAGAAAAGATTCGACAAATCAGTGCTCTCATCATCTACTAAAGTTTATTGGATCTTGTCGAATCCTAGAAGGTTAGATATGAGATTTCAACCTCTCTTCCTCAACATCAAGGCAAAGTTCTTCAAGTCTCAAGTAGGAAGAAGATTACAGTATTTCAGATCTGAACTTACTTTTGTTGATCATTTATTATACACAATCTCTATTGTTTGTAGGAGATTTATCTCCGAGTTGTAGGAGGGTTATCTTCGAGTTGTAGGAGGGTTATCTCCGAGTTGTAGGAGAGTTATCTCCGAGTTTGTAGGAGATTTGTCTCCGAGGTGTAGGAGTGGTGACTCTGAGATTGTAGGATCATTCTTGATCCGAGATTTAGTGAAGTAGCCGAGGTTATCCGTGGTGCTAGATTGGCGAGGCGGGAAAGTGGAGTACCCAAGATCGGGGAACCACTATAAAATTCCTTGTGTCGTTTGTGCTTGTGATTTGCTTTCTGTGTTCTCATTTTATCATGTTTTTATTCCGCAAATGACGCAGATATCACCTATTCACCCCCCCCCCCCCCCCCTCTAGGTGATTTAGGTAGGCAACTAGATACTTCAAACCCAATTTTCCAAAAGAGTACTGACGTAAATAATCGGGACCTGTCAGGTTATCTCCTCCAAAAGAGTACTGATTGCTATATAAGACTCTTATCAGCTCATATCTAAACCTAATTCTATTATTCAATCAGAAAATTGAGAAAGAGTCGTCTCCTCCTGCTATCGTTGAAGATTGTTCTCTCTCTCTCTCATTCAGCCGATCCTTTTGGAAGAAAAGATTTGACAGATCAGTGCTCTCATCATCTACTGAAGTTTATTGGATCTTATCGAATCCTAGAAGGTTAGATCTGAGATTACAACCACTCTTCCTCAACATCAAGGCAAAGTTCTTCAAGTCTCAAGAAGGAAGAAGATTATAGTATTTCAAATCTGAACTTACTTTTGTTGATCATTTATTGTACATAATCTCTATTGTTTGTAGAAGATTTATCTCCGACTTGTAGGAGGTTAATCTCCGAGTTGTAGGAGAGTTATCTCCAAGTTGTAAGAGAGTTGTCTCCGAGTTTGTAGGAGATTTGTCTCCGAGGTGTAGGAGTGGTGACTCCAAGATTGTAAGATCATTCTTGATCTGAGATTTAGTGAGTAGCTGTTGTGCTAGATTGGCGAGGCGGGAAAGTGGAGTACCCAAGATCGGGGAACCACTATAAATTCCTTGTGTCGTCTGTGCTTGTGATTTGCTTTCTGTGTTCTCTTTTTATCAAGTTTTTATTCTGCAAAAGGCGCAGATATCACCTATTCACCCCCCTCTAGGTGATTTAGGTAGGCAATTAGATACTTCAATTGGTATCAGAGGGTCGTTGTTCATTGCTAAGTTAACACCTTGAACAGGATCCATCCATTGTAGTTGCTAGCAAATCATGGAAAGAAGCAAGGAATCCTCCTCGTTAAAGCTGCCTATCTGCACAAAGGCTAACTTTCCCATGTGGAAAGAAAGACTAAGATTTTACATGGAAGCCGCAGATCCAAGAATTTTTCATGTTGTGGAAGAAGGCCCTCATGTGCCTATGGTTGCCTCTACAATTGATCCAATTGTTCAGGTGTAAAAGAAGATGATGGATTTAACCAAGGATGAATTTGCCATCATAGCCTTGGACAAAAAGGCAAAGAACATAATTGCCAGTGCAGTGGATGATTTTATGCTACAAAACTTAATCCACTACAGATCTGCCAAGGAAATATGGACATCCTTGATTGTCCTCATGGAAGGTACCGAAGAGGTAAGGGATGATAGAATATCTCTACTCAACCAAGAGTATGAGGCCTTCAAGCAAAGCAAGAAGGAGTGCATAGCCATTTCTTATGAAAGATTTTTCAAATTGTTAACGGTCTAAGAAATTATGGCCAGGAATTTACAAACAGTGAACTAAATGACAAGTTCCTGCGATCCCTCATGAAAGAATTGGATAGCAAGATCATTGCTATTAGGGAGTTTGGAAAGCTACCAAACATTGACCCGCAGAATCTGTTTAGGATGTTACTATCCCATGAGCTGCAAATGAACATCCGCAAAATTGAAGAAGATGGGAATCAGACCTCAGGCACGGAGAGGACCTTGGATCTGAAGGTCGAAATATCCAGGAAGAGCAGAGTTGTGTCTCCAATAAGGGCACAAGAGACTGATGAAGAAGAAGAATCAGAAGCTGGCTCTTCCTGCTCTGAAATGTCAGATGGGAAATTTTCTCTAATTTCCCATCAGTTCAAGAAACTGCTAAGCAAAAGAAGGCATAAGAAGAACAAGCCATCCTCCTCGGACTACAGACATTCTCGTCGTGATGGTGATCATCACAGGAAAGGCTCAAGTAGCCATGACATGTATAAGTCTAAACCGAACAAACATGTTTCTTCAGACATTGTTTGTTATTGTTGCAACAAGCCAGGGAATATGATCGTTGATTGCCCTCACAAGAAGAAAGAGGTTGGAAAGAGAGAAGAAAAGAAATCCACCCATGGAAAAAAGAAAACTGAGAGAAGCTTTGTTGCCAAGAAGTCCAAAACTCTCAGCAATAGTGACTCGGATAAATCAAGTGATGAAGAAGAAGCCTACTTTGGGCTTATGTCCATGACTGATGATGAAGAAGAACCTCCGTATAAAGGGAAGGTAAATGCTCACACCATCTTGTCTGAATCAGAGTATGCCTCAGTTGAGCAAGAGAACTACTCCTCAGATGAGGATTCAGAACTCATGACCCAATATACTGAATTGTTCAAACGCTTTGACAAATGCCGAAAGGTCGTCAAAACCCAGGCCAAGGAGATCATGTCTCTCGAGGAAGTAGAATCCAATCTGAGGGAAGAAGTTGCACAACTTACTTCTCAGAAAGAGGAAATCTAGGTCTTGACAGACAAGATCAAAAGCTCAGATGAGCTCCTTGCCCTGAGAGAGAAAATAATCAAAGAGCTCGAAGAACAGCTAGCTGCTAAGAAAAAGCTAGTTGAAAAGTTCTCCCAACCAAAAACTGTTCTTCCAATCATTAATAGATTCTCTGCTAAAGCAAGTGGTAGCGGATTAGGTCATGTGGTTGAATCTTGTAAATCTTCTAAAAGCATCCGAGTCAAGAAGAAAAATAAGAATGATATGAAAGCTATCGCCGAAGAGAAAGGGAATGCTCATCTGGATCAAATGACATTTAAGAAAGTTATCTTTCCTACAAATTCCTATATGATCTAGAAAGCTCATATGGTCACTTGACTAGACCAATTGAGTTTGAGCCTGTCAATGAATACAAGAGGTGGACTCGTCCCCGAAACTTTGGTGCAAGTGTGTTCAAAGCACCTTATGAGGAAATAAATTTGAGAGGCTTTGGTCCTTTCGTTCATGGACCTAGTGCAAAGAAGGCACCAACAGTGAAGATTGTTGCTCCTAAGCCAAAGGAGATAGTTATACCATTTGTATGTTGTACTCATAAGGGATCCTCATCAAAAAGTAAATCTCCTGCCAAAACTATCGTTCAAATAGAAAAGCAGGAGAATACAAAGAAGAGGTACAACAGATTTGATTGTTGGTGTTGCGGCAAGATTGGTCACTTTGTCGTAGATTGCTGGTTCAATTCGATTAATTTTAAGAGACCACAAGTAAACATTGCAAGGAAGACTGCTCGCAATGTTAACATTCATCGTGGTGCTCAGCTAACAAGGGACCAAGGACCCAAATTTGTTTGGGCTCCTAAGGCAAAATAATCTCCTTTTGCAGGTATGTCCAAAGGCCAACAGAAATCCTATATGGTATTTGGACAGCGGTTGTTCTCGGCACATGACTGGTAAAAGAAGCCTATTGCAGAATTTCATTCCAGTTGAGAACGGGCCAAAATTCATTATTGGCGGATCCGGCATGGGAATAACTAAAGGCTATGGTATGATCACTAATGGTAACGTATCCTTCTCCGATGTGGCTTATGTGGAAGGATTATAAGCATAAGTCAACTTTGTGATAAAGGATACATAGTTGATTTTTGTAAAGATAAGTGTTTGATAAAGTCGGCAGAAAATTCTGAAACGATTTTATCAGGCACTCGCTGTAGAAATATTTTCTGTTTAAACTTTCTTTGTTTAACCTCTTCTACCCTAGTGTGCTTTATAGCAAAATATAGTACATCTCTTGTTGAACAATGGCACAAGAGACTAGCACATATTAATTTCAAAACTATAAACAAATTATTTTCTCAAGACTTATTGCGTGATGCGCCAAATGTTAAGTGCATTAAAGATAGACCTTGTCATGCATGTGTAAAAGGCAAGCAAACAAGAGCTAACTTTAAGGCATAATTGGCAAAGACTCTACCAGGTGTTTACACCTGCTTCATATGGACTTGTTTGGTCCTTTGCAAATTAGAAGTTTAGGAGGTAAGTCTTACACATTGGTTATTATAGATGATTATTCACGTTTTGCATGGGTATTCTTTCTAAAACAAAAGTCAGATACCTTTGATATTTTCACCATGTTTGTCAAGCAAATCCAGAATGAATTTGATTGTTCAGTGGTCAAAATCAGAAGTGACCATGGAACAGAATTTGAATCTGGGGCCATGACAGACTTCTGTGAAAGCCTTGGTATCTTCCATGAGTTTTTCTTTCCTCGAACTCCACAACAAAATGGGGTAGCTGAGAGAAGGAATAGAACACTCATTGAGGCTTGTAGAACAATGTTGAGTGACTCTTCACTACACGAATATTTCTGGGCTGAAGCCGTCAAGACTGTTTGCCACGTGCAAAACAGAGCACTCATAAATAAAAACCATGAAAAGACTCCCTATGAACTGCTAAAAGGCAAGAAACCAACCACCTCTTATTATAGAATCTTCGGTAGTAAATGCTTTGTACTTAATAATGGGAAGCATTATAAAACCAAGTTTAGTGAAAAGAGCTTTGAAGGTATTTTCATAGGCTATGGTAGCCATAATAGAGCTTATAGAGTTTTTAATAAGAAAACCTTGGTTATAGAAGAATCCATTAACGTTGTATTTGATGAGACGAGCATGCTACAAAGTAGCTCTTCTAGTGTTTGTTGAAGATGCAGGTTCAAGACTGCAAGACTTAAGCTTGGATGAGCCAGTCAAAGTAAATACTCCAAACTTCATCAAGATCACTCCCCCAACCTCAACTGAAGAGGAAGATCACCAAGATGAAGTGCCAATCCAAGTGGAGGAAAGCACTCCAGTAGTAGAAGAAATTCCAGGTGGACCAATTGATGCCAGGAATCTAGAGTTCAGACATTTGAGGGATCATCTGATTGATTAGATCATAGGAGATCCTCAAGTCGGCATAAGCATGAAAAATTTCCGTAGATCTAGGAATGAGCGGGAATTGTACAACTCAAAGCTATAGCCAACAACCAAAAGCACATGAAGCAACACAATCTTTATTGATAATAGCAGAAATTTTCATTACAGGGCGAAGTATACATGGCAAGACATGATTTTGCCAGTACACAAAACAAAGGAGAAAAACAAAGCTGAAGGAAAGATAACCAGCGGTCTGAAACCCTGAACCGCCTGACCGCCCGACCTGGGAGTTCGCACGACTAAAAAACAAGACCGCCTGAACTGCCTGCCTGCGACCTGAACAACACCAACCGCGAACTCCGCAACCTCTCGAACTCCACTGATTCTCTCAAACTCCAGCAACCCGCACTGCAAGCCGCGAGACCGCCCGAACACCTTAGAAGAGAAGGTGACCGCTGCTGCCCGCACAATCAGTAGAAGCTGCACCAGGAAATTCAATCAGCTAACCGGCCGGTCACAAAAAAGAGACCGTGAGAAATAGGCGCGAGCTCAGCTTACACTTTGTGGGATTGATTTTGCTGCTACAGTGACTCCTATTAATAGGTGTGCGACCTGATCCTGTCACCACCCTATGAGATAGAGTCAGCGCCCCTTGATCGCGCGACCAAGACCGGTCAACCCACGCGACCAGCAGAAGAATGCTCTACGCCGTGAGCTCGCTGACTTCAAACTTGGCCGGAGATCGCCACTCCTCAATGAAGCTGCGCGATCATGACAACTCGCCCGGTCATGATGCCCACTACCTGTGTTCGCAACACGACCTCCTCCAGAGACCGCGAACACAGCCAAGTCGACTAGGGCAACAGCCCGCCAAGTCGACCAAACACTAGTGACTGCATATACTAGCTGATCGCCAAAGTACCAGCTATGCGATCATGAAACCGGAGACCGTGCGACTAAGAAGACCTTAGTCCACGCGCACCACAGGAACCTAGACAGCCATCAGACTGGACTGCCCCTTCCAGAGAACAGACCGCGTAGTTAACAGCTTAACCCGCACGGTACAAAGAACAGCATGCCACGCGGTCTCACAAACCAGACCGTGCAGCCTCACCTCGGCACCTTGGACAAAGAACGGTGGTCAAGACGAATAGACCTGCGACTAGACCAAAGAGACCAGACAGTAGAAGGAGACTGCAAGACCGCGCGGTTAGCCAGACCGCGCGACCTCCCTCCCAGACCACCAACTTCCACTTCAACATTTTCAACACTCCCCCTTGAAGTGGGAGTTGAAAACAGCCCAAGTAAACTCCTTAGCCGAGTGAACGGCCCCTTCGCCAACGACTTTGTGAATATGTCAGCAACGTTGTCCTGACTCCGAACATGCTCGACCGAAAGAGACCCCTCCAGCACCTTCTCACGAATGAAATGATGCTCGATCTCGATATGCTTGGTCCTCGCGAGACAAACTAGATTAGTAACCAGTTTGAGAGCACTCTCATTGTCGCCGCGGAGCAGAGTCAGACCACGAACCTCCTTATGGACGTCTCCCACCAACCTCCTAAACCAGATGGCTTCCTGAGCTGCCAAGGCCGAAGCCTTGTATTTCGCTTCCGTGGTAGAGACAGACACAGAATCCTGCTTCTTGCTGCACCATGATATAGTCGTGGGGCCCTCCATGAAGATGAATCCAGATGCTGACTTCCGATCATCCGAATCTCCCCCGTAATCAGCATCCATGTAACCATGCACCTCGAATCCCACATCCCTCATGTATAGGAGACCCATATCCGATGTCTCCTTGGCATACGTCAAAATATTCTTGGCTGCTAGTAGATGAGGCATCCGCGGTTCTGCCATATACTGACTCACCCAGCCAACTGCATACACAATATCCGACCTAGTGATCGTTAGATAAATCAAGCTCCCAACCAGAGCTCAGAAAACAATCGAATCTTGCCGAATCCTCCCCTCATCCTTTCGAAGTTTTATGGCCTTCTCCAGAGGTGTAGAGATGCACTTCCCTTCCTTCATGCTGAATCGCTCTACAATTCGCTCCGCATATCTAGCCTGGGACACCAGCACTCCACTTCCCTTCCTCTGCACTTCGAGTCCAAGGAAATGGTGAAGTTCACCCAAGTCCTTCATCTCAAACCTGATAGATAGCTCAGCCCGAAGCTTTGCTACTTCTTCCTTCGAATTCCCCATCACGATCATATCGTCGACGTAAAGCAGCACGATGACTTGAAGCTCCCCGCTCTTCTTGGCGAACAAGCTTGAGTCAGAGTCTGAAGCACCAAATCCACATAATAGGAGATATTCTGCAATCTTCCAGTACCACGCCCTCGGCGCTTGCTTCAACCCATACAGGGCCTTCTTCAGCTTACAGACATAGTTTGGAAAATCTTCAGATACCAAGCCTGGCGGCTGCACCATGAAGATATCTTTGTCAATCTCACCGTACAAGAAAGCATTCTTTATGTCGAGCTGCCAAATCTCCCACCCATAGAATGCCGGCATGGCAATAACAAACCGAACTGAAGTCATTTTTGCCACTGGACTTAATGTCTCTTCATAGTCTTCACCGTATTGCTGCGAGAATCCCCGAGCCACAAGGCGAGCCTTGTATCGCTCGATACTACCGTCTTCCTTCTTCTTAATCTTATAGACCCACTTGCATGTCACAGGGGTAATGCCCTTGGGCTTGGGAACCAGAGACCAAGTCTCATTCTTCTCAAGAGCGGCCATCTCTTCTTCTACAGCCGAATCCCACTGCTTCACGCCTTTGGCCTTCTCAAATCTCACTGGTTCCCGCTCATCCAGGGGACCAGCAAAGAAACACGAGACAAATCTCATCATGTTTCCTCCTGTGTAGCGATCAGGGGCAATGATTATTCTCTTCGATCTCCTCAGCTCCTTCCCCTGACTTTCATTACCTTCAGCTGCTTCTTCCCTAGCTCCCCTTCCAGACGTACTAGGAGCATTGCTCCCCCTGTTTCCTAATCCAGAAGCCTCCGTCTGAGAACTAGAAGTAGATGGACCACCTGGTGACATAGGCAGCTCCACCTGAATATTTTCCACAACTCCCTCCTGCTCCTCCACCCTGCTTTCTGGTAACACAACACCAGAACTCCCCTTGTAAGACGTCACCTCGTCCAACACGACATCGCAAGATACAACAAATCTCCGCGTTTCCGGGTCCATGCACTTCCAGCCCTTCTTCCGATTATCATATCCCACGAAGACTAGCTTCCTTGCTTTTGCATCTAGCTTCGTCCGAAGCGCCTCTGGAACATGCACATAGCAGGTGGAACTAAACACCTGAAGGTGTGCCACACTTGGCTTTTCTTTAAACATCATCTCATGCAGGGTCAACATGTTGATGGGATTGAGAGGCATCATGTTGATGGCGTAGGCACCACAAGATATTCCCTCCGCCCAGAAGGACCTTGGGATACTCTTGGCATGCAGCAAACACTTCCAAGTCTCCGTCAGATGACGAAACTTCTGCTCTGCAACTATGTTTTGTTGTGGAGTATGCGCGCAAGTAAGCTCCCTCTAGATGTCCGCCATCCTGCAAAAACTAGAGAACTCACCAGAGGTGAATTCCCGCCCCCCCCCCCCCATTGTCAGTTCTCAGCTTCTTAACCCGCGGGCCTAGCCGACCCTCCACAAGCTCCTTGAAATCAACAAACTTGGCAAACCCCTTCGCCTTCTCCTTCAGAAAATAAACCCAGACATATCTGGTGTAATGATCGATCAACACCAGCATATACCTGCTGCCTCCGAGGCTTGGGGTAGCAGTCGGTCCCTTCAAGTCACCGTGGATGCACTCCAACGGCACACTACTCCTTGTCTGCGACTTATCAAACGGTAATCGATGAGACTTGCTGAACTGACATCCCGCACAAACATGACCGTCACCGTAGGAAGATAGACTAGGCAGGCCCTTGACCAGACCTTTTACCGTCATAGCTTTCAGCTTATCCATCCCTACATGCCCCAACCTCTCGTGCCATATGACGGCACTATCATTCATCCTCATCTTGTCGACATAAGAACTTGTCGATAAAACGAACAAGTCTTTTACCTTTCTCCGAACATGAACAACGTCGGCCTTCACCGCCTCAACGTTTCTTAGAAACTTCACTTCTGTTGGGCCGAACAGAACGTGATACTCAGCGTCTACAGCGTTGGTCACGGAGAAGAGGTTTTTCCTCATTCCGGGCACATGATAGACACTCTTCAAAGCTAGTGGCCCTCTATCACTGCCCAAGGAAACAACCCCCACCTTCTCGATAGTATGCACGGTATTATCAGCAGTTATGATGGCATCATTACCTGAATAAGGCTGCGCTGAAGTAAGCTTCGACTCGTCCCCAGTGAGGTGATGACCACACCCCGAGTCCACGATCCAGTCCTCATGATAGTTGATAGGAGCCGCAGCTCCGACAGAAGCTGAGAAGGCTCCTCCCCATCCTCCATCATTTGACCTGGCCTCAGCTTCCTCCTTCCCTGCAGCAGCATGCCCCGGCTGAAGATTCACCTGGCAATCCTTCCTGATGTTACCAAGCTTTCCACACCTGAAGCACTTGGGTCCTTCTCCCTTCTTCTTCCCTTCAGCCTTAGGGGCATAGCCCCTCTCCTGCTGACCAGAAGTTGAGGGCCCATTGCCTCCGGTGCTCTTCTTCTTCTTATCCCATTTCTTCTTCTTCCCTGTGAAGAGAACTTCGCCATCTCCCCCAGACACTGACACCCCCGCCATCTGCCTTGCCAGACTCTCCTGCGATGCAAGCAGATTCTCCAGCTCCAGCAGAGACAGTTGATTTGCCCAACCCTGCACTGACGTCACAAAGGCCACATACTCCTTCCGCAATCCACGGATTATGTGCCTCTTCAGCTTCGCCTCAGAAATTGGCTCATCATGATCCAGTGTTGAAATCTCAGCGCACAAGTTATTCATCTTCAGGAAGAACGTAGAGATAGAAAGTTCACCCTGAGCCGACCTAGCCAGCTCATTTTCCAGAAACTGTAGCCTCGCTACATTCTTCTTGTTAAACAGCCCGTCCAGGGCTCTCCAGATCTCTACAGCTGATCCACACCCCAAGATGTGATTGAACAGGTCAGGTGATATTGCCCTCTTCAGAGTGAACTCTGCTTTCGCATTAATTCTCCTCCAGCTCCTCACCTCATGACCATTATCCCCAACCGGGACAACTTCCTCCATACAGTCTCCTCCAACAACCTCCCAGAGGACCTCGCCCAAAAGATAACTCTGCATAAACGACTTACACTTCTTAAGGTTAGTCGAGTTGAGCATCTCAATTCCAAGACCTCTTTCTTCCATGGCTCTACCACCGGTTCCTTCTTCATAAAGGCGATGGCAACTTTGAGTTATTCACTGCTCTATCCACTCCAACCTTGCTCTGATACCATGTGAAAAATTTTCATAGATCTAGGAGTGAGCAGGAATTGTACAACTCAAAGCTATAGCCAACAACCAGAAGCACATGAAGCAACACAATCTTTATTGATAATAGCAGAAATCTTCATTACAGGGCGAGGTATACATGGCGAGACATGATTTCGCCAGTACACAAAACAAAGGAGAAAAACAAAGCTGAAGGAAAGATAACCAGCGGTCTGAAACCCTGAGACCGCCTAACCGCCCGACCTGGGAGTTCGCGCGACTAAAAAACAAGACCGCCTGAACTGCCTACCTGCGAAACACCAACCGCGAACTCCGCAACCTCTCGAACTCCACTAATTCTCCCGAACTCTAGCAACCCGCACTGCAAGCCGCGAGACCGCCCGAACACCTTAGAAGAGAAGGTGATCGCTGCTGCCCGCACAATTCGCAGAAGCTGCACAAGGAAATTCAATCAGCTAACCGGTCGGTCACAAAAAAGAGACTGCGAGAAATAGGCGCGAGCTCAGCTTACACTTGGTGCGATTAATTTTTCTGCTACAGTGACTCCTATTTATAGGCGTGCGACCTGATCTAGTCACCACCCTATGAGATAGAGTCACCGCCCTTGATCGTGCGACCAAGACCGGTCAACCCGCGCGATCAGCAGAAGATCGCTCTGCACCGTGAGCTCGCCGACTTCAAACCTGGTCGGAGATCGCCACTCCTCTAATAAGCCACGCGATCATGACAACTCGCCCGGTCATGATGCCCACTACCTGTGTTTGCAACACGACCTCCTCCAGAGACTGCGAACACAGCCAAGTCGACTAGGGCAACAGCCCGCCAAGTCGACCAAACACCAGTGACCGCATATATTAGCAGATCGCTGAAGGACCACCTATGCGATCACGAAACTGGAGACCGCGCGACTAAGAAGACCTTAGTCCGCGCGCACCATAGGAACCCGGACAGCCATCAGACCGGACTGCCCCTTTTAGAGAACAAACCGCACGGTTAACAGCTTAACCCTCACAGTACAAAGAACAGCACGCCACGCGGTCTCACAAACCAAACCGCGCGGCCTCACCTCGGCACCTTGGACAAAGAACGGCGGTCAAGCCGAATAGACCTGCGGCTAGACCAATGAGACCAGACCGTAGAAGGAGACCGTGAGACCGCGTGGTTAGCCAGACCGCGCGACCTCCCTCCCAGACCGCCAACTTCCACTTCAACATTTTCAACAATAAGAACAAGAAGAGGTACTACTAATGAAAACATGTATTTGAGTTTCCTCTCGCAGGTTGAACCAAAGAAGTTCCAAGAAGCAAATGAAGACCCTTATTGGATAATTGCAATGGAAGAAGAACTAAATCAATTCAAGCGATGCAAAGTGTGGACTCTTGTTCCAAAACCCAAAGATAAGAATATCATTGGAACAAAGTGGGTCTACAGAAACAAAATGGATGAAGATGGAACAATAATCAAGAACAAAGCCAGACTTATAGCAAAAGAATACAGATAGGAAGAAGGGATCGACTTCGATCAGACTTATGCTCTTGTAGCAAGGCTCGAAGCAATCAGGCTGTTCCTTGCTTGTGTTGCATTCAAGGGATTCACCGTATACCAAATGGATGTCAAGTCAGCATTTCTCAACGGTAATATAAAAGAAGAATAATACGTGGAACAACCCCCAGGTTTTGTTGATCCTGAACACCCTGATTATGTTTATTTATTGCAAAAAGCTTTATATGGTTTGAAACAAGCTCCTCGAGCTTGGTATGAGACGCTGTCTAACTTTCTTCTTGAGAATAAATTCATAAGAGGAAGGATAGATAAGACATTATTTCTTAGGGAAGTTAAAGGAAATATTTTGCTAGTGCAAATCTATGTCGACGATATTATTTTGGGCTCTACGGACGACAACCTTTGCAAGAAGTTTTCTAAACTTATGCAAAGGGAAGTTTGAAATGAGCAGTATGGGTGAGCTGAAATATTTCTTAGGACTTCAGGTGAAGCAATCTAAAGATGGAATTTTCATCTCTCAGACAAAATTCACCAAGGAGTTGGTAAAGAAATTTAGAATGGAGGGTGCATCCTCTATGAGGACTCCAATGAGTTCAGCTATGTCTCTGGACAAGGATGAGAAAGGGAAACATTTCAATGAAACTAAGTACAGAAGCATAATTGGCTCTTTGCTCTACCTCACTGCTAGTAGGCCCGACATAATGTTTTCAACATGTGTATGTGCTAGATATCAGGTGAACTCTATGGATTCTCATTATACCACTGCAAAGAGGATTTTGAGATACCTTAAAGGTACACCAAATCTTAGCTTATGGTACCCAAGAAGTAATGATAGGGAGTTAATTGGTTTTTCAGATGCAGACTTTGTAGGTAGTAAGGATGACAGGAAAAGGACTTCCGAGACTTGCCAATTCCTTGGAAGTAGGCTTATTTCATGGAGTAGAAAGAAGCAAAATTGTGTTGCAATTTCAAAAATTTCTATAGGCAGTTGTTGCGCACAACTTCTCTAGATAAGGAATCAGCTTGAAGATTATAATATGAAGTTCATGGACATCCCAATGTTTTGCGACTCCTACAACGCTATAGCAATTGCAAATAATCTAGTCTCTCACAACCAGACAAAGCATATTGAGTTAAGATTCCATTTCATCCGGGAGCATGTGGATAATGGGGACATCAATCTATGGTATGTCCCAACGGACAAGCAAGTTGCGGATAGTTTCACGAAGCCGCTGGATGAGACCAAGTTCTCTTTCTTCATGACAGAACTTGGAATGCTCAACATGGAGCCCTAGTAAAGTCATATATGATGCCAAGAAGACCTTCAACTCTTCAAACTTTCAACGAAGCAAAGATCTTGAATAATCAAGAAATGTTCAAGTCTTATCTGAAATTTTTTGAGAAACATCTTATATTTCTCGAGAAAAGATGTTTCTCTCGAGAAAAGGACTTATCAAGGGAATCTTGAAGTTCTTCGAAAAATAAACTATATTTCTCTAGAAATAAAATTGGTCTCGAGAAATGATCTTTATTTCTTGGGAAATGGCTAAATCCCTCGAGAAATAACCATAGAGAAATTCTTCAGCAAAGTTCACGAGACATGATTCAACTTCTCAAGAAATCAAAATTATCTCGACAAATGACCAATACTTCTCGTGAAATGGATATATCTCTGAAGCAATGACCTTAAAGAATTAAATCAGCTACTTCTCTAGAACAATTATACCTCTTGAGAAACGACTTTAATTTCTCGAGAAATAAAGTGACGTCTCAAGAAATATCATCTACTTTTCCAGACTTATGTATTGTTCACCCTCAGGAATTCGAAAGGTCAGGTACGTCGTTCGACATTTAAATCCGTATTTCATTTCCTTTAAACTGTCAAATCAAAAATTAAACATATATATAAGATCTCCTGAATGAACTTGAGTTCTCACACACCCCTTCTGAGAAAACCTAGTACTTCTCGCGACATTCATCGGCCGCACAGTTCCTCTCGCGATTTCATCAGAAGTTCCGTCGATCTTTCCTCTCGATTCAATGGCTCCTCTTCCAAGACCAAAGATCGGTGTCGGCAGTGAGCTCTTTAGATCAGGTCTTAGCTCCATCTCAGACGACTTTCTCAATCTCTTTCAACTCCTAGATACTGCAGGTCTGTCATTTGTTATGGAACACCCTTGCCGCATCCTATTCAGAGAAGTAGAAGAATTCTACTTGAATGTCAAAGTTCTGAAGGACGGAAAGTTTTTGAAATCGTCTGTAAATAATCTGAAGATCAAGTTATCTTCAAAATCTCTTTCCAAGTTTCTGAAATTGCCAATAGTTGAATCTGACAATGATCTTGAGGATGCAGATTGGGCAAGAACCTTGTCTTTTTGTGGACTGTACAAAGCTACCAAATCAATTCGAAGACATAATATGAATGATGTAGGCAAGCTGTTGGTGGACATCATTGCTAAAGTGTTCCTTTGCAAAACTGGAAATCTGGGTTATATTTCTGAAGATATCTTCTGCCTCATGACATATCTTGTTTGCAAGAAGAATTGTGATTGGGCAACAACTCTATTTGTGAAAATTAAAGAAATTCTCCTTGCTCCAAACTATGCAAGAATACTATCCCTGTATCTGAATCAAGTCAACCCTGAAGTGTTTGATATTTCCAAGGGTACAGTCATTCTCCACCTCAAAAAGTTAGATGTCTCCACTATTCGGAGATGGGACATCAGGATTCAAAAGCCAATAGATGCTGGTGCAAGACCCCAGGGGGAGCCTAATCCTTCTGAAGCTGATGGCAATCATCATGTTTCTCCAGCTCCCCTCCCTGCTTCTCAGCCTGCAGTTGCTCCCACTGTTCAACCCCAACATTCAGTTACAACCTCAATTGCTCCTAAAGTTCCTGAAAAGGCTAGTACTCCTCCTCCTCCTTCAGTTCAAGATCCTGAAGATGTGATTGTTGATACAGTTAGTACTCCTCCAGAAAAAGATCATGAAGTAGTGATGGCAGATACAGTTGATGATGTAGAAGGAAGTGGTCATGCAGAGAAAAGTCCAAGTGTCCATATGGCAGGATTAGGGGCTGACCTTGATTTTGTTGATGCTAATGATGATGACTCAGTACATGGGCACTCTCCTCCCCCTAGCTGATATTGAGGGGGAGAAGGAGTTTGGTGTTTTTGACCAAGATACTATTGATCCAGATTTGTCAATAGATCAAGGTAAGGCTGCTCAGCTTGAGCAAGAGAGTGAGGAAGAGGATGTGGGTCCATCCTCTGTCCAAAAGATAGTCAGTTCTGTCATTCTTGAAGAAATCCCACAAGATTGGAGGACTGCTTTTCTTCCTTCTCCACCTCTTTCACCTCCAATATGTGATGAAGATTCTCTTCTTGGCAAGATAAAGATGTTGCTGAATATGCAAAGAGTAAAGTTTGAAAGCTCCATCAAAGAGGTTCATACAAGGATTTCTGCAGTGGAAAAAGAAATGAGCAGAGACCTTGCTGAAATTCAAGCTAACACTGATGAACTGAAAAAGATTGTAAATCTGGGAGGCAAGGCTATAGACCATTCGATAGTAAGCATGGGTCAAGTCATGAATGAAACAATTCTAGTTAAAAATGCTCAAATTTCTATGGAGTCAAAAGCAGAGAACAACACCTTCAAAATCATAGATGAAGTTGGCACTTTCAAAGAATCAGTCATCCAAACCCTCTGTAGAAGTCAGAAAGGGGGGGATAAAATGGCTGAAATGTTGAGTTATCAATTGTCTGAGATTCAAAGTCAGTGGGCCAATCAAATTGAACAGTTAAATATTTGTGTTCAAAGGCAGATTGCAGGGGTTAATGCTTACACTTCCAATACAGCAGTGTGGCTTCATAATGAGATATTCCCTGAACTAGCAAGTGTTCTTAATTAGATAGATTGTGTGAACTCAAATTCATTTTAGACAATCTTAATTATGTATATAATTTTTTTATTTTGATGGTCTCTGCAGCTTATCATTTTTCTTATGTGATGTGTATTTTTATTTATCCTATCTTGATGCAATTCATCTTAGTGCAGAGGGTTCTGACTTCTACAAATAAGGGGAGATTGTTGGGTATTGTATCCACAATAGCCTAGATTTGTGAGAAGCCACCCTTGAACCAAGTTGAATTGCTAGTGTATTTGATGTTGCCTTTTAGCTATGTTCATGCAGGTTGTTATTGCCAAGTGTAGACCAATGTCAGATCACAATGGGTCATTAAACACAGTTTCATGCAATGTAATTCCTCATTGTGTTGAACATGGTGTTGACTCATGTGTGACCTCTCTATCGGGATACACTTCATTTCAAGACCCTTGAAGCTTATGAGTTGTAAGAGTTGCTGGTGTCCAAGAAAAGGAAGAAGGAAAAAGTTCATAAATTTTTCTAAGTGTATTTCTCGAGAAATACAGTTCATTTCTCGAGAAGTCTTCTTTGTTCTTGAGAAATCATTTTCATAGTTCAAGTTTAAGCTTTCTAAACTGTTTCCGAGAAGTCTCCTAGTTTCTCGAGAAATCAAGTTTATTTCTCGAGAAGTTGTCTTTGTTCTCGAGAAATCTTCTCAATTGTCCAGTGAAGTGTTTCTAAGCCGTTTCTCGAGAAGTCAAGTGTTCTCTCGAGAAATCAAAGCTATTTCTTGAGACATCCTATTGTTCTTGAGAAGATCTCTTTAAGTTTTCCTGAAAGATTTTCCAAGCCCTTTCTCGAGTTGTTGCAGCCCTTTCTCGAGAAATCAATTCATTTCTTGAGAAATACATTTTGTCTCGAGAAGGAATTTTTCTTCAGGTCCTGTTTTAAATTCATTTCTGATGGTTCTTACATTTTGGCACGTGTGTCGTCGTTTAAGGTTATTTCTACCTTAATTCAAGGACACTTTTCCGTTAGAATATATTGCTATATATGACTCTTATCAGCTCTTATCTAAACCTAATTCTATTATTCAATCAGAAAATCGAGAAAGAGTTGTCGCCTCCTGCCATCGTGGAAGATCGTTATCTCTCTCTCTCTCATTCAGCCGATCCTTTTGGAAGAAAAGATTTGACAGATCAGTGCTCTCATCATCAACTAAAGTTTATTGGATCTTGTCGAATCCTAGAAGGTCCGATATGAGATTTCAACCTCTCTTCCTCAACATCAAGGCAAAGTTCTTCAAGTCTCAAGTAGGAAGAAGATTATAGTATTTCAGATCTGAAATTACTTTTGTTGATCATTTATTGTACACAATCTCTATTGTTTGTAGGAGATTAATCTCTGAGTTGCAGGAGGGTTATCTTCGAGTTGTAGGAGGGTTATCTCCGAGTTGTAGGAGAGTTATCTCCGAGTTTGTAGGAGATTTGTCTCCGAGGTGTAGGAGTGGTGACTCCGAGATTGTGGGATCAATCTTGATCCGAGATTTAGTGAAGTAGCCGAGGCTAGCCGTGGTGCTAGATTAGCGAGGCGGGAAAGTGGAGTACCCATGATCGGGGAACCACTATAAAATTCCTTTTGTCATTTGTGCTTGTGATTTTCTTTCTGTGTTCTCATTTTATCAAGTTTTTATTCCGAAAAAGACGCAGATATCACCTATTCACCCCCCTCTGGGTGATTTAGGTAGGCAACTAGATACTTCAAACCCAATTTTCCAAAAGAGTACTGACGTAAATAATTGGGACCTGCCGGGTTATCTCCTACAAACAAACGGAATAGGAAAGTAAAAGCTAAAATAACCATATAGATAAAACCGGGGTACAGAAAACTAAGCTACTACACCAGATACGATTTTACTACAAACAGTATAGTGGAGTTTTAAATATGTACTACTATATAAATACCAGTAAACAATAAGTATCAATAGTCGTACAGAAATATCTCCAACATCCTTGAGAATCAACCAAAATAAAAATTATGTGCTCCTCAGAAAAAGACATGCACTCAGAAAAAGCCGGAAGAAGGTCCGGCATCAGGATCCTTGGAAGGTTCGGCGTCGCAGAGGCATAGTAGGGAGGCATCCCAAGGAAGGAACCCAACTGATGCATATACAGATTCATCAAATCTACTTATGCAGACAGATGGTTGAGCTGACGTGCAGCATCAAGGAACAAAAATAGCACATGTGCGTGCGAAAATAATGCACCGACATGAGAAAATATCCCACGTGCGTATGAAAATAGCGCACAAGTGTGCACCAGTCGAAAAATTGTTATGCCTCCAAAACAAACCCAGAACAGCAGCACATGAACAAGGAGAAGAGGAAGACTCTTCGGAAAGCAAGGGTAAGAAATGTATGACTACTTATTCAACAAAATTATCTAATTAACTAAAATATTGAAAAGAAAGAAATATAAAGGATAACTACCGGGTTTATTGTCCCACAACATAACTTATTGAAACTGAAAAATATTTTAGCTTATTGGTGTTGCAAAATGAAAATGTACAGGTAACTCTCTTAATAGTTATTTCGATAATGGGTACCAAAATGGAGATAAGATAGTCATCCCTCAACCTTCATGATAATACATGTGTTTCACAGGTAGAGGGTATAGAATATAGAAAGGAGAAACAGACTCCCCTCCATTAATTGGAATAGGACTGATGGATTGGTCCATCTGTGTGCTATTAAATACCTACCAAGAAAAAGGATTAGAAACAAATGGTTTCTCCTGCTCCATCACCTCTTCCTGCATAGGGTATGCAGCCATATCAAAAAATATTAAAGTTGGAGTCTGATAAGTAGGAGTGGTGGGAGAATATGGATCAACCTAATCATCCTCTAATACAGAAATATGGATATTATCATGTAACAGATCCTCCCCGATGAGTGGATCTGTTGTGATAATATTAAAGGTGGTGGAAGAAACTTCCTCCACTATAGGATCTTTCAAATCAAGAGTGGTGCAGGAGGAGGATTCCATAATTGAAGAAGGGGTTTCCTCTTCTTTGGTGGTTCCTTCTGCATGCACCTCATATGATAGAGTAGGGCAATCCTGTAGTCAGGTGGTTTCCAAGATAGGCATCTTTGAAATAAACATGGTGAGAGGAATTGCAGAGGGCGTTTCAAATAAGGAGCCCTCACAACTAGAGATGGGGCAAGAAGGGGCTTCCACGAGCAAATAGGAGGCTTCCCCTTCATTTGTGGTTGCTTCTTCCTGCGAGGCAAGAGGCATAGAGGAGCATGCTAGCATGAAAAAATCCCACTCAAAGGAATAGAGTTTGGGGGATCTCACCATTTCAGACGCATCCTTTGTACAAGTTATCATACTAGGGGAAGGCTTACTGAAATAAGTGGGATCGTATCCCAAATTCTTTTTCAATCGAGTTGGTTTGTTCAATAAGCATATCGCAGAAATATGCCCTTGCCTCCCGCATTTAGTGCACATGATAAGGGGCAAGTCCTCATCCACATCATCCTGCAATTCAAACTCATCCAAAGAAAAAAAAGATACATGCTTATTAAAATTTAAAGAATTTCGAGGATTTACAATAGGGTTTAAGCGTTTTATCCTCCATGGTTGAATCCAGAAGAGGTGAAGAGGCAAATGGGGAAACACACTCCACACTGTCATTATATAGATCAATAAGTTCACATGACGATGTATCCAGGGAACTCCCATGAAAGCTTGGGGTATAATGGATGCATTGGCTGCGACCGAAGGATCTGTGAAAGAAGGAAAAAAGAGGTATGACCATAAGCACGTGCTTATCTTCTTCCTCCATTTGCAATTTATATTTTTCACAATCCTTTACCACATGATCCATGCTTTGACAAAACAAACATCGCTTACCTAGAGGCTTGGACATAGTATGGGTCCAAACTTCGGGCTGTGGCAATGACTGTTGTGGGGGCAACAGGTGTATAATGAGTAGGCACACCATATGAAGAATAAAAAAAGGGTTGATCCTCCAAGGGATGAGCCTTGGGAATTATAACCATAATTTCCTTTTTCGCACACCTCACTACAATGAAAAATACTCCCACGCCATTTGCACTTTTGCTGAGGGTAATACATGGTGCAAGGCAGGGTTCAACACAACTAATTCCAAAAATTTAATATACATAAATCTTCACACAAAACAAGATTTGAATCAAACGGACACAATAACGATAGATGAGAGAAAAAAAATAAACAAACACAAAAATCAAACTTAAAAGAAATTTGATATTCAAATGAGAGAGGCTTCTAGCTCTAATCTTTCTCTTAAGGAAAATCACACGTGTCGTGTTCCCTAGCAACGACGCCAAAAATTTGATGCGGCTACGACAAGAGTTCCGATGTCGTCAAGTAATAATAAAATATAGAGTTACCACCGAGTATCAATCTAACGTGGAACACGACGAGATGAAGTTTTCTTATGAGAAAGACTTGAGATTGAAATCTTCTCGTCGGTGTTTTGACGGGGTTTTTGAGTGTGATTACTACTAAAGCAATAAAAGAAAAATAATTTTACTATGTGGTCCGCCTTCACCGCTTTGCTCCTCAACGGGTCACCTTCCTCCGCTTCGCACACATTGGATAATGCAAATGCAATGGAAAACCTTGCAACTTTGATGGCTCGCGTCTAGCTCAATGACACCACAGTCTAGCTCACAACCACAAGTCCACAATCGCAAATCCACAATCACAAATCCACAATATTATCACTAGTAGAAAAAAATAACATATATATACCATCCACAATAGAGAATGTGCATATGAACACTCAAACCCAATGGTCAAATTATGTAAGACCCCATTTTTTCCTTCAAAACCTGGGTCTTATGCCCAGAACCGCCGCTTTGCGGTGACACCAACACATGGGAAGATCGACACTACAAAGCGCCGATCCTGCCAGCCATATCGATCATAGAAGAAGAAAACTATAAACGAACAATAGAAGTTCGAGTCCACAAATCACATGCTTTGTATATAAATGTCCACATGGTATAACTGAAATAGTAAAGTTACAATAATAAAGGGCTCATGCCCTGTACATCATGTCCTCACTACAAGATCACTCGCAAAAGCTAACTACTAATCACTCACTGATCCTGAAACTTGTTCTCTTGTACTAGACTGGCCCGCCTCCGTTTGCACCGCCCTCTGGTGTTGTTGCATCTCCTCGAACCCCTAAAATGATATGGTCCACCCACCATTAGACAAAAAGACTAAGCCTTATGTTCCCCTCCCCACCCCCAATGGCTCCTAGGCATCGTATGGGAGGATGAAGTGGAGGACAGCAAGGGGTATAAAACAAAGCAGATGATGGCGGATCTTGTCTACAGGAAATGTCTACAACTACACATGGGTATATAAATAATTGAAGCAGTAATATAAAGCATGGTAAAGAGCAATTAAAGAATAATAAGTAAAGCAGGTTCATAATAGAAAAGTAACCATTGGTTTATAGTAATGCACATACAAACCTATAAACCAAGGGATCGTTTAGCAAGGCCTATCATATAAAAATTCCTATAACCAATTTATACGATAGGGGGTAGGGGTTGAAATGCAATGTTTATGCCAAGACATACAGAGTTATGCAGTTTATACTATGTTCACACAAGTGCAACTCACACACATCTACTCTATACGCACAGACCTTTAGTTCCCCCTTTTTGGAGCTAGCAAGACTCCCAGGATACTCCCGTAATGGAAAACGGAAGTGGTGGGTTGGGCCTCGCCCACCTCTAGGTTAGTATTCACACTACCTAACCTAGACCTATCATACGTCTCAATGCAAAATCGCGGAGCATCTGCGTACTCTTACTGGCTGGACCACCAGCCTATCATGGCTAAGTGCAAATTCCACACTTGCCGAGTCAACGTATTGACGTCGGTGTGAACGACCGCCGAATACCAAAGACCCACCACCTTTATGCACATGCAAACATGTTTACCATCTATCTCCGAGTCATAAGCTCACCGAGCTAACCCGCCCATCACAATAACCTTCCGAGCCACCGACTCGCCGGACCAACCCGTCCGCACCAACAAGCATTACTGAGTCACAAGCTCACCAGACTATTTAGTCTGCTGCTACAACCACCGAGCCTACTACTCGTTAGACCAAACTAACTAACCTCCCATAACCATGGGGTGTGGGTGTGGGCATTATTAAGTTAGTCTTGTACATCAACTTATCCCTACAATTTATGGTTAGTCTTGGACTTCCCGAGGATTACCATGTAAGGGGCTCGCTACAGTACTAGGAACTATAATGGGATGACACCGCAAAGCTCCCTTTCCAAGGCATTTAATGTTATTTGTAACTACTCGTAAGAATACCCTTCTTGTCATTACATTCAAATTACCCTAAGTACTTTATGACCCTCTGAGGGGAAAGGCGATCTTTCATCGGTCCCGGACACAACCTTACCTCTTAGCTTATCGGGTACACCCAACATATAGATTCCTTTTGGTGACCTCACATCTTCTCAACCAGTCCAAGTACATACTATACCTTCCATTCTCACCTAATGATCCACAAATTACTCAAGTTTTACCGTTTTACTATACGCAGACCAAATGAGTTACATGAGTTGCATAAGAGGAGGTACTCCAAATATTCATCCAACTGACTCAAGATTATTACTGGGAGTCTATCATGATATTCCAAGACAAAATCCAGAGGATCATATTTTTCCTTATTTAATTTGGCATTATTATAATTTCTCCAACATTGGCCAAGTAGGAAATTGAACAAGAAGTGTAAGATCTTCTTATGATATGACCCCCATAAAATTATGGAAAATCTATGATGTCAAAATAACAGTAAATAAAGAATATCACAATTTTGCAGTAAGGGGTTGGCCTCTAATTATAATATTGAATAATTACCCCAAATTAGAAATTTACGAATGAATCACCAAAAATACTTGTCCAAAAAATACGGGAAAATTACCAGACCTTTATATAAATCAGAAAATTCTACTAACTAAATTTCAGAATTTATAAGAACTAATTAGTCACATAAATATATATTCCAAGTAAACCCATACTAGGGATAATTGTGAAGTAACCTACTGATAACTAATTCCAAAAATTATACAAAATTTCACAAAGCTCTCTAATGTTCTAAAATGTCCTACCACCAAGTTTCATAATTTTCCAGAGGGTATTTGGTTCTCAATTATTTAATATATTCCTAAGACAAAATAGACGACTTCTGAATGAAGTACTAATTAAACTAATACAATAATTACACAAAAATTACCATAGGTCTATATCATGATTTTATGCAACCTACCAAACTTTCATCAACATCCAAGATGATTTGAGCATGTAAATTTCTCTTACAAGAAGGTTCCCTGATATGGTTATAACCTAAATTAGAGGGGATAAGTGTTCCTAAAATTCTCATAAATTTTCTTAGGGAATATTTGCACCCTATGAATTTATCTACCAAGTTTCATGACCATCCTAGGATATATGCCCCTATGTCCTTCACAAGGCTTAAAGTGCAACCCTAAGATTAAAACTAGGGCCCTAGGGCATATCCACCCCAAATTAATCATGGGGTTATCTTATGTGATCCTAAACCAGTGGCCAAAGTTTCATAACACTTGGATGAGATTTGACCACCTAATTCCATCATGTGCACTTTTGATCTAGTTTAACCTAGTTTGACCAAACTTGGGTTAACCAATTACCCATCCACATCAGTCCCAATTGGGCTGAAATTTTTACCAGGCTCATATAATAACCCTAAGGAGCACCCACCAAAATTTGGAGGGGATTGAAGGTCATTAGACCCTATAATTAAATAATATATGAATTATTAAATTATTACAAAAACCTTAGAAAAATGTTCTCCTAAAATTTCATCTATGGATATGTTAAGGTTGTAGGTACAAATAACCTAGTTTTCATTTTTCAAGTCAATATCATTTGTCAATCAAAAGTTATTCAAGAAATGGTGGCTGTCCTACACTAGGGATCAGTCCCACCAAAATGGACCTATAGGGAGCTACAGAGCTCCTTTTGGGCTGAAATCAATTTTCTATTAAAGTAGACTCCAAGGGCAACAACTTTGTTGTGGAGCACTTTTTCTGTAGAGGTATTTAAGTATTTTAAATAAATTAATCTATGTACAGCAAAATATGTGACAAAAAATACAATTCCATATGGATTTATACTACATGATCCAGCACAAATCCTGAAGCAAATCAGATGGCAGCTGGTCATCTTCCTCTTCCAGCCAAGGGTGGAGATTTACCCAACCTGTAGTCCTTTTATCTTGGTTTTCCCGGCCACCCATGCCCCTCCCCGGCCGGCCAATGTCACAACCATCTTCCTTGAGGTTGTGGTCTGCGACGGTAGGTCTTGGCCGGCCGGTGGTGGCCGGAACCGGTGGTTTAGGCAAGAAGAAAATCTCCAAAAAATGGAGATTTCGGCCATTTGGATTGGGGACCAATTGACCCCAATCCTTGCCAAATTTAGATGTAGATCAATCCATAGGAGAAGAGGAGAAGAACCAGACCTTCTTGGAGCCTTGAAGCCTTGCCAAATCCCTTCCATGCCATGGCCGATCCTAAGTTTTGGGGCCATTGCATCCTTCACACCAGCAAGCTTGAAATCTTCAGGTGAGTGGGGGAAACTCATCCTCACATCCTTGTGAAGCTTTTTAAAGAGCCACTTGTGGAAAGGGGGGGGGGGGGGGGGGGGGGGGGGGGGGGTGAAACCTCCAATTTCACCATTAATGGCAATTAAGAATTTTGGCCAAAACTTAAATTCCATTAAATCAGCCCTTGGGTGGCCATCCTTGGCTATGAAACTCCTCAAAACTAATGAGGGAGAAGGTACAAAGCCATTGGAGATGAAGAGGGGAGGCCATTGGCCTCCCATGACCATTAATGGCCTTCTCTCTCTCTTTCTCTCTCTTCAAAATTGGGGAAATTGCACTTTCTCTCTCGTACTCATAATTTCTAGAACTTATATGGCCCCTTGAGTAGATATAAGGCCCATGAAGCTATTGAGCCACTCCAATTGGGTCTAGCCCAAGTGGATTGGGCTTGATTAGGTTAAAATATGTTATTTTGACCCAAATTTCGGGTGGAGTTGACTTTGGTAAATTTGACCATTTGGGTTGACCCCCATGGGTGGATTATGACCCATTGGCCTCCCTTAAGGGTTAGGAAGGTCTAGGTAGGGTCAATTTGGCAAAGTGGAGGCCAATTGACCCACAATAGGGCATTTTGACCAAAATAGGGCTAGAGTTGACTTTGGTCAAATTGGCCAAATTGGTGGCCCCATGATGGGGTGTTTTAGTCAATTGGGTCCCTAATATCCTTATAAGGGTAGGTTCAAGGTGAATTTGGCATGGTGGAGGCCAATTGACCATAATTAGGCTACTTTGACCAATTTAATGTTAAGGTTGATTGTGGTCAACTTGACCACTTTGGTTGACCCCAATGGGTCCTTAGTGCTCTAAGGGGACCCCTAAAGGGTTAGGTATGTTTTGGTGGGGTCAAAGGTTCAAGGTAAGGCCCTTAAGTCCAACCATATGCTTATTAACTAAAAATTGCTATTTGCAGACCAAGGTGGTTTCCTCCTTCCTTCTTAAGCTTTTATGCTCCCTTTGTGCTTCTTATGGTTTTGTCATGCCCTAGTCATGACAAAACCATCCTATGGGTCTAGTTATTTGGGGGATGTTACAAATCCCAATTAACAAAAAAATAATTTCGTCCTCGAAATTCAGATTAGGCCTGCGGGGTTTCTACAGCAAGCGATTGTATGTAACATCCCTTAAGAATTGAAGTTATTCCTGACTCGAGGAGCACCAACTATCTCTGCCACACCAGTTCTAGTGGCTCTTAGGTGTGCTCCTCCTGTCCATAATTTTACCATATGACTTTTACCTACGGAACCTTCTTGCGTTGCAAGACTCGCACCGTCGTATCGTCTATCCGGGTCAGCTCCAGGTGAATCAAACAATCGGAGGCTACCGGGCCATCTATAGTAGAAATCCAATGCTCCATCCATAGTAGAGCTCTCCTAAAGGAGGATACATGGAAGACGTCGTGCAATCTTGATAACTCCGGTGGCAGCTCTAGTCTATAAGCCAATGGGCTGATCCACTCCAGGATCTTGTAGAGCCCCATCTATCTCAGACTGAGCTTCTTCTGCCTGCAAACCGGTGAGACTCTCTGCATCAGAATTATCTTTAGGGACACCCGATATCCAACTTGGAACACTACTGCATGATACTACGCATCATAATACCAGACCTGGTTGCTCTGGGCCCCGGCATCCTAACTCGAATCAGTCACACCTGGGCATTTAGATTCTCCACAAATTCTGAGCCAAGTGCCTTGGGATCCTCATCCTGGATCCAAGATAGTGGAGTCATGCGCCTCTGTACCTTTGAGGGTGGAAATATGTGATGAACGTCAACCAAGAGCCCAGATGAGCCTGGACTTATCTTCACTCTTTGGACATAAACTGTTCATCCCGATCTGACATGATCGTCCTGGTCACACCATAATAATGGACAAACTGCTCAATAAATCCCATCAAACACCAACGAGAGAGTCCTTCCAGCCTAGGGTGACCCTAGCTACCTTGGTTAATCTATCCTCGATGTTCCAAATAAAACTATGTTCGGAGTGGTAACCTGTTTGTGAAATCCATAGTTATGTACTCGAACTCCACTCTAACACAGGCAGTGACAATGGTAGTTCCCCAAAGACTCTTGCACTTGGCCTTCACCAGTCAACAGATCTCACCATGCATCACAAAACCTATGACGTCTTTCTTTATTTCAGGAAACTACATGCTCTAAAAAAACATTTTTCCGGTGACTAAAGCTCTTGTTTGTGTGGGTAGGTGACGTCTCGATAAAGTTTTCTCCACACGTTAAGATTCTTACTCCTTCAAGTATGTCCGAGTAATCAATCCACTCCACTCTACAATTTATCAAGTTCTTACCATTGGTGGAACTGATCAAATCATCGGGCATCCCAATCATCCTCAAATTTTAAGGTGGTGCACTTGTGAACCTTATGAGTATATGTTAACCAATCTTTATTAGTATCCATGTTTGTAAGATGGCTCCCAATCATTTTTCAGGTGGAGTTTGATTCATAAGGTATACGGGTAAAATCTTTTGAAACCCTAAGATTTTTCACAAATCAATTTCATCAAGGAAATATCATCACGTTTATTTCACCAAATTCCTATCACTTCCACATATGCTAATCTTAATCACTTTCGGATGGTCCAAAGTAAGATAATCTAAGATCTTTCTTATCATAGTAAACTCAAACACTATATTCTAATTACAATAAGTTATCGTCTAAGATCTCTGGTTATCCATTACCATAGCTCCCAAGGTATAAGGGTTATTATTGTAGTTCAAATTTTCTACCATGATAGGGTGTGATTTTTAACAAATCATAAGTTGATCACTTCCGAATGCCCCAAACCTCAAGAACTGTTGGATAAAACTACAACTTGTAATATCGAATTTCCGTCCTCAACTTCTAGACCAAGACATCGACATTCCTAAGTGATTAATCCTGGCGACTTTACATTTCCAATGATTCAACTAGGGTCAAGTTGTTGTTTGATCAATGATGTATATCCATTGTCCTGGTAATACTACGAATCATTATTCCAAACATACTGTTACACCATCTCATCTTTGTCCAAGTAACATTGAATAAGATCAACTTCAAAATCATCATGCTCACGACACAGCACTTGCTAAATTAGATCTAAGGGATACCCAAGTCAGTAACCAATTCGCCCAATAAACAAATGGTAAGCCCCAATAAACAAAAGATAAGCCACTATCTAGTTTGGGCTAAGTATCTTTGATATCGCCATGTTATATTCCTCCCAAGTATGCAAACAATCCTTAGGGCACACAACCTTATACTTGGGGTTCTATCTTAAGACTTATTGGTACACTCCATGCTTTAGACTCTTCAAGGTACCCTTTTATGACAACCTTATCAAGGTCAACATGTGACCCAATCCCAAACGGGTCTCTTCTGAACTTGAATTCTCATCCGACCCTTGGTGTTTGTTGTGGTGGTTGTCTCAATGTAATCATGTCACTGGTACGAGGGTTGAGTCTACAAGTCCCATGTCATTCTGCTTATGTGTCAATCTCTCTTTCTCTAGCCTCTTTGGGGTATCCTTGTACCTTTACCAATGTTATACCTACGGTCTATTTCAGACTGGGGCATAGTATAAATTGTCATGGTAAGTCACGTGTCCTAGTGGAGTTTAAATCTAACTCATTGACTAAAGGACTATGTAAAGAGATCTTTGTAGCCGGAGGTATTCCCTGCAGGGGGCAGGGTTCGCCGCAGGCTACAAAAGAAAACTTGCCAAAAGATTCAGTTAAAAGTGGACTTTTTCATGTGATTTCCTCCTATGGGCACACCATTGCTTCCGCTGCTTAGTTTGTCCTCAAAATAAACTCGTGCGGGGTGGCCCAGGTTTTGTGGACTTCTTTTCTTCGGATTGAGGTTCTCTCTGATACCAGTTTGTAAGACCCCATTTTTTTCCTTCAAAAACCCGGGTCGTATGCCGAGAATCGCCGCTTTGCGGTGACACCAACACACGGGAAGGTCGTCACTACAAAGCGCCGATCCTGTCGGCCATATCGAGCACAGAAGAAGAAAAGTATAAATGAACAATAGAAGTTCAAGTCCACAAATTACATGATATATATATAAATGTCCACATGGTATAACTGAAACAACAAAGTTACAATAATAATGGGCTCATGCCCTGTACATCATGTCCTCACTACAAGATCACTCACAGAAGCTAACTACTAATCACTCACTGATCCTGAAACTTGTGCTCTTGTACTAGACTGGCCCGCCTCCGTCTGCACCGGCCTCTGGTGCTGTTGCGTCTCCTCAATCCCCTAAAATGATATGGTCCACCGACCATTAGTCAAAAAGACTAAGCCTTATGTTCCCCACCCCACCCTCAATGGATCCTAGGCACCGTGTGGGAGGATGAAGAGGAGGACAGCAAGGGGTATAAAACAAAGCAGATGACAGCAGATCTTGTCTACAGGAAATGTCTACAACTACACATGGGTATATAAATAATTGAAGAAGTAATATAAATCATGGTAAAGAGAAAGTAAAGAATAGTAAGTAAAGCGGGTTCATAATAGAAAAGTAATCATTGGTTTATAGGAATGCCCATACAAACCTATAGACCAAAGGGTCATTTAGCAAGGCCTATCATATAAAAAGTCCCATAACCAATTTATACGATATGGGTAGGGATTGAAATGCAATGCTTATGCCAAGACATGCAGAGTTATGCAGTTTATGCTAGGTTCACACAAGTGCAACTCACACACTTTGACTATATGCTCACATACCTTTAGTTCCGCCTTTTTGGAGCTAGCAAGACTCCCAGGATACTCTCGTAGTGGCAAACGGAAGCGGTGGGTTGGGCCTCGCCCACCTCTAGTGTAACACCCTTCCAGTACGAATAATATAACAGTAGGTCCGGCCAGGACCCCACGCTATACTAACCATACTAGCTAGGCGTTAAAAGGAGATATACAGAAAAGAACTACACCAGAGTATACTAAACATAAGCGGAAGCATAAAGATTTAACATTTCTTTTAGAATATTCCACTATCACAGGAATGAAACAATAAAGTGTAGAGTTACGGCCTTAAGGCCTTACTTTCCAAAAAGTACAAAACTCCAAAAACATACTTCGGCACGCAGGCCGGCAATACCTGAAAAGCAGAAAAGAGGCTGGCCTTCGAGGGCCAACACAGCAAAAGGACCACCACCCGCTATTTCCCGCTTGGCTCACTTGCACCTGCAACAACGATCCACCAAAACGTGGCAAACAGGTAACCGGTCAGCTAAAGCTGACAAAAATTATAACTACTCCACCCCTAAAGCCAGGGTGGTGGTACTCCTTCCCTGCAGGCATACAGTATAGGCATAGATTGTCAAGGTACATTCAAACACCACATGTACAAGCAATCAACACCAACGTGGGCACGCACGGCCACACATTTCGTGCTCTCAAGGCACTCTCACGGTGTACTCTCCGAGCTACACCTAACAACTCCTTAAATAAAGAGTTCGCATGAGCTTTGACCGTCAAGACTAGCTTGCCTTACGGACCAATCCCAACATCATACGGTGCACCGAGGAGCTACCTCTTCTCTGATTCGGTATGGGAGCGGGTTCGGTTCAGCTTTGCCCGCGCTCAAATCATCAGAATCAATCGTCGCGACGCGGGTACAGCTTCACCTCGGTTTCACACCCCCCACAACCAGTTCCCTGGGAGCTACCGCCGGCGCTAGCACTAGCATCGGGCAGTAGTGGCAGATCTCCGAATCCACCCACAACTTCGGGTATTTCCTGGAGGTTACTTCCAGGACTCCATGCAGTACTCTAATGTACACAGAACCCGCAAAATAGCGCAAACAAAACACTCCATCTTCTCCGGCATAATTAATCACTATAACCATCACCAATCCAGACCAACCTGTCTGAATGGGTTTCACACATAATGCATATATCCGTACTACGATTCCGGATGCTAATGCAAGCAACCAAAGGGGATCCAAACGATCAACCCACTGGAAAACTCCCTTTTCTCCACCAATCGGTGGGGGATTTTCCATGCAAACATGCCATAAAAAGGAGGACTTCACTTGTGCAAGTAGAAGATTGTTACCCTTGTCGTTTTCTTGTTCACCATGAGAATCCAAGATTCTAAACGGATGAAAAGGACCGCATCGGGCTGCTCTCCGTGGATCTGTAAATGGCTCGCGATTTGGAGCTTCGGAGCTCCGTCAATGATGGAAGACACCTTCTTCTTCCTCCTTGGCTTTCCTCTTTCTCATGCTTGAAGA
This sequence comes from Dactylorhiza incarnata, assembly GCA_033032865.1. Lineage (NCBI taxonomy): Eukaryota > Viridiplantae > Streptophyta > Magnoliopsida > Asparagales > Orchidaceae > Dactylorhiza > Dactylorhiza incarnata. The sequence continues at coordinate 11,796,202 of JAWHQI010000040.1, forward strand.
GAGATAAGACTTTAGAAATAAAGAGAATATCTCCTCTGGTCAAGGTTAAGAAATCCCAGATTAAACCCCATCCATCGGATCAAAGAACATAAGGATTTGATGGCCACGATTTCAGATCACGGATCTGTATCGCGCGCTAGCGTCGGCGCTAGCACTAGCGCCTGCGCTAGCTTCCGTCTCGACGGCTAGCGTATGCCGACACTTAGAGCTTCCATCTCGACGGTTAGCAACCGTCGAGATGGCTAGCGCCAGGCGGTAGCACTACCGCCTGCGCTAGCTCCCAGCAGCCCAATTCTGCTTCAAAGTTTTGGGGTGTTACAACTCCACCCCCCTTAACAGAATTTCGGCCTGAAATTTCGAAAATAGAAAGGTACAAAAAGATTATACCTGAAAGGAAAAGCTCGGGGTACTCCGCAAGCATGTTTTGCTCTCTTTCCCAAGAGAGTTCCTCTTTTCCGCAGTTGTTCCAACGGACCTTCACCATCCGAATGGACTTGTTCCGCAACTACTTCACTTCAGTGTCTTCAATGCAAAAGGGTTTGACTTTCGTCGCTAGCCCACCATCTACCGACACTTCACTGACCGCAACAACATGAGTAGGCTCTTTCACAGCCTTCCGCAAAACAGAAATTTGAAATACGTCATGAAGCCTCTTAGCTCCGAAGATAGAGCAAGCCGGCAGGTAGCTTCACCAATGCGCTCCAAGATCTCGAACGGTCCTAATTACCTCGGACTTAGCTTTTTCAAGCGTCGGATCCTCGATACTCCTTTGAACAGTTTGATCTTGAGATAAACCCAGTCGCCAACGGCGAACTCGACATTCTGGTGATTTGCATTGTAGTATTTTGCTTGCCTATCCTGGGCAATGAGCAACCGCTCCCGAATAGCCCGAATTGATGTATTTGCCTCATCCACGTCCTTGCTTTTTAACAACTTAGTGTCGCCCGTTTCAGCCCAAGATAACGGTGTGCGACATTTCCTACCATAAAGAGCCTCGAAAGGTGCCATCTTTATACTTGCTTGGTAGCTATTGTTGTAAGCAAACTCAATCATATAGAGATGGTCCTCCCATCTCTTTCTGAAGTCCAGGGCGCACATCCTCACCATGTCCTCCATCGTCCTATTGGTCTTTTCGGTCTGTCCATCTATTTGTGGGTGGAAGGCCTTGCTAAACCTTAGCTTGGTACCCAATAATTGATGAATCAGCCTCTAATCATTTGATGTGAACCGCCCATCACGATCACTGACGATGGTACGGGGAATCCCGTGCCACCGTACGATGTTATCGACGTACAACTTTGCCAGCTTCTCCACAGAATCATCCTTCCATTCGGAATAATGTGTGATACCTTCGTCAATCGGTCCACGACCACCCAGATGGCGTCGTTTCCATGTTGCGATCTCGGCAATCCGTGCACAAAATCCATCGAAATATCATCGAACTTCCATTCCGGAATCGGCAAGGACTTCAGAAACCCACCAGGACGTTGACATTCCGCCTTCACCAACGCGCAAGTATGACACTTGGCCACGTAGAGGGCAATGTCTTTCTTCATACCCGGCCACCAGAAGAGTTTCTTCATATACATGTACATTTTCGTGCTCCCAGGGTGGATCGAGTACTTGGTATGATGAGCCTCGTACATCAACTCCGCCCGTAGAGTGCCAACATTTGGGACGCACAATCTGTCCTTTTTCCACATTAGGCCATCTTCGAAAGAGAAATCAGCGTTTGACCCATCGACGGTCTCCGCTTTATAGCGTTTCATGCTCTCATCCAGCTCCAATGCTTGTCGAAATCGGTCGGCAAGGTCGTATTGAACTTCCATCTAGTTCAAGCATGCTGAAGGAGACGCTCTTCTATCGACGCAAATGATCTCCATATATTCTAGCTCGCGGATTAGACGCTCATCGTGCATCAAAATCCAATTTGCTCGAGCAGGAGTCCGACGACTCAATGCGTCCGCAACTACATTTGCCTTACCAGGAGTATATTTGATGTCGAAGGTATAGTCCCCAAGGAACTCCATCCACCTCTTCTGACGCATATTCAACTCCCTTTGATCCAGCAGGTACTTGAGGCTCTTGTGGTCAGTAAAGATATCGATCTTCACACCATACAAGTAATGCCTCGAAAGCTTGAGGGCGAAAACCACGACCGCTAGCTTCAAATCATGGACCGGGTAGTTCCTTTCATGAACCTTCAGTTGTCGGGAGCCGTAGGCAATTACCTTCCCGAACTGCACTAGGACGCAACCCAAACCACTCCCCGAGGCATCACTATAAATTTTGTAGCCTTCTGTACCACATGGCGAGCATAGAATGTGCGTCGTGGTCAGACGGCTCTTCAATTCTTCAAAAGCTCGAGCGCACTCAGGCGTCCAATCGAACTTGTGATCTTTCCTAGTCAGTTTAGTGAGAGGGAGTGCGACCCTCGAGAAGTTCTTCACAAAGCGCCTATAATAGTCGGCAAGTCCTAAGAAACTTCGGACTTCTGCTACGTTTTTCAACACAGGCCATGCTTGGATTGCTTCTACTTTCGAAGGATCGACTGTGATTCCTTCTCCACTAACAACATGGCCAAGGAATACTACTGACGATAGACAAAACTCGCACTTGGAGAACTTGGCATATAGTTGACTCCTCCTCAGGGTGCTCAAAACTGCGTGCAGATGCTCTGCATGCTCCTCCTCCGATTGAGAGTATACCAAAATGTCGTCGATGAAGACGATCACAAACTGATCCAAATACTCTCAGAACGTTCTATTCATTAAGTCCATGAATACCGACGGTGCATTAGATAGACCGAACGGCATAACAGTGAACTCATAGTGCCCAAAGCGGGTACTGAACGCTGTCTTTGGAATGTCACAATCCCGAATACGAAGCTGATAATAGCCGAACCTTAAGTCAAGCTTAGAGTATACCGTCGACCCAACCAGTTGGTCGAATAAGTCGTCGATTCTTGGAATCGGATAACGGTTCTTCTCGGTCAACTTATTCAGCTCTTGATAGTCGATACATAGACGCAAGCTCCCGTCCTTCTTTTTCAGAAAGAGGACCGGTGCACTCCAAGGCGATGAACTCAGACGTACGTAGCCTTGCTCTAGCAGCTCTTGCAATTGGACCTTCAGCTCTGCCAATTCCTTTGGCGCTATCCAGTACGGTGAGCAGGCCACAGGTTTGGCACCTGGCACCAGTTCAATACAGAAATCAATCTCCCGCTGAGGCGGAGCCCCAGGGAGTTTGTTAGGAAACACGTCGGCGTACTCCGCTACAACTGGTACATCGCATAACCTGGGCTTTGGCTCTGAAGCCTCCAATAGGGTGAAGAACAACTCTGCCCCTTTTCTCATCGCCTTAACCACTTGGAGAGCAGACATCAGTGTCTTGCTCGCTCCTGGCATACCTGCGAACGTGGTTTCGTCTTCGGTGTTCTTTCCCAGAGTGATCTCCTTTGAATTGCAATCTATGCATGCTCGCTGCTCCGAGAGCCAGTCCATGCCAAAGATCACATCAAATTCAGCTAACGGTAATAACGACGCTTCCAAGTCGAAATCCTGATTTCCTATCCGCACCTTCACACGGCTCTTCCTATCAGCACTCATGCGAGACCCGTTAGGTAGCACGACCTCCAACTTTTCTTTTGCTAAGGCTGACGGCACTCCGATTCGCACCACGAAGTCCATAGACAGAAAAGAGTGCGATGCTCCCGTGTCAAATAGAGCTCTCGCCGGATAGTTGAAAATTAGGACGAAGCCTAATTGCACACAAAAAACATAAGGTCGCACAACGGGATCAATCACACATAGCTATGTAAAAGCTAACATTTAATTCATACCTGTGACGACATCAGTTTGTCGTATGGCTTCTTGCTGGCCAAGCGAATAAACTCTAGGCTGGCTCGGAATATGCTGGGAAGCAGAAGACTCCGCAGCTTTACCCCTTTCCGTATGACCCGCTGCACGAGCATAGTCCAACGCTCGGTTCTCCGGCTTCGGGGGACCACTTCTACACACATGCGCCTTGTGTCCCACCTTCCCGCAGGTGAAACATGTAATATGGCTATATGCTGTCGTAGCTCCCGACACAGTTAAGCGAGTTGGCTCCGCCGGTTTGAACTTCCTTTTGTTCCTCCTGAACTCCGACTTGGACTGAGAGGCCGGCGCATGAAACTCGGGTTTCTTTGCCATGCCATGTGCTTGTACTCTCTTCATGTCCAACTCCAGAGATCTGGCGCTTTGCACCATCACATGGAAGACAAACGTCAAAGGGCCTGCAAGGAGCTACCTCAACTCATCTCGAAGACCTTCATAAAACTTGTTCGTATTCATTTCCTCATCTTCCACCAAAAACCCCGCATAGCAGCCCAATCTAGTGAACTCGTGCAAGTACTCGTCCACCGAGCTATCGCCTTGAGTTAACTTCAAGAACTGGTTCTACAATGCAATGCATTGGGCAGAAGGAATATACCTCTGAAGAAACGACTTTGAGAACTCCACTAATGTGATCTCGGTAATCTCCTTGCCTCCAAACCTATGCACTTCCTGCTCGGCCTACCAAAGCTCTGCCTCTCCGTTGAGGAGGAAGGTGGCAAGAGTGACCATCATAGCTTCTTCTGTTGCTGTCGCCTTTAGAGTTTTTCTAACCGTTGACAGCCAGTCCTCCGCCTTCGTTGAGGATCCAGTCCCCGAAAAGGTTGGAGGATGAAAACTTAGAAAGTGCTGAAGTTGTTGATCACGTGCTCGCACAACAACTACTCGCTCTACTCGACATTCCACCCTTGGCTCCACCGCAGGTTCCATTGCGGCCACTGGTACAGGGATCTCCACCCTCTGTTCCACTACAAGTTCCACTACGACAGCTGCCACTGCGGCCACATCCGGAGTAGGCGTAGCAGGCTGTGCAAGCCTTTGAGATTGAGTGTTGATTAACGTGAGGACCGCTTCAACGATTAACCTGATCATCTCAGCTAGAGGAGTGGTCGCTGGCACCTCAGCCGACACACTACTTTCAGTGGTGTTACGGGGTCGAGACTGCCCCACAGCACTCCTAGTCACCTATAAATTATGCAAGACACAATTTAGTGACCGAAAACAAGGCAAACAACAATCATGGAACGCTCAGGTTCCACAAACAAGTATGTTTTTCCATTCCTAAGTGGACATTTTTATTAGTTTTGTCGTTTTAGGTGAGCGCACAGCCCGTGCACACCACCCCTTAAAAGGAATTCGTCCCGAATTTGCGAAACTACGAATCGACGCCCTAAGTCCGATACCAAATTGTAACACCCTTCCAGTACGAATAATATAACAGTAGGTCCGGCCGGGACCCCACGCTATACTAACCATACTAGCTAGGCGTTAAAAGGAGATATACAGAAAAGAACTACACCAGAGTATACTAAACATAAGCGGAAGCATAAAGATTTAAAATTTCTCTTAGAATAGTCCACTATCACAGGAATGAAACAATAAAGTGTAGAGTTACGGCCTTAAGGCCTTACTTTCCAAAAAGTACAAAACTCCAAAAACATACTTCGGCACGCAGGTCGGCAATACATGAAAAGCAGGAAAGAGGGTGGCCTTCGAGGGACAACACAGCAAAAGGGCCACCACCAGCTATTTCCCGCTTGGCTCACCTGCACCTGCAACAACGACCAACCAAAACGTGGCAAACAGGTAACCGGTCAGCTAAAGCTGACCAAAATTATAACGACCCCACCCCTAAAGCCGGGGTGGCGGTACTCCTTCCCTGCAGGCATATAGTATAGGCATAGATTGTCAAGGTACATTCAAACACCACATGTACAAGCAATCAACACCAACGTGGGCACGCACGGCCATACATTTCGTGCTCTGAAGGCACTCTCACGGTGTATTCTCCAAGCTACACCTAACAACTCCTTAAACGATGAGTTCGCATGAGCTTTGACCGTCAAGACTAGCTTGCCTTACGGACCAATCCCAACATCATACGGTGCACCGAGGAGCTACCTCTTCACCAATTTGGTATGGGAGCGGGTTCGGTTCAGCTTTGCCCGTGCTCAAATCGTCGGGATCAATCGTCACGACACGGGTACAGCTTCACCTCAGCCCGAATAATGAAAGGAGGTTTCACACACCCCACAACCAGTTCCCTGGGAGCTACCGCCGGCGCTAGCACTAGCACCGGGCGGTAGTGGCAGATCTCCAAATCCACCCACAACATCGGGTATTTTCTGGAGGTTACTTCCAGGACTCCCTGCAGTACTCTACTGTACACAGAACCCGCAAAATAGCGCAAATAAAACACGGAGTCTTCTCCGGCATAATTAATCACTATAGCCATCACCAATCCAGACCAACCTGTCCGGATGGGTTTCACACACAATGCCTATATCCGTACTACGATTCCGGATGCTAATGCAAGTAACCAAAGGGGATCGAAACGATCAACCCGCTGGAAAACTCACTTTTCTCCACCAATCGGTGGGGGATTTTCCATGCAAACATGCCATAAAAAGGAGGACTTCACTTGTCCAAGTAGAAAATCGTTACCCTTGTCATTTTCTTGTTCACCATGAGAATCCAAGATTCTAAGCGGATGAAAAGTACCGCACCGGACTGCTCTCTGTGGATCTGTAAATGGCTCGCGATTTGGAGCTTCGGAGCTGTGTCAATGGTGGAAGACACCTTCTTCTTCCTCCTTGGATTTCCTCTTTCTCAAGCTTGAAGAGAGATAAGACTTTAGAAATAAAGAGAATATCTCCTCTGGTCAAGGCTTAAGAAATCCCGGATTAAACCCCAGCCATCGGATCTAAGAACATAAGGATTTGACGGCCACAATTTCATATCACGAATCTGTATCGCGCGCTAGCACCGGCGCTAGTGCTAGCGCCTGCGCTAGCTTCCGTCTCGACGGCTAGCATTTGCCAACACTTAAGGATTCCGTCTCGACGGTTAGCAACCGTCGAGTTGTCTAGCGCCAGGCGGTAGCACTACCGCCTGCGCTAGCTCCCAGCAGCCCAATTCTGCTTCAAAGTTTTGGGGTGTTACATCTAGGTTAGTATTCACACTACCTAACCTAGACCTATCGTATGCCTCAACGCAAAACTGCGGAGCATCTGCGTACTCTTATTGGCTGGAGCACCAGACTTTCATGGCTAAGTGCAAATTCCACACTTGCCGAGTCAACGTATTGATGTTGGTGTGAACGACCGTCCAATACCGAAGACCCACCACCTTTATGCACATGCAAACATGTTTACCATCTATCTCCGAGCCATAAACTCCCCGGGCTAACCCGCCCATCACAATAACCTTCCGAGCCACCGGCTTGCCGGACCAGCCCGTCCGCACCAACAAGCATTACTGAGTCACAAACTCACCAGACTTTTTAGTCTGCTGCTACAACCACTGAGCCTACTGCTCGTAAGACCAAACTAACTAACCTCCCGTAACCACAGGGTGTGGGTGTGCGCATTATTATGTTAGTCTTGTACATTAACTTATCCCTATAATTTATGGTTAGTCTTGGACTTCTTGAGGATTACCCTGTAAGGGGCTCGCTACAGTACTAGGAACTATAATGGGATGACACCCCAAAGCTCCCTTTCTAAGGCATTTAATGTTATTTGTAACTACTTGTAAGAATACCCTTCTTGTCATTACACTCAAATTACCCTGAGTACTTTAGGACCCTCTAAGGGGAAAGACGATCTTTCGTCGGTCTAGGACACAACCTTACCTCTTTGCTTATCGGGTACACCCAACATATATATTCCTTTTGGTGACCTCACATCTTCTTAACCAGTCCAAGTACATCCTATACCTTCCATTCCCACCTAATGATCCTCAAATTACTCAAGTTTTACTGTTTTACTATACGCAAACCAAATGAGTTACATGAGTTGCATAAGAGGAGGTACTCCAAATATTCATCCAATTGACTCAAGATTATTACTGGGAGTCTATCATGATATTCCAAGACTAAATCCAGAGGATCATATTTTTCCTTATTTAATTTGGCATTATTATAATTTCTCCAACATTGGTCAAGTATGAAATTGAACATGAAGTGTAAGATCTTCTTATGATATGGCCCCCATTTAATTATGGAAAATCTATGATGTCAAAATAACAGTAAATAAAGAATATCACAATTTTGCAGTAAGGGGTTGACCTCTAATTATAATATTGAATAATTACCCCAAATTAGAAATTTAAGAAGGAACCACCAAAAATACTTGTTCAAAAAATACGGGAAAATTACCAGACCTTTATATAAATCAGAAAAGTCTACTGACTAAATTTCAGAATTTATAAGAACTAATTAGTCACCTAAATAAATATTCCAAGTAAACTCATACTAGGGAAAATTGTGAAGTAACCTACTGATAACTAATTCCAAAAATTATACAAAATTTCACAAAGCTCTCAAATGTTCTAAAATGTCCTACCTCCAAGTTTCATAATTTTCCAGAGGGTATTTGGCCCTCAATTATTTAATATATTCCTAAAACAAAATAGAAACCTTGTGAATGAAGTACTAATTAAACTAATCCAATAATTACAAAAAAATTACCAAAGGTCTATATCATGATTTTATGCAACCTACCAAACTTTCATCAACATCCAAGGTGATTTGAGCATGTAAATTTCTCTTACAAGAAGGTTCCCTAATATGGCTATAACCTAAATCATAGGGGATAAGTGCTCCTAAAATTCTCATAAAATTTCTTAGGGAATATTTACACCCTATGAATTTATCTACCAAGTTTCATGACCATCCTAGGATATATATGCCCCTATGTCCTTCACAAGGCTTAAAGTGCAACCCTAAGGTTAAAACTAGGGCCCTAGGGCATATCCACCCCACATCACCCCAAATTAATTATGGGGGTATCTTATGTGATCCTAATCCAATGGCCAAAGGTTCACACCACTTGGATGAGATTTGACCACCTAATTCCATCATGTACACTTTTGATCTAGTTTGACCTAGTTTGACCAAACTTGGGTTAACCAATTACCCAACCAAATCAGTCCCAATTGAGCTGAAATTTTTACCAGGGTAATATAATAACCCTAAAGAGCACCCACCAAACTTTGGAGGGGATTGGAGTTCATTAGACCCTATAATTAAATAATATATGAGTTATTAAATTATTACAAAAACCTTACAAAAATGTTCTCCTAAAATTTCCATCTTTGGATATGTTAAGGTTGTAGGTACAAATAACCTTGGTTTCAATGTTCAAGTCAATATCATTTCCCAATCAAAAGTTACTCAAGAAATGGTGGTTGTCCTACACTAGGGACCAGTCCCACCTAAATGGACATACAGGGAGCTACATATCTCCTTTTGGGCTGAAATTTATTTTCAATTAAAGTAGACTCCAAGGGCTACAACTTTGTTGTTGACCAGTTTTTCTGTAGAGTGCCCTAAGTATTTTTAATAAATTAATCTATGTACAGCAAAAAATGTGACAGAAAATACAATTCCATAAAGATTTATACTACATGATCCAGCACGAATCCTGAAGCAAATCAAATGGCAGCGGGTCATCTTCCTCCTCCAACCAAGGATGCAGATTGCCCCGACCTCTAGCCCTTTTATCTTGGTTTTCCCGGCAACCCACGCCCCTCCCCGGCCGGCCAATGCCACCACCACCTTCCTTGAGGTGTTGGCCGGCGACGGGAGGTCTTGGCCGGACGGTGGTGGCCGAAAACGGTTGTTTAGGCAATAAGAAAATATCCAAAAAATGGAGATTTTGGCAATTTACATTGGGGTCCAATTGGCCCCAATCATTGCAGAAGATGTAGATCTATCCATAGGAGAAGATGAGAAGAACCAGACCTTCTTGGAGCCTTGAAGCCTTGCCAAATCCCTTCCCTGCCATGGCCGATCCTAGGCTTTGGGTCCATTGCATCCTCCACACCAACAAGCTCAAAATCTTTAGGTGAGTGGGGGAAACTCATCCTCACAGCCTTGTGAAGCTTTTTAAAGAGCCACTTGTGGAAGGGGGAGGGGTGAAACCTCCAATTTCACCATTAATGGCAATTAAGAATTTTGGGCCAAAACTGAAATTTCATTAAATCAGCCCTTGGGTGGTCGGCCATGGCTATGAAACTCCTCAAAACTGATGAGGGAGAAGGTACAAAGCCATTGGAGATGAAGAGGGGAGTCCATTGGCCTCCCATTGCCATTAATGGCCTTCTCTCTCCTTTCTCTCTCTTCAAAATTGGGGAATTGCACTTTCTCTCTCCTACTCATAATTTCCAGAAATTATCTCCCCTTTAGTAGATATCAGGCCCATGAAGCTATTGGGTCACTCCAATTGGGTCTAGCCCAAGTGGATTGGGCTTGATTAGGTTAAAATATGTCATTTTGACCCAAATTTAGGGTGGAGTTGACTTTGGTCAATTTGACCATTTGAGTTGACCCCCATGGGTGGCTTAAGACCCATTGGCCTCCCTTAAGGGTTAGGAAGGTCTAGGTAGGGTCAATTTGGCAAAGTGGAGGCCAATTGACCCACAATAGGGCATTTTGACCAAAATAGGGCTAGAGTTGACTTTGGTCTAATTGGCCAAATTGGTGGAGGCCAATTGACCATAAGGGCAGGGTCAAGGTCAATTTGGCATAGTGGAGGCCAATTGACCATAATTAGGCTACTTTGACCAATTTAATGTTAAGGTTGACTTAGGTCAACTTGACCACTTTGGTTGACCCCAATGGGTCCTTAGTACTCTAAAGGGACTCTTAAAGGGTTAGGTATGCTATGGTGGGGTCAAAGGGTCAAGGTGAGTCCCTTAATTCCAACCCTATGCTTATTAATTGGAAATTGGTATTTGCAGACCAAGGTGATTTTCTCCTTCCTTCCTAAAATTTTATGCTCCCTTTGTGTTTCCTATCGTTTTGTCATGCCCTAGTCATGACAAAACCATCCTAGGGGTCTAGTTGTTTGGGGGATGTTACAAATTATGTGAGTGCTTTAGAATACACGTCAATAATAATACAAGAATCTTAAATGAGAGGAAATAGACAAAAATTATAAATCATTTGCTTGGAGGGAATGCGAGACTCTTCCTCTGATTCAAAGGGGTGCCCATCTTGGTCCACAAGCTTATCCTTTTCCTCCATAGCTGCTTCCATGATAGGAGAGGAGATGTCACCTTCTCCTAGTCGTGACTTCAACCGGGGTTGTTCACCTCAACAGAAAGGGATTCGGACTCCTACAAAGGATCCTTGCAAATGCCTCCTAACACCTTTAAGAAGTTTGGGGAGGTAAGATATGACTAGGGTTCAAAACCTTGATCTTTCTGGGTGAAAAATAAAGAAGACGATGCTTCCCTCGGTCGAACTCCCGCTGAAATCGCAAGCTATGGTAATATAGTAAAATAGGATGCATGCGCGTGTGACACAAAGCGCATGCGCATGCAGCACAAAGTGCATGCGCGTGCGGCACAAAGAGGATGCACTTGCATGGGATTAATAGATGCAGCAAACATGCGCATCCATATCGTGCATGTGCATTTGCACGCGCACACACGCGCATGCATAAATTATGCACACATAAACTCAGATTCACCCAAACAGCGTGAAAAGCATAGAATGACCGCGCATTCACAAATGCACGTGTGTGCATGCATCTGCAAAAAGAGTGTACGTGCTTGCAAAAATAATGCATGCATAAACTCAATGGACAGAAAACATGACAACTAGGGGAGAAAGAGGCGCATGCGCGTGTGGAAATTCTGTATTGGCGTGCGTGAGCTAATTTTAACATAACATCCCCTAAATTGCATGAAAATCCACACCTGTATAAGAAATCATCCACACTGTCCAGAAATACAAATAAACTTAATATAAGCATTAAACAAACATTTCTAGCATCTGAATGGATGAAAACACTAAGAAAAACATGGTGAAAATACTATAAGAAAAGCACGTATAAGTTGCATGCATAATTGTATAGTAGGCTCCTTTATTTAATGCTCAATATATAGATATGGTTGATGATTGTGACACTAGACTAGAGCTTGATATGCATGTTAATATGTTTTTCATATGAATATGATATGCTGACTTGTAATGTCATGTGGTTCCCCAGGGTCTGCTAGGATGACCAGGATGGTGGGGTTGTTATATGGTTTATGACTAGATCCTAGTTGACCCTCGTTTACCCTTCATTTTGATTTGGTTGCATGGCAAAGTTTCAATGCAGGAGTGCGCTAGACGGCTATAAAATACAAGCCTCAGCAAGTGCTTTCCCCTTCTCCTGTTTGATGTATTTTCCTTTGCATGATGTTTCGGCCTCTATAAGAGTATTGCTCTCTCTCTCTTCTTAAACATTCCTTCACATTCTTCACCTTAGCTTCATCATCAAGTGGATTTTTAGAAATAACAAAATATTTTACAATATGTTTGAGGAAGGAAAAAAAATACTCAAAGCAATTATCTCCTCTCCCAATGTGGTAACCGGTACCCATATAGGGTCAAGATTGGTGTATAGGTTTTATACCATTAAATGTGAATCAATCTTGACTCTATAAATCAATATTCTCCCTGTGTGGGTTGCATTTATCTGTGTACTACATGGGGTAGGGAGGAGGAGGAGGAGGGTTCCCTTAACTTATGCAGGTTCCAGTTACTCAGACTACACAATGTTAATCTGCTCACACAACGTGTGCTTGGAGAATCTACTTTCTATAGCCAATGAGAATGTTCCAGGATCCATTCATATGGCGTATGCGAGATTATTTTCATGGTGTGTGCCTATTACATGTCCAGAGTATGTAGTGAGTGTCTAGGAAATGTACACCTTGAAATCTCTAGAACTATAATAGGACGGGTTACACCCAACGAGACTCTGCAGGTTCAAGCATGCTCTTTAGGCAGTTGTCATGTGATTAGCTTGTTTAACCCTTAGAACTCCTGAAAATGAGTCTCACATCATGCCTCAGCTCTGTATACACCTTCCTAAAGGAAGGGTAAATAGGGTGTTACACTGGCTTAATTGATTATGCTTAGTGGTGCACCATTTTTCATATAAAGTTTTTGTGTAAATTATTAAATTGTTAGTGAAGCTATTTTTATAAAAAGAATCGCCATATTTTAGTTTAGTCGCACTCTTTTTTAGGACTTCAATTATTTATTTAGAAATGTAATCTAACATGGTAAGTGTAAGACCCCCTCAAAAATTATGCACGATAAGGGGGATCTTATCACACACCACCGCTAATATGCAAAAAGAATGGAATAATAAAAGAGTAGAGATATGAACGTCTCCACCCTCTCCCGTTATTCTCTACTAACACTACAAACTAATGATATTGTTAAGAGAATAACTATCATAACACAAATTGAGTACGTTATAAGCAGTAATGGAAGATATACTAGCGGAAGACTCACAATCACGTAGTAGATCATAGAAATATACAAGTAATATGAGAAGAACGAAAGAAACCAGAATAACAGCACGATGGCCTCAAAGTCCAAGTACAACAGTCTATAGAAATTATAAGGGCTCACAAGTAAACATGTCAAGCCGGATAAATAATAATATACAAAATGATATAAATCTATAAACCTACTGAGCTAACTATATGACTGATGATGTTGCTAAGGGTAGCAACGATCCTTTGCATGTCTTCTATGTCCATGTCATGTCCACGTCATAGCTTCAGGAACACCTGGGGGTGTCAACCGATAGTGAGTGTTAGCAATACTATACATATTTGCTAAGTGGGTTCCGCCTCTCCCCCTGAGCCACCAATATGTTCAAGAGAGGCAATAAACTGTCATGCAATAAGTGTCAACATAGTGATATATATATGCCGCATGATACAATATGAAGAATTACATATTTAAAGAACTGCAGTTTAGACTATAAATGAGTGCGGTAATAATGAACATTAAGTAAATACAACATTATTTCTATTCTAACAATGTCCACAATGCACGCACTCTCATATGCACATTAACTAATATAAGTAAAGAGTGATTATTTAAATAACCAATCATATAAAGATGCGCATACGAGTTTATACGATTGGGATCATGCATAATCTAAACTACACTATCAAATACAATGCTTCTATACGTATACCATTAGAACCAAAGCAAGCTAATCAAGCATATCCTCATTAGAGGAGTGTGACAACTTATAACCAAAATGACTCATTGGAATAACACTATGTCAATACATATTTCACTATCATTGCATCTAAGCATGCGCGCGCGAACACATACACACACACACACACTATGTTTACATAGATTTATCATGCATGGTGTCGAGACACAAGAACCTGATTGCAATTGAGTGCAAACTAACGACTAAGATCACTTATTCATGTTGGAATATTATGATCTATAAGTAATCGAGGGATTAGTCTTGCTGTCAACATAATTCGATGCTATAAGGCCATACATAAGGACTTACAGAAATTGGAGTGATTGATCGTGTTGATTAATGAAACCAAAATCTAAATATGTATATTTGATATACATTGTATGGTATTAAAGACACATGCCCACGGCACATGCTCGTGCGTCAAGGTTGTGTGGATCCAAAATGAAAGGATAACGATGGACAATGGTTATGGAGAAAAAGGCATGACTTTTGAAGTCACACGCTCGTGTGTCATGGGTGTGTGGGTAGTTATGCATCCTAGACCCACTTAGAGGCAGTTTTGCAAGAACCAACTTGGCTTTTGGGACACACGCCCGAAACACACGGTCGTGTGCACCTAACTTTGCGTATGGGCTCACGCTTATAAATAGACCAACTTATCATAAAGAACACTTGTCGAATTCGGAGTTCTTAATACTATAAAGCCACAAAGAATGCATCTCTCCAAATCATAACTAGCATTTTGTAGGAGAGAAAAATGATCATCTTCCAGCCAGAAGTTCGTTGGACGGACTGTGAGGTGTTTTTCAGCATTTGTGTGGATACCTCTAGATACGCGGATATTATTCTGTGTTTGGATTCAAATGCCAATCATTCTTCTCAAAATCTGATTTCGCCACAAGTGTAATAATAGTTTCTTGATTTGTTATGTTTTGCATGGATATTATCGAGGGCTTCCAATATTTATGTTGCACATTTGATGCCCTTGAAACACAATAGTGGTATTAGAGTTGGCTGCAAAATCTCTGTTAGAAAATTTTCCCTCCCTTTTGTAGTAAACATCTATTTCTATATAGTTTCATTCATTCTTATACAGATAGGAGAGCTTATCTATTTTCTAAGAGAAGATGAATTTGAAATACATGTGTGTGTATATATTATTATTTAGAATGGTTCTGAAATGTTGGATTTAGGCTCCGTTTGGCAGCGCAAATCCACGCCGGTCGCATAGACGAAACTGCCCCTCCTTGGTTTCTGCGTGTTTGGCGGGGCCGCAGTCAGGCGGTGAAGCTCTGCCCTGCCGCACGAAACCCACAGATTGATGCAGATTTCTGCTGCGCCGTGATTTCCGCGGTAGCAGTTTCTACGGTAGCGGTCCAGCAGTGTGAAAGAAATCCGTGCCCACCTGACCGTTGCGCCAAACTAAGCCTTAGATCTAGAACATCAAATGTTGATGAATTTTTTGAATGAAAATTACAGTGGATTTTGTTTAAGTTTCGGGGTGCTGCCCTAAACCCCGCACGGGCTTTTCCCCAAAGACCCTACTATGGGTGCAACCCCTTGGAACCCTGCGAGGAGCGCCTTATATTTTGATGTAGATTTTAAATATATATGGGATGTATCTGCAATGTGAATGTTGCAATTTTTTATTATCTTGTTTAAATGGTTTAAATGAGCCTTCAATTAAACATTAATCACATATATTATATTTAAATAGTTTAAATAAGTGCATGGTTAAATGTTAATCATCTATTTAGTTTTAAAAGGTTTAAACATGATCATATTTCTTGACAAATCCTTTAATGAATATTAAGTATTTTGATACATTCTGATAGATGACACTCTTCCTGCTTTGATCGATATGGTGTGGGCCTACCAAATTAAGGTGCATCAATCTATCTTAGCAGGGTGCGATGGGATAATTGTGATATCTAGTTGTCGACATTGAGTCTAACTTAACTTGGTGACCTCAAAGGTTAAGTACCTAGAGGCATAGCGTTGGCATGAACCATAAGATGGATGCGGATAATGATTATTCACCAACCATATAAGAGTTACATGATGTTGCAATTGAAAAAAATTGTCTACCTAAATAATGACGTTATGGGTGATCAACCAAACCTGACTCATGATGTTGGTAAAACTACTTGCTTAAACTCTCCAAATTAATATAAAGGATTATTAAGTTGAAAAAAATGATGGGAGTATTATAATAAAAGACCTTATTAAAATAAAATATATTTTGAATTATATTACTAATACAAATTTGCATATTTTTGTAGAATTTTCATGACAAGTAATACTCATCACAACTTGTCCCTGTAATCGGTCCTTGGGAAGGACAAACTCAATGGGACAAACTTCTTGGACTGGTACGGGAATTTGAAGATTGTCGTCAAACATGAGTGTAAGATCTATGTCTTAGAGGAAGATCACTAAAGAGCCACTCAGATCTGTTGGAACATACATTACACATCTCTTGGTTTAAGAATAACAAATCATAATATGTATTTGATTATGCTTGTATTGTGCTTATAGTGTTCAGGAACGATAAGTATAATACCCACATGAGTGCGATATGGAAATGCAATGCAAAATAAAGACGTGCTCTAAATTGAGAGCTACCGCCGAGCGGTAGCACCTACCACTAGTGGTAGTTTTGAAGACTGGGCGATAGCTGGCAAAGTGCATTTGAACACAATACATCTTTAGCAAGTCTTATCGAGGCGCGCTAAAGCTAACGCTCACCTATAACTTATGGAAATCCTGGCAATCAGCAGTTGAATTGAGGAACGAAATGGAGCAAGAAATCAACGGAGCAGTGTATATGGAGCTAATGTGGCGTGGTATCACTAGCGAGTCACGATTGATGTTGCTTTAAATGAGAATGCCTAAAATGAAGAAAAATACCTATCATGTCTTCCTCGATCCATGTGCCTCATAGTTTACATATAGGTTATGGCAAGGCGGTAGCATTACCACCGGCGGTAGCTTGTTGTCTATATTTAAAGGTCGGTTCGCTCCCTCCAATCGATCAATAATTGAGAGGAGAATATTGCACCACCGCCATGCGATCTGGAAATGCAATGCAGAATAAATACGTGCTCTGAATTGAGAGCTACCACCGGGCGGTAGCATTGAAGACAGAGGGACAGCTAGTAAAGTGCATTTGTATGCAAAGTTTGGCGGGAGCAAGTCCATCTTTACCAAGTCTTACTGCGGCACACAAAAGCTAACAAACGGCGATAACTTATGGTAAGCCTGACAATCAGCAACTTAATTGAGGAGCGAAATGGAGAAAGAAATCTTCAAAGCAGCGTATATGGAGCTAACGCAGCGCGATATCACTAGCGAGGCATGGTAGGTGTTGCTTAAAATGAGAATGCCTAAAATGAAGAAAAATACCTACCATGTCTGCCTCGATCTGTATGCCTCATAGTTTCCATATAGTTTACCGTGGGGCGGTAGCACTATCGCCGGTGGTAGCTCGTTGTCTCTATTTAAAGGTCGGTTTGCTCCCTCAAATCGATCAACAATTGAGAGGCGAATGTTGCACCAACACTCTGAATTTCCAAAGCCTTATCTCAGATCTCTGTAGCAACTCCATTGGGCTATTTTAAAGATCAAAATCTAATTTCGCCAATCATTCTTCTCAAAATCTGATTTCGCCACAAGTGTAATAATAGTTTCTTGATTTGTTATGTTTTGCATGGATATTATCGAGGGCTTCCAATATTTATGTTGCACATTTGATGCCCTTGAAACCCAATAGTGGTATTAGAGTTGGCTGCAAAACCTCTGTTAGAAAATTTTCCCTCCCTTTTATAGTAAACATCTATTTCTATATAGTTTCATTCGTTCTTATACAGATAGGAGAGATTGTCTATTTTCTAAGAGAAGATGAATTTGAAATATATGTGTGTGTATATATTATTATTTAGAATGGTTCTGAAATGTTGGATTTAGGCTCCGTTTGGCAGCGCAAATCAGCGCCGGTCGCGTAGACGAAACTGCCACTCCTTGGTTTTCGCGTGTTTGGCGGGGCCGCAGTCAGGCGGTGAGGCTCTGCCCTGCCGCACGAAACCCGCAGATTTATGCGGATTTCTTCTGCGCCGTGATTTCCGCGGTAGCAGTTTCCACGGTAACGGTCCAGCGGTGTGAATGAAATCCGTGCCCACCTGACCGCTGCGCCAAACTAAGCCTTAGATCTAGAACATCAAATGTTGATGAATTTTATGAATGAAAATTACAGTGGATTTTGTTTAAGTTTCGGGGTGCTGGCCTAAACCCCTCAAGGGCTTTTCCCCAAAGACCCTACTATGGGTGCATCCCCTTGGAACCCTGCGAGGAGCGCCTTATATTTTGATGTAGATTTTATATATATATGGGATGTATCTGCAATGTGAATGTTGCAATTTTTTATTATCTTGTTTAAATGGTTTAAATGAGCCTTCAATTAAACATTAATCACATATATTATATTTAAATAGTTTAAATAAGTGCATGATTAAATGTTAATCATCCATTTTGTTTTAAAAGGTTTAAACATGATCATATTTCTTGAAAAATCCTTTAATGAATATTAAGTATTTTGATACATTCTGATAGATGACACTCTTCCTGCTTTTATCGATATGGTGTGGTCCTACCAAATTAAGGTGCATCAATCTATCTTAGCAGGGTGCGATGGGATAATTGTGATATCCAGTTGTCGACATTGAGTCTAACTTAACTTGATGACCTCAAAGGTTGAGTACCTAGAGGCATAGCATTGGCATGCACCATAAGATGGATGCGGCTAATGATTATTCACCAACCATATAAGAGTTACATGATGTTGCAATTGAAAAAAATTGTCTACCTAAATAACTACGTTATGGGTGATCAGCCAAACCTGACTCATGATGTTGGTAAAACTACTTGCTTAAACTCTCCAAATTAATATAAAGGATTATTAATTTGAAAAAAATGATGGGAGTATTATAATAAAAGACCTTATTAAAATAAAATATATTTTGAATTATATTACTAATACAAATTTGCATATTTTTGTAGAATTTTCATGACAAGTAATACACATCACAATTTGTCCCTGTAATCGGTCCTTGGGAAGGACAAACTCAATGGGACAAACTTCTTGGACTGGTACGGGAATTTGAAGATTGTCGTCAAACATGAGTGTAAGATCTAAGTCTTAGAGGAAGATCACTAAAGAGCCACTCAGATCTATTGGAACATACATTACACATCTCTTGGTTTAAGAATAACAAATCATAATATGTATTTGATTATGCTTGTCTTGTGCATATAGTGTGCAAGAACGATAGGTACAATACCCACATGAGTGCGATATGGAAATGCAATGCAAAATAAATACGTGATCTAAATTGAGAGCTACCGCCGAGCGGTAGCACCTACCACTAGTGGTAGTGTTGAAGACTGAGCGATAGCTGGCAAAGTGCATTTGAACGCAGTACATCTTTAGCAAGTCTTATCGAGGCGCGCTAAAGCTAACGCTCGCCTATAACTTATGGAAATCCTGGCAATCAACAGTTGAATTGAGGAACAAAATGGAGCAAGAAATCAACGGAGCAGTGTAGATGGAGCTAATGTGGCGTGGTATCACTAGTGAGTCGCGGTTGGTGTTGCTTTAAATGAGAATGCCTAAAATGAAGAAAAACACCTATCATGTCTGCCTGGATCCATGTGCCTCATAGTTTTCATATAGGTTATGGCAAGGCGGTAGCATTACCATCGGCGGTAGCTTGTTGTCTATATTTAAAGGTCGATTCACTCCCTCCAATCGATCAACAATTGAGAGGAGAATATTGCACCACTGCCATGCGATCTGGAAATGCAATGCAGAATAAATACGTGCTCTGAATTGAGAGCTACCACCGGGCGGTAGCGTTGAAGACAGAGGGACAGCTAGTAAAGTGCATTTGAATGCAAAGTTTGGCGGGAGCAAGTCCATCTTTACCAAGTCTTATTGCGGCACACTAAAGCTAACAAACAGCGATAACTTATGGTAAGCCTGACAATCAGCAACTTAATTGAGGAGCGAAATGGAGAAAGAAATCTACAAAGCAGCTTATATGGAGCTAACGCAGCGCGATATCACTAGCGAGGCATGGTAGGTGTTGCTTAAAATGTGAATGCTGAAAATGAAAAAAAAATACCTACCACGTCTGCCTCGATCTGTATGCCTCACAGTTTCCATATAGTTTACTGTGGGGCGGTAGCACTATCGTCGGTGGTAGCTCGTTGTCTCTTTTTAAAGGTCGGTTTGCTCCTTCCAATCGATCAACAATTGAGAGGTGAATGTTGCACCAATACTCTGAATTTCCAACGCCTTATCTCAGATCTCTGTAGCAACTCCATTAGGCTATTTTAAAGATCAAATGGAGAACTCGAAGGGGAAGCGCATCAACGATAATTCTATGTGAAGGACACACATCAACTAGATGATTCTGCTTGTGCCTTCATCTTCAACTTCAGAAGTTCTTTTATTTTGGTTACTCTCTTTTTGTAACGGTAGTGGAATTCGCCCGTGTTGGCGAATAGGTCAGTGTGAGGCTTAGGGAAGAAAATTTTCCTTGTGTGTGAGGCGGCTAGATCTAGGGAGTAGGTCTAGGGGGAGACTTGAAGCTTATCTAGGGAGATATAGGCTAGTGGGAACTGGTCCTTGGGAGAAGGGTCGGTATAGAAAACCTAAATGAGTTTTACATTTACCACCTTGATTTCTAATGTTATAGGAATTAATCTCTTTGTAATCATTCATCTTTATGAAATATAAGGAAAGTTTCTTTAGTGTTCATCCAATCATATTGAGATTCATAAGTTTCAATCTCTGCGAGTTAACGCCATGTGATAGCCTTTACCGCCGACAGTAGTAAACAGAGATTGAACTCCGCCTTTATCATCATACTAAAAGAATTCTTCTATACTATCATCTATGAACAGATAAAATAAAGTTCTTTATTTTATACTCTAAAATATTCTAAGTAAAACATTTTCATGCAAAGTTTTTCAAGTAAACTATAAATTTCTTAAAACCCTTATTCACCCCCCCCCCCCCCCACCTCTACGAGCGCTAGTAGATCCAACAAGTGGTATCAAAGGTAGGTTCTGTTGGAACATGCGCTCTGCATCTCTTGCTTTGAGAATAACAAATACTGTGATGTATTTGATCTAGTATTTTTTGTGTTTATAGTGTGCAAGTTGTACAAGTACTAGCATATATTGAACAAGAAAATATGAAGGATGTCGTAGCTCATCTCAGTGGGCTACCGCGACGTGGTACCTTCTATCGATGGCGGTAGCACGCGAATATCGTAGGTCAACGGGCAAGGTGTTTTGATCGCACAGAATGGCGGGACAAATGCATCTTTAGCAAGTTCTTACCGCAGGGAAGAAATACTACCGCCTTATAGTAACATAAGGAAAGGTCGTCAATCACCAACTAATCCGAGAGCCAAAAGGAAAAGGAGATCAATGGCAGATCGTAATCAATGCTAACGCGGTGCGCTATCCACTACCGCATGGCAGTAGCGATCGTGCCTAAAATGGCGGGGCACAACTTCCATATCTTCCACGATCTATGTGTCGCACACTTACCATATTGAGGTACCACGGGGCGGTAACATTACCGCCGGCGGTTTCTCTGAGTCTATTTAAAGAGCGGCTCCTCTCCTTCTATGAAAATGATTCCTCATCCTCCAAAGCCACAATTCTAAATTATTTGAGAGAGGATCATCTCCAGAGATTAAGAGAACTCCTTTGGGCGAGCAAGAAGATCGAAAGGATATTTTGAAGGGAAGTGCTACCACGCATATTCAACACGTAGGACGAACGCATCAAGAACATTGATTCCTAAATCGCCTTCGTCTTCACCTTCAGAGATTTTGGGGAGATTTCTCTTACATATTTTATATTTTGTAATCACCTTTGTTTTATCTTTTTGTAACGGGAGTGGAGAAATTGTTCGGGTAGAACGTCGGATTCAAGGAAGGATTCTGTATGAAATTTTCCATGGTGGTTGGTGACTAAGTCTTGTGAAACTTAGGGGGAATTCACCACATGTGGTGGCGACTAGATTTAGGTTAGATCTATATGTGGTTTGAGGCCTTATCTGGGAAAGATAGGTGTATTTTTCTACTCGTCTTGATTTCAAGCATCATTGAAATCAAACATTTTTGTGTTCAATTTCTAAGGAAATATAATCATGTTTCTCTGTCTCATTATCTTGATTTTATTTCCATGCACTAAAATGTTTTGAATAGTATTCTTCAAAAGCTTTAAACAAAAAATATATTGGAAGGTTCATTTTTGTAAGAAAGAAACTCTTGAATTCAATATCTGTGAGCTAGCACCCGACGGTAACACTTACCGTTGGCGGTAGTGACAAAATATTGAATTTCAACATTTTCTAAAATTATTCTTCAATATAATCTTTTCTAAATTATTAAAATAAATTTTTCTATAAAATATTCAGAAACTTCTCTGATCATCAACAATATTTTTATTAGGACTTAAATGCCATAAAGCCCTTATTCACTCCCACCCCCCCCCCCCCCCTAAAGGCACCTAAAGATCCAACAAGTGGTATCAGAGCTAGGTTATTCCAAAATGGCTTCACAATCGGGAATAATGGTGCTTCATATCTCGCATCCACTAGAGGGAAAAATCTTTATATATATGAAAAATCATTATCATCACCTTTATTTATGGGTGAAAATTACAAAGGGTGGAAAATTCTAATGGAAAATTTTCATAAATCTTTCATTATAGAAGTTTGGAATATTACTATTAAAAAACCCCCAAGCATACTAAATAGAAATGAAATGGTTTTAAATGCTAAATTAATAAATATTTATTTTGTGCGCTAGATCAAAACATTTTTAAACTCATTTATACGCTTTCTACTGGTTATGAAATTTGAAGTTATCTTGAACAAACTTATGATTCTCCATCTATAGGTATGGAACAAGTATGAGAATTGAAGAATATGCATATGTATTCAAGAAATCCCCTACTTGATGAATCCATAGAGTGTACATCAAGCAGAAGAGAAGATGGAAACTCATCTATTGAAGAGGAAAACCAAGAAGATGTCAAAGGAGTTGGAACATGGTCTTCCACATCTCCTAGGTTTGAGAATAACAAATCCTATGTGTATTTGATCTTGTGTGTTTAAGTGTGCAGGAAATCAAAGTCCACATGACTCAAGGATGGTTGCCCCTAATTTTGAGCCAGCAATTCCAAGTCTCCCACTAGCGCCGGCGGTAGCACTTAGCGCCTGGCGCTAGCAATGATAGTGCAATTCCGGGAGCACATATAGAATGAGATAGTGCCTGGCGGTAGCCGATAGCCCAGGCGGTAGCGACGCACACAGTTGGCAAGGAGGAATTGTTTTCTCGGATTGAAGATTCTGCCGCGCAAAACATGTCCTAATATGGGATGTCGCCGGCGGTAGCGCTAGCGCAGGCGCTAGCGCTGAGGCTATAAAAAGGACTCCTCTCCTCTCGTTTCAGACACATCAGAGAGATATCATAGAGAGATAGAGTGCTAGAATTCCAGAGGCTATCTTGGCCGAAAGTTGAAGTCCTACCAAAGTTCTGCACACTTCTGATGGAGAATCTGATCACGCCGGATCCAAACAAAGTCCGCCTCTACAATGCTTATTCTACAGCGGATCTTCGCCTCCGTCTTCAGAAGGGAGTTTTTACTTATCTTCATTTCATATTTTTCTTGTAAACGGTTAGTGAAATCGCCTCGTGTTGGCGACTAGGTCTGGTAGGACTTAGGGGGAAACTCGCCTCGTGTTGGCGACTAGATCTAGGCTAGGTCTAGGGGGTGCTCGAGGCCACATCCGGGGAAGGGTTGGCTAGAGCGGCTTGAGGCCGAATCCGGGGACGATAGGCTAGGGCCACCGGTTCGTGGGGATGTGAGTCGGGATAGAAAACAAAAAGAGTTTATTATTCATCGCCACTGATTTCTAGCGTCATAGAAGTCAACTTTTGTAAAACCGTATTTAATATTAATAAAGCATGTCTCTACTTTTTTCAATTATTTTATTTGACTTTCTATTGTCTTAATCTTGCAAACTTTTGAAAATATCACTAAAGTTTTTGAAAACCCTTATTCACCCCCCCCCCCCCCCTCTCTAAGGGCGCCTACCGATCCAACAAGTGGTATCAGAGCTAGATTATTCCAATCGGCTTAACAACCGGGAATAATGGCGTCTCATGATCTCGCTTTTCCTGAGGGTCAAGGGGTTAGTCGACCACCTCTCTTTACTGGGTCAGATTTTAACTACTGGAAAAATCGAATGATGTGTTTTCTTATGACCATGGATGTAGAAGTATGGAACATGGTAGAAGTTCGGTACTCTCTGCCTACAACTGTAGTAGGAGAGGCGACATTAGCAAAACTTAAAGATAAATGGGATGACAACGATAAACTAAGGTGTAAAAATAATGCTAAAGCAATGAACGCTTTATATTGCGCTTTAAATAGGACTGAGTTTAATAGAATTTCTGCATGTACAACTGCTTATGATATTTGGAATCAATTGGAAGTTACTCATGAAGGTACATCGCAGGTGAAAGATGCAAAGCTATTCCAACTGAAATCTGAATATGAAAAATTCAGGATGGATACCGAAGAGGACATTAACTCGATGTACACCTGCTTCATCAAGATTGTCAACCCATCAAAGGCACTTGGAAAGACCTACTCAGACGGGGACTTGGTGAGGAAAATTCTTCGCTCCTTACCTCCAAGGTTCAATCCAAAGGTGACAGCCATCTCGGAGTCGCACAACTTAAGAACGCTCCAGATCGAGAACCTTATTGGGAATCTTAAAACCCATGAGGTAGAACTCCAGATTCAACACGATGAATACAACAAAGATCCAAAGAAAAAGGCGCTAGCACTAAAGTCAAAAAAAGGAGACCATCGAAGATGATGATGAAGATGAAGAAGGTCTCCTGGTGAAGAACTTCAGGAAGTTCATCAGGAACCCGGAAAGAAGGAACACATTCCGCAAATACTTCCAAAAGGATACTCGACGAAAGGGATCTTCCTCTTCATCAAGGAAAGAAAAAGGAAGCGAAGATGAAGAAGAAAGACCACCACCAGAGTGCTACCACTGCAGAAAGACCGGGCACATTCGGAGCCAGTGCCCAAAGTATCAAAAGGAGCAAAAAGAACAACACAAAGCAGAAGAGAAGAAGAAAGTACTAAAAGCCGCAACTTGGGATGATTCTTCCTCTGAAGAATCAAACGAGTCTGAGTCAAGTAGCGAGGAGGAAGCAAACTTATGCTTAATGGCGAAGAGCAACGATGACGACACCAGTGTTCTTAGCGACACTGAGGTAATTCCTCCTACTTTCGAAGAACTCTATGATGAATTTGTTTTAACTTGCAAATCCTATGATCAAAGTATAAAAGATAATATTATATTAAATCGTGAAAATGAATCTATTATCAAAGAAAATCATAAACTCACAAAAAGGTGAATTCCCTTGAAAAAAGAAAGGTTTCATGTCAAGAGTGTGAGCACTCTTTATTTTTGGCAAAAGAACTTGAAGTTTCTCTTTCTAAAGCCCTCTCACAAAACAAAACTATTGCAAAAGAAAAGGGGGACTTAGAGAGAAAATTAAAAACCTCTCTTTTACAAATTCAAAATAACAAAAAGGGATTTGAAAACAAATGCGTTATGATTGTACAAGAAAATACTTTTCTTAAAAAACAAAATCATGACCTCAATATAGCCATTAAAAAATTCGGGATTGGTCAAAAATCCCTGGATATGATTTTGGGAAACCAATGTTATGGTTCTGCAAAATTTGGAGTCGGATATAAAAGTGAACCCTACCGCCCAGCGCTAGCCACTAACGTCGGCGGTAGCTCAAGTGTTAAAAAATCTTTTGCTTTTTCTAATATGCAAGCATCACCCAACAAGAGCAACGTAGAAACTCAGAAAAGGGTCTCAACTCCCATTATTTCGTGTGCTAATTGTCTTAAGTTTGGACACACATCTAGCTCTTGCAGGAATATAAAACAACGTTCTTTAAAACAAATCTGGGTACCTAAGAAATCCATTTACTCTATGGGTGGTACCTCTTGGGTATCTGGATCTTTACTCTCATCTTCTCTCTAGATTTGCAGGAAGGCTAAGGAAACAGAGGATGTGTGGTACTTGGACTCAGGCTGCTCCAAGCGCATGACGGGCAACAAAGCAAAATTCCTTAGCCTAGAAAAGAAGAAAGGAGGGATCGTAACGTTTGGTGATAACGGTAAAGGAAGGATCATAGGAGTTGGTATTGTGGGTAACGAATCTTTTCTTATCTCAAATGTTCTTTATGTTAAAGGTTTGAAACATAACTTAATATCTATAAGTCAACTATGTGATAAAGGATTAGACGTATTATTTGAATCATCCACTAATCTTTGCAAAATAGTTAATCCTAAAACAAAAGATGTGTTACTAACTGCACCTAGAATTCACAATGTTTACATAGTTTCGTTTCATGATCTTTCCAAATAATCTATAAAATGTTTTATAACCAAAAATGATGAATTAGAACTATGGCATAGACGTTTAGGTCATGCTAGTACAAAGCTCATTTTAAAACTAGCAAAAAGGGAATTGATTAGAGGATTGCCTAAGTTGAATGGAATTTAATCTTCATTATGTTCACCATGCCAAAAAGGAAAATTTACAAAATCATCTTTTAAAAGCAAAAACAAAATTTCCACTTCAAAACCATTACAACTAATTCATATGGATCTCTTTGGTCCCGTTAACACCGCAAGTCTTGGTGGTAAAATATACACCTTCATTCTAATAGATGATTTCTCAAGATATTGCTAGACCTTATTTCTCTCTTCCAAATCTGATGCGTTTTGCGAATTCTCAAAATTATGTACTCATATTCAAAATGAACTAGATTTAAAAATAAAGTGCATTCGCTCAGATCATGGAGGTGAATTTGAAAATGAAAATTTTAAATCTTTTTGTGAAATGTTAGGTATTAAGCATGAGTTCTCTGCTCCACGCACACCTCAACAAAACGGTGTTGTAGAACGGAAAAATAGGACAATCCAAGAACTAGCACGCACCATGTTATCTGAATATAAATTACCTAAGTCGTTTTGGGCCGAAGCCGTAAGCACATCATGCTATGTAATGAATAGAGTTATGCTTCGCCCATCACTAAATCTCACACCATATGAACTATATTTTCAAAATAAACCTAATGTATCATATTTTAAAGTATTTGGATGTAAATGTTTTATTCTTAATACGAAAGATTCTTTAGGAAAATTTGATGAGAAATGTGTGAAGGAATATTCCTTGGATATTCTTCAACCAGTAAAGCCTATAGAATATTTAATAAAAGATCAAGTAAGGTTGAAGATTCTATTAATGTTAAATTTGATGAGTTTATTCCATGTGCAGTGAATCCTTCTACAGGTACAGATGATGAACCTTTGCCATCTTTGGAGAACGACGAAGAAGAACCGTCCAAAGAAGAGGAGGAGAAGTCAAATGAAGTTGAATATGTACCTCCAAGTGTGTTGAACTTCTCAAAAAATCATCCAAAAGAGCTAGTCATTGGGGAACCTTCTACTGGGGTAAGAACTCGATCCTCTCTTCATGAAACGTTTTCAAATATTTGTTTTGTTTCCGAAATCGAACCTAAAAACGTTTCCACCGCTTTAAATGACAAATTTTGGTTCTTGGCTATGAATGAAGAGTTAGGACAATTTGAAAGAAATAAAGTTTGGAATCTAGTAGAAAGACCATCTAATCATACAATTATTGGCGTAAAATGGATCTTTAAAAATAAATTAGATGGTGAATCTAGGATTATAAGAAATAAAGCACGCTTAGTTGCTCAAGGTTATTCTCAAATTGAGGGGGTAGATTTTGAAGAAACTTTTGCACCCGTTGCTCGCTTAGAATCTATACGAATATTTTTGGCATTTGCGAGTTCTAAACGAATAAAATAATTTCAAATGGATGTTAAAAGTGCCTTTTTAAATGGGTTTATATAAGAAGAAGTTTATGTAGAACAACCCCCCGGTTTCATAAATGAAAAATTCTCTAATCATGTTTACAAATTAGAAAAAGCGCTTTATGGTTTAAAACAAGAGCCCCGTGCATGGTATGATCGACTTACATCGTTTTTGTTAAAGCACGGTTATGTTATGGGAAGTGCCGACAACACACTCTTCATTAAGCATAATAATAACGATCTAATTATTTTACAAATATATGTTGATGATATCATTTTTGGAGCCACTAATGAAGAGTTGTGTAATGAAGTAGTATTAGTAATGAAAAATGAATTTGAAATGAGTCTTGTAGGAGAACTTTCATATTTTCTTGGTTTTCAAATCTCACAACAAACTGATGGTATCTTTATTTGTCAAACTAAATATGTTCACGATATGCTTAAACAATTTGGATTTGAAAATCTCAAACAAGCTTCTACTCCCATGAGTGCTTCGTTTAAACTAGGAAAAGATGAATCCGGAATTTCAATTGATCAAACGCTATATAGAGGAATGATAGGATCTCTTCTTTACTTAAGTGCATCTAGACCAGATATAATGTTTGTCGTATGTTTATGTGCTCGCTTTCAAGCCAATCCAAAAGAATCTCATTTAAAAGCAGTAAAACGTATTTTTCGTTATCTATTAGGGTCATCTAAATTAGGATTATGGTACCCACACAATGATTCATTCACACTCCACGGCTATTCCGATTCGGACTACGTCGGGTGTTCACTAGATCGAAAAAGCACTAGCGGTACTTGTCACTTTCTAGGACCCTCTTTAGTAGCTTGGTCTAGTCGAAAACAATCTTCAGTTGCACTCTCCACCAAGGAGGCCGAATATATCACACTTGGTAGTTGTTGTGCACAAGCTTTATGGATGAGTCAAACACTAGAGGATTTTGGATTTCATCTTAAAAACATTGATCTTAAATGTGACAACAAAAGTGCAATAGACCTCACATATAATCCCGTACACCACTCTAGATCCAAACACATCGATGTTCGTCATCATTTCATTAGGGATCACATTAAGAAAGAGCATGTAAAAGTAAGCTTCATTGGCACGGACTCTCAACTCGCTGACATATTTACTAAACCTCTTCCCGATGCAAGATTTCGATTATTATGACTTGAGTTAGGTGTCCTAGATCTTTTGTGTTAAAACACATTCACAAAACACAATTTCTGCAAGTTTTAACCATCGAAAACATCTCCTAAAAATCTGAGATTTCAGCATGAAACTACTATTGGGACACTTAATCAAGATCAACAATTAAAAATTTCAAAATCATAAAAAATCGTGTACTGTTTCTCGCGCTAGCAGTAACGCCGGCGCTAGCGTGCATTTTTGTTTTTCTGTATTTTTAAAATTTTGAAAAATTCCTAAAAATATATTATTTTATATGTACTATCTATTTGTGCACTTCTAATTCTATTTAATTTTTGAAAACTCAAATATAAAAATACAAAAGACAAATTACAAAAAATATGTTTTGCTTTTTGTTTAAAGGTTATGTCTTTTTGCAAAATAAAATCAAATACAAAAATATAAAACACTGAAACTATCAAAAAAACTGTATGGATTTTCCTATGAAAATCAAGCATGATTTAATCTATTCTTTAGAACTTCTATAATGTTGCTCTCTATTTTTTCAAACTCTTTGAACATTGTTTTCATCATGCTTTGATATATCTATTACCATGTGCATCAATTATATTGAAAGTTGTGTAGAATTATGCGTAGCATGCCACTAAGTATGAGTAAATGATCTTTATTCACTCACTTATTTTGGCATTGTCTACATTTGTGCTTAATTTAAAAATGTTTGTGTATGTTTTGTATTAGTACTATGAATTAAAATTGCACAAGTATCTTACCTGCACTCCTTTATTTGCACTTTTAATAATTAAGAAAAGTGGTTATCTTTCTCATAAATTATCTTGGTTTGCAAAACAAGTGTATTCGGAGAACTTTGTACAAGACAAAAATCATAAAATAAAGTGACAAAGATAACTCCACCAAGCACTACTTGAACCTCCTGATAAGTCTTAATAAGCATTGTGTGAGGTTGAGCACCTTGGAAAGAATAGTAAAGTATCTTGTGCAAACCATAACTTTCTTTCAAAATAAACAACCACTTATTCTTATGTACACCGGATCACAATAAAAATCAATCTTGAAAAATAAAACTATGTGATCCCCCAAGCACTACTTTGCACCCTGATAAGTCTTAATAAGCATTGTGTGTGCAAAGCACCTTGGTAGTTGTACATTTTTTTGTGCATTGAAGTTTGTGGAAGTAAAATTATTTGTGTTTTATTGTGCTCTTACTTTACATATTACTTGTATTTTTGATTAAAACATATGTTTACACTACTAAAAATACACTTATGTACACATCATTATCTTCCATAACACTTCTTCTCATGAATATTGGATCCTAATGCTAATTTTATACTATTCTTTACTTATGAAATGCACTAGATAACCTAGCATGCTTTCTACAATGTTTAGTATGTTTGGAAACTATGAATTAACATAACATTATAGTACTATCTTTCTGATATCATTATTTCATGCTTGGTTAATTTCTTACTGATTTTTAAAATGTTTACAAAACATCTTCTTTATAACATTAAACTCCTATATTGTTAATTATCATGTCTTACAAAAGATGTTCTTCTAAGTCTTCCGCAACTTTACATTTGGTTATGCCACAAACTCTGATTTATGACAATATTGTGATGAAAATAACTCTAAAACTCTTTCTCATTCTCTACAAGCTCGATCATGCTTTTATCTTATTATCAACTTTTTGGTGATGTCTCCTTACCCGATTTTGCTAATAACAAAAGGGGGAGAACTAACATGATAAACATTAATCTACTATCAAACTATAATGCTTAATTAAGATGATAGCTTACATATTAGGAGACCATTCACTTAGGGGGAGCATGTATTTAGGGGGAGCAATTCTAAATGCTAAAAAACAATAATTATCCTAAGTCATCACTCACACACACACACAAATATAGTTTCATCATTCTTTTTTATTAATACTCTAATTTATCATTAATGGATTTGTTATTATCAAAAGGGGGAGTTTGTTGGAACATGGTCTTCCGCATCTCCTAGGTTTGAGAATAACAAACCCTATGTGTATTTGATCTTGTGTGTTTAAGTGTGCAGGAAATCAAAGTCCACATGAATCAAGGATGGTTGCCCCTAATTTTGAGCCAGCAATTCCAAGTCTCCCACTAGCGCCGGCGGTAGCACTTAGCGCCTGGCGCTAGTGATGATAGCGCAATTCCGGGAGCACATATAGAAGGAGATAGCGCCTAGCAGTAGTCGATAGCGCGGGAGGTAATGACGCACACAGTTGGCAAGGAGGAATTGTTTCCTCGTATTGAAGATTCTGCCGCGCAAAACATGTCCTAATATGGGATAGCGCCGGCTGTAGCGCTAGCGCAGGCGCTAGCGCTGAGGCTATAAAAAGGACTCCTCTCCTCTCGTTTCAGACACATCAGAGAGATATCATAGAGAGATAGAGTGCAAGAATTCCAGAGGCTATCTTGGCCGAAAGTTGAAGTCCTACCAAAGTTCTGCAAACTTCTGAAGGAGAATCTGATCACGCCGGATCCAAATGAAGTCCGCCTCTACAACGCTTATTCTACAGCGGATCTTCGCCTCCGTCTTCAGAAGGGAGTTTTTACTTATCTTCATTTCATATTTTTCTTATAAATGGTTAGTGAAATCGCCTCGTGTTGGCAACTAGGTCTGGGTAGGACTTAGGGGGAAACTCGCCTCGTGTTGGCAACTAGATCTAGGCTAGGTCTAGGGGGTGCTCGAGGCCACATCCGGGGAAGGGTTGGCTAGAGCGGCTTGAGGCCGAATCCGGGGAGGATTGGCTAGGGCCACCGGTTTGTGGGGATGCGAGTCGGGATAGAAAACAAAAAGAGTTTACTATTCATCGCCACTGATTTCTAGCGTCATAGAAGTCAACTTTTGTAAAACCGTATTTAATATTAATAAAGCATGTCTCTACTTTATTTCAATTGTTTTACTTGACTTTCTATTGTCTTAATCTTGCAAAGTTTTGAAAATATCACTAAAGTTTTTGAAAACCCTTATTCACCCCCCCCCCTCTAAGGGCGAACTTTATGTTCAAATCTTGCCTTATCTGATAGCAATGTAAGAATATCAAATTCTTTCCTTTTTTAACAAATTCTATTTCTACATTTCATATGCTTCAAATTGTTAAACGTAGAAATACGAAACTGAAAAATGCTAATTCCAAATTACGTTTAGAAAATAAAAATTTAAAAGCAAAAGTTAATGTATAATCGAAAATTGATGTCCCTAGTTCTTCTTCAAGCACTTTGCACAAAATTGTTATACCTTATACTGATTGTATTTCACTTAATAAAAAATTCAAGGTACTTAAAAATGAACATCATATTTCAAAAGAGCATAGTAAAGAATTAATAAATGAAAATAGTGCTTTAATGGATAAACTAAAATCTTTAAAATTGTTCATTCAAAAATTTTCAAATAAC
This sequence comes from Dactylorhiza incarnata, assembly GCA_033032865.1. Taxonomy (NCBI): domain Eukaryota; kingdom Viridiplantae; phylum Streptophyta; class Magnoliopsida; order Asparagales; family Orchidaceae; genus Dactylorhiza; species Dactylorhiza incarnata. Next base: position 11,828,950 of record JAWHQI010000040.1, read on the forward strand.
AAAAAATCCTGTATTCCTAGTTTATCAAAAAATATAACTTCAAAAGTTTAACTTCACATTATAAGAGTATTTCTAAGAAAAAGAGTTGGATTGAACAACAACCTATAATTAAGAATCAATCATCTAATGCCTATTGTTGTCCACTCTATGAACATTAAATTCTTATGAAAGACCATCACTCTTATAAATTTCCAAAGAATGACTTTTCTAAAACTCATTATGATCAACTTATTTTGAAAAACAATTTCAAACATAAATCCTTGGATGATCACAAATTTCCTATCTATAATACATTTAAAAATCACTATAATTATATGCCTCAATTTAATGGAAATTTGAAATATAAACATGATACTCAACCAAGGTATGAATGGAGGCCCATAATTAAAAATATCACATTAACTTCACATGAAAGAGCCCATTCATCATTGTCTCCCCATAATACAACACGTAATATTTGGGTACCCAAAGGAACCGTCACACTTGGTCTCCTTTGGATACCTAAAAAACTTATTCACTAGTATACAATCAAATGCATGAAGTAGAAAGAAATCAAAATGAAATATTCAAAATTCTACTTCATGATATGCTTAACTTAAAATTAAAAACAAAAACAATTTTCTTTTCGTTTTTGTTTGTAAAATTCTTGTTTTATTTTCATTTTTTTTTTGAGCCAACATCTTCTATGGTCACTTTAAATATAATGCCATATGACTTTCTCACATTAAACCTTTTTTTAAAATAAATCAAAATGAATGAATTTGAATAAAAGTCTTATCATTTAAATAGGCCAACAATCTTCTTACATCTATACTTATAAAATCCATTGCCTATGATGTCATTAAAAATTAGTTGTGAAATTTTTAATTTGTATTTTCATGACTAATTAAATCAGTTTCCAACTCATTACTCAAAAATAGATTTCATTGGTTCATTAAGGGGTCTTAGGCTAAAATATTTAATGCGCAACTTTTTGACTATTTCTCTAATTTCTTTGTTGCATATGATAGCCCCTATCATGGTAAATCATAATAAAGAAAAATCAGAATAAAAAATCATGATAAATATACTTGTATGTGAAAAATCCAAACTCGATTACTAGCACCGACGATAGATCTTAACGCCGGCATTAGCCTTATTTTCTGAAAAATTTTGATTTCTCTAAATGTTGATTTCTGAAAAAATTATTTTGCTACTTTAATTATCACTATCATTGCTTTTTTCAGAAAATTTTATATATGTTGTGGTTAATATTTTTTTTAAAAACAAAATAAAAAAATAAAATTTACAAAACAATTCCAAAATAACCAAAAGCATATAGGTATGACACATTCACATTGAAAGCATTATAGTAAAATTAAAAAGGATGAATATGAACTACACATACACCACCATGATCTATTATCCTATGCTTAATTTCACTTTAATCATATATCATAATTCAGGATCTATCAAGAATTAATCCTAAATTGACTATTAATATCACAATTAGGAATTATGAATCATATGATGGATATTGGTGTCATGTTTCCTTACATTTTTTGTGTATTGATATGTTTCACTATTGATTGCATGTACCTCACTCTTATGAAGACCTTGGAATTAAGCATACCAAAAGTAAATCAAAAAGATTAATGATTTAATTCTAAGTATATAAGAAATCAAAAGACCAATTTGAATACATGCAAATCAATTATATATTTGTCAAACTTTACATAGCATTGCACCTTGTTGCCCTAACTAATCATAGTATCATCATCTCTTACTATAGGTAGAAATCAATGTATATGTTAGTTATTTCATGTCGTGATATGCTAAGTAAAATAGAATACTAAAATTTGAAAATCATAATATCCATGTAGTTGATTGCATGAATGAAAATTTCTAAATGGATTTAAAATCAACAATCTTCACTATATTTGTAAATCTAAAGATTTATCATGCAATAGTACCATAGTTCATATATTGATATTTAAGGTTCAAATTTTTAGTATGTCCATAATTATTCACCTATCTTACGTGTCTCACATTAGCGGGGGCGTAGGATTGTATGCATTAGAAGACCTCGCCTTTAAGTCATATCTTGTCCTTAACTGGGGAGGATTCCAGTGGGGACTTGCGAGGCACTAGGGGGAAAGAGTGCTAGGTTGAGCATTTTTCTTTTGTGAGCATATGAGACTCACATCCCAACCTACGACATGTATGAAGTTCCTCATGCACATCCATCACTTAGTACGGGGCTAGGGTGTAGACATATAGTCAGGGTAGTTTTAATCTTAAGACATACTTACATAATATCCATTGCACGAACATAATTTTACACGTTAAGATTATTCATGTCATGCATATTTGTTCAAACATGCTATCTTGTATTATGGATATTATATCTCTTTGAGCTTTCAAGATTTTGAAAAACAAAAGTATTTTGAAAGCAACCTATTCTTGACAACTTAGGCTAAAAATCTAAAATCTGTAACTTTTTCATTATGTTTCAAAACTCTTTGCGGTAATTGGTGTCCCTTTTCTTAGAAAACAGTAATCCAAAAAAATCAGAACAAAATAATATTGAAAAACACGTTTTCTAAGACTTAACACTGGCGGTATCATTAAATATCAATTTTCCTTTTCTTTTTGATTTTTTATGGCATAAAAAATCATATTACTAATAGGCTCTTTAAAGAATTCTATGTTTTCCACAAAACCATTTAACTATGAAAAAAATTCAAAAAATCAAATATAAAATTACAAAACAAATTTCAAAAACACCAAAAAAAATTCTTGATATGTTTTGTATTTTACAACAATCAAAATTAATAAAAACTAATTAGTATTAATTGTAAATGTCGAGGATAATTAGATATATCAATTAATGATTAAATATAATGTTTAATTTAATTTTCATGTTTCTTAAAGCATTGTTTTGTTTTGTCATGCCTTGAAAACTATCTTATTACATGCAATGAAATTGTATGTAGAAAACATGAATAGGAGTGGTTAGCATGCCTGTAAGTATGAGTAATATTTTATGTTTGATAATGATTCATTCACTCACTTATTTTGATAACCTACATGTGTTTTAATCTTATATGTGCATGATTGTGTAGTGTAATAACATAATATATTAAAATTCGTAAATAAATTACTTACACAACATTGAATTGCTTAGTGCAATTCTTTTTTTTCATACACGTATTCATTAGAGAATTGTGGTTAAATAATTAAAATGTTATGTTTGAAAACAAGTGAATTCGGAGTCCTTAGTCACTAAAATAAAATTCAAATAAAAATTGACAAGGAAAACTCCACCAAGCACTACTCACCCTCATGAAAAGTCTTAATAAGCATTGTGAGGTTGAGCACCTTTGAAAGGATTGTAAAGTGTCTTGTACAAACAAATTATACACCACATCTCTTAGTACACCGGATCACAAAAATGAAATTAAAATTAAGAAGAATAAAACTGATCCCCCAAGCTCTGTTTTACATATTATACACCACGTCTCTTAGAATAGAATTAAAATTAAAAAGAATTTGGCCACACAATAGCATCCATAGCCTATTAGGGGTCCATTGGAGTACCAAGGGCCCATTGGGGTCAACCAAAGAGGCCAAATTGACCAAAGTCAACCCTAACCCTAAATTGGTCAAAATAGCCTAATTAGGGTCAATTGGCCTCCATCATGCCAAATTGACCTTGACCCTACCATTATAAGGATATTAGTGACCCAATGGACCAAAAGTCCCATCATGGGGTCTCCAATTTGGCCAATTTAACCTAAGTCAACCCTAGCCCTATTTTGGTCAAAAGTGGTCTATTAAGGGTCAATTGACCCACACCTTGCCAAATTGACCATATCTAGACCTTCCTAACCCTTAATGGAGGCCAATGGGTCACTACCCACCCATTGAGGTCAACATAAATGGTCAAATTGACTAAAGTCAACTCCACATTGATTTTAGGTCAAAACTCCCCATTTTGCCCAAACCCAGCCCAATCTACTTAGGCTAAGCCTAATTGTAGTGGCCCATTAGCTTAGGAGGATGATAATTACCATGAGTTGCCACTCAATTTTTGTAAAAAATGACTAGGAGAGAGAAACCTCATTTCCCCAAAAAATGGTGGAGAGAGAGAAAGAAGAATAATGGCAGTCATGGCCAAGGGTGGCCAATTAAGCTCCCAATTGATGGGGATTCCTCTCCCCTGGAAGTTACAAGAATATTGGGGGGTTTTCCAGCCCACAAGGGGCTGAATTCAGAGGGATTTAGAAGTGGCTAAAAATCATCATTAATGGTGTTAATGGTAATTGATGTGATGGCTCTCCCTCTCCCCAATTGAACTCTATAACTTCTTCAGAGGAGTAAGAGGATCATTTTCCCCTAATCACCAAAAGAAATCGAGCCCTTTGAGACCCAAATTGACATTGCAACAAAAGCTCAAGCTCGGGCCATGGCAACCCTCTGGAATGCGCGGCCTCAAGACACCACACGGGTCTGATCCTCCCTTCCTCTCCTAGTGTTAGATCCCTATCTAATTTGGGGCTTTATTCGAGCCAAATCAGGCTCGAATCAAGCTCCCAAAAGGGCTCGATTACGAGACTATTTCCCCCACTAAAACACCTTGTTCTGGCCACCTCCGGCCAGCCAACCACCCTTAATCGCAGGCCACCACCTCAATGGAGGTGGTGGTGGCATTGGTCGTCCGGGGTGGCGCTCAGGTGGCCGAGAAAACTGGGTTGAAGCTTAACCAGGCGTAGGCAATCTTAGCCGTCGGCTGGAGGTTGAAGATGAGCGGGAGTCGCTCATCTTGCGCCAAGATTTGTGCAATGATCAAATGATATTATTCTTTATTAAATGCATATTTCTGTCACATATTATGCAGTGCCTTGTTTTAAATATGAAAAATAGTTAGGCCCATCTGATGGAAAAGTGGTCAATACCAAAGTTGTACCTCTTGGAGTCCACTTTAATTTAAAATTTACTTCATCCCAATAGGATCAGTGATCTGACCACAACACTCAAAATGGTGCAACATGTCCAAAGGGTTGACCAGACCATGATCTGAGTGACCACACTAAACTAGCCATCCAAATAGCCAGAAATTTTGACCATAGTCTAATTATACCAACCTCTTAATCATATCCAAAAATGGGAATTTTTGGATAAACGTTTGTTAAGGTTTTTGTAAAAATTCAATAATTCATATATAAATTAATTATAAGGTCTAATGACATCCAAACCCCTCCAAATTTTGGTGGGTGGTCCTTAGGGGCATGATATGACCTTGGTAAAAATTTCATCTCATTTGGGATTGATTTGGTTGGGTAATTAGTTAACCCAAGTCTGTTCAAACAAGGTCAAATTAGTTCAAAAGTGCACATGATAGAATAGAGGGCTCAACCCTCATCCAGAAGTGGTAAAACTCTGGTCACTGGTTTAGAATCACATAAATCACCTCCATGAGTGGTTTGGGGTGGTTTGGGAAGGATGTGCCCTAGAACCCTAGTTCTAACCCTAGGGTTACACTTTGAGCCTTGTGAAGGACATGAGGTCATATGTCCTTGAATAGTTATGGATCTTCGTAGATAAGTTCATAGGGTGTAAATATGCCCTAGGTAATTTTATAAGAATTTTGGGAACACTTGTCCCCTCTGAATTAGGTTATTACCTTTTAGGGTGCTTTCCTATAAGAGGAATTTACATGCTCAATTTATCTTGTATTTTGATGAAAGTTTGGTAGTGCTCATATAATCAAGATATAAACCTCTTGTAATTTTTGTGTAATTTTTGAAATGATTTAATTAGTACTTCATTCACGGGTCAACTATTTTTGCCTTAAGATTATAATAAATAAATGAGGACCAAATATTCTCTTGAAAATTGTGAAACTTGGTGATAGGACATTTTAGGGCATTAGAAAGCTTATTGAATTTTTGTACAATTTTTGGAGCTATTTATCAGTAGATTACTTCACAATGTCCCCTAGTTTGGATTTTATTGAAATATTTATTTATGTGACTAAATTGTTTTGATAAATTATGAAACTTAGTCAGTAAACCTTTTTGATCATTATAGATGTCTGGTAATTTTACCATAATTTTTGGACAAGTATTTTTGGTGGTTCCTTCTTTAGCTTCCAATTTTGGATAAGTACTCAATATTATAATTAGAGGCCAACACCTTACTGTAAAATTGTGATATTCTTTATTTACAGTTATTTTAACATCAAAGATATTCCATAATTTTGTGGGGGCCATATCATAAGAAGATCTTATACTTCATGTTCATTTTCATACTTGGCCAATGCTGGAGAAATTATAATAAATGTCAAATAAATAAGTAAAAATATGATCCTCTAGATATAGTCTTATAATATCATGATAGACTTCCAGTAATAATCATAAGTCATTCAGATGATTATTTGGAGTACCTCCTCTCATGCAACTCATGAAGTCCATTAGGTCTGCGTATAGTAAAATTCTAAGATTTGGGTAAATTGATGACCATTAGGTGGGAATGGAAGGTAGTGGTGTACTAGTCTGGTTGAGAAGATGTGAGTTCACCATTAGGAGTCTATATGTTGAGTGTACCCGATAAGTTCAGGGATAAGGTTGTGCTCGGGATTAACGAAAGATCGTCTTCCCCTTAGAGAGTCATAAAATACTTAGGGTTAATCCAAGTGTAATGATAAGAGGGGTATCCTTATGGGTAGTTACCAATAACATTAAGTGACTTGGAAAGGGAGCTTTGGGGTGTCATCCCATCATAGCTCCTAATACCGCTGCGAGCCCCTCACAGGGTAGACCTCGGGAAGTCCAAGGTTAACCCTAAACTGTAGGAATAATCTGTTATGTAAGATTGTCTAAATAATACACACACACACATCCCATGTCTACGGAATGTTTCTTGGTTTGTTCATGTGAGCAGTAGGATCGGTGTTTATAGGTACAGACGGGTTAGTACGACGAGTCAGTGGCTCGGAAAGTTATTGTGACAGACGGGTTAGTCTGGGAATCACGTGGCTCGGAGATATAAATTGGATTCATGAATGTATGTGCATAAGGTGGTGGGTCATTAGTATTGACAGTCGTCGCACTGACGTTGATACTATAGCTCGGTAAGTATGGTTAACACTTTGCCAAAGAAAGTCTGGTGGACTAGTCAGTAAGAGTACGCAGGATCTCCGTCGTTGTGTTCTTAGCATTGAGGCGTACGATAGGTCTAGGTTAGGTAGTGCAGATACCAATCTAGAGGTGGGCGAGGCCTAACCCACCGCTTCCGTTTGCCACTACGGGAGTATTGTGCGAGTTTTGCTTGCTCCAAAAAGGGGGAACTAAAGGTCTGTGTGCATAGAGTCATAGTGTGTGAGTTGCACTTACATGAACATATCATTAAACTGCATAACCTTGCATGACATAGCATAAGCATTGCATTTCAACCCCTACCCCTATCGTATAAATTGGTTATGGAACTTTTTATACGATAGGCCCTGGAACTTTTTATACGATAGGCCCTGCTAAACGATCCCTTGGTCTATAGGCATTCCTATAAGTCAAGGTTACTCTTCTTTACTTACCTTTACTTACTTGCTTCCACTTGTTACTTTACTTATTACTTTACTTGTTCTTACCGTGCTTCATTTACTACTTCCATTGTATTATATGTTGTATAGTGGTAGACCTTTCCATAGTTAGATTCACCGTCACCTGCAATTGATTATACCCCTTGCTGTCCTCTGCTTCATTCCTCCCGTTCGGTGCCTAGGAGTCACCAGGGGAGGGTGGGGGATTGGCTTAGACATTTGACTAACGATCGGTGGACCATATCATTTTAGGGAATCGAGGAGATGTCGCAGCATGAGAGGCTGGTACAGATGGAGGCGAGACAGTTTAGCACAGGAGCACCAGTGTTAGGATCTGTGAGGGTTATTAGTTGATTTGCTTTCGCGAGTGGCTTTGTAGTGAGGAATTGATGTATCATGCAGGAGCCCTTATTATTACTATCTTTAATTCAGTTTCTAGTTGTGGACATCTCTTTATGATGATTTTATTTTCTATGTGATGTGGACTTGAACCTCAATAAGTTTTTTTATGCTTTACTTCTTTTGTGATCGATATGGCCGGTACGATCGGCATTTTGTAGTGGCAACCTTCCTGAGTGAGGGTGTCACCGCAAAGCGGAGGTTCTGGGCATAAGACCCGGGTTTTCAAAGAAAAACAAATGGGGTCTTACAAACTGGTATCAGAGGAAACCTTGATCTGAAGAAAAGAAGCCCACAAACCCTAGGCCACCTCGCGCGAGTTTAATTTGAGGACAAACTAAGTAGTGGAAGCAATGGTGTGCCCATATGGGGAATCACATGAAAAGTCCACTTTTAACTGATTTTTTTAAGCAAACCCTCTTACGAGTGTCAATTTCTTTTGTAGCATGTGACAAACCTTACCCCAAAGCATGGAGCACCTCCGACTCCAAACGTCGTCCCACCACCACCGGCTCCTACTTCGTATCAGCAAATGGAGATGGGGCAGACACTAACTGTCATACTGGAGGCATTCAGGGCACAGCAGGTACCGGTTCCTCTCCCAAACCCCGGGGCCAACTGGATGAGTGCCTTCTGAGGTCTTTCCCATCCATCATATCTTGGGACAGAGACAGTTGTTCGGACTGAGGAGTGGGTCGACATCATGTACGAGATGCTGGCAGGGGTTTGGTGCCCAACGGACATGGTAGTACCCCTAGTGGTTTCACGCCTGGAATCTCATGCGAAGAGGTGGTGGAAGTAACTATTATACACCACCTATGCTGGATTAGAGGCAGCTGACATCTCATGGGTTGAGTTCAAGATGGCGCTACTGGAGCACTATGTACCACAGTCAGCAAGAGATGAGTTAGAAGACAGGTTCCTATAGTTGAGGCAGGGTAGCAGGACAGTGGTGGAGTATCACCGGGAGTTCATACACATAGCCCGGTTTGCGGACTCTTACCAGTTGAATGATGTGGGCTACGCAAAGAGGTTCTATAAGGGCCTCCGCGATGATCTGAGGCAGGCCCTCCTCTTTGTCTCTGACGGCAGCCTGGACAAGGTCCTGGAGATGACCAAGAATCTGGAAACCGACCAGCACATTGTTCGAGGTAGGAAGAGGCCGAGAGAGGACCAGGGAAGGAGTGGCAGGAGGAACCAGCAGAAGGGTCGTTATATTGGGGAGAGAAGAACGGAGGACTGACCCCGCCAGGAGGAGAGGCAGGAGCAGGTAGTGTTGGCTCCCCAGCCTCTATAGATGCGGGAGGTGCCGAGGATAGGAGGAGGTGGTCCACCCCCCCCCCCCCCCACACACACACAGGAGTGCTACCACTATCATCAGCCGGGCCACATCCAGAGGAACTGCCCTCAGCGGAATGCACCACCAGCACTACAGGATGCCCCATCGGCCTAGCATTTCGGGGGTCGAGGATGTGGACGAGGTCGTGGATTTAAAGGTGGAGATCGGAGACAGAGCAAGGATCAGATGTACGCCATGGACCTAGCACAGCCCCGGAACCCAGCAAGGGTCATCACAGGTACTCAATTGTTTATATATATATATATATTTATTTATATTTATATGTATATATATATATAATTTTAGGTACCTTGTAAACATTAGCATTACCTTAGCATTGAACCAAACGAACAAAATCACCCAGGTATAGTTCTCGTCTGCGGCAAGACCGCATACACTTTATTTTATACGGGTGCCTCGCACTCATTCGTCTCGGAAGAATTCGTGGACGATCTGGATCAAGTCCATCACTTTGAGGGCATATACAGGAGGGTACAATTCCCGGATGGATCGGAGATAGTAACAAATGCCAAGTGCAACATGAACGTGGAGATTGGAGGGAAGCAGTTTGAAGCGTCAGCGACGCTCTTGAAGATGAAAGACTTCGACATGATCCTAGGCATGAACTGGCTGCACGGGAACCAGGCACGGATTGACTGCCCGGCAAGGAGGATTGTTCTAAAGCACGAGGACACGGAAGTAATAGTCGAAGGTATTAGATCCCCCTCTCGTCTCTTATTATCGTCTGTTCAGGCCGCCAAGGCCCATCTACAGGGAGACGAGGTATATCAGTTGTTGTTCAAGGAAATTGAGGCGAAGGACTCTGTGGCCAGCATCCCGGTAGTATGGGATTTTGTCGATGTATTCCCGGAGAAGTTGATAGGGCTACCACTGCACTGCGAGAAGGATTTTCAGATCCAGATGGAGCCAGCGGCTAAGCCGGTATCTAGAGATCCTTATCGGAAGGGCCCGAAGTATCTAGTGGAGTTTCGAAGCTAGCTACATAAGCTGGTGGAAGCTGGGTTCGTCTAACCGAGTACCTCACCTTGGGGATCTCCGGTGCTATTCGTAAAGAAGAAGGATGGGACTCTCAGGCTGTGCATTGACTACAGAGCTCTGAACAGGCTAACGGTGCGAAACATGTACCCTTTGCCGAGGATAGATGAGATATTTGACCAGCTAGAGGGAGCCCACTGCTTCTCTAAGTTGTATTTGATGTCAGGATATTATTAGCTGCGAATTCAGGAGGAGAACATCCCAAAGACAGCTTTCAGCAGTCGATATGGACTGTATGAGTTCACCATGATGCCTTTCGGGCTCATGAATGCACCGTCAGCATTTATGAGTTTGATGAACTGGGTGTTCGATCCTTACCTCGACATCTTCATCATCGTGTTCATCGACAACATCCTCAGCCTCTACGCAAAGTTCAGCAAGTGCTAGTTTTGGCTGAAGGAGGTAGCCTTGCTGGGTCACATTATTAGTGGAGCTGGACTGGCAGTAGACCCAGCGAAGATCCAGGTAGTACGAAATTGGCCACCGCTGACGATTGCCACCGACATGCGGAGTTTCTTAGGACTTGTCGGTTATTACCGGAAGTTCGTATAGGGATTTTCTCAGATAGCCCACCCGCTCACATCCCTGACGAAGAAGGATACTGCATTCATTTGGACGCCACAGTGCGAGGCGACCTTCCAGGAGCTAAAGGTTCGGCTTACGACAGCCCCCATCCTTGCCCTTCCATCGGGGAGGGAAGGATTTCAGGTGTATACAGATGCATCCTACCAGGGGATGGGTGTCGTTCTGATGCAGAATAGGCATGTGATAGCAAACGCCTCCCGGCAGTTGAAGAATCACTAGCGGAACTACCCGGTGCATGACTTGGAGATGGGAGCGGTCGTATTCGCTCTGAAGATCTGGCGGCACTATCTCTATGGAGTCCACTGCGACATATTTTTAGATCACAAGAATCTGAAGTACGTAGATACGCAGAAGGAGCTGAACATTCGGCAGAGACGTTGGGTGGAGTTCCTATCCAACTACCAGTACACGATGCATTACCACCCAGGGAAGGCGAACGTGGTGGCTGACGCACTGAGCAGGAGATCTATCATGTTAGGAGAAGAGCCCTAGTTGATGGCCATGGAGCTGGTACGGATGTTCAAGGACATGCAGATCTCCTTATTATCCGAGGATGATCCAGAGCTATATGAGGAGTACCTGGCAGCGATGAGTACTACAAATGATATCCGACACCGTATCAGGGATGGGCAGAGGTAGGATGCCAAGCTAGAGCCGATATTTAGAGACTTAGAGGCAGGCTCGGCCGGAGATTACTCGTTGAAGGACGGCCTGTTGAGTTTTATAGGCAGAGTATATATATCGGCAGGGGGGCAGATTCGGGATGATATCATGACAGAGGCCCACTGCAGTAGGTACTCGGTGCATCCGGGTATCACCAAGATGATGGCAGACATGAAGAGGACCATGTACTGGCCGGGCATGAAGAGAGACATCACATATTTTGTGACCCACTGCGAGTCTTGCCAGTGCATGAAGGCGGAATGCAGAAACCCGGCCGAATTGTTGCAACCACTCCCAGTGCTGGAGTGGAAGTTCGACGACATTGCGATGGATTTCATACATGGTCTTTCCTGATCACATGCGGGGAATGATTCAATATGGGTGATCGTCGACTGATTGACGAAGGTGCCAGATTCATTCCAGTCAGAAAGGACACACCGGCCGGTGATATGGTACAAAGGTTCGTGGAGCAGTTTGTCCGATACCATGGCGTACCTAGGACGATCATGTCAGATTGGGATGGATGATTTACATTGAGGGAGTGGAGAGCAGTGCAGGCCTACTAAGGCAACCAGATTGACATTCAGCACTGCATTCCACCCTCAGACGAACGGGAAAATGGAGCGTACCAACCGTACCTTGGAGGATCTTCTACGACTATGCATTCTGGACTGTGGGGAGCCATGGGAGAGACTGTTGTCGTTGGTCGAGTTCTCGTATAACAACAGCCACCAGGCTATCATAGGCATGGCACCCTACGAGGCTTTATACGGAAGGAGATGCAGGACCCCATTGTCTTGGATCCATGATGAGGATCCCAAAGCACTCGGCTCAGGTGCGGTTGATGAGAGACAGGATGCTGGAGGCCCAGAGCAGGCAGGCCAAGTATTACGATGCGCAGCATCGTATGGTAGAGATCCAGGTGGGAGATTGGGTATTCTTGAAGATACGTCTGATGCATGGAGTCTCGCTGGTACACGGGTGGAAGAAGCTCTGTCTGAGATATATGGGGCCCTACAGGATCTGGAGTGGATCGGCCCCTTAGCTTAAAGACTGGAGCTACCGTCGGAGTTAGTGGGATTGCACGACGTCTTCCATGTCTCATCACATAGGATGGTTGTACTACAGCCAGAGCAGCTATTATCTACTATAGAGGGGCCAGTAGCTACTGATCAATCTGTTTACCTGGAGCCGGTCCGGATAGATGACACAGAGATATGTGTCCAGCGACGCAAGAAGGTTCCGCTAGTCAAGGTCTTATGGAGGAATCATGGACAGGAGGAGCACACCTCGGATCCACTGGACTTGATGCAGCAAAAGTATCATGAGCTCTTCACGACAGGTATAATTTAAATTCTTGGAATGTTACATTTAATCACTTGCGGTAGGAACCCCACAGGCCTAACCTGAATTTTGGGGAGGAAATTTTTATTTTTATGTATTAGGATTTGTAACATCCCCCAAACAACTAGACCCCTAAGTTGGTTTTGTCATGTCTAGGACATGACAAAACCATAGGAAGCACTTAAGAGCATGTGAGCTTAGGTAAGGAGGAAAACCCAAGTGGTCTGCAAATAGTAATTTTCAGATACCAAGCCTAGGGTTGGACATAGGGGCCTCACCTTGACCCTTTGGCCACACAATAGCATCCCTAGCCTATTAGTGATCCTTTGGAGCACCAAGGCCCCATTGGGGTCAACCAAATAAGCCAAATTGACCAAAGTCAACCCTAACCCTAAATTGGTCAAAATAGCCTAATTAGGGTCAATTGGCCTCCAACATGCCAAATTGACCTTGCCCCCACCCTTAGAAGGATATTGGGGACCTAATGGACCAAAAAGCCCCATCATGGGGTCTCCAATTTGGCCAATTTGACTTAAGTCAACCCTAGCCCTATTTTGGTCAAAAGTGGTCTATTAAGGGTCAATTGACCCACACCTTGCCAAATTGACCCTACCTAGACCTTCCTAACCCTTAAGGGAGGCCAATGGGTACTACCCACCCATTGGGGTCAACCCAAATGGTCAAATTGACCAAAGTCAACTCCACATTCATTTTAGGTCAAAATTCCCCATTTTGCCCATACCAAGCCCAATCCACTTAGGCTAAGCCTAATTGGAGTGGCCCATTAGCTTATGAGGCTGATAATTACCAAGAGTTGCCACTCAATTTCTGTAAAAGGTGACTAGGAGAGAGAAACCTCATTTCCCCCAAATATGGTGGAGAGAGAGAAAGAAGAATAATGGCATTCATAGCCAAGGGTGGCCAATTAAGCTCCCAATTGATAGGGATTCCTCTCCCCTGGCAGTTACAAGAAGATTGGGGGGTTTTCCAGCCCACAAGGGTCTGAATTCAGGGGGATTTAGAGGTGGCCGAAAATCACAATTAATGGTGTTAATGGCAATTGATGTCATGGCTCTCCCTCTCCCCCAATTGAACTCTATAACTCCTTCAGAGGAGTAAGAGGAGCATTTGAAAGTGGAGGTCAGATCTTAAATTAATCTAGAGGGGGGTGAATAGAGTATTAAAATTTTTCTTTAGTTTTATAGTGGAATTAAAATAGTGTTATATATATAAGTGTAATTAGTGTGAGAATTGAATAAACAGAAAAGGTAAATAAAAGAAATCAAACAGCACAAGCACAAAGAATAATTAACCACAGACGACACAAGGAGCTATAGTAGTTCCCCAAAAAAAACTGGGTACGTCTACTCTTCTACCACCCTTGGTAGGAATCCACTAGGAGGTTGTTGATAAGGTGCCCTCACACCAGGTGATTTTGATAAGGTGTCCACACACCAGGTGAGCTGTTGATAAGGTGCTCTAACCAAGGTGCAGGTTTTTGCAAAGGTGCCCTGTCACCAAGATTAACTTTTGAAGGGAGTTATGACCCTGTACAAGAGAGGTAAGAAAGAGTTTGTAGTGTTCTTCTCTGTCAAGATGCTGAGAGAAGATTCTAGTGGATGTTGTTGTAAAGCTCCCTCTGTCTGATTGAATTAGTTGACAGAAGATGGAGAAGCTTTCTCTTGAAAAACCAAGATCTCCAGTAGCAGATTGATCTGGAAGAATAGGTTCTTCAGATTGTTTGTTGCTCTCTTTTTTTTTTGAAGATCTATCTTTGCAGCAGATTCTGAGTAAAAATCCTCTTGATGATGTTCTCTGAGGTTTTTGTGCTGCTTGTCGAAGAGAGAAAAAGAAGAAAATTACTACTTGTATATATCTATATATTTCTTCTTCTTTTTGTCTATATATATATCCCTTCTCCTTTTTTTTGAATTCTGTTGACATTCTTGGAAATAACAACAAGGCTCAGACGACTCTGCCAGGTCCTTTTGTTCCTTGGTCGTGAAAAGATTCCTTTTCATTAAATGTCAACGGCTATTCCTGTCTGGGAAAAAAGAAGGAAAGGAATATATTAATTGAGTTTTAAATATCCTTCCTTATCTGTCAGAATATATCCAAAGATATTGAATAGATCAGTTATAGTCATCGTTTTGCTGTTAGGACAGAATAGAATGTGACTGATAATAAATCTGGAATTCAATAAATGATCTGTCGAACGCTGGGAGCCATCTGTCGAGCGCTGTCCAGAATATGTCGAACACTGGCTAGAAAACTGTCGAGCGCTGTTATATATAAAAAAAACTGTCGAACACTGAGAGCCATCTGTCAAGCGCACCTAGTCATTCGTCGAACGCTGATCAGTAAATGTCGAGTGCTGTAACTGACTGTAATACTTCAGTCTGCTTAGAACAATTTGTCGAACGATACTAGATGTTTGTCGAACGCCAAAAGCCATTTGTCGAGTGCTGCTAGTCATTCGTCGAACGCTGAAAACCTTAGATTAATCTTAAGTTCTAGCTAGTTTATCAGCCTAAATACTTGACCCTTAAACTATACAATGGGGTCAACTGATCCTAATCAGTACAAAGTGATCCTATCCCAAAACAGTAAAAGGGTTGTTCCAACAATCTCCCCCTATTTGGGTTAGGATACCTTTTAACAAGAAATCAAATAGATGCAGCAAAACAGAGCAAAAAAAATAGATCATCTGATAAAAATAAGTGCTCTGAGTTCAGAAACTTTACATCCATAACCAAGCAATTTATTTAAGGAATTTTTGTCCTGAGAAGCTGGCTTGAATATGATTTTCCTGTTGGGGTCTTCTGATTTCTTTTTGCTGATAAACAATTCTTGAGCACCAATGATTTTCTGTTCTTTGACATGAGGGACAAATGCTTCTGGGTGCATATCAATATATTCCTCAGTATTGAATGCTGTAACTGTTTTGTATTTTTCAAGTTCTTTTCTTCTGTATTCTGACATGGTTGAGAAACTTGAGAAGTCTTTGCCTTCTGCTTTAGCCTTTTAAATCTGTGCAAATGCAACTGTTTCTTTCAGTCTTGCCATCTGACACATTTTCTCTTCTTCTGGATCTGGAAAGTGATAAATATCTTCTGAATCATTTTTGTCATGAGTGACCTTTTGAGGTACTCTATCTCTGTGAAAAGATCCATCAGAAATGTGAAATTTGTATTCTGAAGATATTTGAGAGGAAGAGAAGGTTTGACTTCCTTGATAGATTGAAGCTGATTTCTTGGAGGAAGGAGCACTGGTTGATCTAGAGATTTGAGAACCACTAGAACTACAAGGTCTCCTTGAATGTTGAGAGCTTGGCTTCTGAGAGGAGGATGATACATCTGTTGATCCTGTTGCACCAGCTGCTGGAAGAGGAGGAGGAGGATGATTGTACTTGACTGATTTGTCAGAAATGTAGCCAGTCTTCTTGAATTTCTTCCTCCTATTGTTCTCATTTCTGGAGTACTTCATCCAGTGGGGAGTTTTCTCATCAAGAGGAACATTATACAAAATGTACAAAGGAATATCATTATTTGGATTTGGGAGCTTGGGAGCAGCCTTTGACTTAGCTGTTCTTTTCTTTCTTTTCTTTGAGAATGTATCATCAGAATTACTGGAGTCATCATCATCTTCAGAGTCAGAAGATGAGATTGGCTTATTGTATAAGTCATCAATTCTCTTGATTGCTTCACGAGCCTTTAATCTTTCTTCTTCAGCTTTGTCAAACTCTGCATCTGCTTCTCTCCAGATTTCATCAAAGCTTGGCATTGGTTCTTCATTCCATACAGCAATTGGAGGTGAAGAAGTAATTTGTGGGGCTGGTGAATCATCAAGGAATTCTGCAAGATCATCTTCAAATTCTGCAGAATGATCCTGTATTGGACTGTCTTGAATAGTGGATGAAGGAATAGAGGATATATAATTTTGTATGATGTCAGAATGAGTTTTCTGAGGAAGGCAAATCAGAGCCTTTGAAAGATCCTCTATGTATTCCTTTGGTGATACTCTTGAAGTATATGTGACATCAAATTTTGATAATAAGCTATATAGATCACAGGATGGATGAATGCATATAGTATTTATTACTTCTATAACTTGTGTATCTGTATCAAAAATTGTAACATCTTCTGGAATTTCTTCTGTTGCTGGAGCTTCTTCATAGAACATCTCCCCCTGCCTAGCTTCAGGGCAACCTGAATCTAGGCCTCTAGTAGAAGGGATAGCAGTGGAGGAGGGAAGAGAGGCTATCCTAGAAGATAAAGAAGAAAGTGCCTGAATAACTGGAGCAAGTTTTGCATCCAGGAGCTGGCTTATTTTAGGAAGGATAAGATCAAAGACTTGATTAGCAATAGATGAGAGGTTGAGGGATGAATAATCGGGTGGATGGCAAGTGAATGGTTGTGATGTGGATGGAGAGGATATTGAAGGAATGATATTACTGATGTTGGTGGTATGTGTATGAATGTCTGGATGGATTGGACTAGGAGAATGGATAGGTGAGTGATATTCATTGTGTATTGGATAGGGAGGTGTGGTAGGTAGTGGTTCTGAAGATAGTGGTGGTGGAGCATCACTGATGTGGTCGGTTAAGATTTGAATATCATTGATGAGTGGTATTGCAGTTGAAGGAGGGGATGAAGAATGAGCAGGAGATTGTTGAGCAGGAGGAGAGAGGATATGAGAGTGAGGAGGAACTAAGGAAGGATCTTCTAGAGGTGTAGAGGGAGTGACTTGATCAGTCCTTGTGTTCTCAGAAGCTTTCCTTTTTCTGGAGGCCTCAGCTCCTGTATTCTTCTTGGGAATTATTCTATCCCATTTAGCAAAGAGTGCTGAGGTCAGCCTCTTGCTGGCATTTATTGTCACTTTTGGTGACACCAAAAGTTTTGGATGCCTTTCCTGCAAGAAGATTCCTATGATTCTTCCAAAGCATACATTCTCTGTAGAATTCTTCTTTTTAATTAGGTCAAAAAGGATTGATCCCCAGTTGACTTTCTTCTTCTCCATTAAGGCCACCATTAATAGAAATTGGTGCCTACTGATATAGTCATGTCCAGAAGTCTTGCCCAGCAGGACTTTCCCAACAATATCTGCTAAGAACTTGTAGTTCTGAGACATGTTCTTTTTCAGAATGTGGCTAGGGTTTCCAGTCAAATGGCCCATTTTGACTAAAGCTTCATCAAATTCATTTGAGCTTATGTATAATTCATCTTCACCGTTTGCAAGACCAAAGATTTCAGTAAGGATGGTGGGAGAGAGAGAGACATGATGACCTGCGATTGTTCCCGACAAGCTTTCATCGACTGGTTTTGCATTGAAAACCCATTCTTTTATCTCTGCAACAGCTATCTTCTGCCTGGTGCTTAGAAATTTCCTTAGTTGTTGTTCATCCAGCATTTGAAGAATATCCTTGAAGATTTGGTCTGACTGTGCAAACGAGTCCATGTCAATGTCAAAACCTGCGTCAAACTTCATTGGGTGCAGAGAGGCCTGAGGAATCACCATTGTTCCTGCAAGAGAAGAGAAAGATCAAGTGCAATAGGGAACTGAAGGAAAATGATTTCTGTAGGCGCGAACTTAGAATGAAGTAAAATAGGTGTTATATAGTCGAGGAAATAGGGAGGAGAATTCGAGGAGCGCTGTTTGGCAAAACCTAATTAATTCTGAAGTCGAACCGACTTTAAAGTTTTAAAAAACATCTTTTTCGTCGAGCGCCGTTCGACAAAATGGGATTTTCTTCACTGACTCTTAAGGTGTAGGTTTTCGTCGACCATCGTTCGACAAAAAAAAATATTGTCATTCTTCGTTCGACGAAAATTGGGTTAGATAGAACATATAATTTTCAGCAGATTGAGTCTCCATCTATCATTCCCAGTTGATTCATAAAGAAGATGTGTTTCTTTTCATCCAGAGGTTTGGTGAAAATATCTGCTCTTTGTAAATCAGTGGAGATGAATTGTAGGCTAATTTTATTTTTATCCACATTATCTCTAATAAAGTTGTGCCTTATTTCTATGTGTTTAGTCCTACTATGGAGAACTGGATTTTGTGCTATAGCTATTGCACTAGTATTGTCACAAAATATGATTGATTGATTTAAGTTGATTCCATAGTCTAGGAGTTGATTTTGTATCCACAGAATTTGTGAGCAGCAACTGCCTGCAACAATATATTCTGCCTCAGCTGTTGATGTGGACACAGTTGTTTGCTTCTTACAAAACCAAGACACAAGCCTATCACCAAGAAACTGACAAGTTCCTGATGTGCTTTTTCTGTCTACTCTGCATCCAGCATAATATGAGTCTGAGAATCCAATTAATTCAAATTCAGATGCTGTTGGATACCAGAGACCTAGATTAGGACAACCCTTTATATATCTTAAAATTCTTTTTAATAAAGATAGATGAGATTCTTTAGGGTTAACTTGAAACCTAGCACAAATACAGGTAGCAAACATTATATCAGGCCTACTAGCTGTCAAATATAGTAATGAGCCAATAATTGCTCTATACATTTTCTGATCAACAGGTTTCCCTGATTCATCAGCATTGATGATAGCATTAGAGGCCATGGGTGTTTTCATGGGAGAGGAATCAGACATTCCAAACCTTTTTACTAATTCCTTAGCATACTTGGATTGGGAAATGAAAATTCCTGATGTGGTTTGCTTCACTTGAAGACCAAGGAAGTATGATAATTCACCCATGCTACTCATTTCAAATTTAGATTGCATAAGTTTAGAGAACTTTTTGCATAAATTTGAATCAGTAGATCCAAAAATAATATCATCTACATATATTTGAACTAGCAGTGTTTGATTTTTATGTATTTTGAAAAATAAGGTTTTATCTACTAAGCCTCTACAGAACTTGTTTTCCAATAGAAAATTTGCTAAGGTCTCATACCATGCCCTGGGAGCTTGTTTGAGACCATAGAGAGCTTTATTAAGCTTGAATACATAAGAAGAGTGAGTTGGAGAGATAAAACCTGGTGGTTGTTCCACATAAACTTCTTCTTTGATATCTCCATTTAGGAATGCACTTTTTACATCCATTTGATATACCTTAAATTGTTTGTATGCAGCAAATGCTAAAAATATTCTGATAGCTTCAAGTCTTGCTACAGGTGCAAATGTTTGATCATAGTCTATGCCTTCTTCCTGTGAGTATCCTTGAGCTACAAGTCTTGCTTTATTTCTCACAATATTTCCTTGATCATCAAGTTTGTTCCTGAAGACCCACTTGGTGCCAATGACTGGATGGCCTCTTGGTCTTGGAACCAAATCTCAAACTTTGTTTCTTTCAAATTGGTTAAGTTCCTCTTGCATTGCAAGAATCCAATTTGGATCTTGTTCTGCATCTTTTATGGTTTGAGGTTCAACTTGTGATAGAAAGCAAGTATGCATCTGATTTTGATACAGTTGATGTCTTGTCTGAACACCTACAGAAATATCACCAATCACTTGTGAAATTGGGTGATCTCTAACTGTGATGTGGTCAACAGTTGGAGTTAATTCTGTAGTGATATTTATTTGGGAATTTTGCTCAGTAACTGTATCCTGTGGAGGATGTTCTGTTGTTGCATGATTCTGACAATCAATAAGATCTGAATGATCTTCTTCTTCACTATCTTCAAGACTTTGAGCTAATGGTTGCATTGAATCTCCTGACTATAGATTTAGCCCATCAAGCTCTTCACATAGAGTTGGTACCTACAAAGCATTCTTGGTAGAAGAGTTCTTCTCCTTGTAAAACATGTTAGTTTCATCAAAGGAAACATGCATGGACTCTTCTATCTTAAGAGAGGACTTGTTAAATATCCTATATGCTTTGCTAACTATTGAATATCCTAAGAAAATTCCTTCTTCAGGTTTTGGTTCAAATTTTCTAAGATATTTCTTATCATTGTTATGAACAAAACATCTGCAACCAAAAGTTCTGAAATAGTCAACTTTAGGTTTCTTCCCTTTAAGTAATTCATAGGGAGTTTTACCCTTAAGTTTGTGTATCAAACTTCTATTCAGAACATAGTTTGTTGTGCTAACAGCTTCTGCCCAAAAAGATAGTGGCAAATTAGCATCTGCAAGCAATGTTCTTGCTGATTCAATTAGGGTTCTATTTTTCCTTTCAACTACCCCATTCTGTTGAGGAGTTCTAGGAGCTGAGAAGCAATGTCTGATACCTTCCTTCTCACAGAATTCTTGCATAAGAAGAGACTCAAACTCAGTGCCATGATCACTTCTGATCAATGCAACTACAGTAGAGTATTCAATCTGTATGCTCTTAAGAAAGTCTGTAAGAACTTTAAAGTTATCTGACTTTTCTCTCAAAAAGAATACCCAAGTGAATCTAGAGAAGTCATCTACAATAACTAGAGTGTAAGACTTTCCTCCTAAACTCTTTATTGCTATAGGTCCAAAAAGGTCCATATGTAGCAAGAATAAGATTCTAGGTGAATCACTTTTAGATAAGGATTTAAAACTGTTTTGGTTTGCTTTCCTAGCTGGCATGCCCTACATAAACCTTCTTTCTTATATGATCCTGATGGTAAACCTCTAACTAGATTATCTTTAGATAGCTTGGCAATTGTTCTGAGATTTACATGTCCTAATCTTTTATGCCATAGTTCACTAGGTTTGCTTAGCTCATTAAACAGGCAAATTTCTGCTTAGCTTGGCAATTGTTTTGGATATATTCTGACAGATAAGGAAGGATATTTAAAACTCAATTAATATATTCCTTTCCTTCCTTTTTCCCAGACAGGAATAGCCGTTGACATTTAATAAAAAGGAATTTTTTCACGACCAAGGAACAAAAGGACCTGGCAGAGTCGTCTGAGCCTTGTTGTTATTTCCAAGAATGTCAACAGAATTCAAAAAAAAGGAGAAGGGATATATATATAGACAAAAAGAAGAAGAAATATATAGATATATACAAGTAGTAATTTTCTTCTTTTTCTCTCTTCGACAAGCAGCACAAAAACCTCAGAGAACATCATCTTGATGATGTTCTCTGAGGTTTTTGTATATATCTATATATTTCTATATATCTATATATTTCTTCTTCTTTTTGTCTATATATATATCCCTTCTCCTTTTTTTTGAATTCTGTTGACATTCTTGGAAATAACAACAAGGCTCAGACGACTCTGCCAGGTCCTTTTGTTCCTTGGTCGTGAAAAGATTCCTTTTTATTAAATGTCAATGGCTATTCCTGTCTGGGAAAAAGGAAGGAAAGGAATATATTAATTGAGTTTTAAATATCCTTCCTTATCTGTCAGAATATATCCAAAGATATTGAATAGATCCGTTATAGTCGTCGTTTTGCTGTTAGGACAGAATAGAATGTGACTGATAATAAATCTAGAATTCAATAAATGATCTGTCGAACGCTGGGAGCCATCTGTCGAGCGCTGTCCAGAATATGTCGAACACTGGCTAGAAAATTGTCGAGCGATGTTATATATAAAAAAAAACTGTCGAACACTGAGAGCCATCTGTCGAGCGCTGCTAGTCATTCGTCGAATGCTGATCAGTAAATGTCGAGTGGTGTAACTAGCTGTAATACTTCAGTCTGCTTAGAACAGTTTGTCGAACGATACTAGACGTTTGTCGAATGCCAAAAGCCATTTGTCGAGTGCTGCTAGTCATTCGTCGAACGCTGAAAACCTTAGATTAATCTTAAGTTCTAGCTAGTTTATCAGCCTAAAGACTTGACCCTTAAACTATACAATGGGGTCAACTGATCCTAATCAGTACAAAGTGATCCTAGCCCAAAACAGTAAAAGGGTTGTTCCAACAGCATTTTCCCCCAATCACTAGAAGAAATCGAGCCCTCTGAGACCCAAATCAACATGGCACCAAAAGCTCAAGCTCCGGCCATGGCAACCCGCCGGAATGCGCGGCCTCAGGCCACCACACAGGTCCAATCCTCCCTCCTCCCCTAGTGTTAAATCCCTATCTGATTTGGGGATTGATTCAAGCGAAATCATGCTTGAATCAAGCTCCCAAAAGGGCTCTTTTATGAGTCTATTTACCCAGCTAGAACACCCTATTCCGGCCACCTCCGGCCGGCCAACCACCCCTAATCGTCGGCCACCACCTCAACGGAGGTGGTGGTGGCATTGGCCGGTCGGGGCGGCGCTTGGGTGGCCGGGAAAACCGGGTTGAAGCTCACCCAGGCGCAGGCAATCTCAGCCGTCGGCTGGAGGTTGAAGATAAGCGGGAGTCGCTCATCTTGCACCAAGATCTATGCAAAGATCAAATGATATTATTCTTTATTAAATGCAGATTTCTGTCACATATTATGCAGTGCCTTGTTTTAAATATGAAAAATACTTAGGCCCCTCTGATGTAAAAGTGGTCAATATCAAAGTTGTATCCCTTGGCGTCCACTTTAATTTAAAATTTACTTCAGCCCAATAGGATCATTGGTCTAACCACAGCACTCAAAATGGTGCAACATGTCCAAAGGGTTGACCAGATCTTGATCTGAGTTCCCACACTAAACTAGCCATCCAAATGGCCTGAAATTTTGAGTATAGTCTAATTATACCGACCACTTAATCATATCCAAAAAAGGGAATTTTTGGATAAACTTTTTCTAAGATTTTTGTAAAAATTCAATAATTCAGATATAAATAAATTATAAGGTCTAATGACATCCAAACCCCTCCAAATTTTGGTGGGTGGTCCTTAGGGGCATGATATGACCCTGGTAAAAAATTTATCCCATTTGGGATTGATTTGGTTGGGTAATTAGTTAACCCAAGTCTGGTCAAACAAGGTCAAATTAGGTCAAAAGTGCACATGATAGAATTAAGGGGTCAACCCTCATCCAAAAGTGGTGAAACTCTGGTCACTAGTTTAGAATCACATAAAGCACCTCCATGAGTGGTTTGGGGTGGTTTGGGGTGGATGTGCCCTAGAACCCTAGTTCTAACCCTAGGGTTGCACTCTGAGCCTTGTGAAGGACATAGGGTCATATGTCCTTGAATGGTTATGGATCTTGGTAGATAAGTTCATAAGATGTAAATATGCCCTAGGTAATTTTATAAGAATTTTAGGAACGCTTGTCCCCTATGAATTAGGTTATTACCTTTTAGGACACTTTCCTATTAGAGGAATTTACATGCTCAATTTATCTTTTATTTTGATGAAAGTTTAGTAGTGCACATATAATCATGATATAAACCTCTGGTAATTTTTGTGTAATTTTAGAATTGATTTAATTAGTACTTCATTCACAAGTCAACTATTTTTCCTTAAGATTATGATAAATAAATGAGGACCAAATATTCTCTGGAAAATTCTGAAACTTGGTGATGGGACATTTTAGCGCATTAGAGAGATTTGTGAATTTTTGTACAATTTTTGGAGTTATTTATCAGTAGGTTACTTCACAATGTCCCCTAGTTTGGATTTTGTTGAAATATTTATTTATGTGACTAAATTGTTTTGATAAATTATGAAACTCAGTCAGTAAACTTTTCTGCTCATTATAGAGGTCTGGTAATTTTACCATAATTTTTGGACAAGTATTTTTTGTTGTTCCTTCTTTAGCTTCCAATTTTGGATAAGTACTCAATATTATAATTAAAGGCCAACACATTACTGTAAAATTGTGATATTCTGTATTTACTGTTATTTTGACATCATAGATTTTCCATAATTTTGCGGGGGCCATATTATAATAAGATCTTATACTTCATGTTCAATTTCATACTTAGCCAATGCTGGAGAAATTATAATAAATGCCAAATAAATAATGAAAAATATGATCCTCTGCATTTAGTCTTATAATATCATTATAGACTTCCAGTAATAATCTTAGGTCATTCGGATGATTATTTGGAGTACCTCCTCTCATGCAACTCATGAAGTCCATTTGGTCTGTGTATAGTGAAATTGCAAGACTTTGGTAAATTGATGACCATTAGGTGGGAATGGAAGGTAGTGGTGTACCTAGTCTGGTTGAGAAGATGTGAGTTCACCATTAGGAGTCTATATGTAGAGTGTACCTGATAAGTTGAGGGATAAGGTTGTGCTCGGGATTGACGAAAGATCGTCTTCCCCTTAGAGAGTCATAAAATACTTAGGGTTAATCCAGGTGTAATAATAAGAGGGTACCCTTATGGGTAGTTACCAATAATATTAAGTGCCTTGTAAAGGGAGCTTTGGGGTGTCATCCCATCATAGCTCCTAGTACCGCTGCGAGGCCCACACAGGATAGACCTCGGGAATTTCAAGGTTAACCCTAAACTGCAGGAATAATCTGTTATGTAAGATTGCCTAAATAATACACACACCCACATCCTGTGTCTACGGGAGGTTTCTTGGTTTGGTCATGCGAGCATTAGGCTCGGTGTTTATAGGTACGGATGGGTTAGTCCGGCGAGTCAGTGACTCGGAAAGTTATTGTGACGGACTGGTTAGTCCGGGGAGCACGTGGCTCAGAGATATAAATAGGATTCGTGAATGTATGTGCATAAGGTGATGGGTCATTAGTATTGATAGTCATCGCACCGACGTCGATACTGTGGCTCGGTAAGTGTGGTTAACACTTTACCAAAGAAGAGTCTGGTGGACTAGCCAGTAAGAGTACGCAGGAGCTCCATTGTTGTGTTCTTAGCGTTGAGGCGTACGATAGGTCTAGGTTAGGTAGTGCAGATACCAACCTAGAGGTGGGTGAGGCCCAACCCACCGCTTCCGTTTACCACTATGGGAGTATCCTGGGAGTTTTGCTAGCTCCAAAAATGGCGAACTAAAGGTCTGTGCGCACAGAGTCGTAGTGTGTGAGTTGCACTTGTATGAACATAGCATTAAACTCTATAACCTTGCATGACATAGCATAAGCATTGCATTTCAACCCCTACCCTTATCGTATAAATTGGTTTTGGGACTTTTTATACAATAGGCTCTGCTAAACAACCCCTTGGTCTATAGGTTTGTATGGGCATTCCTATAAGTCAAGGTTACTCTTCTTTACTTACCTTTACTTACTTGCTTCCACTTGTTACTTTACTTGTTACGTTACTTATTCTTTCGTGCTTCATTTACTACTTCTATTGTATTATATGTTACATAGTGGTAGACCTTGTTGGATTTGATGGCGCCCTTAGAGCGAGGGGGTGAATAAGGGGTTTACTATTTTTTGGAATAAACTTATAGATTTTACCAAAACAGAAAAACTTTTTTCTCTGTCGCTAATGTCTGGCGTTAAAAGTCAACGTTGGCGTTAACTCTCCAAAAAAAGTATTTTTGCAGAAATATTCAAAATGATTTTCTATATGAAATATAATTCCAGAAAAATTAGATATACTGAAAAAGACTTTTATATATCACAAAAATGATTACAAGGATAAAATTTCAATAACGCTTGAAATTGGAGGCGACAACTTGAAAAACACTTTTTGTTCCTTCACTGGTCCTTCTCCCAAGGACCGGTTGGCTATAGCTTATCTATCCCCAGATAAGGCCTCTAGCCACCCCCTAGATCCACCCTTGACCTAGTCACCACACACAAGGCGGCGAATTACCCCCCTAAGTCGCACAAGGACCTAATCGCCACACGCAAGGCGGCGAATTACTACCGTTACAAGAAAAATATAAAAGGATAAAGATAAAATTAGAACAAATGACTCCCTAGAATGAAGAGCGATGAAGGAGATGTTGAAGATACGCCATGACCACGTCGGAGTTGAAGCGAGCGTCCTTCTTCAAATTTGTCATTGGAAATCTCCTTCTCACTCTTGTTTCTCAATGTTGGTGTTGGGAGTTCTTTCTGAATTCTGAATGAAATGCTCTCTCAAATCTCTAGAATGAAGGATTCAATGCATCTCTCCTTGAGCAAACGAAATCAGGACTTTAAATAGAAATAGGAGCTAACGTGTGGCGTTAAGAGTTAACACCAGCGTTAGTGAATGTGCACTGTCGTGGCTGAAATAATGCAACCATCAAGATCATGGCAGAAACTAATTTCGTTGAACAAAACTTATTTCGTCGAACGCGCTTTCGGTAAACAGAATCCCATTTCATCAACCGCAATTTCCGTCGAACGCAAGTTCATTTTGTCGAACGGAATCTCCTTTCATCGAACGCCTTCAAATTTCATTGAACGTCTTCAAATTTCATCGAACGTAGTTTTGTCGACCGGCATCACATTTTGTCGAACGTCTTCTGATTTCGTCAAACGCAGTTTCATCGTCTGGCATCACATTTCATCGAACGGCTAGCGCCCAGCGTTAAGACCTAATGCCTGGCGTTGTCTCTGGCTTCTCGACGGATTCGATCTCGACGGCATTTCTTCTCGACGGTTTCCTTCTCAGCGGTTGTTAACGTTGGGAGTTAACAACGAACGCGAGCGTTAGCTCTCTTTTCAAAGAATCGTCGTCAATCAGCATCCTATTCATAGCGCTATATAACAATAGTACCTGCACACTATAAACACAAGCATGATCAAATACATAGTGTGATTTGTTATTTCTCAAACTAAGAGAAATGGAACACAAGCTCCAACAATCTCCCCCTTTTGATAATAACAAATCCACCAATAATAAATAAAATATAATTAAAGTAGTGTTTATAGTAAATGTTAAGCGTTATAAACTTGCATACTCCCCCTATGTGGATACTCCCCCTAAATGAATGCATTTCCTAATGAACTCCCCCTAAATAAAATATTTCATTATTTCTTCAATTATTCTCCCCCTTTGTTATAATCAAAAGAAGGTGGGATTGAGTCATAGCAATATAAAATAATATGCATTTAGTAGAGATAAGAGCAACTTTAATATAAATAGTGAACACAGCGAAAGCAATTTGTAACATCTTGTAGAAATTGTAAGTACAAAATATAATAAGCATTTCACTCAATTAAGTAGATGTTTTGAATTTAGATACACAAGTTGCAAATTCATTTGAAATTTGTAATTTTCAAGTTAGCAAGCAAGATTATAAAATATCATTGAAAGATAGGTTTACAATGTAAAATAATTTGCATTTCAAGTACATAAACATTGTAAAGATCATGCTTTGCTATCTAGTTCATTTACTCATAATTGTAGAGAACAATGTAGGAAAGCTTTAGGTCCAATTCTCATGAGTGGAAGTATTATAAATGATAATGATGTGTTCAATAAGTGTGTTTTGATAAAGTATACAAGTGTAGAAATCAAATCACATGATCTATGTAATGTAAGAACATAACTTGAATTGAACATAAACAACTTTACTTCCACAAATGTCAATGCACATATAGTTTTTTTTTAAGAAATGGTAAAAATTTTGTTTGCACAAGACACTTTACAATTCTTTCCAAGGTGCTCAACCTCACAATGCTCATTAAGACTTATCTGGAGGTTCAAGTAGTGCTTGGTGGAGTTATCCTTGCCATTAATAGTTTGCTTTTTTGTTTTAGTGATCAAGGACTCTGAATTCACTTGTGTTGCAAACATAGCATTTTTAATTTTATTTTCCACATTTCTCAAAATACAAGTGCATGAAAAACAAAGAATTCAATAAAGAATTCAATGTTGTGTAGGTAAATTATTTATGAATTTCAAAATAAGTTCTTATGCTACACAATCATGCAAAAATAAGATTTACAACACATGTAGATTAACCAAAAAGGTGTAAGTGAGAAAATCATTATCAAAGGTAAAAACTTTACTCATACTTACAGGCATGTAAAAACATTTCTACACATGTAATCTATAACCAATTTTGTTTTTGCACATTTGAAGATAATAAGATAAAATCAAAAAAAAATTTAAGAAACTTGAAGGTTTAAATTAAACATTGTAAAGAATCTTGAAGCAATATATATAATCATCCTTGAAATCAACATTTAAGTATAAAAAAAATAATTTTGAAGGAAATACCAACAGTTGAAAACACACACAAAATTAGCATAGAAGCTAACGCCAGGCGTTAACTTCTTAACGTCGGGACAGGGTACTAAATTTTGACTTTTTGAAAAATCATTTTCATGATTCATTGGTAATATAAAGATGCCTTCTTACAGTTGAAATTTTAGACATTATGAAGTTGATATGAAGGCTTTGTTAGCATGTTTTTGGTGGTTTTCATTAGTTTTTACATTTTTTTATTGAATTTTAAATTTTTGAAGAACAAAAATGCAAACAAATATAACAAAGTACATAAAATAATTTGATAGCTTTTTATAAGGGTTAAAGTGACATTTCTAAGACACCTAATTCTAACCTAAGCATGTGAAAACGTGCATCAGGTAGAGGTTTGGTAAAAATGTCGGCAAGTTGTGATTCCATCCCTATAAAGCTATTTTTAACATGTTCTTTCTTAATATGATCCCTAATAAAATGATGTCGGGCATCTATATGTTTAGATCTAGAATGATGTACGGGATTGTTTGTGAGATCTATAGCACTCTTGTTGTCAGACTTTAATTCTATGTTATTTAGATGAACACCAAAGTCTTCTAACGTTTGGGTCATCCACAAGGCTTGTGCACAAAAACTACCTAGTACGATATATTCGACCTCGGTGGTGGAGAGGGCAACAGAATTCTGTTTCCTACTCGACCATGATATAAGTGAAAGGCCTATAAAATGACACGTGCCACTAGTGCTCTTACGATCTAATGAACATCCCGCATAGTCCGAATCAGAAAAACCATGTAGAATAAAACAATCATTATGAGGATACCATAAGCCTAATCTAGATGTTCCGATTAGATATCTAAAAATATGTTTAACCGCTTCCAGATGTGATTCTTTTGGGTTAGCTTAAAATCTAGCACATAAGAAAACGGAAAACATAATATTGGGTCAAGATGCGCTTAAATATAACAATGAGCCTATCATCCCTCTATATAATGTTTGATCAATATAAATATCGGCTTCATCTTTTCCTAATTTTAGTGAAGCACTCATTGATGTATTAGCTTGTTTTAGGTTTTCAAATCCAAATATTTTAATAATATCATGAACATATTTAGTTTGACTAATAAATATACCATCTTGTTTTTGTGAGATTTGAAATCCTAGAAAATAAGTGAGTTCACCAACCAAGCACATTTCAAATTCATTTTTCATCACTAAAATTACTTCATTACATAACTCTTCATTATTGGCTCCAAAAATGATATCATCTACATAAATTTGCAATATAATCAAATCATTATCTACATGCTTAATGAAGAGTGTATTATCCGCACTTCCCATTTTATAACCGTGCTTTATCAAAAATAATGTCAATCTATCATACCACGTAGCGCTTGCTTTAATCCATAAAGCGCTTTTTCTAACTTATAGACATGATTGGGAAACTTTTCACTCACAAAATCGGCGGGTTGTTCTACATAAACTTCTTATTTTATAATCATGTTCAAAAAGGCACTTTAAACATCCATTTGAAACAATTTAAATCTTTTAAAACTCGCAAATGCAACAAATATTCTAATAGACTCAAGGCGAGCAACGGGTGCAAATGTTTCATCAAAGTCTACCCCTTCGATTTGTGAATACCCTTGTGCAACTAGTCTAGCTTTATTCCTTGTAATTTTAGAGTCACCATTTAGTTTGTTTTTGAAAATCCATTTGACAACTATAACCGGATAATTAGATGGCCTCTCGACTAAATTCCAAACCTTGTTACGTTCAAATTGATTTAATTCATCATTCATAGCTAAAAACCAAAATTCATCATTTAAAGCGGTTGAAATATTTTTTAGTTCTATTTCAGATACGAAACAAAGGTTTGAAAAAGACTTATGTAAAGAAGAACGAGTACTTATCCCTTTTGATGGTTCTCCTATCACAAGCTCCTTTGGATGATCCTTAGTAAACTGCAACACGCTTGGAGGAACATATTCTACCATCTCATTTTCTTTCTCCTCTTTTTCTTCTTCTTTTTCTCCAAGTGATTCATCATACTCATGCTCCAAAGGGGAAATAGGTTCGTCTTCATTTCCTGTATGATTAGAATCTATACAAGGAACAAACTCATCAAATCTTACATGTATAGACTCTTCAACTACTTTAGTTCTTTTATTATATATTCTATAAGCCTTGCTAGGTGAAGAGTAACCAATGAAAATTCCCTCATCGCATTTTTCATCAAATTTTCCTAGTGCATCTTTAGTGTTTAAGATGAAACATTTACAACCAAACACATGAAAATAAGATACATTAGGTTTTCTTTTAAAGTAAAGCTCATAAGGTGTCAATTTTAAGATAGGATGAAGCATGACACGATTAATGATATAACATGAAGTATTAGCTGCTTCAGCCCAAAATGATTTAGGCAACCCATATTCACAAAGCATAGTGCGTGCTAGCTCTTGAAGGGTTCTATTTTTCCTCTCCACTACACCATTTTGTTGTGGGGTGCGAGGAGCGGAAAATTCATGTTTAATTCCTAAATCATCACAAAAAGAAGAAAATCTATCATTTTCAAATTCTCCTCCATGATCCGAACGTATGCATTTAATCTTTAAATCAAGTTCATTTTGAATACGAATGCATAGTTTAGTAAATTCAAGGAATGCATCGGATTTGGAAGATAGAAATAATATCCAACAAAATCTAGAATAATCATCAATTATTACAAAAGTATATTTTATACCTTCTAGACTAGAAGTGCTAACCGGTCCAAATAAATTCATATGAATTAATATAAGAGGTCTAGTGGTAGAAATTACATTTTTGCTTTTAAGAGAATTTTTTGAAAATTTTCCTTTTTGGCAAGACGTACAAAGAGAAGATAAATTTCCATTAAGCATAGGTAATCCCTTAATTAATTTATCTTTTGATAATTTCAAAATAAGCTTGGTTCTAGAGTGACCAAGGCGCCTATGCCAAAGTTCTAATTCTTCTTTTTTAGAAATAAAGCATTTTAAAGAAGAATTTGAAGATCATTAAAAGTAATCATATAATCATTATGCATCCTAGGTGCGGTGAGTACGACATCATTTATTTTAGAATTTATAATTTTGCAAAGATTTGTAGATGATTCAAATAATACATTTAAGCCTATATCACATAATTGACTAATTGAAATTAAATTATGTTTTAAGCCATCTACAAATAAACCATTTGAGATTGAAAAAGAATCGTTACCACTGTGTCGATGCCCATGATCCTTCCTTTTCTGTTGTCACCAAATGTCACCATCCATCCTTTCTTCATCTCAAGACTAAGGAACTTTGTTTTGTTTCCCGTCATGTGTTTGGAGCATCTCGAGTCCAAATACCACACATCCTTTTTGTCCTTAGCCAGCCAACATACCTAAAAAGGAGATGAGAGTAAATATTCGGATACCCAAGAGGTTCCTCCCATAGAATAGGTGGAAATCTTAGGCACCCAGATTTGCTTTATAGCACTACCGCCCTTTTTCTTACAAGAGTTTGAGGTGTGTCCAAATAAATGACATTTGGCACACGATATAAAAGGGGATGAGACCCTTTTTGAAGTTTTGGATAAACTCTTGCTTGAAAGTGAGGTAACATTTGAATTTTTGAAATTATTAATAACAGAATTAGTGTTTCTGAAATTATAGCTAACGCAAGCGTTAGGAGTTAACGCCTGGCGATAGCTTCCAGAGCTATATCCAAGGCCATATTTGGCACTTCCATGGCATTGGTTGGCCAAGATCATGTCCAGAGATCTTTGCCCAACTCCAAACTTCTTAATTGCCAAATTTAAATCATGAATATGAGCTTTGAGAGCGGTGTTTTCCGTTACCAACATAACGCGCTGATTCGCAAAACTCTTCTTCCCATCCTCTATTTGAGAAAGAGAGGTTTTTAAAGTTCTTTCCAAATCCCCCTTCTCCTTAGTAAGAAGTTCAATAGTGGAGTGGGATTTAGAAAGAGCTTCTTTAAGTTCTTTCACTCTTGCCAAGGAGTGATTGCACTCTTGGCAAGATACCTTTCCTTTCCCTAATTGTATAGATAGTTTTGTGTTTTCCTTTAACAAAAGTTTATTTTCAGAATTTAGAAGATCAATATCTTTTAAACTTTTTTCAAAGAATTTGCAAGTTTGTAAAAACTCAATATATAAATCATCATAAGAAGTAGGGAGAGTTACCTCAGTGTCGCTTTGGACACTGCTTTCATCCTCGGATGTCTTATCACTTTTTCCCATAAGGCACATATTTGCCTCTTCTTCATCGCTAGTGGATGAGCCACTTGAATCCTCGGAGGAGGCGTCATCCCATGTAGCCGCTTTTAGGACCTTCTTCTTCTCTTTTCCCTTGTGCCCTTTCTCTTTACGCTCTTTCAGATATTTTGGGCACTGGCTCTGAATATTTTCGGTCTTTCTACAATGGTAGCACTCCGTTGGTGGTCGTTCATCATCATCCTCGTCGCTACCTCTCTCTTTCTTTGACGAAGATCCCTTTTTGATGAAATATTTCCGGAAGGTATTTCTCCTTTCCAGATTCTTCATGAACCTTTTGAACTTCTTCACAAAAAGGCTCTCCTCGTCCTCTTCATCATCATCTCCATTTTCCTCCTTTTTTGATTTTAAGTCCAAACTCTTCTTCTTTGGCTCCAAGTTGTACACTTGTTGTTGAATTTTGAGTTCAACCTCATGGGTCTTTAGGTTCCCAATGAGGCTCTCAATTTGGAGCTTCTTCAAATCGTGCGATTCCGAGATAGCCGTCACCTTTGGATTGAACTTTGGAGGGAGAGACCTTAAAATTTTTCTCACCGAGTCGCCGTTGGAGAACACCTTTCCAAGTACTTTTGAGGCGTTAACAATCTTGGTGAACCTTGTGTACATTGAATCTACGTCTTCATCCGCCTCCATCCAGAATTTCTCATACTCGGATTCAAGTTGGAAGAGCTTTGAATCCTTAACCTGCGAAGTACCTTCATGAGTAATTTCTAATAAATTCCATATATCATAAGTTGTTTCGCAAGCACAAGTTCTATTAAATTACGTTCTATCCAAAGCACAAAATAACGCATGCATTGCTTTAGCATTATTCTTACATCTCAACTTATCATTGTCATCCCATCCATCTCTGGGTTTTTCCATAGTGACTTCTCCAACAACAAATGTTGGTGGAGAGTAACTTTGTTCTACCATACCCCAAACATCATTATCTAAAGCAGTTAAAAAACAACGCATTCTAGTTTTCCAATAATTATAATCAGTTCCGGTAAATAGTGGAGTTCTATTAATCCCTTGACCCTCAGCGAAAGCATGATCATTATGCGCCATTATTCCCGGTTGTGAAACCGTTTTGGAATAACCTTCCTCTGATACCAAGTGTTGGATCTGATGGCGCCCTTAGAGGGGGTGAATAAGGGATTTACTATTTTTTGGAATAAACTTACAGATTTTACCAAAACAGAAAAACTTTTTTGATTTGTCGCTAGCGCCTGGCGTTAAGAGTCAACGCTGGCGTTAAATCTCCAGAAAAAGTATTTTTGCAGAAATATTCAAAATGATTTTCTTTATGAAATATAATTCCAGAAAATTTAGATGTACTGAAAAAGAATTTTATATATCACAAAATGATTACAATGATAAAATTTCAATAACACTTGAAATTGGAGGCGACAACTTGAAAAACACTTTTTGTTCCTTCACTGGTCCTTCTCCCAAGGACCGGTTGGCTATAGTCTATCTATCCCCAGATAAGGCCTCTAGCCACCCCCTAGATGTACCCTTGACCTAGACGCCATGCACAAGGCGGCGAATTACCCCCTAAGCCGCACAAGGTCCTAGTCGCCACACGCAAGGCGGCGAATTACTACCGTTACAAGAAAAATATAAAAGGATAAAGATAAAATTAGAACAAATGACTCCCTAGTATGAAGAGCGCTGAAGGAGATGTTGAAGATACGCCATGACCACGTCGGAGTTGAAGCGAGCGTCCTTCTTCAAATTTGTCGTTGGAAATCTCCTTCTCACTCTTGTTTCTCAATGTTGGTGTTGGGAGTTCTCTCTGAATTTTGAATGAAATGCTCTCTCAGATCTCTGGAATGAAGGCTTCAATGCATATCTCCTTGAGCAAATGAAATCAGGTCTTTAAATAGAAATGGGAGCTAACACATGGCATTAAAAGTTAACGCCAGCGTTAGTGAACATGCACTGTTGTGGCTGAAATTGTACAACCGTCGAGATCGTGGCAGAAACTAATTTCGTCGAACGAAACTTATTTTGTCGAACGCGCTTTCATCGAACAGAATCACATTTCATCAACCGCAATTTTCGTCGAGCACAATTTTGTCGAACGCAAGTTCATTTCGTCGAACGGAAACTCCTTTCGTCGAACGCCTTCAAATTTCGTCGAACATCTTCAAATTTCGTCGAACGCAGTTTCATCGACCGACATCACATTTCATCGAACGTCTTCAAATTTTGTCGAACATAGTTTCATCGTCCGGCATCACATTTTGTCGAATGGCTAGCGCCCAGCGTTATGACCTAATGTCTGGCGTTGTCTCTGGCTTCTCGACGGATTCGATCTTGACGGCATTTCTTCTCGACGGTTTCCTTCTCAGCAGTTGTTAATGCGGGGCGTTAACAACTAACGCGAGCATTATCTCTCTTTTTAGGGAATCGTCATCAATCAGCATCCAGTTCAAAGGGTTATATAACTATAGTACCTGCGCACCATAAACATAAGCAAGATCAAATACATAGTGTGATTTGTTATTTCTTAAACTAAGAGAAGTGGAACACAAGCTCCAACAGACCTTTCTGTAGTTAGATTCACCATCATCTGCTATTGATTATACCCCTTGCTGTCCTCCACTTCATTCCTCCCGCTCGGTGCCTAGGAGTCACGGGGGGAAGGGTGGGGGATTGGCTTAGTCTTTTGACTAACGGTCGGTCCAAGCAGATGGAGGCGGGACAGTCTAGCACAGGAGCACCGGTGTCAAGATCCGTAAGTGCTATTAGTTGATTTGCTTCTGCGAGTGGCTTTGTAGTGAAGAATTGATGTATCGGGCAGGAGCCCTTATTATTACTATCTTTGATTCAGTTTCTAGTTGTGGACATCTCTTTATGATGATTTTATTTTCTACGTGATGTGGACTTGAACCTCTATAAGTTTGTTTATGCTTTACTTCTTTTATGATCGATATGGGCGGCAGGATCAACGTTTTGTAGTAGCAACCTTCCCGAGTACTGAGGGTGTCAACGCAAAGCGGTGGTTCTGGGCATAAGACCCGGGGTTTCAAAGAAAAAAAAAGGGGTCTTACACCTAGGGCTTCTCTTGCTCTCGACTTCCTGAAGCTAATGGTGGGGGTTTTTTGGGCTGGGGTGGCTAAAACCTCAGCTGACATTAATTGGTGATTTCCTCTATGCTCCACCTCCATGGCATCCAATCCTCTTGCATCGGTTGGGCAGCTAAACAGCCAAAATTCAGTCCTTGAGTTTGAATTCTAGCAGAGGGGGGGAAATTGGGTCCAATTAGATCTTCCCCCTTGGATTACCATCAATGGGGCCGGTAAGCTCCACTCCCCTGGCATTTCTCTCCCCTACCATGTTGCCACCTCATCCATTCTCTGTTGGGTTTCACTGTGGGGGCTAAGAGCATGCCAAGGAGAGGGGAATTGGGTGCCAAGTGGCACCCATCCTTAATCTCCTCTCCTTGGTCTCCTCGTGGTGTTGGTCGGCCAACCCCAAATTGGGCTTCCTGAATTCTTCCCTAAACAAGGGTAAATGGGCCTCCTTTGGGCATAATTAAGTTGGCTTGAGTTCAATTGGGTTGAGCCTTGGGTTCACTTGATCCAAGGTAGCCTAACTTTTGCATTTAGGTCAAGGTTGACCCTTGGTCAACCATGGTGATGGGGTTGAGTCACATTAGTGACATTGGGTCTATCGGCACCTATTGGGGTGAATTAGGCTTGGTGAGGCCAATTGGGACTCTTTTGACCAATTTAGGTCATATTGGATTAAGTGAGTAAAGGAGTGACTTGATCCTTAGTCTTGACTTGACCCCTTTGTGTTGTTTGTGGCTCATTAGGTTCCCTAAGGGGTTAGTGTTGTCATGGTGGGGTCATTTATCACCTTAGGGTCCATTTGACCAAGCTTAGGCTAGTGACTAAAAGTGGCTTAATGCACACCAATGTGCAATTCACCTACTCTCCTAGGTTTCTAGGGCTCTTTTGGCTAGTCTACCCTTTTGTCATGACATAGTCATGACAAAAATTCAACTTAGGGGTCTAGTGGTTTTGTGGGATGTTACAAATCCCAATACATAATGAAAAATTTCATCCCCAAAATTAAGATTGGGCTCACGGGGTTCTTACTTAAGATACATCATTGGGCTCCCGGAAATTGGGCTCCCAGGTATTGCTGCTGCATCAGGTCCAGAGGTTCCCAAGTGTGCTCCTCTCGCCCATGATTCGACCACAGGACCTTCACCAGTAGGACCTTCTTCTGCCGCAAGACTCAAACGGCTGTGCCATCGATCCGTATTGGCTCCAAATGGACTATACGATCGGATGCTATCGAGCCTATCGTGGTAGTGATCTGTTGATCTGGCCGATGGAGAGCCCTCCTAAGCGAGGAGACATGAAAAACATCGTGGAATCCCACCAATTCCGGCGGCAGCTCCACTCTATAAGGCAAGGGATCGATCTGCTCCAGGATCCTTTAGGGCCCCTTGTATCTCGGACTGAGCTTCTTTAGTCTCCGCAACCATGAGAATCCGTGTGCCGGACGTATTTTCAGAAACACCATGTCTCCCGCCTAGAATTCCACCTTGCGATATCGCGCGTCGTATTATTTAGCATGTCTGCTCTGCGCTTCTAACATCTGATCACGTATCAGTCATATCTGGGCACCTGTGTCCTCTATATATTCTGAACTTAGCGCCTTCGGGTCCTCATCCTGAATCCATGAAAGCGGATTCCTGCACTTCTGACCGTAGAGGGCTTCGTAAGGAGCCATGCCAATGCTAGACTGTTGGTTATTTTTGTAGGAGAATTCGATGAGTGACAGTAGTCTCTCACACGGTTCCCCATTTTTTAGGATGCTTAATAGTAACAGATCTTCCATCGTCTGGATAGTGCGTTCCGTCTGACTGTCGGTCCATGGGTGAAAAGAAGTACTGAACGTCAATTGTGACCCCAGATATGCCTGGACCGCCTTCCACTCCCTTGATGTAAATCGGTCATCCTGATACGACATGATCGATCTGGGTACTCCATGGTATCTGATGAATTGCTCCACTAATTTCGCACCAGAACACCGACGGGAGCACCCTTCCTGACTGGGATGAACCTGACAACCTTGTCATCTGTCCACAATAATCCAAACGGAGTCATGCCCGGAGCGGGAGCGAGATAATCCATGTACAAAGTCCATGGAGATATCCTCGAACTTCCACTCCGGCACCGGTAATGGCTGCAATAATCCTCCCGGGCTCTTGCATTGGGCCTTCACCAGTTGGCATGCCTCGCAATGAGTCACAAAGTGGATGATTTCCTTCTTCATTCATGTCCAATACATCATTCTTCTTAGGTTCGGAGTCATTTTGGTGACCCCAGGATGCACTGCATATTTACTGCAATGCGCTGCTGTCATGATATCTTCTCGAATATTATCTCCCACTGGTATGTAAATTCGGCCTCGGAAGTGCACGAGATCATCTTTCAACGAATAATCCCCAGGGGTGCCTGACTCTAATGCCTTGAAAACCAGTTCTAATTCTGCGTCTCGTTTCTGGGCAACCTTGATTCGATCTCGGATATCACAGACAATGCTCATCGAGGCTAGACACTCCATGTAGACCTCTGGGTCATCCTTGGATACCAGTGTGATACGTATGTCTTCTAGCATCTGTACCAGCTCCATGGACATCAACTGCGGTTCTACATCAGACGTGCTTGCCCTTCTGCTGAGTGCATCCGCTACTGTGTTCACCTTCCCTGGGTGATTGTGCATTGTATACTGGTAATCACAGAGAAATTCCATCCATCTTCTCTGTCGGAGATTTAGGTCCTTCTGCGTGTCCATGTACTTGAGGCTCTTGTGATCTGAAAAGATATCACAATGAACCCCATACAAGTAGTGTCTCCAATTTTTTATAGCAAATTACCGCTCCCATCTCTAAGTCATGCACCGAATAATTCTGCTCGTGCTTCTTCAACTGTAGGGAAGCGTAAGTAATCACATGTTTGTGCTGCATTAGGATAGCAACCATGCCCTAATATGATGCGCCGGTGTATACCTAGAATCATTCCTTCCCAGTTGGAAGTGGATTGGGGCGGAGGTGAGTCTATCTTTTAGTTCCTTAAATGCAGCCTCACACCGCGGTGTCCACATGAACGGCGCGTCCTTCTTTGTCAGTGTTATAAGGGGGAAGGGAAATCTGGGAGGATCCCTCTACGAACTTTTGGAAGTAACCGGCAAGTCCTAGGAAACTCCTTATGTTAGAAGACGTCTTTAGCTGGGGGCAGTCTCACACTGCCTGAATCTTTGTCGGATCTACTGCTAATCCTGACCCACTTATGATGAAAGGCTACTTCCTTGAGCCAAAACTGGCACTTACTAAATTTGGCGTACAACCAATGCTCTTGAAGTCTCTCCAATGCGAGTGCCAGATGTTGAGTATGTTCTGTTGGGTTTTCTATACCCCCTTCATAAGGGATGACATATCGAATATGCGCAGCGGAAATGAACAAGAACAACCCAAAAAGAGATCAACGGATCTTGCGGTTTTCATGATTCAAGAGAATAAGAAAGCAAATACAAAATATACCTTCGCGGGATTGAGTCAATACTCAACCAAGGTGCTCCACGAAGAATCTGAAATCTGCCTTTGAGTTCTTCAAGGATCAAAATAGATCGATCCCTCTACAGAAGTCCACACAAGCGATGAAGAACCCTAGCTTCTTGTCGTACAAGAACTAGGTCGGAGAAGGATGCTCTCAACGTCCTCACGGACTGCTAGGTCCGATCCAGAGGAGGCGGCGACCAGCGGCGGCGGAATGACGATCGGCGGACGGAACGAGAACGATCGGAACTCTTCCGTCTTTTCTCTCTCGTAAAATTCTCGATATCAAAACCGTCTATCTCGAAGCCTTAATCACGATCATTTTATACGCAAGGCATAAAATTGACTATCCGCAGACCATAGGGAAAAGCAGAAAATCTGTCCAGATTTCATTCGCCGAATTCGACTAATCAAATTAACCGAATTCAACTAATCATTATAACCGAATTCGGCGAAACCATTTCGACGAATTCGACTATATATAAAATTGGCTATATAAATTCGGCGAAACCCTTTAGCCGAATTTGCCATTAGTCGTATTCGTCTAAACCCTTTAGCCGAATTCGGTTAATGCCATTAGCCGAATTCGTCTAAACCCTTTAGCCGAATTTGGTTAATGCCTTTAGCCAAATTATCTAGTGTAAATCCATTCGTTTAAACACTTTAAACGATTTCCCTTTTGAGACATTCTCAACTTGATTCCAAGCAGTCATAGGATTGGTCCTCCACTCATATCCAATATGAGTAAGGCCAACACAATCCTTTCTCCAACTTCTCCAAACGTTTTTATGTGCGACCCTATAGGCTCATATTGCGTTGGCAGCAAGACTAACTATTGATTGCTTTGAGATCACCTCAGAAACTCCAACATGTTCTTCCCCCGTCCTCGAATAGATAAAAATATCGTCTATGAATACTATAACGAAGACGTCAAGATAGGCCTCGAATATGCGGTTCATCAGACTCATGAACGCGAAGGGAGCATTCGTGAGCCCGAATGTCATTACCGTGAATTCGTAAAGACCGTAACGACTGCTGAAGGTTGTCTTCGGAATATCTTCCTCCTGGATTCGCAGTTGGTAATATCTTGATCTCAAGTCTAGCTTTGAGAACTAGTGCGCTCCTTCGAATTGATCAAATAGCTAATCTATCCTTGGCGTGTTTCGCACCATCAGCATGTTCAGCTCCCTATAATCAATACACAGCCTGAGGGACTCGTCCTTCTTCTTTATGAACAACATCGGGGCTCCCCACAGTGACGAGCTTGGCCTAACCGAACCTGCTTCCACTAATTCTTGTAGTTGGCTTCTGAACTCTGCCAGTTCCTTCAGAGCCATCCAATACAGTTCTCTAGATACTGGTCTCGCTCCCAGTACTAACTGAATTTGGAAATCATTCTCCCTGTGCGGTGGTAACCCGGGTAGCTTCTTCGGAAACACGTCAGGAAAATCACTAACAACGGGAATGTCAGTTAGAGAAGTTTCCATTTTCATCAACTTGAAGCATATCATATAAACTGTGTACCCCTGTAGGTGGACCTTGACGGCCTAAATAGAAGAAAGTAAATAACGGGAGACTGGGATAATACCTTTGAAGGTCACGTAGGTGTTATCGTATCTTAGCACTACCTCCCTTGCCATGAAATCAATCTGGGTATGGTTCCAGGTGAGCCATGTCATCCCCAAGACAAGATCGAAGTTTGGCATTTTCAAGATTGTTGTCGGAGCCTTGAGTGATAGGCCTTCAATGGTCACCTTCAGAAGGCATTTTGTTGTTGATTCAATCTATGACCCGCTGGGAAGATGCACCCTCTTGGTGACTTCCGTATAGTGTCGAACCTAGTCTAAGTCCTTGACAAAGTCTTCCGAGAGGAAGTTATGTGATGCCCCCATGTCGAACAGGGTATGGGCAAGCTAGCTGTATACAGTTATTATTCCTAAATTTGTTATATAATTTTAGGTGGCTAAGTTTTTCTACTTTTAGCAGTTCTATATCAATTCTACAATATAAGAATTGAAAAGAATTTAAAATACGAGCATACCTGTTATAACCCTTTCTGAATTCTGGGGTTGAGCAAGATACAGGGTGTGCATCTGATCTATAGCCTGTCTGCGGTCTGCTCTGTGGAATCCTCGTCCTCGGCCACGTCCTCAGCCTCGACCACTAAACTGCTGAGCGGGTGGTGCTAGAGGTGGTGGTGGAGATCTCTAAGGGTAGTTGATATGAATGTGGCTCGGTTGATGGCAGTGGTAGCACAACTGTGGGGGAGGTGCTCCTCCACCATGTCTTGGTGGCTCCTAGATCTAAAGCGGTTGAGGGGACAGCACTGTCGGAGGCCTCTGCTCCTGTCTAAAGTTGGGACGGGGTCGTCTCCCGCCTCTCCCATGCTGGATGAATCCACCCCTCTGGTGTCCCCTGCCACCAATTACCGCATCGTCTGCCGGCCTTTTTCCTCTATTCCTCACCATCAGCTGGTCCGGCTCCAGCTTCCTTGTCGCTTTGATAATCCGTGCTAGGCCGGAATCTACTACATATAGCAAGGCTTGCCTTAGGACATCACGGAGGCCCATGTAGAACCTATTGGCGTAGCCAAAGTCATTCAGCAGGTGGGATGCAGTAAAGCGAGCCAGATGAGAGAATTCCCGTTAGTACTCCAACACTGAATAGCTCCCCTGCTTCTGGTGCAGGAA
Source organism: Dactylorhiza incarnata (assembly GCA_033032865.1). NCBI lineage: Eukaryota > Viridiplantae > Streptophyta > Magnoliopsida > Asparagales > Orchidaceae > Dactylorhiza > Dactylorhiza incarnata. The sequence goes on from JAWHQI010000040.1 coordinate 11,871,339, forward strand.
CCGCTCTTTCAGTTCATCTCTGGCCATATATGGTACAAAATGTTCTAGAAGCACCTACTTGAACTCCTCCCAGGTGATGTCGGCATATTCAATGCCGGCAAAGGTAGTGTCCAAAGCTGATTTCCACCACCACTTGGCATGTCATTCCAGGGCAGAGACAGCCATTGATACTGTCATGTTGACTGGGCAGTGTAACCCGGCTAACATCTCTTGGATGGTGTCTAGCCATTCCTTGGTTTGTACCATTAACTCGGTCCCGGCATAGGACAGTGGGGAGAGGCCTTGGAAGGCACTCAACCAGTTTGACCCAGGGTTGGGGGCCTGAGCCGGAGCATGTTGTTGTGAGAAGGCCTACGAGATGGCAGTCAATGTTTGACCAAACTCTGTCTGTTGGAAGGGGTGGGAGCCGGCGGGGGAGGGATGGCATCCTGAACGGTAGGTACTGTCTCCCGTGTGGTGATGATCACCGGAGGCTACATAAGAATAAAGGTCTTATCAGAAGGGTTGTCATAAACATCTCATTTTAATGGACAGTTAAATGTGATTTCCCTTATGGGAACACCATTGCATCCACTGCTAGTTTGTCCACAAACTAAGCTCAAGCGGAGCTGCCTAAGGTTGTGGACTTCATTTACTTTGGATCAAAGTTGGTTGAGTTGATACCAGTTTGTAAGACCCCTTTTTTGCTTTCGTTTCCGGGTCTTACCACCCAAAACCGCCGCCTTGTGGTGATACCAACACACGGGTAGGTCTCCACTACAAGACGTTAGTCCTGCTGGCTATTAATACATCTAGTCCAACCATTCACCATAGAATAATAGAAAATAAGTCCACAACAATCACATTACATAAAAGGGAAATGTCCAAATTAGATACATAATAAAAGAAGCATAATGAAATAAAGGTACTAAAGTAATAAGGGCTTAAGTCCGGTACATCAGATCCTCACAACATATCTCTCAGACGGAGGCAAACTACACACTGCTATGGGAAAACATGGAAGATAGCATTCAGGAGATAGTATCTCACCGGAGCTCTTCCTGCTACTGCTGAGACTCTGATGTTGAAACCGGCAACCGGTCTCAAGAGTTCAGACCCACTAGGGGGTGTAGCCTGCGCCTACTTCTCCCTCACTGAACTCTCCTAACTTTGGATGGAAAAACTTGAACAAACCCAAGTCTGTAGCGAGGAGGTCCCGCCACACACCCGAAAGATCTTAGAGAGCTTCCCCTCCCAAACCAATGCTCAGTCGGGCACCTTGGAGGGCACTAGTAGCCAACTCCAAAAATTGCCTGGAGGAGAGAGCTCAGAAGATTCGGTCCTCCTCCAAGGTACCCTTAAGGGTCTATTAATAGATTTTCTAGTCTTGGACTACAAATAGCGTAAATCCGCCTTTTGGTTTTACTAATCGCACCCCAAACTGGTCTGCTAACAGCCTAACTCCGCTGTTCTGGAGAGCTATTGGCAGCCCACAAGGGGTCATTTAGGTAATTTTCCCCTCAAATCCCTCTGGTCGAGTTGTTCATGAAGGCACCACTCGCCAGGCTCCTTTCCCATCATGGTTCGTCAGGCGAATGGTTTATGAGGTCATCACTCGCCATGTGTTCGACTCGCTTGCTGTGCGAGATCTTGGGTGCTCTCGCCCCATCTGTCATGATGCCTATGTGAGTGGCCCGCGAGTGCGAGCCTCACTCGCCCGAAGATCTCTTAGACTCCTGTTCTGATCCTTGCCCTGCCACCTGGCCCCTGGGGCCCACTGGACCCACTCGGCGAATACGGGGTTGTACACAATCCCCGCTCTTTGCGAGCGAGTCCTGCGCTCGGAAAGAAAAGTCCAACCCCCAGTATTCGGCGAGTGCTTTGCTGACCTGGAGGGAATCTTCTTGGTGGGGCCCTCCACTTAGCTATAAATACGGCCCAAGTTGTTGTCTTTAGGTTGCCCATCTTTCAATCATTGTTCCTCATTTTCTCTCTCGGAGCACTCGCCATGACGTTCATGAAGTCGACGCCATGGCCACTTTCAGAAGGAATGATGGCTCGTCTTGCCACCGCACAGGGAGGGACCGCTCCCAAGACCACTCGATACGCCCCCTGGCTCTCTTCAACAAGAGACCCCTCCAAGCCCTACAGGCTGAAGAAGGCCAAGTCAGTCCGGCGGGACTGGGGGGAGAGGGAGTCGGCGTCTGAAACTCCCCCCCCCCCCCCCCCCACTTTCTGACATTCCTCTTGTCAACACCAACGAGGTAACGCAATACAACTTGCTTTCGAGGTTGATTATGATGATGCGACTGACCTCCGCCTCTCTTACTATTCGCAGGATCTGTCGATGACTGAAGGTGGTCCTGGGCTCAATCAGGCGAGTGTTTCCATTCCTCCTCCTGCTCTCGTGAATGCCCCTCCGACCCAGGAGCCCGCCCTTCTCGCTACTTCTGTCGGAGCCCTGTCCTCGCTTTGTGAGCATTCTGTTGCCCTCTCGCTTGCTTTTTTCTCTTCTCACAACTCTTCTGACTTAGGCTTTCGCTGCCCCTACCTCTGGGACCTTCGGGACCATAGGTTTGCCTCCTCCCTTCCGTACCTCTATTGTTCCAGATGCCACCAAGAGTCCTCCTGCTCCGGAGCAGGAACACCCGAAGAGGAAGAGTCCCGGGCCCAATTCTCCTGCTGCGGACCCGGCCGTCACTGTCGCCGCGGCCGATCAGATGCACCGCCCCGGGAAGGGGAAATCTCTCCACCTCCCAAGCCAACCATTTGCAGGACATCCCAGCACCTCTCGCCGGTCTCCCATCAAAGAATAAGTACCGGGTCAGCTGTCTTCTCCCGCAGAACTCTCGGCTTATACCTGAGAGAGGTCTAATCTCTACTTTTGTAGACTTTCGCGAGATCCCGATCACTGACCCATTAGAGGAGCAGGGGCTGATCTCGCCTCCCCCAGCGACATCTCTGAATTCCTTGGTGACCACGAGGATGCACGTGCTATGAAGGAACGGATGACAGAGCTATTCGGCAAGCTGATCTGGATACAGAGAGATCAAGCCAACCTGACGGAGGAGCACCGGGCGGCCTTCGATCGTCGGATTAGCGCCCTCGAGCGAGACTACAGGCACCTGGTCGGGGAGATGGAGCGCCAGGGGTGCGGGTGCGAGGAGGCCTCGCCTGGGAGGTACATCATGCGGGCCAGGGATCAAATGCGCTTGATCAGCCAAGAGAGCTGACAGCAGTCAGCATGTTTCACTACCCGTGAGTGCCTCGAAGGACAGGGAGGCGAGGCCGGGGCCGATGGCGGTGGGATCAGTACTAAGCCTACTGGCTCTCGCCCCCTGCGCTCTCCCGTATCCCTGCTATTTCTTCCTTTCTATTTCCTTTTTCTCTTTCGCACCGGACCAAGGCGAGACCTTTTATGTCTCGCGAACTACTGTTTGCGCATCTATATGTATATGTCTCGCTTTTCGCTATTTTTCAGAATGCTGTCTTGCAATTGTTTTCGCTCTTGTGCCATTTGATTCGAATTTTGCAGGAAAGGTCTCGCATACTTCTTTCGCCTCCTGTTCGTGGTCGGGTTCAGGTGGGTGGTTCTAATCCCGAGGCGCTAAGAAGTCGCGGGGGCTATCTGCACCCCACGTGCAAATGATTTCAGTCATTTTTCTCCTTTTTCCTATAAATAGTTCACCCAACCACCGTCATTATTGTGCTTTCATCTCTCTCTTCTCCTTTTCTCTCGCGATACCACTCGCCCTTCTCTCTACTCTTTTGCTCTCGCGAGATCACTCCGCTCCTCCACGATGCCGAAAGAAGTGGATGGTAGGGCTAACTGCGCCCAGGTTTTCTCCAATCGGTACTTCGACACATGCGGCCTCTCGGAGGTGGATTTCAATCAGGCCATCGCGGATTTCGTTCCGCCTGGTTTCGTCGGGCGCCTCCCGGGGAGTCGGGATCGCATCAACCAGTTCTCGCCCGACACACTCGCAATCCCCCTTGAACACTTTGAGGTAGGGCTCCGCCTCCCGCTGTGGCCAGAGGTGCGTCTGACCCTGCGCTACTTCGGGGTAGTTCCCGCGTAGCTCAATCACAACTCCATGGCCATGCTGGTAGCATTCACCTGCTATCTGCGTGAGGAGGGGATTGAGTTCTCACTCTTGGTCTTCCGAAAGCTCTTCACCTTCAGGGCCACTCGCGGAGTGGTGTTCTTCTCTGGGCAGAGCCCCCTCAACGTGACCGGTACCGCCAATAAGAACCATGACTGGGTTCGGTGGTTCATCTTTGTTACGGGGAAGTTAGGCAACGTGCCACTCGCACCCGTGCAAGAGGACGATTCGACCTTCCGGCCTCCAATGCTGGGAGGGTTCAAGGCTAAGCTCCACGCCTTCTACCTAAAGCACGACATGGATGTCGTGCACTTGCGAAAGCAAGTCAGCTCGCTGTCGGTGGTCCCGCCGGGAGAAGGTGAGATGGGTTACTTCGACCCGAGCTCTCGCTAGTTCTATGCTCGCTTCCGCTTGTTTTAACTGACCTTTTGAACACAGGGCTGCGGAGCCTCCCCCTTCATCCGCCAAATGTGAATGTGGTGATCCCTCCTGCCGACGCCCTTGCCTGCGCGCAGTCTGCTGCCGCGGCATGCATTGAGAACCCGCCTTCCCGCGAAGTCCAGTGGGCAAAAGCCGAAGCAGAAGCGGAAGCCTGACGCGGCTTCGAGCCCTTCCTCCAAGCGGGTGAAACCCTCTGCTGCTGATAAGGGCAAAGCGTCCGTGGAGGATGTACCGGGATCGAGTGCTCCCGCGGCTGGGATCTTGACCGCCCAGCCTGCCGCTGCGCCAGCGGCGATCTTTTCGGGGCCAGTGCCGAGAGGTCACCAAAACTTTCCTCTCGGCGAGAAGTACGCCGATCTCGCCGGCGAGCCCCTTGTTCACTGGGACCGGCGGGCCAACCGGGTCTCCCTTTCCACCCTTCCTCCATCCTGGACGGAGAAAGAAACCATCAGCGGCCACGCTTATGGCCTCTCGTACGCTCTTTATAGCCGCGAGGGCGCTTATTCCTTCGACACCGAGTTGACACAGAATCTCGCGCACAAGGCGGCGAGGGCTATGATGCGGCCCATGAGCTGACCCACATGTCTTCTCGCCGGGGTATGACACTCGCGCGGAACATTATCGAGGTCGAGAAGACCCGTTCCATCACAGCTGCCAAGGCCGCTACCGCGAAGCAACAACTGGCCGCTGCTGAGGACATTCTCGCCAGCCGCCCGAGCCGAGAGGTGACCCCTTCCTCCTCTCGTGACTCGAGCTCTCGCTTTCCTTTCTTTCTTACTTGCGTGTTAACCTTATTTTCTCTTACAGGACATAGCCGACTATGACACCCTGCTCGTTCGGTCTCGCATCCTCGAAGAGCGAAATCTGACGCTGGAGGACGAGAATCGGAGGTTGTGAGACGCTGCCGCTCGGCCACCTCCCGCGGAGAGGGAAACTCGGCATCTTTATTCCAACACCATGTTTGACGGGCTGATGCAGAGGACAGCCCAGGGGGCGGCGGAGCATACGCTGGATGTGCTGCGGAGGGCCGGCCTTCTGAAAGAAGAAGGCGAGAGGATCCTGGCCAGTCACGTACTTCTAGAGCTCTTCACCCCGATCGATGCCGCGGATGAAGCTGGCGACGGGCAAGATCTTGGAGGCCTCTCCTCTCCGAGAAGCAGGTACTCCGACGATGAGGCCGATGACCCTTGAAAATTTCTTCTTTCTTTTGATGTAATGCGAGAGCCTCTTATAATTTAATGACGAAATAGAAAGTAATACGTTTGTTGTCGTTCGTGATTTTAGTTACCACTGCGCATTTCTTTTTCTGCACTTCTCGTTATCATCACCCGACAGCTCACGCACTCGTATGCCCTTTCACGTTTTCCCAAGAATGGAACCACTTCATCCCGCATACTTCACGCGTCCCTTGGGACTGCTATCACTCTGTCGCGTATTCGCCAGGCGAATGCCTTTTGTATAACCCCATTCGCGGGCGAGTGACCATTGTGATGGACATCACTCGCCAATTTTGTGCCAAGGGTTTCCCCGTGATAATCTTCCTTTTTTGGTCCTTCATTTATTATCTTTCCTTCCCCCGAGCTAACCTTCGAACCTTTGGAACCTGCCACTGAGTGAGCCTTCGGCCCTGCCAGCTAGGTGAGAGCCTGGTCAGCGGGTCTGCTCGGGGCCAACCCTTGAACCTTTGGAACCTGCCACTGAGTGAGCCTTCAGCCCTGCCAGCTAGATGAGAGCCTGAAAGTCAATTGGTATGCCTCTGATACCAATTGAAAGGAGAGTTTTAGTTCTTAAATTTAAAGCTCTTGTTTAAGTTTATTTCAAAATAATGATATGTATATATATAAATGTGCTGAGAGAGTAATAAAATCAAACAGTAAAAGGGCATAATAAACACAGCACGGCAAAACAGAAATAAAACAAACAAGCAAACCAGATACACAAGATATATAGTAGTTCCCCTCAACCTGGGTACATCTACTCTTCTACCCCCTGGTAGGAATCCACTAGGAGGTTGTTGATCAGGTTCCCTCACACCAAGGTGATTTTGTTCAGGTGTCTACACACCACATAGCTTTTGATCAGGTGCTCAAAACCAAGATGCGGGTTTTTGCTAAGGTGCCCTGTCACCGGGAGTTAACTTTTGAAGGGAGTTATAACCCTTTACAAGATGGGGAGGAATAAAGAAAACATAAAAGATTATAGTGTTCTTCTCTTTCTAACAAGACTCTTGAAGATCCTGATTGGTTGTTCAGTTTGGATCTTGATGATGATGTTGAAGAGAGCTCCCCCTGTCTGATTTAGATTGATGACAGCTTATGGATGGAGCTTCTTCTCTAGAATGCAAATACTCTTCTTCTTCTTCTTGCAGTTTAGATCCCTGAGCAAATAGTATTGATTGGTGTCTCAGGATGTATATGATTTGCAAGAAGAGTTTAGCAAAAAGAAGATATAATATATTTAGATCTGCTTCTTCTTTTTGCCCTCTGTTTTTCTCTTCCTGCTTCTTCCTGTTTCGCCGCTAGCTGCTATCTTGTTCTATCTTCTTGTTCTTCTCTGCTCTTTTCTTTGTATATATTCTGGAGAAGATTTCTGGGCTATTTTGATTTCTTGCCCGACAAGGAAAGAAATAATGTCTCTTTCTTTTCCCAGAATCCTCTAGCAGACAAGTTGTCGTATTTGGCTTTGCGTCGTATTTAGCTTTGCTGCAACGGCTATAGCATTTAATGCTTGCAACGGCTGTATTGATAAGGCAGCAATATATATATATATAAATAATAAAATATTGCTTTATTAAATCTGACAGCATATTGATGAGTCCCTATTATATACATATTTTCGGACTTATTTAGGCTAGTTTTCCTGCATTTGTACTTCCGTTTTGGCCATATTTCTTTTATTCATGCTTTTATTTGAAGTACATATCTATGCCTGTTTTTGTGTGCAATTGCGCACTTTATTGTTGTGGGTAAGCACTTCGTGCTCCCCATCGTATTTTCTGTATTTCTGTGCTGCTGGAAGTATTTTCCCAGTGTGTGCTTCAGCTGTAAAATGAGGGTTGTTCCCCATTTGCTAGAATTCATTTCTGTATGAATCGCACGGTCGTGCGTTTTCTTGGCGCACGGTCAGTTGCGGTCGTGCGTTCATGATGCCCAGCAAAATGGAGCCTCGGAGTTTACTCGTGCGTTTTAACGCACAGGCGGGTTCGCCCGTGTGTGAGTAAAATGCACGGGCGCATTCCTTCTTCTCTTGCACGCCTGATGCGCTTAAGTATCGCACGGTCCACGCATGGTCGTGCGTTCGACCGTGCGTGACCAAATTTCTGATGTTTTCCTATAAAAGCTGCAGCTTCAACCTAAATGGAGGGAGTTCCGTACACGTCGTACAGCAGCGCCGATTTCGCCGTCTCCACTAGTGTTTCGTCCCTTTGGCCTCCTCCTTCATCCTAGAGCTTCAAGGGAGATCTAGCCGCCATTACCTTCAAGCAAGAGGAAGTTTGCAACCTCTACCGGATCGTGGGACGAAGAAGACGGGTTCATTGTAGAGTCGTGACAGCTCTCTCTACCCCGGACGTCGTTGCAGACCGAGCTTGGACGCGGATTGACAACCCAGCGATTCCAACCGTGAATCTACAACGAGCCTTCGGATTCGGTCGATTTCTTGCCTTGTTCTTCTCTTATTGATGTGTATATGTTGTAGATCTTTATTATTATGATGAAGTGGCACATAAACTTGTTTGTATTTCTATATTTCATGTCTATGTGAAATGCTTTTGTGGTTTATGTGATTTGAGGAGCGCCCCCTTCCATCCTCCATCCCACCGTCGCGTTCGTTTGCCGCACTAGCAATTGCTAGTGGCTTGCTTATCGAAGAGGTGCTTGTGACCCTCATTCCATTTGCCTACTCGTCCATTCGCCCTTGCGACGCAGTGCGCTCAAGGCCTGCCTAGTCTCCATCCCGCCAAGCGAAGCATTGCATAGCGGCATTGCATAGGAGTAGTTATAGTATTTTCTCTTTATTTTCCACAATCCAAAACCCCCGTTTCCGCATCCATCCGACTAAAGGACTTCAATCTCAAGTCCTGCCTCAATAGTAAACTCCACCTTACTGTGTTCCTTTGAGATCGATACTTGGGGATTCATTCCCATTTTATATTACTTGAACAATCGGTACACTGTCGTTTCGTGCCGCAGTCTAGCTACCGCCTATAGCGGTGTGCGAGATTTGCGCATCAAGTTTTTGGCACCGTTGTCGGGGAGCACAGACGTGTGAGTTTTCTGGAGAGGGAGAATCTGAGATTTAAGCCCTTTTCATTTGTAAATTGCATCTTTTATTTATTTCAGTTCTTCTTATTCTATTTTCCTGTTATTATTAGGTTGCTTAGTAATTTACTGTTAGGTGTAGTGTTGTGAACAATCGTGTCTTTACTTTGAATCATTTTATCTTCACACTATGTGGTCTTCATTCAATATCCGTTGCCGTTTTTGTGGAGATATCTCTCATGCTAGTGATAGATGTCCAAAGGGAGATAGTAGCCCTAGCACTCCCAGCCCAGCATATGGAGCACCGACTTCGTCTGGTACTCCATATGGTGCGCGGAAGTCTTATGGCTATTCTGCCATGCCTTTACCTTCATACCTCTTTTCGACTTCAGCACCCGCTGTGCCAAAGAAGCCCGTAAGGCAGTGCTTGTTTTGTCAGAGCACAGATCATGCTTTGAAGGATTGTGCTGATTATCTTCGCCAATTGGATGAGGATGACGAGCCGGATATCCGGATCGTCCCGACTCCTACTTCTGGCAGCACACCTTCAACGTCTGGTTATGTGCCCATTTCACCTTCAAGCTTTGAAGGGTATGATGTGGACACAGTCACCAGATGTGTGGATGATCTAGGCTCTGACATGACTGAGCCCATCTCCCCTGTACATATATCACCATGCATAGATTCGATTCTTTGTGAGGAATCGGTGCTTGACATTTATCCAAGCCCTGTTCCTCCCCCCTGTTGTGCAAACTACATTCGTCTCTGACGACATTGTTGAGGATGTGTCGCAGGATGAGGCTGGCGATTTATGTGTTATGCCTGCTCCTATGGAGGAGGACAACCTTCTAGGTGAAGAGGAGCTTTCCTCAGCACCGGTGGAGGAAGTCCAACTCTTGGGCATGGCCACTGTTGATCCCGCCGAACCTTGTAGCATTGATGACAATGCAAACATTATTTTACTTTCCCAACCTGATGGGAGTGAGACCGGGACCACTCCCTCGACTGATTTTTATTTATGTTCTTCTTCTTCTTTATTTCTTGATCCACCTTCTTCTTTTTCTGATCCTATGCAGGGTCAGTCAGCACAGAGCATGCTGGAGGACTTGGTGCAATCTGCCCAAGCCAATCGTGTGCATGTTTCGTTGTGTGAGGAGGTTAATCCCTCCTCCACAGGGCACGTGCCATGTATTATATTCCCCATCCGCTGCCTCTCTGTTGATGACACCTTGCTAGGCAAGGATTTTTTTGTGGTAAGATGAGTGAGGACCAGGCCTCCTCCTCTTCTTACTTCCTATTTCCTCTACCTGTGTTAGGCAGGTATTATTATTTAGGTAGAGGGGTAACTGTTTTATCGTTGTATCGGTACCCGCTACCGACACGCATATTAGAACAGTTACCTGTTCATTTTCTTTTTCATACGCCCATTAGCTAGAACTATTATGTTTTTAAATAAGTCGTGCTGGGATGACAGTAACCCCAGTAGTTATCTTACTTTTTCTTGTCTTTTATTTTATCGCCCACTCTAACGAGTTAGTTAGGTGTTATTTTAGTTTTCTTGTGCGGAGACCACCCTTTGCAGGTATTTTCTATTTGTGAAGGTGGTGGTCGTGATTCTTCGTAGAGCTTCACTACAGGCTTCCGGAATGCTTACTTGCTGAGCATTGGGTACCCTCTTCCCCTAACTTTGTTTTAGAATATCTTAATGCATAGTTTAAGTCTGGGGGAGATATTTTTTGTACCCACTCACGTGCACATTTATTCAGCATGCTAGAAGTCTTATTTCAAATATTTTTGTTCATTTTGTCTGCACACAAAGCACCCACTTGAGAGCGAACTAACTTGTATGTGTATTTCCGTTCATACTTATTTTGGTTGGAATGTGAAATAGGATGTTAGCTTAGGAATTGCAATTCGGAGTATAATGTTGACTCTTGTAGTGCTCTAGTCGCATCCGCATGCTTCCATAGAAATTTGAGTAAAATTAGATTATTTCTATGCTTTTAATTTACAATTAGTATTCTTGCGTAATCTTTGATTTACTTTACTCATTTGGTGAATGTGACTGAAATTTACGGTAGCACGGTGTTGTGTGTAAGCGAGCGCTAGTCATGTGTTGCTCGAGTCGGAAGGAAGGTGTACCTTTCTCATGGGCTAAGAACTTGCCCCAAGCGACTCTTGAAGCATGGGTGAGAGCAACTCATCTTGTTAAATATGATGTAGGCCTTTGTTTTGGCTAGTTTGAGCCTTGTTTTCCATGACCTATGCGCTTACCTTTGCAAGCCAAGTTTGTGCCTACCCCTCCTTTGTTTCAGCTCCTCTTTCAATCACCAAAGCCTGAAGCATATCCAATTATCGCAACCAAAAATGTGTTAACTGAAATTACATTTCATATTTGGATGTGATGCTTGGAACCTTTGCGATGTGAAAGAATGATCTATATTATTTGCTGAACTCCTTTTTGTAAACCAACCGGGGACAAAAGAAAAAGAAAATAATGAAGTTAAAAGAAAAAAAAAATAAAAAAAAAAAGATTTAGAATGAAAAGAAATCCCCTTGAGCGTAATAGAAAATTCAGTTGGTATTTGCAGGAGTAGGCTGTGTGCACACCCAGTTTTCAAGCTATGTCTGGGGGTGTGTCACACTAGCATCGCTTGTGGTCTTGTTTTGGGTTCAGCATTATCCTTAGACTCAATTGGGTTGCGTAGCCGTCTCATTTATCATTGAATATCATACCGTAACCTAAGCCCCATTATGACCGTAAAGCCCTATTGATTTAACTTGTGAGTTTGCTAGCGTCATGGAGAGAGTGTAACCGGGCAAGCTTATGGTTCTCGTCGTTGATGGATTTCAGCGGACTTATTCCCTAATTCTGGTCTTTCGCAACACCCTCCTGAGTGGCTTGTTTACTTTCACACCGGGCACGACCGCATAAATTCTTCACGAATCACCATCTGAGTACAAATAAATCTCTATTTACGCATTTTTACCTTTGTAAATTTGTTAGTATAGTTAGAATCTTCTTTTACAGAATTGTTATGTGCATATGTATGATACTTCGCATCCTACTCTGTCTTTGCAATTTTCTACTCTAGCTACCTTTTTCATACTCCGCCGGATTTGTTTGCTCGAGACGCGCAAACAGGTAAGTCTGGGGGTGTGATGAGTCCCTATTATATACATATTTTCGGACTCATTTAGGCTAGTTTTCCTGCATTTGTACTTCAGTTTTGGCCATATTTCTTTTATTCATGATTTTATTTGAAGTACATATCTATGCATGTTTTTGTGTGCAATTACGCACTTTGTTGTTGGGGGTAAGAACTTCGTGCTGCACATCATATTTTCTGTATTTCTGTGCTGCTGAAAGTATTTCCCCAGTTTGTGCTTCAGCTGTAAAATGAGGGTTGTTCCCCATTTGCTAGAATTCATTTCTGTATGAATCGCACGGTCATACGTTTTCTTGGCGCACGGTCAGTTGCGGTCGTGCGTTCATGATGCCCAGCAAAATGGAGCCTCGGAGTTTACTCGTGCGTTTTAACGCACGGGCGGGTTCTCCCGTGCGTGAGTAAAATGCACGGGCGCATTCCTTCTTCTCATGCACGCCTGCTGCGCTTAAGTATCGCACGGTCCACGCACGGTCGTGCGTTCGACCGTGCGTGACCAAATTTCTGATGTTTTCCTATAAAAGCTGCAGCTTCAACCTAAATGGAGGGAGTTCCGTACACGCCGTACAGCAGCGCCGATTTCGCCATCTCCACTAGGGTTTCGTCCCTTTGGCCTCCCCCTTCATCCTAGAGCTTCAAAGGAGATCTAGCCGCCATTACCTTCAAGCAAGAGGAAGTTTGCAACCTCTACCGGATCGTGAGACGAAGAAGACGGGTTCATTGGAGAGTTGTGACAGCTCTCTCTACCCCGGACGTCGTTGCAGACCGAGCTTGGATGCGGATTGACAACCCAGCGATTCCAACCGTGAATCTACAACGAGCCTTCGGATTCGGTCGATTTCTTGCCTTGTTCTTCTCTTATTGATGTGTATATGTTGTAGATCTTTATTATTATGATGAAGTGGCGCATAAACTTGTTTGTATTTCTATATTTCATGTCTATGTGAAATGCTTTTGTGGTTTATGTGATTTTAGGAGCGCCCCATTCCATCCTCCATCCCACCGTCGCGTTCGTTTGCCGCACTAGCAATTGCTAGTGGCGTGCTTGTCGAAGAGGTGCTTGCGACCCTCATTCTGTTTGCCTACTCGTCCATCCGCCCTTGCGACGTAGTGCGCTCAAGGCCTGCCTAGTCTCCATCCCGCCAAGCGAAGCATTGCATAGCGACATTGCATAGGAGTAGTTATAGTATTTTCTCTTTATTTTCCACAATCCAAAACCCCCGTTTCCGCATCCATCCGACTAAAGGACTTCAATCTCAAGTCCTGCCTCAATAGTAAACTCCACCTTACTGTGTTCCTTTGAGATCGATACTTGGGGATTCATTCCCATTTTATATTACTTGAACGATCGGTACACTGTCGTTTCGTGCCGCAGTCTAGCTACCGCCTATAGCGGTGTGCGAGATTTGCGCATCACATATATATAATATTAGTCGAACTGAGAATAAGAAATATAATACTGAAGATATTTTGTTGAGCTCAGCTTCAAGTTCGTCGACCTGATCATTTGATTCTTCGTTCTGAGCTTTTGCTGAATATTCGTCGAACGCAGACTTAAGATCGTCGAACGCAACTTTTCATCGAGCGCAGAGACGGGCTGGATCGTCGACCGCTGAATATTGATCTATTCGTCGAACGCGGACTTGAGTTCGTCGAACGCAGCTTTTCATCGACCGCTGAGACTGGGTCTGTTCGTCGACCGCTGAACCGCTGAGACGGGATCTTCGAACGCTGAGCCGTTTGGATTTCGTCGAGCGTAGAATGAATACCATTCATCGAGCGCAGAGCGCCGTTCGTCGAACGCAGATGGTCGTTCGTCGAACGCAGAGAACATATGTAATTTTTATCTTTCTCTTATTTTTTCAGCCTATTAATTATATCTATTTTCAGCCTTCTTTCTTAATGGGATTCGATCTAAGTTATAAGATATATTATGATAGAAACTTAGACATTAAAGGTGGATCCTAACTCAAATCAAAACTAAGGTTCCAACAATCTCCCCCTATTTGAGTTAGGATCCTAATCCAAATTAAGACTAGGTTCTAACAATCTCCCCCTATTTGGTTTAGGATACCTAAGCATAAAAATTATTTGAATAACTTAAGGCTTAAGGGTCAGAGATTATTTCTTTTAAAAACCAAGCAATTTCTGATTCCTAGATTTTGATTTAAATGGGAATTTAATGATGAATTGCTAGCTGTTATTGGATTCTAAGGAATTTTAAAATCAGAAAGACAATGTCTGATACCTTCCTTCTATAGAATCCCCTTAATCAGAAGAGACTCACACTTAGTGCTCTGATCATTTCTGATCTATGCAATCTGAGTAGAATGCTCAACTTGATTTTGGGGAAAATCTGTAAGAATGTGAAGTTATCTGACATTGTTTTAAGATAGAAAATTCCAATGAATCATTTAACTGCTGTTTAATTATAAATGTTTTAAAATAGATAAAAACAAATGCCTTATAATTATATACAATGGCCTTTTTATCTCATTGAAATATAAATTTGAAAAATTTTCTTTGATTTTGTTGAACATACATAATTTTCTTCTTAACAGGTTGTTCAAATTTATTTTTCAAAGAAATAATTTTCTTTTCTGATACTTAAATCTTCTTTAAGTTTATTATATTCAGGAGTTAAAATATTTATTTCTATTAACTCTTTTATAATTTCCTTTTCAGATTTTATTAAATCTGTACATGGTGATTTGAAAACAGATTTAACTGGATCATAGGTAAAATTAGGAATTGTAGTTACCTCAGTTACCTTTTCTGATTCAGATTCAGCATCTGATCTATGATATGAGCCATATATGGCCATCATGCAAAAAGCTCTGGCTTTTTGTTCTTCTTCATCTTTACTTAGATTGAATGATGGTTCTACATCAAACATACAGTTAGTGGAAGAAGTAGAAGTGGATTCATTTACCATCCTTGAGAGGGAGTTCCAGATGCTTCTTGCTGAAGTGCGGTCATTAACTCTTTGATAAATGTCATTTGACATTGATTGAGCTAATATTTTCATAGCCTTTGCATCAGCACTTTTCATCTTTTCTTGATCATCTGTTGAGGAAATTGAAGATGGAATTCCTATCAAAATGGAATTGTAGATATCTTCATCTATGGCATTCATATATAACTTAATTCTAACTTGCCATAAAGAGAATCTATCTAGATTACAGATAGGTGGATATGAATTTGAAAAATCTGCTTGTGCCATTAGATTTTAGAAAAACCAAAAACATAAGAACTAGGTGATCTTTGTGATTCAGGTGTTAGCCTGTGTGTAAAATCAACAGCCCTCTGATACCAATTGAAAGTCAATTGATATGCCTCTGATACCAATTGAAAGGAGAGTTTTAGTCTTAAATTTAAAGCTCTTGTTTAAGTTTATTTCAAAATAATGATATGTATATATATAAATGTGCTGAGAGAGTAATAAAATCAAACAGTAAAAGGGCATAATAAACACAGCACAGCAAAACAGAAATAAAACAAACAAGCAAACCAGATGACACAAGATATAGTAGTTCCCCTCAACCTCGGTACATCTACTCTTCTACCCACTGGTAGGAATCCACTAGAAGGTTGTTGATCAGGTTCCCTCACACCAAGGTGATTTTGTTCAGGTGTCCACACACCACAGAGCTTTTGATCAGGTGCTCAAAACCAAGATGCAGGTTTTTGCTAAGGTGCCCTGTCACCGGGAGTTAACTTTTGAAGGGAGTTATAACCCTTTACAAGATGGGGAGGAATAAAGAAAACATAAAAGATTATAGTGTTCTTCTCTTTCTAAGAAGACTCTTGAAGATCCTGATTGATTGTTCAGTTTGGATCTTGATGATGATGTTGAAGAGAGCTCCCCTGTCTGATTTAGATTGATGACAGCTTGTGGATGGAGCTTCTTCTCTAGAATGAAAATACTCTTCTTCTTCTTCTTCTTGCAGTTTAGATCCCTGAGCAAATAGTATTGATTGGTGTCTCAGGATGTATATGATCTGCAAAGAAGAGTTTAGCAAAAAGAAGATATAATATATTTAGATCTGCTTCTTCTTTTTGCGCTCTGTTTTTCTCTTCCTGCTTCTTCCTGTTTCGCCGCTAGCTACTATCTTGTTCTATCTTCTTGTTCTTCTCTGCTCTTTTCTTTGTATATATTCTGGAGAAGATTTCTGGGCTATTTTGATTTCTTGCCCGACAAGGAAAGAAATAATGTCTCTTTCTTTTCCCAGAATCCTCGAACAGACAAGTTGCCGTATTTGGCTTTGCGCCGTATTTGGCTTTGCTGCAACGGCTATAGCATTTAATGCTTGCAACGGCTGTATTGATAAGGCAGCAATATATATATAGAAATAATAAAATATTGCTTTATTAAATCTGACAGCATATATATAATATTAGTCGAACTGAGAATAAGAAATATAATACTGATTATATTTCGTCGAGCTCAGCTTCAAGTTCGTCGACCTGATCATTTGATTCTTCGTTCTGAGCTTCTGTTGAATATTCGTCGAACGCAGACTTGAGATCGTCAAACGCAACTTTTCATCAAACGCAGAGATGGGCTGGATCGTCGACCGCTGAATATTGAGCTATTCGTCGAACGCAGACTTAAGTTTGTCGAACGCAGCTTTTCGTCAACCGCTGAGACTGGGTCTGTTCGTCGACCGCTAAACCGCTGAGACGGGATCGTCGAGCGCTGAGCTGGTTGGATTTCGTCGAGCGCAGAATGAATACCATTCGTCGAGCGCAGAGCGCCGTTCGTCGAACGCAGATGGCCGTTCGTCGAACGCAGAGAACATATGTAATTTTTATCTTTCTCTTATTTTTTCAGCCTATTAATTACATCTATTTTCAGCCTTCTTTCTTAATGGGATTTGATCTAAGTTATAAGATATATTATGATAGAAACTTAGACAATAAAGGTGGATCCTAACTCAAATCAAAACTAAGGTTCCAACAGAGCCTAGTCAGTGGGTCTGCTCGGGGCCAACCTATGAACCTTTGGAACCTGCCACCGAGTGAGCCTTCGGACCTGCCAGCTAGGTGAGAGCCTAGTCAGCGGTTCTGCTCGGGGCCAACTTTCGAACCTTTGGAACCTGTCACCGAGTGAGCCTTCGGCCCTGCCAGCTAGGTGAGAGCCTGGTCAGCGGGTCTGCTCGGGGCCAACCCTTGAACCTTTGGAACCTGCCACCGAGTGAGCCTTCAGCCCTTCCAGCTAGATGAAAGCCTGGTCAGCGGGTCTGCTCGGGACCAACCTTTGAACCTTTGGAACCTGCCACCGAGTGAGCCTTCGGCCCTTCCAGCTAGGTGAGAGCCTGGTCAGCGGGTCTGCTCGGGGCCAACCTTCAAACCTTTAGAACCTACCACCGAGTGAGCCTTCGGCCCTGCCAGCTAGGTGAGAGCCTGTTCAGCGGGTCTGCTCGGGGCCAACCTTTGAACCTTTGGAACCTGCCACCGAGTGAGCCTTCGGCCCTGCCAGCTAGGTGAGATCCTGGTCAGCGGGTCTGCTCGGGACCAACCTTCGAACCTTTGGAACCTGCCACCAAGTGAGCCTTCGGCCCTGCCGGCTAGGTGAGAGTCTGTTCAGCAGGTCTGCTCGGGGCCAAACTTTGAAACTTTTGAAACCTGCCAACGAGTGAGCCTTCTGCCGTGTCAGCTAGGCGAGAGCCTGGTCAGTGGGTCTACTCAAGCCCAACCTTGAACCTTTGGAACCTGCCACCGAGTGAGCCTTCGGCCCTGCCAGCTAGATGTGAGCCTGGTTAGCGGGTCTGCTCGGGGCCAACCTTTGAACCTTTGGAACCTGCCACCGAGTGAGCCTTCGGCCCTGCCAGCTAGGTGAGAGCCTGGTCAGCGGGTCTGCTCGGGGCCAACCTTTAAACCTTTGGAACCTGCCATCGAGTGAGCCTTCGGCCCTGCCAGCTAGGAGGAGCCTGGTTAGCGGGTCTGCTCGGGGCCAAACTTTGAAACTTTTGGAACCTGCCACCGAGTGAGCCTTCGTCCCTGTCAACTAGGTGAAAGCCTGGTCAACGGGCCTACTCGGGGCCAACCCTTGAACCTTTGGAATCTTCCACCGAGTGAGCCTTTGGCCCTGCCAGCTAGATGAGAGCCTGGTCAGCGGGTCTGCTCGGGGCCAACCTTTGAACCTTTGGAACCTGCCACCGAGTGAGCCTTCGACCTTGCCAGCTAGGTAAGAGCCTCATCAGCGGGTCTGCTTGGGGACAAACTTTGAAACTTTTGGAACCTGCCACCGAGTGAGCCTTCGACCCTGCGAGCTAGGTGAGAGCCTGGTCAGCGGGTCTGCTCGGGGCCAACCCTTGAACCTTTGGAACCTGCCACCGAGTGAGCCTTCGACCCTGCCAGCTAGATGAGAGCCTGGTCAGTGGGTCTACTCGGGGCCAACCTTTGAACCTTTGGAACCTGCCACCGGGTGAGCTTTCGGTCCTGCCAGCTAGGTGAGAGCCTGATCAGCGGGTCTGCTCGGGGCCAAACTTTGAAACTTTTGGAACCTGACACCGAGTGAGCCTTCAGCCCTGCTAGCTAGGTGAGAGCCTGGTCAGCGGGTCTTCTCAGGGCCAACCTTCGAACCTTTGGAATCTGCCACCGAGTGAGCCTTCGGCCCTGCCAGCTATATGAGAGCCTGGTCAGCGGGTCTGCTCGGGGCAAACTTTGAAACTTTTGGAACCTTCCACCGAGTGAGCCTTCGGCCCTGCCAGCTAGGTGAGAGCCTGGTCAGCGGGTCTGCTCGAGGACAAACTTTAAAATTTTTGGAACCTGCCACCGAGTGAGCCTTCGGCCCTGCCAGCTAGGTGAGAGCCTGGTCAGCGGGTCTGCTCGGGGCAACCTTCGAACATTTGGAATCTGCCACCGAGTGAGCCTTCGGCCCTGCCATCTAGATGAGAGCCTGGTCAGCGGGTCTGCTCGGGGACAAACTTTGAAACTTTTGGAACCTGCCACCGAGTGAGCCTTCGTCCCTGCCAGCTATGTGAGAGCCTGGTCAGCGGGTCTGCTCTGGGCCAAACTTTGAAACTTTTGGAACCTGCCACCGAGTGAGCCTTCGGCCCTGCCAGCTAGGTGAGAGCCTGGTCAGCGGGTCTGCTCGGGGCCAACTTTTGAACCTTTAACATCTTCACGGAGGCCATCATACCTCACACTTATAAAATATCAAGGTGTAAAGCAAAGTATTTTCATTACATGGACTTAGGGATAGAAACGCTTTAAGTCATCACCACTCCATGTGTGATTGAGGGACTCACCCTCCACATTTTGGAGGCGGTAGCACTCTGACTTCAATGCTTCTTCTATGACATAGGGGCCCTCCCAATTGGGATTGAGATTTCCTACCGTGGCTGACCTTCCGGCCGCGTCGACCTTTTTCAACACGAGATCCCCCTTTCCGAATTGCTTGATTCGGATGTGCTTGTCAAAGTATTTGGTCATCCGCCGCTTGACTTCTTCTTGACGAATGGAGGCGAGATCTCGGACTTCCTCGATCAGGTCCAAGGAGAGCCGTAACTCCTCCTCATTTCTTGTTCAAATTCCACGGGAATGATGGCCTCGCAACCATGAGAGAGCTTGAAGGGGGTCTCACCAGTGGCAGTGTTGGGGGTAGTCCTAAGAGCTCATAGGACCGAGGGGAGTTGCTCCACCCAATTTCCCTTTAAGTTCTCCACCTTTTTCTTGAGCAGGTTCACTATGACCTTGTTTGCTTCCTCCACCTGCCCGTTGCTCCTGGGGTGATGGATGGATGCGAACCTGAGGTCTATCCCCAGCTGGCTGCAGAAGCTGATGAACTCCTCGCTGGCGAACTGCGGACCGTTATCTGTGACTATGGCTTGAGGGAGCCCATGTCGACAGATAATCTCTGCCCATACGAAGTTGCGGACCACCTGGGAGGTGACCTTTGCTAGAGCCTTGACCTCCAACCACTTCAAAAAGTAGTCGATCATAACCAAGAGAAATCTTCTTTTCCCGCTGGCCTGAGGAAAATGTCCTACCAGATCCATGCCCCATATGGCGAAGGGCCAGGGCGCAGTGATGCTTCTTAGCCTCTGAGCTGGCAAAAGTTGAAGTGGGGCGAACAGCTGGCACTTTCAACATTGTTTGGCGAACGTCGTCGCATCCCTTCTCAGGGTTGGCCAGAAGTATCCCTGCCTCATTATCCTTGCTTCCAGCATCCTGCTCCCCGAGTGACTTCCACATTGACCGGAATGAGCCTCCTCCAGGACCCTCGGTGCTTCTTCCTCTGAGACGCATCGTGCCAAGAGTCCGGAGAGGGTCTTCCGATACAAGTCCCCTTCGTGAAGCACGTAGTAGGCAGACTTATATCAAAAGCGTCTTTGATATGGGACCTCTTCTGGAAACTCACCTGTTGCCAGAAAGGTCATGAAAGGGTCCTTCCACGAGCGGCGTTGTTCTATGTCCATGAGCTCCCCTTCCTCAATCGAAGGGCGAAATAGATCTATCAAGGTCCCTCCGACCCGAGGGCCGGACTTGGCCAGCCGATCTGCCTGGACGCTTTCTCCCCTTGGTATGTGACTAATGGAGAAGGTCTTGAAAGCACCGATGAAACCCCTTACTTTGTCGAAATATCTCATGACTGTGGGCTCCCTTTCCTCGAACTCACCCTTGATTTGCGAGGCTATCACCATCGAGTATGTGAGAACTTCCACGTCGTGAACCACCAACTCCTGAGCCAGACATAGGTTGGCGATCACTGCCTCGTATTCCTCCTGGTTGTTGGTGACGGGGAAATGTATTACCAGAGTTTGTTTGATTTTCATTCCATGAGGGCTTTCCAACACCCCCCTCCTCCTAAGGAATTCTTGCCTGACGCCCCATCGACCAACAGCTTCCAAGGGATGTGATGAAGAACTTGGTCTTCCTCCATTTCGACCACATAGTATGCCATGAAATCCGCGACCGCTTGAGCCTTTATTGACAATCGGGGGACAAAAGTGATGTCGAATCCACTTAACTCCACTGACCATTTCGCGAGCCTTCCCGAGTATTCCACCCCCTCAAATATTTGCTAAGGGGATGGTCAGTCACCACCTGGATCGAGTGGGCCTGTAAATATGGCCTGAGCTTCCGGGCCGAGATGACCAGAGCGAAGGCCAGCTTCTCCAAAATCGAGTATCGGAGTTCTGCCTTCTTCAATACCCTGCTTACGTAGTAAATGGGCAGCTGCTTCTTGCCCTCTTCCCGGACCAAGACGGAGCTTACGGCTTCAACCCCGACTCCTAGATATAAGGATAGATTCTCTCCCTCCTTGGGACCTTGGAGTAGCGGAGCTTTGGTGAGATGGATCTTCAGGGCCTGGAAGGCCCCCTCACATTCCCCCGTCCATTCGAACTTCTGGTTACCGCGCAACACCCTGAAGAAGGGGGAGCATTTCTCTCCAGCCCAGGAGAGAAACCTGTTGAAATTGTTGAAGTGGAAGTTTGGAGGGCTTTTGGACCTGGGCGGTCTGGGAGGAGGTCGGGCGGTCTGACATGACCGCACGGCCTGGCGGTCTGCATCTGCGGTCTGGCTAGTCTAATCCTAGCTGTGGTCTCCTGGCTTGATCGCTGGTTTGGGTTCAAGGCGGCTGGAGGTGAAGGCCGCGCGGTCTGTCTCTAACCGCGTGGAGGGATGTTCGTCTTCAGGTGTGTGCGGTCTGTGCATGACCGCGTGGCGGGTTGTCTTCCTCAAGGCTGTGGCGGTCTGGTGCGACCGCACAGCTTGATCCAGGTTTTCTCCAGAATGCAGTCTGGTGGCTGACCGGGCCTTCTGGTGGTATTTGCGGACTAAGGGTCTTAGTCGCGCGGGCTCAGTTCGCGGTCTCAGGAGGAGACTGGTATGCGAGCTGGACGTTGTTTGCAGTCTCAGGTGGAGACCGTTATGCGGACAGGAGTTTGCGGGTTAATGGCGAACTGGCTGTGTTCGCGATCTCGGGTGAACATAGGGGGTGAACAGCTCTGGGCGGTCTGGCGATCTCCTTTGGAGTCGCGATCTGCTGTGAGAGTGGCGGTCTCTCATGGTTGATGTTGAAGCTGGCGAGTTCACCAAAATGAAGCAGGAGTAATGTTGCTGATCGCGCGATGTGACCGGTCAGGTCGCGCGGTCTGGAGGGTGGTGATCCTATCTCATAGGGTCGTGACTGGATCAGGTCCCACGCCTATAAATAGGAGACACTGTAGCAGCAAATTAAGACCCACCAAGTGTAAGCCGAGTTCTCTTCTTTCCTGCGGTCTGTATTTGTCTGACCGGGCGGTCTGCTGATTGAACTCTTCTTGTGCAGCTTCTGCGGATAGTGCGGGAAGCAGCGATCACCTCTTCCTCTGAAAGTGTTCGGGCGGTCTGCGGCTTGGAGTTGTGGTGCTGGAGTTCGGGAGAATCAGGAGTTCAGAAGGAAGGGTGCGGTCTGATTGGCAATCTGGTGTTGTTCTGAGATCGGCAGCGGGTTGCAGTTTGCCGAGTTGCTGAGGTCGCAAGAGAGACCGCACGGTCTCAAGTTTTCTTCAACTTGTTTTTATTTCCTTTGGTGTTTGTGCTGGCGAAATCATGTCTCGCCAAGCATGCCTTGCCTTGTAATTTGAAGTTGCTATCAATAAAGATCAGTTGTTTGCCTCCATTTGCTTTTGGTTGTTTGGCTTGTGAACTCTAAGTTGACTAACTCCTGCTCGCTTCATAAAGATTCGAAAATTTTCACATGGTATCAGAGCTAGGTTGGAGTGGTTGAGCAGTGAGTGACTTAGAGTAGCCATCGCCTTTGTGAAGAAGGAACCAGTGGTAGAGCAATGGAAGCGAGGGGTCTTGGAATTGAGATGCTTACATCGACTAACTTCAAGAAGTGGAAGTCGTGTATGCAAAGCTATCTTCTAGGTGAGGACCTCTGGGAGGTAGTTGGAGGAGATCAGACGCAGGAAGTTGTCCCGGAAGGGGATAATGGGGCAGAGGTGAGAACTTGGAGGAGGACGAATGCGAAGGCAGAGTTCACTCTGAAGAGAGCAATTTCACCCGATCTGTTTGATCACATTCTGGGATGTGGATCAGCTGCGGAGATCTGGAGAGCCCTGGATGGGCTGTTTAACAAGAAGAATGTAGCAAGGCTACAGTTTTTGGAGAATGAGCTGGCAAGGTCGGCTCAGGCTGATCTTTCTATCTCCACCTTCTTTCTGAAGATGAAGAACTTGTGCGCTGAAATCTCAGCATTGGATCCTGATGAGCCTATCTCTGAGGCGAAGCTGAAGAGGCACATCATCTGCGGCTTGCGGAAGGAATATGTTGCCTTTGTGACGTCAGTGCAAGGATGGGCAAATCAGCCGTCTCTGTTGGAGCTGGAGAACTTGCTTGCATCGCAAGAAAGTTTGGCAAGGCAGATAGCGGGGGTGTCAGTGGCTGGGGGAGATGGCGAAGTGCTCTTCTCAGGGAAGAAGAAGAAGTGGGATAAGAAGAAGAAGACCGTTGGAGGAGGCTATGGGCCTTCAATTTCTGGGCAGCAGGAAAGGGGGTATGCTCCCAAGGCTGACGTGAAGAAGAAGGGGCAAGGTCTGAAGTGCTTCAAGTGTGGCAAGTATGGCCACATCAGGAAGGATTGCAAGGTGGTCACCCAAGCTGGGCATACTGCGGAGAAGGAGGAAGCTGACGCCAGGCACTTTGGAGGAGGTTGGGGAGGAGCCTTCTCGGCTTCTGTTGGAGCTTCTTCTCCTATCAACTATCTGGAAGACTGGATCGTGGACTCGGGGTATGGTCATCACCTTACCGGAGACGAGACCGAGCTTTCTTCTGCACAGCCCTATACAGGTAACAATGCAATCATTACTGCTGATAATACTGTGCATCCAGTAGAGAAGGTGGGGGTTGTTTCCTTGGGCAGTGATAGAGGGCCACTTACTTTGAAGAGTGTCTATCACGTGCCTGGTATGAGAAAAAACCTCTTCTCCGTGACCAACGCTGTAGACGCTGGGTATCACGTTCTGTTCGGCCCAACAGAAGTGAAGTTTCTACGCAATTTTTAGGTCGTAAAGGCTGAGGTCGTCCATGTCGGGAGACGGGCAAAGGACTTGTTCGTTTTATCGACAAGTTCCTACGTTGACGAGATGAAGACGAATGATGGTGATGTTATATGGCATGAGAGGTTGGGGCACGTAGGGATGGACAAGCTGAAAGCTATGGCGGTGAGAGGTCTGGTCAAGGGCCTGCCAAGTCTATCTTCCTACGGTGAAGGTCATGTTTGCGCGGGATGTCAGTTCGACAAGTCTCATCGACTACCGTTTGACAAGTCGCAGACAAGGATTTGTGTGCCATTGGAGTGCATCCACGGTGATTTAATGGGACTAACTGCTACCTCAAGCCTCGGAGGCAGCAGATATATGCTGGTTTTGATCGATGATTACACCAGATATGTCTGGGAATATTTTCTGAAGGAGAAGGCGGAGGCGTTTACCAAGTTTGTGGAGTTCAAGGAGCTCATGGAGGGTCGGCTAGGACTGCGGGTGAAGAAGCTGAGGACTGACAACGGAGGGGAGTTCACCTCCAATGAGTTCTCTACTTTTTGCAGGAAGGCGGGCATCCGGAGGAGCTCACTTGTGCACATACTCCACATCAGAACGGAGTTGCAGAGCAGAAGATCCGTCATCTGACGGAAACCTGCAAGTGTTGGCTGCATGCCAAGAGTATCCCAAAGTCCTTCTGGGCGGAGGGAATGTCTTGTGCTGCCTACGTCATCAACAGGATGCCTCTGAGTCCCATCAACATGTTGACTCCACATGAGATGATGTTCATGGAGAAGCCAAGCATGGCACACCTTAGGGTGTTTGGTTCCACCTGCTACGTGCATGTTCCAGATGCTCTTCGAACGAAGCTAGATGCGAAAGCAAGGAAGCTAGTCTTCGTGGGATACGATGAGTAGAAGAAAGGATGGAAGTGCATGGACCCGGAGACGTGGAGGTTTGTGGTATCTCGCAACATCGTGTTCGATGAGGTGACATCTTACAAGGGTTCTTCTGATGTGGAGCTACCAGAGAGCAGGGTGGAGGTGCCGGAAGAAGCTGTGGAGGATCATCAGGTGGAGCTACCTGTGTCACCAGGTGGTCCATCTCCTTCTAGTTCCGAGACGGGGGCTTTTGGTTCAGGGAGCAGGGGGAGCGATGCTCCTAGCACGTCTGGAAGAGGAGCTAGGGAAGAAGCAGATGGAGATAATGCGGTTCAGGGGAAGGAGCTGAGGAGGTCGAAGCGAGCGATCGTCGCCCCTGATCGCTATACAGGAGGAAACGCAGTGAGCTTCGTCTCATGTTTCTTCACTGGTCCCTTGGATGAGAGGGAGCCGTCGAGCTTTGAGAAGGCCAGAGGCGTGAAGGAGTGGGACGTTGCGATGCAAGAAGAGATGGCAGCTCTCGAGAAGAATGAGATCTGGTCTCTTGTGCCCAAGCACAAGGGCACCACTCCTGTGACATGCAAGTGGGTCTACAAGCTCAAGAAGAAAGCTGACGGCAGTATCGAGCGGTACAAGGCTCGCCTTATAGCTCGGTGGTTCTCGTAGCAGTACGGTGAAGACTACGAGGAGACATTCAGTCCGGTGGCAAAAATGACTTCAATTCGGTTCATCATTGCCTTGGCGGCGTTCAGTGGATGGGAGATTTGGCAGCTCGACGTCAAGAACGCTTTCTTGTACGGCGAGATTGACAAGGACATCTTCATGGTCCAGCCACCAGGCTTTGTGTCTGAAGATTTTCCGGAGCATGTCTGCAAGCTGAAGAAGGCCCTGTATGGGTTGAAGCAAGCGCCGAGGGCGTGGTACGGGAAGATCGCTGAATATCTCTTATTCTGTGGATTTGGTGCTTCAGACTCAGACTCAAGCTTGTTTGTCAAGAAGAGCGGGGAGCTTCATGTCATCGTGTTGTTATACGTCGACGATATGATCGTGACGGGGAACTCGAAGGAGGAAGTAGCACAGCTTCGGGCCGAGCTGTCCATCAGGTTCGAGATGAAGGACTTAGGTGAGCTTCACCATTTCCTTGGACTCGAGGTGCAGAGGAAGGAAGGTGGAGTACTAGTAACCCAGGACGGATATGCGGAGCGGAACGTGGGGCGATTCAGCATGAAGGATGGAAATTGCACTTCCACACCTCTGGAGAAGGCTACGAAGCTTCGGAAGGATGAGGGGAGGATTATGCAAGATCCGTTGGTGTTCCGAGCTCTGGTTGGGAGCTTGATCTATCTGACGATCACGAGGCCGGATATTGCATATGCAGTTGGCAGAGTGAGTCGATATATGGCGGAGCCACGGGTACCTCATCTGCTAGCGGCCAAGAACATTCTGAAGTATGTCAAGGCAACCTCGGACATGGGTCTCCTATACAGGAGAGATGCGGGCTTTGAGGTGCACGGGTACATGGATGCTGATTACGGGGGAGATTCGGATGATCGGAAGTCGACATCTGGATTCGTCTTCATGGCGGGCCCTACAGCCATATCATGGTGCAGCAAGAAGCAGGATTCCGTGTCGCTCTCCACCACGGAAGCGGAATACAAGGCTTCGGCCTTGGCAGCTCAGGAAGCCATCTGGCTTAGAAGGTTGGTGGGAGACGTCCACAAGGAGGATCGGGAGCCAACTTTGCTACACGGTGACAATGAGAGTGCTCTCAAACTGGTTACCAATCCAGTTTGTCACGCAAGGACCAAGCATATCGAGATTGAGCACCACTTCATACGGGAGAAGGTGCTGGAGGGGTCTCTTTCGGTCGAGCATGTGCGGAGTGCAGACAATGTCGCGGACATTTTCATAAAGGCGCTGGCGAAGGGGTCGTTCATACGGCTAAGGAGCCTACTGGGGCTAGTTTCAACTTACCACTTCAAGGGGGAGTGTTGAAATTGTTGAAGTGGAAGTTTGGAGGGCTTTTGGACCTGGGCGGTCTAGGAGGAGGTCCGGCGGTCTGACATGACCGCATGGCCTGGCAGTCTGCATCTGCGGTCTGGCTAGTCTAAGCCTAGCTGCGGTCTCCTGGCTTGATCGCTGGTTTGGGTTCAAGGCGGCTGGAGGTGAAGGCCGCGCGGTCTGTCTCTAACCGCGCGGCGGGATGTTCGTCTTCAGGTGTGCGCGGTCTGTGCATGACCGCGTGGCGGGTTGTCTTCCTCAAGGCTGTGGCGGTCTAGTGTGACCGCACAGCTTGATCCAAGTTTTCTCCAGAATGCGGTGTGGTGGCTGACCGGGCCTTCTGGTGGTATTCGCGGACTAAGGGTCTTAGTCGCGCGGGCTCAGTTCGCGGTTTCAGGAGGAGACTAGTATGCGAGCTAGACGCTATTCGCGGTCTCAGGTGGAGACCGGTATGCGGACAGGAGTTCGCGGGTTGATGGCGAACTGGCTGTGTTCGCGGTCTTGGGTGAACACAGGGGGTGAACAGCTTCGGGCGGTCTGGCGATCTCCTTTGGAGTCGCGATCTGCTGTGAGAGTGGCGGTCTCTCATGGTTGATGTTGAAGCTGGCGAGTTCACCAAAATGAAGCAGGAGTAATGTTGTTGATCGCGCGGTGTGACCGGTCAGGTCGCACGGTCTGGAGGTTGGTGATCCTATCTCATAGGGTGGTGACTGGATCAGGTCCCATGCCTATAAATAGGAGCCACTGTAGCAACAAATTAAGACACACCAAGTGTAAGCCGAGTTATCTTCTTTCCTGCGGTCTGTATTTGTCTGACCGGGCGGTCTGCTGATTGAACTCTTCTTGTGCAGCTTCTGCGGATAGTGCGAGCAGCAGCGATCACCTCTTCCTCTGAAAGTGTTCGGGCGGTCTGCGGCTTGGAGTTGTGGTGCTGAAGTTCGGGAGAATCAGGAGTTCGGAAGGAAGGGTGCGGTCTGATTGGCGATCTGGTGTTGTTCTGAGATCGGCTGCGGGTTACAGTTTGGCGAGTTGCTGAGGTCGCAAGAGAGACCACGCAGTCTCAAGTTTTCTTCAACTTGTTTTTATTTCCTTTGGTGTTTGTGCTGGCGAAATCATGTCACGCCAAGCATGCCTTGCCTTGTAATTTGAAGTTGCTATCAATAAAGATCAGTTATTTGCCTACATTTGCTTCTGGTTGTTTGGCTTGTGAACTCTAAGTTGACTAACTCCTTCTCGCTTCATAAAGATTCGAAAAATTTCACAAAACCTACTCAACCCCGCGAGCTTTCCAGTGAGACGTTGAACTTCCTTAGCATTTCGCGGCGATTTCAACTCCATTATGGCTTTGACCTCGTCCGGGTTAGGCTCTACCCCTGCTGGGGTAAGTAGATGTCCTAGAAACTTTCCCTTGCTGGCTCCGAATACGCACTTCAGGGGGTTTAGCCGCATCTTGTTCTTGCGCAGCGTGGTGAAGGTCTCCTTGAGATCCTGGAGGTGAGAGCTCACGCTCCTACTCTTCACCATGAGGACATCTACGTAAACCTCCAAGTTTCTCCCTCTTTTCTCCCGGAAGACCCGGACCATCATTCTTTGGTAAGTCGCCCCTGCGTTCTTTAGCCCGAACGGCATCATCTTATAGATATAGCACCCTTCCCTTGTGATAAAGGAGATGTCCTTGATGTCCGAGGGGTGCATCCTAATTTGATGATAACCTGAAAAAGCATCTAAGAAAGACATTACAGAAAAACCGACGGTTGAGTCAACCAGCGCGTCGATTAGAGGCAAAGGATAACAATCCTTAGGGCAGGCTTTGTTTAATAAAGAAAAATCAATACACATACTCCAGCGACCATCGCCTTTCTTTACCATAACGACATTGGAGACCCAGTTTGGATACTGGATCTCTGATACGAAACCTGCCTTAAGGAGCTTCTCTACCTCCTCGCGAATCGCCTCCTCCAGCTTATCAACGATGGCCCTCCTCTTCTGCCTGATGGGGAGGGCTCCTGTCTCGAGGTTGAGGCGGTGGCAAGCCACGTCTGCATCAATGCCTGGCATGTCCGCCGCATTCCATGCAAAGATGTCCACACTTTTCTGGATGCATTCCAGCATCCTCTTCCTGTCCTCCGGGCCAAGACTCCCGCTGATCCGCACCTTTTCCACTCCTCCCCCTTGGGTGGTGATCTCCATCTCGACCACTTCTTCATCCGCCTCAAGACGGGCCGGCTCTTCCCATCTACCCTTCTCCTCCCTTCCCTAGGGCAGGGTCTTCTCTTCCTCCGAAGCCTCCTCCTCCATCGGCTTGACACGCTCCTCCGGAGCCACTTCCTTCTCCCCTCCTGGGATGCTGCTCTCTCCCTTTCCTTCCCTTCTATCTCCACCTGGCCCCTCCGGCCCCTTCATCTCCCTATCCACCTTTTCAGCCTCTGCCGTCCAAGAGATAGTGTTGACGGCAGTCACGTAGCACTGCCTCGCCACCTTTGCATCCCCCTGGATCCAGACCTGAACTCCTCCGCTATGGAACTTCAAGCACTGATGGAAGAATGAGGGAACGCACCAGAAGGTGCTGATGAGAGGGCGTCCAAATATGGCGTTGTAGCTGCTCGGAGCGTCAACAATGACGAACCGGCAGTTCCTGGAGACCCCTCCCAATGTCACCTGGAGGCCAACTCCTCCCTCGACCTCCTTCCTCTCCCCTGAGAACCCAAACAGGGGTCCATCTGAGGCATGTACCCTCTTCGCTTTCACCTCCAGCGCGTCAAAGGCCTTCTTGAAGATAACATTCACTGAACTCCCGTTGTCGACCAAGATTCGGGATACTGTGAAGTTTTTGATTGCCGCCTGGATCACCAAGGCATCACAGAATGGGTCTTCAAAGTCTGTCATGTCCTCTGCCGAGAAGGTGAGGTTCTCCGAAGGAGGTGGGATTTGGGAGGTCGAGCGACGCTTCTCCTGAACATCGCCTGGAAGCTTCTCTTGCGAGTCGCTTCTATTCCCACCCCACCATGGATCACTCTGACCCTTCCCCAGGCTCCTATGTCCGTCCTGTCTTCGCACCTATCCTCTTCATCTCCAGGTAGCACCTCCTCGATCCTCATAGGCCGTTGCTGATGTTGGCCTCTTCCCCTTGCCTCCAGAAATTCTGGGCAGATGGCCATCGCGTGACCTTCTTCCTGATGAAAGTCACAGTAGGGCAACGTCACCCTGCCCCCTCCTCCTCCTCTTCCTCTTCCTCCTCTTCCTCCTCTTCCTCTTCCTACCACCATGGCTTGCTCTCGAGGGGGGTGAGGTGTTCTGGGACCTTGCCTCCATACCGGAACCCTCCCTTCCCCTCTTCATTGGTGATCTCTTTCCTGACCTCTCGTTGGTCCTTCCTGGGGTCTCCAAGCCAGCCGGTTATTGGGCTCTTGATACCCCCAATCCCGCTGCTGCCACCGAAACCCCTGGCCTCTGGGTTCTTCCCTTCTTCTTCCCTCCTGGTGCCTCACCTCCGGCTCGCTCAGCCTTGCCAACCTCTTTGCAAACTCAGGATTGGCGGCCTCTCCCTCGATCTCACCTTCTGCCCGCTCCATCAGCTCCTCAAAGGATAGAGGGGCCTTCCGCTTCAGGTCCATCTTGAAGAACCCTCCTGCAACCCCACTATGAAGGCTAGATGGAGGGTGAACCCCGGCACCTCCTGGACTTGCATGACCTCTTCTTGGAACCTATCTACATAATGGGCCAGCGACTCCCCAGGCCCTTGCTTGATCTTAAAGAGTTCCTCTGCATCCTTCTTCCTCTTCTTTGACGTTGAGAAGTGCAACCTGAAGCTCTGACGCAAGTCCTCGAAGGCGTAGATGGAACCCACGGGGAGCTGGTGGAACCAGTCCCTCGCCTTCTCCTTCAGAGTGGTGGCGAAGAGTCGACACTGGAAGGCATCTGTCATCAGAAGGATCGAGACCATGTCCTCAAACCACTGCAGGTGTAGGACTGGGTCATCTTTGCCGGTATAGTAGGACATCTCTGGCCCTCTGAACCCCTTTGGCACTGGAGCCGAGAGGATCAACTCACAGAAGGGACTCCCTTCCCCTGCTCGGCGAGTGGTCCTCTCGCGCGGAGTCAGCTCGCATACCTCCGCACTCGTCGGGCAGCTAAACAACTGCCGCCCGGGGAGATCTCGCGCACTCGCTTTCGCCGCGACCTCCTTCCCAAGCCGCTGGCCCGGAGCGTTCTCGCCGATCTGTTGGGGTGGAACCACCGGGACCACAGGCGTCTCACATTTGCTTCTCCCGGTGAGAGATACCTGCATGGTCTGCATGACCTCTCGCTTGAACTTCTCGAACATCTCCAGCCACTCCATTGCTTCCGGTGGCTGCGAGTGTCCTGGATCGGAACCATTTCCTCCATCTCCTGTCATCGAGCTCAACTTGAGATTTTCTTGCACTGGCTACGGTCCACGCTCACCGCACCAAAAATGTTGAAACCGACAACCGGTCTCAAGAGTTCGTACCCACTGGGGGGTGTAGCCTGCGCCTACTTCTCCCTCACTGAACTCTCCTAACTTCGGATGGAAAAACTGGAACAGACCCAAGGCTGTAGCGAGGAGGTCCCGCCACACCCCAGAAGATCTTAGAGAGCTTCCCCTCCCAAACCAATGCTCAGCTGGGCACCTTGGAGGGCACTAGCAGCCAACTCCAAAAATTACCTGGAGGAGAGAGCTCAGAAGATTCGGTCCTGCTCCAAGGTGCCCTTAAGTGTCTATTTATAGATTTTCTAGTCTTGGACTGCAAATAGCGTAAATCCGCCTTTTGGTTTTACTAATCGCACCTCAAACTGGTCTGCTAACAGCCTAACTCCGCTGTTCTGGAGGGCTATTGGCAGCCCACAAGGGGGCATTTAGGTAATTTTCCCCTCAAAGCCCTCTGGTCGAGTGGTTCATGAAGGCACCACTCGCCAGGCTCCTTTCCCATCATGGTTCATCGGGCGAATGGTTTATGAGGTCATCACTCGCCATGTGTTCGACTCACTTGCTGTGCGAGATCTTGGGCGCTCTCGCCCCATCTGTCATGATGTCTATGCGAGTGGCCCGCGAGTGCGAGCCTCACTCACCCGAAGATCTCTTAGACTCCGGTTCCGCTCTTTGCCCTGCCATCTGGCCCCTGGGGCCCATTGGACCCACTCGGCGAATACGGGGTTGTACATCCGACTCTGGGCCAGGTCACTGTGTCAGGTTCCTCCCTCTGGGTATGGATCTGCTACTCTCAGTGCTCATGTTTGTTATACCACATCTGGTCATTAGTCAAAAGACTATGCAGTTTCCTCGTCCCCTCCACCTGCGACTCCTAGGCACAGGGCAGGGAGGAGGAAGGAGGAAGTAAACAAGGGGTAATAAACAAGCAGATGGCAGTGGCTCTACTATTAATTGTATAAATGTATAGATAGAAAAAGGGCCTATTCTAGTCGTTCAACTATACTATCAATGTATAAGAGTGCAATAGACAATGAATAAGCACTAGCAATAGTAGCGGTGAACAATGAATAAGCAATTAAATTTGCAGCATTATAAGTAAAGAAAGTGCAGTATATGTAAAGGAGCGGCTACGAAAAGTAACCATATCTTATAAGAATGCTCATACAAACCAATAAGTTAGGGTATCTGGCACTAAGGTAAACTCATCATATAAAAGAGCCCATATTAATTTATACTTGAGATCTTATTTATATAATGATGTTATGTTATGCTGTACAATGCAATGATGCAACTCCGCACATGACTCTATATATACAGACCTTGTAAGTTCACTCTGTTTGAGTATGTCAACTCAGGTACTCCGTTGAGGCAAACAGGGGCAGTGGATCGGGTCCTCCACTCCTAGGCTAGTATGACACCTCCCAGCCTAGACCTTATGTATGCCCCTAAGAATACATAGGGTATCCGCGTACATTCTGGTAAGTAATACCTCTTAATTGTATTTCCCCGAGCCTCCAGCTCGTCTGACTATCCAGTCCTCCTTAGATAACACTGAGCCTACCACTCGCAGGATAAACCCGTCCTGATATCATAACCTCCCGAGCCTCATCTCACTGGACTTTCCAATCCCAATCTAATAAACATCGAGCCCACGGCTCACAGGACCACATCGTCCTTTTTCCTTTCCATTACCCTCTCCCCGCACGGGAAGGGTGTGCACATATACTTCATAATTATGATAATCTTTTCTGAGGGTTGATTCACTTAACAATTTTATGGTTAACCTTGGGCATCCCGAGGATTACCCTATGAGGGGATCACAGTGGTACTAGTAAGTACGATGGGCTGACATCCCAAACCTCTTTTTTCCCAAGGCACTTAGTTTTTATTGGTGGCTACCCATACTTTCTTTTCTCTCAAATTGCTCTAGAATCCTAAGGTGCTTTATAATAGACTGGGCAGGCGAGTGTCAATATTAATTTGAACATCAAACCCTAACTTTCCCTAGTGACAAACTACTCTTACATGTCATCACTCAATCCTTACCTAATGGTTCCACATTCAGATGTTAATCATAACTTATACTTGCTGGTGAGTCACTCCTCACATCTCCCAACGCATCATCATCAATTCCCATATTGATATTTTTACTACATGTACCCCAAACCCAAACATTAAGTGTTGGCACTAATTGGTTGATCAACCAATCAATCTATGATGTACACAATGTTCTAGGAATTAATAATTTTGTGTGTAAAGATCAAATGGGGTCTAATTAAAATACTTCACTTTTGCTACCCGCATACCAAATTGTCCTTAAGTATGATACATGGCCTAAAAGGGAGATACATGGTCCTCCTAGATAATATATATTCAAATATTGTTCCAGAAGTTGTACAAATGATAAGTTACCATCTTTACTTGAATATGATTATGATTGGGCCTAATATTCAACTTCTTAATATTTGGGAGGTTCAACAATTTGCACATGAAGTGTTAATTACCATGGCCCAAAGGGTCTAATAAAATTTACTGAGTTTAGGTATGATCCAAAACAATGTTCAGCAAAGATTCATAATTTTTTCCCTAATTAAATATCAGAAAATTAATTAAATATCCAAGGATACTATTTATAACATTGTGAAGGATCTACTACATTTATTCATCCAAATGCTGTAAATAAATTTTCTAGGTATTTGTATAACTCTAAAATGAACATCAACATGGATTGGCATTTTTCTAACAATATTTTATCATCAATATTAAACAAATCATATAAGCTTATTATTTCCACTTTATGAAGGAGCTACTATAAATCATCATGAAATAATTACAACAAAATTATCAGTGCATTATGGTGATATAAAAAGTTTTCTAACTAAGTCTCATAAATTTCCAGTTCCATTTGACCAATAATACTAATTATTTTAGGAAAATGATAAAATTCCACTTTATGAAGGAACTATTGTGAATCCTCAGAGAATAAATGTAACGAAATTATCAGGGCATTATTATGATCTAAGAAGTCTACTGACCAAGTTTCATGATTTTCTAATTTCATTTAACTAGCAACATTAATAATTCTAGGAAGATAATCAAATTCCACTTTGTGAAGGAACCACTGTAAAATCTCAACAAATAAATATGATAAAATTCCCTGAGCATCCTATTGGTCTCAAAAGTTTAACTACTCGGGTTCATGACATTCAAAATTCATTTGCTTATAAAGAGGTGGGGTAAAGTAATTGGGGGTAATTTGGGTAAGTGCATTTAGTGGACTAAAATAGCTCTAAATTTTCAATTAAAATTTCTAGGGTGTAATTACACCCTCTAAAGTAAGATTCCATAGTTTCATCGTGATCTAGGGAGATTTTACCCTAGATTTCTCAATTGTGCCTAATGTGACAAAATCACATAAACCTTAATTTCCTAGGGGATTCAACCCCAATGTTCATGATTTTTCCTGAGAGGTGAGATCCCATGATATCAAGTGCATGTTTTGAATTTCATAAAAATTGGCCAAGAAAATACAAATCTAATCACAAAACATCATGTGAGTATAACCCTTATTGAATATTCCATGGCGCCATGGTCTTGCATGTGTGTTTCAATCGAATGCATGAGTCCTAATGGACCAAAAATTTAAATATACTCTTGATATAGATAAACAAATCCCCCACCAAAATTTTGGTGAGTTTGGAAGGTATTTACATACCTAATTATCACATGCATAGTTATTTAAATGTTTCCTAAAACTTTAGGAAAATATTCTCTAAAAATTCCCAATTTTGGTCAGGGGGTGTATTAAGCCATGACTCATGCATGCCCAAAAATTGAGATCATTTGGAGTTGTAGGGATCCATGAATTAATTTTTTAGTTACTAGGTCACATAATGTACATCCCCCACAAGAATTTGATTTCCGGGAGCTACAGTGCGCCAAAATGAGTGAAATCAATTTCTAAAAATAGCAGAGGCCTCGAGTTACATCTTTCATGTTAACACTTTTTCTGACCCAGCCCCCATATTTTTCTACAATATATTTCATCTACAGGCTCTAGGTCCCATACCATTTAAATAGAAAAATCCAGAAATTAAATTAAATAGACGGTCGTGATTTTGTCTCTCCAGATCAGCCAACAACCCTGATTCCACCCGCATGGGCCGACTTTGGCTCCAATATTCGGCCAACTCCGGCCATCTCTGGCAAAACCCACAAGCCACCACCTCCGACCGAAGTTTGGCTATTAACCGACGATGAGAACTCGGTCGGAGGTGGACGGAGTAGCTCTCCCGTCATTTTTGTTTTCGAACTTGGACACATCAAAAATTGAAATGGTGATCCACCATTTCCTCACTGAATTTGAAAAGGGAAAAAAGGAGAGGCTAGCACTGGTGGAGGAGAGAAGGAATCTGACCTGGTTGCGGGTGTTACACCATGTATTCCTCTTGGGGGACATATGGTTTTTTCCGGCGAGCTCCTCTGAATCTCCCATCAACAGTGCTCGAACTCCTCCATTGACCTGGGGATTCTCTTGCTCTCGACTTCCTAAAGCTAATGGTGGAGTTGTTTTGGGCTGGGGGTGTCTAAATCCTCAGTTGTCATTAATTGGTGATTTCCTCTATGCTCCACCTCCATGGCAGCCAATCCCCTTGCATCAGTTGGGCTGGAAACAGCCAGAATTCACTCCTTGAGTTTGAATTCTGGAAGGGAGGAAATTGGGTCCAATTAGAGCCCCCCTGGATTGTCATTAATGTGCCTGGCAAGCTCCACTCCACTTGCATTTCTCTCCCCTACCCAGCTTCCACCTCATCCATTCTCTACTAGTTTTCAATGTGGGGGTTGAGAGCATGCCAAGGATAGGGGAATTGGGTGCCGAGTGGCACCCATCCCCAATTTCCTCTCCTTGGTCTCCTCTTGGTGGTGGTCGGACACCCCCAAATTGGGCTTCTTGAATTCTTCCCTAAACCAGGGTAAATGGGCCTTCTTTGGGCTTAATTAAGTGGGCTTGAGCTCAATTGGGTTGAGCCTTGGGTTCACTTGATCCAAGGTAGCCTAACGTGGGCATTTAGGTCAAGGTTGACCCTTGGTAAACCATGGGGATGGGGTTGAGTCACATTGGTGACATTGGATCCATGGGCACCTATTAGGGTGACTTTATGCTTGGTGAGGCCAATTGGGACTCTTTTTGACCTACTTAGGTCAAATTGGTTTAAGTGAGTCAAGGGGTGACTTGACCCAATCCCTAGCCTTGACTTGACCCATTTGTGTTGTTTGTGACTCATTGGGTTCTGTAAGGGGTTAGTGGTGTCATGGTGGGGTCATTTATCACCTTGGGGTCCATTTGACCAAGCTTAGGCTATGTGACTAAAAGTGGCTAAATGCACACCAATGTGCAATTCACCTACTCTCCTAGGTTTCTAGGGCTCTTTTGGCTAGTCTACACTTTTATCA
Source organism: Dactylorhiza incarnata (assembly GCA_033032865.1). Lineage (NCBI taxonomy): Eukaryota > Viridiplantae > Streptophyta > Magnoliopsida > Asparagales > Orchidaceae > Dactylorhiza > Dactylorhiza incarnata. The sequence continues at coordinate 11,908,052 of JAWHQI010000040.1, forward strand.
TGACATAGTCATAACAAAAATTCAACTTAGGGATCTAGTGGTATGTGGGATGTTACAACTACTAAACAGATACAAAATCTCCCCACTAACTGTGGTCATGGTAGGTTTTACATCCCAACCTTCAAGTCTTGGGAGAAACAAGTAGGATCCATCGATATCTCGCTTGGTAGGATTTTAGCCTTGCTAATAATCTATCTCAATACTTTCTTTTCAATATACAGAGAGAGTACGGGAGATTATATCAACAAAACATGTGTAAGAAAAAAATGAAAAGACAAATTCATCAAGAGAAGAAACGCTTCAAGTCATTTCCACTTTAGGTGTGTGATAGCTCTTCCCATTCATAAGTTAAGAGATGATAGGCACCGTTTTTAGTACTTCCTTGATGATAAATGACCACTCCCAATTGATTGAGCTTTTCAACTAAACCAGATCTTGATGCCGCATCTACCTTCTATAGAACTAGATCTCCTACAACAAACTCTTTTATCTTGACGTTTTTATCAAAATACTTGGCCATTCTTCGTTTTACTTCCTCTTGCTTGATCATCGTCATGCTCTTAGCTTTTCAATGAGTTCGAGACTGCACCTCAATTCTTCATCATTTCCTTCCATCCAGTCATCTCTATTATATATTGATAGTAATACCCTTTGACTCATTACTTCGAACTCAATCGGGATGAGAGCTTCTGAGCCATGAGATAGTTTGAAGGGAGTTTCTCTAGTAGATGAGGTTGGAGTTGCCCTTAAAGCCCAGAACACTGAAGACAACTGTTCTGCCCAATTGCCTCAAAGATTTTCCACTTTTTTTCTTCAAGAGATTTATAATTAGCTTGTTAGCTGCTTTTAATTGCTCGTTGCTCCTTGGATGATGTACTGAAGCGAATCGCATCTTGGTTTCGATTTGATCACAGAAATTTATCAGGTCGGATTTGTTAAATTGATGATCGTTGTCAGTAATTATCTCCATAGGAATTCCATGTCTGCATACGATCTCTCCCCAAATAAAATTCTTCACAATTTGTGTGGTAGTTTTTGCTAACCCCTTTGCTTCGATCCACTTGCTAAAGTAGTCGATCATTACAAGGATAAAACGATGTTGCCCACTGGCCAAAGGGAAAGGTCCAATGAGATCCATCCCCCAAACTGCAAATGGCCATGGAGTTGCTATTGACTTAAGTTGTTGAGCCGGTTGATGCTGTAGAGGAGCAAACTTCTGACATTGAACACATTTCCTTGCAAATTTCTGGGCATCTCTCCTCATTTAAGGCCATAAATATCCTTGCCTTAAGATCCTCTTTTCCAATGTTCTAGTACCTGAGTGGTTGTCACACTCTCCTGAGTGAACTTCCCGGAGTATTACTGGAATTTCTTCCTCAGAGACACATCTTGCTAGAGGTGAAAGGAAAGTCTTTCTGTAAAAAACTCATGCGATGAGATAGTAATAGGTTGCCTTCAATTTGAACCTCTTCTTGTCTTTTACAGATGAGTGGAACTCCCCAGTTGAGAGGTAGAGGATGAATGGGTCTATCCAAGAGGGATGTTGATCTATCTGCATAACCTCACCCTCCTCAATAGCTGGATGGAATAATTCTGAGATAGTTCCTCCTGAAAGAAGACCTAACATTGCTAACTCATCCGCTTCAGCTTTCTCTGAACGTGTGATGTGTTGAATGGTGAAGCTTTTGAACTTTCCAATCTCAATTTTCACCAATAATTGATATTGTTTCAAAATAGGATCTATAGTCTCAAAAGTTTCATTTACTTGAGATGTCATTACTAAAGAATCAGTTTTAGCTTTCACATCTTCGATACCTAGCTCTCTTGCAAACCTGAGACCTGCAAGAAATGCTTCATACTTTGCTTGATTGTTCGTGGTGGGAAAATAAAACTTCAGAGCTTGCTCCAACCTAACTCCATTTAGGTTAATTAACACAACTCTTGCTCCTGAGGAGTTTCTACCTGAAGCTCCATCAACGAAGATTGTCTAGGCTAGAGGTGTTCCAACCACTTTTTTGAGTTAGTTTCTGTTGCATCAATCATAAAATCTACTATCACTTGAGCCTTGATTGCTATTCTAGGCACATAGGAGATATCATACTCACTAAGTTATATAGCCCATTTTTCCAATCTGCATGAATGCTCCGATTTTTCCAACACATTTTTCAACGTAGGATCCATCATTGCTTGAATAGAGTGAGCTTAAAAGTAAGGTCGCAACCTGCGAGCTGAGGTGACAAGCATCAATGCTAACTTTTCAAGGATTGGATATTGAGTTTCCACATCTTTTAGTATCTTGCTCACATAGTAAACTGAGAATTACTTTTTCTTCTCTTCTCTGACCAATATTGAACTTATCGCATCAGATCTGACTCCGAGATAAGGAAAGAGTTCTTCGCCTTCTTGAGGGCTTTGAAGCAAAGAAGTCGATGTTAACTGTTTTTTGAGCTGGTCAAATGCATCATCGCACTCCTTAGTCCATTCAAATTTTGCTCCTCCGCGAAGAGCCTTGAAGAATGGAGCACTCTTATCTCCCGAATGAGATATAAATAGGCTTAGGCCTGCCATTCTTCCACCTAGCTGTTGGACTTCTTTAGACGAAATCAGAGGTGTCATATATAAGATTTCTTTCACCTTATCAGGATTTGGTTCTAACCCCTCTAGAGTAAGGAGATGACCAAGGAATTTTCCTTTGATCGCTCTGAAAACACATTTCAAAGGATTCAACCTCCTGTTGAAGGTTCGCAGAGTTGTGAATGTCTCGGTAAGTTCATCGAGGTGAGCAGACAAGTTTTTTATTTTTTATTAGGAGGTCGTCGACATAAACCTCCAAATTTCTCCCTTTTTTATTTTTGAAAATTGTATCCATCATTTTTTTGATATGTTGCTCCAGCATTCTTCAGCTCGAAAGGCATTATGAGGTAGCAAAAACATCCATCATTTGTGATAAAAGAGGTATGAGGTATGTCGGGCTTATGCATTCTTATTTGGTGATAGTCGGAGAATGCATCTAAGAAGCTCATGCATGAATACCCTACCGCAGAATCAACTAAAGAATCTATCTGAGGCAAAGGGTAATAATCTTTAGGACATGCTTTATTGAGCTTATAAAGTCAACACACATATGCCATTTTCCACCAACAGTTTTCACCATTACAACATTAGACACCCTATCTAGGTATTGAATCTCTCCGATGAATTTATCTTTGAGGAGCTTTTACACCTCCTCTCGGATGGGTTGAGCAAGAGTCACTGCCACCTCTCTCTTCTTTTGGTTGATTGGGATGAGATTTGTGTCGATGTTTTGATGGTGGCAAGCAATGTCGGGATTGACTCCTGGCATGTCGTATGTTGTCCAAGCAAAGACATCCAAGTTTTTTAGGAGGCAAGAGATAAGCTGGCCTTTCTCCTCTTCAGACAGCTCCGCATTGATAGAGAGCTTGTTGCTCCTATCTTCTTCATCAATGGGAAAGGCTTGAGTCACCTGAACAGGTTCCAGGCAAGCTCCATCTTTAGCATCTTTTTCTATTTACTCTTCCGCAGCTTCAGCATGATCAGAATCTTGACGTGCTGGAGAGATCTCAACCATCTTTGGAGGAGAAGATTCGGTCAAATTGACCTTCTTCACATAGCATTCCCGAGCTTTCTTAGGGTCACTCCTGATTCGGTATTGCTTTCCCTTCATAGCAAACTTGACATCTATGTGGAAAGTGGAAACCACTGCTTGATATTCATTGAGGATCGGTCTTCCAAAGATTGCGTTGTAGCTACTTGGAGCTTCAACGACTATGAATTGAACCAGCTTTGTGATTCCACTAAGTGCACTGAGAGCATGACACTTCCTTGTACCTCTTTTTTCTCTCTGGAAAAGCCATAGAATGGCCCTTCAGTGGAAAGGAGAGTCTTTCCAGTCTTCAGGGCCTCGTATGATGGCTTGAACAGGAGGTTCACTGAGCTTCCGGTGTCAACCAAAATGTTTTCCACTGTATAATTCTCTATCACAGCCTTAATGACAACAACATATTAAAAGTATTAGAGGTTGGAAGAAGATCATCCTTCCCTAAGGTGATTAACCCCCTAACTGGAGCAGAGGAGGAGGTCGCAGTGACCTCTGATCGGTAGACAATTGTGAGACTAGCTTTCCGGGAGGATTCGAGTCCTGCTCCTCCATGAATGCAAAAGAGGTATACCAAGGCACTATAACATACCCAGAACAACTAGACCTGTAAGATGCATTTGGCCATGATAAGTTCATGGCACTGCTCTAAGAGACTAAAATGGCCCTAAAACCAAGGTGAATAGGTGAAGATCACTTTGGTGTGCAAATAGCCAAACTTAACTCCAAGGCTTAATGCTTGATGTTTAAACTTCAAATGAAATTGACCACTCCACATCCTTCCTAAACACTAGGGTAGACTAATGAGAATAATGGACCCAATGGAATTGGTCAATTTTGGGAAATTAGGTCAATTACCCAAAAGGCCCCAATTTGACCTAAATGAACTAATCCCCTCAATTGACCTTCAATTGGCCAAATGTGATCAAATTGATCACACCAAACCCTCTATGACCATTAGTATATACTATTGGGGCAGCATTGACCCAATGGCGTGGACCAATTTTGGGAAATTGGGCCAATTACCAAAAAACCCATATTTGGCCTAAATGAACTATTTCCCTCAATTTGACATTCAATTGGCCATTAATGGTAAACATTGATCACCCCTAACACTCCAAGACCACTTATGGAGTCAAATGGGTCCACATTGGACCCTTCGGATAAACTAATTTTATGAAATTAGGCAAAATTACCAAATTGCCCCCAAATTCCAATTTTGCCCAATATGGTTTGATTGGCCCTCAATTGGCCAAATTGACCTAGCACAACCCTTCCTAAACCCTAACGGGAGTATATGAGACCTAAATGAACCAATGTGCACACTCAATTTTGTAGGATTAGGGCAAAATGGCCAAATTTCCCCTATAGGAAATTATGTGCAAATAAGCCTCAAATGACCCCACCATGACTTAATTCACCTTGGAATAGGTCCATAGGGTCTAAGTCACCAATTTGGGTCATCCACATTGGTTAGGGTGAGCTTGGGTCAAGCCCAAACTCAAATATCCCAATTTGACCTATTTGGGTCAAGTGAGCCCAAACCTCAAATCCATTGGGTTTAGCACAATGTTTGGGCCCAATCACCAAGCCCATAATGCCTAATATCAGATAGTCCCTGGATTGTTGAGGTTATAGAGGTGATTATGGATAATTTGGGATAAGCCCCAAATCAAGGGAGACAAAAATGAGGGAATTGGGGCATGAGTGCCAAATGGCACTCAATTCCCCTTCCCAATCCTCTCTCTGAACCAAGGGAGTAATTCCTAGCAATTCCCATGCCGGCTAATTGTTAGGTGGAGCTCAATTTGAAGCATATTGGATGGCCAAGAGGTGGCCTTAATGGCAACATTGAATTAAGCCACCCCATCGCCAATCGAGCTCACCACCACCTTCAGGACCTCCCAAGGAGTAGAACCCCTCAGTCGATTGGAGATTTCGAGCTCAGAGGAGAAAGATTGGCATGGAATCAAGGAGGAGCCTGGCAATGGTTTCCGGGTGAGTTACATGACCCCAAGCACCCAATAAGGCATGTATTCCTCTTCTCCTCACCTAGTGCTAGGTCCTCCTTCTTCCCGTTTTGAAATTGGTTGAGTAATGGCATTTGTGCCATCTTTCCGTTCAAGCTTTTTAGCTCAATAATGTCATGCCCCCATTTCACACATAGGCCACCTCCGGCCACCAATTCTCTGGCAATCGAAGGCCAACCCTCGACCGGAGGTGGTGACGTCGGACGTTTGGCTGGAGACGGCTCCATTTGGCCGGAAAAAGAGGATGAAACCAACTCAGGCGCGGTCGATCTGGGACATAGGCTTAAGGAGGAAGATGATCCCCCTACCGTCAGATCTGGGAAGGCTGATAAACACAGACCAGATTTCTTTTAAGTAAATGCTATTTTGTCACATTTTAATACAGATTTGAATCAATTTTTTGGGGTATTTAGAGGCCCCAATAGAAATTGTCCCCTGAATGAAAAATGTATCGTATGACCATAATTAAATTTAGAAATTTGTTTGGGATTAATTGGAGTAGTAATGCTCCCTGGGCACCCATTTTAGTGTAGCATGTACATAGGGTGCTCTAAATCTTTGGGAATTTATTAATGGAGTTCTACCACTCCATATAGATTGAATTTTTGGGCATGCATGAGTCATGCCCTATTTCACCTCTGGTAAACATTTGAGAATTTTTAGAATTAATTTTCTTAAAGTTTATTTGAGATTTCAATTAAGCTTGCATGTGATAACTATGGGGGCTAATGACTCCTAATCACCTCAAATTTGGTCTGAAGGCATTGTCTTATCATGATAAGGGTCTGGTAAAAATGTTAGACCAAATTGACAAGTGCATGTTTGGTAATGTCCATATGCATGTAGGTGTGGTGTATGGGAAATGGTGTGCATATAGCACCCAAGTTGAATTTAGTCGATGTTGGAGTTCTACAACTCCAAATAGGATGAAATTTTGGACATGCATGAGTCATGCCCCAACTCATCCCTTGCCCAAGTTTGGGAATTTTTGGGGCATATTTTTCTAAAGTTTTTGTAGAAATTAAATAAATCATGTATGGTGCATATTATAGGTTATTTTGACTCAAACCACTCCAAATCTCTTTTGGGAGGTTGGTTATATGTATATTAGTCACTGGTAAAAAACTTGGCTCAATTGGATCCTTGCATAAGAGTAGATTCATGTTTTAATGAGTCATAGAAAAACCTTCATTTAGGTCACACTAAAGGTTGTTTTGGCCATAGTGAAATAGATCTTTTGTACTCAAAAATTGAGGCCCTTAGAGGCCTTAAAAGGAAACGTAGGCAGAGAGAACTCTTGTAGGCATTTGTGTCTAATATCTGTAGGAAGTGAGATCACATCATTTGGTTCCCTACAACTCTCTGTAGGGCAGATTTAGTAAGGCTGGTCCTAGAGAAGGACAAATCTTAAATTCCAAATAACTTTTACTAAGTAGATGAGATGAGGTTGAAAATATCACCATGTGTGTATGCACCCTAGATCTACTAGGTGCCCAAAAATCAAAAAAACTGGGGCACATTTTTCTAAAAATTTTGTAGGAATTTAATTAACCGTGCATGGTGCGAATTGTGGGTGATTTGGACTCAAATCACCCCAAATCCCCTTTGGGAGGTTGGCTATGTGAATAATTGTTTGTGGTTAAAATTTAAGGTCATTGTGACTTATGCATGTTGGTTTATTCCACATGTATGTGTAAGGGAAATTTGGTGTGCATATAGCACAACCTTGTAGCATTAAATTTACATGTGTAAAACAACTCAGGTGGACCCAAATTTTTGGTAGCATCTCAAATAGATCAAATTCAGTTCATGGTTAAAATTTAAGGTCATTTGGACCTATGCATGTTGGTTTATTCCACATGCATGTGTAAGGGAAATTTGGGGTGCATATAGCATTACCATGTAGCACTAGAATTACATGAGAATTTAAAGGTTTTGCCTTGGTCAACTTTCATGAAATTTTAAACATGCACTTGGGAACATAGTACAATACTCTATAGAGAAAATCATCAACCTTTGGGTTGATTTCCCTAGGAAACTTAATTTCATATGATTTGGTCACAAAGAACCCAAGTGAGTAATTATAGGATCAAAGCTTAATGAAATGTTATGACATTTTGGACAAGGTCTTTTTATATCAGTATGAAGCTATAGAAATTTTATTAGAATTAATCTCAAAGTAAACTTCATACTTCCTTCACAAAGTAGTATTTGAACCTATAACTTGAAAGATTAATACCTTGAGTTACTGATGTTTGATTGTTATGCAATTTTGTATATGATCTTTTTACATCCGTATGAAGCTCTGGAAATTTTATTAGAATTAATCATTGAATATATTTCATAATTCATTCACAATGTAGAGTTTGGGGTTATATTTTAGAATATTCATAACTAGAGTTAATGACACTAGAATATTCTAAGAATCTGAACATAAGCTTGTGATGACATTATGAACCTCTGGTAATTTTCCTAGAATTTATGATTACATATATTTGGTACTTCATTCACAATGTAGAGTTTGGAGTTATATTTTAGAATATTCATAACTTGAATTATTGACACTAGAATATTCTAGGAATCTGAACATAAGCTTGTGATGAAATTATGAACCTCTGGTAATTTTCCTGGAATTTATGATTACATATATTTGGTACTTCATTCACAATGTAGAGTTTGGAGTTATATTTTAGAATATTCATAACTAGAGTTATTGACACTAGAATATTCTAGGAATCTGAACATAAGCTTGTGATGACATTATGAACCTCTGGTAATTTTTCCTGGAATTTATGATTATATATAATTGGTACTTCATTCACAATGTAGAGTTTGGAGTTATAATCTAGAATATTCATATCTTGGATTTTTGACACTATAATGTTGGAGAAACTTGTATTTAGATTCTTGATATCATTATGACCATCTGGAACTAGAATTGACTCATCCTGATTTAAGATTCATATGGTCACCCCTTAGGACATGAGGATTCACAAAAAGACAACCGGTCTGCGAATAGTAAAAACTGAATTACATGATTTAGACCACTCCTGACCATCACACATAGAACTATTATCTCATTGATCATTATGGAGGCATAAATGGAGTAAAGGATTAACCATTAGTGACATTTATTAGAAGAAAGGGTTTGGGGTGCGTTGGGTAAAACTACCAATGCGGGAATTGACGATGATATGAGAGTAGATGTGAGGAATGACCCGTCAGCAAATATAAGTGTGATTGATGGATGAATTGGGACCTAAAGTATGTATTGAGTGATGACATACAAAATAATCGGTCACTAGGAGGGTAGGGTTCGATGTTCAATTGAACATCGACACTCGTCTGCCCGATCTATATGTAATCCGCATTAGGACTTTAGAGCAATTAGAGAGCAAGTGGGCACATAAGAATGGGTAGTCACCAATAAGAGTAAATATCCTGGAAAGGGGGATTTGGGCTTCATCTCATTGTATTCCCTAGTACCGCTGCGAGCCCTTCTCCGGGTAACCCTCGGGAAGTCCGGGATTCACCCTAAACTTCTAAGTATAACTAAATTGTAGACAAGAGTAGTCTAAGTAGGAGAATTTGTTAAATGTAAACCTCGTCCCAAATTTGGGACGGAATAGTACAAGGATAGAAAGTCCTGCGAAGGTTAGGCTCGGTATATTAGAAGGACGGGTTAAGTCCTGCGAGCGGTAGGCTCGGTATAGTAGAAGGATAGGTTAAGTCCTGCGAGCGGTAGGCTCGCTATAGTATAAGGACAGGTTAAGTCCTGCGAGCAGTAGGCTCGGTATGTTAGAAGGACGGGTTAAGTCATGTGAGCGGTAGGCTCGGTTTATTGGAAGGACAGGTTAGTCCTGTGAGCGGTAGGCTCGGATTATTGGAAGGACGGGTTAGTCCTGCTAGCGGTAGGCTCGGTATTATATTGGGAAGGACTGGTCATGTCCTCCAAGCTGAAGGTTTGGTGTTTCACTTAGAGGCATTATTGTATCATATAGTACGCAGATACCCTGTGTGTTTTTAGGGGCGTACATATGGTTTAGGTTAGGAGGTGTCATACTTGCCTAGGAGTGGAGGACCCGATCCACTGCCCCTGTTTGCCTCAACGGGGTGTACCTGAGCAAAGACTTGAAAAGCAGGATAGAGGTGGTTCTTACCAGATAGTATATGGATACCATGTGTGTACTTAGGGGCGTACGTAAGGTCTAGGCTTAGAGATGGGTAACATAAGCCTAGAAGTGGATAGCCCGATCCACTAACATGTTTGCCTTAACTGGGTACCTGAGTTGACAAACTCGAATAGAGGGAACTAACAAAAGGTCTGTACGTACAGAGTTGGGTGGGTGAGTTGCATCATTGCATTGCACAGCATAGCATAGCGTCATTGCACAACCAATACCTCATCATTCTGAGCAAATATGTGCAAATAAGCCCCATATGACCCCACCATGACTTAATTCCCCTTGGAATATGTCCATAGGTTCTAAGGCACCAATGTGGGTCAGCCACATTGGTTGGGGTGAGCTTGGGTCAAGCCCAAACTCAAAAATCCCAATTTGACCTATTTGGGTCAAGTGAGCCCAAACCTCAAATCCATTGGGTTTAGCCCAATGTTTGGGCCCAATCACCAAGCCCATAATGCCTAATATTAGATAGTCTCTGGAATTTTTAGGATAGAGAAGTGATTATGGCTAATTTGGGATAAGCCCCAAATCAAGGGAGACAAAAATGAGGGAATTGGGGCATGAGTGCCAAATGGCACTCAATTCCCCTTCTCAAGCCTCTCTCTGAACCCAGGGAGTAATTCCCAGCAATTTCCAGTCCAGACAACTAACAGGTGGAGCTCAATTTGGAGACTATGTCTCGGTCAAGAGGTGGCCTTAATGGCAACTTTGAATTAAGCCACCCTCAACCCCAATCGAGCTCATTACCACCTTCAGGACCTCCCTAGGAGTAGAACCCCTCAGTCGATTGGAGATTTCTAGCTCAGAGGAGGAAGATTGGCGTGGAATCAAGGATGAGCGCGTCAATGGTTTCCCGACGAGTTACATGACCCCAAGCACCCAATAAGGCATGTATTACAATTCTCCTCCCCTAGTGCTAGGTCCTCCTTCTTCCCGTTTTGAAATTGGTTGAGTAATGGCGTTTGTGCCATCTTTTTGATCAAGCTTTTTAGCTCAATAATGTCCCACCCCCATTTCACGCATAGGCCACCTCCGGCCACCAATCCTCCGGCAATCGACAGCCAACCCTCGACCAGAGGTGGTGGCGTCAGTCGTTGGCCAGAGATGGATCCAGTTGGCCCGAAAAAGAGGATGAAACTGGCCCAAGCGCGGTCGATCTAGGCCATTGGCTTAAGGAGGAAGATGATCCCCCTATCGTCGGATCTGGGAAGGCTCATAAACGTAGACCAGATTTCTTTTAAGTAAATGTTATTTTGTCACATTTTAATACCGATTTGAATTAATTTTCTGGGGTATTTAGAGGCCCCAACAGAAAATGTCCCCTGAATGAAACATGTATCTTATGACCTTAATTAAATTTAAAAAAAAATCGGGGTTAATTGGAGTAGTAATGCTCCCTAGGCACCCATTTTAGTGTAGCATGTACATGTACATAGGGTGCTCTAAATATTTGGGAATTTATTTATGGAGTTCTACCACTCCAAATAAATTGAATTCTTGGGCATGCATGAGTCATGCCCTATTACACCTCTAGTAAAAATTTGAGAATTTTTAGAATTAATTTTCTTAAAGTTTTTTTGAGAATTCAATTAAGCTTTCATGTGATAACTATGGGGGCTAATGACTCCTATTCACCTCAAATTTGGTCTGAGGCCATAGCCTTATCATGATAAGGGTCTGGTAAAAATGTTAGACCAAATTGACATGTGCATGTTTGGTAATGTCCATATGCATGTAGGTGTAGTGTATGGGAAATGGTGTGCATATAGCACCCAAGTTGAATTTAGTGGATGTTGAAGTTCTACAACTCCAAATAGGATGAAAGTTTGGACATGCATGATTCATGCCCCAACTCATCCCCTGCCCAAGTTTGGGAATTTTGGGGCATATTTTTCTTAAGTTTTTTAGAAATTAAATAAATCATGTATGGTGCATATTATAGGTTATTTTGACTCAAACCACTCCAAATCTCTTTTGGGAGGTTGGTAATATGTATATTAGTCACTGGTAAAAAAATTGGCTCATTTGGATCTTTGCATATGAGTAGATTCATGTTTTAATGAGCCATAGAAAAACCTTCATTTAGGTCACACTAAAGGTAGTTTTGGCCATAGTGAAATTGATCTTTTGTACTCAAAAATAGAGGCCCTTAGAGGCCTTAAAAGGAAACATAGGCAGAGACAACTCTTGTAGGCCTTTGTGTCTACTATCTGTAGGAAGTGAGATCACATTATTTGGTGCCCTACAACTCTCTGTAGGGCAGATTTAGTAAGGCTGGTCCTAGAGAAGGACAGATCTTAAATTCCCAATAACTTTTATATAGTAGATGAGATGTGGTTGAAAATTTAACCATGTGTGTATACACCCTAGATCTACTGTGCCCAAAAATCAGAATTTTTGGGGCACATTTTTCTAAAGTTTTTGTAGGAATTTAATAAACCGTGCATGGTGCGAATTGTGGGTGATTTGGACTCAAATCACCACCAAATCTCCTTTGGGAGGTTTGTTATGTGAATAATAGTCCATGGTTAAAATTTAAGGTCATTTGGACTTATGCATGTTGGATTATTCCACATGTATGTGTAAGGGAAATTTGGTGTGCATATAGCACAACCTTGTAGCATTAAATTTACATGTGTAAATCAACTCAAGTGGACCCAAATTTTGGGTAGCATCTCAAATAGACCAAATTTAGTTCATGGTTAAAATTTAAGGTCATTTGGACATATGCATGTTGGTTTATTCCACATGCATGTGTAAGGGAAATTTGGGGTGCATATAGCATTACCATGTAGCAGTAGAATTACATGAGAATTTAAAGGTTTTCCCTTGGTCAACTTTCATGAAATTTTAAATATGCACTTGGGACCAGAGTACAATACTCTATAGAGAAAATCATCAATCTTTGGGTTGATTTCCCTAGGAAACTTAGTTTCATATGATTTGGTCACATAGACCCCAAGTAAGTGATTATAGGATCAAAGCTTACTTAAATGTTATGAACTATTGTACATTCTTTTTATATCAGTATGAAGCTATGGAAATTTTATTAGAATTAATCTCTAAGTAAACTTCATAGTTCCTTCAAAAAGAAGTATTTTGACCTATAACTTGAAAGATTAATACATTGAGTTACTGATGTTGGATTGTTATGAAATTTTGTATATGATCTTTTTACATCATTATGAAGCTCTGGAAATTTTATTGGAATTAATCATTGAATATATTTCATACTTCATTCACAATGTAGAGTTTGGGGTTATATTTTAGAATATTCATAACTAGAGTTATTGACATTGGAATATTCTAGGAATCTGAAAATAAGCTTGTGATGACATTATGAACCTCTGGTAATTTTCCGGGAATTTATGATCACATATATTTGGTACTTCATTCAAAATGTAGAGTTTGGAGTAATATTTTAGAATATTCATAACTTGAATTATTGACACTGGAATATTCTAGGAATCTGAACATAAGCTTATGATGACATTATGAACCTCTGGTAATTTTCCTGGAATTTATGATTACATATATTTGGTACTTCATTCACAATATAGAGTTTGGAGTTATATTTTAGAATATTCATAACTAGAGTTATTGACACTAGAATATTCTAGAAATCTGAACATAAGCTTGTGATGACATTATGAACCTCTGGTAAGTTTTCCTGGAATTCATGATTTTACATAATTGGTACCTCATTCACAATGTAGAGTTTGGAGTTATAATCTAGAATATTCATATCTTGGATTTTTGACACTATAATGTTGGAGAAACTTGTATTTAGATTCTTGATATCATATGAACATCTGGAACTAGAATTGACTCATCCTGATTTAAGATTCATTTGGTCACCCCTTAGGACATTGGGATTCACAAAAATACAATCGGTCTGCAAATAGTAAAAACTAAATTACGTGATTTAGACCACTCCTGACCATCACACATAGAACTATTATCTCATTGATCATTATGGAGGCATAGATGGATTAAAGGATTAACCATTAGTGACATTTATTAGAAGAAATGGTTTGGGGTGCGTTGGGTAAAACTACCAATGCGGGAATTGACGATGATATGATAGTAGATGTGAGGAATGAACCGTCAGCAAATATAAGTGTGATTGATGGATGAATTGGGACCTTAAGTATGTATTGAGTGATGACATACAAAATAATCGGTCACTAGGAGGGTAGGGTTCGATGTTCAATTGAATATAGACACTCGTCTGCACAATCTATATGTAATCCGCCTTAGGATTTTAGAGCAATTAGAGAGCAAGTTGGCACATAAGAATGGGTAGTCACCAATAAGAGTAAATATCCTGGAAAGGGAAATTTGGGCTTCAGCCCATTGTATTCCCTAGTACCACTGCGAGCCCTTAGCCGGGTAACCCTCGGGAAGTCCGGGATTCACCCTAAACTTCTAAGTAGAACTAAAATATAGACAAGAGTAGTCTAAGTAGGAGAATTTGTTAAATGTAAACCTCATCCCAAATTTGGGACAGAATAGTACCGTAGAAAAGAGGCAAGTTGTGGCGTCGAGTCGACTGGAAGCTAAGGGCTAACGCCCTGCGGTAGTGTTACCGCGGGAGGTAGCGTTGTCGACGGGATGTATTGTCGATCGACGGGGTGTATCGTCGATCGACGGGGATGTGTCAACAAGCCGTCGAGATGAGAGCTACCGCGGTGTGGTAGGGGCTACCGCCAGGCGCTAGCGTGTGGGAGCAGTTTCATTAAGCAGCGATCGGGAGCCGTCATATTGTCTTGGAAGTGTCTTGGATGGCCAAGATCACTTCGTCCTCTTGCCCTAAATAGGCATAAACATTTTGGCAGAAGAGGATCGATCAGTTAGAACCGTGAAGGAAGAAAAACGTGGGAGAGTTTTTGGTTGCTGCCATTATTGTCGAAGGAGTTGTTCTAGGAGGAAGAACAGTTTTCTCACTGGAGGGTATTCTTCATCTTCGCTGTAAGGATTTTTGCTCAGTCTTGTCTCCGTTTCCTTTTGGTGTTTGGGGAGAGATTTGAGTTTTCTTTGCTTCCTTTTTCTTGAAGAGAAGTTTTTCATTGTGGTTGAGAGAGGATTCAATCTGTGAATCCAAGGGGGATCTAGGTTGGGCAAACCTAGATTATTTGTTGTAATCCTTATTATTATTATAGTGGAGTGTATGTGTGCCCCGACTTGTGGTTTTTCCCTCATTGCTTTAGAGAGGGTTTTCCACGTAAAATCCATTGTCCAGATTTATTTTTGTTGTGTATTGCTGCATTTTATTTTTATCTTCTAGTATGCCCAGATTTTGCAAGTGGGTTATATCCCTACACAAGGGTCACCGGAGATGGGTTCTTAGACGCTCTACAATGCCGAGAGGGCTTTGTGGAAACAAGGTTGCTCTCATCATTGGTGAACTGAACCCTAAGTGCCATTAACGTCAGAAAACTCTAAGTGCAAGAAACCTAGATCAAAGGTCCAGAGGGTGGAGGGAAGGAACTCACTGAAGTCCATGCATGTTATCCAATCACTGCATAGGCAACATTTGTGCTTCGCTCTCTTGCATAGTCATATCTTGTCGGATCATCGTCGAAGGGGTGTCGACCTTTTTGAGTGTGCTGCCCTCTATTGATTTGAAGAGTCGAATCTTGTTGTTTTGAGAGCTAAGGATACGCTCTTTGGGAAAACAATGAAGATGCAAGAATAAGGAAATGGAACTGGATTTGTGAGGGATGGTGTGGTCGGTTTGTTGTGGAGAGCGGGTGTCGGTTGCTGTAGGAGAACATCGACAACGGAGATGGGAACTCGTTGGCCATGGAGCTTGGAATGGTGCAGATCGGAGCTTGAACTGGAGGTCGTCCAGCTGCTTGTTTGTTATGGGATTCTTCGGACGGAAGATCTCTCCGAATGAGATGAGTTGCGGAGGAGGTCACGTCAGAGCTGGGTTGTTTGGATGTTGGAGGGTTGTTGCAGCTCGTCGGAGAGGATCATTGAAAAATAGAGCTTTGAGCTCTCATTGGAGTCGGATTCGCCGGAGAATGAAGAGGGGGGAGGGGGGTTGCCGGTCGGAGAAGAGGAAGAAGCTTGTGTGGTAATTTCCTTTGGCTATATGGAGGAAGTCGCGTGAACAGTGAGGTTTGCGGCTGGGGAAGGTAATTTAAGGGAATTGTTAAAGGCAAACCAAATTTGGCTATCCGCAAACCATTGTTAACAACTAACCATATATTTTGAAAAATACTTGGTGCAAACCAAAATGTTAACCACAAATCAATATTGTTAACAACAAACCAATAATATAAACTACATAAACAGATTTTCTAGACAAAAAAAACTAATGTCATGACATTTTCAGCACAGCAGTTCAACAAAATAACACATTTATAACATAGAAACATCAAATGTAAAATCATATACAAATTTGAAATTAAGAAATGAAATCAAATCTGAAATTGAAAACAAAAAGAAAATATGAAATAAAAGGTATATACAAATCTGAAATGAAATAGCATATACAAATTTGTATATGCCTTTTTCATTTCAGATTTGTATATGTTATTTCATTTCAAATTTGTATATACATTTTCTTTTGATTTTTCATTTCAGATTTGTATATGATATTTCATTTCAGATTTGTACATACTTTTTTATTTCATATTTTCTTTTTCTTTTCAATTTCATATTTGATTTCAATTCTTAATTTCAGATTTGTATATGCTATTTCATTTCAAATTTGTATATGATATTTCAAATTTGTATATACAAATCTGAAAACGTCATGAATTTAGTTTTTTTCTAGAAAATTTGTTTATATAGTTTATATTATTGGTTTGTTGTTAACAATATTGGTTTGTGTTTAACATTTTGGTTTGCACCAAGTATTTTTCAAAATGTATGGTTTGTTGTTAACAATGGTTTACGGATAGCCAAATTTGGTTTGTCTTTAACAGTTCCCTAATTTTAAACCTAAAATTATAAATGTATAGTTATATCATTAATTTAGGTTTAGAGATTTAGGAGACTCACTTGACTTTTCATTCAAATTGTTGAAATTATTGAAGTGGAAGTGGAGGAGGTTTTTGGACCTGGGCGGTCTGGGAGGAGACCGGGCGGTCTGGCGTGACCGCACGGTCTGGCGGTCTGACAATGGCGATCTGTTCTATTGGTCAGCTGCGGCTTCCAGGGATGACCGCTGGTCTGGTCCAAGGGCTGCTGAAGGTGGAGGTCGTGCGGTCTGGCTGTGACCGCATGACGGGTGATCTTCCTCAGGGTCGC
Organism: Dactylorhiza incarnata; assembly: GCA_033032865.1. NCBI lineage: Eukaryota > Viridiplantae > Streptophyta > Magnoliopsida > Asparagales > Orchidaceae > Dactylorhiza > Dactylorhiza incarnata. Next base: position 11,925,148 of record JAWHQI010000040.1, read on the forward strand.
GCGGTCTGTTTCTGACCGCGTGACAAGTTGTTCTCTTCAAGGACGTGCCGGTCTGGCGTGACCGCACGGGTTGGCTCTTGAATCCGGTCTGGTGGCTTTCCAGAGGGTTCTGAAGGAGTTCGCGGACTGTCATCTTAGTCGCGCGGTCACAGTTCGCGGTCTCAGAAGGAGACTGGTATGCGAGCTGGTTGCTGTTCATGGTCTCAGGAGGAGATCGGCATGTGGACAGGAGTTCGCAGTCTGATGGCGAACTGGCTGTGTTCGTGGTCTCGAACGAACACAGGTGGTGAAGGGCTTCGGGCAGTCTGGCGATCTCTTTGGAGAGTCGCGGTCTGCTGTGAGAGTGGCGGTCTCTCATAGCGACATTGAAGCTGGCGAGTTCACCAAAATGAAGCAGAAGTAATATTGCTGATCGCGCGGAGTGACCGATCAGGTCGCGCGGTCTGATGGGTGGTGATCCTATCTCATAGGGCGGTGACTGGATCAGGTCCCGCGCCTATAAATAGGAGGCCACTGTAGCAGCAAATATAGAACACACCAAGTGTAAGCTGAGTTCGCTTGTTTCCTGCGGTCTAGTTTATTCTGACCGTGCGGTCTTCTGATTGAACTCTTTTGTGCAGCTTCTGCGGATAGTGTGGGCGGCAGCGATCACCTCTTCCTCTGAAAGTGTTCGGGCGGTCTGCGGCTTGGAGTTGTGGTGCTGGAGTTCGGGAGAATCAGGAAATCGGAAGAAGGGAGCGGTCTGTGCAGCGGTTTGGTGGTGTGCTGTGATCGGCAAGGCGCTGCGGTCTGGCAGTGTGTTGAAGTCGCAGGGAGGTCGCGCGGTCTGGAGCGGTCTCAAGTTATCTTCAACTTGTATCTTTCCTTTGTGTTTGTGCTGACGAAATCATGTCTCGTCAAGCATGCCTCGCCTTGTAATTTTGAAGTGCTGCTATCAATAAAGATCAGTTGTTTGCCTTCATTTGTTTCTGGTTGTTTTGGCTTTGATCTCTAAGTTGACTAGCTCCTGCTTGCTCCATAAAGATTCGAAAAAATTTCACATGGTATCAGAGCCAGGTTGGAGTGGTTGAGCAGTGAGTAACTTAGAGTAGCCATCGCCTTTGTGAAGAAAGGAACCAGTGGAAGAACAAATGGAAGGTGGATTTGCAAAGGGTCTTGGGATTGAGGTGCTTACATCGACCAACTTCAAGAAGTGGAAGTCGTGTATGCAAAGCTATCTTGTAGGTGAGGACCTCTGGGAAGTTGTTGGAGGAGATCAGACGCAGGAAGTTGTCCCGGAAGGGGATAATGGGGCTGAGGTGAGAACTTGGAGGAGGACGAATGCGAAGGCAGAGTTCACTTTGAAGAGGGCAATCTCACCTGACCTATTTGATCACATCTTGGGGTGTGGTTCAGCTGCGGAGATCTGGAGAGCCCTGGATGGGCTGTTTAACAAGAAGAATGTGGCGAGGCTGCAGTTCTTGGAGAATGAGCTGGCAAGGTCGGCTCAGGGTGATCTTTCTATCTCCACCTTCTTTCTGAAGTTGAAGAACTTGTGTGCTGAAATCTCAGCATTGGACCCTGATGAGCCTATCTCTGAGGCGAAGCTGAAGAGGCACATCATCCGCGGCCTGCGGAAGGAATATGTTGCCTTCGTGACGTCGGTGCAGGGATGGGCAAATCAGCCGTCTCTGTTGGAGCTGGAGAACTTGCTTGCATCGCAAGAGAGTTTGGCAAGGCAGATGGCGGGGATGTCAGTGTCTGGGGGAGATGGCGAAGTTCTCTTTTCAGGGAAGAAGAAGAAGTGGGACAAGAAGAAGAAGACCGCTGGAAGTGGCTATGGGCCTTCAACTTCTGGGCAGCAGGAAAGGGGGTATGCTCCCAAGGCTGACGGGAAGAAGAAGGGTGAAGGTCCGAAGTGCTACAAGTGTGGCAAGTTTGGCCACATCAGGAAGGATTGCAAGGTGGTCACCCAAGCTGGGCATGCTGCGGAGAAGGAGGAAGCTGAGACCAGGAATATTCAAGGAGGTTGGGGAGGAGCCTTCTCGGCTTCTGTTGGAGCTTCTGCTCCTATCAACTATCTGGAGGATTGGATCGTGGACTCGGGGTGTGGTCATCATCTCACCGGAGACGAGACCAAGCTTTCTTCTGCACAGCCCTATACAGGTAACAATGCAATCATTACTGCTGATAATACTGTACATCCAGTGGAGAAGGTGGGGGTTGTTTCTTTGGGCAGTGATAGAGGGCCACTTACTTTGAAGAGTGTCTATCATGTGCCCGGAATGAAGAAAAACCTCTTCTCCGTGACCAACGCTGTAGACGCTGGGTATCACGTTCTGTTCGGCCCAACAGAAGTGAAGTTTCTACGAAACCTTGAGAATGTTAAGGCGGAGGTCGTTCATGTTGGGAGACGGGCAAAGGACTTGTTTGTATTGTCAACAAGTTCTTACGTCGACAAAATGAAGACGAATGATGGTGCCGTGATATGGCATGAGAGGTTGGGGCACGTAGGAATGGACAAGCTGAAAGCAATGGCGGTAAGAGGTCTGGTCAAGGGCCTGCCAAGTCTATCCTCCTACGGAGAAGGTCATGTGTGCGAGGGATGTCAGTTCGGCAAGTCTCATCGACTTCCGTTTGACAAGTCGCAGACAAGGAGTAGTGTGCCGTTGGAGTGCATCCACGGTGACTTGATGGGGCCTACTGCTACCCCAAGCCTCGGAGGCAGCAGATATATGCTGGTGTTGATCGATGATTACACCAGATATGTCTGGGTTTATTTCCTGAAGGAGAAGGCGGAGGCGTTTGCCAAGTTTGTGGAGTTCAAGGAGCTCGTGGAAGGTCGGCTGGGACTGCGGGTGAAGAAGCTGAGGACTGACAACGGAGGGGAGTTCACCTCCCGTGAGTTTTCTACTTTTTGCAGGAAGGCGGGCATCCGGAGAGAGCTCACTTGTGCTCATACTCCACAACAGAACGGAGTTGCAGAATGGAAGATCCGTCATCTGACGGAGACCTGCAAGTGTTGGCTGCATGCCAAGAGTATCCCAAAGTCCTTCTGGGCGGAGGGAATGTCTTGTGCTGCCTACGTCATCAACAGGATTCCTCTGAGCCCCATCAACATGTTAACTCCGCATGAGTTGATGTTCAAGGAGAAGCCGAGTGTGGCACACCTTAGGGTGTTTGGTTCCACCTGCTACGTGCATGTTCCAGATGCTCTTCGGACGAAGCTAGATGCGAAAGCAAGGAAGCTAGTCTTCGTGGGATACGATGAGCGGAAGAAAGGGTGGAAGTGCATGGACCCGGAGACGCGGAGATTTGTTGTATCTCGCGACGTCGTGTTCAATGAGGTGACATCTTACAAGGGGTCCTCTGATGTAGAGCTACCAGAGAGCAGTGTGGAAGTGCCGGAGAAAGCTGTGGAAAATCTTCAGGTGGTGCTACCTGTGTCACCAGGTGGCCCATCTCCTTCTAGTTCCGAGACGGAGGCTTCTGGTTCAGGGAGCAGGGGGAGCAATGCTCCTAGCACGTCTGGAAGGGGAGCTAGGGAAGAAGCAGCTGGAGATGAAGCGGTTCAGGGGAAGGAGCTGAGGAGGTCGAAGCGAGCAATTGTTGCCCCTGATCGCTATACAGGAGGAAACGCAGTGAGCTTTGTCTCATGTTTCTTCGCTGGTCCCTTGGATGAGAGGGAGCCATCGAGCTTTGAGAAGGCCCAAGGCGTGAAGGAGTGGGATGTTGCGATGCAAGAAGAGATGGCAGCTCTCAAGAAGAATGAGACTTGGTCTCTTGTGCCCAAGCCTAAGGGCATCGCTCCTGTGACATGCAAGTGGGTCTACAAGCTGAAGAAGAAAGCTGACGGCAGTATCGAGCGGTACAAGGCTCGTCTTGTAGCTCGGGGGTTCTCGCAGCAATACGGTGAAGATTATGATGAGACATTCAGTCCGGTGGCAAAAATGACTTCAGTTCGGTTCATCATTGCCTTGGCGGCGTTCAGTGGATGGGAGATTTGGCAGCTCGACGTCAAGAACGCTTTCTTGTACGGCGAGATTGACAAGGACATCTTCATGGTCCAGCCACCAGGTTTTGTGTCTGAAGATTTTCCGGAACATGTTTGCAAGCTGAAGAAGGCCCTGTATGGGTTGAAGCAAGCGCCGAGGGCGTGGTACGGGAAGATCGCAGAATATCTCCTATTCTGTGGATTTGTTGCTTCAGACTCAGACTCAAGCTTGTTCGTCAAGAAGAGCGGGGAGCTTCAATTCATCGTGCTGTTATACGTCGACGATATGATCGTGACGGGGAACTCGAAGGAGGAGGTAGCACAGCTTCGGGCTGAACTATCTATCAGGTTCGAGATGAAGGATCTTGGTGAGCTTCACCATTTTCTTGGACTTGAGGTGCAGAGGAAGGAAGGTGGAGTGCTGGTTTCCCAGGCTGGATATGCGGAGCGGATCGTGGAGCGGTTCGGCATGAAGGAAGGGAAGTGCACTTCCACACCTCTGGAGAAGGCTATGAAGCTTCGGAAGGATGAGGGAAGGATCATGAAAGATCCGTTGGTGTTCCGAGCTCTGGTTGGGAGCTTGATCTATCTAACGATCACGAGGCCGGACATTGCATATGCAGTGGGCAGGGTGAGTCGGTTTATGGCGGAGCCACGGGTACCTCATCTGCTAGCGGCCAAGAACATTCTGAAGTATGTCAAGGCAACCTCGGACATGGGTCTCCTATACAGGAGGGATGCGGGCTTCAAGGTGCATGGATACATGGATGCTGATTACGGGGGAGATTCGGATGATCGGAGGTCGACATCTGGATACGTCTTCATGGCGGGCCCTACGGCTATATCATGGTGCAGCAAGAAGCAGGATTCCGTGTCAGTCTCTACCACGGAAGCGGAATACAAGGCTTCGGCCTTGGCAGCTCAGGAAGCCATCTGGCTTAGGAGGTTGGTTGGAGACGTCCACAAGGAGGTTAGGGAGCCAACTCTGCTACGCGGTGACAACGAGAGTGCTCTCAAACTGGTAACCAATCCAGTTTGTCACGCGAGGACCAAGCATATTGAGATCGAGCATCACTTCATACGGGAGAAGGTGCTGGAGGGATCTCTTTCGGTCGAGCATGTGCAGAGTGCGGACAATGTCGCAGACATCTTCACAAAGGCGCTGGCAAAGGGGCCGTTCACACGGCTAAGGGAACTACTTGGGCTAGTTTCCACTTCCCACTTCAAGGGGGAGTGTTGAAATTATTGAAGTGGAAGTGGAGGAGGTTTTTGGACCTGGGCGGTCTGGGAGGAGACCGGGCGGTCTGGCGTGACCGCACGGTCTGGCGGTCTGACAATGGCGATCTGTTCTATTGGTCAGCTGCGGCTTCCAGGGATGACCGCTGGTCTGGTCCAAGGGCTGCTGAAGGTGCAGGTCGTGCGGTCTGGCTGTGACCGCATGACGGGTGATCTTCCTCAGGGTCGCGCGGTCTGTTTCTGACCGCGTGACAAGTTGTTCTCTTCAAGGACGTGCCGGTCTGGCGTGACCGCACGGGTTGGCTCTTGAATCCGGTCTGGTGGCTTTCCAGAGGGTTCTGAAGGAGTTCGCGGACTGTCATCTTAGTCGCGCGGTCACAGTTCGCGGTCTCAGAAGGAGACTGGTATGCGAGCTGGTTGCTGTTCATGGTCTCAGGAGGAGATCGGCATGTGGACAGGAGTTCGCAGTCTGATGGCGAACTGGCTGTGTTCGTGGTCTCGAACGAACACAGGTGGTGAAGGGCTTCGGGCGGTCTGGCGATCTCTTTGGAGAGTCGCGGTCTGCTGTGAGAGTGGCGGTCTCTCATAGCGACATTGAAGCTGGCGAGTTCACCAAAATGAAGCAGAAGTAATATTGCTGATCGCGCGGAGTGACCGATCAGGTCGCGCGGTCTGATGGGTGGTGATCCTATCTCATAGGGCGGTGACTGGATCAGGTCCCGCGCCTATAAATAGGAGGCCACTGTAGCAGCAAATATAGAACACACCAAGTGTAAGCTGAGTTCGCTTGTTTCCTGCGGTCTGGTTTATTCTGACCGTGCGGTCTTCTGATTGAACTCTTTTGTGCAGCTTCTGCGGATAGTGTGGGCGGCAGCGATCACCTCTTCCTCTGAAAGTGTTCGGGCGGTCTGCGGCTTGGAGTTGTGGTGCTGGAGTTCGGGAGAATCAGGAAATCGGAAGAAGGGAGCGGTCTGTGCAGCGGTTTGGTGGTGTGCTGTGATCGGCAAGGCGCTGCGGTCTGGCAGTGTGTTGAAGTCGCAGGGAGGTCGCGCGGTCTGGAGCGGTCTCAAGTTATCTTCAACTTGTATCTTTCCTTTGTGTTTGTGCTGACGAAATCATGTCTCGTCAAGCATGCCTCGCCTTGTAATTTTGAAGTGCTGCTATCAATAAAGATCAGTTGTTTGCCTTCATTTGTTTCTGGTTGTTTTGGCTTTGATCTCTAAGTTGACTAGCTCCTGCTTGCTCCATAAAAATTCGAAAAAATTTCACACAAATGTGCATAGATTGTTCTAGGAAACTCGGAATTTATCTCGGACAAGCTCGTTACGACCGTCTCGTCGATACGCACCAACTAAAATGACCTGAGGTCACTTCTGAGTCCATTTGCTCAATTTACGCTCTCTGGAGCGTTTGCTGCCTGATTTACTTGAACATTGAAAACCATTCTAACGATGTCAGAATCGTATACGGATGATTCTGTTGGACTTGTATTATTGTTACAAGTCTAACGAAACTGACTTGGATCAATGTTGAGGCTGTTTGCTCGATTTCACCTTTTCAGATAATTACGATACTTAGAAATCGTGTCTAAACGCCAAATTCTCTAATATTCATCAATATTTAGTGTGCATGATTCTGTTGGACTCGTATTGTCTTTACGAGCCTAACGACACCAACTGGAGTCGGTTCAGAGGTTGTCTACTCAAAAAATCATATTTGAGGCATTGCATAGCTCGACGTGACCCGTTCTGTCAAGCTTCTAGTATTCTCAATGGAATGGAACGGAACGAGCATCGTTCAGTTCGTATGGGCTATATGAGTTCGATGCAATTGACCGGGGTCAATTTCAAATTCAATTGCTCAAAAAACATGTTTGAGTCACTGTAGCTCAAGGTTTAGAGTAAACTCATAGTAATCAGTTCAATTGATCGGGTTAGAATTTTGGGATGTTACAGTAAGTAGTACCTCAGAGTGTCCACTACTTAAACATCCTTAATTTAGTATTTCAATTTAGTGGCTTCCCTTTTAAAGATAAGAGGCTAAAAAGGTGCACAAAAGGTTTGGCAAGCCTAGGCCAGAACAGGCTTTATTGTAGACATGGGCGGATCTATAGGGGGGCCACAGGGACACGTGCCCCCCCAAATTTTTTTGAGATTCGCTACAAACACACCAAAAATAAAAAATTTGAAATTTTTATATGGCTATTCGCACACCAAATTAAATTTTTATGCTAGGCTGTTCACGATTTCTCGGCCCGACTCCCGCGCGCCACGCGATTCACGATTTGCGCTTACCGTGTAAATTAAAACCCTACCTTGCGCTATAGGCTACAGGGCGAATCACAATTTGCGAACTGCGTGACTGCGTCTGCGATCGGGCGATTGGAGTTCACGCGCCGCACGCCGACACCGCCGTCCGCCGCACCGCCACTGGCCGCCACCGAGACACCGAGTACCGACTACAACGACGAAGTATTAACTGGTGAGTGGTGTCTGGTTTGTTAGATTTTAAAACCCTACTTCCGCCGGCTTTGCTCTTCCCAGATTTTAAAACCCTATGTTGTTTGCTTTCTTCTTCTTCTTCCTGTTAGTAAATCAAGCACTATCTAATTGGATTGAATGTAGCCATAAATCAAAATTGATTTTAAGCCTCTCTAATCAGATTTTCTCAAATTGATTTTAAGCCTCTCTAATCAGATTTTCTCAAATGGATTTTAAGCCTCTCTAATCAGATTTTAAGCCTCTCTAAACTGGCAATGGAGCCCTACCAATCTAAAATTGATTGTCTCTGCTCATCATGCGCAACCTGTTGTTAAAAGGAGACTATTGATTTATTAATTCTCTTCCCAGTTCCCACATTTACTCCACTGCATGTCTGCATCAATTTTTTTTTTATATACAGTCTATAGATTATCAGTGCAGCCTCCATTTGTCCTAATGTTGTTCTAATTTCTGAAGTTATTGCTTCTCCTGCAGGTCATTAACAAGATTGGATACACAAGATTGGATCTCCTGCTTTTTTTACCAAAGTTAGCGAAGCTTGGTAACTCTCTTCCACTATATCTCTTTTTATATTAATGCATCATATATTCTAGGTGTGCTTTGAGGTATTAGTCAGCTAGTGGCTAAGCAAAGCATAGTAGACTTTGTGAATTGTGATGAATGTTTGTAGGGATACTCCGTAGTATTGGCCGGTAGAGGGTCAAGCGGAGCATATAGATTTTTATTTACTTTGCACTGTTAGTTTTAGAATTCAATTGTAATGTTTTTTGTAAATTTACATAGAAGTGAAAAATGGAGGGTCAGAAGAAGAGAACCAGTCTCATCGCGTCTATGTTTCAAAAGAAGTTAAAATCTAAAGAGTCTTCTTTACCATCACTTCAAGAGAGTGAAAATGAGGAGATTCCCCCTTCTTCATCCGATGATGTTGTAAATGTATCTTCACCATCACCGCAAACTCAAGATATTGTTATGGACTGTGTATATGAATATGATGTGGAGTTGCTTCCACATGATCCGAGAAAAAGGAAAAATATATCGACATTTCCGTTAAATGAACAAGATGCAGTGAGAAAGACGTATATACTAAGAGGTCCTTGTCAACCAAAAGGTCATTCTTTTCCTCAGAGAAAAATGGGAGATCGAGATCGTCGGTTTGTTATCACCTGGTTTGATATGTTTGATTGGCTTGAGTATAGTGTTGAAAAGGATGCAGCATTTTGTTTTGTGTGTTACTTGTTCAAGAATGAAATTGCATACAGTACTGTTGGGGGTGATGCTTTTGTAACTGGTGGAGGATATAGATCATGGAACAAACCTGAAGGATTTCAAAAGCATGTAGGCAAGATTAATAGTGCTCATCAGCTAGCATTACAGAAATATCAAGCTCTAAAAGAGCCCAAAAGGTCTATCATTGTTGCTCTTGATAAACAATCTGACACCACTAAGCATGAACATAAAGCACGATTACAAGCCTCTCTTAAATGCTTGAGATTTCTTTTGCGTCAAGGATTGTCCATGCGTGGTCATGATGAAAGCCAAGATTCACTAAACCGGGGTAATTTTCTTGAACTTCTTCAGTGGCTCGCAGATATTGATGAAAAAATTGGTAAATATGTCTTAACAAATGCCCCGAGAAATAATCAGTTGACCGCTCCATCAATTCAAAAGGATATAATTAATGCTTGTGCAAAGGAAACTACTAAGATTATTATGCAAGAGCTTGGTGATGATTACTTTTCTATTCTAGCCGATGAATCCAGTGATGTGGCGCATAGAGAGCAATTGGCTCTTTGTTTGCGTTATGTTGACAAGAAAGGGAAGTTAATAGAGCGATTTCTCGGTATTGTGCATGTCATGGAGACAACAGCATTGTCACTTAAATCTGGAATTGAATCTTTGCTAATGGAGCATTCATTGAACTTGGCTAAAATTCGTGGGCAAGGATATGATGGAGCTAGTAATATGAGTGGTGAGATAAATGGTCTTAAAAGTTTAATTTTGAGGGAAAATCCATGTGCATACTACATTCATTGTTTTGCACATCAACTTCAGTTAACACAAATTGCTGTTGCTAAGATAAATGATGACTGTCAATGGTTTTTTGAAGCAATTGCAACTTTATTAAATATGATTGGAGTTTCATGTAAGCGAAATGAAATGCTTAGAGAAAGCCAAGTCCAAAAGGTTGCCAAGGCACTAGAAGAAGGTGAACTGAAATCTGGATCAGGTTTAAACCAGGAGCTTCGTTTGAGTAGGTCGGGAGACACTCGATGGGGATCACATCACAAAACATTAGTGCATATTATTTCATTATATCCTGATATGGTTGCTACACTTCTGAAAATTGGGAAGAGCAAAGCAAATGATCGGGTGAAGGCACAGGGTGTGTTGTTTGCGTTGGAATCATTTGACTTTGTTTTAATGGTACACGTAATGACCACTATATTTGGGTACACTCATGAGTTAAATCTTGTGTTACAAAGAAAGGATCAAGATATTGTTAATGCAATGTCTTTTGTTAAATTGACAAAAAGACAATTGCAAACCTTAAGAGATGATGGATGGGACACACTTTTCAATAAGATTTTGTTATTTTGTGGGAAACATAATATTCATATTCCCAATATGGATGCTCAGTATATACCTCGCGGAAGATCAAGACGGTTTGTCGAAGAATACACATATTTGCATCATTACCGAGTTCAAATATTCTTAAAAGTCGTCGATCTTCAACTACAAGAGCTTAACAATCGGTTCGATGAGGTGAGTATGGAGTTGCTTAATTGTATGGCTTGCTTGAATCCCGTTAATTCATTTGCTTGTTTTGACAAGCAAAAAGTACTACGACTTGCAAAGTTTTATCCTAATGATTTTTCAAGTTTGGAGTTGTTTAATTTTGATTTTCAACTCGACAACTTCATTGCCGACATGAGAAGCGATGAGAGATTTTCTGATTTGAAGGATCTTGGTCATCTCTCTGCGAAGCTTGTTGAAACAGGTAAACATGTTGCTTATCAACCAATTTACAGGCTTTTGAAGTTCGTACTGATTCTACCTGTGGCTACTGCGAGTGTGGAAAGAGTATTCTCAGGCATGAACTATGTCAAGAACAAGTTGCGCAATAGTATGGGCGATCAAATGTTGAATGATTGTCTGGTTACTTTTATTGAGAGAGATGCATTTTTGGAAGTCTGTGATGACGACGTTATTGATCGTTTTCAAAAAATGAAGACTCGCCGTGGGCAATTGTAATTTCTTTGTTATTTTTGGTATTTTCGAATTGCTTTAATGAAATGTTATTTTGTACGACTTTATAATGACAATATTTTAAGTTGAGTTTGCTATTGAAAAAAAAAATTGTGCCCCCCCCCCCCCCCCCCCCCCCATTACAAAATTCTTGGATCCGCCACTGATTGTAGACAAGTCCAGGCTTTTGTTTGGCTTTTACCCAACCTAGGCCACTCCTAGGCCCCACGTTGAAAGGGGATTTGCATGGGTCTAACGGGCTGAGCCAGGCTAGGTCTTGCCTGGGTCGGGCCTAGGTCCAACCAGCCAAAGCGCTGGGCTCCGGAACAGCGGTGTGTATTACGGGGCCGCACATCACTATAGCTAGGCGTTGCTTGGTGTTGTAGCTAGGCAGCAAGGAAATGCTTAGGTATAAAGTTGTGTAGCACCTCCTATCAGGCCCATAAGGGCCTAGTCCGGTAATAGGTTTGGCTTCTTGCATGGTCCTGGCCTGAACTCAGCCCCGACCGAGCACTAGGCCAACTTACATGGGGAGCCTGTTAGGGCCCCCTAGGCTTATCCTAGCCCCAGGTTTAACAGGGTTTTTGTCAGGCAAACCCTGGCTGGGATTTCAGGCTCAAACTACAAAATTGACTGCATCTATCTCATGCCTTGCTTTGTGAATGTCGCGGCTGAAAAAATCTGCTACTCTAGAGGAAGGATCAAGAGTTCAGCTAGCCACGCACACGAGGAGGATTCATCTTTCAACAGCATTTCCGATCTTAGCGTTTTAGACTTCTCATCGAAGAAATCATCCAAAAATGATTTCTCGTCTGACTTCTCGCGCTACCTTGACTTCCTTTTCATTTCGCTCCGCGCCTCAACTTCCCGCTCGCTCGCGGTTCAATCCAACCCTGATTTTTCCTACGAAAATAAGCATATGTACTTGTGTGTTTATTATGTATTCCTTAAAAAACTTTTGATCAGTGGCCTTGCTCTTCCTCATAACTTTTTCTGTTTACGTTCATTATACTATTCATTTTTTTATCTATCTCACGCCTTAATACTTCTTACTACTCGTTCTAATTAAGTTTTAAGTGGTGATCTTCATCTTCTTGCGGGATTTAGGTCTATTTTGGTGGGTGGTGGCGGTTGGAGATTGTGCAGTTGGAGATTAAGATAAAATAGTGTCCTCGAATGGAGCTTCCTCCTTGTTGTTGGAATCATGCTTAAAATGATATTTTAGAAGACCAATGGTTTCAAATTGAGGCTAAAATGTTCAAACAAATGGAGTTTTAGTCCACCTTTCTTTTTCTTCACTTTATTCGAAGAATATTTGTGGATATTTGATGACGACAATTGGGTGCAAAGAACCCAGAGAACTACATATTTAACTTGCTCATGTTTGAGTAATTCTGGAATAAGTGGCATTCTTATAAAATACTCATACTTCGTTGCCTATGAAAATGCTTCAACTTAGCTTGGTGATGAACCGAAGTAAGCAATACATCATATATTATGAGTTTGAGGGTTACATGTATTCCTTCACCATGCATGACATTTGAAGCATATGATGTCCTTCAGCTTTTTTATTTTATAATTCTGCACGTCTACTCTATTTTTAAATAAAAATTGTCCAATATTCAAATTTTATCACAAACAACTAACTGTACATTAAACATATTATGTATTAAGTATAATGTGATTATTATCAAAAGTATAATGTGATTTCTCATTATTGTTGATTTACTCTGATTGGACTCTATCACTAGCAAAACCAGTTGTGTGAAAGTGTGATGAAAATTGTTGTGTAATAGTAGAATGAAAAAAATTGAACTATTTGTATGAACTCTATATATAATGTTGTTTAGAACATATAATTAGTAGAACAATCATGTCGCAAGTATTTCAAGAAATAATTATAACATGATTTAAAAAATCTACTAGAGATGAAAATTGAGGCCAACATATAGATGTATAAGAAATGTCAAAATAGATATTATTATAGTTTTATAATGATGTTGCTAATTAACACAAGTAATACTTTATTCAAACTAGAGATAGAACAATGGTCATGTAGCACACGTGCTACTATTCCAACTATATTGCAATATTGAGCATAATTATGTTGCTAATAACTGAGTAAATATCTTGTCATCATTGTCATCAATAGTATAATTCAAATTATCTTTTATGATTTACGGCACTATAATAACATTTAAAGAAGCAAAAAAACAGACAATTAAATGAAATGAAATAAGTTGATAAGAAAACACAAGCATGGTTTATCAATTGTCTCACAAAGGGAAATATTAAAGTTTTTCATGATATACAATAACAACAGTCAAGCCTTTATCCCACAATAGTTTTTCATGGCATAATAAAGAAAGAAAAAAATGATTTAACATTTGAGTTTAATGTAACGTTCTTTTAGCCAAGAAGCCTTTTTATCAGCGGGAACATTCATAAAGAGAATCCTGTTGTCATGGATCATTAGAAATATGGTTGCAAAGTCATATAACTTGGGAACTTCGTATATCTCTGGATGTTTTCCAAGCTCATCAAAAGCCTCATTCAGAAAGTAGCAAATAGAAGGAATTTTGTGAGCCGAATTGCTCTTACAGAGTATGCATTCTGACTCTTCAATATATGTCATCGCCCTTTTCTTTATATATGGTCCCTTTCCTTTACCCATACATACTATCTTACCCCAGATTGCTCTCATCGCCATTTGCCTTCTATATGCTCTCAGCCTTGTATTTGTCCGTGCTTCGGATTCAATAGCATCTCTCGCCTGAGAAAAATGAAAATGAGTAACGAGAAAACATATAGTCATAACATTGAAAAAACTAAGAGATATCATTATACTAAGTAAAGCAATCACAAACTAAAATGCCCTAAATTAACACAAGTAATACTTTATTCATGCTAGAGATAGGACAGTGTCAAGAAATATGAATGCAAGACAATTTTAATATCAAAGAGCGACATTTTGAAATCTCTTTAAACATCATCACTATTTATTGGGTTTATTATATTGGGTTATTATAGTCTATTATGCGTACTTATGTATTTGTCCCACCTCGCCTGTTAGAGATGGAGGACCGTTGTTTTTTCCTTTATATAGCCCCGTTATGGGCCCTAATAATATACAATTAAATCTCTCTCAAATTCTACTTGGTATCAGAGCGTCGCCCGATCCCGTAACTCTCTCCCGATCCCGCCTAACCCAGCGGATCTCTCTCCCGATCCCGCCTAGCCCAGCGGAAGTCTTTCCCGATCCCGCCTTGCCCAGCGGTGGTCTCTCCCGATCCCGCCGAGCCCAGCGGTACCCGATCCCGCTCCCTCCTGGTGTCACCCTAGCCTCGGCGGATGTGAGGGCCGCCCGCTTCTCCTGGTCAGTCGCCCTCCATCGCCGACCAGATCTGGTCTCCACCGCCATTTTGGTTGGTGTTTCACCTTCTTTCTTCTGTTCTTTCTTTTTCATGACCTAGATCTTTGATCTATGGTCCTTCGTGTTCTTCGGATGGGAACTCCTCCTTCTGTTTGAGGGTTTCCCCGTTTCTTTCTCTCCTTTGGAGCCATTGTTTTTTCCCCTATCTCTTTGGGTATTCCCCTGATCCCCTTCTATGGATTCCTCGACCGATGGCTTTGCTAGGCGTATCACTACCACTCTTCTTAGTGAGAAGAATTTTATTGCTTGGTCCAACTCCGTGCGTGTTCATCTCGCCGGACATGACAAGCTTGATTAGCTTGAACCTAATGGGATTCCCAAGCCTACCGAGGAAAAAGCTCTCCGTCAATGGAAAACGAAAAACTACAAGATTCTTGGGTGGCTCCAATGCTCCATGGAGCCCCGTATTTACGAGCAGTTTATGCGTTTCGATTCCGTGCCGTCTCTTTGGGCTGCCCTGACTCGCACTTGTGGCCACACACGTGTTGATACGCGGATTTACTCTGTCTTCCAGGAGATTTCGACTGCTCGACAGGGGGATCGTTTTGTGCATGAATACTTTACTTTTCTCTCTGGGAGATTCCAGGAGCTTTCTGATCTCGAGCCCTTAGTGCTTTTACTCATTCTGAGGATATGCTTGTTACCAGGCAGAGACAGGAGAAGCGTGAGACCTACCAGTTTCTGATGGGGTTACGACCTGAGTTTGAGCAGATTCGGGTTCAGATTGTCAGCATGAACCCTCTTCCGGATATTTTAGATGCTTACTCTCTGGTGGAGGAGCATGAGCGTCGTGCCCGCCTGACCGCTCCTCCTATTTCGGCGCTTGCTTCTCCACCAGACCTGATGGCCCTAGCTTCAGGTCGTACTTATTCTGCATGGGGGGGCGTTCTTCTACCAATAGGGGTCGTGGAGGTGGCCGCGGGAGCCCGTTTGCTTATGTTCAGTGTCAGCACTGCCTCCGGACTGGTCATGAGATGTCCTGATGCTGGCAACTTTTTCCTCACCTTCGCCAGCAGCCTTCTGCTACACGTACTGTTGCCGCTACTACTTCCAATTTTGGGAGCCAGCCTAGTTACAGTGCCCCTTCTAGGACCCCTTCTGTCGACTAGAGTCAGCTTATGGCTCAGGTTCAAGAGCTTCAGTCACAGCTTCAGCAGCATGCCCCGCTCCCGCCTCAGCAGCAGACTTTTTCTGCCCCTGGCTCCTCGTCGTTCTCGTCGACTTCAGCATCTGCGTCAGGTACTCCGACGGCCTTTCACGTCACTCATGAGGGGTCTTCCTCTCCCTGGGTGATTGACTCTGGGGCCACTGATCATATGACGGGTGAGCCACACTTGTTCTCCTCTCTTGTGTCTCCAAGTGTCCATCGGCAGGTTCGTCTTGTTGATGGCTCTGTGACCCCCATTATTCACCATGGCACAGTCTCGTTATCCCCCTCTTTCTCCTTGGATTCAGTTCTTCATGTTCCCAAACTAGCTTTACATCTTCTTTCTGTTAGTCAATTAACTCGCTCATTACACTGCTCGGTGACTTTCTTTCCTTCTGGCTGTGTTTTTCAGGACCTGGCCACGAGGAGTTTTGGTTACGGCCGTGAGCGTGACGGGCTTTATCAGTTGGATCTTCCACCTCCTTCACCATCATCGCCATGTCTCTCCCCACCGTCCAGTGCTGCTGCTGCTACTACCACACCTAGTCTTTGGCATGCCCGGCTGGGTCATGCTAGCCCTAAAATTGTGTCCTCTTTTTTCGAGTGTCTTATTTGAGCACTCTTTTCAGTGTGATGTGTGTCAACTGAGCAAACACACGCGCACTTCTTATCATGTATCTTTTTCCCGTACTTCTGCACCTTTTGATATTGTTCACTCAGATGTTTGGGGCCCTGCCCCGGTTGGATGGTTTCGCTATTTTGTTTCCTTTATAGATGACTTTACTCGCTGTTGTTGGGTTTATCTTATGCGTGCTAAATCTGAAGTGTTTGACCTCTATACTCAGTTTTCTCATATGGTTAGTACTCAGTTTTCTTCACGTATTCGAATTCTCCACTCTGATAATGGGGGAGAATAGACCTCTTCCTCGTTTACTGCTTTCCTTGCTAGCCAAGGAACCCTTCACCAATTCTCCTGTCCCTATACTCCGGAACAGAATGGAGTGGCGGAACGCAAGAACCGCCATCTCCTAAATGTGACCCGTTGCCTTCTCCGTGGGTCTCATGTCCCCAAGTCTTTTTGGAGTGCTGCCCTTCTTACGGGGACCTTCTTGGTCAACCGTCTGCCTTGCCAGCCTCTAGCGGGTCGCGTCTTCAGTGACGAAATAAATTTTTGGTCACAAAAAACATATCTTTAGTGACGAAATATAAGTTCTGCCACTAAAGTAAATTTTCTAAAGTATTTAGTGACCAAAAAATAATTTAGTCGCTAAAATATTTATTTAGTGACCAAAAAGGTTAGTCACTAATTATCAAAATTTCGAATTTTTTTCATAAAAATTTTCATTTATTCTCTCTTAAATGAAAGTCATTTTATAATAATATATCATTAAATATAAAATGCACGCTAATTAACTTCGGCTAGGTTATCTCGCCCCATTCACACCTAAATAAAAGAAATAATTTCATAACTTTCTCGAGAGCAACTTGAGTTGATCCTCCCATGATTCCTTCAAGTCAGTAACTTCTCTCCAACGTAAACTCTGAATCGTATTTATGATTTAAGTTAGCGACGCTCCCTTTCCAAAAAACTGCAGCCCAGCCCATGCAGGACTTCCCATTTAGATTTTTGACACGGTATTTGAACCTATGTGAGACATCGAAATATCAGGTTTAATTCGCATCTCATTCGCCGACTGCATTTGTTGATCGCGCGACATTCCTCATCTCTCCCGCACGATCTCTCCCGCTCGCCAGCCTGATCATCTTTCTCTGATAGGGCAGGGCCTTCCTTCGCGAACCGCCTCTTCCTCGACAACGATCATGCCCTCGACAACAACCGTTCCTCCCTTAGTGAACTGCTTCTTCCTCGACAACGAGGGTGCTCGCACAGAGGAATCGTCCACCCGTTGCGCTCGGTCGACAGATCCGTAGGTATTCTTTCATTCAATCTTTGTCGTCATGATATCGCAATCATCCGCACAGACCATCTTCCTCCTCTAGATTTTTTTTCAATCCCTAATTTTACTCATTCCCTTTCTTCATAACATGCAACAGCTAAAGTTCGATCACATTCATGAAAGTTCTACTCATTTTTTCTGAATTTACTAAAGTTTTGTGTTGATCCTTTTTTTCTTTTCTCAGTCTATGTGATAAATATTTTCACTTTTTCCAATTGTGCTGCTACCGAAAGCTTTGGCCAAACTTTTGGTGGAGATTGATTAGCCTATGTGGTCGTGCACATTGCTCCCAAGATCCTGATAACTGTAATTGAATATGCTCATTATTCCTCACTTAAAGAACTGTACTTTATGAGTCTGAATTGGATTAAAGCCGGATTTCTTGTAGTGAGAAGTCATAGCTAGGCTAGTTACTTTGCTGTAGTATCATCGTTTTTTCTAACTATTAAGTGGTTTCCTTAGTTATTTCATATGTGCAAACATTTTGCATTTTTTATTCATTCTTTAGCAAACATTTTCTCTAAAAATTTGTTGATATTGTTCTTAGACTTTTTTAATGTTCACCGTCATCTTTAGTACATTTTTTATAGAATTGAAGTATTAAATTTTGTTGTCGATTTCCTCCTTTTTTTACCCGTAGAGGGTGTGATTAGGTTTTATTTTCAAACTAGTATTTTATTAATTGTAGTCTTATGATTACTGCATGCATTGTCCTTGTAATTACAGCTCCGAAGGAAGAATTGTTGAAGTTCTGCCAAAGACAGGGAAAGCCTAGGAGCCGCAGTCCCAGACCTAGGTAAGGTTGATGTTATCCCAAAAGATCTTATAATTGAGTGTTGTATTTGTGCTTCTGTTGACTGTGATGGTAAAGGTTTAGTTGTCTTTTTTTGTTTGGATAAGCCGGAATAAGTTTTACATCAATTTTTTATTTATAAATTAATGTCTGCTGAGCACGTATTCAATGCTGCATTGTTATTTGCTACTCAATGTCATGTAGTCTTTTATGTGCCTTTTACCTCACCCTTACTTGCAGCATGCATAAGCATCTCATAGTGGTCAATGTATTTCAATTCATACTCATATTGTAGGGTGGTTGGATGTTTTTTTTATGAATTTTCAATTTTGTTTCCAACATATAAATGGCCTGCTCTGTGTGACATATATGGTATTTTTTGCAGGGTTGATAGCTATTTGAACTAAATTTCGGAATACGGTGGAAAACGATTCTGATTATATAATCAGGATTGTTGGATGAAACAAATCTTAAAAGTTGTCTGGACTGCTTTCCAAGGTCATGAGTTTCTTTAATCTATTTTTTTGTTGTTGGCGCATTTTCAAGTTCTTGTTGTAGGTTTTAGGCACCTGGTTTTTGTGGGACTTTTGAATTGCGATGCACCCTCTTTTGTACCTTCCTTGCTCCATGTTTTAATTTCTAGCTTCAAATTGTGATGTTTTTTTTTCTGTTATGCAATGTTAACTGGTGATAGATCCTACTCCTAGCTCTGCTAAACCCGTTTCAAGTAATTTTTAAACATGATGCTCTGAATCAATAAATTGTGTATGGTGGTGAAAGTTTCTTCTCAATTATGTGCATTGATCCTGTACTTATTCTCTTTCTCTCCCTTTTAATGCTGAAGGTAGATGGCAGTCCAATGGTCTCATTTCATTCTCATTGTTGTTCTGTGAGTAAATTATTGGTAATTTGATGTAAGGCATCTTGGCTTCTTGGGTTTCAAACATAGACATGTAAGGCATCTTGGCGTCTTGCAAAGGATAGTATATGCTGCTAACTTTTGACTTATTACAGGGATTTATCTAGAAACACTCTCTATGGCAACATCCCTTTCTCCGTTTCGAAGCTCAACAGCTAGAAGAACTGTTTGGAGGTTAAACTCTTGGTCAAGTCTTGTGAGTTTTGATCATTTGCAAAATCAGGATGATGGTGATAGGTTAGATGAATTTTTATATTATATTGGTATGCCCAACTTGTCAAACTCCCTGCTTCACTCTCCTGTACAGGACTGCTCTCGCTGAGCAGATGTTTAATTCAAAACCTATTATCACGAATCTTACGATCATTGTCGGGGAGAACCTCCATTCTGCTAAGTCTATTACCAACATTGTGTGTGCCAATGTTCTTGAGGTAATCTAATTACGCTACAACAAATTTGAAGTAGAGGAAATTTTATATGAAATGCTTAGAGCTTTTTTTGATGTCATTTTCTTAAATTTATATTCTATAAGAGAGAAAATAAATTTTATGGTTGCATAACAAACAATGTGAGGCTTCATACGTTTTACTCTCTTTTTTCCTGGACTGGTAGGGGTGGTCAAGGGCAGAGGGAGGGGAGTGCAGGCCTTGAGATGTGCTTGGGAAGGTTTTCTGGTAGGTGTTTTGAAGGCGGGATAGTTCTGGTGTGATGAATAGAGGTGACAGTCTGCTAGGAGGAAAAACAAGTGCAGGGAAGCTGGGTGGGGTGTAGACAGAGAATTTGGGCTGTTTTGTGGAGGTTGCAGCTTTCCGGCAGAGATGGGGAGACTGGGTGGGGTGTAGACTGAGTATCAGGAGCGTACATGTAGCTTTCCGGCACTGTTTTCATATATTTGCTTAGAAAGTATATTATAAAACAATATGCTGCACGTTTAAGTTTCTTTAGTTTGCTTGTTGAGGTTGTTCATAAACTTCTTTAGGTTTTTCAGTACTTCAAGGTCATATTAGTTGCATCATTAGTATTATCCAGATCAGTTGGGGTTGATTTATGAACCTCATTTTCTATTTGTTCTTGTTGGGTAATAAAGACTGGCAGGGTTCTGAATCAGATAATCTACCTTCCGAATATGCAGGAAGGTAGTTTTGGGTGAAAGATTGGGCCGCTCTGTGATTTTTGTTTTTGAATAATTAATGAATAAGATCAATTGCATCGAAAAGTTCTCATCATTTTATGCATGGATGGCTCAGAAATGGTAGAATTCTATTCAACAGTAATGATTTCAACCTCTGCAGTTTTTCTGAATATTTAGTTCAAATTCCTGTAGGTTTGTGCAACCCTTTGAATCACATGAAGGAGCTGCATAATATCAGCATGTGCTCTCAGAGCCCAACCCTGCCGCCTGAGGCCGACAAGTAAATAACCTGACTCCATGAATATTTTCACCTGAGGTTAAAGCTTCATCTGGTATGGCATCTATCTATATAGAATATACATTATTATTTATTTTTATTCTTTCGAGTTTAGAGCATTGGAGGCATGTAGTTTTTTTTGTTCAAGTTTTACAACCACTGAGGAGGCTGAAAAAATACTTACTTCTGAAGGTAAACTTGTATTGGGGTTTTTCGACTCTTTAGTGGTAATTTCTTGCTCATTTCTAGCTAACGAGATCACCAGTGGAACCTTCATTCTGTTAGAAGACATTCTTCATTTTTATATGATTTGTATTACTCTTTGAAATGTTTTTATGCTGCATGTGCATCATGGGCTTTCAGTTTGGTTTCATTATTTTTGTTCTTTTATAAAGATTCTGTCCTAATATTTCTTCAGTTTATCCTGCTTTGCCTCATGATTTCAGTTTTTCTTTTTCTTTTTTTTTTGTTGGATCACATTTTCGTTATAGGCAGATCATAAAACTAAAAAAAATTAGGCTTTCTATTTAACTTTGTTTGGCCTATTGGCAGCCTAAACTCCATTAGATTCCTTCTCCAGGGTACATTCGTGGGTTTGAATACGTGGATGATCACCGGGATGGGAAAATAGTTGTCGAATTGAACTGCAGATTGAACAAATGTGGTGTCATCAGTCCGTTCGATGTTGGTTTCAAGGATATTGAACACTGGACTAACAGGCTGCTGCCCTCCAGACAGGCAGGTAAATTATTTGGTGTTCTATTATCTCTGTATTCATCAAATTCCATATTGTATGTTCAAAATTTTGCAGTTTGGTTACATTGTGTTGACTACTTCTGCTGGTATCATGGACCATGAGGAAGCCAGGAGGAAGAATGTTGGCGGGAGAGTTCTCGGTTTCTTTTACTAGATTTATTTCGAGCGGAAGCCTTATACGATCACGAGGCAGCGAGAGAGGTGGAGTGAGGAAGAGCATAGCAAGTTCCTTGATGCTTCTATTTGTTCAACACAGTATATTTATTTATTTTGTGCTACATGTAAAAAAAATTATTATGTCCAATGTTTGTTTATTATAGAATTTTTTTATGTATTGAGTTTAATAGAGTTAAAAGCTCTATTGGTCTGTACTAAAGGGTTTGGGCTATCTCCCACCTTTTTTCTATTAATAAATTTAAAGAAACATTCTCTTTTCGTTCATGAGATTTTTTTAAGCAAATGAATATTTTATTTATTGGTGTATTTAATGATAAAATAATTTTAGTAACCAAAAATTATTATTAGTGCATTGTACAACTAGTGATTAAATAAATCTAGTCACTAAATATATTTAGTGACGAAAAAAGTTATTGCTAATAATGTACATTTAGTGACGAAAAATAGTTGTCACTATAAATGTATATTTAGTGACGAAAATCAACGGTCACTAGAAATATACATTTAGTGACGAAAATTAGTTGTCACTAAAAATATATATTTAGTGACGAAAATTTATTTGGTCACTAAAGACATTTTGTGACGCCCCTTTGCAACCACCTTGTAACAGATTAAATCTGGTCACTAAATGTCTTTAGTGCCCAAACCGTAATACTTAGTGACCAAACCGCAATATTTAGTGACCAAACCGCAATATTTAGTGACCAAACCGCAATATTTAGTGCCCAAAATTTTTGTCACTAAATGTCAATTTTCTTGTAGTCTTCATCATCTCTCCAAGGCACCGCCTGCTGAGCCAAACGAGCAATGGCTCTGTGATGATGGTCGCGTTCAGTCCTGGATTTTGAATTCGATGGACGCTGAGCCATATCGTATGGTAATGTATCATGAAACGGTAAAGGCAATGCGGGATGAACTTCACTCCTTGTATTCTGTCAAGGACACTCTCCAACACCTTTGATATTTTCACGGACCTTCAATCTCTTACTCCGGGAGCAGACGAAGACTTAACCTCCTTTGTTGCGAAATCCAAAACTCTCGTCGAGGACTGGATTCAACATCAGCCTCCAACGTTAGATCTCGCCGCTCAACGTGCTCAGAAGGCAGCAGTCAGCATTGCCATGATGATGATCGTGCCCCCCCCCCCACCCCATATCTCCACAGTGTCTGTGCAACCATTCTCTCGTCCTCCACAGTTGATTCCCTCTCAGATGTGTGTCCGAGCAAACATTCTCTCATCCTCCGGGTCCGTAAAACTCACTAGGATAAGCGGTATTATTGAACCAGACGAAACAACAAGCGATGAAACCAAAGACAGATAAAGCACCTAAACGATAAGACAAGTAAGCCTCTCCAGACCATACAAATGCACGGCGAGCCCATGCAAAAGGTTTGGTTAAATTGTATGAACCTTGCTTTTTTATTTTCGTTAGAATCAAGTCTGACGGGAATAATATTCTACGACCAACAATTCATTTATTTTCAAACCAATCAAAGTTGCTTCCCTCCCAGATGTGTGTTCCATGTTATTGAAGGTGACACCACCCCCCGATACTCCAGAGCAAGTCTCACCGGCCCTTCTACAAAACTCTTCTGAACACCACCCGCCCCTCCACCGGCTCGTGGGGGTCGCATAGGCTTTCATGGATGGTGTCGCGGCGGATGGAATCACTCCAAGGATATCGACACTCGCGTGAGTACCTATTGTGGCCAGTGTTGTCATTTGGAGTTACTTGCTTTCGTAAGCATGGTGTACCTCTGTGGCCTCCACAATAGCATGTCTCAATTGCGACCGATGCTCCCTCCACCACCCATGCTAACATTGACAGCTTGCGCACCCAACTTTAGCATCTTCAAGGGTTGATCAGTCGCTCTCCTGGCTCTGTGGCGTCTATTTTAAATGAAGGTATTTCCTGTTTTACCAATAGTCCAGCTTGGACAATGGACTCTGGTGCCACGAATCATATTACTCCACAAAAGCTGCCTCAATATTTGAGCTCTGTCTGCCCTAAGTTCATCACGATGGCTAATGGGGAGACCACGACTGTTTGTGGTTCTGGGGACGTACCCCGCACTTCATTTATCTCTCTACGCTCGGTTCTTCATGTTCCGGGCTCTCATTTTAATCTTCTATCTGTTAGTCATCTAACACAAAATCTTGACAGCTATGTAACATTTTCATCTTCTTCCTTTATTGTGCAGGATCGACAGACCCAGAATATCATTGGTAGAGGATAACTGTCAAATGGGCTCTACACTATGGATGCTCCCACTACTGCTCTAACCTCGGTTACCTCTGTTGATTGGCATCGGCGCCTTGGGCATGCGTGATGCATCCTTCGTCGCATCTTAAGTCACACATTTTAATTTTTCAGCATTTATTTTCTATCTTGTATTTTTTTCGCGTAACTGCTTTTATTTGAAATTGTTCGGCTCTTCGGTTTGATCGTCCGATGAGATCTTAAATAAAAAAGTCCGGTAATTTAAGTAGTTAGGACGTAACGGGCAAGCTTAAAAATTATTTAAAATGTATAAATTTAAAAATCAAACTCATGGGAAATATTATGTTTGGAGAGAAATTGATAATTTGGAAAGTTTCCAATGGCTGCCAAAGAGATATTTGGAGAAATAAATACATAATCTCTTTTGGAAACATTTGACAGTTGCTAAAGTGGAAAGACCTTTTGGCAAAATCAAACCCAAAACTACCGTGGAAAAATTCTTGGAAAATAATAATTTATTGCCTCTATTACATTGAAAAGATCTTTGAAAATAAACAAGATCCAAGCTAATATGGACACTTTTTGGAAAGAAATATTTGGCTGCCTCTACTTAAGCATCCGAGCAGAAGAACAGAAGGACGAACCGGACTAGAAGCAGGGAACGAACATTTTGTTCGTTTCCCTGTATTGCCGGCGAAGCCCTCCAGCTTTTATTCCAGCGCGCAAGTCCAGCCGCAGGCTTCACCGACGGGATTCCCTCCAGGTGTCGCCGCCGCCACTCCGGCTCCGGCGTCAACTCCGACGGAGCATTTCCGCCACTTCGATCCCGCGCCACCGAAAGCTTCCAGCGACCGCTCCCTCCGCCAAGGCATCGTCGACCTCACTGTCGACTCCGCCCGATTGACGTCGACTTCAACTCCTCTCTTCCGTCAGTCGGTCGTAAGTACCGATCCATTCACCGCTTCTGGCGTCCACTTCGCCGCAAACCATCCTCAGCCTACTGTTGGAGCTCCATTGCGTCGATTGGCTTGAACTGGGTTTATCCCCTGGGTAATCTCATCACCTCATTGCTTCTTTGGTTGGTCTTAATTTTACGCATCCTAAATAATTAAATTAAGCTTGCCTAAACGTTCAACCACCTTTATTACCGTATTTTCATAAGTGTTGTGTGTAATTGCTTGTGGATCTACAACTCTGCCTCGGTTCAACTCGCTAGACGTTCGCGAGAGTTTCTATCAAATAACGATTAACGATCTTGTGAAACTCAAACGGTTGAGAGTAATTTGCGTGAAAGTTCGATTTGGCCCGCTCGGTCTCTTTTTAAAAAAATTAAAAACATCATATTTTTTTACAGCAAATAAAATATTTTGCTTAAAAGTTATTTTATTTCAAAACCCTAATTTGAGTCTACATCAGTTTGGTATCAGAGAAGGTTTGATTCGCTTCTATCGCGAATCAAGCGATCCGATTTTTCAAAAAAAAAAATATTTAATATAACTTTTTTTAAAGAGAATTTATTTCCCTTTTCATTTCAAAAATTTTTGCTTTCTTTTTAAAAATCAAAATAAATAAAAAGATAGGTAAAATCTCATTTAAAAAAAAAGAAAAAAAATCCTAATATTTTGTTTCTTTGTTCGAAAATTAAAAATTGTTTTTTTTTTAGAATTTAAAATAAATTTAAAAAAAATGGATAAGCGTGTCTACCATTTAGAAACTAGTGTTGGGGACTTAGCCAACGAATGAATGAACTAATGAAAGCGGTAGAGACTATCACCACGGGTATGGGTAGTGTCACACACGTTATGAATGGGTTGCGTACTTCGGTTAATAATATCGAAGCCACCATACACATAAACGTTGTTTAGATTGGTGTGCCAGGATGGACCGCTACTTGGCTTGGAAGCAAATGCCCCGAGCTAGGCAGGTTGAGTACGCCACTATGAGACTTAAAGGTCCCGCGTTAGTTTGGTGGGAACAAATAGAGCGAACTAGGTTTAATTTAGGCATGCCACCCATCACCACATGGGCAGGATTTAAAGAACAAATTTGAAAACGGTATGTGCCTCCTGATTACATGCAAACCCTATATCGTAGGTTCCACAATCTAAGACAAGATAAGTCGGCAGTAGACGAGTATACGAACGAGTTCCTAGTACTCCAGTCTCGCCTCAATCTCCGAGAGGACGATGACATGGTTGTCTCTAGATATCTGAACGGATTACGATATTCTATTAGAGATCAACTGGAGTTATTTGACTATAAGGACTTAGGGGAGATATCGAGTCGAGCACGGAGGGTGGAGTCCTCACAGAAGCGGACATCCGGAGTTAGGTCTACTGATAGACCCACGTCGAGCGTCACCATTGCACCCACTACTAGGGCCTTGGATTCCCATCACCCTCCCATCACTATTGGGGCCCCCACCCCACTCACTAATCCCTCCAGGGGTAAAGAGATTATTGGGACTAAGCCCAACACTGGAGTATTCCGATGCTTCAAGTGCATGGAGCCGGGACACAAATCATATGAGTGCCCGCGACGTCACTTTGTCGCTATTATCGATTCTATGGATGGACGTGAGCCTGAGTATGGAGTTTACGTTAATGAGTCTCACCCTGAGTCTGAGCCTGAGCACGAGTCAGAGGATGTCGTAGAAGTGGAAGGCGAACACGCCGAACACTTAGTCTGCGTCTTACGTTATAGTCTGATCACCCCTAGTGAGTCTACTGAGGATGCTCGTCAGAGACACGACATTTTTCGCACTACCGCACGTATACAAGGGCAGTATTGCTCAATTATCATTGATAGTGGTAGTATGGAGAACTTAGTCTCTCAACGTATGGTAGACACGTTAAGACTTGAGACGCATCCGTTAGAACAACCCTACAACTTATCTGGGGTCAATAGTCATTTGCCTATGCCCGTTACCCACTATTGCCTAGTAGAGTTTTCTATAAGGAACACGTATTCAGATAGCGTGTTATGTCATGTCGCCACCATGGATGTCTGTCACATCCTATTAGGGAGATCTTGGCAGTACAACCGACATGTCACACACGACGGCACGAGAAACTCTCACTCATTCGAGTACAACGGACACAAGATTGTTCTTCTTCCCCAGAAGAATTATCTTATCCCAAGGGCACACGAGAGGACCTCTACGACCTCACTTCTCGATAACTCCACCACACTACTGCTTACCGCGCTACCCTCACATTTGTCTAGTCCCGTCGTGCCACCTGTTATCTCTCAGTCTTTTGATACTATAACTAAAGACCCCTCACTCCGTACACCTCACTCTATCGATTTCATATTTAGAGACTGCACTTTTTTTTCACCTCACTATTATTTGGTTAAAGATAGATTATATCAATATACTGAGAATTTAATTTCGTATTTTTGGAACACATGGGGACGAAAAGTAACCAAACTCGAGCTTAGTAGCGTTTATCTCCCTCTGATCGTTGGGCAGACCAAAGTCGTTAATAGGGGTTTGAGGAATTTTCTTAGGCGTTTAAGCGGGGAGAATCTAAAGCAATGGGACTTTGTACCTCCACAGGCAAATTTCACTTGTAATAATTCGATAATCCACTCTCTTCATGTATCTCCTTTCGAGATTTTCTATGCGTTGTCCCGCCTACCTGACCGCCATCATCTTTCATTCTATGAACGTATTTCCTTTGATGTGCAAGCTCATATTAATTATTTTAAAGAACTGCATAAAATTACTGCTAATATTTTGCGAGCAACCTTTGAACATTACAAACTTACGGTCGGTCGTTATCGCCATGAGTTGTACTTTTCAAAGGGAGGTCTGGTGATTGTTTATTGCAGGAGGTTGGGTCTAGTTCATGTTCAACAGTGCATGGGGCCACCAGTTGAGCCACCCGTCGAGACTCTAGATATTCCACCCGATCTAGCACCAGCGACGATATCGGATCTCTACTTTGCCAGTTTTTGCGAAGTCTCGTCGGGGTCGAGCTCTTTCAACCCCGGGAGAATTGATGCATCCTTCGTCGCATCTTAAGTCACACATTTTACTTTTTCAGCATTTATTTTCAATCTTGTATTTTTTTCGCGTAACTGCTTTTATTTGAAATTGTTCGGCTCTTCGGTTTGACCGTCCGATGAGATCATAAATAAAAAGGTCCGGTAATTTAAGTAGTTAGGACGTAACGGGCAAGCTTAAAAATTATTTAAAATGTATAAATTTAAAATTCAAACTCATGGGAAATATTATGTTTGGAGAGAAATTGATAATTTGGAAAGTTTCCAATGGCTGCCAAAGAGATATTTGGAGAAATAAATACATAATCTCTTTTGGAAACATTTGACAGTTGCTAAAGTGGAAAGACCTTTTGGCAAAATCAAACCCAAAACTACCGTTGAAAAATTCTTGGAAAATAATAATTTGTTGCCTCTATTACATTGAAAAGATCTTTGGAAATAAACAAGATCCAAGCTAATATGGACACTTTTTGGAAAGAAATATTTGGCTGCCTCTACTTAAGCATCCGAGCAGAAGAACAGAAGGACGAACCAGACTAGAAGCAGGGAACGAACATTTTGTTCGTTTCCCTGTATTGCCGGCGAAGCCCTCCAGCTTTTATTCCAGCGCGCAAGTCCAGCCGCAGGCTTCACCGACGGGATTCCCTCCAGGTGTCGCCGCCGCCACTCCGGCTTCGGCGTCAACTCCGACGGAGCATTTCCGCCACTTCGATCCCGCGCCACCGAAAGCTTCCAGCGACCGCTCCCTCCGCCAAGGCATCGTCGACCTCACTGTCGACTCCGCCCGATTGACGTCGACTTCAACTCCTCTCTTCCGTCAGTCGGTCGTAAGTACCGATCCATTCACCGCTTCTGGCGTCCACTTCGCCGCAAACCATCCTCAGCCTACTGTTGGAGCTCCATGTTATGTCACTTGCCGCACGGGACCCCCTCTGGGGCCGCACGTACCAGCGACGCCAGCAGCACGCCGCCGCGGAATGAAGTTATCCGTTAAATATTTCTGTCCGTTTTATTTCAGCACTTTTATTTTGATGAACCCATATGTTTAAGCCCAAATGGGGGGCCCAACTAGGAACCGCATATATGCTTGTGGCTTTGATGTTTTATGCATGCAGAAATTAAACCCTCTTTATCTCTCTCTCTCTCTCTACCTTCCATGTCTCTCTCTCTCTACCGGGAGTCTGTCCCCCGGGCTGCGCCCTAGCAGCGGAAGAACCGCGCGACCCGCAGGTAAAGCCCGGCGATTCCTCTTCCGCCAACCCCGCTCCTCCCTCTCGCCGCAGTTCCTCTCCTCCGCGCCCTCTAGCTCACTGCCGAGCTTCCTCTTCCGATACTCCAACCATAGCCCCGTCCGGATCTAGGAAGGGTTCGGCCAATCCGTGGTGGGATCGCTCCTTCTCACGACCGGTCACCCGATCTCAGTCCCGGGCACACATCAACTTGGTATCAGAGCCAAACGCCGGTGTCTCCTTCTCCGGCTCGTACCGCGACGCCCTAGCCCCGCCTCGCCGTTCAACGCCGCTGCCGCCTCCGCCTACATCGCACGCCGGTATCTTGCCTTTGTCGGTTCCGGTTCCCCTTTCGCCGTCTACGATGGGCGACGGAGATCCCTCGCTCACCCAAGTTATGGAGCTCTTCCAAGCCATGCTCGCCACTCAAAACGAGAAAATGGAGGCACTCAACGCCCGTTTGGACACCCTCCAGGGCACGCCCGCCCCCTTGCCAACGGCGCACGCCGCCTCTCCATCCGCCAGCCGGGTCGATTCGGCTCCACCATACCCGGACAGTCCACATTTTCCCCGCTCCCCACTCCATCCGCATGGATTTCCCGATCTATGAAGGTCGCGAAGATCCCCTACCATGGCTCATCCGCTGCGACATCTTCTTCAACAACCAAAGGACCGCCGATGATGAACGCGTGGGCATCGCGTCCTTCCATTTGTTGGGTCCAGCACAGCTATGGTTCACTCAGTTTCGACGGGAACACCCTATGTGCTCTTGGGAGGAATTTCGGAGGGCTTGCACATTACGATTCGGACTGGCAATGGCCGGTAATCCCTTGGGCGATCTTGTCGCTCTCAAACATTCAGGCTCCATCGACACTTACGTGGAGAACTTTCAGATGTTGCTGTCGCGCGCGATTTCCGTTTTGCCATCGCAACAGGTCCCACTTTTTACGGCAGGCCTCCCGGAATGCCTTCGCTGGGACGTGGAGTTCCAAAAGCCGCAGAACCTCACTACCGCCATGTGCCTGGCTAGAGCATGCGAGCGTCGCCTTTTGCTAGACCGGCCCCCTCCCTTCCGCCCCGATCACACGGGCCCTCGGCCGCCTCGCGGATTGCCTGAACCCCGAGCCGCCGGCGGGGAAGCATCACCACGGCCAACTTTTCGTCGGCGTCTATCCCGACCGGAGATGGCAGCTCGCCGCGAGAAAGGATTATGTTTCAACTGTGACGACCCCTACACCCCGAGCCATCGGTGTAAGCGGCTTTTCTGGCTCGAAGTGGATGATCCTTCTGATCAGGACGATGACGGACATGGGGACTTGGGCACTCCGCAGCTGTCCCTTCACGCGATGGCAGGACCCCAGGAAGGGTGCACTATTCAGCTATATGTCTACGTGAGGGACACGCCACTGCTCGCCTTGATGGACACGGGCAGCACCCACAGCTTCATACGCCAAGACCGGGCGCAGGCCTTGCGCCTCCCCTATGCCTCCCGCAGTCATGTTCAGGTGGCTGTGGCTAACGGCCAACAGATGCCCTGTCCGGGCGTGTGCCGGCAGGTGGCCTTTTCGGTGGAAGGCTATCCCTCTCAGACAGGCCTTTTCGTCATCGATCTCCGTGGCTTTGAACTGGTCTTGGGTGTTCGATGGTTGCGCACCTTAGGGCCCCTCACGTGGGACTTCGATCGCCTCACGCTCTCATGGCACCAGGGTTCCCGCTTGATACAGTGGCACGGCCAGGACCCACGACAGTCTCCCTCCTCCTTCTTGGTACATACAGAGCCGCTCCTTCCCGCTACGGCAGCGGACACTCATCCCCCGGATCTGGGGGTCTTCTCCAGCACTTTCCAGGCATCTTCTCCCACCGAGCGGGCCTTCCCCCCCGCCGCCTCCAGGATCATCGGATTTGTCTCCTTCCGGGGACGGCCCCGGTCGTCGTCCGCCCGTACCGCTACCCGTTCCACCAAAAGGATTAGATCGAACGACAGTGCGATCTTCTCCTCCAGCAGGGTCTCATCCGGCGTAGTGTATCGCCATTCTCATCACCGGTCTTGCTCGTGCAGAAGAAAGACTCTTCCTGGCGCATGTGCGTGGATTACCGGGCTTTGAACGCACAAACGGTCAAGGATAAATTCCCCATTCCCGTGGTAGAGGAGCTCCTCGACGAGCTGCATGGAGCACGCTACTTCTCCAAATTGGACTTATCCTCCGGGTACCATCAGGTCCGTATGGCGGCGGGCGATGTCGAGAAGACGGCCTTCCGTACCCACCACGGCCATTTCGAGTTCTTGGTCATGCCGTTCGGGCTGACGAACGCCCCCTCCACCTTTCAAGCAATCATGAATGAGGTATTCCATCCCCTCCTCCGCAAGTACGTTCCTGTTTTCTTTGACGACATTCTCGTGTATAGCAAGTCTTGGGGGGAGCACCTGCACCACCTTCGCACGGTCGAAGTGCTCCTTCGGGCAAACTTCGGTCACTTACTTGGGGCATGTCATCCATAAAGAGGGCGTCTCGGCGGACCCAGACAAAATCCAAGGAGTGGCATCATGGCCATTGTCGCAGTCTCCTACTGCATTACGGGGCTTTCTTTGCCTCACGGGGTACTACCGCCGCTTCATCCGGGACTACGGCACTATTGCGGCCCCCTTGGTGAACCTCCTCCGGAAGGACGCTTTCCTTTGGACAGACACCGCCACCGCCGCCTTCCATGCCTTGCAAAGGGCCCTGCTATCCGCGCCCGTCCTCAGCTTGCCGGATTTCTCACTATCATTCCTAGTTGAATGCGACGCCTCGGGCCACGGCTACGGCGCCGTGCTACAGCAGGCCGGCCACCCCGTCGCCTACTTCAGCCGCCCCACCGCCCTCCATCACCGGAAGTTGCCGGCCTACGAACAAGAACTGATTGGGCTTGCGAAAGCGGTCCAACATTGGCGCCCTTATCTATGGGGCCGGCCCTTTGTCATCCGGACGGATCATTTTAGTCTCAAATACTTATTGGAGCAACGACTATCGACCGTCCCGCAACAAAGATGGGTAAGCAAGTTACTGGGCTTTGATTTCCAGGTGGAATACCGGGCGGGGACGCTTAATCGTGCCGCGGACACTCTCTCTCGCCGAGCCACGACGCCGGAGACCTCCCTCATGGCCATCTCCTACCCGACTGCGGACATCCTCGCCTCCATCCGTCAGGAGATACTCGCCTCGCCTAGCTTGTCGGAACTTCTCTGCCGGGCGGAATCCGGCATCGTTGAGCACCCGTGGATAGCCCGCCACGGCCTCATCCTCTATCGGGACCGGGTCTATTTGGACACGGCCTCCCCACTCATTCCCAGGATATTGGAGGACGTCCACGCCCGCAGCCACGAAGGGGTTCACCGTACTCTTCAACGGGTGCGGTTGGAATTTTTTTGGAAAGGCATGCGCAAGGCCGTGCACAAGTTCATTGCGGAGTGTGCCGTGTGCCAACTCAACAAGACGGACCACCTTCTACCGGCCGGTCTCCTGCAGCCATTACCCGTGACGACACAAATTTGGGCGGATTTGTCCATGGACTTCGTCAAAGGGCTGCCCACCGTGCGTGGCAAATCCGTATTGATGGTGGTGGTCGACCGTTTTTCCAAGGGAGCACACTTCATCGCTTTGTTTCGGTCGCTCCTCGCCGACAAGGTGGCCCGGATATTCTTCCAGGAAATCTTTCGTCTGCACGGCATGCCGGAGACCCTTGTCTCGGACCGCGATAAGGTTTTCACTAGCAATTTTTGGAAGGAGCTATTCGAGCTCAGTGGCACCAAGCTCGCCTTCTCTTCGGCCTATCATCCTCAGTCCGACGGCCAAACTGAGGTGGTGAACCGCACCCTAGAGATGTATTTACGGTGCATCACGGGCGACCGACCTCGCGATTGGACGAGTTGGCTTCCATGGGTCGAATACAGTTACAACACCGCATACCACACAGCTTTGAAGACGACACCGTTCCGGCTCATCTATGGCCGGGAACCCCCACGCCTCCTCTCCTATACGGGGGGCTCCGCTCTCTTGTCGACCGTGGACCGCGAGTTGGAGGATCGTGACGTCTTCCTACAGGCCGCCCGCCAGCGCTTACTCCAGGCCCAACAGCGCATGGAAGTGGAATACAACCGGGGCCACCGCGAACTCATCTTTGACATTGGGGATTGGGTTTGGGTGAAACACCGTCCCTTTCGCCAACTTACCGCTTCCCGCCCCGCGTCCAACAAGTTGGGCCCTAAGTTTTTTGGGCCTTTTCCGATCACCGCCCGCATCGGCACTGTGGCGTACCGCCTTGATCTACCGCCGGATGCCCGCATTCACGACGTGTTTCATGTGTCCCAACTCAAGCCATTTGTGGGCCCTCCGCCAACAGCTCCCCTGGTCGAAATTCCACTCCAGCTTGAGGACAAGCTGTCTTCCGACGGGGAAGGTGATGTTATGTCACTTGCCGCACGGGACCCCCTCTGGGGCCGCACGTATCAGCGACGCCAGCAGCACGCCGCCGCGGAATGAAGTTATCCGTTAAATATTTCTGTCCGTTTTATTTCAGCACTTTTATTTTGATGAACCCATATGTTTAAGCCCAAATGGGGGGCCCAACTAGGAACCGCATATATGCTTGTGGCTTTGATGCTTTATGCATGCAGAAATTAAACCCTCTTTATCTCTCTCTCTCTACCTTCCCTGTCTCTCTCTCTCTACCGGGAGTCTGTCCCCCGAGCTGCGCCCTAGCAGCGGAAGAACCGCGCGACCCGCAGGTAACGCCCGGCGATTCCTCTTCCGCCAACCCCGCTCCTCCCTCTCGACGCAGTTCCTCTCCTCCGCGCCCTCTAGCTCGCTGCCGAGCTTCCTCTTCCGATACTCCAACCATAGCCCCGTCCGGATCTAGGAAGGGTTCGGCCAATCCGTGGTGGGATCGCTCCTTCTCACGACCGGTCACCCGATCTCAGTCCCGGGCACACATCACTCCATTGCGTCGATTAGGCTTGAACTGGGTTTATCCCCTAGGTAATCTCATCACCTCATTGCTTCTTTGGTTGGTCTTAATTTTATGCATCCTAAATAATTAAATTAAGCTTGCCTAAACGTTCAACCACCTTTATTACCGTATTTTCATAAGTGTTGTGTGTAATTGCTTGTGGATCTACAACTCTCGTCTCAGTTCAACTCGCTAGACGTTCGCGAGAGTTTCTATCAAATAACGATTAACGATCTTGTGAACCTCAAATGGTTGAGAGTAATTTGCGTGAAAGTTCGATTTGGCCCGCTCGGTCTCTTTTTAAAAAAAATTAAAAACATCATATTTTTTAACAGCAAATAAAATATTTTGCTTAAAAGTTATTTTATTTCAAAACCCTAATTTGAGTCTACATCAATGCGCCTCTCCCGATTCTACGAAAAGCTCTTCCATATTTTTCACTCCCCGACTTCACCTGCGAGTCCTGCATCTATAGCAAACAACATCGTTCTACCTTTACACCTCCTTGTACTTGGAGCACTGCTCCTTTACATTTACTGCACTCTGATATTTGGAGACCGAATAAAATAACTAGTGTGTCTGGTTTTCGTTATTTCCTCATATTTATTGATGATTACTCTCGCATGACCTGGTTATATTTACTTCGCGACCGTTCTGAATTACTTGGTGTATTTCATGACTTCATCGTCGAGATGCGTACATAGTTTTCTAGCTCTATTAAAATTCTTCGAACTGATAATGTGTGCAAGTATACTAGTAATGTGTTTCAAATATTTGTTCTAAGCTTGGTATTCTCCACCAAACTTCCTGTGCCTACACATCCCAGCAAAATGAGGTTGTTGAGAGGAAGAACCGTCACCTCTTTGAGGTCGCACTCTTATGTTTCGAGATGATGATGCCAACGGTCTACTGGCATTTCGCAATATCTATGGTGTGTTATCTCATCAATCACAAACCCTCCTCCATTCTCAACTGTGCAACGCCCATCATCCTCCTATCCCCATGCACACCTCCCTTTCCCTTGACTCATCGTGTGTTTGGCTACGCTTGCTATATTCACCGTCTTGGTCCTCCCGCAGACAAGTTTGATCCACGAGCTACCAAATATATGTTCATCGTATATTCCCGCACTCAGAAAGACTATGTCTGCTAAAATCCCACTAATCGCAAGATTGCTAGAACTGCAGATGTAACCTTCCTCGAAGACCAGACGTTTCACTCCTCGCCAATGGTACCTCCAACAACTTCTACACTACCACGCCATGTCGTTCCTGTCCATTCTAACTCTCCCCCCCCCCCCCCCCCCTCTACCTACACCGACTATAATCTCTTCCAACCTGCCAATTATTCGTGTGTACAAACGATGTCCCCCTCGTTCGGATGCCCAATGACAGTTACCCTCTACAGATGATGATCCGCGGCCTACTGATCTGGTACCAGACTCTACCGCTCATCCTCTCTCCAATTATGTTTCATTACATCTCTTATCTTCGGCGTTTTGCAAATTTGCGACATCTTTATCGACTATTTTCACCCCTACTTCTTTGCAAGAAGCTCTTCAACATCCCGAGCGGCGAGCAGTAATGAATAAAGAAATGACAACTCTCTGGGCTAATCAAATCTGGAACCAAGGTCCCACTTCCTCCTGGACAAACATGTATGGTTTGTAAGTGGGTCTTCGCTGTCAAACATGGACCGGATGGGTTGTGGAACGTCTGAATGCTCGTCTTGTTGCCCGTGGTTTCACACAGCAACAGGGCCTCGACTATGAGGAGACATTCTCACCTGTTGTGAAGCTAAATACTGTCTGTTTTTTAATCTCTGGTTGTTCATCATCACTGGCCATTGCATCAGTTGGACAAAAAAAATGCTTCTTGAAAGGGGATCTTGTTGACACTATTTACATGAAGCGGACTCCCGGGTTTGAGACCATGAGGGAGAACCTTATGTCACCTCAAGAAGTTTTTCTATTTGTCTCAACAAATCTCCTCGAGCGTGTTTTGACAAATTTAGTCATGTCGTTCGTGATGTTGAATTTACTCGAAACTCAGTCGACTACTCTCTTTTTACTCCTCACCGCTCAGCATATACATTGATACTTTTGGTGTCTGTCGATGATATTCTTATCATGGGCAATGATCTTAATGGCATACACATGATCAAGAAACACTTGGCATCTGCTTTTCAGACCAAAAATTTGGGCAATCTCAGATATTTTTTCGGTAACGAGATTGCTCGTCGCCCTGATGGTCTTGTTCTATCACAACGAAAATATTGTCTTGATCTTCTTCATGATGATGGCTACTCTGGATGCAAGCCTACAAATACACCTATGGATGCCAATCAGAAGCTCTCTGCGCATAGCTCCGACTTCGACCTACTACTTCCAAATCCATAATTCTACTGGTGTCTTATGTGAAAGCTAATTTATCTTACAGTTACACGACCCGATATATTCTTTGGTGTTCGGTTGTCAGTCGTTTCATGCATGTTCCATGAACTTTCCATCTTCAGGCAGTTGAGCATATCCTCTGGTATCTGAGGAGTGTTCCTGGTTAAGGGCTTGTGTATAAGCCCTCTTCATCTTTATCTCTTATTGCCTACTCGGACGTTGACTATGATGGCACTCTGAACGACCGTCGATCCACCAATGGTTACTCCACGTACTTTGGTGGACATCTTGTCACCTGGTAAAACAAAAAGCAAACTGTGGTTGCACGATCATCTGTAGAAGCGGAGTATCGCTCAATGACCTCGGTCGTTTCTAAAATTACATGGTTGGAGAGTCATCTCAGTGATTTGGGTGTGACACTCTCCTCTCCATCCACTCTTTTTTGTGATACCCAGGCAGTTATACACATTGTGAATAATCCTGTGTTTCATGAACGTACCAAGCACATCGAGGTCGACTGTCATTTTATTCGGGAGAAAGTGCAGATGAAGGAACTAGACTTGAGACATGTTCTGCAGCTAGACAGATTGATGATATTCTCACAAAAGCCTTACCACGCTCACTTTATCACCAGTTCTTCTCCAAGTTTGGTTCATATGATTTGTATGCTCCAGCTTGCAGGAGAGTGTTAAAGCAA
This sequence comes from Dactylorhiza incarnata, assembly GCA_033032865.1. Taxonomy (NCBI): domain Eukaryota; kingdom Viridiplantae; phylum Streptophyta; class Magnoliopsida; order Asparagales; family Orchidaceae; genus Dactylorhiza; species Dactylorhiza incarnata. The sequence continues at coordinate 11,962,230 of JAWHQI010000040.1, forward strand.
TCTATACAAAAGTCCCATACAAAGTCCCGTGATTAAGTCCATTGCTACATAGGCATTAGTCCCACAACTTCGATGATGATTTCATCACCTCTCACATCTTCTATGTATACATGTAATAGTTGTCTTGTATTTAATATTGATGAGAATTAATAAAAAAATTATTTTTAATTTCTCTCAAAACTTGTGTTTCTCTACAGTTTTGAAAATAAATGTGAGATTGGTAGAAGAATGCAGCAAGCAATAAGCACTATATACAAGTGTTTAGTTTGTCATTATTGTTTTAATGAAAAAAATTAAGCTAGGGTCGCATACATAAAACATTAATCTACTGAAATTCTCTCAAAAAAAAGCAGTTAGTAGCATTTAACGCGCGCGTGCGCGTGCACACACACATATATATATATAATATTATGCATGTTTAAATCAATTAGACTTATTATTTCATTTTTTTAATTTGTTATTGTTATAATCAATTTTTTATAATTATTTTACACTATTATTCTTATTTCATATTATCAAAATGTGAAAAAGTTAAGCACATTTATTAATTATTATTTATATGATTTTAATATAAACTTATTAAGCATGGAAAGACTTAGCTTTTAAATCTTCTTTATTTGTTATAAAATTCAGTACTAATAAAATAAAATTCTTATATAATATTAAATATACAATGTACTTATTTGTACATGTTATAATATTTTACTTTTGATATATTTCGAATATATTTTGGGATATACATGACTCATTGTTCGTTTACTTGCAATGAAAATCCCCTTGTAGTGGGACCCTTCCCCGGACCCTCGTTGCGCGGGGATGCTTTGTGCATTGGGCTGCCCTTTTATAAGATATGACAATCTGATATTTTAAAATATTCTCAGCATGTCTCTGACTTCAAACATCCGATAATTAAAAACTCAATCCGACATGTTGCCGACATCTGATATTTACAACCTTGGTTATGACCGCCACCAAAAAAAAGAAACCTAATTTTGAACATAAAAGTGGTTGAAGTTCCTTAGGTGAGGTCGGACGTTCACGAAATATGGTTCATAACCACCGTGTTTAGGACCGCTACCCTGTGCCAAACGAGTGAACTTTTATGAGCTTTCTTCCCGGGTATTAAGTTGTTCATCTTAGGGTTGTATTATGACATCTCTTGGTGTGTCTTATTTAACATTATGATGTAAACTAAGTGTTGTGGGGTTAATTACGTTTATCCCCTTTTAGGTTATGTAAAAATTGTTCTCCTTCTCTTGTCTTTGTATGAGATTTTTGGTAGCTCTCACCTTCAGAGCAGCCCCGCCTAGGCAGCAACAATTCCGACTCCACAGTATCCCCTCCGCCTTGGTGACTCCGGCGAGCACACAACATGAATATTGTAATCTTCCCAATGATTTTTTTAATTCACCATATCTTTTGTCGGGAGAAAAAAGAGAGAGAAGAACCCAACAAATCTTCTTTTTCTATGATAGAATTTAGGGATTCTCACGAATACTTAGCTTATGGAGGCTTACAATGTTGATAAAACATTCACCCCGAGTAATATGCAACTTGGAAGCTGGAACAGTATGAAAATTTGGATAGACTATGTTAATAAGCAGTGGCATACTGATATCCCAATCACTATTGTTATCAATCTGCACATCACTCTGTTCACTCATCCTCTTATGCAATTTCATCAATAACACAATTATCATTTTCTTTTACATTTCAGAATGTGGCCAACCCATCACTCTTTTTCTACAAAACTCATTTAGAAGAACTGGCATTTAAATGTTGACTATAACAACCCACTTATTATCTTGCAATAAAGATTAAAGAATATTAAAAGATTACTTTAGGAGTGATCAATAGAACTTTTGGTAATACCTTGTCTCTAAGACAAATAAAGTAGCGTACGAAGCTGAAAACAACTGGGAAGGTGATCCTTTGGTGAAAAAAAAATAAACCTTCAACATATCACCTAGAACCACAACTAAGTTGCAATGACCTAACCAACGATACCAAAAGTATTGTCTATTTGGTTTGGTCCAACCCAAATAAGTTGAATCTCACAGTTTTTTTCTTTTCCTGAGATGGCCTATAAAAACATTTGAGTTCACACACCCTAAAATTACTCCCTCTCAAAGTTCACTTAACTATGAACAAAAAATCATCACTTGTTCTAAAAGGCCCTCTCAAAGTTCACTCCCTCTCAAATCAGCACAATCCAAACTAAGTTGAACCTCAAAGTTTTTTCTTTTCCAAAGGTGGCAAGTGAGAATATTGGGGGTCGGGGGATTAGGGTTAAGAAGGGAGAGAGGGGAAGGGGAAGGAGATTAGAGTTAGAGAGGAGGAGAGGGAAAACACAATTTCATTCCAGGATAATCAAAATACAGGGCTTACGCCTCCTCTTATAATGATGAGGAGCGAATACAATAGGAAACATTCAAAAAGGGGAAATACGAAATTACTTAAAATAAAGCGTGTGAATTAAGCAACAAATAAAGCACATGAAGCAAACAAGGCAGCAAATAAATAATTAATTATCTTCCGCGAGAATGGTAGGTCAATCCGATATACGCGCCCGGCGCATGTAAACTTTCCAAGATGGCTCGTCGTCGTGCAGTTCCGTAACAGAGAACTTCCCAGAAGGCCACCAATTCAGAATTACTCATACAAAGCTCAATTAACTATGAAGTTCCTAATAGAATATCATTTACTCTAAAAAAGCATGATATTTAGGGGCCCAAATAATTACTTAAGCCTAGTAACTTTTCCTTCAATTCTAATGTTGGATTCGGTTAATTCCACCACATCCTTACACAAAAGTTTGTCATTTTAGAATCATGTCAAGAGCTGTGTTTGTCCGAGTTCACTGCCCTAAAGAAACTGCCCACTCCCATCCCCCCATCAAATTGACCTCATTGGATTCGGGATGTTACAGGCCAGCCAACTTCTGCTTGGTTCATCGAACCACACCTTTTATTACATGAGGTTCGTCTGTCATACCATTTGTAACAACTTCTCTCCACACAAGCACCCTATCGTCATCGGTGTACCACTCAGCCTAGAAGGTCAACCCTTGGATAAAATATACAAATACATAAACACACACTAAAGTGATAAGTAAAAGAATGATTACCACTATCACAACGTGACTCATGCATCAATACAAGATATAAATTGCTAGTTGTTATCTCCAGGAGGGAACAATTAAATTCGCAATCTATAACTCACACATGACAGATTTTTGTTTCATGCAATAGAACAATAACCCCTTAGTTCGCTAAGCAAGTTCCACACAATGTCATAATGAGTACTCTCATGATATCATATTCACCAAGCACGCAGGACTGCTGAACTTCTATGTATCTGCACCACCGTCACGGATCTTGGAGACCCAATTCCTCTGTGTCGCACCATAAGACCTGTCTTCCATCGTATTCCCTTCACATGACATGACAAGGTTGTCATCGAAGCCATAATTCTATAATGACATCGACCAACCAATGGACTTTGTATGTTCATGGACCCCAACGAAATTTTCGCCAACGCTAAAGTCTGGTCGTGACCTTGGCCTATTTGTAACCAATGTCCTCTCATAAGGCCAAAGCATAGCTATAGAAACAAGACCACCAATCTTAACTTATTTAAAGCAAATTGGTCTCCAGTAAAGCTTTGCCCCCAAAGCTCCCAATTTTCCTACAACATCCTACGCAAGCCGGCGGTCCCCATGCAATAAATTCCAGCCCAACAAGCTCTGGATAGGTAATACTCACGACATTATTCCTATAATGAAGTTTGCACACCGTTCTCATGAAAATAATTTACGGCAAACAAAGAATGTTAATCCCGACTAGAATCGCCAAATCGACTTTCATGGCACAATGCTTAGCACAAGTCATACTTCAGAAAGTGTTATTTTGGAAGCAAAAAAAAGCTAGAGACAAGACGATTGCTCAAGGTGATGGGAACAGTAAATATTTTCCTGACATTGATATGAGTAAAAGAACAAAAATCTTATAAATCCAATCAATGTCAATGAGATTAAAATGTCTGAAATGAGTAGTATCAAGGAGGAAGCTATCCAGAATTTCAAAGTTGCTCTTACTTCCGAAAGGTCTAAGTAACGGCGGGGAAAAAAAGGTTTCGGGAGATAAGAACACTGGCAGGCAGGCGGGGGTCTCCAAGAAACGGCGGAGGAGCAGAAAAATCATATGGCACCGTGTGAAAGGCTAGAGCGCCACCGGTGGAGCCTCTGTCACGGATTTGTCAGAAGGTTAGCGGATTGGATGGAAATCAGTGTAAATCAGAAGAGGGGGTATTAGGAGAGCACGCGTCGCGATCGGCAGTGGAAGAACGAAGGGGTGTTGGGAAAGGAGGAAGTGACATCAGTTCCAATGGTCGAAGACCCACTGAGGGATGGCGGTGGGATGGATGGAGGAGGATGCTCGTCAGAAAGCAGAGATGTGGGTAGGGGATGCAAAGGGGGCAGTGGAAGAAGACGAAGCGCAAGCGTCATGGCAAGGAGGTTATCCATGGTAGGTTTAATTCGATCGCATCGAGCATGCACTGAGTCTGGGAAAAGGGCCATGGAGTAAAGGGAGTGTGAGGGTGGAGGCTCTATAGGGCTTTCGGAATACTGCACGAGCGGCAGGAGGGCAGCGGGGATGAGGGGAGACCGTTGGAAGGCTGCAAAAGTGCAGGAGTAAGGCGCGGGAAGCACTGGAGTGGTCTAAAGCCGGTAGAGGGGCGACTGCCTCCGGAACCGGAGGACTCAGGTGAAGTCGCTCGAAGCAGCCACTAGAATCAGCTGGAGAAGAAGCGGAGAAGCAGGTTGGAATTTTCAGAAGCCGAAGGCTCATCGGAAAGCAGAGATGCAGGCATGGGTTGTAAGTGGAGACCGTTGGAAGAAGCTGACAACGAAGCGCAAGCGTGATGGAAAGGAAGTTATCCATGGCAGCTTCAATTCGATCGCATTGAGCATATACTGAGTCCGAGAAGAGGGTCATGGAAAAAAGGGAGTGTGAGGCCGACATAATGCGGTAGGAGGCCCTGGAGGGCTGCCGGAATGTTGCAGGAGGCGTAGCAAGGCCGACAGAGGGCCGACGAAATGCGAAAGGGGTACAGGAGGGCCGTTGGGAGACAAAGGAAAGTGCGGGCGGCCGACTGGATGCTGACAGAGATACGGGAGGCTGCTGTGAGGTTGCAAGAGCCGCTGGAGGGGCAGCGCGAAACGACAAAAGACGGTGATGGGCGGCAGGAGGGCAGTGAGGATGAGCCCATTGTTACCCTACCTTCACATCTTGTCACTCTCCCACTTTGACCACACTTCCCATCGGGTTTCCATCCAAATCATCACTACCTACTCATCATCAACCTAATTTTCGGCCCCACGACCCTTGTTCAGAATCCGGACGTGTTTCCTCCATCAGCCTTCATAGCATTCGGGCTCTGACTGAGGACCTGACCCAACTGGCGTGCACCTCGCTCAACCTTGAGGATACGATCTTTTGTGGGCATGACTCTCGAGCATTCTCATGCAAAGTTCTACGCCTGTTCTGGCCACCTATCACACAGATCTGCCGCAACCAGTCCACCATGACGTCTCTACACTTCTTATGTTTCACCTGATCCGCCCACCAGAGGAGCCGCCCGAGTCTCACTGACGCACCCATGGGACACTTTCCGGCTCGACCTTGGGGATAAGGTTGCTTTTCAGGGCGGGCATATTGATATGCACATATCTTTAGGTATATTGTAATGTAGTATTTTTGTCCTGTACTTGGGCCTCCATCTATATAAGGAGCTCCTTAGGTAGTGAGAGTTATCTTTGGAGTGTAGTCTTGAGTCTCTTTCGAGAGGGGAGTACTTTGGAGGACTCAGTCTCCGGGTGCTTGGCAAGAGTCTGTCTCTTGATTGTATCCTTTATTTCATGCAATACAAGTTCGCATTTTTCGTTTTATATCTTGATACGACTAGCCCGTATCAAATTATGCTTGCAAGATATTGTGAGTTCATAGCAGCAAATACTACCTCAAAGAACAACAACTTCTGGTGGCTTCAATGACAAACAAGGATCTCACCAGCATGAGGTGATCAAGGTCATCAATTTCTTCTACAACAAGCCATTGCTTTGGGGGAGAATGGCGTCATCTAACAACTGTAATCCGAGGATGGAACTTCTTGGGCATCCGCAACATTCAAATTGTAATGAATGCAATGGCATTTCAGAAACTCAATATTAAGGAAGCAGACCAATCATTTTTCATCAAAATGGAAAAGGAGTAAACGACGAGGACGTCATCTTTAAAGACGAGTGCAATGTAACGAGTATACATATGTAATAGCCAAAGGTAAGCACATGCACATCCAATGGCCGAAGACGGACAACTGCATCAATGATCCAACGACGGGAATGTAATACCTTCTATTTTTATTGTTGTTACCAAGTAATACCCATGTAATAGCCAAAGGCTATATATACACCTGTAAATGACTGAAAGTGGAATGAAAATTTTGAATAAGAGTTTTACCTTTGTTTCTTCTCCTACTTCCATGTTCTTCTCGGCCTTCCCTAACCTCTCCTTCACTGTCCTTCATCTGTCGTAGTTATGAAAACTACAAGGTTCCATCAAAATTTCTAAATGTTGTTGATTACAGGGTAGAATAAAAATAAGGTATGACTTAATTTCACCAAGAATAATTACCCTATGTAATTTAATGTCCACGTATATAAACATTTGCTATATTTAGCAGAAAAGAGGGGGTGAGGAAGAGAATAACATTCTCGCCAAACAGTGTAGGAGTAGCCAAAGCCACAACCAAAGCCAACCATGTTGAGAAAGAGGAAAGGGGATTCAACAAGCAAGAACTGCTTGCAGTCGGACATGCAGGGGGAATCCATTTACAAGCAAAGTGGACAGTAGCTTGGTGATACTGAGAGGGGACATATGATCTGTGAAGATGCCAAAAGGAAGCAGCATCACCTTTGATCTTCGAATAGCTACGGCTTCTGTTGCAGACTTGAAGAAATTTGAGGCTATTCAGTCGGGCCATGTCGCATAAAGTTTATGCAATATGTCTGATGGCAAACACCTCAGGGAGCTTGAGCAAAGACAGGTGAAATAAGCCAAATCATTGCCAAATGCCAAAAAACTGACAGCAGCGTTATAGGGAAGAAATTGCTCGAGGAAACGAACTGCAACGACAATTAAATATTGTCAGGATTGAAGCTGCACCCCAACCAGATAACTTCCAGCAGTGACTGGATGCGAAAGAAGCTGAAAACCTAAGTTAATAGTTGAAATATGTTATGAGACATATTGTTATTAGACATATTAGTCTCACACCTTGTACCAACACATCATATTCCTTCATCTTAGTATAAATAAAGGGTGAGACCTCTATGTGAGATACTCAGTTTTTCTCACAAATCCCGTAACATGGTATCAGAGCACGGTTAGGTTTGTTTTCTCTCCTGTTCGATTCTCTCGCCCGCTCCGTCCCCGCTTCGTCTTCCTCGCCCGCTCTCGCCCGCTCTGTTGCGGAAAGCAGTAAAGCCGTCTGCCGGGATCGACGACGCGTCAAGCCGGGATCGACGACACGTAAAGCCGCCCTGTCGTCTGCCTAGCGGGATCGATCGACGATGTCGCCTGCCGTCTGCCTAGCGGTGCTTTACGCCTCGACGATGCCACCTGCCGTCTTCCTCGATGATGCGTAAAGCCGCCGCCATCGACTGCCGTCTGCTCCAGCGATACCTAATGTCCTGCTCCGACCGATCTTGATCTCGTGTTGTCCGCCTACATTCTGCCTCGACGCCTCCTACCGACCGACGATGGGCTCCTCTGTTACCCCCACTACTCCTCCGACCGTTGCTCCCGCAGGGGACTCTACCAATACCTTTCCTCCCAACGCGAGGATTGCAACTACTATCCTTACCTCCAATTTTCAATTATGGAAGAAGGGGGTTACTATGTCTCTTGCAGGCATTCGACGTACTCACTACCTTACTGACGTGGGGAGTACCGAATATGATGACTGGTATAGTGATGATTGACGTATCTTTGCTCTTCTCCTGAGTTCCATGGATCCATCTGTCCAGCAAATGTGCAAAAACTGCGACAACACCAAAAAACTATGGGGCACTCTTCACATGATGTTCTCTCAAGCGAACAACCTCTCTCGACTTGGTGAACTCTTCCCCAAGATAGCTGACCTGAGACAGGGAGCGCGTCCTGTTACGGAGTACTTTGTCGAATGGAAGGTTCTGGCTGATGAGATCTTAGACCTTTGGGAGATTCCCTCTACTAGGGAAGGCCATCAGGATCAACGTGAACACCTGGTGCTCCTTTGGCTTTTGAATGGATTGGATCCACACTTCTCCACAACGAAGACTGAAATGCTAGCGAGTCCTACTACCCTTCAGACTGCTACTGTGTACCATCGGCTTACTAAGGCTGGCTCCATCGGTACTTCGCCATCCGCTCTACATACATCCTCTGGCGAGTCGATGGCTCTTGCTTCACGTGGAGGAGGAAGGGGCAGTAGTCAGGGGGGACGCTCTGGCCGTGGTTGTGACACTGACACAAGGCATTGTGCCCATTGCGGGCGTCGGGGACATACAAAGGATACATGTTGGTTGATTCATGGGAAGCCAGACTGGGCTTCCAAACCTCCTCCACCTCGGTCGGCACACCTGGCAGACTCTACTTCTGTACCTCCGGGATCGAGAACTGTTGAAATATCTGAGGATGAGTACCGGCGCCTGCAGGCTCTCCAGATTGACTCACCACCTCATAGTGCGGTTGTGGCTCAAACCATTCAGCCTGTTTGTACCTCCCAGAGGCCGGTCCAGTGGTTGGCTGATTCTGGTGCTTCTGATCACCTGACTAGTTCCTCAGGTATCTTACACTCATACAAACCTCATAGAGGAGCTTCAATTACTGTGGATGATGGCTCCACGGTCCCTATTGTTGGGTTTGGTAGCTGCAATGTGACACCTGACATGACACTCTCCTCAGTGGCGCATGTCCCTCAGTCTGCTTACAATCTATTGTCTATTAGTAAGCTTACAAATGATTTGAATTGTATTGCTATATTCACCTCTTCTGGTTGCATTTTTCAGGAACAATCGACGGGCCGTATTATTGGTAGAGGGAAGCTGCATGGTGGCGTCTATGTCCTGGACGAAGTTTCCCACCTTGGCTGTACCGCGGCCTCCACCAAATTCCTGGATCTTCATTATCGTCATGGTCATCCATCTATGCAGGTCATGCGTCGTCTGTATCCGAAGCTTGGGAAAGTTTCCACTCTTAGTTGTGAGTCTTGTCTGTTTGCTAAACTCCACAGAGTTAGCTATAGTCCTCGTCTTGATGCTCGTGCTTCTGCACCTTTTGATTTACTTCATTCAGATGTTTGGGGACCGTGTCCTGTTCCTACGTTGTTAGGGCACAAGCATTATGTCACTTTCATTGATGATTTTTCTCGTATGACTTGGGTCTATTTAATGAAAAATCGTTCTGAGCTATCTTCTATATTTCAAAACTTATGGAATGCAATATTTACTCAATTTTCTGTACGTGTTAAGCGTCTTCGTACTGATAATGGCCGAGAATACATATCTCAGTCTATGTCTACCTTTCTTTCTGACAAAGGCATAATCCACCAAACCAGTTGCCCGGATACCCCTCAACAAAATGGTGTTGCCGAACGCAAAAATCGGCATCTCCTTGAAGTCACACGGGCAATCCTCCACCACAAACACGTACCCAAACACTTCTGGGGGGATGTCGTACTTACTGCTACACACCTTATTAATCATATTCCCACTCACATCCTTCAGGGGGAGACACCCTACCACACTCTCTATCCTGACCATCACGGTCCCCTCCTCCCTTTGAAGGTCTTTGGGTGTGTCTGCTATGTTCGGGATGCTCGTCCCTCTGTCTCCAAACTTGATCCTCGTGCCTTGAAATGTATCTTCCTCGGCTACTCTCGGACCACTAAAGGATATCGGTGTTACTCTCCTGATCTCCACCGATACATCCTTTCTTCGGATGTCGTCTTCCGGGAGTCCGACCCTTATCCCTCTCCTGGATCCTCTCATCGTGATCCCTCTCTTGATGCTCTATTGGTCCCTAGGCATGAACCCGTTATCATTTCACCGACTGATCTGTTGCCCCCCCTGTGGGGGCAAGTTTACTCCCGTCGCTCTTCTGATAGTACAGTGGTGCCACCACCTCAGCCTACCTCTGTTACCGATGATGCGACGACTGTTCCTCCGGAAGAACCTGCTATTGTACCTACTCCTATTCCGCCATCTAGCCCAGAGGTTCCTATTGCAGTCCGGAAAGGAGTTCGGGCTTGTCGGGAGCAACCGCTCTATGTTCACTCTTACCTGGGCTTGTCTGCTTCTCATAGAGCGTTGAACTCGACTCTTGATCGATATCATCTACCATCGACCGTGGCAGATGCCAAAGCTCATCCTGGCTGGGCGGCAGCCATGCATGACGAATTGACTGCTCTCCAACAAAAACAATACATGGGACCTGGCTCCCTTACCTCCCGGCAAGAAGGCAATTGGATGCAAATGGATATATTCTGTCAAAGTGAATGTTGATGGTTCTCTGGACCGCCTAAAAGCCCGCCTGGTTACCAAAGGTTATGCTCAGACTTATGGCGTGGATTATGATGAAACATTCGCTCCAGTTGCGAAGATGTCCTCACTTCGAATACTCCTTTCACTTGTTGCCTTCCGCCAGTGGGCCTTACACCAGTTGGACATTAAGAATGCTTTTCTCCACGGGCTCCTGAATGAGGAAGTTTATATGGTACAACCTCCTGGGTTCGTTGCTGAGGGGGAGAGTAACAAGGTGTGTCGCCTCCTAGCGTCCTTATATGGATTGAAACAATCCCCTCGGGCTTGGTTTGCTCGGTTCCGAGCTGTTGTTACCCAGTTCGGGCTTACCAAGAGTACTAAAGACTCGTCTTTTTTTTATCAGAACTCCTCGGCTGGTACTATTCTGCTACTGGTATATGTTGATGATATTGTTATCACAGGCAGCAACTCAACAGGAATATCAAAACTCAAAACATTCTTACACTCTAATTTCCAAACAAAAGATCTGGGCTCATTGCGGTATTTCCTTGGGATTGAGTTGATTCATGATGATAACTCTCTCTTTATTTGCCAACGAAAATATGCTCTGGATCTTCTATCTGACCTTGGGATGGCTAACTGTGGCCATATGGATTCTCCGCTGGAACCAGGGGAAAAGAGTCTTCATGCCGAAAGCAAACCTTTTGATTCACCAGAAAAGTACCGTAGAATTGTTGGAAAATTAAACTACCTCACCATGACTCACCCAGACATTGCTTGTGCGGTTGGTAAGGTCAGTCAGTTCATGGCGGCTCCAACTATGTCTCAGTGGGAGTCCGTTCTCCGGATTATCAGATACGTGAAGAAGGATCCTGGTTTGGGAATATCATACAAGAGTCGAGGCCATTCCGATCTAGAGGCATACAGTGACTCTGACTGGGCAGGATGCTTAGCCACCCGAAAATCAACCACGGGATTCACTGTCTTTATGGGCGGCAATCTTATCTCCTGGAAGAGCAAGAAACAAACCACAGTTGTCAGATCTAGTGCTGAGGCAGAATATCGGGCTATGTCCCACACTGTTGCTGAGATCATGTGGGTGAGGCAGATTCTCAGTGAAATTGGGTATCCCGTTCAAGATCTCACTACTCTATGGTGTGACAATCAAACTGCAATCCAGATAGCCACGAATCCCGTGTTTCATGAACGCACAAAGCACATAGAGGTCGACTGCCACTTTGTTAGAGAAAAGTATGAAGAAGGTCTTGTTTCGCTAAAGAATATGAAGACCGGGGATCAAGTTGCAGACATTCTTACGAAAGGGGTTACGGGGACTCGAATGAACTATATATGTAACAAGTTGGGTCTGGGAAGTTCCCATGATCCAACTTGAGGGGGAGTGTTATGAGACATATTGTTATTAGACATATTAGTCCCACGCCTTTGTACCAACACATCATATTCCCTCATCTTAGTATAAATAAAGGATGAGACCTCTATGTGAGGTACTCAGTTTTTCTCCCAAATCCCGTAACAAAATAGATAGAGCGGGACAGATTGCCAATAACAGAGTTGAGAAAACTTGAGAAGCAGGCATCACGGTGATGCGGTTAATGGTACAACTAATGATGGAATGTGGTGTCTTAGTAAAACCAATTGCTTTAGAAGTATGCTCCGAAGTTGTCTCCTCGGCTAGCGGAACTAAGCAGAATACTCCCCAAGAACCAAAGCAAGTGATAGAGACAAGGATTAATGATATTATTGTTCCGTAATTTTGCAATTCCAAAATTTAATCCCCTTTCCTGATCAATGAAATAAGAATTCTCCTTCATTTGTTTTCCTTTTCACTTACTATTGGAGATAATTAAATAAATAACGAATCAAAACTTCTCGTGCATGAATGTACTCAAATCTGATGCGATTGCTGTATTGATGTTGTCGCGACTTGTTATACTATATGTTAATCATCAACTGATTTTTTTATAAGTGAGCGTTAGCTCATCCAAAGAGAGAGTATAGTCATTTGATTAAGTGTTTTCAATGGTTACACATTAACGATATTGTTGCTACAAAAAAGGAATTCTTCCAAAATGAGACAACATCTTGGGTGTATGAAGAGAAATCATTAATGTGAGCCAACCAATGATCAATCTGTAAAGAAGAAACAATCATGTACACACAGGGCTTATGGGATGCCTGCATGTAAGTGCGCTAAAGGAAGTGAAAGAGAATTATATGAAGAAGCTATCACATCATATGGTGTGACTGCTTATGAGTGAGCTAGAGGGGCGAAAGACTATGCTTAAGAACAAGTCATACGGGCTTGGGGGAGAAAGAGAAATATATAAGTCATTGACGAGAATTTACTGACTTGTTCCTTGATGGAATGAATGTTTCATTGATAATTTTAAAATGCCGCAAGACTCTCTCCATTGAATTGACATCAAATAAGATAAGTCATCATGAGGTTTAGATCATCGTCACTACAAGTATTAGCGAGAACACCTCCTTCATATGTTTATAGTAGATAAACTTCAAGTTGTAGTGCCTCATGGATAATATTAGGGCAATTACCAATTCGTGCCCAACTTTTCTTCAAAAGCCTGTCAAGCGGCAGCATCCACTTTTTCCAGAACTAAATCACCTTCCAAAAATGGGGGAGAGTTGACATTATTGTTAAAATAGTTGAATGTCCTTCGATGGGTTTCATGTTGGCGAATAAAACATTGATCAGAAAGTTCTTCTACTTCATCTAAGACCACCATTAGTTCAGGTTCACTCGTTTCCATCCACCACCCAGCGACTTCTTCAGGTTGTTAAGCAAGAGTAACTTGAGGACTCCTAACTTCCATTTCAATGGAAATTTGGCATTTAGAACTGTGGAAGTCGATACAGAGCATGTCCTACTCAATTGTATGAGTAGTTTGCAAAGCACATAACAATGTTGATAGCTCATGTTACGCACACACGTAGACAATGACATGAAGCATTTTGTTTTGATCATTATGTATTTTTATTTAGTAGGGATATTAAGGTATTTTGTAAGTGAGTCCCTCTCTCAATATAAGGAGAAGACTTAGGAGTATTAGGGATCTTTTGATCATTAGGTTTTGAGTTCTCTCATCTTTGGAGAGGGGACTTCAAGGAGGAACCAACCTCTTGAGATGATGCACGAATATCCTCATGATTTGTATTTTGTTTCCAAGTTCAATTGCAATAAATTTTTGTGATATTGATTTGACCTCATCGTTTTCGCCCGCTCTTAGCTGCGGATCTCGTTCCTTCAGTTCGTTCTTGCAACGTGAGGCTCACGTACCCACTTCCGCTTGGCAATCCCTTGCCTTGGGCCGCTTCGTGTAATTCCACCATGTCTCCCTGGCCGCATCCGTTGGGGTTCCGATCGGCCTCTTCCGTGCGGTCCTGCTTTGGATCATTCGATCCCGCCTCAGTGTACCTCCTTCAACACCTAGCAACGCCATAACCCGACGTTCTTCCGATCTCCATGTCGCAATAGTCGCGGCCATAATCATTTGTCGGCACTAGTTTTGTGGCCCGCTAGTTTGCACTAATTCTCCAATAGTTTCTCCCATTCTCCAGCATAGACCTTGTCATCTCTCCAGCTGCCCTAATCAATTGTCGATAGCCCGCTAGTAGAATTCTATCCCCACATGCAACGTTGCCTACCTCTCCGCCGCAAACCCTAATTTTAGTCTCTCCTTCCCCAACACTGTCGGGCCTACTGTGTATTGTGTACGCAACTTCCACTTATGCCCAAGACGTGGAAAACAATGGAGAACAATATGGAGGCCCAGGAACATGCCCTCACAATCATCAACACTCGCCTCAAGGCCTAAGCTAAGGAGTTCACGTCGATTATGGCACTACTCCGAAACATACAACCCAGCCAACAATCCGGAATTCATGTCGCATATGCCTTAGGATCCCCAAGTAAATTGTCCCCGAAAGAACCTGCTCTAGCAGGATTGTACCCCTCCACCTTCCCTCTGCATCGACATCTCAACATTAAACAGGATAGACCCCTTGGGTTGGATTGTCCGCACCAAGCAGCATTTAGTCATTCACCAGATCACTCAGACACAAAAGGTCTCTTGCAAATCTATAATATTTTTGCAGGGTAGTGAAGGTCTCTTGCAAATCTATAAGATGTTATGAAAAAGATTTACTCTTGATCAACAATTCATCCACATAAATTTCAATATTTTGTCCCCTTTGATTCTTAAACATCAAATCCATTGTCTTCTGATATGTGGCCCCAACATTCTTCAATCCAAATGAAATCACTTTTTAACAAAAGCAGTCATCGTTGGTGAATGAACATTGTCTTCCTCTAATCATGTGGGTGTAAATGGATTTGATGATAGCCAAAAAATGCATCTAGAAAGCTAATAAAAGTAAATCCATAGGTATAATCAACTAGACAATAGATCGAAGGCAAGGGTAGCAATCTTTAAGAGAAACCTTCATTCATGTTCCTAAAGATTATACATATATGTCATTGGCCATTGGGCTTCGTTACCGTAGCATTTGATATCCACTCGGGATATTGAATCTCCCCACAGACTCTGCTTTCAACAATTTATTGACTTCATGAATTAGGTCTGCAAGATTAGTGGCCAGGCAAGCCAGCTTCCTCTTTCTCTGCTTCACCTGTCGAATGGCAAGATTAATGTCTAGGCGATGACAGACAACATAACGATCAACTCCTGACATATTTACAACAGACCAAGCGAAAATGTCAGAGTTCTCACATAAGCATTTCATCAGGTGACCCTGGTCTTTGGGGGAGAGTTCAACATTGATATTGAAATTTCAACTTTGTTGTCCACTAGGAATAGGGACTTGATTTATTGTGTGGGCCGAAGTAATTGGGGCAGTCATTTATTTTTTTGCTTCTTCTTCATTCACGCGAATCGCCTGAATATAACATCGTCTAGAAACAATAGAGACCTCATGTACAATATTCTCCCTGTTATTAGCCTAAAAATTTGTCACGAGAGGACAGTGCCAAAAGTGCTCAATGGAGGGTGACTAAAGATAGCATTATAAATATCTGGTCCATAGATCACAATAAAGGTGACCATCTTTATCACACCTGCCAATGTAGTCGGTAGGTCAATTGCTCCTTCCGCCTCAGTCCGCTCACCTACAAAAGTGATGAGTGTGGACCATCACAAATATTTTGAGCGATTCTAAGTTCGACACCATCTTAAATAAGAGATTTACAGCACTACCAGTATCCACCATTCATCTTCTGACTATAAAGATCGTAATGATATCAGCTTCTGAGAACGTGATGGTGCCTATGTAAGCGGGCTGAGAAATCATGGAGGCTAATGAAACCTCTTCTGATCGTAAATCT
This sequence comes from Dactylorhiza incarnata, assembly GCA_033032865.1. NCBI lineage: Eukaryota > Viridiplantae > Streptophyta > Magnoliopsida > Asparagales > Orchidaceae > Dactylorhiza > Dactylorhiza incarnata. The sequence continues at coordinate 11,978,195 of JAWHQI010000040.1, forward strand.
TTAGACAAGCATTGCTTTGAACTTCCAAACCAACACCATCATTGATCGTTCCCACTTCGCATTATGGCTCCTACAACAACACATCAAAGGTCTAGCACCTTCTTATATCATTTTTCATTTCCCCTTATCAGCAGGAGGGGGCAGGAGAAACTCACGCAACATTTATTCGGGGAAAGGTTCTATATAAACACTTTTAACTGACGACACTGATCTGTAGTATGGCAAACATCCCAGTGATGCTCGCATTAAAGAGACATAGTCCCATGATTCAAGAGCGTATTTGTAGGTGGAGGTGGTCGGAAGAAATTTGTTGGCTGAATGCCACAAACTATTTGTGTCAACGGCTTATTCAGGAGTGGGGGGAGGCAATCTCCCCTATGGGATTCATCAATGGTGGAGGATGATCAACAAGGATAGGAGGTCACCTATGTGGCTAGCGAAATCGATCTTTGTTATCACAGAATAATTTGTGAGGAGGGTGAGGAGGTCATAGTTGTTCTTCTCTATTAGCAGGACGAGATACTCGGGTAATAACAACTCAGTAAAAGGGAGCGTGCATACTGTCTTTGGCATGCATATGTTGGCTCGTCAACTCCAAAGCATGGGTGTATGTTGTCGGTGTGTACATATTCAGCTGATATTTAAGAAGAGCATCTCAGAGACCTCTAACCAATGCGACTCGCAAAATATTATCATCTGCATACTTTACTCTCATCTTTGCTTTCTAGAAGCAGGTAACATAATAGCAGAGAGATTCGTGAATATCTTGTCGCAAGTCAGATAGATGACTTGAGCCGCTCCTAAGTCTCTAAAAACTTGCAAAGTTCGAAGTCGGAAGGCACATCAAATTGTCGTAGCTTGTTTTGTTGCCTTTAGGGAGTTCAAAAAATCAATTGATCGTTGGACCTTCAAGGATGGAAAAGAAAAGTTGGCATCACAGGCTTCCTGATAAAGCATGTGTAGCTAGGGATGATTCAAAATGCATTGTGTGGGTCCAAGGATCTTCACTGTCGTTGTAAACTGGCAACTCCGGTTGTCCGAAATCAGTTGGAATAATGGTCGATTGAATCCTGGCACTGAACGGCGATAAAGACTCACCATCGACACTTCAGCATCAGTGTCAATACAATCATCAATAGGTGAGGCAATAGAGATTGTAGCGCTAGGGATGTACGTAGCTGGCGAATTAGGATGATGGAGGTGTTATTCAGGGATGAAGGAAATGGTAAAAGAAGGGTGATAGAGTTGAGAAGGATTCTGGGAGAAGAGGAAGTGTGGAACATATTAAAGAGAGAAGCGATGAACTGTTGCATAACAACAAAATCCTGATTGGTGATGAATTCAAGGGTTGAGGAAGAGGAAGGACAATCGTTGTTGTCGGGCATGTGATGGCGTTTTCATATCAAACTCTGAGTCTACGATTAGGATGTTAAATCATATACTATCTAAGAATTGAAGCAGACCTTACTCTTCAACTGAGAACGGAGGAGGCGGCGAAGATTATCAGAGGTCTCACAACACACTCGAGAGATTTGTTAAAGCACTCTCCCACCTGAAATACCAAAATTTCATTGTTTTCATATAATGCTTTTCATACGCGGGTTTCGAATCCATTGTTCTTAGTAGTTCAGGTTGTATATAGACTTGGTTATTAAAGGCGCAAGACGCACCAAGGCGCAAAAGGGACTTGGAGCCAAGGTGCAAGGCGTAGGCGCGCGCATGACGAAGGTAAGGCGCAATCACATTCATTTTAAATAATCAACATCAAACATCAGTTCATTTTCTTGATCAGATTCTTCATCTATTCTACTCATTAATCATTTATAACTATTATTTATCTCTTAAAAAATAAAATCAATATGGTCGCTTGCATCATATTTATGTCTCAATACTCGATTATGTTTCACAAACACTAAATCATACAAAAATTAATGATTTATTACATTATTTTTTTCTTTATTTTGAAAAGAAAGCAACAAAAATCGCACCTAGGCGCGGGATTTATGCCCCAATGGCGCAAAAAAGGCACATGAAGGAACAAACATCTGAGCTTGGTGAGTTTGGTGAGCCTTGAGCCTTAGGCGTGCCAGAGGCGCACCTATAAGAACATAGTATATAGACAATGAAGCAGTTGAATAATGACAAAGATATCGCGACTGACGAAATTGCCCATCATCGATATATGTGGAGGATGGGCAGACATGTAGAGCATCACATAAGACCAAAGAAAGTCAATGAAGAAGTCGCCAATAATGACAAGTAATAACTCGATGAACAATGCGAGTGAGCGGAGCAGCAACTGAAAGTTCTTCGCACTTATTAAGAACACTCTCACAGCGTTCCAATCATCAAGGACCCAATTCTACTAAATTTTTATTCATTCGCGTTGAGGCCATGGCTCTTGGTTACCCAATTGCACTGGTGTGTTCACATGGTCATGCCTTGACCAAATGCCTTTTTTATAAGCCACGCAGAGTTGTAACCAATGTCGACATACAAGCATGACATCATTGGTTTTTGTTCAGTTGTATATTTGCATATTGTTTGGATTTTGGCATTTTGTGACGTAGGGTGAGGCTCTAGATGAAAACTAAGGGTAGATGAAAGTGCAAATGTTCGGCGAATTCAAACTTGCAAAACAATATTTTAAATCATATAACTAGATTTTTTTCACAATTGAATTAAAGCAATTTAAAACCAAGGTAACAAAGAGAAGCGTATGAGCGCGAGAGTGCGTGAAAATAAATACTATTTAAATAGGAAATCACAAAGACAAAACGACTGAAAGAAAACTTACAAACCACTACCTCTACAAGTAGAGAATAATCACGAGATCCAACGGTAAAGAAATCAACACACAAACCTTGATTACCACTACTATAAAGAGGGGAGGGCTGGAGGCGCTTTAAGAGGGCTGCCTGGAACAGATTTCAGCGATAAACAACTCAGAGTTGTTGTTCTGGAAGTCTGGACAGCAACCCGAGGATTTGGGGAAAGTCCTAGGGTGAATTCTTGGACTGTTTTGCTGACCCGAGGTTTTGTTTGAGGCTCCACGTGAGGGAAGAAGGCAGGGAGGGGGATGGATTGTTTGTGGCTCCACGTGATGGAAGAAGGCAGGGAGGGGCTCGGCAATAGAGCAGACAGAGGGGGTTGTAGCGGGAAGGAGAGGGAGGTCGCAAGTAGTGGGAGGGGCCTGGGAGAGTTGGCCCGGTTCAGTAAATGAATGGGGGAGTGGTTTGGTTAATTGGGAGTTGTGGGTTGAAGTTTCACGTGGGGGTTCAGAGAGGCTTGAGGAGAGGGGGTGGCAGTTATAACATGGGGATGGTGGGAGGGAGTTATGGCTTGAAATTAGGAAATAACTCCTTTAATTTAGGAGGTGGGGTTAGTGGGGTGGTTAGAGGTAGTTATGGTGGTTATGGCTAGTGGTGGAGGAGGGTGGTGGCTGGTGGTGGCCGGAGGTGGTTGCCGGTGGTGGTAGAAGTCGCCGAAGACGTTTTCCGGCGATCGCCGGAAAACACTAAATGATGAAAATGAGTACGAGAGGTGTAGGAGGACCACCGGAGATGGCTGGAGACGAACTCCGGTGATCGTCGGAGATGTTTTATTGGATGTTGGGGCTGTTTTTTTGTGGGGATTTTCGAGGTGGTGGCTCCACGACGAGAAATTGGAATGGAGGATGGAGATGGGGTGGCCGGCCTCTGGTAAAGGAAGCGCAGCACCCCTTAGACTGGCTGTTGTAGTCCAGGGAAGGGTCGGCTGTTTGTTGTAATGGGAGAGAGAAAGTGTGGTTGCGGCTTGCTGTAGAGGTGGACAGTTTCTACCAAATGGATGGGGGGAGGGAGGGTGGTGGGTTGTCGGCTGCTGCAGTCCAGAGAAAGAAGGGGTTCGGCTGTAACAGGGAATAAGGGGAAGGAGATGGCTACTACAATGAAGTGGGGTGGGGTGGGGTGGATTGGCCGGATTGGCCGGATTGGCCGGGCTCCTGAAGGGAGAATAAGGCTTGGCCGGCCAAGGGTAGGGAGGAGAGTAAATCCGGGCTTCGCACCCGGAGTCGGCTTCAGCACCGAAGTGATCAAGGATTGGGATTCTAAACTTCAATCTTCAATGCCTAAAATGAGAGCCTTCACCCTTCTATTTATAGTTTTCAGCACCGAAGTGATCAAGGATTGGGATTCTAAACTTCAATCTTCAATGCCTAAAATGAGAGTCCTCACCCTCTATTTATAGTTTTCTAAAGACCAATGAACGGCTATTATTGGTCGAACACTCAGACTCAAATAAAACAAAAATTACAACTCAAAATAAAAAATGACAAGAGACAAAAATAAGGTTGTCGAGCAGCTCGAAATGAGCGGTCCCGATCGTCACTGCGCCTGTGATCGTCGTGAGTAGACACGAACGGTCGGGCGGGCTGCTCCCCATCAAGTTCTCCCATCTCATAATCATTCATCTCCGTAGAATGAAGATGGTCATAATGTCGTCGTAGTAAGGGGGCGAGTCTCTAAAGCTCTGCTGCAGAAACTCAGATATCGTCGGTGAAGTGGCGGCCTTGCCAATGGACCAAATAGTGAACTCTGTCGAGTGCCAGTACAAGCTCATGGGCCACGATCTCCGTAATGATGTCAAACGGGTTGGCGACCGAAGAAGAAGGAACTGCTGATGACGGTGGGACTGCTGCGGACGATGGAACTACTGACGAGATGGAACTGTTGATGACAGCGAAACTGCAGAAGACGATATCACTGCTGAAGGTGGGGAGTTACTGTCAACGAACGAGGTGCAGGGATGGGAGAAGCCGAATGATTTGTCGGTGTCGAAGACTCAGGTGGGAAAGGAAGCTGGGTGGTAGGCGTAGACTGCTGCTGAAGCGGTGAGGTGGAAGGAGATAATAGTGGTGACTGAGGGTGTAGGGGAGCGGTGGATGTAGACGGAGGCTGAGAGGATGTAGTGGTAGAGGGCGAAGGGTGCACATAGTCATGCGGCTCAATATGAAGTCAAATCTTCAACATTGAATACCGGTGAAATCTCCATACTTGGCGGGATATACAGTTCATAAGCATTTGATCCAATTCGTTTCATCACAGTGTAAGGACCCATTCGCTTAGCATTCAATTTTTTAGCAGTTCCTTTCAGGAACCTCTCAGCGCGTATACGAACCATCACTTGTTCTCCTTCTTTAAAGCTTTTCATTCTCATGTGGTTATCAGCATACAATTTATAAATATCATTATTGCAAGAAATCTTTCGTCGGACCGACTCATGCATGATATGTATGCCTAATGAAGGACTCAGACGACTCACTAGGACGAGACTTTATACATTGAGGAATAAGATCTATTGGCTTCCTAGGCTCATAACCTAAGACTACTGAAATGGACTCAATCCTATGGTCATATTCACCGAACTATTAAATGCAAATTCCGTCATGGGTAACACCAAATCCAGAGAGGTGGTGTGGTCATCAACGAGGCATCGCAAAAGATTTCCTAAACTCCTGTTTAGGACTTCCGTTTGGCCATCCGTCTGTTGGTGGTAAGCAGATGAAAATAGCAGTATCGCACCAGTCTTTTTCCAGAGGGTCTTCCAAAAACAGCTCATGAATCAGACATCTCGATCAGAGACGATGGACTTGGGGAGACCGTGAATTCGAAAGGTGTCCCGAAAGAATAGTGAAGCAACGTGAGACGCGTCGGTCGTCTTGTTGCATGCAATAAAGTGAGCCATTTTGGAGAACCGGTCAACTACAATGAGTATGGAATCGTGCTGGCAGTGGTGTATACAGTCCCGTATTTTGTCGCGATCCCTTAGCCGTCTGGTAGATATAGCAATGCCGAACAACTTGGGCAACGTCCCTCTTGAGGGAGGGCCAATAAAAACGATCTTCCACTAATGCGGTGTTCGTATCCCTACCAAAGTGGCCCGCCGCACCACCGGCATGCTTCTCCCAAACCAGATGATCTCGGAGGGAGGTCCTGGGGATGCACAAAAGTGTTCCGTGAAATAAATACTGGTCCGTATTCGAATAATCAGGACGGTCCTCAGTGATCAAATGCTCGAACCTCATGACCTCAGTGGTAAGGGTGTGAAGTAGGCCCACTCGGCGGCTAAGTGCGTCCGCGGGTTTGTTCTCAGCACATGCTCGGTATTTAAGAACATAGTGGAAGTCCTGCATGTAATCTATCCACTTGGCGTGTCGGTGACTCAATTTTTTCTGGGAGTTCAAATAACGTAAGGCCTGGTGATCTGAATATAACACGAACTCTCGTGGGAGGCGGTAGTGTCTCTAGTGCCTCAATGACTGTACTATCGCATAAAACTCTCGGTCGTAGTTGGAGTACCTCTGTCGGGCGTCATTCAGCTTCTCACTGAAGTAAGAAACTGGATGACCCTCCTTACTGAGTACTCCTATGCCTAGAGCGGAGGCGTCGCAAGCAACCTCGAAGGCTCGACCAAAATCAGGTAATCAGAGTACCGGAGCCTTGATCAATTTCTCCTTGATGTCCTCAAATGCCTGAGTGGCGGCAGGTGTCCACTGAAACTCTCCTTTACGAAGGCAGCTCATATAGGGGTTCATGATGGTGCTGAATTCTCTGAGAAAGCGTCTATAAAATGTGGCCAACCCGTGGAAACTTCGAGCCTCGTGGATATTCGTGGAGATTGGCCAATCTCTGATGGACCTAACTTTGTCGGGATCTACGGACACGCCTGAGGCAGAAATGATAAACCCTAGAAAGTGTACAGACTCAGATAAGAAGGTGCACTTCTGATGAGTCTCATTTATATATATATTTTTGGACTCATTTGGGCTGATATTCTAGTGTTTGCACCACATTTTAGTCACGTTTTCATTTATATATACTATTCCATGCTTGGTGCACCATTAAGCCCATTTCGGTGTGCAATTGCATTCCTCGTTGTTGGGGGTAAGCACATTGTGCTCCCCTTCCCTTCTTTGATGTATTTCTGTGCTAGACGTGTATTCCCAGCTGGTATATCTTGTTTGCAGGTGACTTGATCGTCCCGTTTTCCCCCAAATGTAATTTCTGTGCATATCGCACGGTCGTGCGTTTCCTTGACGCACGGTCTGCGCGGTCGTGCGTTTGTGTCTGGGAAGAAAATGGAGCGTCGGAGTTTACTCGTGCGTTTTAACGCACGGGCGAATTCGCCCGTGCGTGAGTAAAACGCACGGTCGACCTGTATATTTGTGATTTCAGAGCGTCGGATTTTACCCGTGCGTTTGGACGCACGGGCGGCGTTGGTCGTGCGTGAATAAATCGCACGGGCGGCGCAGCGTATTCTACAAGCCATATTTTATCCGTTAATATCGCACGGTCTGCGCACGATCGTGCGTTCGACCGTGCGTGACCAATTTTCAGTCTGTTTCCTATAAAAAGCAGGAATCGAGGCAGTCAACGGAGGATCGGGAGAGGGAGGATCGGGAGAGGACGACCGGGAGCGATTCGGAGAGCGGGAAATCTCTTCCTTCCCGCTGCTCTTGAGGGCTGAAGGCTTCCCCTTCATCTCCTCCACCATCAAGGCCATTTCCGGTGATTTCCACCTCCATCCTTCCATCCGGGAGCATTAGGAAGCTTCATCCACCATTAGCTCAAGCATTCCTCGCCAAGGAGACCAAGGAAGCGCTGAAGATCGTAGGAGCGGTGACAGCCTCCTTCGAGCCAAGCTCACCATCTGAGGGCCGAGTCCGGAGAGAGCCCGACAACCTCTCATTCCGGCCGTGAACCCAAGCCGTGACTTCTTCTTTGTGGTCCTCTCTACCCTTGAATGCTTATACTTCATTTTTGTGTTGTATGAACACGTGTTAAGCTAATCTTAAGTAGTTTTGCTTTCCTTCATATGCACTGATGTTGTGGTGGCATGAATAGCCCCTTTGTTCCTAGTGATTTTCTGTGATTTGATGTGGGTGAAGCCACTAGCAATTGCTAGTGGTGATGTTTTGAGAAGAGGTGTGTGCGACCCTCAACCGTCATAGTGATTTCCCGTCCATGCGCCTTCCGAAGCACGGCATCGCGGCCGTTGTACCCATCTCGCCGTGCGAAGCGGAGTTTTGACCCGCATCTTTCTTCATTCTGCAATAGCGTAGGAAACCAAATCAAAACCCCCCGTTGTTGCTTATTACTCCTTTTAACTGATTTTCTGTTTAGAGCAAATAGTACTACCCAACTTGCGGTCCTTGAGAGATCGATACTTGGGGATAACTTCCCATTTTTATTACTTGAGCGACCGGTGCACTGCCGTCGTATCGCATTTCATGCCTGCTAATTAGCAGTGCCGAAATAGCGCATCAAGTTTTTGGCGTCGTTGTCGGGGACTGCAAGCGTGTGTGATTTGTTTTTCTTTGGAGATCCGTTGTAAGGTCTTTTTGTTTTTTTGTTTTTTTTTTTGATTATCTGCTTTCATGTTGAAGAAGTGTATGCATAGAAGAGATCCCGGTGAGTGTGCAGCATTGGACCCTGAGATAGAGCGTACTCTGCGGGCGCGTCTACGTGCTGCTGCCACCATGGATGTTAATGGAAATCAGGCTAATCCCGGAGTGGGAAATGCACCGGCTGTGGCTCAGGCTGCTGACGAGAATGAAGTGGCTAGGCCACGACCTAGGACTATGAGAGACTACACTACACCCACTGTTGGGAGTGTGTACCCTGGATTCGGCCCAGCTATCACCAACAACTTTGAGATAAAGCCGGCCATCCTGAACATGGTCCGCAATCAGGCCCAGTTCTCTGGATTAGCAAGTGAAGACCCCCATCTTCACTTAATTGAATTCGCAGAAATTTGTGGAACATTTCGTTATGCAGGATTGGCTGACGAGACGGTGAAGCGCAGGCTATTCCCTTTCTCTCTACGTGACAAGGCAAAGGCGTGGCTCCACACGATCCCTGCCGGTACAGCTACCACTTGGGACGCCCTGCAAGAAAAAATTTTGGCAAAGTTTCACCCTGTTGACAAAGTTGTGAACTTGCGGAGGGAAATAGCAACCTTCCAACAGCTTGATCAGGAGGGTCTCTCAGAAGCTTGGGAGAGGTTCATGAACCTTCTCCGGAAATGCCCCCAGCATGAGTTGCAACCATGGGCCATAGTAGAAAATTTTTATTTTGCTATTGAACCTAACTACAGGGCCATGATTGATGCTGCTGCAGGCGGAACTTTGATGAACCACACCCCTGAAGAAGCATTGCGGATCGTCCAAGACACTGCCATTCATAGTTCCTTTTGGACTGCCGGAAGAAACGCTCCAAGGAACACTCGCGGTCTTTTTGAGGTGAACACGTCTGGTACACCTGCTGAAAGTACCATGCTACTTAAGAGGCCTACCCCCCCCCCTTCTGCCTCAGTGATGATGATCTCATGTCAAGGCTGTGGAAACCCAGGGCATCATGCATATGAGTGCCTCACAGGTGAGCAACCTAATGAAGTTTCTTTTGATGAAAGTGTTAATTATATTAATGATCAAACTCAAGGAGCACCGTTCAATAACACTTATAACTCGGGCGTGAGAAGTCATCCGAACTTCTCTTGGAAACAAAACATTCCAGGCCAACGATGGCAAGGAGGCTCGCATCAATACGATGCTCAAGCCTCCGGTAGCCAACCGCGGCCGCCTCAACCGAGTTATAATCATGGTGCCCCAACTCCTAAGAAGAGCAACCTTGAAGAAATGATGGAAAGGTTTATGCATGTCGCGAACTCTAACATGGTTAACCAAACCGCGTCCATGCGCAACTTGGAGACGCAATTGGGCCAATTGGCTCAATTGTTAACCGAGCGGTCGCAAGGGACCCTTCCTAGCAACACAGAAAAAAATCCTATAAATCAAGGGAAGAGTCTCACCGACACGGATGTGGTTGACCCAAATGAATTAGTCATCAATTGTTCTATTAATAATGTCCAAACTGCTGCCTTATGTGACTCCGGATCATCCCGCAACGTCCTTGCATTGCAAGACGTGGCTAAATTGCAACTCGAGATGAACCCGGATGATCGGAAGTCTTTGGTGCTCGCTAATGGGACCATTATTCAGTCGGAGGGAGAAGTGAAGAATGTTGAAATCATGGTTGAGGGGACGGTGGTGGTCGCTGACTTCCAAGTGTTGGGACCCCAGGAGAATAACTCTATCCCCATCTTGGGAGTGTCGTTCTTGAAAGAGAGCGGTGCCACTTTGGATTTTTCCGCTGGGAAAGTTATCATCCCTACTTGCCCCAAAATTGTGACTGAAACATTGTCTTGCTTTTCCCAAAGTATTTCTGATAAATCTCTTAGTGATGCAGGAATCAAGGTTGAAATAGTACTGTTGGACGAAGAAAAGGAGGAGAAACAATCATGCGGAGAAGAAGAAGAAATAGATTTGAGAAAGGAATGTGACCCGGAAAGGAAGGAAGACCTGGTGTCTGAACCCATTCAGCTGAACTTAACTCGGGACAATATCCCATTCTTTTCTGACAATAAATTTTGTAATAAACTTTTTAAATAGACGGTCTCTTGGGCTGACCCAGTTGCCACTACGGTAACGGGAGTGACGCCACCCACCACTAAGGTGGGAAAATCTGATGACTACCATCGCTGGCGCTCTCCTACCGTGGAGAAACTGGAACTTGAAAGAAGAGAGCGTAGTGCTCGCTCCACTGCTTCCAGTGGCAAGTTGGCAGAGGCTAGGGGAAAATTGGGTAATACCAATTTTGGCCCTAAAGCTTTCACCTCCAGCCTACAAGCCACTGGGGACGTGCACTACAAAAGCGCGTATAGCTGAGTTCCTTTTTTTTTGTGTTGTGATCTATATCTGTGAAATTTTTCTCTAGATTCTCTGCTATTTGAACAATGATTAATACAGGTATTTGGTCCACCTTAAAGGACGTTAAACAAAAGGGCTTCTTGGGAGACAACCCATGGGAACCACCCGGTTCCGTCTATCTTTTTAATCCTTTTGTGTATTGTTATTTCAGTTTTGCTAACATTGTAGGTGAAGCTATGCTCTCGCGTGGAAGGAGATTTATTTTTAAAGAAATTGGGATTACCGCACTTCTGGCATGCTCCTTTGTGAGCATAGGTCAACTCTTCCCCTCTCTTACTTATGTTTGAATTGCTTATTTTAGATGTTCTCAATCAAGTCTGAAGGAGAGAGCGAGTTGTGCACGTGCACGCACGTTGCATGACATGCTAGAATGTGCTGAGTTAGGATTTATATTTGGTTGCATACACTTGCACCTAGTTCACGCGCACTTGATCACGCGTGCTTATTGGGTATCACTGCGAGGTTTTCCCGCTCATAAGAATTGAATTGTTAGTGTTTGAGTGAGGAGTAGAGAAAAATGTTGACTCGAGTAGTGCTCTAGTCATGTGCTCCCGTCACACCTAGAAATTCAATTAGGGTAGAATAAAATTCAGAGTTGTAATGTAATTATTTCTGTTATAGTAGATGAAATTTATTTTACTTTAGTGGTGGATCCGGTGAATCCAACGGTAGCAATAGGTCGAGTGTAGCAGACTAGTAGTAGCTTATTACTAGGGTCGAAAGGAAGGACAACCTTTCTCGGTGGCTAGAACTTGCACTAGGCGACTCTTGACACGATTGTGTTGATGTACTCGTCATGAAATGTGATATAGGTCATCTCTTGATCCGTTTGTGCTTTTGAAATCCTTACCTACGTAATCACCATTGCAAGCCCATTTGAGCCTACTCTTCCTCCTTGTTTAGCTCCACTAATAATGTAACCAAAGCCATAAAGCCGAACCTATGTTCGCACCAACCGTTGAGCTGAAAGAAATTTCTTTCTCGATCGCATTTGGTGTCATCTATGTTGTGTATGACAGCTTTAATTTAGCTGAAGGAGTCGTTTTATTGCGCTTAAAAATGTTCTTTTGCCGAAAAGAGAAAAGAAAAGAAAAGAAAGAAAAGAAAAGAAAAATAAAAGAGTTGTGCAATAATAATTTTCTCTCGGCAAAATTTTTGTATATTTGGCTCAACGCGCACCTAATGTTTCAGTTGAAGTCCGGGGGTATCGTGTAAGTACTGCAAATGTTGTATTGGTGATTGTCATTCTCTTGAGTGTGACGGTTGTGTTGAGTGTGATTCCCATCGTCCTTCTACTTACCTAGCCTATACTCAACCCAAGCCCAATAATTGCCTATAAGTCCTATTGATTTTAGATACGAGTCGTCTCATGCAGTAGAGAGAGTGCGAACATGCAAGCCTATGGACACCGACTTTGATGGATTTCTTAGGAGATTGTCTCTAGCTTCGATTTGAGTAATATTTTACTCAGTAATCACACTATTTTCCCTTTTTGCGCGACCGAAAGATTCACCAGGATTCACCATCCAAGTAAAGTAAATTCCAAACTACTGTTTTAGAAATAATTAGATATAACTCTGAGTTTAATTCTGTTCTAATGTATTTCTACGTACGAGAGCATGCGACTTCGCATAATTCTCTATCGCTCAAACTCATGCTAACATTCAATTGTTCCGACAGGAGAGCTGAGTAGTTTGCCCGAGACGTGCAAATGGTTAAGTCTAGGGGTGTGATGAGTCTCATTTATATATATATTTTTGGACTCATTTGGGCTGATATTCTAGTGTTTGCACCACATTTTAGTCACGTTTTCATTTATATATACTATTCCATGCTTGGTGCACCATTAAGCCCATTTCGGTGTGCAATTGCATTCCTCGTTGTTGGGGGTAAGCACATTGTGCTCCCCTTCCCTTCTTTGATGTATTTCTGTGCTGGACGTGTATTCCCAGCTGGTATATCTTGTTTGCAGGTGACTTGATCGTCCCGTTTTCCCCCAAATGTAATTTCTGTGCATATCGCACGGTCGTGCGTTTCCTTGACGCACGGTCTGCGCGGTCGTGCGTTTGTGTCTGGGAAGAAAATGGAGCGTCGGAGTTTACTCGTGCGTTTTAACGCACGGGCGAATTCGCCCGTGCGTGAGTAAAACGCACGGTCGACCTGTATATTTGTGATTTCAGAGCGTCGGATTTTACCCGTGCGTTTGGACGCACGGGCGGCGTTGGTCGTGCGTGAATAAATCGCACGGGCGGCGCAGCGTATTCTACAAGCCATATTTTATCCGTTAATATCGCACGGTCTGCGCACGATCGTGCGTTCGACCGTGCGTGACCAATTTTCAGTCTGTTTCCTATAAAAAGCAGGAATCGAGGCAGTCAACGGAGGATCGGGAGAGGGAGGATCGGGAGAGGACGACCGGGAGCGATTCGGAGAGCGGGAAATCTCTTCCTTCCCGCTGCTCTTGAGGGCTGAAGGCTTCCCCTTCATCTCCTCCACCATCAAGGCCATTTCCGGTGATTTCCACCTCCATCCTTCCATCCGGGAGCATTAGGAAGCTTCATCCACCATTAGCTCAAGCATTCCTCGCCAAGGAGACCAAGGAAGCGCTGAAGATCGTAGGAGCGGTGACAGCCTCCTTCGAGCCAAGCTCACCATCTGAGGGCCGAGTCCGGAGAGAGCCCGACAACCTCTCATTCCGGCCGTGAACCCAAGCCGTGACTTCTTCTTTGTGGTCCTCTCTACCCTTGAATGCTTATACTTCATTTTTGTGTTGTATGAACACGTGTTAAGCTAATCTTAAGTAGTTTTGCTTTCCTTCATATGCATTGATGTTGTGGTGGCATGAATAGCCCCTTTGTTCCTAGTGATTTTCTGTGATTTGTTGTGGGTGAAGCCACTGGCAATTGCTAGTGGTGATGTTTTGAGAAGAGGTGTGTGCGACCCTCAACCTTCATAGTGATTTCCCGTCCACGCGCCTTCCGAAGCACGGCATCGCGGCCGTTGCACCCATCTCGCCGTGCGAAGCGGAGTTTTGACCCGCATCTTTCTTCATTCTGCAATAGCGTAGGAAACCAAATCAAAAACCCCCGTTGTTGCTTATTACTCCTTTTAACTGATTTCTTGTTTAGAGCAAATCGTACTACCCAACTTGCGGTCCTTGAGAGATCGATACTTGGGGATAACTTCCCATTTTTATTACTTGAGCGACCGGTGCACTGCCGTCGTATCGCATTTCGTGCCTGCTAATTAGCAGTGCCGAAATAGCGCATCAACTTCTTCAGATGGATATAGAAGTGCTCTTTTCGGAGGTTGTCGAAGAGCAATTGAAGGTGTGTGAGGTGCTCTACATGAGTCTGACTGTAAACTAGGATATCATCAAAATAAACCACGAAGAACATGCCCATGTATAGGAGCAAGATCTTGGTCATCACGCGCATGAAACTACTATGGGCGTTGGATAGCCCAAAAGGCATAACCAACCACTCTTGCAACCCGTCCTTCGTCTTAAATGTTGTCTTCCATTCATCACGCTCTCTAACCCTGATCTGGTGGTACCCGCTCCGAAGATCAAGCTTTGAAAAGATCTGGGCACCTGACATGGTCTCATGGAGGTCATCGAGTCGTGGAATGGGGAATCGATACTTAATCGTGATCTTATTGATAGCACGGCTATCAGCACACATACACCAGGTATCATCCTTCTTAGGGGTAAGAAGAGCAGGTACGACACATGGACTCAAGCTCTCCCTAATAAACTGCTTTCGTAGTAAGTCGACGATCTGAGTCCGGAGCTCTTCGTGCTCATCGGGGTTCATATGATAATGTGGAAGATTCGGTAGAGATGAACCTGAAATGATATCGATCGTGTGTTGTATGTCTCGTAGAGGGGGTAGCTCGTCAGGAAGCTCCTCAGGCAGAACGTCATTGTGCTCATCTAGGAGATGTCGAACATCAGGATGGATGGACTCTAAGTCCATAATGCTCTCCGTATCCTGAGAAGCAGCAACGACATAAATGAGGCATATATCTAGACTCTCCCGAGTGAACTCACTATGGCGCAGCCGCGCAAGATATGAATAGGTTTAGGGGCACCCATAGTAACTGAAGGCTCGACCCTCCCCTTCGAGGGATCTCTGGGTTGGGTCGGGGATAATGTGATCTTGCGGCCCTTATCAAAGAAGACACAAGTATTGGACCGTCCATAACAAGTCACATCCATGTCATAAAGCCAGGGTCTTCCTAGTAAAACATGTGCAACATCCATGGGAATGACGTCGCACCAGACGTTATCCTCGAAGGAGGCGAGCTGAATAGGAACCAGACATCTCTGGGTGACCTAGATAGCTGTCTTATCTACCCAAACGACTCAATGCGGATGTGGATGAGGCTCTGCCTTAATTTTCATGCGCTCAAGCCCCTTCTGGGCTATAATATTCACACAACTATCATTATTGATAGCGAGCTTGTAGGGCCCACCTGCGCTCGGGAAATAAGTGTAGAAGATAGTTGTCTGCTTCCAATCCTCATCTGCATGGGGGTGCAGTAAGCGGCAGATAACACCCATCTCAAGTGCTCGATCGGCCTCGTCCTCCCATCCTTCTTCTACGGCCACGATGATCTACTCCTCAGGGGGGTCTACAGGATCATATACAAGGTCAGGATCCTCCTCAATAAGTAGATTCCGTGTGGGGCATTGCGCCGCCACATGGCCTCTACCTTGACATCGATAACACTGGATCCTGGGCTTCGGGGGCCGGTGGCAGTGAAGGTGGTCCTCGTATCAGTGGGAGCACGGGGAGGCATGTGAGAGGTAGATCCCTGATGTGGGGGCCTCCTAGGGGCAGAGCTATCAGACTGTGAAGTGGGTCGCCTCGGACCTGTAGTGTGTAAGTACTGCTCGTACTCTAATGCGAGCTGGTAGATCTGCTCGACTTTCTCGAGAGGATGGGGAATAAGCTCCCTACGGATGTCTGCCCGCAGCCCGGACCTAAAGCGGGAGGCTGTCATGATGTGCTCCTCCTCAACATCACTCCGCACGACAAGCTCATCGAAATGGTCATGTACTCGGCGACAGAAAGGGTGCCTTGTCGTAGAGCTAGGAGATGTTCTAGGAGCTGGCTACGGTACGAAGCGGGGAGATATTTTTCTTTAAGTCTCTGCTTCATATCGGTCCATCGGGTCATGGGGCCGAGGCCTTCTCTATCTAGAGAGCGCTCCAAACTCGTCCAGTAAACTTTGGCCCGCTCAATTAATTTCATTTTGGCAAACCTTACTCGCTTATCATTGCTCATCTCAAACCAATCAAAGTAGTTGTCCATTTCCATTCAACCAATCGCTAAATGCCTTAGGATCTAACTTCCCATCAAAGGATGGGGCATCGATCCGAATACGGCGGGAAATGTCATCCTCATAACCTCTGGAGGCATCATAGTTGTAGTTCTGGAGTTTGATCAAGTTTATAAATGAGCCCATAATCAAGTGTGCCTTTAAGATATCGAACGATGCGGTGGACAGAAAGAAGATGGCATTTTGTAGGCTTCTCCATAAAATGCACAATCTGATTTACAGCGTGAGCAATATCTGGTCGGGTGTTTGTAAATACATTAGTGAGCCAACACATGATCTGTAGTCAGTAGCATTCACAGGTTCCTCATGATTATCTATTCTCAACACCTCATTTGTTGATGATGGTGTTAATGTGGCATTGCATGGATCAAACTGGTTTTTTTTTTCAACAAATCCGCAGCAAATTTATGTTGAGATGGAAAGATACCTGAACGCGACTGAGCCACTTGGATACCAAGAAAGTATGTCATAAGACCCAAGTCAGTCATATCATATATCACTTGCATTGATCGTCTGAACTCATGTATCATGGTTGGTGAGCTACCCGTCACAAGTATATCATCAACATACAGTCCAATCATAAGTTGCTTAGCTCCATTGGATTTTAGATATAAGGAGGGCTCATTAGCACAACGATAAAACCCTTGAGCAATGAGATATTGATCTATGTTGTCATTCCATGCCCTTGGAACTTGCTTTAACCCATACAATGTCTTATGTAACAGGTATACTTTGTTCCCCTCTGGACCTTGTTGTACAAATCCCTTGGGTTGTTCTACATAAATTTCTTCTTTCAAGATGTCATTAAGAAACGCGGCTTAAACATCTAGATGATATACAGTCCAATTTTGTTGCGCACCATTAGTTAAGAGGAGTCGAATGGTATCCATTCGCACTACTGGTGCAAAGGTGTATGTATAATCGATACCATGTCTTTGGGAAAAGCCCTTGACCACAAGTCGTGCTTTATGTTTGGATATTTTTCCTTTGTCTGTATATTTGGTCTTAAGTATCCACTTCAACCGAATTGGCGTTTTGTTTGGGGGAAGCTCCACTAGTGTCCATGTCCCATTTTTTTTGTATTGTGTCTCACTCTTTTTGCATAGTTGCTTGCTACATATTGGATTTGTGCAAGCTACTTCATAAGCAACAGGGGACGAACATATCAAGGACATTTCTGTCTCTTGATAGATATCCTAGAGGCTGCGTGTTTTAGGTGGCAATGAGGAAGGAGAACTGGGCTCTCTAGACAGCTGGTCTTGAGAGCTATCTTCCCTGTGCTCATTTGAATTGATCTAGATGGGGTATGTTACATGCTCAACCGTCAATTACGAGAGATAATGAGCTTCTTAGTTAAGGGATTGAACAATCTATAAGCTTTAGACTGTTCACTATACCCTACAAAAATATATTTCTCACTTTTTTGTTCAAATTTGTCTCTCCCTTCTGCTGGCTTTAGAGAATAAGCAAGACAACCAAATGTTCTTAAGTGTTGTACAGAGAGTTCTCTTTGCTTCAGTTGTTCATAGGGTGTAGAGTTTCTGATATAGCTTTTGCCTTTTGGTGGTACCCTATTTAAGATATAAACGGCTGTTTGTGTGGCTTCAGCCCAAAACACTTTAGGCATATGTTTAGCTAACAGCAAGGCTCGAGCCATTTCAACAATGGTTCGGTTTCTCCTCTCTACAACACTGTTCTGTTGAAGGGCTCTGCGTGCTGTTAGTTCATGTTTTATACCATCTTGTTGACAAAAGGTAGAAAATTGTTGTGAGGTAAATTCACCCTCTCTGTCCGTTCGGAATGTCTTAATAGATAGTCCCAGTTGGACCTCCACTTCATTCCTGAAGATTACAAAGGTTGCATACGCTTCACTCTTAGTTGTTAAATGATAAAGCCACATTTAGCATGAATAGTCATCTACAAGAAGGAAAAAAGTACCTTTTACCTCCATAGGATGGAGTTGAAGCTGGACCCCATAAGTCCCCATGAATTAATTGTAAAGTTGTTTAGACTTCACTGAGCTATGAGTAGAAAAAGGTAATTGTTCTGCTTTACTGAAGGCGCAGTCTTCACATAATACGTTTGCTTGTTTTGTGAATACAGGTAATCCTGAGACGAGAGCATTTTCTTTCATTCCTTTAATAGCATGCCAATGTAAATGGCCTAGCCGATGATCCCAAAGCATGATAGGAGAAAGACTCTCAATTTTGAAAGCATACTAATCCACATCAGTCATTTGAAGTATAAAGAGCCGATTTGCGGTTAGCTTAGCTGAGGCTAAGATGTTTCCTGTAGCTTCTTGTTGTATGCAGCAGCCTAATTTATTGAAGGTAAGGGTATAGCCTTTGTCGACTAACTGCCCTACGCTTAACAAGTTCTGTTGCAAGGAGGGTACATAACATACATCTTGGATGACCTTAGTTTCGCAAGATTGTATTTGGACCGTAATAGATCCTTTACCTTCAATTTGCGTTATGGCACCATTTCCTAACAAAACTTGAGCTTTAGCTGATTCATCTAAATGTGTAAATTGTGTTTTGTTAGGTGGCATATGTGATGTGCAGCCACTATCAAGATACCAATGCGTTCCTTTTGTTGCTTGCTCAGCAAAGGGTGTGAAAAACAACTCTATATTTTGATTGTTTACTTCAGTTACTTTTGCCTCCTTGGCAGAATGATTGGGAATGCGGCAGTACTTTTGGGACTATTTTACTATCTTCAATCGTATCGCCGCAGCTTCGAATTTGATTCATTATATGCAGTGTTCTTGCTAGTAAATCCTCCACTTTTTCACCTGGTTTCATGGCTAAAGTTTCAAAGGCATGCCAAGCATTTTGTAATTTTAGAGCTACTACTTTCTCATCTCCTTTAAGCTCTTCGCGAATAATATCCCATGCCTCTTAGCAGTTGCATATCCCATAATACGCGGGAAAATAGCTTTGGAGACACCTTGAAAGATCATGCATATAGCACGTGCGTCTTTTTATGTTTCTTCATCTGATATTTTAGGTTCTTTTGTAGTTTCAAGTATTTTACCTGTGGTAGACGCAGCTGGTCCATTTGAGCAATATCCCAAAGACCTTGTGAAAGAAAGACAGCTCGCATATGCATACTCCAGAAATCATATTTCTGTCCATTAAAAATTGGAATATAGGTTTGTGAGAGAGAAAAGGTAGAGGAAGTTGTCATGATCTTTAATGATGGCTTGTACAGAATCTAAGCTCTGATACCAGTGATGTGATACAAGAAATAATAAGCTGTGAAGATCCAATACACAAAGCTTACTGTTTTACTGGTTTTGGTTTTATTTCAGCATGAGTTTAAGTATTACACAAATGGGCTTTTATAAGAGCCCGGTAAACGGTGGCCTGCCTTTAGCATTTACACGAGATAAAAACAGATAGTACAGATTTGTTTTACAATACAAAAGATAATGTTGCTTTTGTCTTTGTCAAGTGTCGTCTTCCAGATTCCTGATGACGCACTGTGTTGTGTCGTTGCTAGGTAGAATGGCGGCTTAGGTCAACACCTGCTTCAACAACAATAGTGACCCATATAGTCATCTCGATCATAATGGTATCGAGTGTCCTGACCGTGATGATCTCTACGCGGTGGGTACAGAGGCGGAGGTTGTTCTTATGCGGGAGGAAGAGCCCGGACCCCATTGGGGCTCCTAAAACGATCGTTGGCTACCCCAGGGGACTCCTGGGCGGGCAGGGGAGCCTGTGCAATTGGGTTGTGGAATATACGATCTGGGGTGTATGCAGAAGTAGGAGTTCTACCTCTTTCACGACAATCCTCACGTTAGACAACTTGTGGCCTAATGGACCTCACCGGATTGGGAAACTTACTGGACTCTAGATCCTCTACTCTAGTGGTGAGGTTTTGAAACTGCTCTCGAATATCGTGTGTAATTGTGCGCACACTTGATCGAATCGATCCTCCAAAATTTTTTGGAGATTAGGCATTAACATGTCAGTGTTAGAACTGGTAGTGGCCTAACTGTGTTGCGGAGTTGACTTCGACATTGAACGCCTATATGCCTTACCGTTACGTAGCATGCAATGTAGTCCAACCTGGGCTCTGATACCAAACTGACGTGGGGTAAGGCTCTAGATGAAAACTAAGGCTAGATGCAAGTGCAAATGCAAAGTCCGGTGAATTCAAACTTGCAAAACAATATTTGTACACCATATAACTAGATTTTCTTCACAATTGAATTAAAGCAATTTAATATTAAGGTAACAAAGAGAAGCGTATGAGCGCGAGAGTGCATGAAAGCAAATACTATTTAAATAGTAAATCACAAAGACGAAACGACTGAAGGAAAACTTACAAACCAATATCTCTACAAGTAGAGAACAATCACGAGATTCAACGGTAAAGAAATCAACACACAAACCTTGATTACCACTACTATAAAGAGAGGAGGGTTGGAGGCACTTTAAGAGGGCTGCCCGGAACAGATTTCAGCGATAAACAACTCAGGGTTACTGTTCTGGAAGTTTGGACAGCAACCCGAGGATTTGGGGAAAGTCCTGGGGTGAATTCTTGGATTGGCTTTGTTGTCCTGGACAACAGGAGATGAATTCCTGCATAAGGAATCGGGTGGCAGGGAGTGGGGAAGGATTGTTTGAGGCTCCATGTGAGGGAAGAAGGCAGGGAGGGGGATGGATTGTTTGTGGCTCCACGTGATGGAAGAAGGCAGGGAGGGGCTCGGCAAAGCAGCAGACAGAGGGGCCTATAGCAGGAAGGAGGGGCGGCAGGGAGTGGGAGGGGCCAGGGAGAGTTGGCCCGGTTCAGTAAATGAATGGGGGAGTGGTTTGGTTAATTTGGAGTTGTGGGTTGAGGTTTCACGTGGGGGTTGAGAGAGGTTTGAGGAGAGGGAGTGGCTTCTATAACGTGGGGATGGTGGGAGGGCATTATGGCTTGAAATTAGGAAATAACTCCTTTAATTTAGGAGGTGGGGTTAGTGGGGTGGTTAGAGGTAGTTATGGTGGTTATGGGTAGTGGTGGAGGGTGGTGGCTGGTGGTGGCCGGAGGTGGTTGTCGGTGGTGGTAGAGGTCGCCGGAGACATTTTCTGGCGATCGCCGAAAAACACTAAATGATGAAAATGGGTATGGGAGGTGTACGAGGACCACCGGAGATGGACGGAGACGAACTCCGGTGATCGTTGGAGATGTTTTATGGGATGACTTTTTTTTGGTGGTGGGGATCTTTGGGGTGGTGGCTCCACGACGAGAAATTGGAATGGAGGATGGAGATGGTGTGGCCGGCCTCTGGTAAAGGAAGGGCAGCACCCCTTAGGTCGGCTGTTGTAGTCCAGGGAAGGGCCGGTTGTTTGTTGCAATGGGAGAAAGAATGTGTGGCTGCGACTTGCTGTAGAGCTAGACAGTTTCAACCAAATGGGGGGGTGGAGGGTGGTGGGATGTCGGCTGCTACAGTCCAGAGAAGGAGGGGGCGGTTGTAACAGGGAATAGGGGAAGGAGATGGTTGCTACAATGAAGTGGGGTTGGGTGGAGGGATGGATTGGCCAGACTCCTGAAGGGAGAATAAGGCATGGCCAGCCAAGTGTATGGAGGAGAGAGTAAATCCGGGCTTCGCACCCGGAGTCGGCTTCAGCACCGAAGTGATCAAGGATTGTGATTATAAACTCCAATCTTCAACATAAGGAGATTCCTCAAGGACCGTGCACTTTCTTCTCGCACGGTCAGTTTTGACTGTGTGTGAACAAAAATACACGAGCAGGGCAGCCTTGTTGTGGATTGACTGATGTGCCGAATTTTGACACCGTTTTTCTTTTAATATTATCCTTCGCGCAAGATCGAAGCGCACGAATGTGTGCCAGACCGTGCGTGACCAAATTTCTGCCTTACTTTCTATTTAAGCTGCATTTTAAGACTTTTTAAGTAGATCCAGATTTTTATCCGAGGAAACCCTAAGGGGTTTAGCTCCAACTCCAGTTCTTCTTCTCCAGCAGTTGGGGCTTTGCCCTAGGCCACCTCCCATCATCCTAAGCTTCAAGGAATGAGAATATAGCTCAAGATCATCGCCAAGCAAGGAGATCCTCGCATTTGACGTGGTCGGATGGTATGACCAGAGAAGTCGGGTACATTAGGAGGTGGTGACAGCCCTCTCGGACCCCGGATGTAGTTGATGATTAAAGATTGGATGCGGATTGACAACACGGTGGCTTCTATCTTCAATCTACAGTAAGCATTTGGATTCGGTTGTATCTTATGCCTCTTTCTCTGCTTAATTAGATGTGTATTAGTATTTTCTCCATATTATTGATGATGTTTGCACAATAAACATTCATGTGCTGAACTTTTATTTCATGTTTATGAAATCTTGTTGAATGTTTATTAGTTGCTTGAGGTGTGCTCTATTAAGCTCGTCGAGAGAGAGAGAGGGAGAGAGTAGAGATCTGTTGATTTCTGTTCAGTTGGCAAAGCGCTGATGGAGTTTGAGATGAGAAGCGAAGAGGTGTTTGCGACTCTCAATCTCACCTTCTTAAGAGAAGCGGTGAAGGCGACCCGCAAGGTAGAGCTTAGCTTTGTTAAGTCCGTGGCGATGCGGAGAAGGCGACCCACAATTTCCTTTCTTGCATTTCCACTCCGTTAAACAACAACAACCCCCCCCCCCTTTGTTTTTATAAAATGTTACCATTAATTCTTAACTCTAAAAATGCATCCGACGCTGCATTCCTTGAGAGATCGATACTCGGGGAATCACTCCTCGTTTTATAATACATGAACGATCGGTGCACTTGCCGTTTCGTGCCACAGTCTCTCTCCCGCCTATAGCGGCGTGCTAGATTTGCGCATCATGTTTTTTGGCGCCGTTGTTAGGGAATACAGCTACGATTGTGTTTTTAGTAGAGAAAGAATTGATTGTGAAGGTTTCTTTTCTTTGGTGATTGTTGCAAGTTTATTTTGACTTAAGTCTTGAATGAGTCCCCTTGGTTTGTGTGCGGTGGATGGTTTCAGCATAATTGGATTCTCCATGAAGAATACGAACATATGATGTCTTATTTGCCACAACCTCCGCAACCACAAAATGAGGACACATCTTATTTGGAGGAAACCTTTTTCCAATTTTCACGATCTATTCTAAAATGTTTTGAAACACGGCAGGAAGCCATTAATCAATTAACTAAGAAGGCTGAGATCTTGACATCTCTTACCTTGGCTGTGTTTCAAGCACCCCCTCCAGTCAAGATACCCTAGCAACTGGAACCTGAAAATTCCCTCGCTCTATTGCAGAATTATTTACCTATCACCGAATTGGTGGAAGCAGAGGAATCTCCTTATGTTGGAGAATAAGGCTATGATTGGCCGAACACTCCGACTCAAATAAAACAAAAATTACAACTCAAAATAAAAAATGACAAGAGACGAAAATACAAAGGTTGTTAAGCCGCTCGAAATGAGCGGTCCCGATCGTCACTGCGCCCCTGGTCGTCGTGAGTAGACCCGAACGGGTCGGGCGGGCTGCTCCTCATCATTTTGAATTCAGTATTTCTACATGACTTATAAGTTTTACTATTGTTAGGAGCAAATATTAATTCATATAAATTATGCATGCATTATTCTCGTATGGTCGTGTTATAGTCATTCAGACAATTTGAACGTATGAAATTCACCAACAAGACAAACTAATAATTCCATATCCAAATTATGTGAGCATTTTGCAATGACCAGCCAGTCACCACGATTGGTTTGTATGCTGCAAGTTCTATGGACCTTAATATGACAATAAAATTTTAAGGCATTCATTCAGGCTGTCGTGCATTGATTGGTGAATAAATTTTGTTATGCTAATGCAGCTTTTATGCTAATGCATTCACTTTTTTCAACTTTATGCTTCAATTTTTTGTATACTTATATATAATAGCAATACTCCAACCCCCATTCCTTCATCGTATTTAATGTAGGATCAGAACTTTTGTTGGTTACATTTTCATTTTTTGCAATTCAAAGACACAAGATGGTTGGCAATCTTGCACTGGATGAGGGGAATATGGGATAAATGCAACTTTTACTTTGGAGTTTCTCATTATCAGTTTATGTACTTCAAATTTCAATGCATTTCATTTATACCAATAGAGTTGTACACTTGGTAGATTTTTAATATGATAATAAAAACACAAAATTTGTTCCCTCAAATACTCACTCTCAGAGCATCAATAGCTCTATATAAATTTTATATGTAAAATAGGTCTTCTCAAAATTAAATATGCAGTCTCTAGAATACAAATTTAACATATTTTTTATTTAAAGAAAGGTTGCCGATGTTGATGTCGGGGATACGCCAGATTGATTTTTTTCATGTCGGTTTTAATGTCGGGGGATATCTCGAGAAATTTCATATATCGAGTTTTAATATTTATATATTTATATACATAATTATAGATACAGATAATCATGTATATATATATTGATATATTAACAATTTAACATTTATTGAATTTGTAAATCTACCAAATTAGTATACATTTTAGGTTACACATGTAATGACGGTATAACACAGGGAAGAAAGCTGAAGGAAGTAGAAAGCCAGGAAGTCAATGACGACAACCGAACACAACGAACCCACAATCTGAAATCCAAAGGCCAAGCAGAATCAACGTCGACGATGGATGGGCGCAGGGAAGAAATGCAAAGGACGTAAGAAAATAATCAAGAACTATGACACAAAACAACCTAGATAGCAAAATAATTTTGTTTTCTTGTCTATTAACTCATATAAGCTAAAAATAATAATTAAAAAAATCAGTCGATATACCTTATCGGCAAATATAAATATCAGTTGATTGCTGATATATCAATCGATATATTCCAAAAGGATATTTTGCAAAAAACATATCGGAAATGTCATTTTGTCCATGAAACGTCTATGATGGTAGATATCCACAACACTGATTTAAAGTAAGTCTTCTTAAATTATAGTGTTAATATCACTAAAAATATCAATTTAAAAATAAAATAGAAAGGGAGGCATATAGTTTAGAGCCAATGCAAACAACTAGCTTGAAATCTTCAGATCTTTCCCCATCTGACTTCAAGCAAAAGTCGGCTCGGCTCAAAGTCATCGACTTGGTAAAAAATTACTACTTGGTACCAAATCGTGGGTATTAATTTCTTGGCGTCTTCCACCAGCCTAACATAACCTCCTCCTGTTTATCAAAATTCGTTGTCGGGATGAGGCCATGTAGCCAACTTGAGCCAATAGGATTTCGAGCTGCCTTGAAATCTTCTGAAATTCCCCTATCCAAGTTTAATTGAGGTCCGCTCAGCACAAAGCCTCTTTGGTAACAATCCTACCACTTGTACTCAACAGCAAATATTAATGTCTTGGAGAATTCCACCGCGACCCATTATAACCTCCTCCAATTTATCCAAAATTAGTTTTGAAGTTCGGATGGATTCATGTAGCCAACATGAACTACTAAGAGAATTGTCGGCAGCCTTGTAGTGGTGGTCGTGATACTTGAGCACCTAGAACCCCTAACCTGAGGTTCAATCATGATGTCGTTGATGCAGTGCAAAGTGTTGAAATACATGCTTAAATGGCAACTACCGTGGAGCAGTTTCGCGCATGTCTATCACGGAGCAGTTTCGCGCATGTCTACACAGAATTTTGGCACTTATCTCTAGTGACAATCAATAATTTCTAAAGCATCTTCATGAGTTCTAAGTTGCCGAACGACTCTCTCATGATGCTGGAATGCAAATACTATGAGCCCTAGCAAATGATCTCTTCGCTAGTATTGGAGAATGAAATTGAATGAAACGACCTTAGGTTTTTCTTTCCTCTCTCTAAATCCTTGATAGTTTCCTATGAAACTCATAGCCTATGAGAGAAGACTATGCAAAAAACGGTAATTGGAAGCAACCAAACATGGAACTAAACACAATTGCAAAATTGGAAGTCAGGCAAAATCAATATTGTGTAAGGAAATAGCCTTTACAGACGCTGAAAGATTGAATCCCTGGATATGTGAGCCTAGATAAATAGGTCAAGAAAAAGGAGAAACATTCTCAAGAGACTATGATGCATAATTCTATTTCAGATGCTTAACCCACCACTCATTATCTTGAATAGTAATTTGTAATCAATAGATTTATAGTGAAAATTTCTCAATTGAGCTACCCCCATTGTTTTTTCCATTTGGACTTTTTCATTTTCAAAAACATGTGAGTCATTTATTTTTATTGTCACTGCGTTAGTGATTGTCGAGCTAAACTAATTTACTATACTGATTCACAAACATTAACAGGGTCACACAAAAACCTAAGATGAGTTTTTGCCTCTCTCCTTACATCAATAATTCTGAATTTCACGTCTTTGCTCTTTTTGTTATTGGTCTCTCGGCTTACTCCTTAACCAACACCCTTGAGGTGCTTTACAAAAAATCATTTTAAACAACCTAATATATTAAAAACTTTTTAAGTGTAAGAGATGACATTAAGACTTAAAAAGAAAATGAACAATGTGGGTACAAAATTAAAATGATATATTCAGATACTAAGAAAGGAATAAATATTTTAGTCAAATATAGATTAACACCTCATGTAAATGAATGGATAATGATGATAATTAAATGACTACAAATGTATATTAAAGACGAAAAATATAATGATTTGAAACCATAAAATTGCTAAAAGGCAATGGATCAAAAGAAATAAATTGATAGCTCAACAAACGAAGATGCTTGAGATAAAAAAAGAAGTATGTAAGAAGATACAAATACCATGCGCAATATCTAGAGATGATTCTGCGGCGGCGCCGCGCACAAAAGACATGTTTCTAGTGTCGTCCGAGATGGTGCTAGCCTTGCAATAGAGTGTGTCCGGCGGGAGCTCGATTGGGGCGCTTGACTGAAGAGGTATGAGATCATGAGAGAACACATCCGAGTTGTCCGTCGCATTGCAATAGGGCCGGTTGAGCTCTAAGGTGGAGATTTGCGGAAAAAATATGGCATTGTGAGAAGGCGGCACCATTGAGAGGATGGTTGTGGTGGTGAGGAGAAGGAAGCTGCGGCTCATGCTTGGAAGTTGAAACTAATTCAGTTTCTTGGAAGAGTATGGACTTTATTTGGATTGTTGTTTTGTTCGCTCAGTTCGGGGGATAGAAAAATTAGAGCTATCTGTCAAGTATTAAATAAAAATAAAAATATTAGGTAAGTATTAAAATTGTTGGGAAAAAAAAGATAAATAGAAAATAAAATGTATAGCTCATACTCATGAAATATGAACACAGGAGATTATAGTTCTTAAAAATATTTGTTACATACAATGATTAGACCAACTTATATAGGCTACAATCATCAAAATTGTTATAAATCTCTTTTTATACATGTTAAAACAAACATTTAATTATAATATTTATATGCTATCAATTAAATTAATGCATCATTTATCATATTTAATCAGGCAGCAATAAACAATCATTTTAACTCTCTATTATTATAGGGCAATCAACATGGTCAGTGCAACATTGTCAATCATCGCCTAACAAAACGATTCGAGACAAAGACAGACATGATCTTTTAATCTCTGAGAAAAGAACCACTACCTGGGGTTCAGTATCAAAGCCATCAAAGTTATGATTATTCCAAATTTCACCAGGAATCCTTATCGTGAGGCCTCGGCGGATGGATTTGTTACCTTTAATTTGACACCTCGGCGGCAAGACAAGAACTGGAACTTGTTCGATGCAAAGGGTGGTCAGCTCCTCAACAATAGCCAATGGTTCTGGCTCCCCCTTTCTCCTGTGTCATGGAAAAAAAGAAATGGAATGAGAATAATTAGGTCCGTTCGGATCGCAGGATTTGGTTTTGAAGAATTGAAATTCAGTAAAAACCAAAACCAGCAGGTTTTGGTTTTCCTGAATTCCAATTAGGCTGTTTGGTTGCAGGAAGGTTGTGAGCTGTAGGAATTGGAATTGGGCAATTATGTTGTTCGGATGCTGGATGGAATTCATCCACAGGAATTGAATGAAACTTAAAAAATTATTTAAAAATATAAAAACTACAGGCTTAACAACAACACAAATTTTAAAACGAAAGTGGGTGAATTTGCAATGATAAAACTATGTGCATCAATGCTGCAGTTGCTAAAAAAATTCCTATCATCTTTTTTAAGCATCTAATTTTTAATTCTAAACTTCTTTTGACTTCAAAATAAATTAAAAAAAAAGTTCCTGGTCTACTGTTTAATTCTAAACTTCTTGAAATCTATGGCTATGTATCATGAGAATAGGAAAACGATGGAGGCTAAAAAATGATAAAAATGATAAAAACTGTGTAAATGATGGCAGACTGCGTAAATGAAGATGAAAACAGTCCCTCAAAAAATGATAAAAACTGTCTAAAACCAGTCCCTAAAAAAATGATGAAAACTGTATAACAATGGTGGCCATTCTGAAACAATGGGGACGGGACAAGAATGATGGCAGACTGCGTAAATGAAGATGAACAGTCCATCAATGGAGGCTCACCTCACCACCGGCGAACAGGAAAATGATGGCAGAGTGCGGCGTGAGATGGAAGATCTGCTGCGGGCGCGAAGGCTGCGGGCGGAAAATCCAAGGAAGAATCAAACATGGCAGACTGCGAGTGCAATGGAAAAGATGAAAAGGAAAACGAAGCTGTTTTGGGATTATCGGTGCCGGTGGGCTGTTTCCCATTTTTGTTTTTGAGTTCCTGACTTCCTGCATAAAAAATTTTGGGATGCTATTTTTCGGCTCCTCTCTAATAATTTAATTTGAGATTTACAATAATTCCACAAAATATTTTGTATTCAAACATTTTAATTTATTTCAATACCTGCATAATTATTGCCACCAATAATCTCACAATTTATAACTCTTACTTATGCAGTTATGCTCATACTAAGGCTCCGTTTGGGAGGACTTATTTTCACCGGTCAAGCGGTTACGACCGCATGAACCGGACCTTAATTTAAGATCCGGTTCATGCGGTCGTAACCGCTTGACCGGTGAAAATAAGTCCTCCCAAACGAAGCCTAAAATTAATTGGGTGAGTATAGACTAAAATTAAGGGCGTTGTTAATCGCACTGTTTTATTAGCTATTCGCCCCGCACTTCAAATTAATTTTAAGGCTTTTCTCTTCTTCTAACCGCACTTTTACCCAGTAAGCCCTAGTTTCGCGGTTGCCGTCTCTGTTAGGGACCCGTCGTGGCCGTGGTCGATAGACGAATGCCCGGGAGGTTGGGCTGGAGGTTAGAGACGAAAGGGAGGAGAGAGAGAGGCAGAATATGAGATAGAAAAAAGTTCTTCATTAATAAAACCTTGCATAACAATCTATTACAATAAGCGGCTATTTATAACGTCTAATAGAAATCAATATTTCTTAGCCCAATCTAATTTTGGCTAAACCGGGGTCTTCTGGATTGATGTGCCTTCATCTGAGTTTTTGAATTCTTTATTGTAATTCGGACATTTATCTGCGCCGTTGGATGTCTGTGATGTTCTCCGCCGCTGAATTATTTTGAAGAAGCTTTTATCTGCGTCGTTGGATGCCTGTGATGATCTTCGCCATTGGATATGCCGACACCTGCCAATCTGAGTAAGTGATGGGCTGACAGCTGGCTTGATATGAGGCATTGATCCTAACACTGCCTTCCTCTTTAAGAACGATGTCCTCAGTATTCTGTTGTTACTTCTTCATCTTCGCACAATGGGTTAGGGTTTGGGAGCTTCTCGACGCTTTTTCTTTCTCGTCTCTGCTGCTACTTTACTTGTTGATTTGAAGGATTTGCGTATGCCTCTGGTGAGCTTGGTTGAAAGGTTGGAGAAGGCAGTCGCGATGATGATCCACATATTTTTTTTAACAGATACTTGTTAGATCTGAGGGTTGCAACTCGCTCATCGACATTTGGTGTTTCCAATCGTCCCCAGTAAGAAAGTATCAAATATTTTTACAAATTTGGAACTCCTTGAGTTCCTTTGTTTATGGCTTCGAATATTTCTCTTCTTTTTCTTCAAATATTTCTCTTCTTTTTTTTTGGCCCCAAGTCATTTTCGCTCTTTCTGTAGTATGTAGTGGTAGATCTGCTTGTAGATGTGGGTGATCTGTGAGAGTAGATAGATTTTCTCATGTATTATCTGTTGGTGGCAGACCCTGCCATTGTATTAACGCTTGTTGTATTTCCTTGCCCCGTTTGATGATCCGGCTTAAGCTGATGATGGCCAAGGGAGAGTATAATGGGTTGTTTTTCCAGTTGAGTTTTGGTAACTCTATTGCTTGTTGTGAGGGATCACCAATATATGGTTTGAGTAGCAAAATGTGAAATACCGGGTGTATTTGTGATTCAGGAGGGAGGAGGAGATGGTAAGATGTCTCACTGATGATCTCCGCCACCTGGGAGGGGTCATAGTACTTCAAGCTGAGCTTTCTTCCCGCTGGTCTGGTCATTGTTAGTTGACGATATGGGTGTAGTTTTAATAACACCCAATCACCTTTGTTTAACTTCAGCTCCTTGCGCTTTTTGTCTGCTTGCATCTTCATCTTTTGCTGTG
Organism: Dactylorhiza incarnata; assembly: GCA_033032865.1. NCBI lineage: Eukaryota > Viridiplantae > Streptophyta > Magnoliopsida > Asparagales > Orchidaceae > Dactylorhiza > Dactylorhiza incarnata. The sequence continues at coordinate 12,008,897 of JAWHQI010000040.1, forward strand.
ATTTGGCTAGGTTTTCCTTTAATGCATGCATCAATTCATCTCTAGTCTGCAACGTCATTTCTACTGCTTCATTGGTAGTTTCCCATGCACAATAATTCAGCAAAGCAGGGGGAGGTCGACCAAACATGACTTCAAATGGAGTCATGTTGGTCGAAGTATTAAATGTTGTATTAAAGTGAAATTCTGTTAGGCTTAGGTAATTACACCATTTCTTTGGATTTTCATGTGTGAATATTCTTAAGTACTGTTCCACACACCTATTAACCCTTTCGGTTAATTCGTCAGTCTGCGGGTGGTATGAGGAACCGTACTTTAAGTGGGTTCCTTGTATTCTAGACAATTCAATCCAGAAATCACTTAAAAAATTGTATCCCGATCAGATATGATCGATTCTGGGATGCCATGTAGTTTTCCTACACACTCCCAGAAGGTTGTTGCTACAATTGATCCTGTATAGGATGTTTAAGTGCTGCTAAATGTATGGCCTTAGAAAATCTATCCACTACTACCATAATAATAGTATATCCTAGGGATAATGGTAGAAGTGTGATAAAGTCCATAGTTAGATCTGCCCAAAGTTTAGTTGGGGTTGGCAGAGGTTGCAGTAAGTCATGAGGCAAATGATTTGAGGCCTTGGTCTTCGGGCAAACATCACATTTTTTTATGAATTATGTGATCTCTTGCTTCATATTTGGTCAGTAGAACTGGGCTCTAATCCTATATAATATTCTCTTAATCCTTGAGTGCCCCATGCAAAACTAGTGTGAGCTTCAGTGATAACTCTTTTCTTTATTTGTGAATTATCTGGAATGTAAATTATGTGATGGTGTATGATGTAATTTCCTTTATGCTTCCAGTCGGGATAGTTTTGTGGTTCTAATCTTATTTTAGTACTTAGTTCATCATTTTCATAATTTTGCTCCAGTCCTTCCAATGTGGGAGAGGAGGGAATGAATATCATATTGATGCTCTTAGGGGATGAATCCCCTGATTCTTCAGATATTCTTGATAGGGCATCTGCTGCCTGATTCAGTTTTCCTTATTTATATTTTATGATGAAGTTATACCCCAATAATTTGGAGAGAAATGCTTGTTGTTCTGGTGTCTGAATGTACTGTGTGAGAAGATAATGCAGGCTTTGTTGAAAAATTCTAGCTTTGATATCTAATGATAGATTTCAGCTCAGATACCAAAGTAAAATTTCTTAGAAGCGGGAGTCGAGCGCAGGAACACTATAATCATTCCATGTTAAGTAACCAGCAACAATAGAAAGACAAAACAATCTTGTATTAATCTATCTCCTTCACAATTCGATACATACATAGCAAGACATGATTTATCAAAATATAAGATGGAGAGAAAACAAAGACAAACAAGCAACTGGCGAACAACAAGAACTGAGATCGCCAGAGACCGCTGAAACGGTCTGACCACATGGTAACCACTGAGAACGCACGAACTACTGACTTATTAAACTGCTGAGAAAAGAACCTATCTGCACTTCTTGATCGCCTAACTGCAAGGTCGCATAACCACAGAAGCTGCCCACGACCAGAGAACAAAAACTGCAGAAGCTGACGCCTGACCGCAACTCTAGATCACCTGACCGCTAAGGTCGCCAGACCGCTGAGCTTGCTCTGAACAGCCCAAGAACTACAACACAGTCCACACAGAAGAAGACCGTTGGTGAACTGGTTATTCAAAGTTGGAATCACAAAGGAAGAAGATTGCTGACTGCTGGCCGCTGACAGTTCTCGTTATTAATGACGGGCCCTGCACCTATATTTATAGGCAGACAGACGAATGTCGTCATCTCCCCATAGAGGTATAATAACCGCCTGAACCAGACCGCACAAGGGGAGATCACGTGATCACAAGATGACACCTGCTTGAGCCCTAGCCAATGACGACAATAAGATCGCTAGAGAGAGCCCGCGCGGTCTCAGCGATCTTCGCGGTCTGACTTCCTCAGACCGCCCAGCCTACTTCTACTTCCACTTCAAAAAATTCAACAGGCTTTGATGGTCTATCATTATAATGAATTGACGTCCTATCAGATATTGCCTCCATTTGGACACCGCAACAGTAACTGCATGCATTTCTCTTATGTATGTTGATTTTCTTTGCATCAGGAGTGATAGTTTTTTACTAAAATATGTTATAGTTTTTTTTCCGTTGCATTAATACAGTTCCAATCCCTGTGCCAGACGCATCAGTCTCGATTATGAAGGGTTCTTCGAAATTAGGGATGGATAAAATTGGATAAGTAATTAATTTTTGTTTTAAACTTTCAAATGCGTCATGGGCCCTTGCATTCCATTGAAATGAATTTTGTTTAAGTAACTCTATTAAAGGAAATTCTATTTTAGCAAAATCTTTGATGAATTTTCTATAGTATCCATTTTGCCCCAAGAAGGCCCTTACATCTTTCTGATTTCTAGTTATAGACAATTGCTCAATGGATAAAATGTTATTTTTATTTGGCGTTACCATTCACCTGCTTATGATATGACCTAAGAACTCAATTTCTTCTAAAAGAAAGTTACATTTAGAAAGCTTAATCAATAACTGGTTGTTTTCTAAAATTTCTAAAGTGAGTTTTAAATGTTCGTAGTATTCTTTCTCTGTGGGACTAAAAATTAATATATCGTCAAAAAATACAACAATGAATTTCCTAAGGTGGGGTTGAAAAATGGAGTTCATCGGTGCTTGAAATGCTGAAGGGCATTGGTTAAGCCAAAAGACATAACCACGAACTCATAATGTCCTTGATGCGTTCTAAAAGCTGTTTTTGTGTATCTTCCCTAACCATACGTATCTGATGATACCCGGACCTTAAATCTAATTTTGAAAAATATCTGGCCGAATATAGTTCGTCCATCAATTCCTCTATGGTTGGGATGGGAAATTTGTCCTCAATGGTGATTTTGTTCAGGGCTCTGTAATCTACATAAAATTGTTATGATCCATCTTTTTTTAACCAATAGTATTGGGGAGCTAAAGTTTGAGGTGCTGGCAATAATCTGACCATTACTAAGCATTTTCCTTACCAATCTTTCAATTTCATTTTTTTCGTTATAAGGATATCGATATGGTCTTATGTTTGGAGCATCTGCCCCCTTAATTAAATTTATTTTATGATCTATAAGCCTCATGGGTGGTAATTCTGTGGGCTCCTGAAATAGCCTAGAGTATTCCGCCAATAATTCTTTAACTCGAATTGGCAACTTGTTCCTGATTTCCTCAAATGTCTGATCATTTCTGGGAGATGGGTTTTCCTTGGTCAATAACAGACATCGTGTTGTGGGTTTAGGGTTACCATTCTCATTAACTGCGATGATGATATCTTACCAATTTGGGATATATTGTTATATCTCAGTAATTTCACCTGTCCCTCTGTGCCTTTGTAGGAAATTGAGAGATTGACATAATCTGTCGTGACTGGCCCTGGTGTTTTCAACCAGCATTGTCCCAAAATAAGATTAGTCCCTTCGATATAGTGGACATATAAGTGAACTACATATTGTTTGGTTTGAATGAGCAGTGAGACATCCTTACACTTCCCCGTACATTGCTCTGTTAACCAATTTCCGATAAATACTGGAAATTCAGTAATTTTATGTATCGGCAATTTTAAGAACAATGTCATTCTAGAAGTAATGAAATTATGTGTGCTTCCCCCGTTTACAAATATTTCTAGGGGTTGATTTTTGATATGACATGCAAATCTTATACCAAGATCAGGCAGTGCTCCTGTGAGGGCGTGTAAACAAATAGTAGTAGTTGGGTCTTCTTCTTCTTGGATTGCTTCATTAGGGTCAAAATTTAAGTCTTCTTCCTCCTCAGTTCCTCCTAAGTAGAGCAGTGCTCCACGTCCTTTACATTTGTGACCAACGTGATAACGTTCATCAAAATTGTAGCACAACCCTTTTTCTCGTTTGGCTTGTAATTTTGTTTGAGTTAATCGCTTTATTGGGGGCAATTTTGGTCTGGCGGGGTTATTATAATTTCTATTGACTTCTACATGTGACTCGTATGTTATTTTCTGAGTTTGGTTTCTTCTTTTATTTTCCTCCAAACGTTGGTCCTCGTCCATTCTAGCTATAGCGTAGGCATCATGAATTTCTTCTGGCCTAGCTAATAGCACTGGTCCCTGGATATGATCTTATAAAATTTGTGGCTAATCCGGGTACTTTAGTGATTAATTCTTCGAATTATGTTTTCTAAGCTAACATTGTAGTTGTTTGTTGAAGTTTGGTCAGTTTTCCTGCGAGTTTGATATATAGGGAGGGTCCAAATCTTTTTTGTATGACGTCCAAAAACAAACTAAATGTCAAGGCCGGGTGATTTTTAAGAGTGGCTTGGTACCATTTGGAGGCTGGCTTATCTAACTGCAACGAAGTAATAAGGAGATAATCTTGAGTTCTTGTATTATTGTATTCAAAATATTGTTGGTGGTCATACAATCGATTGGATCTCCTTCATAAAATCTAGGACATGGAATATCAAAACTACCAGGTCGAGCAGAAACAACCTGAATTTTGGCGAAATTTGGCGTGGGTCCAAAAATTCCTTGAGTCGTTGGCGGGAGTGGAAAATATGGGGGTCGTTGTTGATTACTGCTGTAACATCCCCAGAACAACTAGACCCCTAAGATGAATTTTGCCATGACAAGGTCATGACATTGCTCTAAGAGACCAAAATGGCCCTAAAACCAAGGTGAATAGATGAAGATCACTTTGGTGTACAAATAACCAAACTTGACTACAAGGCTTAAGGCTTGATATTTAAACTTCAAAATGAAATTGACCACCCCACATACTTCCTAAACACTAGAGTAGACTAATGAGACAAAATGGACCTATTGGAATTGGCCAATTTTGGGAAATTGGGCCAATTACCAAAAAACCCCAATTTGACCTAAATGAACTATTTCTCTCAATTGGACATTCAATTGGCCATGAGTGGTCAAAATTGATCACCCATAACACTCCAAGACCACTTAGGGAGTATAATGGGTCAACATTGGAACCTTGCGATAAACCGATTTTGGGAAATTAAGCAAAATTACCAAATTGCCCCAAATTCAATTTTGCCCTATATGGTTCAATTAGCCCTCAATTGGCCAAATTGACCTAGCACAACCCTTCCTAAACCTTAAGGGGAGTATATGAGGCCTAAATGAACCAAGGTGCACACTCAATTTTGGAGGATTCAGGCAAAATCACCAAAATGCCTAAATTGCCCCTATAAGCAATTATGTGCAAATAAGCCCCATATGAACCCACCATGACTTAATTACCCTTGGAATAGTTACATAGGGTCTAAGGCACCAATGTTGGTCAACCACATTGGTTGGGGTGAGCTTGGGTTAAGCCCAAACTCAAAAATCCTAATTTGACCTATTTGGGTCAAGTGAGCCCAAACTTCAAATCCATTAGGTTTAGCCCAATGTTTGGACCCAAGAGCAAGCCCATTATGCCTAATATCAGATAGTACCTAGAATTTGGAGTTTAGAGAAATGATTGGGGCTAATTTGGGATAAGCCGCAAATCAAGAGAGATAAAAATGAGGGATTTAGGGCATGAGTGACGAATGACACTCAATTTCCCTTCCCAAGCCTCTCTCTGAACCCAGGGAGTAATTCCCAGCAATTCCAAGGCCGACCCAATTTGGAGCCTATTGTTCGGCCAATAGGTGGCCTTAATGGCAGCTTTGAATTAAGCCACCCCAGCCCCAATCGAGCTCATTACCACTTTCAGGATCTCCCAAGTAGTAGAACCCCTCAGTCGATTGGAGATTTCAAGCTCAGAGGAGGAAGATCGGCTTGGGATCGAAGAAGAGCATGACCATGGTTTCCCGACGAGTTACACAACCCCAAGCACCCAATAAGGCATGCCATGCTTTTGACCTTCATTTCTCCAAGGATTGCGCTATTGGAAAATGGAAGGAACAGTTACCTGTAAAGGAATACGAATGTCAGGAGAATCGCCGCAATGATATGGGTGTTTCCATAGCTTAGGTGTTGACCATCATAGTATTCTGATAAGTGTTGTGAGTCTTGGTGGCTACCCTTATGCGAACATTGTTGGGTTTTCTATATCCCTAACGGGATGACATATCGAATATGCGCAGCGGAAATTAATAAGAACAACCCAAAAGAAGCTAATGGATCTTGCGGTTTTTCATGATTCAAGAGAATAATCAAATCAAAATGCAAAATACCTTTGCGGGATTGAGTCAACACTCAACTAAGGTGCTCCAAAGAGAAATCCAAGATCTGCCTTTGAGTTCTTCAAGAATCGAAATGGATCGATCCCTCTACAGAAGTCCACACAAGCAAAAGGAGAACCTTAGCTTCTTGTCGTACAAGAACTAGGTCGGAGAAGGAAGCTCTCAACGTCCCCACGGACTGCTAGATCCGATTCAGGGGAGGCGGCGACCGACGACGGCGACTATCGGCGACGGAAGACGATCGACGGACGGAACGAGAGCGATCAGAACACTTCCGTCTTCGGCTCTCCAAAAATTGTGAAAAGGCTCGATCTGAAACCGTGTCTTTTCGAAGCCCTAATCACGTTCCTTTTATACGCAAGGCATAAAATAGGCTATCCGCAGACCAGAGGAAAAACAGAACATTTCTGTCCAGATTTACATTCGCCGAATTCGACTAAACAATATAATCGAATTCGACTCAGATTCGGCGAAACCATTTCGACGAATTCGTCTATATAAATTCGGCTATATCAATTCGTCGAAACCATTTCGTCGAACTGACATGATTCGGCTAAACCCTTTAGTCGAATCTGTTGCAATTTCGGTTAATCACATTAGCCGAATTTCATTAGTCGAATCAAGCTAATTCGGTTAAACCCTTTAGCCGAATTTGACGCAGTTCGGTTAAACCCTTTAGCCGAATTTGTCAAGTAAATACCCATTCGTTTAAACCCTTTAAACGATTTCCCGTTGAGACATTCTCAACTTAATTCCAAGCAGTCACAGGATTGGTCCTCCACTCATATCCAATATGAGTAAGGCCAACACAATCCTTTCTCCAATTTCTCCAAACGCTTTTATGTGCGACCCTATAGGCTCATATTGCGTTGGCAGTAAGACTAACTGTTGATTGCTTTGAGATCACCTCAGAAACTCCAACAGTCTCCCACTTGATCACAAAGTATCAACAAAAGTCTCACAAACAATGAGCGGCATCTAGCAATACATCATTGCTACCCAAGCAATAAGAGTTCATAACTCAATAAGCCTGTCTTAACCAATGTATCAGTGTTGTCATGTCCCTTTGTCCTTTACATCCGGATAGAACTAGAGGCATGGACTGTGTTACCCTCATAATTGTTCAATCCCAATTTCCTGATCTAGAATAGACTGTCTGAAAATTGGTGAGCTCAATATTACATATTGACTCTACCAGGCATGGCCATGCATTTCTCAGTCTCATTCCATCAAGGGGCCCTTGGATGTAACTCCTGTCATAAAGGAGGACAAATCCCATATCTGTCCACGCACAAACACCCAAATGAATCGTAACATACCCAATAACCACCCTTATCATCAACCTTTCTCAAGGAAGACTTTAGATGGCATCAAAGTACGTTCTTCCTCACTTGATGAATGCAGTGACCTCAGGTCAAAGAACTACAAACACCATTGTCAGATGAGACCTACTTGTGACACGTTCAAATAACAATCCACAAAGTAGTCTCATGGTGGGTCTGTCCAGTACAACTTGTTCACTAACAAGTACCCATGTGATGACTTGATATCACAATATCATGACCTATGAGAATCGGTCATCAGTAAACGCACATGCTAGTCTCAATGTATCATCATCGCCCTTAGCTTCTAAGATGATACTCCGACCAGGGACCATTTAGGAATGAAGCTTCTTATAAACATAGGCTCTCATATTCAAGTCACGTACTTGAATTCCTATAGAAGCAAACACTCTAAGGGCATTTATTATGCTAATTAATCTTATCAGACAGATATAAATGACATAATAAAAGAACTTGCCTTAAATATAAAATGAAATACATAGTACATATTACAATTCATCCAATGAACAAACAACCAATAAATATGCAATCCACAAGGCTCCCACTAAAGATAATCATTCAGGTATCTAATACCCATTGATCTAACATGACCATCATGCTTCTTTTGCGCAAGAGGCTTTGTTAGTGGATCCGCTATATTTTCTTTGGTCGGTATTCTGCATATGCTCACATCTCCTCGATCGACAATCTCTCAAATAAGATGGAAGCGCCGAAGTATGTGCTTGGAGCGCTGATGAGATCTAGGTTCCTTAGCTTGTGCAATTGCACCATTGTTGTCACAGTAGAGAACTACGGGATCAACAATGCTAGGAACTACATCAAGCTCGCTGATGAATTTCCTAATCCACACAGCCTCCTTCGCCGCATTCGCTGCAGCGATATACTCGGCCTCAGTCGTAGAATCAGCAACTGTCTCTTGCTTGGAACTCTTCCAGCTTACAGCTCCTCCATTAAGGCAAAACACAAAACCTGACCGTGACTTTGAGTCATCTCTGTCAGTCTGGAAGCTTGCATCCGTGTAACCCTTTACAATGAGCTCTTCCTCTCCACCAAACACCAAGAATGTATCCTTAGTCCTTCTCAAGTACTTTAGGATATTCTTGACAGCTATCCAGTGACCATCACCATGATCATACTGATACCTGCTAGTCATGCTTAAAGCATATGAGACATCAGGTCGAGTACATAACATTGCATACATGATTGATCCAATTGCCGAAGCATATGGAATCAACTTCATGCGGTCCTTATCTTCCAAAGATTTTGGACATTGGTCCTTAGAGAGACTCACACCATGAGACATGGGTAAGTATCCCTTCTTGGACTCAAGCATGTTGAACTGTTTCAACACCTTCTCAATGTATGTACTTTGGGTCAAACCCAGCAACTTCTTCGATCTATCTCTATAGATCTTAATACCAAGTATATAAGTCACTTCGCCCAAGTCTTTCATAGAAAAGCACTTCCCTAGGTTGTTCTTAACAACTTGCAGGGTCGGAATGTCATTCCCGATCAACAATATGTCATCTACATACAATATCAGGAAGACAATAATGCTCCCACTAATCTTCTTGTAAACACAAGGCTCATCTTCGTTCTTGATGAAACAAAAATCTTTGATTTTCTCATCAAAATGTAGATTCCAACTTCGAGAAGCCTGTTTCAATCCATAAATGGATCGATTTAACTTGCATATTTTAGTGGCTTCATCTGGAGATACAAAACCCTCGGGTTGTGTCATATACACTTCCTCAAGGAGGTTTCCATTAAGGAAAACCATTTTGACATCCATTTGCCAGATCTTGTAGTCATAATACGCAGCAATAGCAAGTATAATTCTGATGGACTTGACCATAGCTACAGGGGAAAAGGTTTCATCATAGTCAACACCATGAATTTGCCTGAAACCTTTAGCCACCAGCCGACCTTTGAATGTCTGTACATTCCCATCCATGTCGGTCTTCTTCTTGAAGACCCACTTGCACCCTATGGGTCGTACCCCTTCAGGTGGTTCCACCAAGGTCCAAACTTGGTTTGTGTACATGGAGTCCATTTCAGATTTCATGGCCTCAAGCCACTTCTCGGAGTCTGGTCCATTCATAGCCACTTGGTAGGTTGCAGGCTCATCATCATGATCCATAAGCAACACATTACCTATTTGAGTCATGAGAAATCCATATCTCTCAGGCTCAAATCTTGGTCTACCAGATCTACATAGGACTTGTGTTTCTTGAGCAGGCTCTCCAGCTACAACTTCTTGTAGTCCTTGCTCAGGTTCCAATTCTGGTTCTTTCATTGTTTGTGGCTCTTGAACTTCTTCAAGTTCTACCTTTGCAGTCTTTCTGGATAAGAACTCTTTCTCCAAAAAGACACCAGTCCTTGCGACAAACACTTTGCCCTCAGACGGTAAGTAGAAGTAGTATCCTTTGGTTTCCCTAGGATACCCCACTAGATAACATTTATCCGATTTGGGTTCCAACTTGTCAGGAATTTGACGTCGCACGTATGCCTCACATCCCCAAATCTTGATGAACGACATACTGGGACGCTTCCCAGTCCATATCTCATATGGTGTCTTTAGAACTGTTTTCGTTGGAACTCGATTTAGTGTGAAAGCAGCAGTCTCTAAAGCAAAACCCCAAAAGGAAACGGGCAAATCTGCATGACTCATCATCGATCGCACCATGTCTAACAAGGTACGATTCCTCCTCTCAGAAACACCATTATGTTGAGGTGTTCCGGGCGGAGTGAGCTGTGATACAATACCACACTCTTTCAGATGATCACGAAACTCATGACTCAGATATTCGCCACCTCGATCAGATCGGAGTGCTTTTATCTTTTTTCCCAATTGGTTTTCTACTTCATTCTTAAACACTTTGAACTTTTCAAAGGTCTCGGATTTGTTCTTCATAAGAAACACGTATCCGAATCTACCGAAATCATCAGTAAATGTAACGAAGTAGTAGAACCCACCTCTAGCCATAGAACTCATGGGTCCGCATACATCACTATGTATTATACCCAAGAGATCATTAGCCCTCTCATTACAACTAGTGAAAGGAGCTTTCGTCATCTTGCCCAACAAACATGACTCGCATCACTCAAATGATTCATAATCAAATGAGTCCAGTAGTCCATCTTTATGGAGCTTGGATATGCATTTCTCGTTTATATGGTCTAAACGACAATGCCAAAGATACGTAGGATTCGAATCATTTGTTTTTAGTCTTGATGGTGTGACCCCGATGTGCGCAAGCGAACGCATAAATCCACACTTAAGATTGATGATTAAGTAGTGACACGCTGTGTTAATGGCGGTGATGAATTTTGATTCATAAGCAAGGAAGTGAATTGAAAGGATGGGTGGATTCCAGTCACGCTCTTTTTGGACAGTTGCGGGATGCTCCCCTCTGTCGCGCTCTTTTAGTTAAATATGAAATCTATTCTTTTGTGCAGAAACATGAGATAGACCGTGAGTTTGATTTGAGAGTTCGGACCGATAAGAGGTTCAGTGAATTGGGAGGTGTGCACTACTAATTTTAGTTTGGGTGTTTTGTGTGCACTATGCTTGTGTTTGGGATCCATAGTTTGGCCTTGAGTTTGTAAACTCTATGACTTGGGTCCCTGAGAGTCTGGTGTGGTTGTCCGGACAAGTAAATGCCCAGGTGTGTTTGCAGGGTTTTGTATACCCTATATTGTGAGTGCCATGAGAGCACTAGGTTTGACTCATGTCTAATATTCGACTTGATGATCTTACGCTGCTGTATATTCCGTATGATGGATTGCGTGCGTGGTGATTACTTTTGGCATCGTTTTAGCAGGGCGCGTTGAACCCTGTTGTCGCTAAGGTGTCACTTGTAAAGTCTTATCCTAAGACCGTTGGAGCAGTCATACATTGGATGTTGTGACTAAGGACCTGAGTGTTCTTTGCGTGCTGATTAGTTGTTTGTATTATATAATGTCACGTGTGTTGCTGAGTTCTTCCATCTTTCTACTAGGTGATTGGTGAAGAGGATGGTCTCACTCCCTTGCAGGAGACAACCACAGCTAGTGAAGCTGAAATAGGAGTGATGGAAGATCAGTGTGCGGGTGCGACTGCTGGTGGGACACCCATCCCTGTGGCATCTGCGCCTTTGTCTGTTATTGGAGAAGCAACATACGAGACTCGTGATTGGGTGACTTACTTCTTGAGTTGCCATCCACCGTTGTTCAACGGTGTCGAGTCGCCTGCTTATGCTCAAGATTGGTTGGAATGGATTAAAGATCTCATTTTGGCCTTAAGAGTCCCGTCGGAGCTGAGGGTCACTCTGATCTCCTTTGCACTTTTTGGGGAGGCTAAGAGATGGTGGCAAGATGAGTGTCGTGGACGTTTCGCTCGACGCCCTTGGTCCCAAATCCCCGTAGAGGAGTTTGCGTCGGCGTTCTGGGAACATTTTATTCTGAGGACTACCCGCCTTATACTACGAGAAGATTTTCTGATGTTGAGGCAAAAGGAGATGTCTATGGAGACTTATCTCCAAGAGTTTTTGCGATTGAGCCGTTATGCTGAGCATGTCCTGGCGACTGATGAGGACAAAGCGCGATATTTTTTTAAAGGCTTGCGCGAGGAGTGGAAGATCAGATTGCGCGCAGCAGCGTCTATCAGTTTCCCCATTCTGATTCAAGCTGCCCGCAACTTGGAGCTTGTCTTTCGCTTAGGTCAGAGTGCGTCGGAAGAGGAGTTTGAAAGAAATAGGATGCTGGCTGCTGAATCGAAAAGAGCATGTGCCTTTGAAGAATCCAAAGCTGAGAGTTTAGGAGAATCAAGGAACAGGCAAAAGTCACCTATTGTCTGCTTTCTTTGTGGCCGTCAAGGTCACGTTGTGCGTGGGTGCCGAGCTTAGTCCTGAAGAAGCAGTGGTGATGACATCTTTTGTCCCCTCCTTTCGTGTAAGGTAACATGCGTTGGAGTTTTGTGTGCGTGTGTAGTCGCACTTATGAGCAATGTTTTGTTATATGTGTCAAGCGTATACCCTCTTTATTTTGGACTTTCATTGGAAGTTTATCTTTCTTTTGTATGACTTTGAGAGTCAAGCCCATTTTTAATGATATGGTAGTTTTTGTACATGGTGCTCGTGAAGCATTAACATGAATGGTGACTATAGCGGACGAGTTGAAATTTAACTGTTGCGCAACGATGTAGTTGTGACCGCGTATGAGTTGGACCTCGCAACGCATTGATGATGAAAATTGATATCTGTGTTACTTAATAAGTAGCACGCTCGTGAAGAGTTTTTAGTCTACCACAAGATATAGTGAAAGTGATTCTTTCAAAGTTGAGTTATTGGCACGATACTATAATGTTTATTTGTCGCGAGTTTAGAGATTGTTAGTTTGGGAACCTGATCTTTGGACGTGTGTCCAATCTAGTTGGAATCATGAGTAGGTTCACAAACAGTGGAGTTCGTAGTTTTTCTTGGTAGGATTTGTACGGAGGTTCGTACATGTTTGAACCCAAGTAAACGCCTCATCGAGATTGAAATATCTCGGATAAGGTTCTCTCTTTTGTGTGTGAGTTACACAAATTTTGGGTAGTAGTTAGTGGCTTTGGATTGTGCATGAGCATTGTCACTCGTGAAATGTGTATGTGGTGGTACTAGAAAGAGTGCAACATGTAAGTGCTACTCATATTTTGCTAGCATGGATTAAGGCTCGTGTCAATTTGGTGATTTGCTTATGTATAAGTTGGATTGATTGCAATAAATCGTGATGAATGCGAGCATGTTAAGGCTATTGCTCTACCTATGGAAGAGCCATGCCGAAATATTGACATCTTTCGTTGAAGGTTTTGAGTTGATAAGCAAGAATTGAAATTATTGGTAGCAAAATGCGTGTTTATCACGTGTTTGGATTCGTGCAAGAATTGTGGACTTAGCGTGAAAGATGATTCTAGCGATTTAGTCGTGTTTTCTTATTGTGTGGTTATGCAGTGATGACCCTTTATGAGTTTGATTTCCTAACATGTTGGTGAATGGAAATTGTTATTTGTGACACTTGGTAAATAACACCCGTGAAGCGTTGCTAGTCTATCCTACGATGGGTTGAAGGTAATTCGTTTGAAATCGAATTATTGGCACGATAATACGAAAATATATGTGTCGTGAGTTGGAGATTGATGGTTTGAGGACATGATCTTTGAAATCATCGTATATGTGAGCCTATATGGTCGTGATGACCTATGTAGTGAAACCTCTGGAAAGGTTCAATTGTTTGAGCTTGTTGTTTGCGTTGATTGAAAGTGTAAAGAAAATCCAAGTGAAGGTGCCCTGTTGAGATTGTGATATCTCATGCATAATTTTCTGTTTTTTTGTGTGGCTTACACGAAATGCGAATGGTAGTGGTGGTGTTGTGTTTTTACGTGTTGAATAGAGATGTTGTTCAAGGTTGATTATCGTTAGTTAAAGGCTTCCGGGATAATTGCAGTCTTGATGTGTTTGGAGGTGTGAGTGAACTCGCAAAGAATTGGAATCAATGTAGTTATTTGATTCTCCTATGAGAGGTCGAAGTCCCTCATTTTGGGAAGAGTGTGGCTCTTCTTGACGTAATGGAATGACCATGGAGTGACGGAAATGAGAGTTCGTAAGGCTTTGTGGTTATAACCAATATGACGGGTGTATCCTGGTGTTATTGTATGTAAAGATTCGTTGATGTTTGTATGTTCGAATTTAGGATAATTCCCCGGGCGTTGAAAAGCCGTACAAATGTTATCCGTGACCTCCTAGGGTGGTATCTCACCGCAGCTAAGATCGCTTGGTTCTCCGCCCGAATGTGTAAATTAGTGTAGCGCAGCGGAAGTGTGGTGGGTCCATAACCCATAGGTCGTTTTGTAATTTGGTGTTTTGCATCCTTCGCTGCTAAGATCGAATATAAATTTCAGGACAAAATTTCTTTAAGGAGAAGAGAATTGTAACACCCCCAATATTTCGACGTTTAGCAAATTTGGGGCGTGGTCTGCGATTAGGAGCTTTGGGGGTGCAAATAGAGAGCTTGGTGTGCGGATAGCAATTTTAGTTTAGGGTTTTATTAAATCCCCCAAACCCTTCCCCCTAACTCTCGTTTTCCCTGATCTCCCTCTCGCCCCCATCTAGGTCGGCCGCACTCCCGACGCTCCCTTTCCCTCTCTCGCTCGCGCTGCTCCAGGAACGAGGAGGCCAACCCCCTCCTCTCCTCCCTCTCTCTCGCCGGTCAGGAGGAGGATGACGCTCCCTCTCCCTCTCTTGCTCGCGCTGCTCCAGGAACGAGGAGGCCAACCCCCCTCCACTCCTCCCTCTTTCTCGCCGGTCAGGAGGAGGCCGACGCTCCCTCTCCCTCTCTTGCTTGCGCTGCTCCAGGAAGGAGGAGGCCGACCCCCTCCTCTCCTCCCTCTCTCTGTTGCAGGCTATCGGGTGCTTGTGCCGCCTGGAGTGAGAGTTCCCGCCGCTGTTTTGGCGCTTGACCGAGGATCTAGAGGAGATCTTTTGCGAGAACTGTGTGTGGAGCCGAGCCGAGGCTAGATCCGTGGTAGGGCAGCGGTTATCATCTCCGTGATGCCTCCGCGGCGCTCTTCAAGGGTAACGATTTCTTTCCCCGGTCTTAGGACCGTACTTTTGGTATTTTTGTGTGCTTGTGATGATTTTGGTGCAATGAGAGTCCGCTCACGTTGGAAGGGACAATTGATATCCTTTAATGAGGGTGATTGATAAAATCAACCTGCTTTGATACCAATTGAAAGGAGAGTTTTAGTTATTATATATGTTAAAACTCTTGTTTAAGTTTTGTTTTAAAATAAATAAGTGATATATATAAATATATATGAGTTTGTTGTAAGAGTAATAAGCACAAACAGTGAGGGTGCAAAGAATAAACAACAAAAGAAATAAGACACAACAAATGAGCACATCCAGATGACACAAAGAAATATAGTAGTTCCCAAAAAATTTGGGTACGTCTACTCTTCTACCCACTGGTAGGAATCCACTAGGAGGTTGTTGATAAGGTGCCATCACACCAAGGTGGTTTTGATAAGGTGTTCACACACCAGGTGAGCTGTTGATAAGGTGCTCTAACCAAGATGCAGGTTTTTGCTAAGGTGCCCTGTCACCGGGAGTTAACTTTTGAAGGGAGTTATAACCCTGTACAAGAGGTGGAAAGGAATAAAAAAACAGAAAGGTTTGTTGTTCTTCTCTGTATGAGAAGACTCTTGAAGATCCTGATTTGAAGTTGAATGGATCTTGATGAAGATGTTGAAGAGCTCCCCCTGTCTGATGTAAATTGATGACAGTTCTGGAGTTCTCTTTTCTTGATTGTACAAACACTCCTTTCTCCTTATGCGCAGTGATGATCCTGAGCAAATGGTTGTGATTGGTGTCTCGGGATATATGTGATCTGCAAGAAGATGTTAGCAAAAAGAAGATATACAAAGATTGATCTGCTTCTTTTTGTATCTGTGTGTTCTCTATCTATATTCCTATTTCTCTCTGTCTATTACTATGTATTTTCTGCTCTTCTCTTAATATATATAATCCGGAGAAGGCTTTTTGAATTCTTGCCGTAAATAAGGAAAGAGATAAAGTCTCCTTAATTTGATTCCTTGGGAAGAGGAGTTTCCGTCTTTGACTCTTCTGCAAACGGCTATAAACTTTATTGCCTGCAACGGCTATATCAGAAAAGCATGTATATAATAATGTTAGTCCAGCTGTATAATAAGAATATTGCTGACAACATTTTTCGTCGAGCGCTGTTCTGAAGGAAATTTGTCGACCGTTGGCTGGCTTGAATTGGTCGAGCGCCGTTCAGAGAATGCCTGGCCGCTGAGATTATTCTGACTAAATTCGTCGAGTGCTGTTCTGATAGAAATTTGTCGACCGCTGGCTGGCTTGAATTTGTCGAGCGCCGTTCGACATTCGTCGAACGCAGAGAGCTTATATTATTTTCTTATATTTTCTCCGATTCGATCGCATCATATTGATGTTTTCTTAGTTTTCTTACTTAAGGAAAATAATCTAAGTTATGATGTGTTTTAAGATGGAAACTTAAATCTTAAATATGAATCCTAACTCAAATCAAAAGCTAAGGTTCCAACAATCTCCCCCTATTTGAGTTGGGATCATAATCCAAATCAAAACTAGTGGCCTGGTAATCTTCTTTTAATTTATACGGTTTTTGATGAATTTTGATTTCTTAAGTTCTGAATTTAAAAATTTCAATTGCAGCAACCTTTAATGGATTCTAAGGAAAGTTGAAGAAAAAAAACCTTGTCTGATACCTTCCTTCTTAAGAATCCCCTTATCAGAAGAGACTCACACTCAGTGCTCTGATTATTTCTAATCAATGCAACTACAGTAGAATGCTCAACATGATTTGGAGAAGGTCTGTAAGAACATTGAAGTTATCTGACATTATTTTTAATAATAAAAAGCATTCAAATGAATTTTATGTTTGCTATTTAATTAGGAATGGAGTTTAATGGTGAAAAACTTTTTGATACCATTTGAAAGTTCTTTTGGAAATATGTGTTTTAAGAACTTTAAAATCTGATTTTTGATACCAATTGAAAGTTTTCTTTTGTAGTCATTAAAATATATGTTTGATATTATTTTAAATTTTTCTTGATAATCATTAAGCAATTTAGCCTTAATTGAATGTTTTTGTGCTTTTGAATTTTCTTCAGGTTTATTATCTTCAGAAGTTAAGTAGTTTATATTTGTTGACTTCTCTTTAATTTCTTTGTTTGATTTTATTGAATCTGTAAATGTTATTTTAAAGACAGATTTGTAATTTGTAGAGGTAGAGTTGTGAATTGAAATTACCTCATTTACCTTTTCTGTTTCAGCTTTTGTATCTGGATTTTGGTATGAACCATATATGGCCATCATGCAAAAATTTATGGCCTTTTGTTCTTCCTTGTCTTCTTCTTCAGTTAGAGTAACTGATGGTTCTGCATCAAAAATGATGTTAGTAAAAGAAGTAGGAATGAATTCATTTACCATCCTAGAGAGGGAGTGCCAGATGCTCTTTGCTGAAGTGCAATCAGCCACTTTTTGAAGAATGTCATCAGACATTGATTTAGCCAATATCTCCATGGCTATGGCATCAACACTGATCAACTTTTCTTGATCATCTGTTGAGGAAGTTGAAGATGAAGTTCCTGTCAAAACAGATTTATATATATCTTCATCTATGGCATTCATAAATAATTTAATTCTAATTTGTCATATATCAAAACTATCCAAATTACATAAAGGTGGATCTGAAATTTAAAAATCTGCTAGTGTCATTTGGAAAAATCTTTTTACAACAAAACAAATAAGAACTAAGGTGATCTTTGTGATTTCAGGTGTTAGCCTGTGTGCAAAAACAACTTCCTCAGATACCAATTGAAAGGGACAATTGATATCCTTTGATGAGGGTGATTGATAAAATCAACCTGCTTTGATACCAATTGAAAGAAGAGTTTTAGTTCTTATATATGTTAAAACTCTTGTTTAAGTTTTGTTTTAAAATAAATAAGTGATATATATAAATATATATGAGTTTGCTGTAAGAGTAATAAGCACAAACAGTGAGAGTGTAAAGAATAAACAACAAAAGAAATAAGACACAACAAATGAGCACATCTAGATGACACAAAGAAATATAGTAGTTCCCAAAAAATCTATGTACGTCTACTCTTCTACCCACTGGTAGGAATCCACTAGGAGGTTGTTGATAAGGTGACCTCACACCAAGGTGATTTTGATAAGGTGTTCACACACCAGGTGAGCTGTTGATAAGGTGCTCTAACCAAGATGCAGGTTTTTGCTAAGGTGCCCTGTCACCGGGAGTTAACTTTTGAAGGGAGTTATAACCCTGTACAAGAGGTGGAAAGGAATAAAAAAAACAGAAAGGTTTGTTGTTCTTCTCTGTATGAGAAGACTCTTGAAGATCCTGATTTGAAGTTGAATGGATCTTGATGAAGATGTTGAAGAGCTCCCCCTGTCTGTTGTAAATTAATGATAGTTTTGGAGTCCTCTTCTCTTGATTGTACAAACACCCCTTTCTCCTTATGCAGTGATGATCCTGAGCAAATGGTTGTGATTGGTGTCTCAGGATATATGTGATCTGCAAGAAGATGTTAGCAAAAAGAAGATATACAAAGATAGATCTGCTTCTTTTTGTATCTGTGTGTTCTCTATCTATATTCCTACTTCTCTCTGTCTATTACTATGTATTTTCTGCTCTTCTCTTAATATATATAATCCGGAGAAGGCTTTTTGAATTCATGCTGTGAATAAGGAAAGAGATAAAGTCTCCTTAATTTGATTCCTTGGGAAGAGGAGTTTTCGTCTTTGACTCTTCTGCAAACGGCTATAAACTTTATTGCCTGCAACGGCTATATCAGAAAAGCATGTATAGAATAATGTTAGTCCAGCTGTATAATAAGAATATTGCTGACAACATTTTTCGTCGAGCGCTGTTCTGAAGGAAATTTGTCGATCGTTGGCTGGCATGAATTTGTCGAGCGTCGTTCAGAGAATGCCTGGCCGCTGAGATTATTCTGACTGAATTCGTCGAGTGCTGTTCTGATAGAAATTTGTCGACCGCTGGCTGGCTTGAATTTGTCGAGCGCCATTTGACATTCGTCGAACGCAGAGAGCTTATATTATTTTCTTATATTTTCTCCGATTCGATCGCATCATATTGATGTTTTCTTAGTTTTCTTACTTAAGGAAATTTATCTAAGTTATGATGTGTTTTAAGATGGAAACTTAAATCTTAAATATGAATCCTAACTCAAATCAAAAGCTAAGGTTCCAACACACGCCACTTCTGTTGAGGACTCCGCTAGGGCGTGGGATTGCGACCCCGACGTATGTTGGTGTGAGCTGCACGTAGAGTCCCTCTCTCGCTACGCAGTGGAGAGCGGGGACTCCGCCAGGGCGTGGGATTGCGACCCCGGTGTAGTTTTTCTGCTTTTACTTTGCTTAGGAGGGCCACCCGCCTCCATTTGGACGCGGTGTGTTTCCCTCGGTTCATTGCGAACCCCCGGGTCGATTGTGTCCGTCCCCGGTATAAATGTGCATTAGTGATCCGACGTGCGAGTCTGGATTTAGGCATGTTGTGTGAAGCCTACCAGTGGCGGCAAGCCCGGATCGGTGATGTTTTTGTGATTATCCCTAGATACGCGAACGGGAATGTCCCGTGCTATTCGTCGTAGATTTGTAGGAATTCATGGGCTTAATTTGTGAATGCCCCGTTCCTAGGCGGGCCTGTGTTGGGCCCGGTAGAATGACGTTTTGTGGGCTTTTGTTGGACGGGCGGATCCCCGTCCCTGCGTAGATTGCGCTTCTGTAGACCAGTCCTCTACCACTTTGAAAAGGCAGTTGTAGGTCGTATGTTTTCTGACCAGCCCTCTGCCACTTTGAAATGACAGTTGTAGGTCGTATATCTTCTGACCAGCCCTCTGCCACTTTGAAATGACAGTTGTAGGTCGTATATCTTCTGACCAGCCCTCTGCCACTTTGAAATGACAGTTGTAGGTCGTATATCTTCTGACCAGCCCTCTGCCACGTCAAAAGGCAGTTGTAGGTCGTATATTTTCTGACCAGTCCTCTGCCACCTCAAAAGGGGTAGTTGTAGGTCGTTCATCCCAAACCAGTCCTCTATCCATGCTATGGAGCAGTTGTAGGTTTGGTCCCTTCTGTCACTACGATTGACCGAGTCATGGTCGTACTGTTTTACTGGGCGTTGAAGTTTAGATCGTACACTTTCAGTGTGTTCATAGCACGCACATGGTGGTTTGAAGGGTGACGCTTAGTGTGTCCCCTGACTCTTGGTCCTTTGTTCCTTATTTGCATATTTTGGTGTGCGTGCGTACTTGTAGGAGAGCGATATACTCGCCCCGGAGTCCGCTAGGATGGCCGGGGGGAGGAGTCGTTACGTTGTGTTGGTCAGCCCCATGCTGACCTTCGTTGCACCGCCTGTTTGTTCTTGGTTTCAGGTGGCGGAGCTCGCAGTGGTGTGTAGTGGGCCGGAGCCCATGAGTTGCTGAGGAGCTGTCTAGGGTCCTCTCTCTGTTTTGGGGTTTTTCATGTAGCCCTTTTGGTTTGTCTGTACCTCTTTTGTAAGCCATGTAATGCCTTAAGGCCGTGTCACTTCAGTACTGTTTTCCTTGTTGATGTGAACATTCTGGCCCCTTTGTTTTGGGCTTGTGGTTAGCTTCCGTTTCTGTTTACTCTGAGTTTTATTAGCATGTTTTCTTGTATCAATGGCTAACATTTTAGGCTTTGTGGATATTATATGTCGTGGGGTCCCGGCCGGACCCATGTTATATTCTATTTGCAGACCAGGGATGTTACACTAATGACTCCTAATCACTTCACATTTGGGCTGAGGGCTTAATCTTACCATAATAGGAGTCTGCTAAAATTTTTAGTGCATTTAGACTCCTGCATGTGATTAGATCTATGTTTAAATGAACCATAGAAGAACCATTATTTAGGACACACCAATGTGGGTTGCCCTGGTGAAATAGACCTTTTGCTCTCAATTTTTGAGACCCTTAGAGGCCTTAAAATGAAAAGTAAGCAGAGACAACTTTTGTAGGACTTTGTGTCTACTATCTGTAGGAAGTAAGATCACATCATTTGGTGCCCTACAACTCTCAGTATGGTAGATTTAGTAAGGTTGGTCCTAGAGAAAGACAAATCTTAAATTATGGGTGATTTGGACTCAAATCACCCCAAATCTCCTTTGGGAGGTTGGTTATGAGAATAATAGTAATGGTTAAAATTTAATGTCATTTGGATGTAAGGGAAATTTGGTGTGAATATAACATAACTATGTAGTATTAAATATACATGTGTAAATCAACTTAAATGGACCCAAGTTTTGGGTAGCATGTCAATCAGATCTAATATAGTACATGGTTAAAATTTAAGGTCATTTGGACCTATGCATGTTGGTTTATCCCACATGCATGTGTAAGAGAAATTTGGTGCGCATATAGCATAACCATATAGTATTAGATTTACATGTGTAAATCAACTCAAATGGACCCAAGTTTTGGTTAGCATGTCAATCAGATCTAATTTAGTCCATGGTTAAAATTTAAGGTCATTTGGACCCATGCATGTTGGTTTATTCCACATGCATGTGTAAGAGAAATTTGGTTGCATATAACATAACCATGAAGTATTAGATTTACATATGTAAATCAACTCAAATGGACCCAAGTTTTGGGTTGCATGACAATCAGATTTAATTTAGTCCATGGTTAAAATTTAAGGTCATTTGGACCTATGCATGTTGGTTTATTCCACATGCATGTGTAAGCGAAATTTGGTGTGTATATAGCATAACCATGTAGTATTAGATTTACATGTGTAAATCAACTCAAATGGAACCAAGTTTTGGGTAGCATGTCAATCAGATCTAATTTAGTCCACGGTTAAAATTCAAGGTCATTTGGACATATGCTTGTTGGTTTATTCCACATGCATGTGTAAGGGAAATTTGGTGTGCATATAGCATAACCATGTAGTATTAGATTTACATGTGTAAATCAACTCAAATGGACCCAAGTTTTGGGTAGCATGTTAATCAGATCTAACTTAGTCCATGGTTAAAATTTAAGGTCATTTGGACCTATGCATGTTGGTTTATTCCACATGCATGTGTAAGGGAAATTTGGTGTGCATATAGCATAACCATGTAGTATTAGATTTACATGTGTAAATCAACTTATCTTAACCCAATTTATGGTGGCATGACAACAAGACCATGAAAGTGCCCTAGTTAGTGGTTGAGCCCAATTGGACTCTTGTATATGAGTGAAATTTCACATGCCAAAATATAGGTGATAAAGGGTGAACAATAAGGCTCTTAAGTAACAATATTTTGAGGATTTAAAGGTTTTCCCTTGGTCAACTTTCATGAAATTTGAAACATGTACTTAGGATCATAGGGCAATACTCTATAGTGAAAATCATTAAACTTTGGGTTAATTTCCCTAGGAAAGTTGAATTCATATGATTTGGTCACGTAGACCCCAAGCGAGTAATTATATGGTCAAAGCTTACTGAAATGTCTTAGAATTTTGTATATAGACCTTTTATATCAGTAGGAAGCTCTGGGAATTTTGCTAGAATCAATCATTGAGTAAACAACATACCTCCTTCACAATGTAGCATTTGAACTTATAACTTGAGAAATTAATTCCATGAATTACTGATGCTGGATTATTATGAAATTTTGTATATGGCCATTTAATATCAGTTGAAGCTATGTAAATTTTATTAGAATTAATATTTGAGTATACTTCATACTTCCTTCACAAAGTAACATTTGGACTTATAACTTGAGAAATTAATTCCCTGAATTACTGATGCTGGATTGTTATGAAATTTTGTATATGGCCTTTTAATATCAGTATGAAGCTATGAAAATTTTATTAGAACTAACCTTTGAGTAAACTTCATACTTCCTTCACAAAGTAGCATTTGGACTCATGATTTGAGAAATTAATTCCTTGAATTATTATTGCTGGAGTATCATAGAAATTTGTACATAGACCCTTGACAATATTATGAACCTATGGTAATTTTCCTGGAATTTATGATTATATATATATGGTACTTCATTCAAAATGTAGAGTTTGGAGTTATAACTTAGAATATTCTTATCTAGAATTATTGACACTAGAATACTCTAGGAATCTGGACATAATATTGTGATAACACTATGAACCTCTGGTAATTTTCCTGGAATTTATGATTACATATATTTGGTACTTCATTCACAATGTAGAGTTTGAAGTTATAACTTAGAATATTCATATCTAGAATTATTAACACTGGAATACTCTAGGAATCTTGACATAATCTTGTGATAACACTATGAACCTCTGGTAATTTTACTGGAATTTATGATTATATATATTTGTTATTTCATTCACAATGTAGAGTTTGGAGTTATAATCTAGAATATTCATAACTTGGATTTTTGACACTATAATGTTGGAGAAACTTGTATTTGGATTCTTGATATCATCATGAACATCTGGAACTAGAATTGACTCAACCCGATTTAAGATTCATATAACACCCCTTAGGACATGTGGATTCGATTAAAGGTCGTCGGTCTGCGAATAGTAAAAACTGAAAACTTAGACTTAGACCCCTTCCTTATGGTCACCACCCCTAGAGTTATTAACTCTCAGAGATTTGCATATGCCTAGTTAGGTTGGAAGGTTAATCACCAATGACAGTCATCGAAAGTAAAGACTGGGGTGCGTTTAGTAAAACAATTAGTTCAGTAATTGATAATGACCTATTGGGAGAGGTGCGGAGTGACCCAACAAGAGGTACAAGTTGTGATTGAGAGATAACACAAGGTAATAGCTGGTCACTAAGAAAGGCAGGGTTCAGTGTTCAATTGAACACCGACACTTGTCTGCCCGAATCAATTGGTAATCCACCTTGGGATTATAAAGCAATTAGATAACAAGTGGGCATATAAGAATTGGTAGTCACCAATTAGTGTAAATATCCTGGAAAGGGGGATTTGGGCTTCAACCACAATCGCATTCCCTAGTACCAATGTGAGCCCTTCACCGGGTAACCCTCGGGAAGTCCAGGATTCACCCTAACTTCTAAGCATAACTAAACGATAGACAAGGGTAGTCTAAGTAGGAGAACTTATAAAGGTAAACATCGCACAAAATTTGGGACGGAATGGTACAAGGACGGGTTAAGTCCTGCGAGCTGGAGGCTCGAGAATTTAAGATGTCAGGACGGGTTGTCCTGCGAGAGGTAGGCTCGATATTATATAAGAAGGACTAGTTAGTCCTGCGAGCGGTAGGATTGGTAGTATAAGAAAGGACGAGTCAAGTCCTCAGAGCCAAGAGCTTGGTATTTCACTTAGAGGCATTGTTGTATCAAGTAGTACGTGGATACCCTGTGTGTTCTTAGGGGCATACGTAAGGTCTAGGCTGGGAGGTGTTATACTGGCCTAGAAGTGGAGGACCCGATCCACTGCCCCTATCTGCCTCAACGGGGTGTACCTGAGCGGAGACTCGAAAAGCGGGATAGAGGTGGTGCTTACCAGATAGTACGTGGATACCATGTGTGTTCTTAGGGGCGTACGCAAGGTATAGGCTGGGAGATGTGTGACACAAGCCTAGAAGTGGACAACCCGATCCACTGCCCTAGTTGCCTCAACTGGGTACTTGAGTTGACACACTTGAACAAAGGGAACTAACAAAAGGTTTGTACGTACAGAGTCGTGTGCGTGAGTTGCATCATTGCATTGCACATCATAACATAATATATCATCATTGCACAACTAAGACCTCATCGTATAAATTAGTATGGGTTCTTTTATACGATGAGTTTACTTCTCGCCAGATCCCTTAGCTTACGTGTTTGTGTGTGTATACACATAAGTTAAGGTTACTTTCATAGCTGCTCTAATTGTTTCTTTACTTGCTCTAATTTACTTTATAACTACTCTGGTTAACTTTTCTAGCTGCTTAGACACTTTTATAACTGCGTGCGTATACTCACTTTGACGCTCGTTTATATACTGCTCGGTTTCATAGTAGCCATTGATTTATTATGATAGAACTGCTATATAAATCCATGTCACCTGTTTGCTTTTCTATTACCCCTTGTTGTCCTCCGCTTCTTCCTTCCGCCAGTGTCTAGGAGTCACCGGGGGAGGGGACATGGAATTTGGCTTAGTCTTTTAACTAACGGTCGGTGGACAACATCATTTTAGGAATCGATATACCGGAGTAGCAGGACCTCATTTAAAAGATTAGGACAAGAGAGCGTGACAAGATGGAGCAGCCCGTACCAGCAGTAGCCACAATAGATATGGATGTAAATGTTTTTGAAACTTCTGCATGAGCATGAGTGAACCTGTAGTGAGGATATTGATGTACTGGGCACAAGCCCCTTTTTATTTTAGTACTTTCTGTTGGGAATATTTCCCTCAATGTTCCCATAATTTGAAGAGGCATCACTCACAATGCTAAGTACATATTGTATTTGATAAACCCTATTTTGCATCAGGATTATGCAGGGTTAAGATATTCCAAGTATTGGAATAAGATCAGTGGTTTGCTGACAAAACTGCTGAGAAGAACTCAATGTCTCAACGGAACCGCTGAGACGAGGCCAGGAGCCGCTGAGAAGAGGTCTGCCTCAGTTGAGATGCAAATTGACAAAATCCACTAAGAGGACAATCTATCTCAGTGGATTCGCTGAGACCAAG
Source organism: Dactylorhiza incarnata (assembly GCA_033032865.1). Lineage (NCBI taxonomy): Eukaryota > Viridiplantae > Streptophyta > Magnoliopsida > Asparagales > Orchidaceae > Dactylorhiza > Dactylorhiza incarnata. The sequence continues at coordinate 12,034,750 of JAWHQI010000040.1, forward strand.
ACAGCTAAACCGTTGAGACAGCAGTCTGTCTCAGACCAACCACTGAGACAGATTCAAATCAGAAAGACGACACTGGTGGGTCCTGCTTTTGGCGCAAACTACTGTAAAGGGTGGATAAAGTATTCTATCCACTTCCAAAGTGTCAGGGCCCCTTTCCAAGAGCCATTGAAGAGGAATGAAGTATAAAAGAACAAGTTAGAGCACTTTCAAAACAACCTGTGGTGTTGAAAAGAAGAGATCCATTTTTCACTATTCCATTGACGGCTTTCAATCTTTCTCTCCTTTTGCTATCTGAACCAGAAAGAAGACACAAGGAGAGAAGATAGCTCTTTTATTCAGAAGAGCAAGAAGATCTTTTCTCCTCTACTGAAGAGAAGGATCAGAAAGAAGCAAGGACTGAAGTTCATATTCAGCCAAGCTTCAAAGAAGCACTAGCTGTGTAGGAACAACATAAGACATCATACCACTGTTGTCATCTGTTGTAAGCTTAACATTTACTCACTGTAGGAACTGTGAAGTTCTGAGTTTGTAAGGCATATTGCCTGAGTTGTAGGGTTGGTAAACCTGAGCTGTAGGGCTGTTTAGCCTGAGATTTGTAAGGCTGTTGAGCCTGAGCTGTAGGGCATTCTGCCTGAGAAGTAGGGCTTCTTGATAGGCCTGAGGTAGGAGGTCAAGGTGATCTCTGAGGTGTAGGAGTGAGAGCACTCTGAGTGGTAGGGCTGGTTAGCCCGAGGTAGGGCTTGGAGCAAGCCTGAGAGATCCTGAGGGATCTGTGTTGTAAGCTCTAGGAGCTGAGATTGGAGGAGTTTGCCTTATCTAACACACTGTTAGAAAGGTGTAGAGGGAAAGTGGACTACCCATAGACACACTGTCTTGGGGAACCACTATAAACACTTGTGTGTTTTCTGTGTGTGCTTGAACTTTTACTTACTAGCTAGCAATATTTATGTAAAACTCAAAGAGACCTATTCACCCCCCCTCTAGGTGAATTAGACTACATACCTATAAACTATTAGGTAGTATCAGAGCGAGGTTGGTCAAAAGGACTTAACAGTCTGACCGGGTCCTACATTGGTGTAATAAGATCTGAATCCAATGGCCACCAATGGAGTTCAGAAGGAGATGGGGTCTATGGAGCTTCCAATATGCAAAAAGAAACCTTTGGCATTTGAAAGCAAAGGGTTTGGCTTTTCATGGAGGCCTTAGACCCTAAGATTTTTATTACTGTCTAGGAGGGCCCCTTTCTTATCACAAAGCCCTCCACCATTGATCCTACTAGGCATGTAGGTAAGTCATACACTGAAATGATAAGGGATGAGATAACATTGGCAACAATGGACAAAAGAGCTCAAAACATTATAGTCAATGCTATTGATGATTCAACATTCTAGAACTTGGTACACTGTGAGACTGCCAAGGACATGTGTGATACAATAATAGTATACATGGAAGGGACTGAAGAGGTGAGGGATGATAGGAAATACCTTCTTAATTAGGAATATGAAGCCTTCAGGCAGCAGAGCCTGAAATGCATAGCTGATTGCTATGAACGATTCTTCAGGATAGTAAATGAGTTGAGGACCTATGATAAGACCTTCACTCATTATGAGCTAAATGACAAATTCCTAAGATCTCTAACTAGAGACTGGGATACCAAGATCTGTGCCATCGCGGAGGTGGCAAAGCTGGGTGAGACTCCTCCCCACACTTTGTTTGGAAAGCTGCTCTCTTATGAGATGCAGCTATCAGCCATGAAAGAGGAGGACACTTCCTCCAGGCCTCATGCAAGGGAAAGAATTGTGGCGCTCAAGGCTGAAGGCTCTAAGAAGAGCAAGACAAGGATGCCTACACCTCCAAGGAAGGATGTTGGCTCAGAAAATTTTGAGCCCAACTCATTTGATAACAGCTCTTCTGATAAGGAGTTTGCTGCCTTCTCAAGGCAGTTCAAGAAGATGATGAAGAGGAAGCAGTGGAAGAACAAGCCTTCCTTCTCCTCACATCCCAGGAAGGATCTCAACAGATCAGACAAGCAGCACCCCAAAAGGGACAAGTATGATTCTAAACATGTTAACCATGTTTCATCTAATGTGATTTATTATTGATGCAGTAAGCCTAGACATGTCATTGCTGACTGTCCAGTCAAGAGGAAGGAGAAGGGCGATAAGAAATCTTATCGCCAGAAGGGAAGGAAGGTAGAAAAGTCCCTCCTAGCCAAGAAGAACAAGATATGGAGTAAATCTGAGTCATCATCCTCAGATTCAGATGATGAAGAAGAAGCCTATATTGAGCTGTTTGCAGTTGAGGAAGATGAGGACTTTCCTGCTGCAAAGGTGGGCATCAGGGCCCCTCTATCACATTTAGACAGTGATATAGAGGAGGATGAAGATGCAAGAGAACACCTGTTGGGTATTGTGTCCACAATCACCTTGATTTGAAGATGTCCCCTAGTAAACTAAAATGAATTGTATTTGTATTTGATGACTTTTGTTTAGATGTGTTATGACAGGCCTTAATGCTAAGTGCTCACCAAAGTCAGGTTGCAATGGATCACCAAACACAGTTCTAGACAATGTAATCCCTCATTGTATAGAACAAAGTGTTGGTCCATGTGTAATCTCTCTTTTGGGGTGCACTTCACATGCTCATAACTGAAGGCTTTCAAGGTTGAGGAGTGGAGCAGGTTTTCAGAAGAAAAGAAAAATTTATGCTGAGTCAATTCGTCGAGATGACTCGGGTCATTCCGACGAATCCCGACGAATCCAGACAGAAGACCTTTGTCTTGGTTTAGAAGAAATTTCTGAAGCCAAGTCCATTCGTCGAGATGACTCGGGTCATTCCGACGAATCCCGACGAATCCCGACGAATGCTGACAGAGGTCATTTTGGCTGAGTTGTGAAGAAATTTCTGCAGCTAAGTCAATTCGTCGGATGTTCTCGTGTACTTCCGACGAATCCCGACGAATGGTGACAGACAGTGTTTTTCACGGGTTGCTCAGTCTTTCCCTGTGGCCAAGTCAATTCGTCGGATGTTCACGTGAAGTCTCGACGAATGACGGACAGACGGATTTCAAATCTTTGTTTCATTTTCAAAAATTAGGGTTAGCCACCATGAACAGTACACGTGTCGCCTCTCCCTTCTTTGTCGCAAGAGCCGTTGAAGTCCTCCCTATAAATAAATCCTTATTTTAGGGCTAGAGAAGTATTCTTAAAAAGAAAAAAATTGATCCAAAATCTCTCAGCCGACAGTTCAGAAAAGATAAAAAGTCGATCTCCCTTCTCTTTTGCAAAACAAGAATTCTGAGACCTAACATTCACTGCTCAAGATCCCTTCTCCTTTGTTGTTAGAGATTTCTCAGAAGAAGGCCTTTGATCTTTTTGCTGCTCTCAATTTTTGAAGATTATTTCAAGTAAGTCAAAGGGCCTATTCAGATCTGATTAGCCAAGTCTTCTCTCTTCCCCATCTTTCAAGTGCCAAGCTTTCCTTCAAGGTTGAGAAGAAGACTCAGTGTTCAAGATCTGAAGTTAATCTCTTTAGAGGTTAAGAAGAAGTTTTGTGTTTCCTTATCTTTTCTTTTGTAGGAGTTTTCACTCCGAGATTATTTGTAGGAGTTGTTTACTCCGAGTTGTAGGAGTTGTTTACTCCGAGTTGTAGGAGTTGTTATACTCCGAGTTGTAGGAGTGGTATACTCCGAGTTGTAGGAGTTTTGACTCCGAGGTGTAAGATTAGTTATAATCTGAGATTAGTGAAGTAGCCGAGTCTAGCCTCGAAGTGCTAGATAGGCGAGGCGGGAAAGAGGACTACCCACATCGGGGAACCTCTATAAAATCCTTGTGTCTGTGCTGTGGTTGTTTGTTTGCTTTTCTGTGTTAATTTTTTAATTCCGCATTAAGACATAGAATCCACCTATTCACCCCCCTCTAGGTGATTTAGGCCGCAACTAGATACTTTCAACACCATGACTTAATGGCCATTACAGATGATGATGAAGATAGTCAGGACATTCCTGACAAGGTACCTACTCTTCCCCCTTCTTCTGAGTATGAGTTAATGCCAGACTCTGAACCATGCTCATCAATTGATGAAAATGATTCAGAATCTGAAGTGGATGTCAATCAATTGATTGACAAGTATGATGCTTTGTTGTATGCTCTGAAAATGAGCAAGAAGCTGGCCAAGAGGCAAGCTCAAGAAATTGCTTCCAATAAGTTGGCTAAGCAAGATTGCACTGAGTCACCTACCTTGGTGGCTCAGAGGAGTAGAGAGATAAGCCAACTCAAGGGGATAATTGTTGTCCAATTGAGCACCATTTCCCAAAAGAACAAGGTCATCAAGGACCTTGAGGATTAGCTTCTCAAAGAAAAGAGCCTAGTGGCTCAATTATCCAAGCCCAAATCAGTGCTTCCAATTATTGACACCTTTTCTTCTCAAACCAATAGAAGAGGACTAGGGTTCAATAAAATGGAAGTGGGTGAAGGAAGCGGAGAAAAGAGCAATGCTAAGGCTAAGCCTCATACCACCTTTCAAAAGGTGTTACTTCCCTCTAACAGCTATGACCATGACAACATGTATGGTCACTGGAAGAATGAGAGTTCCTATAGGAAGGAAAACACTCCTTTCCATAGTAGAAGAAAGGGCATGGGGATGAGTGCTATGAAGGCTCCCCATGAAGAAATTCAAATGGCCCATTCTGGACCATTTGATTTTGGTACTTCAGCTCCATCATTCAAGAGTAGGGAAACAAGCTCTTCCAAGTCCGTTCCAGCAAAGCATCTGGCTGCTGTCAAACCTGTAGACATGCCTAACAGTTCAGTGTCTGATGCCATCTAATCTTGCCTAGCTTCCAAGCCAAGGCAAGCTGATGTCATTAAGACAAAGGCTGCTAAGACTGTCCACAGGTTAACCTTCAGCCAGATCATTGCTGAAAGGAACAAGAAGAATGTTGTTGTCTCCCCTCCTGAACACAAGCAGATTAATGCTCATTGCACCACAAGGAATGTTCAAAAGAGAAGATACAACATTCATGAATGTTGGTGCTGTGGTAAGGTGGGACACTTTGCCATAAATTGTTGGCACAATCCCAATGTGCCAAGTGCAAAAAGGATCTTTCCTTCAAAGGTTGCAGCAGGTGTGAAATCATCCTTTCATGCTATCAAGAGCCTAGGACCCAAAATTAATTGGGCTCCTAAGGGTAATTAAATTACTTATTACAGGTTAGTTCAAGTACCAGCCTAGGGCAAATATGGTACTTGGACAGTGGGTGCTCAAGGCACATGACAGGTACCAAAAGTCTTCTATAGGAATACAAAGTTGTGAAGAATGAACCCAAGGTCATCTTTGGTGGATCAGAAAAAGGCATCACCAGAGGATATGGTATGATTTCAAATGGCATAGTCTCCATCACAAAGATGGCTTATGTTGATGAGTTGCAACACAACCTTGTAAACATAAGTCAACTATGTAACTTAGGCTATGTCATTGAATTCCACAATGATAAGTTCTTTATCAAAAAGTCACATGACTTAGAGATCATTCTCTCAGGCACTAGGAGTGGGAATGTTTATTGCTTAGATTTTATTTGCAATTCTTCTTTATCTCCAGTGTGTCTTGTGACTAATGAAAGTGAGTCTCTTTGTGTTCAATGACACAAGAGACTTACTCATATTAACTACAAGACAATGTATTGGCTGTTTTCTAAAAACCTAGTTAGAAATAATCCAAATTTGAAATGTGTTAAAAGTGGTCCATGTCATGCATGCATATGGGCAAGCAAACAAGGGCCTCCTTTAAAAGCATTGACTCCAAAGACACTGAAAGATGTCTTTATCTATTGCACATGGACTTGTTTGGTCCTTTGCCAATACAAAGCCTAGGTGGGAAATTGTATACTTTGGTGATTGTTGATGATCATTCAAAGTATACATGGGTATTCTTCCTTAAGAAGAAATCTAATACTTTAAATATCTTTATAAACCATGTTAAGGCAATCCAGAATGAACTCCAATGTACTGTGGTCAAGATAAGAACTGACCATGGTACATAATTTCAATCTAGGGCAATGACAAGGTTTTGTCAAGAATTTGGTATCACCCAAGAATTCTCCTCCCCAAGGACTCCACAACAAAATGGTGTGTCTAAGAGGAGGAATAGGATCTTAATAGAGGCTGGGAGAACACTGCTTAGTGAATCCTCACCCCCAGAATATTTTTGGGCTGAGGCAGTCAATTCTGTATGTTATGTTCTCAATAGAGCATCTATTAATAAGGCCCTAGGAATAACCCCCTATGAGATTCTGAAAGACAAACAACTAACTATTTCATACTTTAGAATCTTTGGTTGCAAATGCTACATTTTAAATAATGGAAAATCTCAATTAACTAAGTTTGCTGAAAAATGCGATGCAAGGGTTCTTGTAGGATATAGCTCACATAGCAAGGCCTATAAAGTATTCAACAAGAAAACTCATGTTGTAGAAGAGTCTATGCATGTAGTCTTTGATGAGACCAGCCTGCTCTATAAGGGCTGGTCCAGCTTTCCTGTTTTGATAGGTAATGAACAACAAGTACAAGATATGCCTCTCCAAGACATGCCCATCAAAAGCAAGGTCAATTCAGAGGTAGCAATCCCTAATGTTGAAGATCATCAAGCTGCTAAAGATGCTGCTGCTCAAGAAGAAGAGCTGCAGTTAGCTGAAAGGTTGCCTACAGCAAGCAGGTACCTAAGAAATCATCCAATAAACCAAATAATTGGAGATGTTAACCAGGGAGTGGTTGCCAGAAGCAGGGCTCACAATGAAGCCCTATTCTTGAGCTTTCTATCACAAATGGAGCCCAAGAAATTTGAAGAAGCAAATGAAGACACCTTCTGGATTCAAGCCATGCAAGAAGAGCTGCTTCAGTTCAAGAGGTGCAAGGTGTAGAAATTGGTGCCAAAACCTCAAGGACACAATATCATTGGCACCAAATGGATTTACAGGAACAAGCTTGATGAGAATGACACCATCATCAAGAACAAAGCCAGACTAGTGGCCAAAGGGTACATATAAGAAGAAGGTATTAAATTTGATCAAACCTTTGCCCCAGTTGCAAGGTTAGAAGCAATAAGGCTATTCCTAGCCTATGCTGCCCACAAGGGGTTCAAAGTGTTCTAGATGGATGTCAAATAAGCATTCCGGAATGGCAATCTAAAGGAAGAGGTATATGTGGAGCAACCCTCAGGTTTTGTTCGTCCTACCCTCTCTTCTCATGTTTATTTACTTAGGAAAGCTCTATATGGTCTAAAGCAACCCCCTAGGGCCTGGTATGAGACCTTGTCTAGCTTTCTCATCAAGAACAAGTTCTTGAGGGGAAAGATAGATAGAACATTATTTCTTAAGGAAACAAATGACAAATGTCTTCTAGTCCAAATTTATGTTGATGACATAATCTTTGGGTCTACATATGACAATCTTTGCAATAGGTTTGCCAACCTTATGCAGGGGGAGTTTGAGATGAGCAGTATGGAAGAGCTCAAGTACTTTTAGGCCTCCAAGTGATGCAGTCTGATGAGGGGATTTTCATCTCTCAGACAAAGCACACTAGGGAGCTTATTAAGAAGTTTGGGATGGAATCAGCTTCCACCATGAAAACTCCCTTGGGGTCCAACATTTCCCTGGACAAGGATGAAAATGGCAAGTCCTTTGATGAATCCATGTACAGGTGCATAATTGGGTCCATGTTGTATCTAACTGCTAGTAGACCAGACATTATGTATGCTACATATGTTTGTGCTAGGTAACAAGCTTTCCCTAAGGAATCTCACTACTCAGCTGCAAAGAGGATTTTGAGATACCTTTAGGGCAGCCAACACCTTGGCCTTAGGTACCCTAAGAACAATGATGTTGAACTAATTGGCTTTTCAGATGCAGATTTTGCAGGTTGCAAAGAAGATAGGAAAAACATAAGTGGAACTTGTCAATTCCTAGGAAGAAGGCTGATCTCATGGAGCAGCAAGAAGCAGGCCAGTGTGTCAATATCCACCGCTGAATCTGAATACATAGCTGCAGGGAGCTATTGTGCATAACTGCTGTGGATACAACATCAGCTTGAGGACTATAACTTCAAGGTTAGTAACTCTCCCATGTATTGTGACTCATTCAGTGCTATCTTTATAGCTAAGAATCCTGTGTGACATAGCAGGACTAAGCATATAATGATCATGTAGAATGTAAAGATGTATGCCTTGAATTTGTCCCATCTGACAAACAAGTTGCTGACATCTTTACAAAGCCATTGGATGAGGCAAAGTTTAATGCTTTCAAAATTGAGCTTGACATGTTGTATTTAGAATAGATCTTATTCTGCCAATTTGTATGTCTTGCTCATGATGTTATTCCCTAACATTAATCTAGCATGTAATCATGTATAAAAAACCTTGATAGGATAAGTTGCTATCTAAATGATTAGTATCATGTTTAGGTTTTAAAACAAGCCTAATTATAAAATTCACTGATCAGTGAAATCAGCTGAAACAGCTGAGAAGGTTTCAGCTGAACTGCTGAAATAACTGAGGAGGTCTCATCAGCTAAACCGCTGAGACGACTAGAACTGTCTCAGCGGTTGACAATGTTTTGTCCCAACGAATAACAACTCCGTCTCAGCGGTTCCGCTGTGACGGGCTGGCTACATGAACAAATGCCATAATTGACACGTCAGCAATGTAAAATCAACTAAATTGATTAAGTCTAATCAACATATACACTTAGGACAAATCTAACCTAAATTAAGCCCCTATAAATATCATAATGTTGATTAAAGTATTACACTTTCCATTGACTTAGCCGACGAGACGAACCCTTCTACCTCCCGTCTCAGCGACCTGTCATTCAGAATATATGGCGCCAAAGATGGCAAAAGAGCTACATGAAGGCTATAAGATAGTTCGAAATGCATTCATGCATGCTCCTGCAGAGATAAGAAAAGTGATTCAACTTCTATCAGACCAAGGACTGGACTATATGCTATTTGAGCCAACAACGATTCTCAGAACCGAAGTTCTGGAATTCTTCTGCAGTGCAAAGATGTCCTCTTCAAATTCCTCTACCAAAGGAAGGATAGGGAGTGACAAGATAAAAATCTCTCCTAAGAAAATGGAGAAAGCCCTTCAGCTGACCTCTTGTAGTGAAGAAGAGGAAGATGCAATTTCTGAAAAGGATAAAGACCTAGCCTTACAATGGTGTGAATATAATGATGCCAAACTTGGCTCACTAAAAAGGAAGTTCTTTAACCAGAGAGGCAAATTGCTCTCTGATATAGTTGGAAAAGCCATATTGTGTAAGCCAGGATCACATGACACCATATCCAAACACATGTTTGAGTTGATGTCAAGAGTCATTCTGAAGAAGAAGACATCATTTGCTGAAGTGATATTTCAAAGGATAAGGGAATGTTTGCAGGCCCCCAACCTAGGCAGAATTCTCTCCCTCTACCTCTTGAACACCTATCCATAAAAGTTTGACAAGTCAAAAGGAACAAACCTCCATTACTTAAAGAGAATGGTAATAAAGACCCTGGACAGATTCTCAAGGGTTCTCCCCATGAGCCAACCTTCAGAGCCCAAAGGGAAAAGAAGAGCATAGTCAAAGGGCTGAGAAAAGCCAGGATATCCTGCTCTGACTCTGAATCAGAGGCAGATGGCAATGTCCCAGTTATGGACACTCAGGAACCAGCCAGTAGTCCTCCAAAGGATCAGGAAGGAGAACATGACACTGCAGGTCATGTAGGCCATGCTCTTGAGAAAGAGCATGAAGAGGAAAAAGATGATGATGTTAACAAAGAGCATCAAAAGGATGAAGATGCTGCTGCTGAGGTCATGTCAGAAGGACATGAAGAAGAACACACTACTTGTGATTCCTCCAATCCTGCCACTACTGATAAAAGTGTGCAGATCATACACTCCTCCTCAGAAGAACATGAGGATGATGAATACAATGCTCCTGTTGATCTTCAAGGTGAGATTGACTTATTTATATTCAATTTAGAGCAAAGAATTAAATTAATCCCTCCTGAACCTACAGACTACTGGGGAGATGATGAGGACAATGGTGATCCCTAATCTGAGGGGGAGCACTCCTGACAAGGATAATGATGATGCTCCAAGTGAGGGGGAGCAATCAAGAGATGTTGAAGAGGCAAGGAAAAAGTATGCAGATTATAAGGTTGTTGCTCAGCCTAGTGATCCAGCTGAGGGGGAGCAAATCCTTGCTCAGGCTGAGGGGGAGCTCAATATAGTAGTTGATGTCCCATCCACATCAGCAATATCCCATGAACAGCTGCTCAGCTCCATCAATATAGTCATTGAAAGTTAGATGCTTTCAACAAAGAATTACATTGACAGTTCAATCATGCATGTAAAGGCTGAAATCATGGCTGAAGTAAAAGAAATTAAGGAAGAGACTGCATTCCTCAATAAACAGATGACTAAATGGTTTGATCTAACAGAGAAAACAATGGTAGCTGAAATTATCTGAGAGAGACATTTCTTATGTCAAAAATTATGTAAGCAAGACAGATGAGGTTACAGAAAAAGCCTCCAACCATATACAAGAATATGTCTGGAATACAACCACTACTATGATCAGTGGGGCTGAGAAAATGAAGGATGAGATGAAGTCTGCCTTGGAAAATGCCTTCCAGAGCATCTCAGGTTCTGTAGTAGCTGCCTCCCAGTCCCTAGAAGCTAACATAATTGAAGCAGCCAGAAAGGGGGAGGTGGCCAATGTTGAGACCAACTGAATTGGCTCTCCAAGTGTTGCAAGGAACCAGTATTGCCCTAAACCTGCCCCTGCTGGATAATTACATGAAAGAAGACTTTGACTTTGAGGGGCAGGCTAAAATTGCTCAAAATATTCAATTGGCAAAGAAAAGAAAAGGAGAACAAGTAATGCTAGCTGAGGAATTTATGGCTAAGCAAAGGGAAGAGCAAGGAAAAGATCCATATTTTGAGTATTGGTGTGAGGACTCCAAGAGTATAATTCTGAATGCCTGGCTCAGCCATGGTCAAGTATGCAAAGACATTGACAAGATCTATCCAGCTGAAGAGTGGATTAAACATCTGGAGAGAAACACTCACAGGGATAAAATATTCAAGGAAAATCTAGTGAGAAAGAATAATCCAAAAAGGATGCCCTCCAGGTATATTCCAAAGCCATACATATATTTCAAAAGACAAGAGAACAAGAAGAAGCTAGCTGAGATTGCTGCTGCTGCTAAAGGGAAGGAAGTTTTTGATGACAAAGCTGAAAACTCCAAGAGAAGAAAGACTTAAATTAATGTATTTAGCATTTCAGGAAATCAAACTGTAATTTGAACAATGTAGAAACATTATGAAAACAATGAAATTGAAAGTTCTGTTGAATCAATTGGTGTGTGTCATAGGCTAATCTTAGTCAAAGCTTAATATTATTCAGTATTATTGCTTTATATATTCTGTGGTGCCTAGACATAATTAGTTAACAATGTTATTGTTTTGACAAACAATGTTGTTATGTTGTCATGAGGATAATCTGTCATGATATTTTTTGATGCCAAATGAATGTCAACATTTATGTGTTATGATATCATGTTGTTATGTAATACATTTACATGATAAGGTTTTTTTGTTGGTTATGTATGCATTGAGAATGTTCTGCCTTCTTCAAATAGGGGGAGATTGTTGGGAATATTGCCCCCAATGTTCCATTGATTTGAAGAGGCATCACTCACAATGCTAAGTATATATTGTATTTGATAAACCCTATTTTGCATCAGGATTATGCAGGGTTAAGTTATTCCAAGCATTGGAATAAGATCAATGGTTTGCTGACAAAACCGCTGAGAAGAACTCAATGTCTCAGCGGAACCACTGAGAAGAGGCCAGGAGCCACTGAGAAGAGGTCTAGCTCAGTTGAGCTGCAGATAGACAAAATCTGCTGAGAGGACTATCTGTCTCAGCGGATCCGCTGAGACCAAGACAGCTAAACCGCTGAGACGACAGTTTGTCTCAGCCCAATCGCTGAGACAGATTCAAATAAGAAAGACGACACTAGCGGGTCCTGCTTTTGGCGCAAACATCTGTAAAAGGGTGGATAAAGTATTCTATCCACTTCCAAAATGTCAAGGCCCCTTTCCAAGAGCCGTTGAAGAGGAATGATGTATAAAAGAACAAGTTAGGGCACTTTCAAAACAACCTGTAGTGCTGAAAAGAAGAGAGCCATTTTCACTGTTCCATTGACGACTTTCAAGCTTTCTCTCCTTCTGCTATCTGAACCAGAAAGAAGACACAAGGAGAGTTGATAACTCTTCTATTCAGAAGAGCAAGAAGATCTGTTCTCCTCTACTAAAGAGAAGGATCAGAAAGAAGCAAGGACTGAAGTTCACATTCAGCCAAGCTTCAAAGAAGCACAAGCTGTGCAGGAACAATAGAAGACATCATACAACTGCTGTCAATTGTTGTAAGCTTAAAATTTACTCACTGTAGGAACTGTGAAGTTCCGAGCTTGTAAGGCATATTGCCTGAGTTGTAGGGTTGGTAAACCTGAGCTGTAGGGCTGTTTAGCCTGAGATTTGTAAGGTTGTTGAGCCTGAGCTATAGGGCATTCTGCCTGAGAAGTAGGGCTTCTTGATAGGCATGAGGTAGGAGGTCAAGGTGATCTCTGAGCTGTAGGAGTGGGAGCACTCTGAGTCGTAGGGTTGGTTGGCCTGAGGTAGGGCTTGGAGCAAGCCTGAGAGATCTCGAGGGATTTGTGTTGTAAGCTCTAGGAGCTGAGATTGGCGGAGTTTGCCTTATCTAACACACCGTTAGAAAGGTGTAGAGGGAAAGTGGACTACCCATATACACACAGTCTTGGGCAACCACTATAAACACTCGTATGCGCTTGAACTTTTACTTACTAGCTAGCAATATTTAAGTGAAACTCAAAGAGACCTATTCACCCCCCTCTAGGTGAATTAAACTACATACCTATAAACTATCACTTTCTCATCATGGACTTTGTATTTTGATATTTATGTATAATGTGATTTGTGGACTTGTTTTGTTTAACGCTTCCATTACTTTGATATGTGGTTGGACTGGATGATGTTGTTTAGCTGACAGAATCGACGTATTGTGGTGGCGACCATCCCGTGAGTTGGTGCCACCGCAAGACGGTGGTTCTGGGCGGTAAGACCCTGGAACGAATGCAAAAAAAGAGTGTCTTACAACTGCTTTCTCCAATCTCTGGTGGGCAATAATGTGAATTCTGAGTCCCTTTGCCCAAGGATTTATGTAAATTGTCAAATTGGGTAATCATATCGTGTCGAAGGGTTACGATTTGATCAGTTGATTGATCCTTCATGAATCTGTTGAGCCAAGAGATTCTCCTTGGTTTGCAATTCTGGGGCAAATTGATTTTGAATCTGTTGGACTTTTTGATTCATTTCCGTCAAGAATCTTTGTTGTAGTTCCTCCAGTTGCTTGGTTCTTTCATATTGTTCTGCCTGGATGCTATTCTTGAGTTCCATGTAATACTACTGGCCATCCTTGGATTGTAACCCCTCGCTCATGATGAATTCGGTGGGTTGGATCTCTCAACGAGAGCACCATATGTTAGGAACCCGTCAGTGCGGTGGTGGTCGTGGTGGATAGACGATGCCCGAGAGGTTGTGCTGGAGGTTAGATACGAAAGGTAGGAGAGAGAGAGAGAGAGGCAGAATATGAGATAGAAAGAAGTTCTTCATTAAAATCATGCATAACAATCTATTACAATAAGCGGCTATTTATAACGTCTAGTATAAATCAATATTTCTTAGCCTAATCTAATCTTGGCTAAACCGTGGTCTTCTGGATTGATGCGCCTTCATCTGAGCCTTTGAATTCTTTATTGTAATTCAGACATTTATTTGCGCTGTTGGATGTCTGTGATGTTCTCCGCCGTTGGAATATTTTGAAGAAGCTTTTATCTGCGCTGTTGGATGCCTGTGATGATCTTTGCCATTGGATATGCAGACACCTGACAATCTGAGTAAGTGATGGGCTGACAGCTGGCTTGATCTGAGGCCTTGATCCTAACAGTCTCCTTCCTGTTTCGTTTCCACCTCCTTCCCCTTTCGCCATTTCCGCTGGTGTACTCCCCACGTTCCTCCTCTCCGAAGACCAAGTTCTTCAGTGAAATCATCCATGTAGGTGCGTGTGGTTGCCCTGGTTCGGTGCCGACCTTCTTCCTGGCGGGATACCCTGTGTGCTTCCAGAGCTTGCACGTCTACTGGGCTCGACGATCGTTGGTGATATAGAGAGCCAGGAGGATCTTAAAAGTATTGTTATCAGGAAAGGGGCTGCTCGAGATTTGTGGTGGACACCCTTATTGCGACGATGGGCAGTGTTGACGGGTTCGACGGAAGCAGAACCTAAAATTCTGGTGATCCTCCCAACATAATGCTCAATCCCCAAGCAGCCATTGTCTCCACCAAACTTATTCTATGGCTTCCTTCTGAACGTGATTCAAAAACTTCATAATCTCCGAGATCAAGAATGATTAGGGGATTGCTCGTCATCTTGAATGGTTGCACTCGGAACAGAACAATGTGCTCCAGCCGTGGCTTGCTTTCAGCTCTCATGGAATCTTTAGAGTGGATTGTTGAGTTTAACAGTCCTTCCTATGACAGTGCATCCTTGTGCCAGTGCATTCAATTGATAGCAGGACATTCTGTGACATTTGCTGATCTGAATCAATGGCTTCGTTTGGTTAAGAAACTCTGAACACTGAGTGAGCCACTCCACTGATACTTACTTTAGAGAAGGCAATGGTAATATTTAGTTTTTGTTTTTCATTTATGTAGGTGAAAAAGTTGAAGAGAAAAAAACCATGAAAGATTTATCAATGAATCACAAGTCTTATGGTATTTTAGGTATCTTGTTTTGATAAATTTTATGTTTTTTGATAACGTTGTAGACTTTTTTTTTGTTATTTAATGAAGTTTGTCATAAAGTTTTTCAAAAAAATGATGTGCAAATAAAAATATTGCTTGCGGATAGCCAATCTTTCAAATGGAGCTTGCGAATAGACAATCCTCAAAATGGTGCTTGCGGTTATCCGTTAGTGCGGATAGCCAAAAATGCGGTGCTAATATCAGCTCCCAAAATTAATGAGGTCTCACTGAAATAAAATTCAAATCATTTGAATTGCTCTGAATCTCTTTTTAGCATGTTCAAAATATTTTATTTAATTATTAATATTTTAATGTTATAAATTAAAATAATGGATTATTTATCTTGCTATTTAGATCATCTCTCATGATGTTATTGTTGCATATTTGATTTAAAATTAAGTCATTTTTATATTGTAGACTTTTACAATAAAATTTAAGCCGAATGCTATTGATAAATCATTTATCAATTTAAGATGAATGTTGCCTTGTAAGCCTATTTAAAGGGAAGTTAGATTGACATGAAGGTAACAATAATTTAGTCTATTTCACTTCCTATTGTTTTGAGATTGCGGTATCTCTCTCTCTCTCTCTCTCTCTCTCTCTCTCTCTCTCTCTCTCTCTCTCTCTCTCTCTCTCTCTCTCTTTTTCACGAGCACATCCCACTTAGGCCATCGTGATTCCTAGCTACTCCATGGTGTATCATCCTGACTTTTATTGGGTCACTAGGACCCTAGATGATCCAATAAAAGTAACATGGTCACCTACAAGGTAACCCAGAAGCTAGGAGGTGATTCAAATTGTTATATTAAGCAAACGTGTTTCAAATCGAATTCGGTCAGTTGCATTGGACAAGTATAGTCAATAAGAGTGCAACATAATTCATTTCGTTCTGATCCGAGATCATTTAGAGAAAATAACTATTTTTAGTAACGTTGGGCGTCGCAAAGACGCCAAATTAATATATTGAGCAAATGAGCTCCGAATTGAGTTTCTTCAGTTGCATTAGACTCGTAAAATTGATACGAGTGCAACGAAACTCGTTTTGTTCCGATCTAAGGTCATTTGGTGGAGATGACCATTTTGTGTACTGTTGTGCGTCGCAACGACACCGAAAATACTTTTTGACCAAACGAGCTCGGAATTAACCACAGTCAATTGCATTGGACTCGTATAGTCAATACGAGTGCAACAGAGCTCATTTAGTTCCAATCCGAGCTCATTTAGATAAAATGGTCATTTTGAGCAACGTTGTGCGTCACAACGATGCCGAATTGGCATATTTAGCAAATGAGCTCCGAATCGACTTCAGTCAGTTGCATTAGACTCGTATAGTTGATACGAGAGCAACAGAACTTATTTCATTCCAATCCGAGGACATTTGGCGGAGATGACCATTTTGTTTATCGATGTGCATCGCCATGACACCAGAATTACTTTTTGATCAAACAAACTTGGAATTGACTCTGTTAGCTGCATTGGACTCGTATGGTCAACACAAGCGTAACGAAATTTGTTGCGCTAATTTTCGACGTTATTTAGTCAATGAAATTAAAATAAAATGCGTAAAAATATACAATGTTGAAAAACGCGAACGCTTGAATGTGATCCCGACACTTCAACATTGACTCGTCACTCGACGACTCAGACCTACGTTGATCTTGACCCACATGGGGGATCCACCCCATAGTTGACTTCGGTGAAACCCCATTAAGGGTACAATTTTCATAAACATGGACTATAAAAACAGGCACCGACTGGTCTAGTAAAGCTTAGGGAACCAAAGCAAAGAACGGAACTAATCCTAAGCCTCCACCTCTTTCCCAAACCCAACTCCAAGCCACCATGCCCTAAACCCCCCTGATTTGGACAAGTGGCGGTACTTATCTACTTTGATGAAGGCTAGGCGCCCCTTGGCCTAACAAGGGTTAAGTAAAACCATAACCCAAGCTACCCCCTCGGGTGCCTTGGCCGAGAAGAAACAAGGGGAGAGGGGATCCTCCCAGCTCTATTAATACCCTCTCATGCCTTCAGATGAGGCCACTCCCCCGGCCAAGCTCAATTGAACCCAGCCAACCCCTGTCGGAGCCCTACCTCGCCGGAAAACCCTAACCCGAGCCCTCCTCCACCTCGCCACCTTCATGGAATATCAGCCAGGGAAGTCCAGAGGACCCCTCCAGCAAGTGGATTCGCCTCCGCTCCTTCCTCCCTTTCTTTTGGATGACCAGCATGCAACCTCCGGTCGCCGGAGCCCCGCCGTCACCCGGCTCCATTTTGAGCCCAGATGGTGGCCATGCATGGGGAGCCTTCCCGAGGGCATCAGGCCCTTAATTTGGGAAGGATAGGCCTCTCCGGAGAGGGGTCAATGACCCTCTCCGAGAGCGGAAATGGCGGAGACTGTTAGGATCCTAGAACGAAAATACTAAATTACAAATGAATGGCCAAGGGGAGGTGGCCGGAGACGAGGGAGAAGACGAATGGCCGGAGGTGGCCGGAACTGGGAGAGAAGAAGGGGCTGGGGCGGAGCAGAAATAAAACTAAAAACTTTATTAAACTCTTCATTTTTAAAACTATTACAGAACTCTCTATTTATAAGCAGTGAATTGCCATTTTAAACTAATGATCCCCTAATCTAATCTTTTGACACGTGGATGCATCATATAGATCACTCATGTCGTTACATTGCCGTCGCCTTTTGAAAACGACGTCCTCGTCGTTTGTTCATATTTTGATCTTCTCCAAGCAATTTGTATCCTAAACCAGAATGCTGAACAGAATAGCTTGTATATATTGTTACTTGTTGTGAACACTTCTTTCCTGTCTCTCTGAGTTGTAGCAGAATCCTTTTGTTTTATTCCCTCGTCAGTGTTTTTTTTTTATATCTGTTTCTCATTCGAGAACACCTCCTCTGAGGACTGAGATCGAAAACAAAAAATCTGAGAGTTATGCCGAGATAGTTTCCAACGAACACGAAACCATTATAATATTTTTTTCACATTATAATGCTCTTCAAAAACCATGCCATGAACTTTCACCCCTGCATTATTTGCCCAAGCAATAAGACAAGTCCCCCACTTATCTGCACGTATTAGATCTTCACCATCATGCCAAACCTGCTTGTTGTAAACTAGCCAGGTTTTTGAGTTCAAGAAAAAAACTGGCCAGCTAAACCTCCAGAAACAAATCCACGATTGAATTTTTGTGAATAATTTGGATCCAGAGCCATGCTTCTTATTGGACGGCAATAGTCGAATTTGAATCTTTCATCAGTGAAGAGGCTATTAATAACCACAATTCCATCATCTGAGCAGCTACAACATACTCCCCTTCTGAATCAAGGTAAAGGTCATTGATAGTAGCAGTACGAGTAGATAATTTTTTTGACCATATATATGAAATTAGTTCCGCCGGGGTCGAACATTAGAATTCTTGTTGTTTCTTGATTGTTCAAAACGAATTCTGTCGGAGCTATTATGACAAAAAATTCACAAAATAATCGTTCTTGATTGCGCCGGTGCTAGACAACAACACAAAATCATATTCCGCGTGCATCGGTGTCTCGTTGATTTGTGCAAGATCTTTATGGGGAACATCTTTAGTTATTGTTGGCCATGCCGTAGATATCGAAATGTGCTCAGGTTTAAGCATGATTTCTATCTTGAGGGTAGTGTATAGAATGCCGGAAAAGTTGTCCGCATTGGGAGTAAATTCGTCAAGAATGGTGTTGTCAAGAAGCGATGTTGTTCTTGATGACGGATCAATATTCATCGGAGGTTGCTCTTCAAGGATCATGCTTTCTTAGTTAGTTTCTCGGGCTTCCCCAAGAAGGGTTGGAACTGTGTCTTCAAGCCTTTGCATCAATTTATTGATTGTCTCTTCATGTTGATTGTTGTAGGCCGCCATTTCGAGAGAGAGAGAGCTTGTTGGAGTTCGGCAATTGAGAAACAGTAATTAGATGCTTGATCACGAAGTTCTCCAAAGGTTTGGCGTGTTGTATCCATGAGGAGTTGAAATTGATTGTCCCTCTGCTGTTGGAAGACTTCCATCTGTTGTTGAAAGACATCAAAGCTGCGTTCCATGTTTTGCTTGCAGGCTTCAATAGCAGCGAATAAGTCGCCTGCCATGATTGAGAGGACTGAAGTCGCTGGATGGTTCCAAATGATGACTAGGCCAATGAAGATGCTGGGATCAAAAAAAATCTAATAGCCATTGGTGACAATAAATCTTCCTGTCTTGGCTGTCTTTTCCAGTGCCAGAGCTTGAGCAAGAGGACTCCTAAGTCGTCAGAGTCACAAGTGTGGAGTGACTCTTCCTCCCACGCTTCATTCACTTCCTTCACTTCCTTCCCGTGTACTGACAAGACCAACTGCGGTGGATCGTCTTTCTTGATTTTTCTTGATATTACGAGTAAGAGAGTAAATTATGTGGTGGTCGGAAATGGCATCAAAGCGGAAGCGGCGGGGGCGGCGCAGCGGCAGGGGCGGCGCAGCGGCAGGGGCGGCGCAGCGGCGGAGGCGGTGGAGAATGAACCGTTGGTGGAGGATGTCGTTTTTGATCGCCGGAGTGGGAGGGCTCAGGCCGGCGGTGGTGGAAGATGAAGAACAGGAGATACAAGATCTGCTCCTATACCTCTTTCCTTTTGTAGTTCTTGATGGCTGGCGGTGGACTGAAAATGTCAACGAAACTGGCGGAGGACTGCGGTCTTGATTCCCGATGAATCTCTAGCGAAGATGATGTTGCCGTCGAGGAGATTCTCTATTTCAATGTAGCGGCGTGGTCGGCGAAGATAAGGGCGATCAGCTTGCTGGAGCTTGGCCGAATTCGCCGTTTTTGATTTCCTTGAGAGGCTTGAGAACACCGCAAATTGCGCCACAAATCTTGAGGCTTGAAACGCCGCAAGATTATCTCAATGAGAGCACCAAAATGTTAGGATCCTAGAACGAAAATACTAAATTACAAAAGAATGGCCAAGGGGAGGTGGACGGAGACGAGGGAGAAGACGAATGGCCGGAGGTGGCCGGAGCTGGGAGAGAAGAAGGGGTTGGGGCGGAGCAGAAATAAAACTAAAAACTTTATTAAACTCTTCATTTTTAAAACTATTACAGAACTCTCTATTTATAAGCAGTGAATTGCCATTTTAAACTAATGATCCCTTAATCTAATCTTTTGACACGTGGTTGCATCATATAGATCACTCATGTCGTTACAGAGACACTGTCAGAAGGGAGAGATCCGGCGGTGCCCGTAGTTTTGCTCTCTACAACAAGAGCTCCCGACGGCTGCCGGCGGCGCCAGGCCGCCGGACCACCGTGGGGAGGTGCGTTGGCCCCCGTCAAGTTGGACGGGGGTGGTAGCGTGGCGAACCGCCGATTAACCGACGGTGGAGAAGCCTCGTAACCCCCATGACCTCTGGTGGGATACAGATGTCATTCGATCCTATGAACAGGATCAGGCGGCCGAGATTTCCTTAATTTGACCAAAGAAATGATTGGGTCCCCACAATGGATCCACGATAGATTCGTTGTGGGGACGTCGCTCAGGATCTGCGGCTCGACCTCAACATATGTGCACCGTGATTTCTCTTGATATGGAGAAAATTTAATTTTTTGGGGATGATAGTGAATCCTAATGAGAAAGTTGTAAACATAAGAATTGTTCCATATAATTACAGATACCCCTCATAAAAATATGAAATTTTTCTGTCATTATTTGGTATTTTTAATAATTAAAACAAGTGATTTTTTTCTATTTCTATTTATCAGAGGACATTATATGGCTTGTAAATTCCTAAGAAAAAAATTACGGTGATATACATAGATTGCTTACAGACCCTTGAAAATTTTGGGAAATTTTTGTCAGATTTTGGTATTTTTAATAATTAAAATGAGGGGAATTTCTCTGTTTTTGATTTATCAAAGGACTTTGGAATAATTATAAATTCTTAAGAAAGATCATGGTGATAGAGAGGTCCTATGTACACACTCAGTGAATTTTTGGGAATTTATAGTTCAGTCTTGCTAATTTCAAGAAATTAAAAGTGTTTGAAGTCATCTTTGGAAATTACCAGAGGTAAAGATCTCCAATAAAAACCCTTGGAAATTTTGTGGCTGATTACAGTAGCTAAACACAACTACTTAAAATATTTTGAAATTTTCAGAGGCATTCCTTGTATTTTTTGTAATTTATTAAGTAGCTTAAACATAATAAATTATTAGAGGCTATGCAAGACATCAAAAGGTTTTGGAATGTTTTTGGAGACAGTAAAGAGGTGTTTAAGACCCACTGCCAAAGTTGTGATTTTTGGAAAATATTGGGGTTCTTTTATAAAAATAATGAATTATTTTGGGCAAATAATTTATTAGAGGTCAAATCAAACTCAAAATGGTTTGAGAAAAATCATGGGAAAGGAATTACGACAATTATAATCTCTGGATCAAGTTTCATAATTTTCCAACTCTTTTTGGTATTTATTAAATAAAGAGGGTTAAACTCGAAAGAAGTTAAATCGACTTTAATATATGAAATTGAATCGTCTCGATGCAAATGATTGAGGTTAAAAGGTTTCGTACTGATCCTACTGTGGAGATTTGGGACCTTGACGATTGAATCAGGTGTTTGTAATAAATTGCGAAGGAACGACTTGGAGTTATAATAGGCTCTAATAGATCGTCAGAATCTGATGAAACCTCGCAATCTAATAAGTCAACCTAAAAGGTGCAACTAAAGTAGTTATCAGATTCAAATAAACCAGCAGACCTTAATATGGTCAAAATACGTAGAACTCGCCGCGGAATTGTAAAACCTACCTCCTCAGAACGGAGATGTATCTTATAGAGATGTTACCTTAGAACAGAGATGCCTCCTTGGAACGAACAAGAATCATTGGAACGGATAAGCCTCCTTGGAACTGAGATGCCTCCTTAAATGGAGATGGAACTGCAGATGGAAGAACTTTATTTACTGCTTGTTTACAATTCTCTTCAATCCCACACTTATTATTGCTCTTTATTCCTGCATTTTATATCAGCGTTTTACTTATCACATTTTCTTTACTGCACTCTATTTACTGCAATTTACTAATGCTTTCATTTCCACACCTTTGTTTTGGGTCCCACTCTAATAAGAGGTTTAGCTTGTTATGGACATTAGTTAGGGTTAACTTGGAGACGAAGCATTCATCCAAGGCTAACCCTAAACTAATGAACTCACTTGATCGCCACCCTCCTTGTTAAAGTTGAATGGCACGACCAAGCCACGTGTAAGACGGTCGCATGCCAGAATTATTTCATGTCAAGTAGGGCAAGCAACCGCAAACCCGGAAGGTGTAGGCTGGTTTCCTTATTGAAATGCTTGTAAATTGATTTGCGAATAAAGTGGCTCGATCAATAAAATTTCAATGGATCTCATTTCGTTCAAATTCAAGGTCGTTTAGAAAAGTTGACCGATTTAGGTCAGGTTGTTCGATGCAATCACCCTAAAATCACATTTTGAGCAAATGAGCTCAGAATAGACCCATTTAGTTGCATTAGACTTGTAAGATTAACACGAGTGCATTGGAACTCATTTCACGTACTTGACTCATATGATCAAAATGAGTGCAATGGAACATATTTCACTCAAACCTAATGATATTTAGTCAAGTTGACCAAATCGAGTCTCGTCAAGTTGTGTGACATCTCGAAAATTGTGAACATTTAAAATTCAACTCCATCACGCCCATTGATTAGTCACACAATGACTATGACCCATATTGACCTTGAATCACATGAGAGACCCACCCCAGGGTTGACTTTGGTCAAACACTCCTTTAAAAAGGAAAAATTTAAACTTGAAACATAAACCCCACTCAATCCCACTTACCCAAACACCACCCACTATCATTTTTCTGATGGGAACTGATTCTTATGTAGCCTAATGGGTTAAACCCAAGCTAACCCATCCTTAACCATTTCCCTTAAACTAGTACCCTCCACTAACCTTAAACCTAACCCAAACCTAATCACTACCCTCTCTCTTCACTCGTACACCCAACCATCCCCCATCTGCCAGCTGCCCCTCACCAGCTCAACCTTAGTCGTTGGACTCAACCCAACCTCCACCCAACTGAGGAAGAATAGGGAGGGGGGGGGGGGGGGGGGGGGGGGGGTAACCTCAGCCGCCTATATAAATCCCCCAACCATGTTTCAGACTCACACCTCACCTTAACCCCAAACGAAAGCCTTCCTGATGAGTCGAAGCCTTGCTAGTGTCGATGAAGAAAGAACAAAGACCTCCACCACCACCTTCTATCCCTAGCCATGATTCCCCCACCTGGGCAGCCTAGAAGATCCTATGTAAAGGTGGTTTTCCACCTCCTATCCTCCTCCTTATGTTCGCGAATGAACTGCATTCGGGATCCAGCCACCGGAGCTGAAAGAAATCGTTGTCTACCTAAATCACCTAAAGGGGGGGGGGGGGGGGGGGAGGTGAATAGGTGATCTCTACTGCGATTGCGGAATAAAAATTAAGTACACACACAACAAGAAAGATCACAGCACAGAGACACAAGATTTATAGAGGTTCCCCAAGGTGGGTACTCCTCTCTCCCGCTTCGCCTATCTAGCACTTCGGGCTAGCGTCAGCAACTTCGCCAAAACTTGGATTTATCAATAAATCCTACACTCGGAGACAACGACTCCTACAAACTCGGAGAACAACCTCTCCTACAAAAGCACTCGGAGATAAACTCCTACAACTCGGAGCAAACTACTCCTACAATATAACTCGGAGAAAAATCTCCTACAAGAATCAAATAGAGTTTGAAATAAAATACTTCTATTAAACCTCAACAGAGATTGACTTCAGATCTTAGAAAAACTGAGTCTTCTTCTTCCTTGAGAACGAAAGCTTGGATCTTCAAAGATTTGGAAGAAGGGAAACTCGGCAAACCTGATCTGAATAGGCCCTTTGATTTTCTTGAAAGGATCTTCAAAAATATGGAGCAGCAAAAAGATCAAAGGCCTTCTTATCTGAGAAATCTCTAACAGCACTGAAGAACGAGTCTTGAGGGCGCAGAAGTTAGATCTCAGAAAAACTTGTTCAGCGAGCAAGGAGGAAGACGACTGGGTTCTTCTCTTTCTATCGGGTTGAATAATAATGATTATTGTGTTTGCCCTAAAATAAAAGATTATTTATAGGAGGAACTCCAACAGTTAGGGCGACAGACAAGGAATGATCGACACGTGTGCTGCACATGGCGGCCAACCCTAATTTTCAAAAACGAAACATATTTTTGAAATCCGTCTGTCCGTCATTCGTCGAGACTTCACGTGAACATCTGACGAATTGACTTAGCCATTGAAAAATACTGATCAAGGCTTGAAATCTGTCTTCTGTTTTCATTCGTTGGGATTCGTCGGGAGTTCTCAAGAACATACAACAAATTGACTTAGCCGCACAATTTCCTTCACAAAGCTGCCTTTTTGGCTTCTGTCAGCATTCGTCGGGAGTTCATGAGAATATACGACGAATGGACTTGGCCGCAGAACTTTCTTCTTCAAACTGGAAATTTGGCTTTTGTCAGCATTCGTCGGGAGTCATCGGGACTTCACGTGACATCTCGATGAATTAACTTAACAAAAATTCCTTTTCTTCTGAAAACCTGCTCCACTCCTCAACCTTGAAAGCCTTCAGTTGTGAGAATATGAAGTGCACCCCAAAAGAGAGATTACACATGAACCAACACTTTGTTCTACACAATGAGGGATTACATTGTCTAGAACTGTGTTTTGTGATCCATTGCAACCTGACTTTGGTGTGAACTTAGCATTATGACCTGTCACAACACATCTAAAGAGAGTTCATCAAATACATACTCAATTCAATTTAGTTCACTAGGGGACACCTTCAAATCCAGGTGATTGTGGATACAATACCCAACAATCTCCCCATATTTGAAGATGTCATAACCCTATGCACTAAGTTGAATTGCACAGAAAGTATAATTAAATAAAAACAGCACAACCAGGCAGTAATAATTTAAAGAGAGAATCAATGTTTTATCCAAACACAAAAATATATATATAAACAAAGAAAAAAATAGCATGATTCCAGAACAGCTCAGCTCATGCTTGGTCTTTGCCTTTCAGCTTTCCAAAAATTCTGTCCACTGCCTCAGCTCTCTTTCTCTGTTCAGATTCCATTCTCTCAAAGAATGCCTTTGGCTTGGGCCAATATCTATCAGGAGCAGTCTCTTTAGATCCACTTGTCTTGAAATGAATTCTCCTTTCAGTTGTCCTTTTCTTGAACTTATCCCATTCCTCCTGACTTTAATGTTTAGTGACACTTTCATTTTGCCTACTGACTAAGTTGAAAGCTGTAAGAATGATATCCTTTGAAGAGGGACTCCAGCTTTCTTGGAAATTTCTTGGAGGAGGCATATCATAGAATTCTCTGATCTTCTTGTGAGGATTAGACCTTTTTGCAGAAGGTTTATCACCAAAGATCTTCCTTTTCAAAGATTTTTCAGAAGATTCAGGAGCTTTGGAGCTTTCAAGCACTGGATCATCCCAGAATTCTTGATAGGAGGAAACTGGGATGTCTCCTATAGCAAAATCAAGATCCTCAACAGGAAAATGAGAAGAATTTGGAGCACTTGGACCTGGAAAACTTGAAGAAGGAACATCTGGCATCTTGTCCACCACAGTGAGTCCAAGCATGCCTGCAACTTCTTTGAACAGCCAGCTTGTAGATTCATGAGTGTACCAATTTACATCTACAACATTTTGTAAAATGTTCTCCTTAAGCTCTTGCATCTTGAAAAATACATTTCCATCCAAATCACTAACTTTACCATCCAAGTCATTCACTTTACTGGCACTTTCTTCTATTTTAGACACAATACTCTCCTCCCCCTTTATGACATCTTCATGTAGGAGGGTATAGAGTTTGGCCAGTTATCTTTCAACTTGATCATCCAGAAAAGTAAGCCCTTGATCATGAGAAGCTCTGAGAGCTGTTTGAGCAGAATTCAGATGAAGAACATCTTCACCAACCTGATGCAAGTTCTTTAGAGCATGTCCAACTGCCTTATTGGTGTGGTCCAATGCTTTTCCTGCTTTTGACATCCAGGCTTCTTGATCACTCTTGAATTTGCCCATTTCATGTCTTATCTGAGCCATTTCCTGCCTCAAAGCACTATCAACTTTATCAATTTTCTGATAAACTGATTTGATGGACTGATCAAAATGCTCTGTTTGAGCTTGCAGCAAAGTTGAAATTGACTTGAGCAAAGAAGATTGAGAGCTCTCTCCAGTTTCAAAATCATTAGGAGAGACTCTATCAGCTACAAAACTAGTAGACTGTGCTTGCTTATCAAGCACAGTTGCTCTTGGAGATTGTCTCAAAGAACTTTCTGGAGGGGGCAAGAGCATCACAGGAGGGACTGCAGATTCACCCATAAATGTGTCTTCCTGTTCTTTCTCCCCCTTAGTCAAAGACATCTTCTTAGCTGACTCCAACTGAGCACTAAAACTGCCCATCTCCATAGAATCTGATTTCTCAGAAGGAACAGATTCAGGATCTGCCAAGTCTTCACTATGTACTGAATTATAAGCAAACTCTGCAGGGGATCTTCTTGAGTCCTCTAACATAGCTGCTTCATCTTCAGCAGCAGATTTCCCTTGACCTTCTAGGTCAGGAACAGTATCAGGAACAGCAGGACTGACTGGATCAACATACACTGGATCAGGATGAACTGGATCAATTTCACTGGGAGGAATTTCCTTTGAAGCAACACTACTTTCAGCAATGTCTCTTGGGGTTGGAAACTCCCCCTCAACATGTTCACCTCTGCCTTGTTCAGGAGCTGTACTGGGTCCACTACCCCTTGAGGGTTGACCTTCTTCATGAGTCCTATTCTCATTTTGCACAGGATCCTCATCACCACTAACAACAATTTTGACTCCACCTTTTGGAATGACCCTTTCCCATTTGGAGAAAATAGAGGAGTTGATTTTCTTAGTGTGATGGATGGGTATACCTCTTCCAAGATTAAAAAAATCTGGATTACTACCATTCAGCAACAAACTAATAATTCTTCCAAAATTTGGGGCATGAAAGCTGTCTTTAATTTTCTCAAAAAGAACTTCACCAAAATTAAAATTCTTTCTACAAATAATAGCTATGTGAATCTTAAAGGCTTCTTCAGATAGGTAGTCATGTGAGCCTACCTTGCACAATAAGACTTTTCCCAAAATATCACACAGAAGCTTACCTCCGTCATTCATGAATTTTCTTCTTATCTTTGAACCTTCATCAAGAATGCCACAGAATCTTTTGGCCTGGAGAAAATCTTCAGCAAACACTTCTTCTGATTCGACTCCAGGCATCCTCAAAATCCTGTTGATGCCACTAGCTTTTAAAACTATTTTACAAGACCTGATGCTGCTCTTTATCTTCTTGCCTTGACAAGAAATTTTTGCATTTCTGTAGAACTCAAGAACGTCTTGTTCGAGAATTTTAGCCGGTTCTTCCAAGACATAGCTGAGCCCGGCAACATCAAGCATCAAGATAATGTTTCTGAACTCATCTGAAGCAGTTCGAAAGCTACCTCGCACCAGCTCTCCACCAGAATGCAGACCTCCAGCGGCTTTGGGCGCCATCGAGCTTGACGAAATCGGGGAAGAGAAATAGTGTTTTCTCGAGGGAGACGGAGAGACGGGAAGGGTTTCACGGAAGAGCGCGTGGAATCACGTGTTCTCTTTGTTTATATATATATATATTAAATAAATTTAGGCACGTACCTGATTTCACGGATGGCTCTTCGGATCCAATAAATTGAATTTGATAATAATAAGGCTTTTCACGGAGACGTGTCCGAGAAGATAAGGAAATTGACCCGTGAAATCTCGTGAAATTTCAATATTCTTGTCCTCATGATTCCTTGTTAAGCATTCCAAGTTTCATTTTGAAGAAATTGAACTTGGTCTCGTCCAGAGGCTTCGTAAAAATATCTGCAATTTGTTTGTCAGTATTAACATATAACAAATTAATATCCTTACTCTTAACAAGTTCCCGGATGAAGTGGTAGAGAAGCTCGATGTGCTTCGTTCTGCTGTGAGAGACTGGATTATTTGCTATAGCAATAACACTTGAGGAGTCACAGAACATGGGGATTTCTGTGAGCTTTAAGTTATAGTCCTCAAGCTGATTCTTTATCCACAAAAGTTGTGCACAACAACTGCCGGCAGAGATATACTCCGATTCAGCAGTTGATATTGCAACACAATTTTGCTTCTTGCTACTCCATGACACAAGACTTTTTCCCAAGAATTGGCAAGTTCCCGAAGTGCTCTTTCTATCATCTTTGCTACCTGCAAAATCAGCATCTGAAAAACCAATTAGTTCAAAATCATTGCTTCTCGGGTACCATAAGCTGAGATTTGGTGTACCCTTAAGGTATCTCAAAATTCTCTTTGTAGCGACATAATGAGATTCCTTACAGTTCACCTGATACCTGACACAAACACATGTTGAAAACATTATATCGGGCCAACTGGCAGTAAGGTAGAGCAAGGACCCAATTATGCTTCTGTATTTGGTTTCATCAAAAGGTTTCCCTTTTTCATCCTTGTCCAGAGACATACTTGAGCCCATTGGAGTCCTCATAGAGGTTGCACTCTCCATTCCAAATTTCTTAAGGAGCTCTTTGGTGAACTTAGTCTGAGAGATGAAGATTCCATCTTCAGATTGGTGCACCTGGAGTCCTAAGAAATATTTCAGCTCTCCCATACTGCTCATTTCAAACTTACCTTGCATCAAATTAGAAAACTTTTTGCAAAGTTTGTCATCTGTAGAGCCAAAAATAATATCGTCGACATAGATTTGCACAAGCAAAATCTCACCTTTTACTTCCCTAAGAAACAATGTCTTATCTATTGTTCCTCTTGTGAATTTGTTCTCAAGAAGGAACCTAGACAATGTCTCATACTAGGCTCGGGGCGCCTGTTTGAGACCATACAAAGCTTTATGTAAATAATATACATGATCAGGAAAGTTAGAACCTACAAAACCTGGAGGCTGAGCTACATATACTTCCTCTTTAAGGTCTCCATTCAGGAAGGCTGACTTCACATCCATCTGGAAAACCTTAAAGCCCTTATATGCAGCATATGACAGAAATAATCTGATGGCTTCAAGTTTTGCTACTAGTGCAAAGGTCTGATCAAAATCAATCCCTTCTTCTTGCCTGTATCCTTGTGCAACCAGTCTTGCTTTGTTCTTGGTAATGATGCCCTTTTCATCAAGCTTGTTCCGGTAGACCCATTTGGTTCCAATCACATTTTGTCCTTTGGGTCTTGGTACTAACTCCCAAACTTTACATCTCTTGAATTGGTTGAGCTCTTCTTGCATAGCAAGGATCCAGGATGGATCGGTGTTTGCTTCTTCAAACTTCTTCGGCTCAATCTGTGAAAGAAAACTTAAATGTAAAACTTCGTTAGTTGTACCTCTTCTCGTTAGAACTCTGCTTGAAGGATCTCCGTTAATTTGATCAGCTGGATGATCTCTTGAATATCTGACTCCCAAGTTATTTGCATTTTCAGGAGCAACTTGAGGTTCAGCCACCTCTGGAATATCTTCTTCTTCATGAACTTCTTGTTCATATTCAGAGTGATCCGAGATCTCTTCTGCCAACTTTGGAGCATCATCTGTGGTTTTTACTCCATCTTGCATAGAGAGTTCCTTTAGTTTTTCACCTGCATCTTCAATGAACACACTAGACGAGTTGCTATGCAGCAGGCTCGTCTCATCAAATACAACATGGATTGTTTACCCTACCACCAGAGTTTTCTTATTGAAAATCCTATATGCCTTACTATGGCTACTATATCCTACGAAAATACCTTCAAAACATTTTTTACTAAACTTGGTTGTAGGATGCTTCCCATTGTTAAGTACATAGCATTTACTGCCAAAAATTCTAAAATATGAAATCTTTGGTTATCTGCCCTTTAGAATCTCATATGGGGTCTTACGATGGTTCTTATTGATGAGTGCTCTGTTTTGCACATGGCAAGCTGTGTTGATAGCTTCTGCCCAGAAATATTCTAGAAGAGCAGAATCACTCAACATGGACCTGCCAGCTTCTATGAGGGTTATATTCTTTCTCTCGGCTACTCCATTTTGCTGTGGAGTACGAGGAGAGGAAAACTCATGGGAGATACCTTGACTTTCACAAAACTCTGTCATGGCCCCAGACTGAAATTCTGTTCTATGGTCACTTCTGATTTTGACCACTGAACAGTCAAGTTCATTCTGAATAAGCTTGACAAAATTAGTGAATATGCCGAAGGTTTCTGACTTAAGTTTTAGAAAGAACACCCATGCAAACCGGGAATAATCATCAACAATAACCAAGGTGTAAGCTTTCCCACCTAAGCTTCTAACTGACATTGGACCAAAAGAATCCATATGCAGCAGACGAAGACATCTGGTAGAATTATTGCCAATTATGCTCTTAAAGCTAAGGTGTAGCCTTTGTTTGCTTACCCATTTGGCAAGCATGGCAAGGGCTTTCCTTAATGCATTTAACTTTGGGGGCATCCCTTACCAAGTTGTGAGAAAATAACATAGATATAGTTTTGAAATTAATATGTGCTAATCTCTTGTGCCATTGGTCACAGAGAGATGCACTATCTTTGGCAACAAAACACACTGGGGTAGAAGACTGTAAGCATATAAAATCTAAACAGTAAATACCACTACTCCTAGAGCCTGTTAAAATAGTTTCCGCAGATACGGACATCTTTATCAGGCATCTATCTCTAAAGAACTCAACGGTATAGCCTTTGTCACACAGTTGGCTTATGCTAATCAAATTGTATTTCAATCCTTTCACATGAGCTACACGTGTGAAAACGACTGAGCCGTTGGTTATTGAACCATAACCAATAATAATACCTCGTTCAGATCCGCCAAACTTTACTTTAGGCCCGTTCTCAAATGGAACATAATCCTGAAGTAATCTTCTTCTCCCGGTCATATGCCGAGAGCAACCACTGTCCAAATACCAGATGGGAATTTCGTTGGCCTTTGGACATTCCTGCAAACATGATCAATACCCCTTAGGAACCCAAACATTTTTGGGCCCTTGGTTCCTTGTTAGTGGAACACCACTTGGAACATTAACTTTGCAAGTGGTCGGTCTTGCACTGTTAACTCGTGGAGTTCTTGGCACAGTATGATTGAATCAACAATCTATGGCAAAATGACCAATTTTGCCACAACACCAGCATTCAAATCTATTGTATCTCCTCTTTGTGTTCTGCTGAGCCTTTTGAACGGGTGGCTTTGCAGGAGGAGCAACCTTGGAGGTAGAAACCTCGTTGGTGCAACATACACAATTCTTAGGCACAATAGGCTTGACCTGCGGTGCTTTCTTAGCATTTGATCCATGAACGAATGGTCCATGATGCTTCAATTGAACTTCTTCATAAGGAGCCTTGAGGGAGCTAGATCCAAAGTTTCTGGGTCTGGTCCACACTGAGTTCACCTTGGCAGGCTCAACATGGGTTGGTCTGCTGAAGTGACCATACATGCTCTCAAAATCATAGGTGTTTGTAGGAAATATCACCTTCTTGAAATTTGGAGCACACTGTGGACCTTTACCCTTTGCTTTAGCAGCTCTTCTTTTGGCTGACTTACTTAGGCTCTTTTCGGCAACATGGCCCAAACCACTGCTACCAGAACCAGCAGTGAAAGTGTCTATGATAGGCAAAACTGTCTTGGGCTTAGAGAAGTTCATTGTGATCTTCTTTTCAGCCTCAAGCTGTTTCGTCAAATCATTGATAATTTCACTTTTCTGAATGCCTGCTGAAGTGGCCTCGGAGAGAGCAATCTTCAAGGATAAGATTTCATCCCTGAGTAGGTTAGATTCTTCAATCTCCTTTCTCAGGTTTGATTCTTGATCCTTTAGGGATTGAATCTCCTTTGATTGAGTTTTAACAAGCTTTCGACACTTATTAAACCCCTTCAACATTTCCTCATACTTAGCAGTCAACTCAGAATCCTCTTCCGAATAGTAGCTTTCATTAGCATCAGATGTCATTTCTGAACATGAAAGAGGTGTAGAAGATAATACCTGACCGGTGAAAGGAACGATATCTTTGTCATCATCTGACATGGCCATTAGTCCAAAGAATGCCTCTTCATCTGAGTTAGACTCATTTGAGTCACTATCACTCAGAGTCTTGGACTTCTTGGCAACAAAACTCTTCTCCTCTTTATTCTTTCCTTTGAAGGACTTCTTTTCTTCTTTTCTTGAAGATTCCTTCTTCTTGTGTGGGCAATCAACTATCATGTGCCCTGGCTTTTTACAACAATAACAAACGGGTTCAGTATAATCATGTTTGTTCGATTTAGAACCATACCTGTCGTTTCTGTCACGGTGTGATCTCCTGTGATCTCTTGAGGAAGATGAGCCTTTTCTCGTTGTCTCCTCTTGTTAAGCAACTTTTCGAATTGCTTGGAGAGGAGGGAGAATTCTCCTTCAGATAGTTCTGATTCTTCAGAAGTGTTTTCAGCTTTATCCTCAGAAGATTCATCTCTAACAGGGGACAGGGCCCTGCTTCTCTGGGAGCTTTCAGCCTTTAGAGCAATGGGCTTTTCCTTGCCAGAGCTCCTACTGCTTTCCTCCTATGACTTCCTGATATTCAACTTCAGCTCATGGGAAAGAAGCTTCCCATATAGAATCTGTGGCTCCGTAGTAGCCAACTTACCATACTCTCTGATAGCTATCACTTTGGGGTCCCATTCCTTAGACAGGGATCTAAGGAATTTATCGTTTAGTTCACCCGCGGTGAATTCCCTTCCATAGTTTCTCAAACCGTTTACAATCTTGAAGAATTTCTAGTAGGTGTCAGAAATTGTGTCTTTGCCTTGTTGCTTGAAGGCTTCATATTCTTGGTTCAGCAAAGACTTCCTGTCATCTCGAACTTCTTCAGTACCTTCCATCAAAACCACAATAGAATCCCACATTTCTTTTGCAGACTTGCAGTGAATCAGATTTTGTAGCATAGAATCATCAACTGCACCTGCTATGATGTGCTTCGCTTTCTTATCCAGAGTGACAAGTGCAATTTCATCCTTTGTCATATCCATTAGTTTCTTTGGTACCTTTTTGGTGGGATCAATGGTAGAAGCAACTGTAGGAATGACGGGACCTTCCTTAACTATCTGGGAGATACGGGGATCATTTGCTTCCATGTAGAAGATAACTCTTTCCTTCCACATGGGGAAATTTTCCTTAGTGCAAACTGGGAGCTTGGAGGAAAATCTTTCCATGCCTCTGTCCATAGAGAGAGATCTTGACAACGAAGAGGGATCTTTAATCTAGGTGTTAACCTCTTAAAGATAACCTACCTATGATACCAATTGAAAGAAATCGTTGTCTACCTAAATCACCTAAAGGGGGGGGGGGGGTGAATAGGTGATCTCTACTGCGATTGCAGAATAAAAATTAAGTACACATACAACAAGAAAGATCACAGCACAGAGACACAAGATTTATAGAGGTTCCCCAAGGTGGGTACTCCTCTCTCCCGCTTCGTCTATCTAGCACTTCGGGCTAGCGTCGGCAACTTCACCAAAACTCGGATTTATCAACAAATCCTACACTCGGAGACAACGGCTCCTACAAACTCGGAGAACAACCTCTCCTACAAAAGCACTCGGAGATAAACTCCTACAACTCGGAGCAAACTACTCCTACAAAATAACTCGGAGAAAAATCTCCTACAAGAATCAAATAGAGTTTGAAATAAAATACTTCTATTAAACCTCAACAGAGATTGACTTCAGATCTTGGAAAAACCGAGTCTTCTTCTTCCTTGAGAACGAAAGCTTGGATCTTCAAAGATTTGGAAGAAGGGAAACTCGGCAAACCTGATCTGAATAGGCCCTTTGATTTTCTTGAAAGGATCTTCAAAAATATGGAGCAACAAAAAGATCAAAGGCCTTCTTATCTGAGAAATCTCTAACAACACTGAAGAACGAGTCTTGAGAGCGCAGAAGTTAGATCTCAGAAAAACTTGTTCAGCGAGCAAGGAGGAAGACGGCTGGGTTCTTCTCTTTCTATCGGGTTGAATAATAATGATTATTGTGTTTGCCCTAAAATAAAAGATTATTTATAGGAGGAACTCCAACGGTTAGGTCGACAGACAAGGAATGATCGACACGTGTGCTGCACATGGCGGCCAACCCTAATTTTCAAAAACGAAACATATTTTTGAAATCCGTCTGTCCGTCATTCGTCGAGACTTCACGCGAACATCCGACGAATTGACTTAGCCATTGAAAAATACTGATCAAGGCTTGAAATCTGTCTTCTGTTTTCATTCGTCGGGATTCGTCGGGAGTTCTCGAGAACATACGACGAATTGACTTAGCCGCACAATTTCCTTCACAAAGCTGCCTTTTTGGCTTCTGCCAGCATTCGTCGATATTCGTCGGGAGTTCACGAGAATATACGACGAATGGACTTGGCCGCAGAACTTTCTTCTTCAAACTGGAAATTTGGCTTCTGTCAGCATTCGTCGGGAGTCATCGGGACTTCACGTGACATCTCGACGAATTAACTTAGCAAAAATTCCTTTTCTTCTGAAAACCTGCTCCACTCCTCAACCTTGAAAGCCTTCAGTTGTGAGAATATAAAGTGCACCCCAAAAGAGAGATTACACATGAACCAACACTTTGTTCTACACAATGAGGGATTACATTGTCTAGAACTGTGTTTGGTGATCCATTGCAACCTGACTTTGGTGTGCACTTAGCATTATGACCTGTCACAACACATCTAAAGAGAGTTCATCAAATACATACTCAATTCAATTTAGTTCACTAGGGGACACCTTCAAATCCAGGTGATTGTGGATACAATATCCAACAGGAGCACTACAACCACCCCACCCGAGCTTTGTTTTTGAGCTAGGTGGCTGGTCGTGCAGAGCATTACTCACCAGGGCCTCCCTGGATCATTGGGGAGCACCACCTTGCCAGATAGGGCATAACGACCCTCTCCGGGAATCCTCAAGGCGACAACACTACCAAAGAATAGAGCTCTGGTGGTGCCCATGTTTTAATTCCTCTTTTTCACTCCTCCCGTCAGTTGCTGGCAACGTTCGGTCATCGGAGCACTGCCAAAAGGAGTTCCCATCTTCAGCGAACCTACAACAGGTTGTGGATTGCCATCGGGTGGTCAGCCGACGGTGGCAGAGGAACAATAATCCTCTGTCT
This sequence comes from Dactylorhiza incarnata, assembly GCA_033032865.1. Lineage (NCBI taxonomy): Eukaryota > Viridiplantae > Streptophyta > Magnoliopsida > Asparagales > Orchidaceae > Dactylorhiza > Dactylorhiza incarnata. Next base: position 12,069,939 of record JAWHQI010000040.1, read on the forward strand.
CCACCGACAATCATCGGTCATCTGATCTCGATTAGGAGATAAGATGACCCAAATAACCTTATACTCCTCGATTAATGATTAACCTGACAATAGATCCATGCCATATCCGCAATGGAGCCGCTGTTAGTTTCCTATCCGACTCAATCTCAGCCCATGATTATGCTTTAATATTGGTGTTGATTAATTTAAGCTAAAATCTTAGGAATTAATTTGGGGGGGATGTCTTAGTGAGTGTCTTATACTAATATTTGTAGAATTTCTTAAGGTATCTAAAAATGATTATTCCATTTTTTTATAAAATCAAATACTGTTTTTAATTATCAAAACAATGGTATTTTGATCAATTTAAATATTTTTTCAGCCTTGAATAATTCTAGAAATTCAAGAGTGCATTATCGGCCCTTGGCCCCCAAGGTAAAAAATGCCTAATATTTCACGAAGAGTCAATAAAAATTATTTAAAAAATATCGGGCTCAGTTTGCAAAACTCGAACTCCTCGGGGCGATAATAATTTGTTCTCTTCGAAAAAGCTTAATATTTTCTATCGTGGCTTAGTTGTATTCCAACTTCTAAATTATAGATAATTCAATGAAAGAGAGCTTCGTTAAATAAATTATGAGGTTCGATTGACGAAAAACCCATCAATAGCTGAATTCAAATTATCAATACGATGAAAGTCACAATACAAATTAGTTAGACGTCGCTGAGTAGCGTCTTGATCTTATAAATTATGTATAATATAATAAGGCTATCTTAAATAATAATCGGGTTCAATTGACATGAAATCCAACAACCACTGAACTCAAATTACACTTAAAATAAGAATCACAAATATGGAATTGTTTGACTCGTAACTATAAGACTTTAATTAATACCTTCTCAGAACGGAAATGAGAACTATAAATACCTCCTTGAAATGAAGATTAATCACTTGCTCGCCCTACTTCCAAGGATAAGAACTGTATGCACTTGAGGAGGTATATTTGGGCTTGCGATGTGATGGAGGGACCTCTAGAACTGGTGAAACCAGGCATATTTTAAAATGTCTCCTTACTTCTTTTATTTCATTGCTCCTTATTTACTTGCCAGTTCTGTTTATCTGTTATTGCTCTATTTTGCACTACAACTCTTATAATAGTCATATTTAGAGTTAACCTATAGATGAGATATTCCTCCGAGGTTAACCATAAATGATGTCGGATCTCGATCGACTCATTTATTATTAGCTAAGTAGTGCGATCGAGTTTAATGTCCTAGTTGTTTGCACAAATTATTACATTGTTTTGTAATGCAAATGACCGTAGGTTCACCTCAGGGATTTGCTCAGTTTCATTTCACATATATAATGCTTCTTTATATGCCCTGGATTTAATTATTGTGGTGGGCCAGTCATGCTCACGAGTTGTTCATACTTTAATAGGAAGGTTGACAACTCTTTGGTACTAGGGCGTGAGAACTTCGGGGAACTACTTCGTATGTTATGATATTTCCTTGCTGGGTCCCTTCCCTGGTTATCCAGTTTATATTATCACAGGATGTCGTTCACATCCCTGAGTACACCATATTGTATGCTAGGTCCTATGTATTGAGGTATGAACATACCTAGAAGTGGAGGGACCAACCAGTGACACCGTGTTGCCATGATGGTGAGGCACATAGGATTAGCTACCCCGCAGGAAGTGAAGATCAAACCATATTGACATAAGGAGTTACAACGGGTTATGAGTACCTGTCTTATATGCTTGCAAGTTAATTATGTAATAACATATTAGATGCTTAGAATGCTTTTACTTGCCAACATTTATTACCTGCTCAACTTCTGCATTTACTTCCTACATATATTTCTATTTGATGCTTAGTTTATTTATGATTTGAATATTATATAATCTTGCAGAGGCTCGCTCTTGTCCCCAGTCCTTAATGTTTTGGGGAGGGGGTGAGAATTCCACTAGTCGTTGACTAATGATGTTGTTGCTCACCTTTTTAGGAGACATCCCATCCCGAGGCCCTGCTAGAGATTGAGGACATACTTGTGCTAGTGCCAGCACTCACCGTATAGTAGTTGCAACCGCATCGCCACCTACCTTTAGAAATGTGAGAAACTAGATAGTGGCTAACAATGAGATGTTTTGTACTTTGTATGCTTTCCCAATTAAGGTTGCATGTACGACCCCACACTTCTATTTATAAATTATGATGCGACCTTACTTTATGCATCTAGTCTTTTCTGAGTGTTACTTTTGCCTGTGAATGAATCTAGTTGTGATGTTGTTATTTAGCTTTATAAGGCTATCATCCCGTGCTTGAAGAGTAGACACATTTACCTACTCAGATAACATAGAATGGCAATCTTGGGCATAAGCTTTCCCTCGACCCGATTGTGTTTTTGTGTGTGTGTGTGTGGGGGGGGGGGGGGGGGGGGGGAGCTTACAATTCACATACTCCTAAGAGAAATATAAACAAATAATCGAGCTTCTGAAGAGAAATCATCTAGAGGAGTTGGTCTTCTCAATTATCAAGCTTCATAAGGAAGAGGTAATCCATTTTTTATAGAAGCCCATTACCAAGAAAATGGACCAATCATCAAAGCTATGATATACAATAAGAAAATCATCCTTGTGTGTCATTTATTTCCCAGACATTTGGCTTATCCGAGTGTAGTAGTAATATTGAGGTTACATAAAAAGGAATGGAAGAAGGCCTAATCAAAATGGGTTGTCATGGAAAGAAAACTCAGGACATTATAAAGTTAGCTCTATTAAAAGAATTTGCTTTTCTTGCTGATATTGTTAGGAAAGTACTTATGTGTAAAATGACAATCCATAATGATATTTCTGAAGAACAATTGAAGCTAATGGTGTTTATTGTACTCAAGAAAGAGTTTGACTAGGGAAAAGTCTTATTGAACTACTTAATAGAGAAAATTGGATTGTTGATTATTCTCCTTGGGAGAATCCTAAGTATTTTTTCATAATCACTTTTGTGTCTATGCACTTCTAGTGATATAGACTTACTAGAAAGGTTTAGTTCATCATATCTCTATTCTTCACAAAGAAAAAGGAAATTCATTCTCTCAAACCATTCCTCGCCAATACATCTTTCATCTCAATCTCCGTCATTAGAAGATACCACTCATCATGCCTCTCCTTCTTTCACACCCTCCACTTCTTCATCTAAATCCATTCCAAACACGCAGGATGATAAGTCCAACTCTGTTGGACGTGCTCTCTTACTGAAGGAAGTATTGAGTAGGGTAAATGATATGTTTGAGTTTGTTGAAGCTAAATTTAAAGATCTTCAGAAGAAAATTGATGATTTATCAATCTCTATTCAGACTCCTATCACTAAAGAGCTCTTGGCTTCATTAATTACTGATATCAAGAAGGGGAGAAGTATCATGAGTTTGAAGATGATATTTTGGGGCAGAAAATAATTGTCTATGAAAGCACTAATCTGTCCAGGGGGAAGAAGTCCTCAAGAAGAGATATAACTAAAGGAGAAGAAGTATATACAAGAAAGAAAAAAGCTGCTCTAGGAAGAAAGTGAGGAGGAGAGCTAAGTGAGGAGGAAAGCTACTCCAAAAACAAGGTATTTGGACTCATGGGAGTCATTTATTAGAACTCAAACTTTTGAAAGAAACATTCAATCAAATTATATCTCTTATCTTATTCTATCTCTTTAGTGTAAACATTATCAATTTATTGGCTTACTTCTCTTGTTGGACAACGACTATGGCATTTATCCTTTATTTAATATTTTTAATTTGATATCTCTCTCCTTATATATCATTTTATTTACAAATTGTTTAGTCTTCTAATACCTTCTAATTTGGATGCCTGGAGAATTTATATTCTATTTTATGTTAGAATTATGAACTAACCTTTTCTAAATTAGCAGTCATCATGTTAACACATGGATCTTACAAATGCTCTTTAGTCGTTTACTCTCTGATTGAAATCAGTGACGAATTGTGCTCCTATGAGATCTTATAGTACATGAAGTTATGAAAGAAAAAAATTTATCATACGTAGAATCTGAGAAAGCTGAATGAATGAAGAAATTTAAATTTTTGTTCACTTTTATAAGTTCCCATAATGAAGTTTCTGTTCACTTCTATGCTTTATATATTTCTCTTTATGTAAATATTTTTTTCTTCTTCAATGTAAAATCACTTATTACGCCAAGAAATATGCAATACCAAATATGTGGAGATTATTGAGAAAAACTCTTGATTTGGTATATCAAATTAAGATAAGTGATTTATGTAAATGCCTAGGTATATATAAAGCAATATATTATATAAGTATAACATGTAATTAGGTACAAACTGCCAAAGTCTCATAATTCACTCAAGTAGAAGATTTAGGTAAGTTAAAATTTTGTGTTTCGATATGAATTCAACGCACATCGAGAAGTTGAATTCATGCATCGAGAAGTAATTAAATCACATTGAAAGCATGTTCATTGTTTGCACCGAGATTTACTTTATAGGAAAGTCTATTCAGAGCACAACTGTTCAACTTGCGTTGAATTTTCTCTACTCAACAATTCGATGCACACCCACAAATAATTGATGTAAAAGATACAAAATGTCAGAACCTTTCAAGACATATGTTATTTATTCCAGAGTAGATTAAGGCTTTGAATAAGATTAAATTCTAGCTGTTAGTGAGTCATTTCAAGAAGGCTTCAATGATGATTGGCAAAAAAAAGGAATGCTTCAAATCTGCAGTAGTTATATATATTCCAAAAGATTTTGAAAATAAAACAAGACGCCGTGCACTCATTCTGAACCAGTTTCTCTTCCCTTCAAGATTTGGAATTCTCCTTCATCAATAAGAAGTTCTCTCCAAGAACCCTAGCTGACTAGATCATCTTCTCTCTCTCTGATCTAAGGATCTTCTTCTCTAAAGGGCTCTTCATCTTCCACCTCAAAATTCCTCATAAGATTGGACTCATATTCTCTATATTGAATTCAAACTTCTCTATCTGGAGGAATTGTCGATTACAGATACTTCAATAATCAAGAATTCATACAGTTCGTTAAAGATTTAGATCCTTCTTAGCCCTATTGAAGAAGGATAACATTGTGGAAAATTTGTTTCTACATCAACCATTTTTGATAAAGATTTTTAAGAATCTCTCTTGAAAAGAATCAATTGTTTCTAAGAGTCTCCTTGTCAAAAAACTCAGATTGGTCCTACGAATCCCCATATCAAAGGATTCAGTTTTTCCTGTGAATCCACTTATCAAAGGATTTAGATTGGTTGTGAATGTAACATCCCCTTTTTGCACATGAACCCCTTGGGTGACATGTGCCCCTTTGAGTTGGCTTGGACTACGTAGTAGGCCTATGACCCTAAGGGGATCATGAGTGAGTCACCAGTACCCTAATTGACTTGATTAGTCAGCATCAAGGGGGTTAAGTGAAACTTAACTTAATTTGGTCAACCTTGCCTAATTAGCCTAAATTGAACTTCAATTGATTAAATTGACCTCACCAAAACTTAATAGACACCATGAGAAGTCAATGGGGTCATGGCCAACATGAGTGGGCTTGCTACATCATTAATTTTGACATTGGTCAACTCTAGCTCAACCGTAGCCCATTTAGCCCCAAATTAGACCCAATTGGTCTTCCCTTGATCAAATTGGCTCCACCATGACCTAATGTGCATCCTAGAGAGTCATGGAACTCAAGACCATCATGTGGGGGCATCATATCATAAATTTGACTAAAGTCAACTTTAAAGTCAACCTTGGTCAGATAAGCCCAAAATGAATTCCTAAGCCCAAACACCAATTCTATTAGGCTCAACCCATTTCTAAAGGCCCATTTCAGAAGCCCAATTGCAATTACCTTGAATTCCCCCACTAACTTGTCACGTAGCCAACATATAAGGGCAAAAGTGGCTTTTTTCCCTTGAACCTACATTTGGAGGAAATGGGAGCTTGAAGGGATGCCACTTGGATGCTTGCTCTTGCTCCAATGCTAAGAGAATAACCCTCCCTTTGATTTCAGTTGGCTGGATTTTGGAAAGAGGGCAAATGGAGCTTAGCAGGAGAATCCAAGGCTTGGCCGACCACCCCATAATGGCATTATCCACTTCAACTGATATCTCCCCCATTTCAAGAGCTCTTCCTCTTCCTCACACCTCCAGGAGTGGAGCCAACCATTTACCTAAAAAAATCGACCTCAGGAGCTATGACTGGAGCTAAGTAGCTAGAAACTACCACCAAACATGCCACCAAAGAGAACCACCCAATCTATAGTCTCAAATCTAATGAGTTTCCTCCCCTTTCCCCTGGTGATAGTTTCTTAGATCAAATTAGGGAATAAATCAAGTTCAATTGAGCTCAATTTCACTGAAATAGGAGGAGAAAGGACCAAGGAAAGTCCTAATTGGATTTTTCAACTCGTCCATCTCATGCCCCCGAACCACTACCCATCGACGACCCTTGTTGAGACGAAGGTGGTGGTGGCTGGTTGTGGGGGGTTCAAGTGGTCGTGGAGAAGGAATTTAGTAAGCTCCAGGCCAGGCTCAATCTCAACCATTATTTAGAAGTTAAAGATGACCAATTATCATCTAATCTACTTTATGATTCGTGCTAGAGATTATATATGCAGACCATATAGAACTAAAGTTAAGATTTAATTAAAATTCAATATATCACATTTATACAACTAGCTTCAAGTCAATATTTGAGGCCCTTACAATAACATGCAGACCAAAGTCTCAACATGAAATTGTATCCCTTGGTCTGGGATTTCTAAATTGGGGTTGCACACCTCCTGAGGAGATATGCAGCCTCCACAATCTCATTTTAAATTTCATGAGGCACAAACTTTAGGAAAATGATATATTGTGTGTTTTCCTAGTATATTGCTCTGAATGCTTTGGAATTTAAAACCTAAGAGTGTTATGACAATAGGAAGGTATCCAGAAAAAATTTGAGAATTTTTGGAGAATATTTTTAGATAGTATTTGTTAAATATTTACTTAATGCATGAATAATGTATTAATGAAATATTTAGCTCTTTACTTAGACATAAAATTATGGATTTATGCTGACACCCTTACATTCATGATATCAATATATGGTTGAAGTTTCATATCATTTGGGACTGATTTCATAGGTGATTGCTCATTCAAAATAAACTTTGATCAATGGTATTAACACCTACATTTAAATGTGTCCACTACACTAATCATCTTGGAATAAATATTTGACTGCCTTAGAGACACACTTAGACCAAGTGGACAACATAAAAGTTGTATACCTATAGAATTATTTTAATTTCTATCACATTAAACATTATGAAATAATATTTAGTGTATAATTCACTAATTGGTGCTCTGATGGTTATGAAATTTTATTCATGAGTGTCTAATGTCATAATGAACACCTCCAGAAAATTTAGTGTTTTTAAGAAAACTTTTTTATAATATTTCTATCAAACATTTGATTATTTCATAAGAATTGTATTAATGAAATAATTATCCCTTTTTAGTAGAAATAAATTATGGAATTGTCTCTAGAACCTTATTATCGTAATAGAAACCTCTAGAAGAAGTTTCAACACATTTGGATATGATCCCATTAGAAAATTCTAAGTTAAGAAGATTGTAGATCTATGATAATATTTGTCAAATTTAAATGTGTCACACTTGACTAGTCACATTGAATTGCTAATATTGGTAACTTATAGATATATCTAGACCAAGTTCCCAACATAGGGGTTGTATACCTTGGTATGATACTTCCAAAATGTGGTTGCTGATTTTCAGGTGATACCCGTATCTCCCAAAAATTAATTTTTAATTTACTGTCACACTAAGCATAGGAAAAATGTATTGTTTATAAATTCTGAAATATGAATCCAATGACCTTGAAAATTTATTACGCATGTGGTTGAGAACATATTAAACAATCATAAAGAGTTTCATAATTAAAAAAATATTTTTCGAATGTTTTTGAAAGTATTTCAAAATTATCGAATGAGTAAATTTCTAAGATTAAGTGGGCTTTGTCTTTGAAATAAATCAATGTTATGGCACTTTCCTTATGACACATATGAGTAATGATAAATTTTTTAGGGCATTTTAGAAATGATTTTATTTGGTTTTAAATTTTATAGAATCTAACCCTTATATGCTTAAATAAACATGAGATCAAATTGGACAATCACTCATGGACATCACCCACATGTTTTAATGTTATCTTGATGTCTAATCAGAGATTTCAATAGCTGATTTTCTGTTTTAACATCATATGTACATGCTCACTTGATATAATAATGCAACTTGGATATGATTGGAAGGTAGAACCTATGAGCACGTATATTCGGGTTGCTTCATGATGACAATGAAATCTTTTATATGCCTAAGTGTACATTTTTTAAAGTTCTTACCAATTTCCATATATATAGATGATCAAACTTGAATGATGTAGAAGCATGTACACTTAGGCATATAAAAGTCATGTAGAAAAACTTATTGATTTTATTATAATAATTCAGACCCCTTTTCACTGAAGAGTTTAGATGTGATTAGTAATTAATGGTTGAGCTCCTAAATAGCCTAATGTACACCACATTTAGGGATGTTATAGGTGATCTCATCTTATAGCGGAAAGTGGGACTTAGTAGGATGACGATTAAGTCCCAAGATTAGAACTTATATTTGAGCCTTGGTACTTGGTGAATTAGTGCCACAGGATGTAGGTTGTGTGATTAGGTCTTGTTGACTTTAGTATGGCTCTGTATTAGTCTTAGTGAGCTCCAAGTCTAGGTGAAACATGATTTTTGTGCAACATAAATTAGTGATCTCAATCACTTCACTAGTTAAGAAATATAGTGAAAAATCCCATGTCGCATATTACACAAGTAATCCTTAGAATCACAAGTGATATTTCCACATGTTATTCATACTTCACCATACTAGAGTTGATTCCCAGGGTTGTATGGTTAATGAAAACTTGCTATTAGTGGGAGTCGCATATTACACAAGCAACCCTTAGTTATTGCTTATATACATAACCCTATTTATAATATGATAACTGCTAATTAAACATAAACTTTGACATGTCATCTTCTTGTATACCTGCTAATTTGTAGCCTCCATATTCCTTCCTACTAATTGGCACCTAGGAGTCATCAGGGGAGCGGATGTAAAACCACTTAGTCATATGACTAATGTTGGATCGATATGCGCCCTTAGAGGGGGGGGGGGGGGGTGAATAAGGGAATAAAATTCTTTTTGAATTTTTAGACAATTTACTAAATTGTTTAAAGTAAATTAGAACGAAATAATAATTTAGCTTAAAGGAAGACACAATTGTAATTTGGAATTTTATAATTTATGCCAAATAAAAGAAATCAAGTAAACACAAATAGAGACATGATTATATTATATAAAAAGATGTTTACATAAATTTGATTTCAATATCGCTAGAAATCGGAGGCGTACAAAGTAAAACAAATTTTCCTTTTCTATACCGACTCGTATCCCCACGAACTGGTTGGCTTTAGCCAATCCTTCCCCGGATATGGCCTCAAGCCGCTCTAGCCAATCCTTCCCCGGATATGGCCTCGAGCACCCCTAGATCTAATCTCCAAGACCTTGTCACCAACTCACGCAGCGAATTACCCCCTAAGCTGCGCAAGGACCTAGTCGCCAACACAAGGTGAATTCTACTACAAAAATTACAATAATGAAATAAAGCAAATAACAAGAACTCCCTCTATGAGATTTCTGAAGTTGAGGATGAAGGATCGCTGTAGCACAAGCGTGGTTGAAACGATCGTTCTTTGGATGCAGCGTGGGGCCTTCCTTCTCCAGAAATCTTCTTTGACTTTGAGTGGGAGATGAACTTTCGGCAGAGTAGCAGCTCTGGAATTTTGGCACAAGTAATCTCTCTGAAAGCTCTAACCAAAATGAGAGAGAACCCATCAATTTATATACCTTGGAGACAGCGCCTGCGGTAGATCCTAGCTCCTGCAGTAGCTCCTAGCGCCTGCGGCAGCTCCTAGCGCCTGCGGTAGCATTTGTGTAGAGCGGTTGCGAAACTGTTGGTGGCGTGGCGCTGTGCACGAACTTGAGCTAGCACCAGGCGGTAGCGGTAGCGCTGGCGGTAGCACTAGCGATTGCATTAACCCCTAACGCTGGCGGTAGTGCTTCAACTCAGTTTGTTGGTTCCAAGCTATTTTCTACCTGTGGAGTATTGCACCTATAGTTCCTACACACTATAAACACACGATTAGCAAGATCAAATACAATTTGGGATTTGTTATTATCAAACAAAGGGATGTGACACACATGTCCAACAATCTCCCCCTTTTGATAATAACAAATCCTCTTAGCAAGAAATCAACAAAGGTGTTTATGGTAAATGATAAGCGAGATAAAAGTGCAACTATAATATATGATAAGCATGAGAATAGTGCATACTCCCCCTATCTTAATGCCCCCCCTACATAAATGCGATTTATGTTTTACTCCCCATAAATTACAATAATTAGTCTCCCCTTAATCTTCTAGATTTCTCCTCTAGATTTCTTCAATTAATCTCCCCCTTTTGGTATTATCAAAAGAAGGTGGGGTGAGGGTAGTAAGGAAGCACTCCTTATAAATGATAAAGCATGATCGAGCTTTTGTAATATAGATAATGATAAAGATTTTAAGCATAGTTTATATAAGAGATTTCAAATAAAATGATAAGAGTTGTAAGCAAGCGGAAGATTATAAGAAACATCTTTTTGTAAGCATGAAAAGCATACGTAAAAATATGAGTTTTAGTTCAAAATTGAAAGATGTTTTACCCTTTTTGAAATCTCAAAGTTTTTCATAAAGTTACCAAGCATGAAATGAACATATCAAAAAGAAAATATACTACAATGTTACTTAATTTTAGGTTCAAGAGAAACCAAAAATTGTAGAGATCATGTAAGGTTATCTAGTGCATTTCTTATATAAGGAGTAGTATAGATAAAACATTAGAATCCAATACTCATGAGAAGAAGTGTTGTGAAAGATAATGAAGTGCACAAAAGTGTATTTTGAGCAATGTTAATAAATGATTTAAATCACAAAATATAAGACATATGTAGAGTAAAGTGCACAATAAAACACAAGTATATTACTTTCACACACTTTTAATGCACATAATTTTTAACAAAGTGGTGTAATAACCAAGATTTGCACAAGACACTTTACTATTCTTTCCAAGGTGCTCAACCTCACAATGCTTATGAAGACTTATCAGGAGGTTCAAGTAGTGCTTGGTGGAGTTATATTTGTCTATTTTTATTCACTTTTGTGAGACAACATTCTCCGAATACACTTGTTTTGCAAACCCACCATAATTTTATTTAAAACCACTTTTCTTAATTTTAAGTGCAATTCAAATGTAGTGTAGATAATAAACTTATGAAAATTTTAATTCATTGTACAATTACAATACTTAAGCAATCATTTTAGATTTAAACACACATGTACACTACCAAACATAAGTGAGTGTAAAAGTATCATTATCAATCATAATACATTTACTCATACCTAAAGGCATGCTAAGCTTGGTTCTACACATATTTTTAAATACAATTGATGCACTTTAAATAGATATATCAAAGCATGATAAACAAAACAATGTTCATAGTAATTTGAAGTAATAAACTTTAATGTTGTAGATAATTCTAAATGATATAATTTATACATGCTTGATATTAGCAATACAGATCATACAGCTTTATTTGTTTTGAAAATTTTAATGAAAGAAAAAAAATAGAAAACCATAAAACATATTTTTGTATTTTTTAATTTTGAAATTTTATAGTTGATTTTCCATAAAATAAATAAAACAAAAATAACAAAAGTCAGAAGAACAAAATTAAAGTAGTAAATATGAACTAAAATATTTTTGTAGATTTTTAGAAATTTTGAAAATCACAAAATTCAAACACCCACGCTAGCACCGGCACTAGCGCTAGCCCGGGAAAAAGTAAGTGAAATATTGAAGATTTTAAAATTCTGTTTTTAATATTGATTAGGGGTCTTAAGAGTAGTCTTATGCAAAAATTTTGTAATTTTCAGAGATGTCTTAATTGCTCAAATTACATAAAAAATTAGCGTTTTACATGGTATTCATTCTAAGATGTCTAAGACTCCCAATTCCAACCTTAACATTTGAAACCTTGCATCGGGAAGAGGTTTAGTGAAAATATCAGCATGTTGAGAGTCCGTGCCAATGAAACTTATTCTAACATTTTCCTTCTTAATGTGATCTCTTATGAAATGATGACGTACATCTATATGTTTGGATCTAGAATGGTGTACCGAATTATTTGTAAGATCAATGACACTCTTGTTGTCACATTTTAATTCTATATGTTTTAGATGAAAACCAAAGTCCTCTAATGTTTGGCTCATCCATAGTGCTTGTGCATAATAACTCCCTAGTGCAATGTATTCGGCCTCCGTGGTAGAGAGTGCAACCAAATTTTGTTTCCTACTTGACCATGCAATTAATGAATGTCCTAGAAAATGACAAGTACCACTAGTGCTTTTTCTATCAAGTGAGCATCCGGCGTAGTCCGAATCGGAGTAGCCGTGAAGTGTAAATGAATTATTGTGCGGGTACCATAATCCTAATCTAGATGACCCAATTAGATATCTAAAAATTCCTTTTACCCTTTTTAAGTGAGATTCTTTTGGATTGGCTTGAAAATGAGCACATAAACATACGACAAACATAATATCGGGTCTAGTTGCACTAAGATAAAGTAGGGATCTTATCATACCTCTATATAATGTTTGATCAATTGAAATTCCCGATTCATCTTTTCCTAATTTAAGTGATGCACTCATTGGTGTAGAAGCATGTTTAAGGTTTTCAAATCCAAAGCGTTTAAGCATATCATAGACATATTTTGTTTGACATATAAAAATACCATCATTTCTTTGTGATATTTGAAAACCAAGAAAATAGAAAAGTTCTCCTACTAGAATCATTTCAAATTCATTTTTCATCACTTAAATAACTTCATTACACAACTCTTCATTAGTAGATCCAAAGATTATATCATCAACATATATTTGCAAATAATTAAATCATCATTATTATGCTTAATGAAGAGAGTATTATCGGCACTTCCCATAATATAATCGTGCTTTAATAAAAATGATGTATGTCTTTCATACCATGCACGGGGCGCTTGTTTTAAACCATAAAGTGCTTTTTCTAGTTTGTAAACATGATTGGGAAATTTTTCATTAATAAAACTGGGGGTTGTTCAAGATAAACTTCTTCTTTTACAAACCCGTTGAGAAAAGCACTTTTTACAATCATTTGAAATAGTTTTATTCTTTTAAAGCTTGCAAATGCTAGAAAATTTATAATAGATTCCAACCTAGCAACGGGTGCAAAAGTTTCCTCAAAATCTATCCCCTCGATTTGTGAATATCCTTGTGCTACTAAACGTGCCTTATTCCTAGTGATTCTAGACTCACCATCTAATTTATTTTTAAAAATCCATTTTACACCTACAACCGGGTGATTAGATGGTCTTTCTACTAATTTCCATACATTATGGCGCTCAAATTGTTCTAACTCTTCATTCATAGCCAAAAACCAAAATTCATCATTTAAAACAGCAGAAACGGGTTTTGGTTCAATTTCGGAAACAAAATAGATATTTGAATAAGATTCATGAAGAGAAGAGCGAGTTCTTACCCCAATAGATGGTTCGCCTATTATTAGTTCCCGTGGGTGATCCTTTGTAAATTACAAGGCGCTTGGTGGCACATAAACATCTTCCCTGGCCTCCTCTCTTTCTTCTTCGGAAGGTTCCTCATCACCATGCTCCAAAGGTTGTAAGAGATTATCCTCATTGCCTGCAGAAAGTTTTTTTACACAAGGAACAAACTCATCAAATTTCAAATTTATTGACTCTTCAACTCTACTAGTTCTTTTATTAAAAATTCTATAAGCTTTACTAGTTGAAGAGTACCCAAGAAAAGTTCCTTCATCACATTTTTCATCAAACTTTCCCAAGCTATCTTTTGTATTCAAAATAAAACATTTACAACCAAAAACTTTGAAATAAGATACATTAGGCTTCTTTTGAAAATAAAGTTCATATGGTGTCAGATTAAGAGATGGGAGAAGCATGATTCTATTCATAACATAACATGATGTATTTACCGCTTCGGCCCAAAAGGACTTAGGTAATTTATATTCACATAGCATAGTGCGTGCTAGTTCTTGAAGTGTACTATTCTTTCTTTCTACAACACCATTTTGTTGTGGTGTGCGTGGTGCGGAGAACTCATGTTTAATGCCTAACATATCACAAAAGGATGTAAATTTTTCATTTTCAAATTCTCCTACATGATCCGAGCAGTTAGTAGAAGACATTATGTATTCTTGGTGCAGTTAGTAAAATATCTTTTGTAGTAGGATTAGATATTTTGCATAGATTAGTGGAAGATTCAAATAACACATCTAATCCTTTATCACATAATTGGCTAATAGAAATTAAATTGTGTTTTAATCCTTTCACATAAAGAACATTAGATATAGTAAATGATTCGTTACCAAATGTACCAATTCCCATGACCCTTCCTTTTCCATTATCGCCAAACATTACGATCCCTCCCTTCTTCTTCTCTAGGCTAAGGAACTTTGCTTTATTGCCCGTCATGTGCTTGGAGCATCCAGAATCCAAGTACCACACGTCTTCATTGTCCTTAGCCTGCCTGCACATCTAGAAAGAAGATGAGAGTAAAGATCCGGATACCCAAGTGGAACCACCCATAGAATAAGTGGAAGCCTTAGGTACCCAGATTTGCTTTAAAGTATTTTGTTTTATTTTCCTGCAAGAACCAGATGTGTGACCTAACCTATAACAGTTTCCAGTGTTGAGACCCTTTTCTGGAATATTTTCTTGCTGGAAGAAATTGGATTTACAGAAGAAAAACATTTAGAAAAAGAAAATTCAGGCTTGTTGTATGAGGTGCTAGCGCCGGGCGGTAGCCCTCACCTCGATATCCGAGCCCAAATTTTCCAGAACCATGGCACTGGTTCCCTAAAATCATTTCCAGTGATTTTTGGCCTATTCCAAATTTTTTAATGGCCATGTTGAGATCATGAAGTTGCGCTTTAAGTGAAGAATTTTCTTTCACAAGCATGACACACCTATTTTCAAAACCTTTTTTTATTATTTTTGATTTGTAAAAGAGAGGCTTCTAATTTTCTTTCTAATTCCCCCTTCTCTTTTGTAAGAGTTTTGGCATGAGAGAGGGCTTTAGAAAGTGACTCTTCAATATCTTTTTCCATTTTAGTGGAGTGATCACACTCTTGGAAAGAAACCTTTCTCTTTTCTAAAACAATTAATTTTTTGGAAAGCTTTTGATTTTCTTTAATTAAGGATTCATTTTCCCGATTTATTAAAATACTATCTTTCATATTTTCATCAAAACCTTTGCAAGTTTCAAGAAATTTATTGAAAAGTTCATCAAAAGTGGGAGGAGTTACCTCAGTGTCGCTAAGAACACTGGCGTCGTCGTCGTCGTTTTCTTGTCCCATGAGGCACATATTTGCTTCCTCATCTTCGCTTGATGAAGACCCGCTTGATTCTTCAGAGGAGGAGGAGGAGTCATCCCATGTTTTTGCTTTTAGCACCTTCCTCTTTTCCTTTCCTTTGTGCCGCTTGTCCTTCTTCTCTTTCAAGAACTTTGGGCACTGGCTCCGAATATGCCCGGTCTTCCTGCAATGATAGCATTCCAGTGGCGGTCTTTCTTCTTCATCGTCACTCTCCTTTTCCTTCTTCGAAGATGACCCTTTCCATCTTCCTTCCTTTTGGAAATATTTCCGGAAGGTGTTTCTCCTTTCCGGATTCCTCATGAACTTTCGGAAGTTCTTTACCAAAAGTCTTTCTTCATCTTCATCCTCATCCTCTTGGCATTCCTTCTTTGATTTTAGTGCCAACGCCTTCTTCTTTGGCTCCTTGTTGTATTCATCATATTGGATTTTGAGTTCTACCTCATGGGTTTTGAGATTCCCAATGAGGATCTCAACTTGGAGCGTTCTTAGATTGTGCGATTCTGAAATGGCCGTCACCTTCAGGTTGAATTTTGGAGGAAGGGAACGAAGTATCTTTCAGACCAAGTCACCGTTGGAGAAGGTCTTTCCAAGAGCTTTGGAGGCATTGACGATCTTGGTGAAGTGCGTGTACATGGTATCAACATCTTCACTTTCATCCATCCAGAATTTTTCATATTCCGACTCTAGTTGGAAAAGCTTTGAATCTTTAACCTGCGATGTACCTTCATGAGTAATTTCCAAATGATTCCAAATTTCATATGCAGTAGTACATACATAAATTCAATTAAATTCATTTCTATCTAACACACAAAATAAAGCATTCATGGCCTTGGCGTTATTTTTGCATTTGAGTTTATCCCTATCATCCCATTTATCTTTTGGTTTTTCTAAAGTTACCTCTCCAACTACAAATGTAGGAGGAGAGTATTCCTCTTCTACCATATTCCATACTTCAATTTCTAGGGTCATAAGAAAACATCTCATCCTATTTTTCCAATAATTATAATCTGACCCAGTAAATAGTGGAGGTCTACTAATTCCCCGACTCTCTGAAAATGCGAGATCATAAGACGCCATTATTCCTGGTTTTTAAACTGTTTGGAATAACCTATCTCTAATACCACATGTTGGATCGATAGGCACCCTTAGAGGGGGGGGGGGGGGGGGGGGTGAATAAGGGAATAAATTTCTTTTTGAATTTTTAGACGATTTACTAAATTGTTTAAAGTAAATTAGAACGAAATAACAATTTAGCTTAATGGAAGACACAATTGTAATTTGCAATTTTATAATTTATGCCAAATAAAAGAAATCAAGTAAACACAAATAGAGACATGATTATATTATATAAAAAGGTGTTTACATAAATTTGATTTCAATATCGCTAGAAATCAGAGGCGTATAAAGTAAAACAATTTTTCCTTTTCTATACCGACTCATATCCCCACGAACCGGTTGGCTTTAGCCTATCCTTCCCCGGATATGGCCTCAAGCCGCTCTAGCCAATCCTTCACCAGATATGGCCTCGAGCACCCCCTAGATCTAATCTCCAAGACATAGTCGCCAACTCACGCGGCGAATTACCCCCTAAGCTGTGCAAGGACCTAGTCGCCAACACAAGGCGAATTCTACTACAAAAATTACAATAATGAAATAAAGCAAATAACAAGAACTCCCTCTATGAGATTTCTGAAGTTGAGGATGAAGGATCGCTGTAGCACAAGCGAGGTTGAAACGATCGTTTTTTGGATGCAGCATGGGGCCTTCCTTCTCCAGAAATCTTCTTTGACTTTGAGTGGGAGATAAACTTTCGGCAGAGTAGCAGCTCTGGAATTTTGGCACAAGTAATCTCTCTGAAAGATCTAACCAAAACGAGAGAGAACCCATCAATTTATATACCTTGGATATAGCACCTGCAATAGCTCCTAGCGCCTGTGGTAGCATTCGTGTAGAGCGGTTGCGAAACCGTCGGTGGCGTGGCGCTATGTACGAACTTGAGCTAGAGCCAGGCGGTAGCGGTAGCGCTGGCGGTAGCACTAGCGGTAGCACTAACGCCTGCGTTAACCCCTAACGCTGGCGGTAGTGCTTCAGCTCAGTTTGTTGGTTCCAAGATGCTTTCTACCTCTGGAGTATTGCACCTATAGTTCCTGCACACTATAAACACACGATAAGCAAGATCAAATACAATTTGGGATTTGTTATTCTCAAACAAAGGGATGTGACACACATGTCCAACAACTAACTATCATCGTACCATCATCTTAGGAGCACACCTAGCAGGAGTAGCAACACCCCATCCCGGAGAGCAGGCAGGCTAGGGAGACAGGGCCTAATATGATGATGCAATACCTTTTGATGCCTCCACCTGTGGACACTATGAGACTTAAGTGATTTGTATTATTATAATGTATTATTCAGGGACATTTATGAGGGCTACATAATTTTCTTACGCTTCCGTATTTGTTTTTATTCTATGGTCATTATATACTATTATGGATTTGTGGACTTCATGATTTAATTTTATATAACAAATTATTGGTTGGCTTATGATGATTGGAAATTGCCGGCAGGATAGACCTCATGTATTGGTTTCTAGCCCAAGTGCTGGCAGTACCGCAAGAATATAGTTTTGGGCATAAGACATCCCTTTGCCGTGCTCATCTCCTGGGAGGGCAAAGTCTTACAACTAGTATCAGTTGATACATGATCCTAAAATAATGTATTCCATTGACCCACTAGACTATCCCACTTACCAATTCAGTTTGAGGATAAACTGATACAACAGAAGCATTGGTGTGCCCTTGTGTGGATTCACATTAGTATACCCACTAATGTCTATAAATATTGCCAACCTAATTAAAAATTCTTGTTCTTTATGTGTAGATCCTAACAGATGCTGGTTCAGTGACTAGTATTCACCATCCTCTGGCTTCTACTCCCTTCCAGCAGTCAAAGTTAGGGTAGACCTTGACTGTGATCCTGGATGCATTTAGGTCCCAACAGGCATCAATGTAGCAACATTCAGGGTCGAACTGGCTGGGAGCTTTCTAGGGTCTCTCCCCATTCGTCTTCCAAGGGACAGAATCAGTTTTTCAGACGGAGGGGTGGCTCAACATGATACATGAGTTATTGGCTGGGATCCGATGCCCAGCTGTAAGTTATGGGATGTCTCTTAACCTAGAGGGGGGAGTGGGTGAATAGGTGATATGGTCTTTTAAAACTATTTGCAGAATATTGAGAATATGAAAGACACAACAAAAGAAATCACCACAAACACAACAAAACTATAGTGGTTACTCGAGTTGGGTACATACACTTCCCCCTTCGCCTATCTAGCAGTATGCTAGCCTCGACAAATTCAACCAAAACAACTCATATCCGCAGATCTTACACCTCAGAGTCAACACTCTAATCTCAGGGATGCTAAATAATCCCCTACCTCAGATACCCTAGCTCAGGATCATACACTCAGATTCCCAATTGGAATCCTATCTTAAGTTCAAGCCAGAACCCTACACTCAAGTCACGAAGGACCCTACTCTCAAATTTTAGTGAAATCCTTCATGAAAAGTAGTTTATAAGTTTGTTACAACTTGCACTTAGACTCAGAGGAATACATCATGAACATTGGAGTCTTCTTGAAGCTTGATGGAGATTAACTTCAACTAGGTCTTCTAACAAAGATCTTGAATGTTGACTTCAGTGAAAGAACATCTCTGAACTTTAGAGAACCAACTGGTTTGTTGTTGTAGATTAATCTTTAAGAAAAAGCAGCAACCGAGAATCGATCTTACTTGAGAAGATCTGAGAAATTTTACTTCATAAATGATCTTCTCCTTCTTCAGCTTTTAGTTGGAAGAGCACAACAAAATTGTGGCGGCGAAAGCTTGCTTTGATTTGATCAATTAGGGTTAGATTTCACCGACTCTTCGCTTTTATATAAGTATAATTTCAATGTCTATAAGTGACCTTTTCTTAGAGGCAGACACGTGTCAATGTCATCCATAAATGTCAGTGTGAAGTTCTGCCTTGATTCCTTCTAACAACATATTCAAATTTGGAACAATTCATCTAGGCGATATGAAGACTTTCTAGGCGATACAGATGTTGTCTGCATGATATAGAAGTTGTCTACATGATATAGTCCTTCTCTGCATGATGTTGTTGTCTGAATGATTCTACCTTCCCTGAGCCTTTCTAGGCGATATGGAAGTGATGTGGACGATATAGATTTGATCGAGCCTGTATTAACTCATCTAGCTGATATCCCCACTGTTTAGGAGATATGAAAGTGATCTAGATGATATAGCTTTGACCTGGTCTATATCACTTTATCTAGTCGATATGCCAGCTGTCTAGGCGATAAAACACTTAGAATATTTTCCACCCTTAGATTATTCAAGTTAATTCTCCTTCAGAAGCCCTTCTAGCCGATGTAAAGATCTTCTAGGCAATATACCGTGCTTCTATGCAACACAACACACTTCTAGCCTATACAACATCTTCTAATTGATTATGCGCTCTTCTAGATGATACTAAGATCTTCTAGGCGATATAGACAATCTATCTAGGTGATCGGCTAGATGTCTAGCCGATATTGCACTTAGATAGATTCTTGAACTTTAGGTAACATCTAGGTGACTCGTCCTGATTATTCAACGCGATCGGTTAGATGTCTAGCCGCTAGATGTCTAACCGACATTTTACTTTGAGAAAATTTGATATTCCTGAGTTCCATTTCTTTGCTTAAACCAACTTTCTAGACTTTATTTACTGATGTTTATGAGTAAGTGACAAGTCCAACATAGTCTAGATCTTATGTGGACATGGTGTTTTGCACAATGAGGGATTATAGTGGCAAAACTATGTCTAGTGACACTAACATATAAAGTAACTGAAATTTCCAACATTTAAAAATATATTAGGAATAACCATAAAAGAAATTCCAATGTATACCAATATAAAGGTAATTGACAAAAATAACTCAAAGAAATCCACATATAATAACTGCATGCTTGAATGTCAATTGGAAATCGACGTATGTTGAACTATAATTTGACTCATAAAAACCACTTAAACATATTACGCTCGGTTGTCGATCAGTGAAAACTCGGCTGACGATCGGTGATGGCCTAGTTGGCGATCGGTGATGGCCTAATTGGTGACTGGTGATTGTTAGTTTAGGATGTTGTGTAATTACCTAGGGGGGGGGGGGGGGTGAATAGGTGTTTCAAATATTTTAGTCTTCATTTTGCTATTGACTGTTCTAGCATAGGGATATATACTTAGAGCACAATACATAAAACAGACAATGATTTATAGTGGTTCCCATAGACAATGTGTCTAGAGTACTCCACTGTCCCTCTGCGCCTATCTATCAGTGTGCTAGACTCAGTAATCTCCACCAAAACCCAAGCCCTACATCTCAGGCACTTAATCCCTACAACTCAGATCTATAAGAGATCCTACAAGTCAGGCACACAAGCCCTACAACTCAGGCACTCATGCCCTACAACTCAGATCCTCCAAGGATCCTACCTCAGGTTCCAGGAACCCTACAACTCAGGCACAAAGGCCCTACATATTAGATCTACAAGAGATCCTACAAAAAATATATTGTGTTATAATGGAAGGGAATACTCTACACAACACTGGAGAGTTCTTGTGACGCCAGTGAAGATGGCTTCTACACTTGAAGAGAAGGATGTAAAGGTTTTTCTTATGCACGCAGGCTTCTCTTCTAACTTCTTCTTTCTTTCTGGAACCCTGCTTATCAGTCGATGATGTTTAACTGAAACTTAGAGAATTGAAGGCAAAATTGTATTGTTCACAAGAAAGTTCTTCCTTCTTTCTCACAGCCGCACTGTGTTCCGATTCTTAGTTGTGAATTTTCTCTGTGTATTTCATGTGAGTTAGGGCATACATCTTGTCTTTTTATATGACAAGGCCTTCTAACAGTCTGATCTGAGCACTCTTTATTGTCAGAATCCCATTCCTTAACAACATTCGCTGATTGGTCCCTTTGACGACGACATTAAATGCAGACATTGTGTTTCAAAAAATCTCGATCAGTCTCAATGATATGGCCACCATCTCGACGAAACAACTTGCTGTCTCAACGATCCATGTGGGACTTTAGACATTTCTTCAAATCTTCTTGAATCTTTAGCTGAGAAGGATATCTCGACGATATGGAATATCTCAGCTACATAAGCAGTCACGCCGATGTGAAGTCTTCTCGTCTATATCATCGAGATCATCTTGTTAATATGAGGTCTTCTCGCCGATATCATCGAGATCATTCTGACTAATACTTAAGCTGCAAATTATCTCCACAATCTCTGGCGTTGTCTTTAAGATGACACTACTTCTTTAAGATGATATGACTTCTTGGCCAGATATTTTTTACTTAAGATTTCTGAAGAGCTTCAGCTCAGTAGTCTGTTCAATGATTGTAACACCTCCCCTGTAATGACTATATAATATAGGTCCGACCGGGACCCCACAACATATAACCACCACAGTTTCAGTATTAAAAGATGATATAACTACCCAACTCAAAACTCAGATAACACAGCGGAAACAAAACTGAGAAACACAGAGATTGTCCACAACTACATAGGAGTAAACCGGCCTTAAGGCCTTACAAAACCAGTGTCCAAATCATCAAACATTCATCACCATCTTGAAATCCCCAAAAGGGAAGAACTAGCTCTCCTAAGCTACCTCGGCATGCAAGCCGGAAATAAGAAAAGACAAGTACAAGAATGTAGGAAAGCAAAATAAACACTTCATGAGGCTTTAGGCCTTTTTGGCCCGCGTGCTGGTTCTGGCCTGCGATCCTTGGCCTGCATCCAAATCACAAAGAGCGGTAAACGAGGGTCAGCTATGGCTGACCACAAACGATGTAACAACACCCCTCCTCCCGGCCGTCCTAGCGGACCCCGGGGAACTACGTCACCCTGCAAGTCAGCACTTCGTATACACATGTATGTAAGGAAAAGCAACATAAACAACAGGCATGAGTGTCACAACCATCATCCACGTTTTATGTTGAGCAAGTAATAAAAGGGGACTACAAATGCAATATGAATGCAACCCAGTTTTCACCCAAGGCACCCTACAACGTATGAATCTAACACATCATCATACATCAACAACAAAACCACGGGGTACTCGACATTTCCCCCAAAGGGCATCGTAGCCCAAGGCCAAGAACTCACGCTGTGACCCACCACGCCTGACCCACCATGCCATCGGGCTTGTCAAACAGCTCACATGTTCTTGCCGCCAACATTGCGCACAGCACAACCACGGGGTACTCAACACTTCCCCCAAAGGGCATCGTAGCCCAAGGCCAAGAGCTCACGCTGTGACCCACCGCGCCTGGACCACCATGCCAATGGGCTTGTCAGACAACTCACTTGCTCTTGCCGCCAACACCGAAGGGACTTGTCTTGCCGGGACACTCTCCACACATGAATTCCGGCATTCACGGGATAGCCAGCCGACCACAAAGACCAAATCACACCTTCACACATCACTGAGCATCACACACCTCATAACACGCACATTATTCTCCCCGCCCAAAACCCAACATTCGTTAACATATGAACCTACAAGGGCATCACGACGACGAATTCGCCGTATTCAGATTTCTAGCCAAAACCCCTAAAATGCGCGTCAATCAACATCACCGAATCGGACCAACGGTCGCGAATCCAGCTTCAACCATAATGCCTAATCCACTAACGGAGCGGATTTCTAGTGCAACACATGTTGGGGACGGACTCAATCAACCCGAAGGTTCCTCTTGAACCAAGGCGGCCCGGATCCCTCTCACTCGACGGATCTAGTGCCAAAATGCAGCAAAAATAGAGAGAAAAAGGGATGCCATGCACGCATCCTAAAGGCCGGGAGGAGAAATGTCGTTACCTTTTGAGATTTCCTCCTAGCCATGGGAAACTTGAAAAGAATGGAGGAGAAGAAGTGCCTCGACGTCCCCTACTCGCTGCCGGTCTTGGATCGGCGAACGGAGCTCCGAAGCTCTAACAATGGCGGGATCTAAGCTCGCTTCCTCCTCCAAACCCCTTCTCTCTTTCAACCCTCAACCCACGATGGAAAGAAAATGAAGAGGGAAACCCTCTCAGCCCTACTTAGGGTTCTCCCATGAGCCCCTCACAGCCGTCTGATCAATATCTAAACCAAACGGACGACCAGATTTCGCTGTTTACGGATCTATTTCCGTCAGTTTGCGAATGCACGGTCGAACGCACGACCGTGCGTAAAAACGCACGAACAAATTCAGAACACCATTTTTCCAGCCGAAGAGCACGCACGGGCGGATCGATCGTGCGTGAAGAAAAACGCACGATCGTGCGTTTAAGAAAAATCTGCCATTACGGCCGTTTTCAGCGAAGAAGACCTAACGCGCGGCGTTAACTCTCAGATCAGCAAAACTGGGGTTTCACAACTCCACCCCCCTTAAAAGAATTTCGTCCTCGAAATTTCAAAACTGAAACAGAAAACTGCGATGCATACCTGATGCAAAAAGTTCCGGGAAGTCCTCCCACATCTCTTGCTCACGCTCCCAAGAGAATTCGTCTCGCCCGCAATTGTCCCATCGCACCTTTACAAGCCTGACTTCCTTGTTACGCAACTGCCGGACTTCCGAGTCCTCCACGTAGATCGGACGAACCTTCGTCCTCAGATCCTCCATCACCGGCACTGCCGCCGCTTCAACCACGATGCTTGGCTCTACCAAAGCTTTCCTCAGCACAGAGACATGGAAAACATCATGTAATCCACTCAGCTCAGCGGACAGAGCCAAACGATAGGCTGCTTTGCCTATACGCTCCGTAACCTTGAACGGACCCAAATATCTCAGACTCAACTTCTTGAGTCATCGCACACGCGAAACTCCCTTGAACGGCTTGATCTTCAAGTAGACCATGTCGCCCACTACAAACTCCACATTTCTATGGTGCGTGTTAAAATACTTCGCTTGTCTATCCTGAGCAACCTTCATGCGCTCTTGAATCGTCCGCACGATCTCGCAAGCATTCGCCACCACTTGCTTTCCCAAAAGCTTAGTGTCTCCCGCCTCTGCCCAAGACATCGGCGTTCGACACCTCCTTCCATACAATGCTTCGTATGGTGCCATCTTGATACTCGCTTGGAAGCTATTATTATAAGCGAACTCCACCATGAAAAGGTGGTCTTCCCAACTCCTACCAAAGTCAAGAGCACACATCCTCAACATATCCTCCAATGTAAGGTTCGTTCTCTCCGTCTGACCGTCGGTCTGCGGATGGAACGCGGCACTAAACTTGATTTTGGTGCCTAAACTTTCCTGCACTAACCTCCAGTCCTTCGACGTGAACCGCCCATCGCGATCACTAACAATGCTCTTAGGAATCCCATGCAACCGCACAATATTTCGAACATAAATTCCACGAGCTTCTCCATGCCATCGCCCTTCTGATTCAGAATGAAGTGAGCCACCTTGGTCAGGCGATCCACTATCACCCAAATCGCATCGTTACCCTGCTGCGATTGAGGCAAACCATGCACAAAATCCATGGAGATATCGTCGAATTTCCATTCGGGGATAGGAAGAGGCTTCAAGAACCCGCCAGGCCTTTGGCACTCAGCCTTCACTAAAGCACAAGTCTGACACCGACTTACATACTCAGCTACGTCCCGCTTCATCCCAGGCCACCAAAAGGATTTGTTCATATCCGAGTACATCTTTGTACTACCTGGATGAATGGAGTACTTCGTAAAGTGAGCCTCAAACATCAACTCTTCGCGGAGCTTGCCAAAACGCGGAACACAAACCCTTCCGTCTCTTTTCAAAATCCCACCGACCGTCTCCAAAGCACTGTCTTCTCTTTGCTGAGCTTCCAACACCAACTGTTGTCACTCTTTGTCTGCACTAGTGACCTCTCGGATGCGATCCGTTATATCACACTGCATTTCAATCCAGTTCAACCGAGCCACGCTAGACTCACCTCTAGCCACACAAGCAATGTCAAGAGACTCCAAGTCTCACACCAAATGCTCGTCATGCGCCTCAATCCAATTACCTTGCCCGGAGTACTTCCTACTCAAGGCATCTGCCACCACGTTGGCTTTACCTGGCATATACTGAATCTCCACGTCGTAGTCCCCAAGGAACTCGACCCGCCTACGCTGCCACATATTCAGATCCTTTTGGTCTAGGAGATACCTCAGGCTTTTGTGATCCGTGAAGATCTCCACCTTTGCACCATATACGTAGTGCCGCCACAATTTTAACGTATAGATTACCGCCGCCAACTCCAGATCATGGACGGGGTAATTCCTCTCATGAGTCTTTAACTGCCTTGACCCATAAGCCATCACATTGCCGTGCTGCACCAGCACGCAACTCAAACTGCAACCTGATGCGTCACTAAAAATCTGAAATCCTTCCGTCCCACTAGGAAGACTAAGGATTGGAGCAGACATTAACCTTTCCTTCAAATTCTCAAACGCACGGGCACACTCCGGCGTCCATACGAACTTTTGGTCCTTGCGAGTAAGAGTGGTGAGGGGTAATGCCACCCGCGAGAAGTTCTCCATGAACCTCCTGTAATAACCGGCTAGTCCAAGGAAACTCCGGACTTCCGCCACGGTTCTCAAAACAGGCCAATCTCCAATGGATTCAATCTTCCTCGGATCTACCGCCACCCCATCTCCACTGATCACGTGGCCCAAGAATGCCACTTTCCCGATCCAGAACTCGCACTTTGAGAACTTTGCATAAAGCTGGTTCTCCCTCAACGTCTGCAACACTAATCTCAGATGAGACTCGTGCTCCGCTTCCGATTTCGAATATACCAAAATATCATCTATGAATACCACCACAAACGAATCCAAAAACGGTCGAAAAACCCTGTTCATCAAATCCATGAACACAGATGGCGCATTCGTTAGTCCGCACGACATTACCAAAAACTCATAGTGGCCATACCGAGTCCCAAACGCTGTCTTGATAATGTCCTCTTCTCAAATCTTCAACTGGTAGTACCCCGACTTCAAGTCCAACTTGAAGTACACCACCGACCCCACTAGCTGGTCAAAAAAATCATCGATTCGGGGAATCGGATATTTATTCTTGACGGTCAACTTATTTAGCTCACGGTAGTCAATACACAACCGCATACTTCCGTCCTTTTTCTTTACGAACAATACTGGCGCGCTCCACGACGAAGAGCTGGGCCTAATGTACCCTTGCTCTAACAATTCTTGCAACTGAACCTTAAGCTCGGCCAGTTCCTTTGGTGCAATTCTAAATGGAGGACGCGACACCGGCCTCGCACCCGGTACCAATTATATCGAAAAATCGATTTCACGCTGAGGAGGTGCTCCCGGAAGCTCCTCGGGGAATACATCCTCAAACTCTTCCACCACCGGAACATCTCCAATAGCCAACCTTGGGGAGTGAGTCTCCAACAAAGCTATAAACGCCTCGCCTCCTTGGTTTACCACACGCCTCACTTGCATGGCGGAAATCAGGGATCCAGCCACTCCGCTTAGGCCTTCAAACTTGACCTCTACTGTTTACCCAAAAGACTGCTTCCGAGTGGTACTTCTCCCAGACTGGGCGGTCTACAAGCTAAAGATCGCCCGACTCAGTTTCAGCAAAGGTCATTCATAACCAACCAACACACAACCGGGCAGTCTGATATGATTCAGACCGCCCCCATTTTCTGAAGATCATCTAGGCCAGGCCTCCAGAAGCATGCCGCGGTCTGAAGTCTCAGACCGCCCGGGTGTTGCCATAAAAGCTATCAGGGTCCAAGTCCAGAAGGAAGCTCGCAGTCTCAAGTTTGGGACCGCTCGGGTTTCATCTTGAAGACTGACAAGGCTCATGTTCAGGCAACAGGCCACGTTCTCAAGGGCAAGCCGCAGTCTCGAGTTGGAGACCGCCCGGATTGCTCCATAAAGACCAGCAAGGACCAAGTCCAAGAAGACAAGCCGCGGTCTCAAGTCGGAGACCGCCCGGGTGGCCTCAATGCTTTGGTCGCAGCATCTTCAGCCCATCTACGAGACAGACCGCAAGCGCAAGCCGCCAAGCCGCGCGGCTTCTTTATTTTCTCCTTTCTGTATCCCGTCACCGCCTGCCTGATTCTACTGTACCCGGGCAGGCGGTCATCTTATCCCTGCCCGTTCGGGCAGGCCCCCGAGCCTATAAATAGGGGGCGGCAACACTCCCAAGAGGGGTACACTAGAATCCAGGAGCTCACTTGTTTGAGCTGCGGTCTCGAGTTTCCCGTCTTGCGAACTGTCTGACCGGCCGGCTTCTGCTTTCCTGCACTTGTAACCCACTGTAACCGCTTCTTCTTAATCAAAGGAAATCTCGTCACAGGAGTGGCATTAGCCGTGACGGGTGAAGTCTGGCCTTGACCGCTGCAAGCGGTCTCGTTTTCTCCACCTAAAAAGTAACCGGCAGCCTGCAGCCTCCGATTTCCTTCGGAGGTGCGATTTCGGACTGAACAGAATTTAGACCAGCAAGGACCAAGTCCAAGAAGACAAGCCGCGGTCTCAAGTCGGAGACCGCCCGGGTGGCCTCAATGCCTTGGTCGCAGCATCTTCAGCCCATCTACGAGACAGACCGCAAGCGCAAGCCGCGCGGCTTCTTTATTTTCTCCTTTCTGTATCCCGTCACCGCCTGCCTGATTCTCCTGTACTCGGGCAGGCGGTCATCTTATCCCTGCCCGTTCGGGCAGGCCCCCGAGCTTATAAATAAGGGGCGGCAACACTCCCAATAGGGGCACACTCGAATCCAGGAGCTCACTTGTTTGAGCTGCGGTCTCGAGTTTCCTGTCTTGCGAACTGTCTGACCGGCCGGCTTCTGCTTTCCTGCACTTGTAACCCGCTGTAACCGCTTCTTCTTAATCAAAGGAAAGCTCATCACAGGAGTGGCATTCGCCGTGATGGGCGAAGTCTGGCCTTGACCGCTACTAGCGGTCTCGTTTTCTCCACCTAAAAAGTAATCGGCAGCCTGCAGCCTCCGATTTCCTTCGGAGGTGCGATTTCAGATTCAACAGAAACACGCGACCTTCAGATCGCGGATTGTCGGTGAAATCCTCTTTGCCATAATGTCAGACCGCCAGTTCCCCCTTGGTGACCGCTCCGATCACAGTGAGGACACTTTGTGGGAAGCCTTGGAGCAATCCAGAAGAGAAGCCGAGCGGGCTCAGAGGGCGACTGATCAGCGGTTGGACGCAATCAGTCAGACTTTGGCCCTATTAACCGAGCGGTTAGTTCCACAGCAAACCGCGGTTAATCAGGCGGTGACTCCGGTTCCTCCTCCGCCTCCACCTTACCCACTACCACAAGCCGCCAACCTCCAACCCCAGCAAGAAGGTTTTGCGGCCAGGCAAAACTTCTACCAGGAAGCCACGCACAGCATGCCGGCTCGAATCCTCGATTTCCAGGGGGCGGCTTCTCATTCAGCCCGCCCGTCCTATCTGCCAGAAGGAGCAGCCCGCCTATCATATCCGCCTGAGGCCGCTGCTCACCCTTTCTACCCGCCAGAAGCTGCTGCCCGGTCCTCTTACCAGGCGGCTTGTCCGCGAGTAGCCGCAGCTTCGGCGGCTTACTACCCTGCTCCTCTATATGAAGATATGGAAGAAACTTCTCCCTTCGTGGACGAAGTCCGAAGGGAGCTAGCCCCTAACAATTTTAGAGAGCCTCGTCTGCCAGCTTTCAGTGGGGAGACTGATCCCACTGTTCATCTACAAGCCTTTGAATTAGCCATCGCTCTTAGGACCTTAACTGATGCGACTAAGTGCAAACTCCTTGTAACCTCCTTTGAAGGACAAGCAAGGGAGTGGTTTTATCGGCTGCACCCCAGATCGATCAGTTGTTTTGCTGAGCTACGAAGGGAGTTTTTGCTAAGATTCTCCACCTCAAGGAAGAGGAAAAGTGTCCCGACGACCCTTTTCGATATAAAGCAGTGAGAAGACGAAACGTGGGCCCGTTTCGTAGATCGCTTCCAGAAGGAGATCATGGAAGTCCAAAATGTTGATCCAGAGCTGTATAGGGTTTCCCTCATCCATGGCTTGAGAGAGGGCCCCCTAAAATTTGAAGCAAATATAAGGGAGCCCAGGACTTATCAGGAAATGATAAGTTTGGCAAATATGTTCATTAGAGGAGAAAAGAGCAATCCAGGCTTTGTCGCAAAGCTAGTAAGCGACAAAGAGCAGTCCAATCCGTCCTTTCACCATCCGTCATCAAATCAGTCCCACTTCGAACCCCGTTCCCAAAGGGGAAGAAACTACAAAAATAAGCAACCATTCATGGGCCATCAACGGTTTCAAGATCAGAAACCACCGTTGGCCATCGCACCCGCTCCATCTGTCCCTCTTCCGCAAATTATACCGGTATACCTGCCACAGTATGCCGCGCAGCCACCTCCAGTTGCTCTAGCCACCAAATATGATGACTCGCAAGATTCATTCACTCCACTTAATGTTACTATGGACGAAGTCGTCCAGATTCTCCAGAAGAGGCCAGATTTCAGAAGACCCGCTCCTCTGAGATCGGATGTTCAAAATCGGAATCCGAACCTCTTCTGTGAATATCACAAGGAGGGAGGGCATCTCACTGAAAATTGTCGGGCCCTCCGCTTGCTGATAGAGAGGCTCCTGGGAGAAGGAAAGCTCCGAGGCCTAGTTCGGAAAGAGTCAACTGCTGAGCCAGCGACTGATAAGAAAAAAGAGAAAGAAACAGTGGAAGTAACCTGGGAATGCGCCGACGTCGAAGACGCCGGCTGCTATGGAGACATCCATCCCTCCGCTGAATGCATTGAAGTCAATGATGTGGGTCCCTTGGGGGACATCTATTGTATACATGGAGGGGCTGGAGCAGAGTCATCTCGCAAATCCAGCATCGCGAGAGTTCTGAAGCAGGAAGTAGCAACCACTACAAGTTCTCCCCCCGAAAGCACCATTGTCACCTTTGGTCAGGATGACCTTCCCCCCAATGCCAATCCTTTCGACGATGCGGTGGTCATCAATGCCGTCATCGAAAATTATACAGTCCACAAGATCTTGGTTGATACAGGCAGCTCCGTCAATCTCCTTTTCCGCCCAACTTTCGAAGCCCTGAAAACCGGAAAGCCTTTACTTTCCACCGACGGGCCCCTCTTTGAATTTTCTGGGGAAAAGAAAGAAGTAGAGGGTTCAGTAAAGCTCCTAGTCTCTCTTGGAGGAGTGATAAAGCTAATCAATTTCGTGGTGGTGGATGCCCCAAGCAACTACTGCGCCATCTTCGGAAGGCCGATTCTCAATGCATACTGAGCAGTAGTGTCCACCTTCCATCTTGCTCTTAAGTTTGCCGCCGAGGGAAGGCAGTATCGGGTTAGAAGTAACCCAAAGGTGGCTCGGGAGTGCTACGTCCGAACTGTCAACATGATCACCGACGTTTCACTTCCCAAGGCCACAGCTAAAATTCTGGAAATTGTTGAATCCTTAAGGGCTGCCGAGGAAGGAAAAGATCGAGAAGGGGCTCAACTGGAACCTGCCCAGGTGACCCAAGAGGTCCCTATTGCTGAAGGGGAAGAAAAGAAGCTGGTCATCAATGCTGAGTTGCTGGAAGAGGAAAAAGTGGAGCTGATCTCCTGCCTTTTGGAGAACCCGGATGTCTTCACCTGGTCAGCGGAGGACATGCCAGGAGTGGATCCGGACGTGGCTTGTCATCATCTGAACGTATCTCTCGAGTTCAAGCCCGTCCAGCAAAAGAAGAGAGAAGTGGCAACCAAGCTGGCGTTGCCCATCAGAGAGGAGGTTGCCAAACTCCTGAAAGCAGGCTTTATTTCTGAAATTCAACATCCCACGTGGATGTCGAATGTTGTAATGGTTAAGAAATCTGGTGGGAAGTGGCGCATGTGCGTAGACTTCACTAAACTTAATAAAGCGTGTCCCAAAGATTGCTACCCTCTGCCTCAGATAGATGTCTTAGTTGATTCCACGGTTGGGTATGATTTTATGAGTTTTCTCGATGCTTTCTCTGGGTACCATCAAATTAAAATGCACAAACCTGATATCCCGCACACCTCATTTATCACAAACGATGGGTGTTACTGCTATCTCGTAATGCCCTTCGGTCTTAAAAATGCGGGCGCAACATATCAAAGAATGATGGATATCGTCTTTAAGCATCAAAAAGGCAGGAACCTCGAAGTTTACGTTGATGATCTCCTTCTGAAAAGTAAAACATTTTCATTACACTTGAAAGACCTCGTAGAGACGTTCGCTACTCTACGGAGGTTCAAGTTAAAATTAAACCCATTGAAATGTGTGTTTGGGGCAAATAAAGGAAAGTTTCTCGGGCATCTCTTAACTCCTGATGGCCTTGCACCAAATCCAGATAAGGTGAAGGCCATCCTTGATATGACCCCTCCTCGAAATACCAAGGAAGTTCAGCAGCTTGGAGGAAGATTGGCAGGATTGAGCAGGTTTATCTCCAAATCCGGGGATAAAAGTGCCCCATTCTTTAAAATACTGCGGGGAGGATCAAAGTTTGAATGGAACGAGGAGTGTACTTGGGCTTTCGAGCAGCTGAAAGTACAGTTGACTTCAACTCCGCTACTCCAAAGTCCCCGTGAGGGGGAAACATTATTCTTATATTTGGGAGTCGGCCCAGATGCGGTGAGTTCTGTCCTCGTTCGGGAAGAAAAGAAGAGTCAGTTCCCGATATATTATGTTAGCCACATTCTCAAAGATGCAGAAACTAGATATTCAATCTTGGAGAAACTAGCCTTGGCCTTAGTTATGTCTTCACGAAGGCTTCGTCCTTATTTCCAGGCTCATCCTGTCCAAGTGATTATAGATCATCCTTTAAGAAATGTTCTTGAAAAGCCTGAGCATTCAGGGAGGTTGGCTAAATGGGCTATCGAACTAAGCGAATTTGAAATATCATACATCCCTCGAACAACAATCAAAACACAAATCTTGGCAGACTTCTTGGTGGATACAACAGAAACTAGTTCTGAGCAAGTGGGGCAATCTCCTTTAGCTTGGGTCATCTATGTGGATGGGGCTTCTGGCAAAAACTCCGTGGGAGCCGGAGTAGTTTTAATCAGTCCAACTGGCATCAGGCTGGAACAATCTATCAAATTCTTCTTTTCAGTTACAAATAATCAGGCAGAATATGAAGCACTTTTGGCTGGGCTGAGACTTGAAAAAGAGCTGGGCATAGAACATGCACATGTTAGAACCGATTCATTGGTAATGGCCTCTCAGGTCTTGGGGAATTATGAGACAAGAGAGCCAATTCTGAGGAAATATCTGCTGTTAGCCAAAAAGGAAATCGGAAGATTCAAGTCATTCATCATCGAGCATATTCCAAGGACACAAAATGAGGAGGCAGATGAGTTGTCAAAGTTTGGTCTTCCATCCGGGGGAGTGACCTTTGAACTTTTTCATCCGGCAACAGATGAAGCAGAACTCATGCAAATTGAACATAATCCTTCGTGGAAGGGCCCTTACGAGCTGTTTCTGTCAAAAGGGGAGTTCCATCATTCCATCAAAGATAAAAGAAGATTCAGAAGGAAAGCGGCATACTATTATCTGATAGCAGGAGTTCTCTACAGGAAGACTTTGATCTCTCCCTCAGCACGATGTGTTTCCGAGGAAGAAATCCCAACCATACTTCAAGAAGTTCATTCCGGGGAATGTGGTAGCCATTCAGGAGCAAAGACTCTGGAGAAAAGAATCTTAAGGCAGGGATATTTCTGGCCGACCATGAGGAAGGATGCCGAAGCATTTGCAAAACGATGTGTTCAGTGCCAAAAGTTTGCCCCTCTCCAACATCTGCCAGCTCAGTCACTCAGATCAATAACTGCGCCATGGCCCTTCGCAGTGTGGGGGATGGATCTTATCGGACCCTTCCCGATAGCCAGCGGCCAGCGTCGCTTTATTATCGTAATGATTGATTACTTCAGCAAATGGATTGAGGCGAAGGCATTAGCAAGAACTACAACTCAAATTATCAGGAACTTCATCTGGGGAGAGATAGTCTGCCGACATGGAATTCCGCTAGCAATTGTCACTGAAAATGGTCCACAATTTAACAATTCGGAGATGATAAACTTTTGCGATCAGGTGGGAATTGATCTTCAGTTTGCTTCGGTGCATCATCCAAGGACAAATGGTCAGGTAGAAGCAGCAAATCGATCGGGTGGGAATTGACAATGGTCCAGCAACTTCTGATGAAGAGGGTCTTGAATCAAAGAGGAAATTGGGCTGACCAACTCCCTTCCATCCTTTGGACTCTTCGTACCACTCCATCCTCAGCTACGGGGGAGACACCATTCAAATTATCCCATGGATCGGAAGCTGTTGTTCCTGTAGAATTTGAGGTAGTCACTCCAAGAGTTATATATGCAAAGGCGGGAGGAGAAGCGTGGATATATGAAAATGACGAGGCTATCAAGTATAGTTTGGATTTGATCGAAGAACTTCAGGACGAGGCAACCATCAGACAGGATGAAGTTTAAAAGAGAATGGCGAAATACTTTGACAAGAATGTC
Organism: Dactylorhiza incarnata; assembly: GCA_033032865.1. Classification (NCBI taxonomy): domain Eukaryota; kingdom Viridiplantae; phylum Streptophyta; class Magnoliopsida; order Asparagales; family Orchidaceae; genus Dactylorhiza; species Dactylorhiza incarnata. The sequence continues at coordinate 12,104,107 of JAWHQI010000040.1, forward strand.
AGAGTAAAACATTTCGCAGTCGGAGACGTTGTGCTAAAGAAAGTTGATGCAGCAGCCAGAGCAGGCAATGTTGGGAAGCTGAATCCTAATTGGGCTGGACCTTTCATCATCAAGGAAGTACTAAAAAGTGGGGCTTACCGCCTCCAGACGAGTGAAGGAGAAGACATCTCACGCACCTGGAGCGGTGACGATCTTAAACGGTTCTATCCTTAAAATGTCCTCTTTACTTTCCTGCATTTTTTTGGATATTTTAATAAGAAGCCACATACTGACACTTCTCCATGTCTGATGTTTCCTTTTTACACTTTCCCTATATATCAACCTCACTGAACCGCGGAGACATCGCCAAGTTCTGCTTGAACCCCCTCGGATTGTAGTCATTAGCGTAAAACCATGAAGATCATGTGTAGCGGGGAGTTTTCGCACACGTGTAGTGGTAGCTTGCCAATTCCCGTGCGGTGGTCTTCGGAACCTTGGATCCCGGCTGATATCTGACACACCCCTGCATCAAGGGAGGTCCGGGTGAATGTTGGCTCTGTCATGCCCCAAGAGGGATATAGTTACAGCTTTGATGATCTTTCTGAGGAAAGCAATGTCGGTATAGCCTTCGCGGCATAACCACACCTGCCCAACTGATCATCTTAGTCTGTGACCATCGAATACTCCTAGGTACTCTCAAGCGATGCCTAAGTGGGATCCACAACTGGGTTGATCTTTCTGAGGAAAGCAATGTCGGTATAGCCTCCGCGGCATAACCACACCTGCCCAATTGATCAACTCGGCTTGTAGCCCTAGGCAAGAGAGCAGCTGAGTCGCTTACAGCCTTCATGACCACTTGAGGAAAGCAATGGTCGCCGCCTAGGCCCACCTGCCCACTTGGTCATCTAGGTCTGTACTTGTCTTTTTTCTTTTCCTCTATAACTCTTATGACCATCTGAGGAAAGCAATGGCTGTCGCCTAGGCCCACCTGCCCATTTGGTCATCTGAGTTGTAGCTTCTCTTTACCACATTACAGGGAATTATTCCATCTCATAGGGTCGTTTTTACCATATGAGAAGGAAACAACTTTTCAACAAGCATATCGCAGACTAGGCGGTTTGTATTTGAGCCTTGCGGTTTGAAATAAACAGGTATCAAAATTGTCAGGTAGCCTGATCGTGAGACCGATCGAATTTGGTAAAATAATATGAGGCTCTTCATAATCAAACAAAAGAATTTGCTCAGAATATATACAGATCGCTTGGGTTTATCCACCGATGACATTAATTGCGCGACCTACCAGCTGTTTTCTTATGGCTTGATATTCCATATTGTGGAATAATTTTTGAAAATGCCAAGTTATGATCGCACGACTTGGTTATGTCAATTTCTTGTCCGAATTTCTGTTCGCCCGAGTTATATATATACCATACGGATATAGCAGTTAACTAATTATGTTCATGGGGAAATCTGAGTTATGTGAACCATCCGAATTAGATGCTAATCGCTCGGCCTGTCGATTATTTACTTATTATTTGGCATTCTCAATCTGGTGGAACAATTATGAAAAGCCAAGTTATAATCGCGCGCTTTGGTTACATTCAATTCCCCGATTGGGTTTCTATCCGCCCGAGTTATATATATAATTCGCACGGGTATATCTGTTGTTGATTATATTCACAAGCAATGTCTTTCAAATTATAAGTCGTCTGAATCAAAGTATTGACTGTTCAAACCGGTTGACTGCGTCTTTATGACTTGATATGTCTCATAAAAGTGATTATATCAGGCCGGGTAATGGCCGTGCGACTTATAATCAAATATGAGGAGTCGTCAAATCAAACAAAATATGTTCAAACCGCATGGTCATGATTTCTCAGCAGCCTGAAGCTATTCTTGGTTATTATGAAGCATTCACAATAGGTTGAAGAGTTTCAATGTCCGACCGTTCAAATTATATATTCAAGTCGCACTAACTACGCATCAGAGTATCATAATTGATACTTCTTCGGAGTATATTAAAAGCTCGCTTAATCTACATTGAAGACACAAGCCGCACGACCTAATTAAAGGAAAGAAGACCGCATCGAATGCAAGTAAGTTGCAGAAAAGCAAACAACCAGACAGGTAGAAGCTTTCCATTTCATTTCCAAAATATCTTTACATTGATTTATGACCGACCGGCTAAACAAAATCAAGTCGTCGGTCATGCAAAAACAAAAAACAAATTTCAAAAATTACAAAAAAGAGCTATTCGTCCGGCTTGAGTTTCTTGGTCGCAGGAGAGCTTGAGTCTTCATCGCCAGTAATGTCCACCTCAGGCGAATATCCTTTACTGGAAATGGAGGAACCCGAGGAGCTGCTACCCGAGCTACTCGAGCTACCTGAGCCGCCCGACCGGTGAGACCTAGACCGCCCGGTCTCATCGGAATCACTGGATCGTGTATCCGAGCCATCTTCTTTTTCAACTGCGGCGGGTTCTTTCTCGACTTCATCTCCATTGCTCTCTTCCTCAGTGCTACTGGATTCGACCTTGTCCTTCCCCTTGGCTCGGCGGGTTATTTCATTTAATTTGTCCTTCAGGCCGGGATAGAGATCCGGAAAGGTTGTGTCCTCGAAGCCGGCGGCCAGGCCGTCCCGATCTCGCAGGCGATTCAGAGCACCATCAATCCCTTTGGCTACATGTGGGAAGACCTCGTCTTGGAAATCCGGATTGTTCATATCATATTGATGCTATAAAAGGAAGGTAAGTATGAGCTGATACCAGTTGTTTATATGAAAGTGCCATAAAATGATTGGCCGCAAAGCCCCATGCGCCAGCCTGCGCGGCTACTCTGGAAAGTTCCTCTTCTGGAACCCTCTTCAGTCTCTTCAAAGTTTTTCGGCCATACATGGCAGCCCCGGCGGCTAACGCATGCCGGCTAATCTTCTCACTCCCCCAGAATGGGAGAGCAGTGGATACTTGCACGCATTCACCATCCTTATGCAAAAGGACTGTCGGCTTACCATTAAGATCGTGCGGGTTGCTGCAAGAGCGAAGAAACTCGAACTCGCCTGAAGAAGCCGGCCTCTCCTCTTCAGACCACTACGGGTCGGATTTCCTTTGTCGCTTCTCCCTCTGCGTCAGAACTGGAGCGGCCGGAGTAACCGGCTTGTTTAAGGGAACGACTGTGGCAGCTGCAGAAATTTGAAACTTAGAAGAACAGTCCGCGCGGTCACAAAATGACGAGTTAAGGAGAAACTTACTATCCTCAGGGCGGACATCCGCCAGCTCCGCAAACAATGGAATATAATGATTCACATCAAGTCGCTCGTTCTCCAGGGATTCGAAGATCTTTTGCTCAGCTTCTCCAAGCTTAACCGATTTGAAATCCGCCGCACTCTTCGTCTGCGGGTTGACCTGCAATAACCCTAGGGGGCCTTCAAACATAGCATACCGCTCGGACCAACTCGTAACCTTGTTCACAAGGTTGATAACTTTCATCCCCCGACATCCAAAATAAATATGACCTCAGAAAACGGAGGTCCCGACGTCCGGAGTAGACCGCACGGAAAAGAAGTTTCGAAACAAAGAAATCGAAAACCTAACTCGCTCTGATCGCAGATACGAGATAAAGCTATAAATAGAGGCAATGGAATTCGGCGGGAGTTGCCCGGGCACCACCCCGTAGTGATCGAAAATAGCGATGACTTCAAGGGGAGGAGGAAATCTGAAGCCATACTTGAAATGGTCAATAGGAATGGCAATTTTAGTGGAAGACGAGGAGTTTATCCGCTCGTCACGTAAAGGAAGCCGAACAGTTATGTTGCTATCAACCATATATTCTTCAATAAAATCATTCAACTCGCTCTGAGTTAAGCGGCACAACTTATGATTGGCCGATCGGAAAGCGGAAGCCGCGTCAGTTCGGACCGCGTGAACTTTCTCAGACCGCGACGACTTTTGCTTAGCTCGCGCCATTTCAGAAAGTATGAATGGATCACCGTAATGGTTACTACTTATAGAGATAACGATCTGCAAATAACAAAACTATGGCGCGGATATGACATTAAACCGCACGGATTATATCAAACAAGATGCACAGATAACAAGAATAAACAATGGCTTGCGCATAGGCAAGTCAGGTCGATTAAACAGAAACCTACAGTCAACATGTTAATGAAGTTCAACAAAAATCTCTAGCATTTAACGCCAGTCGCGCGACCTGCACATCAATTCGGCATAAGACATTTCGGCATAAATTATACAGGTTATAAGCACATCAGAAGGTGCTAAAGGAAAATATTATCCAAAGTAAACCAAATCGTCAGATCATCCCAAGAAGCGAATAAGAAAAGATTACAAACATAGTTCATGAAAGTTAAAAGCCGCTCACGGCTGATGTGGTTCTTGGGGGTTATCCTCACGATGAAGTCGCGCGACCTGGTCGCCAGTCTGAATAAGAAGGCCATAGATCTGACTCGAATGATAGTGGATGTGATTGAGCGTGCTGTGAAGCCGCGCAGCGTCCCGTTCTACCCGTGCGACAAGAATCGTACGAGCAGAAGGGGCCCCGACGGGCTCATTCGCAGCAGGGTCGGATGCCCTAACGGGTGGGGGATTGGAGCTCGCCCCAACAGCCGGGCGGTTCAACATCCTGGATCTTTCATCACCGGACGAACGTCGGTTTCGCCAACTTCCCTGGTTATACGAAGATATTTATTTTGATAATATTTACAGTCCTCCTCGAACTTCGAGGACTTCCTCTTCTCCCGGTCAAAGCGTGCGGTTATTGTAGCAATCTGGTCTATCAGCATTCTCTCCTTATCAAGTCGCGCTTTCTTCTCAGACTCCAGTTGGGCCTCCAACTCTTTCTCTCTCTCCGGGCGCCTTTTCTTCTCGGCCTCCAGGTCAGCCCGCGCAGTCTCTAACTGGGCCCTGATCATCAGATGCTCCTCTCATCGTTCTTTCCTCTCGGCTTCTTGCGCAACCCGAGCGGCCTCCTCTTTCTTCTCCATCTCTCTTACTTTCACTTCCAAATTATTCAGAAGAAGCTGGAAGTCGGCCAGCTCCTCCTGTCCAGAATTTAATCTCGACACAAGGTTCGACATCTGAGGCAGAGGTGGAAGGCTAGATATCAGGTCGCCTGGCCTTACTATGTCCTCCGGTTTGTCTACAAGAAAAAATTGTAATTAGCACAGCCAAAGGCGGATAGAATAATTAAAGGACTATAAGGTTAAAATGCCTAAATGAACATCCCACTTCAATTGTTCCGGGTCCATTCTCCGACGTTGTTCTCGCCAGATCCTTTCATTATTCTTTCGTCTAGAGGCTAAGTTTTGAGTCATGGGCAGGAAGAAGCTCGGCGGAGGATTCAATAACAACTTGTTTTGCTTTTTCCGAGAACGCGGGATGAAGAAACAGATAGTTTCATAACCCGCATCGGGCTTACCTGGGGCGAATGGGTCGAGCAGCTGCGGCTTGCCCCGCGCCCGTATCTTCTCTGCCTTTATTCCCATTAAGCGCAGACCGGCTAGGGTCCGTTCTTTCTCTTCTCGTATGGCCTTCTCAGAGTCACCGGTATTTTCGTCAGGGGAAACAGTTCGGCTCAAGGTCGCGGGGCTATCAAGTAGCGTATCTTTGTTCAGAAAATCATCCATTCCTCTGAGGATGCCCCCGATCGACACGCTGTTTGCAGAATCTGGAACAAGATCGCCCGACTTGGCAAGAGGGGTATTGGCGGGATCGATTTCCTCCTTCACACGCGGATTACTTTGGAGACAGGCCGCCGTCGGCTTCATAAAGGCTCTATTCTTAGCCTTCAACTTTTGGAGCTTCCTAGCAATTTGCTCGGCTGACGAATAGCCCCTTTTTCTCTTCTTCTTCCCCGACTCCGGGTTGGCCTGCCTTGTAGGGCTGGAATCATCAAAAATTAGAATCGGCGAGGTAGGTGACCCGTCCGGCCTGGAGGAAACAACTTCTCCTTCTTCTCCAACATTCAGTTTCATGAGAGGAGTCCCTGACAGAGTAAAATCCATGTCGAAGGAAGGTGTAGAATGGTTCGCCCCGGGCTCTATCGACTTCTTTCCTAGGGCTTTCTCCTCAGATAGCGAGATCTCCGCGGCTTTGGTCTTGATCGCTTCCTCCTCGACAGCTTTGGCCTTGGCCGCCTCCTCCTCGACATCTTTGGCCTTGGCCGCCTCCTCTGCGGCAGCTTTGGCCTTGATCGCTTCCTCCGCGGCTGCTTTGGCCTTGGCTGCTTCTTCTTCAGCAACATTGGCTTTATCCGCCTCTTCCTCGGGGGCTTTAGCTTTGGCCGCCTCTTCTTCGGCGGCTTTAGCTTTAGCCGCCTCTTCCTCGGCGGCTTTAGCTTTGGCCGCCTCTTCTTCGGCGGCTTCGGCCTTTGCCACTACTTCTCTTGCGGCTTTGAATTTGGCCGCCTCTTTCTCTATAGCCCTTTTCTTGGCAAACAATTCTTCGGCGGCTTTCCTCTCCTCTGCAGTTTTTTCCCCGGTATTCTTCTTGGATCCGGAAGGTTCTACCTTTGGAGACCGCCCGGCCTTGTCCGGCCGATGACTCTTTTTCCTCCGGGCATCCTTATCTTTCCGCTCTTCGACCTTCTTCCGGTCACCCCCCTTATCAACACGGGTTTGAAGGGAATCAAGGAAATCCATTCTAATTAAAGGGGTGCCGACCTAAAAAATCCTAACCGCAATCGGCGAGTAGCGACCCGTGATCTCCGGAGAATTATGTAGAAGAAAGAGCTCTCAGGCAATTTTATAGACATAAGTGCAAGTCGGGTGCGGTCTTGCGGGTAGAACTGATATTTTCAAAATCTCCCCGGAGTTTGAAAATATGCGGGGATTATGTTTACCCAAAAGACCGCTTCCGAGTGGTACTTCTCCCAGACTAGGCGGTCTAAAAGATAATGATCGCCCGACTCAGTTTCAGCAAAGGTCATTCAGAACCAACCAACACACAACCGGGTGGTCTGATATGATTCAGACCGCCCCGTTTTCTGAAGATCATCTAGGCCAGGCCTCCAGAAGCATGCCGCGGTCTCAAGTCTCAGACCGCCCGGGTGTTGCAATAAAAGCTATCAGGGTCCAAGTCCAGATGGCAGCTCGCGGTCTCAAGTTGGGGGCCGCTCGGGTTGCATCTTGAAGACTGACAAGGCTCAAGTCCAGGCAACAGGCCACGTTCTCAAGGGCAAGCCGCAGTCTCGAGTTGGAGACCGCCCGGATTGCTCCATAAAGACCAGCAAGGACCAAGTCCAAGAAGACAAGCCGCAGTCTCAAGTCGGAGACCGCCCGGGTGGCCTCAACGCTTTGGTCGCAACATCTTCAGCCCATCTACGAGACAAACCGCAAGCGCAAGCCGCGCGGCTTCTTTATTTTCTCCTTTCTGTATCCCGTCACCGCCTGCCTGATTCTCCTGTACCCGGGCAGGCGGTCATCTTATCCCTGTCCGTTCGGGCAGGCCCCCGAGCCTATAAATAGGGGGCGGCAACACTCCCAAGAGGGGCACACTCGAATCCAGGAGCACGCTTGTTTGAGCTGCGGTCTCGAGTTTCCCGTCTTGCGAACTGTCTGACCGGCCGGCTTCTGCTTTCCTGCACTTGTAACCCGCTGTAACCGCTTCTTCTTAATCAAAGGAAAGCTCGTCATAGGAGTGGCATTCGCCGTGACGGGCGAAGTCTGGCTTTGACCGCTGCTAGCGGTCTCATTTTCTCCACCTAAAAAGTAACCGGCAGCCTGCAGCCTCCGATTTCCTTCGGAGGTGCGATTTCGGACTCAACCAGCAAGGACCAAGTCCAAGAAGACAAGCCGTGGTATCAAGTCGGAGACCACCCGGGTGGCCTCAACGCCTTGGTCGCAGCATCTTCAGCCCATCTACGAGACAGACCGCAAGCGCAAGCCGCCAAGCCGCGCGGCTCCTTTATTTTCTCCTTTTTGTATCCCGTCACCGCCTGCCTGATTCTCCTGTACCCGGGCAGGCGATCATCTTATACCTGCCCGTTCGGGCAGGCCCCCGAGCCTATAAATAGGAGGCGGCAACACTCCCAAGAGGGGCACACTCAAATCCAGGAGCTCGCTTGTTTGAGCTGCGGTCTCGAGTTTCCCGTCTTACGAACTGTCTGACCGGCCGACTTCTGCTTTCCTGCACTTGTAACCCGCTGTAACTGCTTCTTCTTAATCAAAGGAAAGCTCATCACAGGAGTGGCATTTGCCGTGACGGGCGAAGTCTGGCCTTGACCGCTGCTAGCGGTCTCGTTTTCTCCACCTAAAAGTAACTGGCAGCCTGCAGCCTCCAATTTCCTTCGGAGGTGCGATTTCGGACTCAACATCTACTTTACCCTCGCCTCTCAGGGTTACCACCTTCAACTGGCAGTCGATACTAGCTCGCTGCTCTGCAAGCCAGTCCATCCCTAAGATAACGTCAAATTCTACCAGTGGCAGAATCGCTGCTACCAACTCGAAATCGCAATCGCAAATTTGCAACACAATGCGTCCTTTCCTCACGGTGGTCATGAAAGATCCATTCGGCATGCGCACGCTCAGCTCCACCTCTGCCTCGACGGACTCAGCGCAAATCCTCCGGAGAAAGCTTTCCACGAGAAAAGAGTGTGATGCTCTCGTGTCGAACAACACTCGAGAGGGGTAGCCCAAAACTAGCACGAAACCTTACCACATGCATAACTAACATAAAAGGCTGCAAACTACATTACCGTAACAAACGAAAACTTAAACTTTTCGTACCTGTTACCACATCGGGTTGACGAATCGCTTTCTACTGCCCAAGATTATACGCTCTAGGCTACACCAGAGGGAACCACTAGACTCTGCCTCCTTCCCTTTCTCCACAACGCTAGGGCCGGAATGCACCGATTGTTCCTGCCTCGGTTCTGGCTCAGCTCCGCCCTCGGTACAAAACCGACTTATGTGACCCACCTTGCCACACTTGAAATAAGTAAACGGACCTTTGGAGCGAAAATCTCCCGAAGGTGCGCCACTTCTCTCCCCAGGCCCACTAGGACGGGGCTTCTTCTTCCATCGGTTGCTGAGACTGAGAAGGCTTTCCTTCTCCCTGCTTTGCCGCAAAACCCTTTCGCCGCTGGGTTCACTCTAGGTCGCTTTCTAATGTGCGAGCGGCTTCGACCAACTCATTAAATCCTGCGTTCTTTAAGACTATCAACGGTTTCCTTAAATTCTCTCTTAGGCCTTGATAGAAGAGATTGTCCCTCTCTTCATCGTCTGCCATAGTCGTTCCCGCATAACAACCCAACCGAGTGAACTCCTGCAGATACTCGTCCACTGTCTTCTCCCGCTGCACCAAATGCAAGAACTGCCGCTGCAGTGCTGACCTCGTCGACGATGGAATATAACGCTTGAGGAACGCATTCCCAAACTCCTCCATGGACGGTGCGCGCCCAAGGAAATGGCAATCACTGTGATTCACCCACCATAGCTTCATATCGCCCTCTAATATGAAGCTCGCGAAGTGGGACTGCCTCTCCGCTGGGGTCTCTGCTGCCTTCAAAAGTTCCTGGATCCTCGAAAGCCAATCTTCAGAATCCGTTGGAGTGCCAACTCCCTTGAATGTCGGAGGATGGAAACTCAAGAAGTACTTCATAAATCGATCGCCCATCCCATAAGCTCTCTCCGCTAAAGGCTCTGCTTGCCTCGCTCCAACCTCCGGTGTATTTGACTCTGCTTCCCGAAGGCTCCTCTTGCCTTCTCGATGTCCCCGCATCGTCGCCAACATCCTAGCATAAGCAAGGAAATAGACTCATAAAGTTATATTCGCAAGACTCGAACGCATGGATACTCATGATCCCGCACAACACTCCTATGTGGACAACCTCCTTACGCGATCCGAATACACTAGACCTCGCAAGAATACTAACCTCCCTCTGATACCAAATTGTAACACCTCCCCTGTAATGACTATATAATATAGGTCCGTCTGGGACCCCACAGCATATAACCGCCACAGTTTCAGTATTAAAAGATGATATAACTACCCAACTCAAAACTCAGATAACACATCGAAAACAAAACTGAGAAACACAGAGATTGTCCACAACTACATAGGAGTAAACCGGCCTTAAGGCCTTACAAAACCAGTGTCCAAATCATCAAACATTCACCACAATCATGAATTCCCCAAAAGGGAAGAACTAGCTCTCCTAAGCTACCTTGGCATGCAAGCCGGAAATAAGAAAAGACAAGTATAGGAATGTAGGAAAGCAAAATAAACACTTCACGAGGCTTTAGGCCTTTTTGGCCTGCGAGCTGGTTCCGGCCTGCGATCCTTGGCCCGCATCCAAATCACAAAGAGCGGTAAATGAGGGTCAGCTATGGCTGACCACAAATGGCGTAACAACACCCCTCCTCCCGGCCGTCCTAGCGGACCCCGGGGAACTACATCACCCTGCAAGTCAGCACTTCGTATACACATGTATGTAAAGAAAAGCAACATAAAAAATAGGCATGAGTGTCACAACCATCATCCACGTTTCTATGTTGAGCAAGTAATAAAAGGGGCCTACAAATGCAATATGAATGCAACCCGGGTTTCACCCAAGGCACCCTACAGCGTATGAATCTAACACATCATCATACATCAAAAACACCACCACGGGGTACTCGACATTTCCCCCAAAGGGCATCGTAGCCCAAGGACAAGAACTCACGCTGTGACCCACCGCGCCTGACCCACCATGCCATCGGGCTTGTCAAACAACTCACATGTTCTTGCCGCCAACATTGCGCACAACACAACCACGGGGTACTCAACACTTCCCCCAAAGGGCATCGTAGCCCAAGGACAAGAGATCACGCTGTGACCCACTGCGCCTGGCGCACCATGCCATCGGGCTTGTCAAACAGCTCACTTGCTCTTGCCGCCAACACCGAAGGGACTTGTCTTGCCGGGACACTCTCCACACATGAATTCCGACATTCACAGAATAGCCAGCCGACCACAAAGACCAAATCACACCTTCGCACATCAATGAGCATCACACGCCTCATAACACGCACATTATTCTCCCCGCCCAATACCCAACATTCGTTAACATACGAACCTACAAGGGCATCACGATGACGAATTCGCCGTATTCGGATTTCTAGCCAAAACCCCTAAAATGCGCGTCAGTCAACATCACCGAATCGGACCAATGGTCGCGAATCCAGCTTCAACCACAATGCCTAATCCACTAACGGAGTGGATTTCTAGTGCAACACATGTCGGGGACGGACTCAATCAACCCGATGGTTCCTCTTGAACCAAGGCGACCCGGATCCCTCTCACTCGACAGATCCGGTGCCAAAATGCAGCAAAAATAGAGAGAAAAAGGGATTCCATGCACGCATCCTAAAGACCGGGAGGAGAAATGTCGTTACCTCCTGAGATTTCCTCCTAACCATGGGAAACTTGAAAAAGAATGGAGGAGAAGAAGTGCCTCGACGTCCCCTACGCGTTGCCGGTCTCGGATCGGCGAACGGAGCTCCGAAGCTCCAACAGTGGCGGGATCTAAGCTCTCTTCCTCCTCCAAACCCCTTCTCTCTCTCAACCCTCAAAACCCACGATGGAAAGAAAATGAAGAGTGAATCCCTCTCAGCCCTACTTAGGGTTCTCCCACGAGCCCCTCACAGCCGTCCGATCAAGATCTAAACCAAACAGACGCCCAGATTTTGCTGTTTACGGATCTATTTTCGTCAGTTTGCGAATGCACGGTCGAACGCACGACCGTGCGTAAAAACACACGAACAAATTTAGAACACCATTTTTCCAGCCGAAGAGCACACACGGGCGGATCGATCGTGCGTCAAGAAAAATGCACGATCGCGCGTTTAAGAAAAATCTGCCATTACGACAGTTTTCAGCGAAGAAGACCTAACGCGCGGCGTTAACTCTCAGATCAGCAAAACTGGGGTGTTACAACGATACCCTTACATTCTCTGTGATAAGCCTTGATCCTTCATGAGTCTTCTCAATGATATCGTCATGTGGTACTTGTTGACACGACGATATTGTTCTGTTATATTTGTTGTCATGACGATACCTTGACTTAGTTGTTCTTTCTTGTTCTCACAACAATATCGTCGTGTGTACTTTGTTGACACAATGATATCGTCGTGTTATCCTTATTGTCATGATGATTAATGACCTATTCTTTCTGTTGTCTTCTGCGAGTAATCTCAGCGATATCATCATGTGTATCTTGTTGACACGATGATATTTGCCTTAGATTTTTTTGCTTGATCCTTATATTTTATACTTAGTATGTGTGATGTTCTAACCTGCTCATGCCACATCAAATACACATTAAATACAAATTGTACTTATCATTGACCTGCGGACTTCTCCAAATCTGGAACATTGTGGGCAGTGTTCCCAACAATCTCCCCCTATTTGAAGAAGTCATAACTCATTCAATTATAACTCACATCTAATGAAAATCAACATATAGTAAGATCATTTCAGCTTAGATTATAAGAGCATCAACATGTGTTATATGATATGAGGTGATCACATTATGAAAGACAGTGTAAGAAACATCATTCCATTGATAATTTATAAATAGTGAAATGTATTTTGAAATTTTCAGCAGTTCTACATTTGCCCAAAATGAAACAACCATATATGTTTCTGGTTCCTTTAGAGCTACTTCACTCCTTTCTTTCTTGACAACAGCCTCCTGTTTCTTTTCAGATTGCCTAGTAAAGTATCCATTTGGCTTAGGGTGATATCTAAGTGACTCTTGTGCATCTGCTGGGATTCTTCCTGCTTGCTTGTCTTTTCTGCTGCTTCTTCTTAGTTCTTCTTGATTTTCATACTTGGTCCATTCTTGGGAGCTATACAGTTTGTTTCTTTCAACTTTGTTTATTTTGATGTGCTCCCATGCATTTAAGAATATTTCTCTGGATTTAGGGCTCCATTGCTCATAATCTTCTTTCTTCTCCATTTCTTCTCTATATCTCTTCTTTCTTAACTTTATCTTATCTTCCTCTGTGATCTCCTTTCATTTCCTTTGTTCAGTAGCAGTATCATGTAGATCAGCAGGCTCATCATAGATGATGGGAGGGAGATTCATTGCTTCCCTGATTGTATTAGAGGTCCAGATGGCATGCTCACCACTGACCTTTATCATAGATCTCTCCCCCTTTATGACTTCTTCTGAAATGTCCCTTTGTAGGCTACCCTGTAGATTCAGAATCTTGTCCTTTAACATGTGGATTCCTTTTTACAGATGATTTTTGGTTTAAAGTAGATGACTATCCAGCTCCTGATTGCAGAGATCTAGCCTTTCCTGAATAATTACTTTGCGCTCAGCCATTTGCCTGGTGGTAACTATGTAGACTTTCTCCAGATTGTCAGAGGTTACAACTTGATTTTCAATGATATCAGTTAGACCCTTGTGAGTGAGTTCTAGCTATTTGGCAGTGTTCTCTTGCAGACTTTTCATATCAATTCTCAGACTAGTAGTCTCACTAGATAGATCTTTTCTTATGTCATTGATAGCAGTGTCAACATAGCTTTCAAGTTTGATTCTCTGCTCTTCCAAGAGCATCCTTTTCTGGAGCAGCAATGAGGAGTCCTCTAACCTTTGTTCTGGAGAAGAGCTGGGCTTTTCAGATTCTCCCTCAGCCTTCTTCTTCATTACAATGGAGAGATATTCATCCATTCCTTCATCCTCATCAAATATGGTTGAAGGAGAACTTCCAAAGGAAGATTGTCTCGCTTCATATTCAGGAATAGTTGATTCTTCAACATTTAACAAATTTCTGCTTGTGTTGATAGTAGGATCAACCTGATTTGCTTCTTGTTCAGCTTCATTTGAGTCCTCTTGGTCTGCTAATCCAGGATGGACAACATCCTCAACCATAGTGATCTTGTTGATCACATCTTCCACATGAGCAAGGAGCTCAGTGTCATGCTCCCCCTCAGTTTATGCATTCCCATGATATGTTCCTGCAGTGGTCCTAGACCCCATGCTTAGTGATGAGGTTTGGAGAGAGACATTCCTCTGCTCCACATGCTCCTCAGTGCTTGATAGATTTGAATCACGTATAGGCATACTCTTTACAGAAGAGCTTTCTTCTTTACTTTCTACATCATTTGCAACCTTCATCCTCTTGGAAGACTTTGTCAAACCCTTTTCCCATCTATCTAATACTTTGATGTCCATTCTTCTCATATGATGTATCTTGAATCCTAGTTTCATGTTCAAGTTATCGGGATATGACTGGAGTAAGTACAGAGATAATATTCTGCCAAGATTTGGGACTTGAAAGCTTTCCTGAATTCTCTGGAGGATGAATTGAGCCCAATTGGTTTTCTTGATCAGGATTATCCTTGCCATTAGGTCAAACATTTGCTTAGATATCCTGTCATGTGACCTACCTTGTAGAGGAGGGCTTTTCCCACTATATCAGCCAACAACTTTCCCTGCCGATTGAAATTCTTCCTTTCCAGAGACCCATAGGTCTTCCTGGAGTGTCCACACCATTCAAGGACATCATTCAAATTTTTGGCAGTGACTTCCTCATTTTCTTCTTCACCGGCAAAGGATGGCAGCTTGAGGACCTTGGCCAGTCTCTTTGTAGTTATTTTTACCTTTGTTCCGTTTATTCTGCTATTCACTGACATCCAATTTGAGCCAATCTTGGCATTTGAATAGAATTCAAGAACTTCCCTTCTCATTATCACCGTTGGTTCAGATATTATGAATTGCAAGCTTACAGAGTCGAGCAATCTTATGGTGACTTGGATTTCTTCAGGAGCCTTCAGAAATCCATCCCTCACTATCTCACTTCCTTCAAACAAGTATTCTTCCTTCTTTGGAGCCATTTCTCAGGTGCTTGAGGGAGAGCTGATTGTATCGACTTAATTACTTCCACTCGATTAAGAGCACACATCGGCTTTTAGGGTAAATGTAGTAGGTGCTCTTAATTTTAAGACATTCAAACCTATTTATAATTTCTAGCGTGGGAAGTGAAGAGTCGCGTATTAGATGTTTGATTATGTGAGATTGAATGGCTGTTATCGATTCAATTTAGATTCCTGAAATGACGAACAATCAGTTGGGTATCGTCGTGTCTTTATGACGAAATCATAGAGTCATTTCGACGATACTATCCGGTATTACAATGATATCATTTTGTAGACAAAATGATATTGTCTTGGATTACTCTTTTGTATAATTAATGTGTGTACATCTTGTGTGTCAACTGTAGTATCATTCTTAGCAGCATGTATTCTTTTTCAAGGATTTTAGTGACATCAGATTATACATATACAAATATATACATATATATATTAGCGAATTTTAATTTCTATCTAAATTTCTTTAATATTATTTTTATATTAATATTATTTTTATTATTTATTATTATTATTATTTTTATTATATATATATTCAAATATAAATTAACTTTATATAGTTTATATTTTCATGTAGTAAATTTTAAATCGACGGAAAGACACGACAAATTCGACAGGAAACTTCAACAAAATCGACGGGAAGCTTTAAAGGAAAGTCGACGGAAGGTTTTAAGGAAAAATCGACTGGACGAGAAGTCGATCGACGGGAAGGGAAGTCGATCGGCGGGACTTTAAGTAGAATTCAAAAAAAAAAAGTAAAAATCGACGGGATGGTAAGTCAATCAACAGGAAGGGAAGTTGATTGATGGGCAGTCCCGTCGATTCCTACTTAGAGGCTCGACAGACTTGATTCCCTGCTTTTTCTCGACGATCGACGGGAGGTTATTATATATTTAACTTATTTATAGTTTATATTTACATATATAAATATAGTTTTTGTTTAATAAATATTTTTAAATACTTTACATATACATTTAGTATACTTTTACATATTTACCTTACTATTTAGTTTCATATATAAATATATACTTAAATAGTTCATTTTTACATATATATATATATAAATATTAGTTAAAACAAATCATTTATTCAATAATGTACATAAAATATTACAAATTTTGTTTAATTAAACTAAAAGCTATAATAAAATATGTATAAATGATTATTCATCAATGACGATACCTTAACTTAGTTATTCATTCTTGTTCTCACAATGATATCATAGTGTGTACTTTGTTGACACAACAATATCATCGTGTTATCCTTATTGTCATGACAATTAATGACTTATTCTTTCTGCTGTCTCCTGCTAGTAATCTCAGTGATATCGCCGTGTGTATCTTATTGACACGACGATATTTGCCTTAGATATTTTTGCTTGATCTTTATATTTTATACTTAGTATGTGTGATGTTTTAACCTGCTCATGTCACATCAAAAACACATTAAATTCAAATTGTACTTATCATTGACTTGGAGACTTCTCCAAATCTAGAACATTGTAGGCAGTGTTCCCAACATTGATGGCGTGGTCCAGTTATCGATCGACAAAGCCCGATCTAGCCCTATGCTAGGCTTGCACTATCTAATACCATAAATCAACACAACCAAACACATTCATCAAATACATTGTGTATTCATCTACATTGTGATGACTTTTTCAAATCAGGAACATTGTGGGCAATTTTCTCAACAATCTTCACCTATTTGAAGAAGGCAGAACCTCAAATGTAGATGAACTACACATAAACAATATAAACAAAATGGACACAGATAAAGTCAGCATTCCAAAATTTCATCTATTAATAGATTAAAATGTTTAGACATGTTAAGCTACACTAGTCTCTTTCCCTTATGACAATGCCCCCAGTCCCCTTTGCTCTCTTGGCTGATCTTACTTCAGCTTCCTCTTTCTTCTATCTTTGTCTTTCAATATATCTATAAGGCTTCAAAATGTATCTGAGAGGGGCTGGAGTAGCATCAGATTTATCCTTGTTGTTCTTGAAGTGAATTCTCCTCTTAGTCTCGGTTTCTTGATGCTTCTTCCATTCAGTTGAATTGTAATATTTGCTTATGTCCTGACTCCCTTTACTGTAAGCTTCCCAAGTAGAGAGGATGATGTTCCTGGACCGAGTGCGCGACCACTCAAAGTTTGGGTCCTTCTTGTAAGATCTCTTTTTCCAAAACCCGTTCGGGTACTTGAAAACTCGAACCTCTCCCGTATCACACGGTCAAGGTGGATCTTCGCCCAGAATCGTTGCCTTGCGGTGTCACCAACACTCGGGTTAGTCAACATCGCTCAGCACCGACCCTGCCGGCTATACAATCATAAGTAAAATATGCCAAAGTGAAGTACAGAAATAAGGGCATGTCCATAAGTCACAACATCATATAATGAAACAGAAAGTCCAAAAAGAGAAGTACAAGTAAAAAGGGCTTAAGCCTGATACATATCCAAAATAAGTACTATCTCTCTCTCTCTACAACATGCGGAAACTACAACCAAACTCTCAAATGCAGAAATCTAACTATCTAATCATCGATCTGTGGCGTCGCGGTAGTACGCTGCATCCGCTGTTCAGGTCCTGCCATCTCGTCCTGCTGCGCGCGGGACAACTCCGTCTCCTCGGACTCCTGCAGTCACACCGACCGTTAGTCATAAAGACTAAGTCGCTTTGTCCTCGCCTCCCTCCACGACTCCTAGGAACCGAGCGGGAGGAAGAAGCGGAGGACAAAAAGGGGTAAACAAGAAGAGGTGACATGACACTAATTTAGCAGGTATACGTAAAGCAGTAAAACTAGATAGCAGTATAGTGCATATAAATGACAGTAAAGTAGAGCATGAAATAAAGCAGTAATAGTAAGAAAATGCGATGCAGTAAGTAAAACTAATCTACCATCACAGATTCGTACCTTAACTTATATGAACGCCCATACGATATATAAGTTAAGATGTCCAGGTAACCCATCATATAAAAGAGCCATACTAATTTATATGATGGGATATGCAGATGTGCGTTATGTTATGCTATGTTTATGATGTGAATTATGCGGCCATGCAATGCAACTCACCCACACGACTCCATGCGCACAGACCTTTATAGTTCCCAATTTGTTTGAAAGGAAGCCAACCTTTCGGGTACCGACCATCGTGGCTCACGGTGGCAGTGGATCGGGCACTCCACATCCTAGGCGGGTATGGTCACTACCAAGCCTAGACCTCATGTATGCCTCAACGCTAAGAACACAACAGCGGAGCTCCTGCGTACTCTTGCTGGAATCCACCAGACTTTAAGGTCGGGGTGGGTTATTAGGGATTGTCCTCCAGACTACGGTACTCAAACTTACCGGCCCTCTAAACCTCACCCTCACCTGAGTCAATGTACTACCGTCGGTGACATGAATGGCCTAGTACCGAAGACTCGCCACTAATTGCATAAGAAACAGGTGTTTAACATGTCCACCCGAGCTTTCGGCTCAGGGACTAACACACAAGATGATCCAACCCATCTCCTTCCCCGAGGAGATCCATACCAGTTTGCAGACCTACTTAGTCTACTCTTGCCTACAAATTTAGTTAGTGTTATATTTAGGGTGAATCTTGGACTTCCCGCAGTGTACTCCGTAAGGGGCCCCTAACGGTACTACAGATCAATTGGCTCAACCCCACTATCCTCCTCAAGATAATTAATTTAGTTGGTGATTAACGTTTGGTTCACCCCTCATCATTTCATATAGTTAAAGTGACTTAGCTCATCTCCCGTCCCACCCCATCGGGTTGGACGTGCCTCCACACCTCATATACTAACCCTAACACAACCTCACAACTAACCCTAGGATTGACCTTCCATGAATAATTGTGTGCTATAACTCAATTACTGATTGTATATAACTTCTAAACACTACTTAGTGGTCTGAATTGTCTAAAACTCAAAATTCTGTTTTCACTAAACGCAGACCACTAAGTTGAACTAACTACCAACACCATAAGGGAACCCTTCTAAAAACTCATCACCAGGGTCTCTAATAATTATCCTAGGCTCCCACTGACCTTAATAAGGTATGCTCTAATTTCCATAGTTTTCCATATTAATTTGGTATTTAATATAATTTAAAGTAGTTACGGCCTTAAGTCAAATTGCACATGAACTACCCTCAAAATGATTCTTCATGCTACATGAAAATTATCAGTAAGGTAATATCCCATATCAAGGTGGTTCACGGAGTTCCATGACCCTAGGGTGTGATTTGGCCTACTAAATCATCATAGTTGTATAATTACCAAAATGCCACTATACAACAACAACAACAACAACAGAACCCATATAGTCCCCAATCATTGGGGGTATGGGCGGGGGAAGATTGGAAATAGACCTAACCTTTGGCCCTATGCCCAAAGTGGCTTCTCTCAGAGGAGAAAGACCGAACCTTTGACAATAGATGCACAAAGTGGCTGCTCACAGATTACCACTGAAATAGTAGCCCCCTATACCGTCACGTTTGCTGCGGAATCATGCCCTCAAATCAAATCCAAAGACATCAGAGAGGGCAGACTCAAGAATCCATTTTGATTTATGTGCACATAACCATGCTTCCTTCATTCAGCATCCAGAGCATTGGTCTTGCACAATACCAAAATGCCACTATAATTAGGAAAAATAGTAATTCACTTCTAAAAATTCTCCAAAAATTACCAAGTGTCCAAATGAGGACCTAGAGTCCTCTGCCAAAGGATTGTGTCATTACCATGTGATTTGACATTTTAAAATGATTTAATACTCAAGTGATGTAAATTCCAATTTCTACATGAAGTGCATGAAATACAATTCTACAAGCTTCCAAACAATTATCATGGGCATATATTAGCATTGAATGACAGATAACCAAGTTTCACAAATTTTCCCCATGATTTGACATTTTAAAAAGATTTAATACTCAAGTGATGTAAATTCTAATTTCTACATGAAGTACATGAAATACAATTTTACAAGCTTCCAAACAATTATCATGGGCATATATTAGCATTGAATGACAGATAACCAAGTTTCACAATTTTGCCCCTTGATTTGACATTTTAAAAAGATTTAATACTCAAGTGATGTAAATTCCAATTTCTACATGAAATACAATTCTACAAGCTTCCACACAATTATCATGGGCATATATTAGCATTGAATGACAGATAACCAAGTTTCACAATTTTTCCCCATGATTTGACATTTTTCAAAATTAAATTCCCTTAAGCTAGCAAACACTTAAAATTTCCTACGCAAAGGATAATGCTTCAATAAATCATAACAAAATTACTATGGTCCATTTTCATCCCTAATCAGCCACTGATGAAGTTTCAAAGCCATACAAGGTCATATGACCATGTATTTTATTTATTAAGGAAAGGGGTGGCAATTTCATTTATTAGGAAGAAACATACTTAAATACCTCTAAAAATTCTCATTAAATTAACTAAGTCATTTTATGCTCCTACAAACATATCTACAAAGTTCTGAGCCAAGGCAAGAACATTTGGTCCTATGCCCTTCACAAATCTCACCTTGCACCCTTAAGGGTTTACCCTTAGGGTTTTAGGTCACACCACCCTAATGGCTCCAAATGGACCAATAGGGTGTGCCACATGCATTTTCATATCCATACCCACATAGACATTATGATGGGAGGAGGCTAACACACTCAACTCCTCAAAATGACCTAAACTATAATTTGACCCTTATAGGCCCTCATTAGGGTTTCCCATTTTCCATATCAAATCAACTCCAAATGGAGTGAAATTTTAGATAGGAACTACTCATGTACAAAAGAGCATGCCACCAAAGTTTGGTGTCATTTGGACATCATATGCTCTAAAAATCAACTTAATTTAAATATTTTAACTACCACAAAAACCCTAGGTAAAAGTGTCCACCAAGGGCTTTCCCTTTGGCAGGGCGTGCCCCTAGGGTATACCTACCCATGGTTAAAAGCATAGCTCCAAAGCTTGAAGGGTTTGACCTAGGTAATTAATTTAGTGGACTGACCTAGTGTAGGACCAGTCCTAGTAAAACAGCTCCCTAGGGAGCTGTACGTCACCAAATGACCTGAACTTAAGCCTTACTGAAAGTCAAGATCAAGGCCTACAACTTTCACGTTGGGCACTTTTTCTAATTCGGCCTTTAAGAGGCCTTAATTAATTATTGAAGTGGACTAAATATTAGAGGCAGAAAATCTAACTATTGAATTAATTAAATATAGAAAATATGAGATCTGCACGAATCTTGGCGCAGATCTAACGACAGCGCCGTCGTCTTCTTCCTTAGCCAACGGCTGGGATTCTCCCGTGCTGGGCTGAGTTACTCCCCCATTTCGTGGCCACCTGGTGGCCACCACGGCCGGCCACCACCGCCACCACCTTTGTGGTGGTCGGGGCTACAACTCCCGGCGACATG
Organism: Dactylorhiza incarnata; assembly: GCA_033032865.1. Taxonomy (NCBI): domain Eukaryota; kingdom Viridiplantae; phylum Streptophyta; class Magnoliopsida; order Asparagales; family Orchidaceae; genus Dactylorhiza; species Dactylorhiza incarnata. The sequence goes on from JAWHQI010000040.1 coordinate 12,125,398, forward strand.
GCGGTCGGAGGGGGCGTTTTCCGGCGATCCTGGGTGTCTCATTGTGAGCCGAAATCCATGGATTTCGGAGGTGGATCCGGGCTCAATTGAGCCCGATCCTTCAACATTTTGTGATGAGAAGCTAGCATGGGGGGAGGGGAGGAGAAATGAACCACTATTGGTGCGTGGCGGCGGCTTCGACATCGGTTGGCCATGGATTTTCCTTGCTCCGGCGACCCCGCTCCCGATCTTGATTCTCCAGCTAAAGCTCTGCTCCAGGTGCCGTTCTCGACTGCTCTCGACCTCCTGAAGCTAGTGGTGTGGTTGAATTGAAGTGGGGAGGCCTCTACATGTTGTTTTGAACTTAGGCCTCCTCGGTCCTCTCATGGCTGCCACCCTCCTGCACCAGCTGGCCCCTTGCTTCCACCTGGGTTAAGCCCAGACCCACAGTAATCAGGGGAGACCCCTAGGCTGATTGGAGGAGGAGTGTAGAGGAGGGGGGTGTTAGCTTTTTCTTTTGCTTTTGCTTTTTGAACCACTTTTTGTCCCCCTCTTATTTGGTTAATCAAGCCTAAGCTTTGGGTTCAGTCCAAGGTTGATGATGGCATGACCTAGGTCCATGAAAGATGGTTAATTGATGGGTGTTGGGGTTCCACTCAATTTAGGCTTGGAATTTCACCATTAATGGGCTATGTTGACCATGGTTGACTTTGGTCAACCAAGGTGAGTGGGTTGACCCCACTTGGAGGTCATGGGTCCCTTAACATCACACAACATTAGTTGGTCCATGGTGGGGCTCCAATTGGTTCAATTTAATCAAAGGGGGGGGGGGGTGATTTTGACCTAAATTAAGCTAGAGTTGACTTTGGTCAAATTGGTCAATTGGTTGACCAAGTGATGGGGCTTTTAGGTCCAATGAGTTCCTTAAAGTGTTTAGAGTGTGGTGGTAAAGTCAATTTGAACATGTAGAGTCAATTGAATCCTAATTGACTTAGTTTGGTTAATGTTGACCTATTGTTGACTTTGGTCAATTTCATGCAATTGGGTCCCACCCAAGTGCAATTCTCAAGGTGATGGTCTTCCTTAGTGGTTAGGGCATCATAAGTGAGGTCAATTTGGACAATTGAGGGTCAATTGACCTAGTTGAGGGGCTTAGGGTTAGGTTAGCTTTTGAGCTTTGGTGTGCACTTAGCAATTTCTACCCTAGTCTAAGGTCCTTGTGGCCACTCACCTCACCCCTATGCCCTAACATTTCCAATGGGTCTAGAAGAATTGGGGATGTTACACTTCTCCATTTCCTCCCCATGTTTCCATCATCACCAGTGACTACTGCTTTACCTTTGATAGTGTAGATGATTGTTGCATAGTCAACATCATATGGATCTGGAGGCATATAGTATTCTTCTTCTTGATATTGTTGTACAGGACTGAATTGAGGCTGTACTTCTTCAGAATTTCATTGTTCTGGTGGCAGGTAAGGTTGACGACAAAGGGCTATGTGAATTTCATTTAGTAACCAGCAGACTTGGTATGCTCATATCTTCTCCCCCTTTCTGGCTTCTTCAAATGTATTCTTGCAAATTTCTTCCATGCATTCCTCCATCTTAATAGTCAAATCTTGATTGCAAAGCTCCATATTTTCAGCAGACCTGTTAAGGATTTCAGTTTTGCTTTCAGATATTTTATTTGTAAGCCAGCTTATAACACTCTCCTTGTCTCCACCCAGGGATATCAAGATCTGCTTTGCCTGATTAGTATTTTGAACAAACTCCTCCATCTTTTCATATAAACTTTTCAATACTTTAACATTCCGCTCTACAGCACCACCAACTCTTATGAACTAGCTGGTGAGTTGTGCATTCATATGATCAATTTCTTCTTTTAACACATCCATCTTCCCAGTCATCTCTAACTTGACTTATTTTATGGCTCTATCCCCATAAGTTTCAAAATACTTTCTTTGTTCACCCAGTAGGAGCCTCATTTAATCAATATGGATTCAGATGGTTCTTCAAGAATGGCTTGAACAGATGAACTTGGCACTTCAGTTTCCTTTTTTAGCTCTATGTAAGGCAGTATTTAGAAACAAATCATCATCATACTCTGCATCTGGAGAGTCAGACACAAGTATTGTGCTGGCTGCTTTTTAATGCTCTTAGACTCCTGAGGGCATAACCAATTCTCCACAGATGTTCTCCTCTATTGCAACATCTTCAGCTAACTCTCCTTGAGCATGTGTTGGGCTTGTCATAATGTTAGTAAGAATTGGGCCCTCTTGGGCAGAGAGCTCAGGTTGAGTATCCCCCTCAACCAAATCCTTCAGTACTTCAGAAATCATTTCAGGGGCAGAAGGCTCAAAGTGAGTCTTCCCCTCAGTTCCAGCTGGCTCTTGGGCATGATGCTCAAATTGAGTATCCCCCTCACCTTAACTCACTTCTTCCCCAGCTTGACTTGCAGAGCTTTCATGTATTTTAGCTATCACCATTGCTGGCTCAGGTACATATATTGCAGCTAACAACCCTGTTGTCTCCCTTTCAGAATCACCCTCAATCTCTGCAGGGGTAGTAGCAGCAACTTGCTCACCACTGAGAGCTGCCAATTCTTTTGGCACTTTAGTATCAACTACCTTGCTTGCTCTAGAAGTACTTCCCAACAACTTCACTCCTACCTTAGGAAAGGCCTGCCCCCATTTGGCCACAGCCTTGAGGTCTATCCTCTTCAAGTAGTACATGGATGCACCTAGGGATTGATTTAACTTAAGTTCTGCAAAGGAATTTGTTGAGAATATTATCCAAAAGATTCCTGATTTGAAGAAGGCCTTAAGATGACAATAAACATCTTGTATTTAATGCCTGTATGAGTTTCGATGCGATAGGTACAACAAAAATGCTTGGCTAATATAATGTTAGGCTTATGGTCACCTATATAGGTTTTGCCCTTGTAATCCCTCAAGGTGCAAAACTCATGTTGACCTATGATCTAATCCTATATTAGACATGCATTATCATGAGGAAAAGCAACATAGATAAAAGAAATGAAAGGAAGGAGGAAAGATTAGTCTAAGTCAAATGTCGACTGCATCGACTGAATGACTAAGGAAAATATCAACTGCATTGACTGGAAGCTAAGTCATTTGTCGACTACATCGACTAAACAATTAAGTAATTTATCGACTGCATTGACTGGACAATTAAGTTTGTCGACTGCATTGATTGAAAGACTACTTAATTTATCGACTGCATCGTCTAGGCTGTGACAAAAGGATCTTTCCAGGATTGATTGCTCAAGTATGGACTGTATCAGGTTATGCCTTTAATATGGAGTTTATCGACTATATCATGTCTATAAGAACTGAAGGATTGTATCAACTACAAGTGCTGAAGGATTGCATCGACGGCATAAGAATATTTTGTCGGCCTGAAGCGTGTTCTAATGGCCCTATGCTGCAATCAAGCCACAAATTGCTCAGTCATTCAAATTGATTTGAATTCGGCTTTCTGCTGCAATAAACAAGGTGCTTTAAGAGGAAATAGATTATACTCATTGATTTTAGATTGCTATCATTTAAAGGACTTTCCTTAGGGAAAATTGTTGAAAATGTTGAAGTGGAAGTTAGAGGGCTTTTGGACCTGGGCGGTCTGGGAGAAGGGCGCGCGACCTGGCGGGTTGTCCGGGCGGTCTGGCTGGTATCAGCCTAGCTGCGGTCTCCTGGAATGACTGCTGGTATCTGGTCCAAGGCGGCAAGGTGGAGCCGCGCGGTCTGCCTCTGACCGCGTGGCGGGTTGTCCTCTTCTAGGCTGTGGCGGTCTGGTGTGACCGCACAGGGTAGTCCAGGTTCTCTGGTAGTATTCGCGGACTAAGGAAATTAGTCGCGTGGTCTCAGTGCGCAGTCTCAGGAGGAGGCTGGTATGCGAGCTGATTGCTGTTCGCGGTCTCAGGAGGAGATCGGCATGCGGACAGGAGTTCGCGATCTGATGGCGAACTAGCTGTGTTCGCGGTCTCGGGCGAACACAGGTGGTGAACATCTTCGGGCGGTCTGGCGAGCTCCTTGTGGAGTCGCGGTCTGCTGTGAGAGTGGCGGTCTCTCATGGTCGATGTTGAAGCTGGTGTGTTCACCAAAATGAAGCAGGAGTCCTGTTGCTGATCGCGCGGGTTGACCGGTCTGGTCGCGCGGTCTGGAGGGTGGTGATCCTATCTCATAGGGTGGTGACTGGATCCGGTCCCGCGCCTATAAATAGGAGCCACTGTAGCAGCATAACACACAGACACCAAGTGTAAGCTGAGTCCGGCTTGTTCCTGCGGTCTGGTTTATTCTGACCGTGCGGTCTGCTGATTGAATTCCTTTTGTGCAGCTTCTGCGGATAGTGCGGGCAGCAGCGTTCACCTCTTCCTCTGAAAGTGTTCGGGTGGTCTGCGGCTTGGAGTTGTGGTGCTGGAGTTCGGGAGAATCAGGAGGTCGGAAGTAGTGGGCGGCTTGATCAGCGAGTTGGTGGAGTTCTGTGATCGTCAAGTCGCTGCGGTCTGGCAGTGTATTAAAGTCGCAGGGAGGTCGTGCGGTCTGGAGCGGTCTCAGTTATCTGCATTTCCTTGTATTTCCTTTTTTGGTGTTTGTGCTGGCGAAATCATGTCTCGCCAAGCATGTCTTGCCCTGTAATGAAGTTTTATGCTATCAATACAGATCACATATTTGCCTGAAGATTGTTTCTGGTTGCTTTGGCTGTATCTTTTAGTTGCATAATCGATTCCTGCTTGCTCTCACAAGGTCCTTAGAGAAATTTTCACATGGAATCAAAGCGAGGTTGGAGTGGATAGAGCAGGTTGCAACTTAGAGTAGCCATCGCCTTTGTGAAGGAGGAACCAGTGGAGAGCAATGGAAGGTGGATATTCAAGAGGTCTTGGTATTGAGATGCTTACATCGACTAACTTCAAAAAGTGGAAGTCGTGTATGCAGAGCTATCTTCTGGGTGAGGACCTATGGGAAGTTGTTGGAGGAAATGAGACAGAAGAGGTGAAGGCAACGGAAGCTGGTGATAACGGTCCAGCTGTAAGGGCATGGAGGAAGACCAATGCCAAGACCGAGTTCACCTTGAAGCGTGCTATTTCACCTGATCTCTTTGATCACATCTTGGGGTGTGGATCGGCTGCAGAGATCTGGAGAGCCCTGGATGGGCTGTTTAACAAGAAGAATGTAGCAAGACTATAGTTCTTAGAGAATGAGCTGGCAAGGCTGGCTCAGGGTGATCTATCTATCTCAAACTTCTTTCAGAAGATGAAGAACTTGTGTGCTGAAATCTCAGTACTGGATCCTGATGAGCCTATCTCTGAGGCGAAGCTGAAGAGGCACATCATCCGTGGCTTGCGGAAGGAATATGTTGCCTTTGTAACGTCGGTACAGGGATGTGCAAATCAGACGTCTCTGTTGGAGCTGGAGAACTTGCTTGCTTCGCAAGAAAGCTTGGCAAGACAGATGGCGGGGTTGTCAGTGACTGGGGGAGATGGCGAAGTGCTCTTCTCGGGGAAGAAGAAGAAGTGGGATAAGAAGAAGAAGACCACCGGAGGTTTTGGGCCTTCAACTTCTGGGCAGAAGGAAAGGGGATATGCTCCCAAGGCTGACGGGAAGAAGAAGGGAGAAGGTCCGAAGTGCTACAAGTGTGGCAAGTTTGGCCACATCAGGAAAGATTGCAGAGTGGTCACTCAAGCAGGGCATGCTGCGGAGAAGGAGGAAGCTGAGGTCAGACATATAGATGGTGGATGGGGAGGAGCCTTCTCGGCTTCTGTTGGAGCTTCGGCTCCTATCAACTATCTGGAGGACTGGATCGTGGACTCGGGGTGTGGTAATCACCTCACCGGAGACGGGACCAAGCTTTCTTCTGCACAGCCCTACACAGGTAACAATGCTATCATTACTGCTGATAATACTGTGCATCCAGTAGAGAAGGTGGGGGTTGTTTCTTTGGGCAGTGATAGAGGGCCACTTACTTTGAAGAGTGTCTATCATGTGCCCGGAATGAAGAAAAACCTCTTCTCCGTGACTAACGCTGTAGACGCTGGGTATCACGTTCTGTTCGGCCCAACAGAAGTGAAGTTTCTACGTAATGTTGAGGCCGTGAAGGACGAGGTAGTTCATGTCGGGAGACGGGCAAAGGACTTGTTCGTTTTATCGACAAGCTCCTACGTCGACAAGATGAAGACGAATGATGGTGCCGTTATATGGCATGAGAGGTTGGGGCATGTAGGGATGGACAAACTAAAAGCTATGGCAAGTCTCATCGACTACCGTTTGACAAGTCGCAGACAAGGTGTAGTGTGCCGTTGGAGTGCATCCACGGTGACTTAATGGGACCGACTGCTACCCCAAGCCTCGGAGGCAGCAGGTATATGCTGGTGTTGATCGACGATTACACCAGATATGTCAGGGTTTATGTTCTAAAGGAGAAGGCAGAGGCGTTCGCCAAGTTTGTGGAGTTCAAGGAGCTCGTGGAAGGTCGGCTGGGACTGCGGGTGAAGAAGCTGAGGACTGACAACGGAGGGGAGTTCACCTCTAGTGAGTTCTTTAGTTTCTGCAGGAAGGCGGGCATCCGGAGGGAGCTTACTTGTGCGCATACCCCACAACAGAACGGAGTTGCAGAACGGAAGATCCGTCATCTGACGGAGACCTGCAAGTGTTGGCTGCATGCCAAGAGTATCCCAAAGTCCTTCTGGGCGGAGGGAATGTCTTGTGCTGCTTATGTCATCAACCGGATGCCTCTTAGTCCCATCAACATGTTAACTCCGCATGAGATGATGTTCAAGGAGAAGCCAAGCGTGGCACACCTTAGAGAGTTTGGTTCCACCTGCTATGTGCATGTTCCAGATGCTCTTCGGACGAAGCTAGATGCGAAAGCAAGGAAGCTAGTCTTTGTGGGATACGATGAGCGGAAGAAAGGATGGAAGTGCATGGACCCGGAGACGCGGAGATTTGTTGTATCTCGCGACATTGTATTTGATGAGGTGACATCTTACAAGTGGTCTTCTGGAGTGGAACTACCAGAGAGCAGGGTGGAGGAGCCGGAGCAAGCAGTGGAAGATCTTCAGGTGGAGCTACCTGTATCACCAGGTGGTCCATCTCCTTCTAGTTCCGAGACGGGGGCTTCTGGTTCAGGGAGCAGGGGGAGCATTGCTCCTAGCACGTCTGGAAGGGGAGCTAGGGAAGCAGCAGCTGAAGACAATGCGGTGTAGGAGAAGGAGCTGAGGAGGTCGAAGCGATCGATCGTTGCCCCTGATCGCTATACAGGAGGAAACGCAGTGAGCTTCGTCTCATGTTTCTTCGCTGGTCCCTTGGATGAGAGGGAGCCGTCGAGCTTTGAGAAGGCCAAAGGCGTGAAGGAGTGGGACGTTGCGATGCAAGAAGAGATGGCAGCTCTCGAGAAGAATGAGACCTGGTCTCTTGTGCCCAAGCCCAAGGGCACCACTCCTGTGACATGCAAGTGGGTCTACAAGATGAAGAAGAAAGCTGACGGCAGTATCGAGCGGTACAAGGCCCATCTTGTAGCTCGGGGGTTTTCGCAGCAATACGGTGAAGACTACGATGAGACATTCAGTCCGGTGGCATAAATGACTTCATTTCGATTCATCATTGCCTTGGCGGCGTTCAGTGGATGGAAGATCTGGCAGCTCGACGTCAAGAATGCCTTCTTGTACGGCGAGATTGACAAGGACATCTTCATGGCTCAGCACCAGGTTTCGTGTCTGAAGATTTTCCGGAGCATGTCTGCAAGCTGAAGAAGGCCCTGTATGGGTTGAAGCAAGCGCCGAGGGCGTGGTACGGGAAGATCGCAGAGTATCTCTTATTCTGTGGATTTGTTGCTTCATACCCGGACTCAAGCTTGTTCGTCAAGAAGAGCGGGGAGCTTCAGGTCATCGTGCTGCTGTACGTCGACGATATGATCGTGACGGGGAACTCAAAGGTGGAGGTAGCTAGGCTTCAGGCTGAGCTATCTATCAGGTTCGAGATGAAGGATCTGGGGGAGCTTCACCATTTCCTTGGACTTGAGGTGCAGAGGAAGGAAGGTGGAGTGCTGGTGACCCAGGCCGGGTATGCGGAGCGGATCGTGGATCGATTCGGCATGAAGGAAGAGAAGTGCACCTCCACACCTCTGGAGAAGGCTATGAAGCTTCGGAAGGATGAGGGGAGGATTATGCAAGATCCGTTGGTGTTCCGAGCTCTGGTTGGGAGCTTGATCTATCTGACGATCACAAGGCCAGATATTGCATATGCAGTAGGCAGAGTGAGTCGGTATATGGCGGAGCCACGGGTACCTCATCTGCTAGCGGCCAAGAACATTTTGAAGTATGTCGAGGCGACCTCAGACTTGGGTCTCCTGTACAGGAGGGATGCGGGCTTCGAGGTGCATGGATACATGGATGCTGATTACGGGGGAGATTCGGATGATCGGAAGTCGACATCTGGATTCGTCTTCATGGCGGGCCCTACAGCTATATCATGGTGCAGCAAGAAGCAGGATTCCGTATCGGTCTCCACCACAGAAGCGGAATACAAGGCTTCGGCCTTGGCATCTCAGGAAGCCATCTGGCTTAGGAGGTTGGTGGGAGACGTCCACAAGGAGGTTCGGGAGCCGACTCTGCTACGCGGTGACAACGAGAGTGCTCTCAAACTGGTAACCAATCCAGTTTGTCACGCGAGGACCAAGCATATCGAGATCGAGCACTACTTCATACGGGAGAAGGAGCTGGAGGGATCTCTTTCGGTCGGGCATGTGCGGAGTGCGGACAATGTCGCAGACATCTTCACAAAGGCGCTGGCAATGGGGCCGTTCACACGGCTAAGGGAGTTACTTGGACTGGTTTCAACTTCCCACTTCAAGGGGGAGTGTTGAAAATGTTGAAGTGGAAGTTAGAGGGCTTTTGGACCTGGGCGGTCTGGGAGAAGGTCGCGCGACCTGGCAGGTTGTCCGTGCGGTCTGGCTGGTATCAACCTAGCTGCGGTCTCTTGGAATGACTGCTGGTATCTGGTCCAAGGCGGCAAGGTGGAGCCGCGCGGTCTGCCTCTGACCGCGTGGCGGGTTGTCCTCTTCTAGGCTGTGGCGGTCTGGTGTGACCGCACAGGGTAGTCCAGGTTCTCTGGTAGTATTCGCGGACTAAGGAAATTAGTCGCGTGGTCTCAGTGCGCAGTCTCAGGAGGAGGATGGTATGCGAGCTGATTGCTGTTCGCGGTCTCAGGAGGAGATCGGCATGCGGACAGGAGTTCGCGATCTGATGGCGAACTGGCTGTGTTCGCGGTCTCGGGCGAACACAGGTGGTGAACAGCTTCGGGCGGTCTGGCGAGCTCCTTGTGGAGTCGCGGTCTGCTATGAGAGTGGCGGTCTCTCATGGTCGATGTTGAAGCTGGCGTGTTCACCAAAATGAAGCAGGAGTCCTGTTGCTGATCGCGCGGGTTGACCGGTCTGGTCGCGCGGTCTGGAGGGTGGTGATCCTATCTCATAGGGTGGTGACTGGATCCGGTCCCGCGCCTATAAATAGGAGCCACTGTAGCAGCATAACACACAGACACCAAGTGCAAGCTGAGTCCGGCTTGTTCCTGCGGTCTGGTTTATTCTGACCGTGCGGTCTGCTGATTGAATTACTTTTGTGCAGCTTCTGCGGATAGTGCGGGCAGCAGCGTTCACCTCTTCCTCTGAAAGTGTTCGGGCGGTCTGCGGCTTGGAGTTGTGGTGCTGGAGTTCGGGAGAATCAGGAGGTCGGAAGTAGTGGGCGGCTTGATCAGCGAGTTGGTGGAGTTCTGTGATCGTCAAGTCGCTTCGGTCTGGCAGTGTATTGAAGTCGCAGGGAGGTCGCGCGGTCTGGAGCGGTCTCAGTTATCTGCATTTCCTTGTATTTCCTTTTTTGGTGTTTGTGCTGGCGAAATCATGTCTCGCCAAGCATGTCTTGCCCTGTAATGAAGTTTTATGCTATCAATAAAGATCACATATTTGCCTGAAGATTGTTTCTGGTTGCTTTGGCTGTATCTTTTAGTTGCATAATCGATTCCTGCTTGCTCTCACAAGGTCCTTAGAGAAATTTTCACAAAAATTCCTAGCCATTGAAGCATTCCTTTTTCAGAAGCATGGCCTATGTCGATTCAGTCTTCTATATAAAGGGATATGAAAATGGAATAAGACACATATACATAAATAAAAAAGAAGGCACACGTGCAAAGATTTTCTGTGCAAGCATTTTGTAGTGATCAAGCTACAGAATTCTGTCAAGTCTACAACCACTGCAATCCTGAGAGAGATTTCTTCCAAGGCTCTACAGAACAGTTATCATATATGGTTTGGATATTTTTGGTTGTGCTATGGTATCTTTCAAGTATTAAAAATGCTAGATTTCATCTTTGGAAATTAATAATGGCTAATTTCCCTGATCAAAATCTCTTAAAATCTCATGGTTGATTTTTATATACCGAAGGCATGCTCGGAGGAAGTTTGCAAATTTTTCAAGCATTACTGCTATTTTTGGGATTTTAATTATGCTCGAGGTTATTTTAAAAGTTAATGAAGGAAAAAATTATTCGATCAAAATGCCTTGTAATCTTACGAGAAGTTCTTATCAGCTAAATACATGCATTGGAAGTGTTTGGGAAATTTTGGATCATTCCTAATGTTTTCAACGATTTAACAAAAGTGACGCGAGATTACTCAAGACTAGAGGCTATGTAAAACCTCAAAATGATTTAAATTAACCTGAGCTCACTTTAAAAGATGCTAGAGGTTATGAAGCATGATTATTTTGAGGAGTTTGTATTTTAAACCCACTGCCGTGGTTGGTGATTTGAATTATGACTATTTTAAATATAAAAATAAGGTTATTCAAGGAAGAATAAATTATCAGAGCTTACCAAAGCTCAACTTAAGCTCAAAATAACTCGAGATAATTATGGGGTTTATGTTAGGGCGATTCCAATCTCGGGTTCAAATTTCATCGATTTTCGACTCATTTTGGTAATTATTCCATAAAAGAGGTTTAAATTAGAAGAAAATGATAATGAGCTTAATATAGAAACTTAATTCGCCCCGATGCGAGCAATTGAGGTTAAAAGATGTAGAGCTAAACCTCTTGCGGATTTTTAGCCCTTGGTAATTATTATAACGAGGAGCAAGAAATTATAATAATGTTCTATTTCTTAAATATAAGTCCGATTAAGCCAGTCTAAGAGGTGCAACAAAGATATTTATCAGACATAAATAATTGGGTGAAATCCAATAAGAAGGCTCCTACGAACGAAGTGGTGAACTTGCCTCCTATGAAAGAAGATGGAACTGAACTTGCCTCCTATGACATAGATGGAACTGAACTTGCCTCCTATGATGGAGATGAAACTAAAGAACTGAACTTTCATCTTTCTACTCTTTATTTCAGTATTTCAGATTACCGCATTTATTTCAGTTCAGTATTTTATTACAGTTCATTTCAGCTCAACACTCTATTTTTGTTCAGCTTTTCATTTCAGTACAACTCTTTATTATAGTTCTTTCAATTCAGCATTTCATTACTGCAGTTTGTTTTAGTACTTTTACTTCAGTACTTCATTTCTGTAGTTTATTTCAGCAACATTTTCTTAGCACCCTTAATTATTGCAATTAACTATTCCTGCATTTTTAGCTCGGGTCTTGTTCTGACGAGCGGTTGGTTTTCTGGTAGAGCACTAGTTGGGGATAACCGAGATTTGAGTTATTCCTCCAAGGTTAGCTCCAAATAATGCACTCACACACTTGATGGGCTCCTCGTCTAAAGTTGAGATGCACGTTGATGTTATACGGTTGTCTGCCCAAATTATTTTATGTCAAGTAGGGCAAGCCACTGCGGACGCGAAGGTGCCAGTTATCTATTTTATTCATTGTTTTTATTGTAAATTGCTTGCGGTGGCAAAAGTGGCGGGTCGGTCATGTCCGTAGATCGTACGTATAGGTGCGCGAAGGTTGACGACTCTAGGAGACAGGTGTTGGATCTTGAGGCGCCCTTAGAGGGGGGGGGGGGGTCAAAAAGGGTTTTAGAAAAACTTTAGGTTCTTATGAAAACTTTTGTGATTTTCTGATAAGTAGATTGAAACAAAAAAGTAATGTGCTAGAACTATGAAATCAATTTGAATTAACATGAAAAGACATGATTATCATTTATAAAATTTGATTACAAAATCTGATTTCAATGATGCTAGAAATCAAAGGAGAATATGAAATACTCTTTTTATTTTCTATACCGACTCTTCTCACCAAGAACCAGTTGGATTTAGCCGGTCTCTCCCCAGATGCAGCCTCAAGCTGCTCAAGCCTTTCTATCACCAGAAAGGCCTCGAGCACCCCATAGATCTACTCCCTAGACCTGGTCGCCAACACGAGGCAAATTTCTGCCCTAAGTTCTACCCAGACCTAGTCGCCAAAACGAGGCGAATTCACTAAATGATCATAATGAAAAAGGTGTTACAACAAAATATAAAACACAAGTAAATCTCCCTATGAAGAATTCTGGAGATGACAAAGACTCACTGAATATCGTCAAAGTCGAAGTGCGCGTTTTTTGCATTGGGTGAGCGTTGATCCGATCCTCCTTCGAATTCTTCTCTTGAATTTGTGTAGGAGATAGTGGTCTGAAAATACGGCCCTCACAGAGTTTTTGAAGTGCTGGAATAGGGCTCCTTGGCATGGATGGTTGAAGAGAATGAATACCACATATTTATTGGACTGGAAGCTAACGTTGGCGTTAAGGATAACGCTAAGCATTGACCTAGTATAGAAAGAACTTGTTGGCTCGGATCTTCAAACCAGGAAGGAGATACTGCATCTTTGGAAACATTAATTTTAGGCAACCTGAACGCTGGCGTTGAGGTTAACGCCTAGCGTTAAGTCAAATCATTCCAAAAATGCTCCTGCAATCTCGACAAATTCCCTCCATGCTATATTCGTCGAATGTCAATGCCGACGTTGAGTCCTAATGCTTGGCGTTAGACCACTTTCATCATTTCAGCTTGTGGGCAAGTCCAGACCAACAATATAGCATCCTAGTGTCAAAATTATTCAAACCTACATGCTAAAAACACAATGGCAAATAAGATCAAATACAAGTAGGATTTGTTATTCTCAAATCATAGGATGTGGAAAACCGTGTTCCAACAATCTCCCCCTTTTGATAATAACAAATCCAATAGTTATAAATTAGAATCATAAATAAGAGATGTGTTTTTAGAAAGATATGTGACACTAAGCAACATATATATACGAGCTATAATTATAGTTTGTTAAATAATTGTGCTCCCCTACTTAAGTGCCCCCCTTAGTGTATGCTCCCATAAACAAGATTCATGCTCGCCTTAAGCTAGTGAATCTAACTCCATTAAGATTTATCATTTTATTATCCCCCTTTTGTTATTAGCAAAAGTGGGTAGAGTGAAAACAAAACTAGAGTAAAGAAGACAAAATTTGGGACAAACTAAGAGAGGCTAAGAGTTTTGTTTTTAAGCATAAAGTAGGTCATGATCGAGCTAAAGAGAGAGTAGCACAGCGGGAAAAAAATATGATAAGCGTGAGTAATAATATCCCATGTACTTAAGCAAGTCATTCTTCCACTTGTTAGAAAATAGTGAACAAAAGATTTTGAAAGATACAAGTGAAGAAGAGACCAAAAAAATAAACATGATAACGCATGATAAAAGTACATGATCAAATAATGTGAAAAAGAAAAAACAAAGTTACTAAGATTAATATATTTGTAAAGAGTATTTTTGGTTTAATTCTTCCAAATATATGTCTAGACTCATCATATTTGAGCATTAACGTTGAAAATTTTCCATAACTAATAGACAAACATGAATTGACATATTCAAAAAGATAAGATCTACAATGTAACTAATTCGTATTTTAAGTGAAGAAAACATTGTAGAAATCATGCATTGCAATCTAATGCTTTTACTTAGGTTTTAGAGAATCTTGTAAATCTGCATTAGGATCAAATTCTCATGAGTAGAGGCTTTATGAAAAACAAGGATGTGTGCAAAAAAGTGTTTTGATAAGAGTATACAAGTGAAATAATCAAAACACATGACATATGTAATGAAATAGTAAAAAAATATTAAGATTGTAGTCATATAATTACTTTCACACATCAATTCTAGAATAAAATTTCAAAGCACAATAAACTCATACAACTACCAAGGTGATTCGCCCACACAATGCTCATTAAGACTTATCAGGGAGCAAAGTATTGTTTGGGGGATCACATAAGCAATTTTTTATTATTTTTTATTTAGAGTGATCCTGTGTACAAAATAGAAGTGATAAAGAGAATGTGTTTGCACAAGACACTTTACAATTCTCTCCAAGGTGCTCAACCTCACAATGCTCATTAAGACTTATCAGGAGGGTGAGTAGTGCTTGATGGAGTTATCTTTGTCATGTATTCATTTGAATTTTGATTTGAGACAAAGTTCTCCGAATTCACTTGTTTTTGCAAACATAGAGTTTTTGATTTAAAACACACTTCTTGAAATATGCGTGCATGAAAAGAAAAGGATTTTTATGAGGTGTAGGTAAACTAAGCACACATTATGTAATGCTAAGTTAGTGTATTACTCATACTTAGAGGTGTTGGGAAAATGATCATCAATGTTCCCTTGATTTGAAGAGGCTTCACACTCAATGCTAAGTACAAGTTGTATTTGATAAACCCCACTTTATCTCATAACTATGCAGGGTTAGATCATACCAGGGTATGAAGAAAGTTTAGTTGGTTTGCTGCCAAAACCGCTAAGACGAGCTCTCAATCTCAGCTGAACTGCTGAGACAAGGCCAGGTGCCGATGAGAAGAAGTCTGGGCCAGCTGAGCTGCGGATAAGGAAAATCTGCTGAGACAACTGTCTGTCTCAACGGATCCGCTGAGACGGAATAGATCCAGCAGCTGAGACAGGAGACTGTCTCAGCCCAACTGCTGAGATGTTTCAAAAGAATGATGGCGACGACGCCCCGCCATATGTTCATGACCAGTTCCTTGACGACGCCGACTCGACGCATTATTTTGATCGCTGTCGCAACACTATATTTGAAGACTCGGATGGCGATACCGCAACAATAATCATGGTGTACGCCATCGCCGCGACAACCATTTTGAAGAACGCAATCGTCGCACCGTCATGATGAACGCCATCGCCGTTACAACCTTCATCCGCGACGCAAGATTAATAATTAATAATTATAATTATTTTCTTATAATTATTAATTAAAATTTTATCTAGCTTTGTCTTTTATTTTTGGACTTGTTTATGTCCATGTTTATTTTAATTTTGGACTGCGTTTAGCCATGCTCATGTTTTATTTTAATTTCGGACTGCGTTTAGCCATGTTTGTTGGCTAGCCTATAAAAGGCCATCTTGTATTAGATTTTATTATTGAATGATAAGAATTTGAAACCCTAAAGTCTCCTCCCTCTCTCTAGCCGAATTCCATCTCTCCCCCTCTTGAAATTTCGGCCACCCTCCTCCTCCCTCTCTTGGCCGCCCCTCTCCCTCCTCTCCTTCCCTCCATTCTTCTCTCCAAAGGTTCAGCCTCCTCCTTAGCCGCCCCTTCCTCTCTTTCTATTCCTAATTAGGAATTTTGGCCATGGAGAGACATAGTGGTGATCTCGTGGAACAAAGATCCGGCGTGAAGCAATCAAGGCGAGCGAGTTTCTCTCCATTCGACGCGGCTCCGGTGGATCCGTTGAAGAATGATTCAGGCGAGTGCATGCTTGAGGATAATCCCATCTCAAGCAGGGTAACGAAATTTCTACTCGTGAGATTTTCCCTCTTGTTAATTTCTTGTGGTGATAAATTTTGGCGTGGTCTTCGAATCACTTAAATGATCGTGGTTTTCTTCGATTGATTTGTGCGATCTTCTAATTTCTTTTAATATTCGAAGAGGATTGGCGAACCTCGACTTTTTGTTGGGAGAGATCTACCCTTTTTGAATCGTAAATTTTGGTAGATATCTTTTGGTACAACAACTCAAGATCGTTCGGACCGGGTGGGTCCCTTTAGTCGGGAAGAATATTGGCCTATAGCCATCTATTCAACCTCTAACGGCGTGACTACCCGTAGGTTGGCATCTAATTGATAATTATTGCGTTGCCCGTACGTTGCGAGTATTTTTGTGCGAATGTAAAATTTGGGAGCGTTGAGAGGGAACGCGTGTTTGTTCGTAGCGATCGTGTCGGAGACCGTAGCCTGCATCAATTTAGTATCAGGGTAGGTTCGTGTCAATTTCTTAATTGAAGCATTCCTAAAATTTTCTTAGAACGCCGGCACACACAATCTTCACACGATTTCGAGCTCAAAATTTCGAAATTTCAAAATTTTTAATTTTTGGTTTGCGAATAGCAGCCTAAAAAATTTATTTCTCTGCGAGAATTGAAAAAACAAATCAATGAGAATTATACATATTTTTATCAGTATTAAAATCAAAAATATTTCCATTACCCTAGTTATTAGGTGAGAATAAAATTAGATTTCATAAAATTTGGCATGTTTAAAATTTCTGGTCTGCGAATAGCGGCCTTAAAATTTTTATTTTTCAGCGAAAATTAAAAACAAATTTTTTTGCAAATCTGCGTACTATTTTCTACAGGAAAATAAAAAAAAAATCTGGAAAGTCAAATTCAAATGTTTGAAATTCAAAATTCAAATTTTTGAAATTCAAATTTAAAATTCAAATTTTTGAAATTCAAAATTTTGATTTTTACATTCCAAATTCAAAATTTTGAATTTCAAATAAAAATTTTTGAAATTTAAAATTCAAATATTTCTGGAAATTCAAATTTTTCTGGAATTTCAAAAATTTTCTCCTTATAAAATTCTCTTTTATAAATCTGTCTAGTTTAGATTCAAATTTTTTTATCATTGCATGTTCACTAGTTCTGGTCCCAAGTACACACCTACTCTTCGAGTATGGCTCATGACGTTTATGTTTCCCGTTTAGATTACTTGTATGCCAAAGTTATGGCTAATCACACCCCAACTATGCCTCGTGACGTGCGACAACCAAATCAAAACCACTCGCCGGTTGATGATTTTCGACGTGAGATGAATTAACAACTGGGGGAGATTCGGGAAATGGTGGCCCAAATTTCAACCAACCGAACC
This sequence comes from Dactylorhiza incarnata, assembly GCA_033032865.1. NCBI lineage: Eukaryota > Viridiplantae > Streptophyta > Magnoliopsida > Asparagales > Orchidaceae > Dactylorhiza > Dactylorhiza incarnata. The sequence continues at coordinate 12,142,517 of JAWHQI010000040.1, forward strand.
CCTCCTCTGTCTTCATACCATCGAATGCAAATGTTTGATGAGTTATCTTCCCTTAGACAAGGGAATCGATCAGTTGCGGAGTACATGGGCCTCCTGAAGGACATGATGGCTAGGTGCAATGTTAGGGAGATGTCCGAGGTCACCCTTTCACAGTTTCGTAAGGGGCTTAACCCCGACATTCAAGGTAAACTCCTTCGTTATGAACACACAGATTTAAGCACCGCCTATAATGCCGCGTTGGATATTGAGAAGCATCTTGCTCACAAGTCCAAGTCTCGTTATTTTCAGAAGGGCAAGTATATCTTAGGACCTCCCCCTCCGTTATCCCTAAAAGATAAGGGTAAGTTCCGGTACACTGACTCGAACTCAGTTGTCATTACGGCTAGGGATGCCATGAGACCGCGCGGTGAGAGTATTCCGGTTAGTGAGGTTCCTCCCATAATTTCTACACACAATGCGTCGAGAATGTCTCCTCCCAAACTTCCTGATATAGTTTTTGAACCTTCTGACAATACTGAGTATGTGCCCTTGACTGAGCCTACCACTGAGGGCGATGTCGTTATTAAGGAAGAACTTAGCAATGATGAGGAGATTGGTTACCCTAGTGATATGAAAGAGGACCTCCACTCTGATCCGCTTTTAGATTTGTCTGATGATTCTGATTTGGAGGACGTACCTAGTGCATTGAAAGATTTACCTTGCGAGGAAAATTTAACTTTTGGTGACTTTGACGTTGAGAACTTGGAAGATATTTCTTCGATGTTATCACCTTTTCCTGAAGCTCATTATGAATTAGAAATTGTGTCAGGTTCGATTTTGTCGGTCCTCCCTCCTGACCCGTGGACTCGACCTGCAGAATTTTTAGGACATGAATTTATTATGCTGCGTCCTTGCCAGTTGGTTTTGCCTATGTTACTAGCCCCTCTATTGGCCATGTCCTGTCGGACATGTTTTGTTGAGTTGTTAGATTTTGTGCTCGGTCTTTTCACCACCCTTCGTATTTTTTGAGCGTCCGTCTACGGATTTGTTGGCGGTCGTGAGCGATTATGATTCTATGGAGACTGTACCCCTGGACTTAGTTTCTTCACGACGTACTTACTCATCCGCTCCAATTGCGCATATTTTTCCTCCAGTTGCTTACCACATTCACCTACACGTGTCTATGATTTTAACTGACCACATGCGTACTTGGGATTTACTTTTTCCTCATGCTCAGTTAGCGAATAATAATTCTAAAAATAGATCAACGGATTTATCACCGAATGAAATCGTGCACGGTTATAAGGCACCAGTGCCACTTGACTTGATTCTGTTACCTTCATCTTATAAGTCAAGTCAATTTGCACAAGATTTTGCCTCTCACGTTCATAATTTACATAAGCACATTAAGGACACGCTAGCTACTCAATACACATCTTATCAATCTTATGCTAACGTATATAAGAGAGCGTCTCACTTGAAAGTTGGCGATTTGGTTATGGTGCGTCTCATCCCTGAACGGTTGCCTTCGGGTACCAAAAAAGTTAGCAAATCGGCGAGCGGGTCCTTTTCGAATCTTAAAGCGATTAGGAGAAAACGCTTTTCTTTTGGAGTTACCCACTGATTGGGGAATCTCCCCAATTTTCAATGTTTCGGATTTAACGCCATATATTTCTCCACCACTTGAATTAACCGGCTGTCCGTTTGGTTCCACTTCATTTTCTAGTGGGTTGGGGGGTGAGCTTGTGCCCGGTTCGCTCTTGTAACGTCCCGATTCGAGCTAGACCCCTTGTGCGCGTTTTTGAGTCAAGCGAGTTGACTCGAGCTCGGGGTATACTGAGGGCCAGGCTTGCACCTGAGCCGGGGAAGTGCACTCGACGAATGCGGCGAGTACCATTTCTATTCTTTATCCCGATGTTTGCTGTATCGGGATCCGAGCCATCCAGAGAGCATAATTTGAGCAAGAAAACTCGAAGAAAGCGTGCCACCTTGAAGGAATTATAGTGCGTACGTTAGCTCAAATGACATGGTTTTCAAATAGAGTATTTATTCAAAAAGGTGATATGCAGCAAACGACCTCGCAACCCAGTCTGTCTTATTAGACTCGTAATAATAGTACGAGTTCAACGAATCATCCGTTTGTGGTTCCGACTTCGTTTGAAGGAGTTTTCACTTTTAAGTTAAATTAGGCTGCAAACGCTCCGGGGAGCGTAAACTGAGCAAACAAACTCGAAATTCATCGTGGATCATTTTGATGGGTGCGTATAGACGAGACGGTCGTAATGAGACCATCCGGGGCAAATTCCGAGCCCTATAGAGCGAGATACGAGCATTTGAATCCATTATTAATAATAGAAATGATAATAATAATAATATTATATAATTATGTATTATATATACACACACACGCGTAATGCTAGGTTAGAAAAGTGGAATTTACCCGACCCTTCTCCCATACAGCTGACGGCGGAAAGAGATCGAGCTCCCCTTCCTCCCTCTTCTCCGACAACCTCCATATCCGGCGAACTCTTCAACCCTAGCCGCAAGTCCTCGTCGTTCTCAAAGGAGAGCTGCGACCACTAGCCGGAGCCGAGGAAGAAGGCCGACTACAACGATGTCGCGATGGAGAACAAGATCCACGACCATTGAGGTGACTTCCTCCCCTCTCCTTTGGTGCTAGCATCTTAGATCACAATAGGAGAGATGAAGGCTCAAGAGAGCTTCTCGTGTGAGCTTTAATGGAGTTTCCTTAGGAAGACCAAGTCGGAACCTCAAGTTTAGGGCACCGTTCGCCGCGAGGTTCTTGGAATCATTTCTTCTCTTCAAGAGGAAGAGATGGGATTTGATTTGGGGTAAACCCACGGTCGTTGAGGGAGAGTGAGGGGAGTGATATTTAAGGATTTTAAAGGTGAATGCTGGAGGAAGAAGACAACCAGCCACCGTCGGATTTACTTTAGGATCCGTATAATTTTATAGATACAGAAATCTGTTTTCTGCGCGTAGCTGAGTTCAAGTCCAGTTTTGGACAAGTTCCCGAAGGATTCATGCTTCGGGCTCAACACGGAAGTTGTAGCTATCGGAAAACACTTTAGGATGAGTGGCTGGAAGTTTTCTGGGGAGCCATGTAGCTCCCTAGGTGGCCCTCAAAAGGGGCTGTGTCGTTGGCTCATGACTTTAGGTTAGTTAGTTGCTGTCCTGTTTCATACAGCTAGCTTTATGGCCGTAATTGAAGAGGATACACTTGGATTTGGACCTCGGGCTCAACAAAAAAGTTGTAGCCCTTGGTGTTACCTTTCATGAATGGGGTGGCACGTAATTTGGGGTGGAATAGAACTCCCAAAATTTCAGTTTTGATAATCAGCGTCATTGTAGTTTGAATTGCGAAAATTCCGGGATATCTTTTATAATACTTGTCTGATGCTCTTAAAAAAATTGGTAGAAATCAAATTGATGATATTGTGTTGACCCCTGTTGGATTTCATGAGTTTTGGGAGGATACTTGTTGTGATTTTGCCAATCATAGTTCATTCTCGTATTGCACCGTAGATAATAATTGGGAATGCCGATGGGGCTAATATTTGGTGAGAATGGCCATAACAAGCTAGCGGAACTATGGTAGAAGTTTCAGCAAGGCTCGATTTGATATGGGTTCTTAATTAAATATATTGTCGTAAAATATTATGCTGATTGTGAAACACTGGGATGCTAGTGAAGGAAGAAATATGGAGTCATAATTTATGGTAAAATTCCTGTGCACTTTTGGCAGAGGTATTCATGTGATAATAATGTCTTGATGTAGCAAGTTCGATGTTCGGTTTTGGTAATGTTATTCCACTAGTATATTTGCTACAAATAGATGTGCTGACCTAGATACGACAATGATATTAATAACAGGAGGTTGCATATTTGGAATCATTCTCATGTTGTAGTGTAATAATGTTATTGATAGAATACGATTGAATAAAAATGCATCCATGAACTTGTGGTGAAATTAGCCCGAGGATGAGAAAGGCCAGGAAACATATTGGGTAACCCTTCAAGTGATCTGATACGCCACAAGGTACACAAGTAGTCCTTAGGATCGCATAGAGTGTAATCCCATGACTTATACCTTCCACTACGTTAGAGTTATGACAACTCCGTAGGCGAAGCAGTGATGGTTGGTGAGGCTTCTAGGGTATGGTTATATCCTGAGAGGTGAGGAAACCGGTTGACGAGTCCTTGGGTTCTTGATAGCACGGGTGGTGCATGGAAATTTCATGAATGTGCATGATTTGCACATGGTGCTGTGATGATCCTGATTGGAGGATTACTTGTGGCGGGTCTACGGGCTTGCTGGTCGTGACACCGACAGAAGCCGGCGGGTAAACTCTAGACCGGTTGGGTTGGACTCTTGGTGCTCACCTACCCAAGTCCCCTTCTGTGTTAGGAGGAGAAATGGAATAAGGCTCCTTACGCGAGTCCTTGGGTTCTTGGTAGCACGGGTGGTGCATGAGAATTTCATGAATGTGCATGGTTTGCACATGGTGGTGTGATGATCCTAGTTGGAGGATTACTTGTGGCGGGTCTACGGGCTTGCTGGTCGTGACACCAACAGAAGCCGACGGGTAGACTCTATACCGGTTGGGTTGGACTCTTGGTGCTCACCTACCCAAGTCCCCTTCTGTGTCCTTGAAGGCTCAGCATGTTGCGAGCAGTACGCAGGGTTTCCGCTGTGTGTTCTTAGCGTCGAGGCGTACAGAGGCCTAGGACTGGTAGTGTTCATACACTCCTAGTAGTGGAGGAGCTCATTCCACTGTCTCCGTCTGGCCACGACGGGAGATGCCTGAGGGGTTAGCTACCTCTCAAAAAGTGAGAACTAAAGGTCTATGTCGACATAGAAAATATGCATGGGTGAGTCTTCATATCATAATCATTGCATTGCATTCATATCATAATCATTGCATTGCATTCATCATTCATAATCATAACATCGCATCGCATCGAGTCCATCATATAAATTAGTATGAGCTCTTTTATATGATGAGTTCCAAATTGGAAACCTAAACTTATAAGTTTGTATGGACATTCATATAAGTTAAGGTACGTTTTGATGCTGCTTACTCCTATTTATATATATTGCTTGTAACGCCCCAGGTTTTCTTATAGTCTTTTAAGCGGGAAATGCGAGATGATAAGGTCTTAAATATGAAATTATCGTTGCGTAGTGTGACTGTGAGAGGGCGTTACCGCTTCGTCATCGTTGTCGTCCGGCAAGTAATTCTAAATCGAGTTATAATTGCAATATATATATATATAAGTGAGTATGCATGAAGTTTTATGCATGTATAGGCAAACATATTCAATTATGAAGATTCTTATGGGAAGGGTTATTTGTAGGTAGGGAAATATAATTGTTATACATATATATATATATATATAAATATATACGTATTTGTTCAAAGGATTATATAAAAAAAAATTATAAATATACATGATGTGTGTATGTATGTATAAGGGTATATCAAGGCTTGTATATATATATATATATATACATAATATATATACATGTGTGTGTGTGCATACAAATTATATAAAATTATAAATATACATTTGTGTGTGTACATTTGCGTGCATACAAAAGTTTTTTTTTGCATATAAGGTTCCGATGGGTGAGGAGATGACGAGTCCTGCGTTTTTTTTTTCTTTTCTTCCCTTCCCCGATCTCGCTGGTTCCGTCGAGGGGGAGTTAGAGGTGATCTAGGGTTTGCGCTGGAGTAGCTAGGCGTCGGTGGCGTGGGCCGTCGGAGGAGTTTTGGAGGTGGCCGGGGCTTGTCTTCGTCGCCGGGCCTAGGTCTTCTACGAGCTTGTCGCGATCCAGTGGTTCTCCGGTTCATTTGGAGGCAAGAAAACTTTTCCTTTCTTTCCCCCCCTCCATCTCTTTTGCTGGATCTTTTCTTTGATGGTAGTTCCTGGATCTTCAAGTGCAGAACTTTTAATTTTTGTTGACAAAATCTTTGGATCTTTTAGGGCTTGATCCTCTAGTTTTTTTTGTTGGCAAAATTCTTGGTTCATATGTGGATTTCCTCTTGTTTTGTTAGCAAAGTTTTCTGGAATTTTTTTTAAATGGCAGAACCCGTACTTGATTAGCCAATTCCGGATTTTTGTTTGGACTGCTATATATCTATCTCTATCGTGATTTTTGGGGGCTGCTATATACGTATTCAATTTAGACTTTTTGGGGGCTGCTGTGCGCATATGATTCCAGTTGGGGGCAGCTGCATATGGTTCTATGGGATTATTTTGGGGTGGCTGCTATTGGAGCTGTCGGAATTGTTTTCTTTTCCTGGGGGTTGCTCCTTGAGTTGGTTTTATTTTGGGGCTGCTTTGCAACATCCTTGTTGGAATTATGTCGGGACTGGTTTGTTCAACCCTTGTTAATTTTGGGGCTGCTTTACATTTATTTTGCTTGGATTACATCGGGTCTGATTGTAAAATCCCAGCTAGGGGCTGCTATATATTTATATATCCTTCCTACTTGGGTTTATGTTGTGGGCTGCCTCTTATCCTTGATAAATTGGGGGCTGTGATGTTTTTTTCTGTTAGGGGGTGGCTGCTGTTTGCTTATGTTAGGGGCTGCTATAGTGGCTGCTGTTTGCTATTATTTATTTGTGTGTGTGTGTGTGTGGGGGGGGGGGGGGGGGGGGGGGCAGCTCTTGTTTTTGTCTAATAAGGGAGGCTATTATTTATTTGGGGGCTTCTTATTAAGATCTATTTGGGGGCTGCTTATTAAGATCTATTGTTGGGGGCTGCTATATACATAATCAATCTAGTTTTGGGGGCTGTTGTACGCATATAATTTCAGTTGGGGCAGCTACATATAGTTCTATTTGGATTATTTTGGGCTGCTATGTATAGTTCTATCGGGATTTTACCTTGGGCGCTGCTATATATATAATCTAATTGGATTTCATTTGGGGGCTGCAATATATTTATGATCTATTGGTGTTGGGGCTGCTTCATAATCACAGTTTGGGGGGCTGCTTCATAATCACAGTTTGGGGGGCTGCTATTATATAACTCCAGGTCATCTTTATGTGGGCTGTTGTATGTTCAATTGCTATTATAAAAGCTACATAAAAGCCTTAGGTCATCTTCGTGTGGGCTGTTGTATGCTCATACAAAGTTTCAGAAAAAAAACTATATACATATATGACCTTTTCTCAGTTTTAGGATGTTGTATAGTAGGCCATGCATTTTAGAATTTGCTGTTATATAATTGGTGGTCACTTTTGCTCAAAAGCTAGTCTCGAGATTTTGTTCTATTGCTATTATATAAGATTGTGGGTTGGTTGGACAATGAGGCCACCTCTACAGTGGATATGGATGGACTTATTTGAACTGGAAGGATGGGTAAAGGGAACAATGGGTCCTCCATCACAGTTCTTTTAATAGTGGTTAGTAGGCCAATGAGACCACCACCACGACGCCTTTTTTTTATTTGGGGTGAATGTCCCCTTTATATGAGTGGATAGTGACATTGTTTGGGTCCGCCACCACTGGTCCATTTTGCACTGTAATGTACCCTTTATGTGAGTGGATTGCGATATTGTTTGGGTCCGCCACCACTGGTCCATTTTGCACTGTGTGCTAAATTTAGATTGTGCTCTTGCTTATCGGGCTGGTTCTATGCGGGATCTTCTTAATCTTCTACTGCTGAAATCTTTATATAAGTGTATATATATAGTTATATATATGTATATATATACATATATATGTATTTATATACTCCTTTCAGACCGGTTTATGCTAATTGTTACCTTGCCTGCTCTTACTGATAATCATGCTGTTTTCTTGCACCCTTTGGGCTGAGGCGTTCAGGTTTTTAGCTGTCGCCGGAGTTAGAGCAGGGTCTTTCAGTTCCCCTGTCGAGGCCTTTCCTCCCTTGTAGGTGAGGATGCTGTTTTCTTTTGTTGGCCGAAGCCTTCTCTTTTGGATTGTCTTCTCTCTTTCCTGCGGGTTCGTGTCAGATGTTGGCGCCCGCGTGGTTTCCTCCCAGTTTACTTGTCTTATGCTACTACTTGTGTTTTATTTTGAGATATATGATACCCTTCTTCTCTGGGAAATGTGTAGAATTCTAGTTATCTGACTATTGTGATAAAATTGCACATCATGTCTCTTATTATTATGTAGTATCTATTTTGAAAGTCGTACTAAATATTTTCTTATATAGATATATATATAGTAAATCTAGATGTGTGATAGCCTCGGTGACCAGCTTGGTCTCCGTGCTTTAATAAGATAAATGAATCTATTTTTCTGCTGCGTACGTATATTTTCTATTGGTGGCTAGGTAGGCTGCATGACCGCGGGACACGGTCTCAGAATCAAAAGTGAATGACAAAAGTTATTTTTATCTAAAATTACCTATTTTCTTACATGTTGTTCATTTAGAGTGCTTGCCTGAGCGTCTGTAGTTATCCCCTGCAGGACGCGGCATCACGACGCATATTTTTCCCTTTCTCTGATATCGTAAAATATTCCGGGAAAAATGCGGGTTGTGATAGTTGGTATCAGAGCTAGGTTGATCGGGTTGCTGGAAATGGTCTGGTTAGCCCGGTTAACCGTTCAGTGAGAATCGTTATTCATTGCATACACTCACCGATGGGTCATCGGTAGATCTCGGCTGAAGCATGAACACTACACTCATAAGCATGAAAGAAGTATACGGGGCATATTATGTTGTATGGGATGCATAATATGTGTCTGTATATGGATCCTCATAGGTTTCAACATGCGACTGTTATGCAGTATGGGATGCATAACGTAGGTCGCATGCGTGTCCATTAGATATTCTTTTTCGTTGCATGCGATAATATGTAGTATGGGATGCATAAGATCACATGTGTACGCCGCTCATAACATGTATTAAGGCCTTTTTCTTAGTTTGCATAGCACTGCATGCATAGCATAACATTGCATAAGCACACGTGCCAAGCTAGAGATCTACACGATGACACATGTACACACATGATTTCAAAGGTAAGATTCTAAGTGTATATGCATACGTGAGAGGTGTACGAGAGGTAATGGATGGTATACCATCCCGAGTGTAGCGAAATATTATGTATTTGCCTTTCACAGAGAAAAAGCAGTATCAAAAGCAAGTATTTGTATGTCTTCTCTTACTAGAGGTTTGAGTCCAGTCTTAACAGGTTGTTTGTGTCAGGTTCATCCTCGTTCTCGTTGTAGTCCAATCATTGTGTGGTAATTTAGTCACTATATCAATGCTTTATCCTTGTCAAGTCGTTTGTCTATAATGATTTGTTAGGCGAGTTTAAGGTTCGAGATTGCTGGGCTCATGTTCTTTTTGATTCGGGTGCCACTCACTCTTTTGTGGCCAAGAAGTTTGTCGATCGACATCGCTGGGCTTTGGAGCGAGCTGATGAGCCGTTTTGTGTCAAGTACCCGTCCGAAGATTCAGTGGTGTCAGATCTGTGCGTGAGGCAGTGTCCGGTTGTTTTGGATGGATTTTTGGGCTATGCAGACTTGAAGGTAATCAACTTGGAGGATTTCGACTTGATCTTGGGCATGGATTGGCTAGCCCATTATGACGCTGTGATCCAGTGCAGGGATAAGCGTTTGGATTTCTTGATGGATGATGGCCAGCCCAGGAGTGTGTTTGGCTTCCCGCGTCAAACTTCCTCAGTCTTGTCGGTGGTCTGTGCCCAGGCCTTGGCGGAGTTTGATGGCCGTGTCTGTTTTGTTTCTGTTCTGCTTGCGGCATGTTCTACGTTGCCTTGTGTTGCAGACATTCCTGTGGTGCGGGAGTACCCAGACGTTTTTCCCGACAACCTTCCCGGTCTTCCACCTGAGCGAGAAGTGGAGTTAGTGATAGATCTGGAGCCTGATACCCGCCCTATTGCAAAGGCACCCAACCGTATGGCACTGCGGTAGTTGGAGGAGCTGCCCACTCAGTTGGATGAGCTACTGCAGCTTGGTTTTATTAGGCCGAGTTCGCCGCTTTGGGGTGCGCCGGTTCTGTTCGTGATGAAGAAGGATGGGTCGATGAGGCTGTGCATCGATTATAGAGAGCTGAACAAGGTCACGATCAAAAATAGGTATCCGTTGCCGCGGATTGATGACTTGTTCGACCAGTTGCAGGGTAGCTGCGTGTTCTCGAAGATTGACCTTCGGTCCGGTTACCATCAGTTGGGGATTCGCGACTCAGACGTTCCACGAACTGCTTTCCGGTCGCGTTATTGACATTTTGAGTTCCTGGTGATGTCTTTTGGGCTGACGAATGCGCCCTCTGCTTTAATGGATCTGATGAACAGGGTACTTCGAGACTATCTGGACCAGTTTGTAGTGGTTTTTATTGATGATGTGCTGGTCTATTCTTCAAGTGAAGAGGAGCATGCTCGGCATCTGCGTTTGGTGATGTCCACCTTGAGGGCACACAAGCTGTATGCCAAGCTGAGCAAATGCGAGTTTTGGCTTTCACAAGTCTCCTTCTTGGGTCACGTGGTGAGCAAGGGTGGAATCTCCGTGGACCCATCAAAGGTCGCTGTTGTTTTGGACTGGAAGAAACTGGCGTCGCCTAAGGAGATCCGATGTTTCTTGGGATTAGCAGGCTATTATCGGAGGTTTGTGGAAGGTTTCTCAGGTATTTCCGCGCCTCTGACTAGGTTGACGCGGAAGGGAGCGGCTTTTGATTGGAGCGAGCAGTGCGAGGAGGCTTTTCAGGAATTAAAGAGAAGACTGTGTTTCGCCCCAGTTTTGGCTCTCCTTGTCGAGGGAGTGGAGTTTCAGGTGTATGTTGATGCGTCACAGATAGGCCTTGGGTGCGTCCTCATGCAAGAGGGCAAGGTCATTGCGTATGGGTCGAGGCAGCTATTGGTTCATGAGCGGAACTACCCAACGCATGATTTAGAGTTTGCTGCGGTGATTTATTCCCTGAAGCTGTGGAGGCATCTTTTGTATGGGGTGGTGTGCAAGACCTATTCAGATCACAAGAGCCTGATTTACGTGTTTTCTCAGTGAGAGCTGAACCTGCGCCAGTGTCGGTGGATGGAGTACGTGGCCTATTATAACGTGGAGATCCTCTATCACCCCGGCAAGGCAAATATTATGGCGGATGCCCTGAGCAGGAAGTCGGCTGCTGTCTTCGGACTCTCCGTGCAGTCTCTAGTTGAGGAGTTCTTTTTGATGAGTATCGCGGTGAAGTCCAGGGGTGGATCGTCTTGTATGGAGGTTGAAGAACCTTCCTGGATTACTCTTGCGAAGTTGCATCAGAAGGATGATCCGGATTTGCAGCACCTCCGAGGTAGAGAGGAGAGGGATGAGTTGCCGGATTTCTCGATCGATGTGGAGGGTACCCTGAGGTACCGTGGCAGGCTTTGTATACCAGCTGTGGAGGAGATTCGAGCGAAGATTTGTGAGGAGGCTCATGACTCCAGCCTATCTTATCATCCTGGCTCTATGAAGATGTATCGCGATTTGAAGTAGATAGTGTGGTGGCCAGGCTTGAAGGGCGATATTGCGAGGATCCTAGCACAGTGTTTCACTTGTCAGTGGGTCAAGGCGGATCATAGGAGACCCGGGGGAAAGTTGACACCATTGGATATCCCATTGTGGAAGTGGGAGAGCATCTCCATGGACTTCATTACTGGTTTGCCGAGGTCCCCTCGGGGTCATGATGCGGTGTGGGTCATCGTGGACAGGTTGACCAAGTGTGCTCATTTCGTGCCGTATAAGACTGGTTATTCGATGGAGAAGATTGCGTCTCTGTATGTGCAGGAGGTCATTAGACTGCATGGAGTGCCCGCGAGCATAGTGTCAGACCGTGATTCCAGATACACTTCCCGTTTTTGGCAGAGTCTGCAAGGGGCATTGGGCACTGATCTTAGGTATTCTACAGCCTATCACCCGCAGACGAATGGGCAGACGGAGAGGGTAAATCAGATCATGGAGGATATGATCCGGTGTTACATTTTGGAGCATGGAGGAGCTTGGGATGAACGCCTTGGGCTCATGGAGTTTGCGTACAATAATAGTTATCAGGAGAGCTTCCAGATGGCTCCTTTTGAGGCTCTGTATGGGAGGTGATGCCGGACTCCCCTGTTTTGGGTTGAAGTGGGCGAGAAGCCAGTCTTGGGTCCTGAGGCTTTGGAAGAGATAAGCGTTGCTGTGACGCAGATCCGTGAGAAGCTCCGGGTGGCTCAGGAGCGCTACGAGAAGTACGCTAATCGGCGTAGGAGTGATTTGGAATTTGCGGTGGGGGACATGGTGTTCCTAAAGGTGTCCCCATTGGCAGGTGTTAAAAGATTTGGGAAGAGCCATAAGCTGGACCCCAGGTATGTAGGCCCATTTGAGATCGTCGAGCTCATCGGGGTTTCTGCTTTCAGGTTATTGTTACCTGCCTCTTTCCCGGGTGTGCATGTCGTTTTCCATGAGAGCCAGTTGCGGAAGTGCATCCTCAACGATCGCCATGTCCTGGATGTTGTACCTAAACTGCAGCCTAATATGTCCTATGTAACATCCCATTTCGCGCTAGGCCCCTCGGAGACGTTTGACTACCCTGTTTTGGGCTTTCTAGTGCGTGCTCAGATTTGGGTTAATTAGGGGAAAGGAATAACAAGATTGTTGTAGGAAATTTGGGCTTGAAAAGCAATATTACTGTAATAATAAGAGTATATTATTCTGGGATTTCGTTCGACGAACGTCGAAGGAGAGTTTCGTTCGACGAACGTCGGAGGAGAGTTTTGTTCGAGGAACGTCGAAGGAGAGTTTCGTTCGACGAAGTATTTTATTTCTGCGTTCGACAATATAAATATATATATATATATTTTTTCTCTCAGCCGATTGACGATCGACGAAAATCCTGAATTCATCGATCGACGAAATCTTCCTGTTCGACGATTTATATATATATATATATTCTGTCTTGCAATGGTCGACGAATTCTGGGCTTTTCTTCCCGTCGCCCGATAAAGCTTTTATGCTTATTTAGTGCTCATTTTTTTAGACCACAGTGGAATTAATATCCATTAAGAAGCCGACACCTATATTTGGAGTTCCAAAGCTTGCTCTCTTCTCTCTTAAGCCAATAGAAGGGCCGAGCCATAAATTTTCTCTGGCTCTTTTCTTCTTCTTCATCTTCTTCCTCTCCTTCTACTTCATCTTCTTCCTCTCTCTTCAGGGAATTAGATGGGGGAAATCTTTGAAGGAGCAATCTTGGAGGCATTTGGAGCTTGGCCGACCACCACCATGCTTCCACCAAGATGAGCTCCAACCATGGCCATAAAATCAGGTGACTTCATCCCCTCTCCCTTGGTGCTAGCCTCTTAGATCACAATAGGAGAGATGAAGGCTCAAGAGAGCTTCTCGTATGAGCTTTAATGGAGTTTCCTTAGGAAGACCAAGCCGGAACCTCAAAATTAGGGCATCGCTCGCCGCGAGGTTCTAGGGATCATTTCTTCTCTTCAAAAGGAAGAGATGGGATTTGATTTGGGGCAAACCCATGGTCGTTGAGGGAGAGTGAGGGAAATGTTTAGTTAGGGATTGTAGAAGGTGAATTGACCCAACTCATGTTTGGGGAAGATGATAAATAATACTCTGTTAAATGGGTTTTTCTTTTATGGTATAATATGTTATAAAGTTGATAACAGCTCCTTGCTTAGGGCTGTTTTATTTTACAACATTTCACTTGGTATATAGGGGGTGAAATTGTGCACAGCTGAGTTCAAGCCAATTTTTAGGCTTGATCCCATTGGAATTAGACTTCAGGCTCAACACGAAAGTTGTAGCCCTCGGAAAGAGCTTTCCGATGATAGGTTACTCATTTTCTGAAGTGACCTGTAGCTCCCTAAAGGTCCAGTCGAGTGGACTGTCCAGAAAGCAGGTTTGGGTTTAGTGCATGCTGTTTTTGCTGTCTAGATTCCTGCAGTGGACTTCAGGGCAGATTTTAGGTAGGATCCACTTGGATCTGGGTTTAGGACTCAACATGAATGTTTTAGCCCTTGGTGAGGGCTTTCCAAAATGGGGTGACACATAATTTGGGGTGGAGTAGAACTCCCAGAATCTCAGTTTTGTAAATCAGCGTCGTTGTAGTTTGAATTGCGATAATCTTTGGGATATCTTTTATAATACTTGTCTGACGCTCTTAATAATTGGTAGAAATCAATTTGATGATATTGTGCTGAAGCTTGTTGAATTTCATGAGTTATGGGAGGGTACTTGTTGTGATTTTGCCAACCGTAGTTCATTCTCGCTTTGCTCTGTGAATAATAATTGGGAATGCCGACGGGCTAATGTTTAGTGAGAATGACCATAACAGGCTAGCGGAACTACGGTAGAAGTTTGGGCTAGGCTCGATTTGATATGGGTTCTTAACTAAAAATGTTGTCGTAAATATTATGCGGCGGAACTCGGTTAGAGACTGGAAATGAATAACCAAGTTGGGCTTGGAAGAACAAAATTGTTAGCTAGAAATGAAAGGTGGGTAACGTAAAGTATGTTGGAAACATAAGTTGTTGGATCGTGTGACGCCCTTAGAGGGGGGGGGGGGGTGAATAAGGGTGCGTTTAAAAATATAATTTTTACTTAATAATTTTTAGACAAATTTACTTTAATAAAAAGTTATTTATAAATAATTTTAAACCAATGGAATTTTTGTATTAAACCAAACACAAATTTCCAAGATAAAGATTTAAGCAAACAAATTTGCAATTAGTGAAAAGAGCATAATTTTATTTATCATGAAATTTGCATACAATAAAAATGATCTTAACAATGCTTAAGATCAAGGCACAATTATGATAATAAAAAATACAATAATTTTTGGTTTACCAATCCTTCTCCCAAGGATCAGAAGGCTATCACTTGTCTCTCCCAAGACCAAGCCCAAGCCTGTCCTCTAGATCTTCCCAAGATCTAGACATAGCACACAAGGCCAAGATTTCCCACCAAGCCACACAAGGACTTGGACGCTCCGCACAAGGAAGCGATTTTCCCCTAAGCCGCGCAAGGACTTAGACGCCGCACGCAAGACGACGATTTCTCTACCAATATAAAATGAAATGTGTGTAAATGAAAATATAATATGAAAAGAACAACTCCCTAGAAATTCAGATCTCTGAATGGATTGTTGAAGCCTCGAGATGATCGTTAATGTAGAAGCGCGCCCGATCTCGTCTTCAATCTTCAATCCTTCTTTGCACAAATGGGAGTTGAAGAGGTTCTGGAGCTCTCTGGTTCGTATGCACTCAGGAAGGGACTTGAAATTCTGAATAGTTGGAATGCACGAACACAAGGTGTCAATTTATAGAAAATCGCTGTCGCTTGGGCGACATTGACTGTCGGAATTTTCTGACAGCGTTAAACTGCCGCTGGAGTGGCATCGTGCGGGCAGTTGCTGTAACCGTCGAGCTGTCTCCTGGGCGACATCGATGTCGGATTTCCGACAGCGCAAAACTGCCGATCGTGGGTGGTGTCGTGGGCAGTTGTTGTAACCTCCGAGCTGTCGCCTGGGCGACATCGCTGTCGGATTTCCGACAGCTCAAAACTGCCTTTCGTCGTGCTGCCGTGGAGGGAAGCAATTGTAACTTCTCTGCTGTCGCCGGGGCGACATCGGCTGTCGGAATTTTCCGACAGTGAAATTTTCCCACATTCAAATTTAGCTCCAGCAGAAATGTGAACATCTCATATCTGTTACCTGCACACCATTAATAAAAATAGAATCAAATACAAACGGGACTTTGTTATTATCAAACCGGAGGAGTGCGAAACGCATGCTCCAACAATCTCCCCCTTTTGATAATAACAAATCCGTATAAAAAGAAATCATGTCTATTTAGATTGTTGATTTTAACATTTGGTGTGTGCACAAAAATAACATGATATATTTCTCTTAAAAATAAATAATTTCCCTTTAGATGAAAGCTCCCCCTAAATGAATGCTCCCCCTAAATATATGATGTATTGTGTAGGTGGAATATTTAGGTGTAATAGATTTGTGTTTTTTCTTTTTATACTTTTAATTCTCCCCCTTTTGGTATTAGCAAAGTTAATATTAGATAAAAGAGTAGTTCTTAAGGGAAAGGATATAGGATATAGAAATGAAGAGTAAGCGGAAGCACTTTGTTGGAAATGATTGAAGTCCATGAAATAATAGGAATATGCCATAGTATGAATAAACTCATGAAGTGACGGTATAGCCATATGAAGTAATGAAAGAAAATAACTTAAACATGAGTAAGGTCATTTGAAAGTATCATAGAAAGACACAATAGTGTATAGAATTATGGAATATTTTCGGTCCAATTCTCATGAGATGAATGTTTATATAACATAATGATGTGTACATGTGATACTTAGATCAAACATATGAAGTTATTTAATTTACATGATCATTGAAATGTAGAACATAATATAAGCATATAAAGTTAACTTTGACTTTGAAGATATAGCACAAGATGAATAGAAAACCATTTTTCTTTTGCACAAGACACTTTACAATTCTTTCCAAGGTGCTTAACCTCACAATGCTCATTAAGACTTATCAGGAGGGTAAGTAGTGCTTGGTGGAGTATCCTTGTCTTTATTTTAAATCTTTTTTTGATCACAGATGTTGTGATATCTTAATTTTGAGATATTGATATTTTTTTTGTAATTGACCAAGGATCTCTGAATTCACTTGAATCACAAAAGATGGTGTATATTTTGTTGTGCTAACAAATCAAGGTTGAAAGTTGTATTTATGAAGTGCTATTTTATTATGTTAAAGCAAATATGATCCTTGTATATATTAAATAAAAAGACATACGTATTGATCAAAAGAAGTGAACGTGATAGTTCATTATGATAGATAAACAATTTCTCATACTTAGAGGCATGCGAAAACAATTTCCAATGGTCTAAACAACTAAGTAGGAGTGTCAATACGATGATAGCTTGGAAATGAAATCATATAATCATGTAAGAGTCATTTTTTTAAAAAAATAAAAAGCACATGGTTTGTCATCAAGTCATGAGGTGAAGCATTAATAATGACATATAACTATTGTAAATCATCAAAGGGACCCAAAATTGAAGTTTTATCAAAACGGGAGCTGTCGGAAATTTCCGACAGTCACTGTCGCCTGGACGACAGCCAAAATTATAAATAGGGCTTTGGACCGAGTCAAACCTTATTGTGCATCATTTCCTGGAGTTAAAAAACGAGAGGAAGCTGTCGGAGTTTGGCGACATCCTAGATCTAAGGTATGGTTTTTGATTTTTTTTTAATTTTATAGGTTTTAAGTAGTGATATATTCATTGTGAAATGTCTAGGATTCCCAATTCTAGCCTAAGCATAGAAAAACGGGAATCCGGTAACGGCTTAGTGAATATATCCGCTAGTTGATTTTCCGTGCCTATAAAGTTGATTTTTATATTACCCTTCTTAATATGATCCCTTATAAAATGATGTCGGACATCTATATGCTTAGATCTAGAATGTAATACGGGATTGTTAGTTAAGTCTATAGCACTTTTATTGTCACACTTTAATTCTACACTACTTTGTTGCCTGCCAAAATCTTCTAACGTTTGTGACATCCAAAGAGCTTGGGCACAACAACTACTTAGTGCAATATATTCAGCCTCGGTAGTAGAGAAGACAACAGAATTCTGTTTCCTACTCGACCATAAAATAAGTGAAGGGCCGATAAAATGACAAGTGCCACTAGTGCTTTTCCTATCTAAAGAACATCCCGCATAATCAGAATCCGAAAAACCATGCAAAATAAAGGAATCATTATGAGGATACCATAAACCTAATTTTGATGTTCCTATGAGATATCTAAAAATACGTTTCACCGCTTTTAAATGTGACTCTTTAGGATTAGCTTGAAATCTAGCATATAAACAAACGGCAAACATAATATCAGGTCTAGATGCGGTTAAATACAATAAAGATCCTATCATACTTCTATAAAGGGTTTGTTCAATTGAAACACCACTTTCATCTTTTCCTAATTTTAGTGAAGTACTCATAGGAGTGTTTGCATGCTTAAGATTTTCAAATCCAAATCTTTTTAACATATCATGAATATATTTGGTTTGACATATAAAAATTCCATCATGTTTTTGTGTAATTTGAAAACCTAGAAAATATGAAAGTTCTACAACCATATTCATTTCAAATTCATTTTTCATAATTTGAACTACTTCATTACACAACTCTTCATTAGTGGCTCCAAAAATAATATCATCAACATAAATTTGTAAAATAACTAAATCATGATCAATTTTCTTAATGAAGAGTGTAGAATCAGCACTTCCTATTTTATAATCGTGCTATAACAAATATTGAGTTAATCGATCATACCAAGCACGAGGCGCTTGTTTTAATCCATAAAGCGCTTTATCTAATTTATAAACATAATTTGGATATTTCACATTTATAAAGCCAGGAGGTTGTTCTACATAAACCTCTTCTTTTATATACCCATTTAAAAATGCGGTTTTGACATCCATTTGATATAATTTAAATCTTTTAAAACAAGCAAATGCAAGAAATATTCTAACCGCTTCTAATCTTGCTACGGGTGCAAATGTTTCATCAAAATCCACCCCTTCAATTTGTGCATAACCTTTTGCAACTAATCTGACTTTATTTCTAACAATTCTAGATTCATTATCCATTTTATTTTTAAAAATCCACTTAACACCAACTACATGATGATTTTTGGGTCATTCTACAAGATTCCAAACCTTATTACGTTCAAATTGATTAAGTTCTTCATTCATAGCTAAAAACCAAAATTCATCATTTAAAGTGGTGGAAACATCTTTTGGTTCTATTTCAGAAACAAAACAAAGGTTTGAAAATAAAACATGTAGCGATGAACGAGTACTAACCCCTTTTTGCGGATCTCCAATGATAAGCTCCTTTGGATGATCCTTTGAGAATCTCAATTCACTTGGAGGCACATATCCTTCTCTTTCTTCTTCTTCTCTATCTTCTTCTCCTCTTTCTCCTTCTCTTTCTTCTTCTTTTTCCTCTTCATTTTCTCCAAGTTCTTCATCATCATTCTCCACCGTGGGAAGGAGTTCATCTTCTTTTCTTGTAATTTTCTTTTCTACACATGAAGCAAACTCATCAAACCTAATATGAATAGATTCTTCAACTATTTTTGTTCTTTTATTAAAAATTCTATAAGCTTTACTAGTTGAAGAATAGCCAATAAAAATACCTTCATCACATTTTCCATCAAATTTTCCTAAGGAATCTTTAGAATTCAAAATAAAACATTTACAACCAAAAACTTTGAAATAAGAAACATTTGGTTGTTTATTAAAAATTAATTCATAAGGAGTTAATTTTAAAATAGGGCGAAGCATTACTCTATTAATTACATAACATGCCGTGCTAACCGCTTCAGCCCAAAAAGATTTTGGTAATTTGAATTCAGATAACATTGTACGGGCTAACTCTTGAAGAGTTCTATTTTTCCTCTCTACTACACCATTTTGCTGTGGTGTGCGTGGAGCGGAAAATTCATGTTTAATTCCTAACTCCGTACAAAAAGAAATAAACTTTTCATTTTCAAATTCTCCTCCATGATCCGATCGTATGCGTTTAATTTTTAACTCAAATTCATTTTGGATACGCAAACATAATTTTGAAAATTCTGAAAATGCATCGGATTTGGAGGTTAGAAGTAAAGTCCAACAAAAACGAGAATAATCATCAATCAATACAAATGTGTATTTTCTACCTCCTAAGCTAGAAATTCCAATTGGCCCAAATAAATCCATATGTATTAATTGAAGTGGCCTAGTGGTAGAAATAATGTTTTTACTTTTGAAAGATGATTTTGAAAATGTTCCTTTTTGGCAAGGCCCACATAGTGAAGAAGATAAATTTCCATTTAACAAAGGTAAACCTTTAATTAATTTATCTTTTGAAAGTTTTGTAATTAACTTGGCACTAGTATGTCCAAGTCGCCTATGCCATAAATCTAATTCATCATTTTTTGATAAAAAACATTTCAAAGTAGAATTTGAAAAATCTAGAAATTTAATCATATATACATTATGACATCTAGGTGTGGTAAAAATAATTTCATTTGTTTTGGAATTAATAATTTTGCACAAATTTATAGAAGATTCAAATAAAACATTTAAACCCTTATCACATAATTGACTAATAGAAATCAAATTATGCTTTAATCATTCTACAAATAAAACATTTGAAATTGAAAAAATTTCGTTACCCACAACTCCGATGCCGATGATTTTTCCTTTTCCATTGTCTCCGAATGTCACAACTCCTCCTTTCTTCATCTCCAGGCTAAGGAACTTCTCTTTATTGCCCGTCATGTGCTTTGAACAACCCGAGTCCAAGTACCACACGTCTTCTTTGTCCTTAGCCTGCCAATACACCTAGAAAGAAGAGGTGAGTAAAGATCTGGTTACCCAAGTGGTTCCACCCATAGTATAGGTAGAAGCCTTAGGCACCCAGACTTGTTTAATTTTACTTTTTCCTTCCTTCCAGCAAGAGTCCGTAGTGTGACCAAATCTATTGCATTTGGCACATGTAATGTATTTTGAGGAGTATAATTTTTCTGGACTTTTACTGGATGAGGATGCAGTATTTGATAATTCATTAATTTTAGAATTTTTTAAAGTAAATTTTCTGAACTTTTCACTGTCGCCGGCGACAGTGGTTGTCGCCGGGCGATAGCTTCCAGACGTGTATCCGAGCCCAAACCTTCCAGATCCATGGCGTTGGTATCCTAAGATCATATCCAGTGATCTTCGGCCCATTCCAAATTTTTTCATGGCTAATGTTAAGTCATGAATCTGGTTTCTCAGTTTTGTATTCTCGGATACTAGATTTACACATCTACGTTCAAAAGATTTCTTTCCCTCATTGACTTTGGAAATTGAAGATTTCAGATCTCTCTCTAAAATCTCATTCTTTTTAGTAAGAACTTTTATTGTAGAATGAGATTTGGAAAGAGATTCTTCAAGTTCTTTAATTCTTCCCAAAAAGTGATCACACTCTTGGCAAGAAATATCTTTTTTTCCAATAGTCTTAATTTCATTTAACAATTTTTTGTTTTCTTTAAGTAAAATGTCATTTTCAGATTTAAGAAGATCATTATCTTTAAACTTTTTTCAAAAAATTTGCAAATCTTTAAAAATTCAGAAAATAATTCATCATAGGTTGGAGGAGTTACCTCAGTGTCGCTTTGGACACTGCATTCGTCATCAGATATGACGCTCTTTCCCATTAAGCACATGTTGGCCTCCTCTTCTTTACTTGAGTCGGAACTGCTTGCATCCTCAGAAGTAGTATCATCCCAGATTTCCGCCTTCAACACCTTCTTCGACCCTTTGTGCTTCTTTTCTTTAAGTTCTTTCAAGTACTTTGGACACTTGCTTCGAATGTGTCCTAACTTCTTGCAGTGATAGCACTCCGGTGGAGGTCTCTCTTCCTCCTCATCGCCTTCCTTTCCTTTTTTCTTCCTAGAAGTCTCCTTCTTAAAATACTTCTTAAACGTATTCCTCCTCTCCGGATTTTTCATAAATTTTCTAAAATTTTTTAACAAATAAACTTTCCTCATCTTCTTCATCCTCCTCAGAATCACTAGTTTCTTCCTTCTTAGATCTTAGAGCCAATCCCTTCTTCCTTGGCTCCATATACTCTTGTTGTTGAATTTTCAATTCAACTTCATGAGTTTTCAAGTTCCCAATGAGGCTCTCCAATTTTAAGGTCTTAAGATCATGTGACTCAGAAATTGCAGTCACTTTAGGATTGAACTTCGGGGGATGTGATCTTAAGATTTTCCTTACCAAATCTCCATTTGAGAACACCTTTCCTAGCACCTTTGAGTCGTTCACGATTTTTGTGAATCGTGTGTACATTGTATCAATCTCTTCATCTACCTCCATTTTGAACCTTTCAAATTCAGACTCCAGTTGAAATAGCTTTGAATCCTTTACCTGCGAAGTACCTTCATGAGTGATTTCTAACAAATTCCAAATTTCAAATGCAGTATTACAAGCACAAACTCTATTAAATTCATTGCGATCTAGTGCGCAAAATAAAGCATTCATGGCTTTTGCATTGTTCTTACATTTTAATTTATCATGGTCATCCCACTTGTCTTTGGGCTTATCCATAGTTACTTCTCCTACAACATATGTTGGAGAAGTGTAACTAGATTCTACCATATTCCAGACTTCTATATCTAGCGCAATTAGAAAACAACGCATACGTGTTTTCCAATAATTATAGTCTGTGCCCGTAAAAGTGGTGGCCTACTAATTCCTTGCCCCTCAACGAACGCGTGATCGTTGTGCGCCATTATTCTCGGTGGTAAAACCGTTTTGGAGTAACCTAGCTCTGATACCACTTGTTGGATCGTGTGACGCCCTTAGAGGGGGGGGGGGGGTGAATAAGGGTGCGTTTAAAAATATAATTTTTACTTAATAATTTTTAGACAAATTTACTTTAATAAAAAGTTACTTATAAATAATTTTAAACCAATGGAATTTTTGTATTAAACCAAACACAAATTTCTAAGATAAAGATTTAAGCAAATAAATTTGCAATTAGTGAAAAGAGCATAATTTTATTTATCATGAAATTTGCATACAATAAAAATGATCTTAACAATGCTTAAGATCAAGGCACAATTATGAAAATAAAAAATACAATAATTTTTGGTTTACCAATCCTTCTCCCAAGGATCTGAAGGCTATCACTTGTCTCTCCCAAGACCAAGCCCAAGCCTATCCTCTAGATCTTCCCAAGATCTAGACGTAGCACACAAGGCCACGATTTCCCACCAAGCCACACAAGGACTTGGACGCTCCGCACAAGGAAGCGATTTTCCCCTAAGCCGCGCAAGGACTTAGACGCCGCACGCAAGACGACGATTTCTCTACCAATATAAAATGAAATGTGTGTAAATGAAAATACAATATGAAAATAACAACTCCCTAGAAATTCAGATCTCTGAATGGATTGTTGAAGCCTCGAGATTATCGTTGATGTAGAAGCGCGCCCGATCACATCTTCAATCTTCAATCCTTCTTTGCACAAATGGGAGTTGAAGAGGTTCTAGAGCTCTCTGGTTCGTATGCACTCAGGAAGGGACTTGAAATTCTGAATAGTTGGAATGCATGAACACAAGGTGTCAATTTATAGAAAATCGCTGTCGCCTGGGCGACATTGACTGTCGGAATTTTCCGACAGTGTTAAACTGCCGCTGGAGTGGCGTCGTGCGGGCAGTTGCTGTAACCGTCGAGCTGTCGCCTGGGCGACATCGATGTCGGATTTCCGACAGCGCAAAACTGCCGATCGTGGGTGGTGTCGTGGGCAGTTGTTGTAACCTTCGAGCTGTCGCCTGGGCGACATGGCTGTCAGATTTCCGACAGCTCAAAATTGCCTTTCGTCGTGCTGCCGTGGAGGGAAGCAGTTGTAACTTCTCTGCTGTCGCCGGGGCGACATCGACTGTCGGAATTTTTCGACAGTGAAATTTTCCCACATTCAAATTTAGCTCCAGCAGAAATGTGAACATCTCATATCTGTTACCTGCACACCATTAATAAAAATAGAATCAAATACAAACGGGACTTTGTTATTATCAAACCGGAGGAGTGCGAAATGCATGCTCCAACACAAGTAGCCCTACAACGTCGTATAGAGTGTTGGCCATAATAATTGCACACCACCGCATGAGAGTTGTGATAACTCGGGTTGGGTAAATTTGGCTAAGCGTGCAAGTTGTGAAATGTAATATGACTCCGCTTGGGGGTCCTTGGGTGCTTATGAGCATGGGTGTGCATGGGTTGCTTGGCTTATACCTGGTGGTGTATGGATCATGGTTGGAGGATTGCTTGTGGCGGGTCTACGGGCTTGCTAGTCGTGACACCGACAGAAGCCGACAGTTAGACTCTAGACCGGTTGGGGTGGACTCTTGGTGCTCACCTACCCAAGATGTAACGCCCCTGAATTTTGTTAATTATTTTACGTGCCCGCTGTGACGTAATTTTGGCGTAAGGGCGTTACGTCAGCTCGTCTAGTAGTGGGTTGAGCCTTATCTTAGATAAAGTATGTCTTGTAGACCGAGCGTGCGAGATTTCGCATCGTTTCGAGTTAAGGTAAAGATTTTGGGTGGATATCAAGATTTTAGCTTCGGGAGGCTTTAGCCCGAGTTTGGCCCGTCGGAATTGAATTCTGACTTCGCCGTTGGATTCGTAGCGCCGTGTTTCAGTTAAGGTGCGAATTTCGTTGGAATCTGAGGTGATTTAGTTTCCCTCGCGGTTTTAAGTGAATGGGGGAATTAATTAATTAATTAATTAATTAATTAGGTTTTTATATAAAGCCTAAAATCCTCTTCCCCTATTCATCTTCTTCCTCCCTCGATCAAATCAGCCGCCGAGCGAAAGGGCGAGTGCGGAGCTTCGATGAGCGTTCGAACGACGATTTCTAGGGCTGTAGTAGTCGGAATCGCGTTTGGAGAGTAGATTTGGAAAGCTCTCGGCGAGATCTTCGTTCTAGCGGTAAGCTTTTCCCGTTTTATGGAATTTTTGGAGTTAGGGTAGTGACCTAACCCCTTCTTTCGACTCGAAAAGTTTCAGGAATCCGTGCTCGTGTGTTTCCCTAGCCGATCCATAGCTTTCGGAGCGGAGATCTTCGAGTTTGCAAGGTTTAAGGCAAGTGGCTTCCTCCTCCTCTTGTTTGGTTAAGTCGTGGTTTGTCTTTCTCCCGATAGATGCTTGATGAACTGTGGGCTCGTGTTTCGAGCGTCTTGTGTGATAGTTAGAAACCCTAAATTTTCTTCCCCGTGTAGTGTCAGGGCATTTCTCCCGGAAGACACCGTCGTTCCCTGAATTTTAGCCGCTGATTGGTCCTTCTCGAGAAGTTGTGTAGCCAAGTTTTCGAGAGATCCCTGGTCCTTCTCGAGAAGTCTTCATCGTTCTCGAGAAGTTGTTTTAGCCCAGCTCTCAAGATATCCGTGCCCCTCTCGAGAAATGCTCCTCTCGAGAAATCCTTGCCCCTCTCGAGAAATTCTCCTCTCGAGAAACCCCTCGACCTCTCGAGAAATGCTTGATTTCTCGAGAAATCCCACACTGGAACCCCTCGACCTCTCGAGAAATGCTTGATTTCTCGAGAAGTCCCCCGCTAAAACCACTCGACCTCTCGAGAAATGCTTGATTTCTCGAGAACTTTCCCCGCTTGAACCCCTATACTTCTCGAGAAATCCCTTGTCCTCTCTCAAGAAATCCTTCCAGTTCCCGAGAAGTGCTGCCTTGAATGCTGTCCTTCTTCTTCTCGATAAATGTCGGTAAGAACTTCTTTTTGGTTTGATTTTTGTGTGGTTTCTGGTGGTGGGATTTCAAAATAGACCACCGCCAGGGGCGCGGCCCCTTGGAACCCCGCCCGGAACGCATGCGATTTCGTTGAGTTTTTGTGTTTGAATCTCGTGTCCCCTCGGCGTACTTGGATGATTTCCAGTGACCCTTCGGTGCTCCTGATCTCGAATCCCTCTCGTTTGAACTTCTTTTTACTCGTTGCGGTCTGTTAACATTTGAGTTACTCTTATGATTCATATTGATCGATGTGTACTTTGCCTTGACCCTATTTCTTAGGGCCTTCCAGTGATTATCCTTTCGGGCAGCGTCCCGTGTTTAATTAAAATTTAAGTAATAAGAACTACTGTCTTTAGCCTTACACAGTAGTTGTGTTTGGGGGATAGTGGGGGAAATGTTATAGCCTTGCACGGTAGTCGTGTTTGGGTGGTTGGGTCTAGTGGTACCCCCACCTGGTTTTGGGCTTTGGGTAGCGGAGGTAGTTAACCGCTCCCGTGTAATGTGAGCTGATCAGTCTCTTTAATTGATGAAACGAAATAAATGAACGTGTTGTTCCTCTTATGGTATTTAGTGCACTTGATGCTTGTTGACTCTTTGCTTAGAGCTCTCTTTCGGTAAAATTGGCTTGGGTTGGTACCCCTTATGCCTGGCTTGTTTTTCTGCTAGTTTTCTGCCACTTGTAATTCCTTGCTGAGGCGTTCTTTGTTTTACTGAATGCCTCAGGTTCAGAGCCGTAGCGGCTAGTGGTGTAGCCTGAAGTTCAGAGTTGTAGTAGCTGTTCACCCCGCTGTTGCGAGGTAGTTGTTTTTAGTTACTTCTTGTGCTCAGACATACTAGTTGGTGCCAATGGGTTAGTGTCATGTTGTTGACGCCCATTGTGCCCCTTTTTATACTTTATAGTTTATTTGCCAGATTATGCCACTATCTTTAGATCTTGTGTATCTTACCCTCTGGGAATGATTTATGTTAGGTGCACTATAGTTATAAAATGGTTTTTCTTCATCCTCATTGCATTCTTTCTAACAGAAACCCTTAACTTTAAAGTCGCCTAAAGGTATTTTCTACTCTTACAGTATGCCTAGTTATGTGCATATCATTTACTTCATGCTCCGTCGTTTGCATACATGTAGGACTTTAAGTAAACTAAATCAAGTACTTTCCGCTGTAATTATATATACTTTCTCGGTGGACTAGTTGATCCACGAACTGAGAGACACAGTTCTTATCTCAAAACCCCTAATAAATGATTTCAAATGATGACTTATCATATAATCATGTTTGTTTAGTTAAGTAATAGGTTCCCGCCTGAGCGTCTATAGTTGTCTCCTGTACGACGTGGCATCATGACGTGTATTTTCTCTTACTCTGATACTCTTAAATTCGGAGAAAATGCGGGTTGTGACACAAGACCCCTTATGTGTCCTTGGAGGCTCCGCTGTGTGTTCTTAGTGTCGAGTAGTACGCAGGGGCTCCGCTGTGTGTTCTTAGCGTTGAGGCGTACATAGGCCTAGGTCTGGTAGTGTTCATACCCACCTAGTAGTGGAGGAGCTCGTTCCACTGTCTACGTCTGGCCACGACGGGAGATGCCTGAGTGGTTAGCTACCTCTCGAAAAGCGAGAACTAAATGTTTATGTCGACATAGAAAAAATGCATGGGTGAGTTCATCATATCATAATCATTGCATCGCATTCATCATTCATTATCATAGCATTGCACAGCATCGGGTCCATCATATAAATTAGTATGGGCTCTTTTATATGATGGGTCCCAATTTGGAAACCTTAACTTATAAGTTTGTATGGGCATTCATATAAGTTAAGGTACGATATGAATAGCTTACTTCAGTACTATACATTGTTTTCTATACCCCGCTACTTGTCACGATGCTAGCTTAGATTTGCTTCTTACTTTACCAACATATTAACTGCTAGCATAAATGTACACTTATACCTGATGTTAGTACTTGCTTAATGCTACCCTGCTTATGCTTTCTGTTACCAGTACTCGCATTTATAACTATTGCTACTTATATACTTATGAACAACCCTTCCTGCCACCTGCTTGTATATTATTGCTTATAGTGCAGCTTGTCTTCCTTTCCTTCCGCCCGGTACCTTGGAGTCGCCGGGGGAGTGGATGTGAAGCCACTTAGTCTTTATGACTAACGGTTGCTACGTTCCTCTTTTTAGGAGTGTACCTTAGAGCTGCAGTGCACGGTGCTGGAGGAGGATAGTTAGGTCAGGATGACAGGGCCGGAGACCGTGATACCTTATCTACCGTCAGTGGCAGAGGCGAGCGAGTGTTTTGAGATGTAGCCTATGGGGCAAGTTTTATACTCTGATGTTTTGCAGGAGCTTGTGCAGCTTTCTGCCTTTCTTTGTACTGTTCTGGACATTATTACTTATTGTGAACCTATGACTTTAATGCTTTCTTTTATTGATGGGTTGGTGCTGTTCAGTTGGTTTGGCCGGCAGGATAGGCGTCTTGTGGGGGATGCTAGCTCGTGTGCTGGCACTTCCGCAAGACGGCTATCCTGGGCATAATACTCCCATCGGCCGTGTTTTGTGTTCCGGGAGGGGGGGATCTTACAAATGGTATCAGCTTGCAACGATCCTGAGATAAAGAAGTCCATTAGACCACTAGGCTACCCCTGCTAGCTAGATCAGTTTGAGGACAAACTGATGCAGCGAAAGCGGTGGTGTGCCCATGTGTAATTCACAATAAGTATGTCCTCTTTTTCCTATAGGAAGTGCCATCCTAAGCCAAACTCGTACCCTTATGTATAGATGCTGGCTCATTCCGAGTCAGTAATTGGTATTCCCATTCCATCCATTAGAGTTGGTGTGGCATAAGGATTGATGCCAACCTAACTAGGATACCATTTTTGGTTGACTTAGCAGGATATGTTGTGACATACCCTAACCTTATACTGATCTTGGGGATGATTGGGCCAAGCAAAAAGTGACCTCAAGTGACTAAGGAAAGAGTTTAACGTGAGTGTAGATGCTAGAGACTCACACCCTGAGATTTCTATCTCAGATGTGGGGTAATATGATCACCTTACACAAAAATTAGGGCAATTTCAATGAGATTGGTGCCTAAAATCTGTTATCAGCTTAGTTAGAGGCCACCAAGCATGTCTTTTATACTGTATGTGGATATCTCTCACTTCTATTTATGTAGAAGGTTTCATATGGAGAAGATGTGATAAGAATTCAGACTCAGAGAAGGCTCATTTTGAGACGAATGTGTTATACTGATGGTAGAAGAAACTCAGTCGAAGAGATACAGGGGCTTATCTCTTCGTTTATTGGGCTAGTTATGTACCGTCTTGGGTCCCTCGAGGATTTAAAATCTTTGTAATTTTGACATTGGAAGTTTTGATCCCTGAGAAGTTAGTTCACCTTAAGCAAGGCAGACTGCAAAGGCTCATTTTGGGTTGATAGAAATTTTATTAGCGTTACAAGAGAGGAAAGAATTTTTAAAGATGTTAATTTTCTCGATATTGTTCTAAGCTTATGGGGATAATTAACGAGGAGAGTAGTAAATTAACACTTTGGGGATTTGCAGTTATGTTGTAATAACATTATAGCTGGGAAGTTAACGAACCTTTGTGCACGCATTGCTGGTATGATGATAAACTACCCTAAGTTTGGATATTCGTGGTGAACGTTCCCTTAGTTTTGTAATTACTTGGCATCGGGAAATTAATAAGTGTTCGGCGATGGAGTCGACAAGATTAATATGACTTGATTGATGATCTAAAACCCAAAAAGTTTTTATAAATAAACATGCATGCCATAGATGATCGTTGGCAGGGATGGTAGGGTGCTTGTAGTGGATTTGATTTTGTTTATCATACGTGAAGTATGCCCTATTTTTAGTAGTCTGCATAACTCGTGTCGAAGGGAAAATAATCCCGAGCCTTGCACCTTAGTTCATGTTAAGTTCAAACATATGTAAATGTACCGGGTGATTGGATGTTATTGGTGCATGCTCTCATTGCAATGAGTTGCAGCTTGGGCGTCGACGTGAAATTTGAAATTCTACATCCCGGCTGATATATAAGTGCGTCGATACGGGGATCTATAAGGTAAGAACTCTAAGTCGAGGAAGATATGCCCCTAAGGTTGTGCCCATATGTGAGATGAACGTACTTTATGGGCGGTGGAAGAAATTTAGTCCAAAAATGCGCGGGGGCTTGTCCCTTCGTTTATTGGCCTATTTGCGTACCGACTTCGTTTTCCCCTAGATCCTGTTATTTAAATAGTACGTGAACGAGGATGATTAGATTGGTGATAACCTCTCAATACGGGTGTTAGCATCAAGGGTGTTGAAACACGCCGTGAATTGAACACGTGAATGGAATATTGATGATAAGTTGCATTTACTTATTTAGTAAGGTATGAATATGTCTCTACGTACAGGTAGGTGTACGTGTGATTGTATTGCCTCGACAAGGCAGTCCTCTAAAGGCTCTGTATCGAAACCCAACCATTGGATAAGGTTTATGTTCACAGTTTAGGAGCCCTTAAATGAAATAATGTAAATCCCGAGTTAATAGTAACACTTGACTACGAGGTCATGTGTTGTTAAAAGGGAATGACGTGATTAAAACTCGTGCGAGGTGTAGAGTCTTGGATTCACCTTACCTTGAGCCTCGATAGCGATTCATAAAATCACCAGAACCAATTGATAAGCATTATCGGTTGATCGCATGCGGGATTTGGAAACTATATGGAAACATAAAAGCTTCCTTGCTTAAACCCTTGAACTGGTAACATCATTTTTGGTAGTTGATGGATTGAAAAGGCATACTGTCATGGCAAGTATGGTGGGGGGATTGCAGGACTTGACTATTATACGGACTCCAAGTAAAGCGGTAAAGTCCATGATGTTTGACCATTGTAATTACCATGCCATAACTAGATACTGAACTTTGTTGGTGGCTGTTGCATGAATTAGTATGAGGTGATGATTATGTGATATCATAGAAATTTCATAGGATTTGGTTTGAAATAAGCCTGGATTAAATGTCCTGTTATATATTATTTTGATGAATGTGTTCATCTTAAGCAAGGGGGATGATTGAACACCAAATTCTGGTATGCGGTGAGTTCACTCCCAGAGTACTAGAGGTGAGTACCTTAAGGATGAGCAGGTCTTCACTCTAATCGAAGACTATGCAGAGAAGTAAACCGTAATGTAGCGTTGCAGAGTCTCTCAAGGATCAAAGGTTGATCTGACGACTGCATGACAAATTTTGGGGGACGCCTTAAAGTTTGTCAAGTTGAAACTGTATCAATTTCTGATCGGAGAGGTGTGTTTACAAGCATCCAATTAAGAAAGGAATACAAGATTGTAGCACCCGTGGTGCTAAGGCATTGTTCGTGATTTGTTAAGTTGACGATTTATACAATTGCATTATAATTACGTGTAGTAATTTTCGGGTCATGTGAAATCACGAGACGTATGCTGAACCTTGTGAGGCGTGAACAAGTGGTGAGTGATTGTATTCAGTATTATACATATATACACTAAACCCTTGTAGAAGCCTTGTTGGCTTATCGACCTCGTCCGACATGTTTTCTAGGAGTTATGCTGGCAGATCTCTTTTCTTAATATATATATGCTGCCTTGTAGAATTTGTTTGGGGGCTGCTATATACATATAGGTATTTCCTTTTCTTGTGTTGGTGCTGCTATCATACACGAGTTCCTACTCTTATCTTTATTCCTATACACTGCCATATATGACGTTAAGCTTATGTACATGGAAAATGGAACACATTAGAAATTTGGATAATGTTGGGAAATTCTGGAAATTTATTCATGGCAATCTCCTTATAGTGGCTGTTATAGCGGCTGTTTGTGTTAAGCTTCAGGAAATTTGTTATTTTGGAACTTCCTTGCTTGTTGGCAATTATTTTTCTCTTATTTTAGTAGCTGTTTATGCTAGCTGTTGGGGGTTAAACTTCAGAAGTTTTGTTTATAACACCTTAATCATTCTCGGAAATCTCCTCCTTGGTTTGTGTTAGCAGCTATTTGGTAATTCCTTGTTTGTGTTAGCAGCTATTTGGTATTTCCTTGGTTCATGGCTAGCAGCTATCTTGGCTTCCCTTGGTTTCATGATTATCAGCTATTTTGACTATGCTGGGAGTTTAGGGAATTTCCTTGGTTTATACTAGCAACTACTTGATTTATATGCTAGAATTTCTTTCCAGATTATAAGCTTCTCATTGCCTTCAGGTTTTAGTATTAAAGATTTTATTTTATTGGGGATTCAGGGTTGGTGCTGCTTGGTTTCTCCTTCCAGGTTTGATAAATTAATTTTGTTGGCTTATTACTAGCTGCCAAGGTTTATGATGAGGGGAGTTTGGAAAATTTATTTTGTGCTTGGCTTATTGATTGACTGCTATGGATAAAGAGGGGAGATTGATAAATATATTTTTGACCCATGCTAGCAGTTTTTCTGGTTATGTGGGGAGTTGGTGAATACCCATGGTCGTGCTAGTAATGATCTGATTATGTGCTGAAGTTTAGTGAATCTCCCATGGTTTCATGCTAAAATAAATCTCCTGATTTATGAAATTTCTGGAGTATGTGCTAAAGAGTACACCAATGACTTTATGATCTAAACTTAAACCCCCCTAACTTCAACTTAAATTTCGGGGACGAAATTGTTTCTTCGTTTATTGGATTTGTAACATCCCATTTCGCGCTAGGCCCCTCAGAGACGTTTGACTACCCGGTTTTGGGCTTTCCAGTGCGTGCTCAGATTTGGGTTAATTAGGGGAAAGGAATAACAAGATTGTTGTAGGAAATTTGGGCTTGAAAAGCAATATTGCTGTAAAAATAGGAGTATATTATTCTGGGATTTCGTTCGACGAACGTCGAAGGAGAGTTTCGTTCGACGAACGTCGAAGGAGAGTTTCGTTCGACGAACGTCGAAGGAGAGTTTTGTTCGATGAAGTATTTTATTTCTGCGTTCGACAATATAAATATATATATATATATTCTTTCTCTCAGCCGATCGACAATCGACGAAAATCCTGAATTCGTCGATCGACGAAATCTTCCTGTTCGACGATTTATATATATATATATTCTGTCTTGCAGTGGTCGACAAATTCTAGGCTTTTCTTCCCGTCGCCCGATAAAGCTTTTTTGCTTATTTAGTGCTCATTTTTTAGACCACAGTGGAATTAATATCCAATAAGAAGCCGACACCTATATTTGGAGTTCCAAAGCTTGCTCTCTTCTCTCTTAAGCCAAAAGAAGGGCCGAGCCATTAATTTTCTATGGCTCTTTTCTTCTTCTTCTTCTTCTTCGTCCTCTTCTTCTTCTTCCTCTTCTTCCTCTCTCTTCAGGGAATTAGATGGGGAAATCTTTGAAGGAGCAAGCTTGGAGGCATTTGGAGCTTGGCCGACCACCACCATGCTTCCACCAAGATGAGCTCCAACCATGGCCATAAAATCAGGTGACTTCATCCACTCTCCCTTGGTGCTAGCCTCTTAGATCACAATAGGAGAGATGAAGGCTCAAGAGAGCTTCTCGTGTGAGCTTTAATGGAGTTTCCTTAAGAACCAAGCCGGAACCTCAAAATTAGGGCATCGCTCGCCGCGAGGTTCTAGGGATCATTTCTTCTCTTCAAAAAGAAGAGATGGGATTTGATTTGGGGCAAACCCATGGTCGTTGAGGGAGAGTGAGGGAAATATTTAGTTAGGGATTTTTAGAAGGTGAATTGACCCAACTCATGTTTGGGGAAGATGATAAATAATACTCTGTTAAATGGGTTTTTCTTTTATGGTATAATATGTTATAAAGTTGATAACAGCTCCTTGCTTAGGGCTGTTTTATTTTACAACATTTCACTTGGTATATAGGGGGTGAAATTGTGCACAACTGAGTTCAAGTCAATTTTTAGGCTTGATCCCATTGGAATTAGACTTCGGGCTCAACACGAAAGTTGTAGCCCTCGGAAAGAGATTTCCGACGATAGGTTACTCATTTTTTGAAGTGACCTGTAGCTCCCTAAAGGTCCAGTCGAGTGGACTGTCCAGAAAGCTGGTTTGGGTTTAGTGCATGCTGTTTTTGCTGTCCAGATTCCAGCAGTGGACTTCAGGGCAGATTTTAGGTAGGAGCCACTTGGATCTGGGTTTAGGACTCAACATGAATGTTGTAGCCCTTGGTGAGAGCTTTCCAAAATGGGGTGACACATAATTTGGGATGGAGTAGAACTCCCAGAATCTCAGTTTTGTAAATCAGCGTCGTTGTAGTTTGAATTGCGATAATCTTTGGGATATCTTTTATTATACTTGTCTGACGCTCTTAATAATTGGTAGAAATCAATTTGATGATATTGTGCTGACCCTTGTTGAATTTCATGAGTTGTGGGAGGGTACTTGTTGTGATTTTGCCAACCGTAGTTTATTCTCGCTTTGCTCTGTGAATAATAATTGGGAATGCCGACGGGCTAATGTTTAGTGAGAATGACCATAACAAGCTAGCGGAACTACGGTAGAAGTTTGGGCTAGGCTCAATTTGATATGAGTTCTTAACTAAAAATGTTGTCGTAAATATTATGCGGCGGAACTCGGTTAGAGACTGGAAATGAATAACCAAGTTGGGCTTGGAAGAACAAAATTGTTAGCTAGAAATGAAAGGCGGGTAACGTAATGTATGTTGGAAACACAAGTAGCCGTACAACGTCGTATAGAGTGTTGGCCATAATAATTGCACACCACCGCACGAGAGTTGTGACAACTCGGGTTGGGTAGCTTTGGCTAAGCGTGCAAGTTGTGAAATGTAATATGACTCCGCTTGGGGGTCCTTGGGTTCTTATGAGCACGGGTGTGCATGGGTTGCTTGGCTTACACCTGGTGGTGTATGGATCCTGGTTGGAGGATTGCTTGTGGAGGGTCTACGGGCTTGCTAGTCGTGACACCGACAGAAGCCGACACTTAGACTCTAGACCGGTTGGGATGGACTCTTGGTGCTCACCTACCCAAGACCCCTTCTGTGTCCTTGGAGGCTCCGCTGTGTGTTCTTAGCGTCGAGTAGTACGCAGGGGCTCCGCTGTGTGTTCTTAGCATTGAGGTGTACATAGGCCCAGGTCTGGTAGTGTTCATACCCACCTAGTAGTGGAGGAGCTCGTATCACTGTCTACGTCTGGCCACAACGGGAGATGCCTGAGTGGTTAACTACCTCTCGAAAAGTGAGAACTAAAGGTTTATGTTGACATAGCAAAATGCATGGGTGAGTTCATCATATCATAATCATTGCATCGCATTCATCATTCATTATCATAGCATTGCACAACATCGGGTCCATCATATAAATTAGTATGAGCTCTTTTATATGATGGGTCCCAATTTGGAAACCTTAACTTATAAGTTTGTATGAGCATTCATATAAGTTAAGGTACGATATGAGCTGCTTACTTCAGTACTATACATTATTTTCTATACCCCGCTACTTGTCATGATGCTAGCTTAGATTTGCTTCTTACTTTACCAACATATTAACTGCTAGCATAAATGTACACTTATACCTGATGTTAGTACTTGCTTAATGATACCCTGCTTATGCTTTCTGTTACCAGTACTCGCATTTATAACTACTGCTACTTATAT
The DNA here is from genome assembly GCA_033032865.1 of Dactylorhiza incarnata. Classification (NCBI taxonomy): domain Eukaryota; kingdom Viridiplantae; phylum Streptophyta; class Magnoliopsida; order Asparagales; family Orchidaceae; genus Dactylorhiza; species Dactylorhiza incarnata. The sequence continues at coordinate 12,177,483 of JAWHQI010000040.1, forward strand.
ACTTATGAACAACCCTTGCTGTCACCTGCTTGTATATTATTGCTTATATTGCAGCTTGTCTTCCTTTCCTTCCGCCCGGTACCTTGGAGTCGCCGGGGGAGTGGATGTGAAGCCACTCAGTCTTTATGACTAACGGTTGCTACGTTCCTCTGTTTAGGAGTGTACCTTAGAGCTGTAGTGCACGGCACTGGAGGAGGATAGTTAGGTCAGGATGACAGGGCCGGAGACCGTGATACCTTGTCTACCGTCAGTGGCAGAGGCGAGGGAATGTTTTGAGATATAGCCCTTGGGGCAAGTTTTATACTCTGATGTTTTGCAGGAGCTTGTGTAGCTTTCTGCCTTTCTTTGTACTATTCTGGACATTATTACTTGTTGTGAACCTATGGCTTTAATGCTTTCTTTTATTGATGAGTTGACGCTGTTCAGTTGGTTTGGCCGGCAGGATAGACGTCTTGTGGGGGATGCTAGCTCGTGTGCTGGCGCTTCCGCAAGGCGGCTGTCCTGGGCATACGACTCCCCTCTGCCGTGTTTTGTGTTCTGGGAGGGGGTGATCTTACATCCTATGTGGAGCAGCCTGTTGGTATTTTGGAGAAGCAGGATCGTGTCTTGCGAAGAAAGATGATTCCTATGGTAAAGGTTCTGTGGAGCAATCATTATGTTCGAAGCGCCACCTGGGAGCTGGAATCAGCGATGAAAGAGTCTTATCCTCATCTTTTCGGCTAGTTTTCTCCGGTAAGCCTTCGTCTTATGTGCTTTCCTTTATTTGGAATTGTTGTTGCAAAGTTTCGGGCCGAAACTCTTTGTTAGGAGGGGTGGTTGTAACGCCCCAGGTTTTCTTATAGTATTTTAAGTGGGGAATGCGAGATGATAAGGTCTTAAATATGAAATTATCGTTGCGTAGTGTGACTGTGAGAGGGCGTTACCGTTTCGTCATCGTCGTCGTCCGGCAAGTAATTCTAAATCGAGTTATAATTGCAATATATATATATATATATATAAGTGAGTATGCATGAAGTTTTATGCATGTATAGGCAAACATATTCAATTATGAAGATTCTTATGGGAAAGGTTATTTGTAGGTATGGAAATATAATTGTTATACATATATATATATAAATATAAATATATACGTATTTGTTCAAAGGATTATATAAAAAAAATTATAAATATACATGATGTGTGTATGTATGTATAAGGGTATATCAAGGCTTGTATATATATATATACGTAATATATATACATGTGTGTGTGTGCATACAAATTATATAAAATTATAAATATATATTTGTGTGTGTACATTTGTGTGCATACAAAAGTTTTTTTATTTGCATATAAGGTTCCGATGGGTGAGGAGATGCGGAGTCCTGCGTTTTTTTTTTCTTTTCTTCCCTTCCCCGATGTCGTTGGTTCCGTCGAGGGGGAGTTAGAGGTGAGCTAGGGTTTGCGCCGGAGTAGCTAGGCGTCAGTGGCATGGGCCGTCCGAGGAGTTTTGGAGGTGGCCGGGGCTTGTCTTCATCGCCGGGCCTAGGTCTTCTGCGAGCTTGTCGCGATCCAGTGGTTCTCCGGTTTATTTGGAGGCAAGAAAACTTTTCCTTTCCTTCCCCCCTCCATCTCTTTTGCTGGATCTTTTCTTTGTTGGTAGTTCCTGGATCTTCAAGTGCAGAACTTCTAATTTTTGTTGACAAAATCTTTGGATCTTTTAGGGCTTGATCCTCTAGTTTTTTGTTGTTGGCAAAATTCTTGGTTCATATGTGGATTTCCTCTTGTTTTGTTAGCAAAGTTTTCTGGAATTTTTTTTAAATGGCAGAACCCCTACTTGATTAGCCAATTCTGGATTTTTGTTTGGACTGCTATGTATCTATCTCTATCGTGATTTTTGGGGGCTGCTATATACATATTCAATTTAAACTTTTTGGGGGCTGCTGTGCGCATATGATTCCAGTTGGGGGCAGCTGCATATGGTTCTATGGAATTATTTTGGGGCGGCTGCTATTGGAGCTGTCGGTATTGTTTTCTTTTCTTGGGGGTTGCTCCTTTAGTTGGTTTTATTTTGGGGCTGCTTTGCAACATCCTTGTTGGAATTATGTCGGGACTGGTTTGTTAAACCCTTGTCAATTTGGGGCTGCTTTACATTTATCTTGCTTGGATTACATTGGGGCTGATTGTAAAATCCCAGCTAGGGGCTGCTATATATTTATATATCCTTCCTACTTGGGTTTATGTTGTGGGCTGCCTCTTATCCTTGATAAATTGGGGGCTGTGATGTTTTTTTTCTGTTAGGGGGTGGCTGCTGTTTGCTTATGTTAAGGGCTGCTATAGTGGCTGCTGTTTGCTATTATTTATTTTAGGGGGGGGGGGGGGGGGCTGCTCTTGTTTTTGTCTAATAAGGGATGCTATTATTTATTTGGGGGCTTCTTATTAAGATCTATTTGGGGCTGCTTATTAAGATCTATTGTTGGGGGCTGCTATATACATAATCAATCTAGTTTTGGGGGCTGCTGTACGCATATAATTTCAGTTGGGGCAGCTAGATATAGTTCTATTTGGATTATTTTGGGCTGCTATGTATAGTTCTGTCGGGATTTTATCTTGGGCGCTTATATATATATATAATCTAATTGGATTTCATTTGGGGGCTACAATATATTTATGATCTATTGGTGTTGGGGGCTGCTTCATAATCGCAGTTTGGGGGGCTGCTCTTATATAACTCCAGGTCATCTTTATGTGGGCTACAGTATGTTCAATTGCTATTATAAAAGCTACATAAAAGCTTCAGGTCATCTTCATGTGGGCTGTTGTATGCTCATACAAAGTTTCAGAAAAAAAAACTATATACATATATGACCTTTTCTCAGTTTTAGGATGTTGTATAGTAGGCCATGCATTTTAGAATTTGCTGTTATATAATTGGTGGTCACTTTTGCTCAACAGCTAGTCTCGAGATTTTGTTCTATTGCTATTATATAAGATTGTGGGTTGGTTGGACAATGAGGCCACCTCCACAGTGGATATGGATGGACTTGTTTGAACTGGAAGGATGGGTAAAGGGAACAATGGGGTCCTCCATCACAGTTCTTTTAGTAGTGGTTGGTAGGACAATGAGACCACCACCACGACGCCTTTTTTTTATTTGGGGTGAATGTCCCCTTTATGTGAGTGGATAGTGACATTGTTTGGGTCCGCCACCACTGGTCCAGTTTGCACTGTAATATCCCCTTTATGTGAGTGGATAGTGACATTGTTTGGGTCCCCCACCACTGGTCCATTTTGCACTGTGTGCTAAATTTAGATTGTGCTCTTGCTTATCCGGCTGGTTCTATGCGGGATCTTCTTAATCTTCTTCTGCTGAAATCTTAATATAAGTCTATATATATAGTTATATATATGTATATATAGATATATATGTATTTATATACTCCTTTCAGACCGATTTATGCTAATTGTTACCTTGCCTGCTCTTACTGATAATCATGCTGTTTTCTTGCACCCTTTGGGCTGAGGCGTTCTTTTCTTATGAATGTCTCAGGTTCAGGTTTTTAGCTGTCGCCGGAGTTAGAGCGGGGTCTTCCAGTTCCCCTGTCGAGGCCTTTCCTCCCTTGTAGGTGAGGATGCTGTTTTCTTTTGTTGGCTGAAGCCTTCTCTTTTGGATTGTCTTCTCTCTTTCCTGCGGGTTCGTGTCAGATGTTGGCGCCCACGTGGTTTCCTCCCAGTTTACTTGTCTTATGCTACTACTTGTGTTTTATTTTGAGATATATGATACCCTTATTCTCTGGGAAATGTGTAGAATTCTAGTTATGTGACTATTGTGATAAAATTGCACATCATGTCTCTTATTATTATGTAGTATCTATTTTGAAAGTCGTACTAAATATTTTCTTATATAGATATATATAGTAAATCTAGATGTGCGATAGCCTCGGTGACCAGCTTGGTCTCCGTGCTTTAATAAGATAAATGAATCTATTTTTCTGCTGCGTACGTATATTTTCTATTGGTGGCTAGGTAGGCTGCATGACCGCGGGACACGGTCTCAGAATCAAAAGTGAATGACAAAAGTTATTTTTATCTAAAATTACCTATTTTCTTACATGTTGTTCGTTTAGAGTGCTTGCCAGAGCGTCTGTAGTTGTCCCCTGCAGGACGCGGCATCACAAAGCGTATTTTTCCCTTACTCTGATATCGTAAAATATTCCGGGAAAAATGCGGGTTGTGACATTGCTTACCTCTGTTCTGATACACTGCTAGTATAGATGTGCTTTTACATACATGTAGTTACCTCTTGTTGTTACCGGCCTTCTTGTTGTACTGTTGATATGTTAACTGCTAGATTAAGAACTTCATCATATCACCTGCTTGTTATATTACTGTTTTTATTGCAGCTCCTCATCGTTCCCTTCCGCATGGTGCCTTGGAGTCGCCGGGGGAGAGGAAGTGAAGCCATTTAGTCTTTATGACTAACGGTTGTTGCACCCCTTTTTTTAGGAGCGCACCCTGGGGCAGCAGCGCACGGTGCTGGAGGAGGATAGTCAGGTCAGGACGACATGGCCGGTGACTGCGATAACTTCGCTACCGTCGGTGACAGATGTGAGCACATTTTGAGATGTAGCCCTTGGGGCATTTAGCTTGATACTCTGATACTCTGATACTTTTGTAGGAGCTCTCAGAGCTTCTTGTCTTTTGTACTTATTTGGACTCTTACTTATGTGAATATCTTTATATGGATTCTTGCTTTTACATTATTGATGGGTTGGCGCTGTTCAGTTGGTTTGGCCGGCAGGATAGGCTTCTTATGGGGGAGGCTAGCTCGTGTGCTGGCGCTCCCGCAAGGCGGCTGTCCTGGGCATAAGACTCCCCTCGGCCGTGTCGTGTGTTCCGGGAGGGGTGTCTTACAACTCTCTTCTTCGGTTCCTACTGGAGGTACGTCTAATGTTGATGATGAAACTTTTTCTCCTTATTTGCCTAACGCATTTCCAAGGGTTCCACAAACCTTTGCTTTGTCTGACAGGTGTTTCTTGATGTCCCACTCATCAGTGATGAGTGATTTTTAGTAAAGGAGGATTGATGGCGACGACGCCCCGCCATATGTTCGTGACCAGTTCCTTGACGACGCCGACTCGACGCATTATTTTAATCGCTGCCGCAACACTACATTTGAAGACTCGGATGGACGATGCCGCAACAACAATCATGGTGCACGCCATCGCCGCGACAACCATTTTGAAGAACGCCATCGTCGCACCATCATGACGAATGCCATCGCCGTTACAACCTTCGTCCGCGGCGCAAGATTAATAATTAATAATTATAATTATTTTATTATAATTATTAATTAAAATTTTATCTAGCTTCGTCTTTTATTTTTGGACTTGTTTATGTTCATGTTTATTTTTATTTTGGACTGCGTTTAGCCATGCTCATGTTTTATTTTAATTTCAGACTGCGTTTAGCCATGTTTGTTGGCTAGCATATAAATGACCATCTTGTATTATATTTTATTATTATAAGAATTTGAAACCCTAAAGTCTCCTCCCTCTCTCTAGCCGAATTCCCTCTCTCCCCTCTTGAAATTTCGGCCACCCTCCTCCTCCCTCTCTTGGCCGCCCCTCTCCCTCCTCTCCTTCCCTCCATTCTTCTCTCCAAAGTTTCGGCCTCCTCCTTAGCCGCCCCTTCCTCTCTTTCTATTCCTACTTAGGAATTTTTACCAAGGAGAGACATTGTGGTGATCTCGTGGAACAAAGATCCGGCGTGAAGCAATCAAGGCGAGCGAGTTTCTCTCCATTCGACGCGTCTCCGGTGGATCCGTTGAAGAACAATTCGGGCGAGTGCATGCTTGAAGATAATCCTATCTCAAGCGGGGTAACGAAATTTCTACTCGTGAGATTTTCCCTCTTGTTAATTTCTTGTGGTGATAAATTTTGGCGTGGTCTTCGAATCACTTGGATGATCGTGGTTTTCTTCGATTGATTTGTGCGATCTTCTTATTTCTTTTAATTTTCGAAGAGGATTGGCGAACCTTGAATTTTTGTTGGGAGAGATCTACCCTTTTTGAATCATAAATTTTGGTAGATCTCTTTTGGTACAACTAAAGCTCGTTTGGACCGGGTGGGTCCCTTTAGTCGGGAAGAATATTGGCCTATAGCCATCTATTCAACCTCTAACGGCGTGACTACCCGTACATTGGCATCTAATTGATAATTATTGCGTTGCGTGTACATTGCGAGTATTTTTGTGCGAACGTAAAATTTTGGAGCGTTGAGAGGGAACGCGTGTTTGTTCGTAGCGATCGTGTTGGAGATCGTAGCCTGCATCAAAGAACTAACGGGCTTTACTTTTGGTGCAACACCTGTAAAGCAAGAAGGGATGTTCCAATCACTCCCATGCTGTGTTAGGAGGCCGTTGAAAGGCAGGGGTAGAATAAAAGAATCAATTAGGGCTTTGTAAAAGCTCTCTCTCACACACTCTAAAGAAAGAACATTACTGTTCCATTGACAGCAGCCAAGAAGCTTTCATTTCCAATTTCCTGAAGCTGCAAGAAGAGAATAGATTGCTCCTCTTGATCAAATCAAGATAGAGCAAGTTGATCCTCACTCCTTCTCTGAAGAATAGAATCAGAAGAATCAAGGCTGAGGACTTTGGACTCATCCAGATTCAAGGCTGCTACTGCAGTTGCCCAACAACAGAAGATAAAGTGTATTCCATCTTCTTTTGTTAATACATTGTTGTTCTGTAGGAACTTAATAGTTCTGAGTTGTAGGGCATCTTTGCTTGAGTGTTTAGCGCTGTCTAGCCTGAGAAGTAGAGCTGTGTGTTCAGCTTGAGTGTAGGATCATTGGCTGATCTGAGGCAGGGCTGTTGAGCCTGAGGTAGGGCTGTTGAGCCTGAGGTAGGGCTGTTGAGCCTGAGGTAGGGTTTGAGAAAACCTGAGAGATCCTGAGGGATCCGTGTTGTACTCTTGGAGCTAAGTTTGGAGGTGTTGGCCTTGCCTAACTCATTGTTAGAAAGGTAAAGGGGGAAAGAGGACTACTCAAGACACCCTGTCTTGTGGAACCTCTATAAATCTTTGTGTGTTTTCTATGCTTGATACTTTACTAACCTAAAATCAGAAAACAACTAGCCTAAAATAAAAGAAACCTATTCACCCCCCCTCTATGTGACTAAGACTACATCCTAAACAAACTATCAAGTGGTATCAGGGCGAGGTTGGTCAAGAAGGACATAACTGTCTGACCAGATCCTATAAAGGAATAGTCTTATCTCAATCCAATGGCCTCCACTGATTGTAGAAGGAGATGGGATCCATGAAGGTTCCCATATGCAACAAAGAAAACTTTGGCATATGGAAGCAAATGGTTAGATTGTTTATGGAAGCATCTGACCCAAGGATTTACATCACAGTAAAGCAAGGGCCTTTCACCTTTCAAACTGCCTCCACCATAGATCCAACAAGGATAGTGTCCAAGGCCTTCAATAACTTGACCAAGGATGAACTTGCACTGTTCACTATGGATAAAAGAGCACAAAACATAATTGTTAAGGCAATTGATGACTCTACATTTCTGAACTTGGTACACTGCACAACTACCAAGGAAATGTGGGATACATTAGTAGTATATATGGAAGAAACAACTGAGGTGAGGGATGATAAAAAATCACTCCTCAATCAAGAATATGAAGCCTTCAGGCAGCTGAGCCAGGAGAGCCTTTCCATGTGCTATGAAAGGTTCTTTAGGATAGTAAATGAACTAAGAACCTATGAAAGAGTGTTCACTGGCTATGAGCTGAATGACAAGTTCCTAAGATCTCTAACTAGAGACTGGGACACAAAAATATGTGCCATTAGGGAAGTGGCCAGGCTTGGTGAAACACCTACTCATACATTATTTGGGAAGCTGCTCTCCTATGAGATACAGTTATCTGCAAGAAAGGAAGAGGACACCTCAACAAGGGCTCATGCAAGGGAGAGATCTGTGGATCTCAAGGCTGACATCTCCAAGAAAAGCAAGGGCAGGATGGTGTCTCCTCCAAGAAGGAGTGCTGAATCAGATAAGTCTGAGAACAACACTTCAGACAGCTCTTCCTCTGATGAAGAGTTTGCTGCCTTCTCAAGGTAGTTCAAGAACATGATGAGGAGAAAGCAGTGGAAGAACAAGCCCTCTTCCTCCTCACACTCCAAGAAAGACCACAACAAATCTGAAAGGCAGCACCCAAAGGGTGACAAGTATGATTATAAATCTGGTAAACATGTTTCAAATAACATCATGTGCTATTGCTGTAGTAAGTCTGGACATGCCATAGCTGACTGTCCAGTCAAAAGGAAGGAAAAGGGTGATAAGAAGCATCACCACCAAAAGGATAGGAAGGGTGAAAATCCTTCCTTGCAAAGAAAGGAAAAAGCTGGAGTGAGTCTGAATCCTCATCCTCAGATTCAGATGCTGAAGAAGAAGCCTATATTGGGCTGTTTGCAGCAGAAAAGGAAGTTGATTATCCTGCTGCCAAAATTGGAATCAGGGCCCCTCTATCACATTCAGATAGTGATTTAGAGGAGGATGAAGAGGACAATGTTCGGCTAGGACTCATGGCCATCACTGATGAGGAGGACAATCAGAACTTCTCTGAAAATGAGCAGGTATTAATTCACTCCATCTCCTCTTCTGATTATGAGATAGGCCCATACTCTGGAGCACCTTCATCAATTGGTGGAAGTGATTCAGAAACTGAGGAAGATGTCAATCAATTGATTGACAGATATGGTGCTCTCTTGGAAGCTCTGAAAAAGAGCAAAAAGCTGGCCAAGAGGCAAGCCAAAGAGATTGCTTCCCTCAAGATGGAAAAACAAGAGTGTACTGAATCATCTACCAAGATGGGTCAAATGTATAGAGAAATTAGCCATATGAAGGGGATTCCAATTGTCTATTTGAGCACCATATCCCAGAAGAACAAGGTCATCAAGGACCTTGAGGTGAAGCTTCTAAAAGAGAAGAGTTTGGTGGCTCAATTCTCCAAGCCCAAATCTATGCTCCCTATTATTGACACCTCCTCTCAAACCAAAAGGAGAGGACTAAAATTCAACAAAATGGAAGTAGGAGAAGGGAGTGGAGAAAAGAGCAGGGGTAAGGCTAAGCCTCAAACCACCTTTCAAAAGGTGTTACTTCCCTCCAACAGGTATGACCATGAACGCATGTATGGTCACTGGAAGAATGGAAGCTCCTATAGGAAGGAAAATGCTCCTTCCCATAGTGGAATAAAGGGCATGGGCTTGAGTGCTATGAAGGCTCACCATGAGGAAATTCAAATGGCCCAACCAGAACCATTTGTATTTGGTACTTCAGCCCCATCATTCAAGAGCATGGATGCCAGCTCTTCCAAGTTTTGTCCAGCAAAGAACATGGCTGCTGTCAAACCTGTATACAGGTCATATTGCTCAGTGTCTAATGCCATCCAATCATGCCTGGCCCCTAATCTAAGGCAAGCTGATGTCATTAAGACAAAGTGCACCAAAACTGTACAGAGGTTAACCTTCAGCCAGATCATTGCTGAAAGGAACATGAAAAATGTTGCTGTCTCCCCTCCTGAACATAAGTACAGTGTTGTACTCCCCTCAAGAAATGTTCAAAAGAGGAGATAAACTATTCATGAATGTTGGTGCTGTGGTAAAGTGAGACACTTTTCCATAGACTGTTGGCACATTCCCAATGTGCCATGTGCAAAGAAGAGTCTTCCTGCAAAGGGTGCAGCTAGTGTGAGGCTATTTCATCATGCTAACAAGGACCTAGGACCCAAAGATATTTGGGATCCTAAGGGTAACTAAACTCCTTCTTGCAGGATAGTTCAAGTACCAGTCTCAACCAAATATGATACTTGGACAGTGGGTGCTCAAGGCACATGACAGGAACCAAAAATCTTCTACAGGACTACAAAGCTGTGAAGAATGGACCTAAAGTTATCTTTGGTGGATCTGAAAAGGGAATCACCAAAGGATATGGTATGATGTCCAATGGCATAGTTACATTCACAAGGGTAGCTTATGTTGAAGGGTTGCAACACAACCTAGTAAGCATAAGTCAACTATGTGACTTAGGCTATGCCATTGAATTCCACAATGACAAGTGCTTGATCAAAAAGTCTAATGACTTAGAGACCATTCTCTCAGGCACTAGAAGTGGGAATGTTTATTGCTTAGATTTTATATGCAGTAATTCTATTTCATCTATGTGTCTTATGGATAATGAAAATGAGTCTCTTTGTGTTCAATGGCACAAGAGACTTGCTCACATTAACTACAAGACAATGTATAGATTATTCTCTAAAAACCTTGTTAAAAATAGTCCAAATTTAAAATGCATTAAAAGTGGTTCTTGTTATGCTTGCCAAATGGGCAAGCAAACAAGGACCACCTTTAAAAGTATTGGCTCCAAAGACACTAAAAGATGTCTATATCTATTGCATATGGACTTGTTTGGTCCTTTGCCAATTTAGAGCCTAGGTGGGAAGTTGTATACTTTGGTGATTGTTGATGATCACTCAAAATATACATGGGCATTCTTCCTTAAGAAGAAGTCAGATACCTTGAATGTCTTTATAAATCATGTCAAAGCAATTCAGAATGATTTACAATGTGCTGTGGCCAGGACTAGGACTGACCATGGCACAAAATTTCAATCTGAATCCATGATAAGATTTTGTCAAGAACTTGGTATCACCCAAGAATTCTCCTCCCCAAGGACTCCACAACAAAATTGTGTGGCTGAGAGGAGGAATAGGAGCTTGATAGAAGCTGGGAGAACATTGCTTAGTTACTCCTCACTCCTAGAATACTTCTGGGCTGAGGCAGTCAATACTACATGTTATGTTCTCAATATAGCTTCCATCAATAAGGTTGAGGGAATAACCCCCTATGAGATTTTGAAAGGCAAACAACCTACAATTTCATATTTTAGAATCTTTGGCTCCAAATGCTACATTTCAAACAATGAAAAATCTCAATTAACAAAGTTTGCAGAGAAATGTAATGTGGTGGTTGCTGTTGGCTATAGCTCACATTGTAGAGCTTATAGAGTGTATAACAAGAAAACTCATGTTGTAGAGGAGTCTATGCATGTAGTATTTGATGAGACCAGCCTAATCTATAAGGGCTGGTCTAGCTCTTCTATTTTGACAGGAAATGAGAAGGACATGGAAAAGATGTTTGTGCAAGACACACCCATCAGTAGCAAGGCAATATAGATGCAACAATCCCTGAAGAGGAAGAGGTCCAAGGTGCTGAAGACAGTGCTGAACCAGTAAAAATGTTACAGCAAGTTGGGGACAGATTGCCTCCAGCTGTAAGGCACCTAAGAGATCATCCAAGAGAACAAATTATTGGAGACCAGAACCAAGATGTACTGACCAGAACTAGGGCTCATAATGAGGCCCTATTCTTGAGCTTCTTATCATAAATGGAGCCCAAGAAGTTTGAAGAAGCTAACCAAGACACCTTTTGGATTAAAGCAATGCAAGAAGAACTTCTACAATTCAAGAGATGCAAGGTATGAAAGTTGGTGCCAAAACCTCAAGGACACAATATTATTGGCACCAAATGGATTTACAGGAACAAGTTAGATGAAAATGGCACAATCATAAAGAACAAGGCAAGGTTGGTAGCCAAGGGCAATAAACAGGAAGAAGGGATAGACTTTAATCAAACCTTTTCCCCTGTTGCAAGGTTAGAAGCAATTAGGCTATTCCTTGCCTATACTGCCCACAAGGGGTTCAAAGTGTATCAAATGGATGTCAAATCAGCCTTCCTTAATGGTGACTTAAAGGAAGAGGTATATGTTGAACAACCATCAGGTTTTGTGCATCCAACCCTCTCTAATCATGTATATTTACTTAGGAAAGCTCTTTATGGTTTAAAGCAAGCCCCCAGGACTTAGTATGAGACATTGTCTAGCTTTCTCATCAAGAACAAGTTCTTGAGGGGAAAAATAGATAGTACATTGTTTCTTAGGGAAATAAGGGGCAAGTGTCTTCTAGTCCAAATATATGTTGATGACATAATATTTGGGTCTACTGATGACAACCTCTGCAAAAGGTTTGCCAACCTAATGCAGGGGGAGTCTGAGATGAGCAGTATGGGAGAGCTCAAGTACTTTTTAGGACTCCAAGTGAAACAGTCTGATGAGGGTATATTCATCTCTCAGACCAAGTACACTAGGGAGCTTATCAAGAAGTTTGGGATGGAATCAGCTTCTACCATGAAAACTCCCATGGCGTCCAACATTTCTCTGGACAAGGATGAGAAGGGCAAGGCCTTTGATGAATCCATGTACATGTGCATCATTGGATCCATATTATATTTAACTGCTAGTAGACCAGATATTATGTATGCTACATGTGTGTGTGCTAGGTACCAGGCATGTCCTAAGGAATTTCACTTCTGAGCTGCAAAGAGGATTTTGAGATACCTTAAAGGCAACCTACATCTTGGCCTTTGGTACCCTAAGAACAATGATTTTGAACTAACTGGATTTTCAGATGCAGATTTTGTAGGCTGCAAAGATGATAGGAAAAGCACAAGTGGCACTTGTCAATTCCTAGGAAGAAGGTTGATATCTTGGAGCAACAAAGAGTAGACAAGTGTGGCAATATCCACTGCTGAGTCTGAATACATTGCTGTAGGAAGTTGTTGTGCACAACTATTGTGGATTCAATACCAGTTAGAGGACTACAACCTCAAGGTAAGTGAGTCTCCCCGTTATTGTGACTCATCAAGTGCTATCTCTATTGCTAAGAATTCTGTCTCTCATAGCAGGACTAAACACATAGAGATAAGATATCATTTCATAAGAGAACATGTTGAATGTAAAAACATCTGCCTTGAATTTGTCCCCACTGACAATCAAGTTGCTGATATCTTTACAAAGCCATTGCATGAGGTCAAATTTAATGCTTTCAAGATTGAACTAGGAATGTTAAGAGTAGAATTAATGCCAAACATTTTCTTATCTCAATCATCTATGATGCTATGCTATTGTCACAATTATGCATTTAAAGTACTGTATTTATGATTCATAATTTTGTCTCATCAACAAACCTAGTGACATGGCTAGGATATCACACAAGCAAATCATAATAGGTCTCATGCTTAGGTAGTTATCTCAGCTAAAACAAAATGCCTGTTTCAGCTGAACCATTGAGACAGCTGGGAAACTTCTCAGCTGAACCGCTGAGACTGCTAGAACTATCCCAGCGGTTGACTATGCCCTGTCCCAGCGGTCAAGGTAGTCGTCTCAGCGGTTCCGCTGAGACGGGATGGTATCTTTAAAATTAGTCTAAATTGCACCCTAATCAACCTAATTCCCCTCTAAATTATAAGGTCACATAATTCTAATTATAAGGGCAAATTATGAATGAAAATTAGGTTCTATAAATAGTCAATATTAATTAGTGAAAGGTACACGACCGTTCTTTCCTAGCCACCGAGACGAATCACCTTCTCTTCCGTCCCAGCGTATTCTACTACCACAGCAATGGCTCCCAAAAGCTCTAAAGATCTTCTTGAAGGCTATGAGATAGTCAGGGATGGGTTTTGCTCATGCTCCAGAAGATATCAAGGGAGTGATTCAACTTTTTGTAGACCAAGGCCTGGAATTTCTCCTTTCTGAACCTTGTATCGTTCTCAGAACTGGGGTTCTGGAATGGTTTGGTCATGCTAAGTTATCCACTACCAAGTCATGCCTCAAGTCAAAGATAGGAGATGATAGAATAAAGATAACCCCCCACAAAACTACAAAAAGGTCTACATCTCCCATCCTGAAGTCCCAGTGAGGAGGATGAAATCTCTGAGAAAGACAAGAAGAAAGCTCTGAAATGGACAGAGTACAATGATACCAAAACTGGATCATTGAAAAGAAAATTCTTCAACCAAAAGGGAAAACTGTTATCAGATATTGTGGGATAAGCTATTCTCTGCAATCTAGGGTCTCATGACACAATATCACAATACATGTTTGACCTCCTGACAAGGATTATACTGAAAAGAAAAACCTCTTGGGGACAAGTCCTATTTCAAAGAATAAAAGAATGTCTGCAGGCACCCAACATGGGCAGAATTCTTTCCCTGTACCAACTCCAAACCCACCCTGACAAGTTCAACAACTCCAAAGGAGTAAACCTTCACTATCCCAAGAGAATGGACTTAGGACATTAGAAAGATTTACCAGGGTACTTCCTATGAGTCAGCCAACTGAGACTAAAGGAAAAGAGAAAATTACTCCCAAATCCTCTAAGAAACCTATGCTGATTATGCCAAGCTCTGAGTCTGACACCTCAGATAAAGATGATGATGCTGGTGCTGACACTGGATCACATAGCAATCTTGACAAGAATGCTCCACAGGATGACAAACCAATTGACATTCTCCATCCACAGGAGCTGGACAAAAACATAACCCCTGGTAACTAATCTTTCAAACTTCAAACTACTCATTAAATTAATAAATCATAACCAATCAATTAGGTAGTCAATTCTTACATTTGAATAATGTGGACCATAGCTCCTAAGGAACAAATGAGTGATCCAACTGAGGGGGAGCATCAACAAGAACCAACCCCCTTTGATATTACAAACATCAATGATGCTGATGAGGACAAAAGACAATCACCTCAGGATTTACAAGGACAGATTGACAAATTTATCTTCAATCTTGAAGAAAGAATTAGACTCAATCCTGACAATGAACCAGCTCTCTGGTCCTTCCCTTCACCAGGAAAATCTAGTGCCCCATCTAAGGGGGAGAAGCAGAAAGAGCCAACTGCTGAGAAAGATGAAGTTCTTGATAAACGTAACAATCTTATCTTTAGAATTTCTAAGTATTTCACTCTAACTCCAACTAATTGTCCCAGCCTTCCTGGACTCATCTGAAAAGGATGCTCTCTCTGAGGGGGAGGAGCAAGATAATGATAATAATGATAATCTGGATGATAATCAAGATAATGGTAATGAAGATGAGATGGATGATGATCAAGTCCACCCTGATCACATTGATGATATATCATGAAAGTGGAGGTTAGATCTTAAGTTACTCTAGAGGGGGGGGGGGGGGTGAATAGAGTATTAAAACTTTTCCTTAGTTTTTATAGCGGAATTAAAATAGCATTATATATAAGTGTAAGCAGTGTGAGAATTATATAAACAGAAAAATTAAGTAAATGAAATCACAAAACAAACAGCACAAGCACAGAAAATAATCAAACACAGAAAACACAAGGAGCTATAGTAGTTCCCCAATAAATCTGGGTATGTCTACTCTTCTACCACCTTTGGTTGGAATCCACTAGGAGGTTGTTGATAAGGTGCCCTCACACCAGGTGAGCTATTGATAAGGTGCTCTAACCAAACTGCAGGTTTTTGAAAAGGTGCCCTGTCACCGAGATTAACTTTTGAAGGGAGTTATAACCCTGTACAAGAGAGGTAAGAAAGAGTTTATAGTGTTCTTTTCTGTCAAGATGCTGAGAGAAGACTCTAGTGGATGTTGTTGTAAAGCTCCCCCTGTCAGATTGAAGTATTTGACAGAAGATGAAGAAGCTTTCTCTTGAAAACTAAGATCTCCTGTAACAGATTGATCTGGAAGAACAGGTTCTTCAGATTGCTTGTTGCTCTTTTAGAAGATCTGACTTTGCAGCAGATTCTGAGTGAATGCTCTTGAGGATGATGTTCTCAGAAGTTTTTGTGCTGCTTGTTGAAGAAGAAAAAATCAACCAATAAATTTTTCTTTTTGAGATCTATATAAATATATATATATCTCCTTTGCATTCTGTAATAGAATGACGTTTAAATTCAAACGATTTTTGGCAGGTCCTTTTCTTTTATTCTTTTTGACCGTGAAAAGATTCCTTTTCATTAAATGTCAACGACTATTGCTGCCTTGGAAAAAGGAAAGAAGGGAATATATTAATTGAGTTTAATATCCTTCCTTATCTGTCAGAATACGTCCAAAGATATTAAATAGATCCGTTATATTCGTCGTTTCGCTGTTAGGATAAATAGAATATAGTTGATAACAAATCTGGGCTTCAATAAATGATCTGTCGAACGCTGGCTATAATCTGTCGAGCGCTGTCCAGAAGATGTTGAACGCTGGCTGGAAAACTGTCGAGCGCTGTTCAGAATATGTTGAACGCTGGCTGGAAACTGTCGAGCGCTGTTCAGAATATGTTGAACGCTGGCTGGAAACTGTCGAGCGCTGTTCAGAATATGTTGAACGCTGGCTGGAAACTGTCGAGCACTGTCAACAAAAACTGTCGAACGATGGGAGCCATCTGTCGAGTACTGCTAGCCATTTGTTGAGCGCTGGGAACCTTAGATTTAATCTTGAGTTCTAGCTAATTTATCAGCCTAAAGACTTGACCCTTAAACTATACAATGGGGTCAACTGATCCTAATCAGTACATAGTGATCCTAGCCCAAAACAGTAAAAGGGTTGTTCCAACATATCATCATTTGCTGAGATGGTGGATCCTCCAGCTGTAGTACTGCCTGAACCTGCAATGCAGATAATACTTAACATAGTACCTCCTCCAAGTCCACCAAAGGCCTCAAGCCCCAATGATCACTGCTCAGCAAGCCTCCACTTCCACCTCTTCAAATGAGAATATTCTGAATGCCATTCACATAATGCTGGAAAATCACCTCAACTCTATGAAGACTTATGTTGACAAATCAGTTACAACAGTCAAAGACTATATTGATAAGTCCATCATGAATGTGAAGACTGCAGTCATGACTGAGGTCCAGGAAATCAAGGAGAAAACTGGAATGCTGAACAAACAGATGACCAAATTGTTTGATCTAGCAGAGAAGACTGTGATCTCTCAGAACACAATCCTCAGATCTATGGACAAACACCTCCAGCTATCTGAATAGGACATAACAAATGTCAAAAGGTATGCCAGTAAGACAGATGAGGTGATAGAAAATTCAACCAATCATCTCCAAGATTATGTATACTCCATTGCCATGCAGTTGAATGAAGAAGCTGACAGGAACAAGGAAGAGCTGCAAGCAGATATTGCTAATATTGCCCAATCCCTTGCTGCAACAGTCACTGCCACCCAACTGAATTAAGAGGTAGTCAACCTTAAAGGTACACTTCAAGCAGATTTTGAGAATGTGTTCCAAACCCTCTCTGGCACAATAACAACAGCTAAGCAAGACCTCCATCAACAAATATATGAAGAAGCCAGAAAGGGGGAGGACACAAATGCTATCATAAATTCTGACCTTACCCTGAAAGTTCTACAAGGTACAAGGCTAGCTTTGAATCTTCCTATCTTAGATGTAAATAGGGCAGAAGATTGGGATTTCCCACATCTAGAGGCAATTGCCCAAAATAAGAGTCTGAAAAAGAGAAGGGAAAGATAAAAAGTACTTCTGGCTGAGGAATTTATGGCCAAGCAAAGGGAGGTACAACACAGAGATCCAGATTATGAGTATTGGAGTGATGACTCTAAAAAGATCATTTTGAATGCCTGGCTAAGCCATGGCCAAATTGGAAAAGACATTGATAAGCTCTATCCATCTGAAGGGTAGATAAAGCATTTAGAAAGAAATACAAAGAGAGACAGGGTTTTCAAAGCTAATCTAGTAAGAAAAGATAACCCAAGTAGAATGCCTTCCAAATACATTCCAAAGACATTTCTGTATTTCCAAAGGCAAGAGAATAAAAAGAAAAAAGCTGAGATAAAAGCTGCAAATGCTAAAGATAAGGATCTTCCAGCTCCAGAAGAAGAAGTAGTTGCTGAGAACATGGATGCTGCTGCAGAAAAATTAACCTCAGATAAAGGAAAAGCAGCTGCTGACATTTCTGAGGGGTCTACTTCTTATAAGAAAAGAAAACTCTAATTGAATGTATAAATGTCTTATGAATGACTGGATGTAAATTGAATTATTTTATCTGAAATGCTTTAGAATGTAACTATGATTCATTACCTTTTCTGAATTGCAAATGTATTGTTGGTTAAATTAGTCACTTTATGTCCAAAGCTAATCTAAGCCTTAGCTTTATATTACCCTGTATTGTTTGTTAAATCTGTCTGTGCTGCATTGTCATGTTTGTCTAATCACACTGTTGGATTGTTAAACTCCGTGACTATATGACTTTCATAAACATTATTTGCTATAATATTTCTGATGCAATAAGTATGATATGATGATCTCTATATAGTGAAGCTACATGTTAAGAATTTATGGGTTATGTACCTTAGCATTGAGGGTGTTCTGCCTTCTTCAAATAGGGGGAGATTGTTGGTAAAATGATCCTCAATGTTCCCTTGATATGAAGAGGCTTCACACATAATGCTAAGTACAAGTTGTATTTGATAAGCCCCACTTTATCTCATGACTATGCAGGGTTAGATCATACCAGGGTATGAAGAAAGTTCAGTTGGTTTGCTGCCAAAACTGCTGAGATGAGCTCTCAATCTCAGCTGAACCGTTGAGACAAGGCCAAGTGCCGCTGAGAAGAAGTCTGGGCCAGCTGAGCTGCGGATAAGGAAAATTTGCTGAGACAACTATCTGTCTCAGCGGATCAGCTGAGACGGAACAGATCCAACAATTGAGATAGGAGACTGTCTCAGCCCAACCGCTGAGACAGTTTCAAAAGAACTGACGGGATTTACTTTTGGCGCAACACCTTTAAAGCAAGAAGGGATGTTCCAATCTCTTCCATACTGTGTCAGGACATATAATAGCCGTTGAAAGGCAGGGGTAGTATAAACGAATTAATTAGGGCTTTGTAAAAGCTCTCTCTCTCTCTCACACACTCTAAAGAAAGAACATTACTGTTCCATTGATGGCAGCCAAGAAGCTTTCACTTCCTGTTTACTGAATCTGCAAGAAGATAATAGATTGCTCGTCTTGATCAAATCAATATAGAGCAAGTTGATCCTCACTCCTTCTCTGAAGAATAGAATCAGAAGAATCAAGGTTGATGACTTTGGACTCATCCAGATTCAAGACTGCTACTGTAGTTGTCCATCAACATAAGATAAAGTGTATTCCATCTTCTTTTATTAATCATACATTGTTGATATGTGGGAACTTAATAGTTCTGAGTTGTAGGTCATCTTTGCCTGAGTGTCTAGGGCTGTCTAGCCTGAGAAGTAGAGATGTGTGTTCAGCTTGAGTGTAGGATCATTGGATGATCTGAGGTAGGGCTGTTGAGCCTGAGGTAGGGCTGTTGAGCCCAAGGTAGGGTTGTTGAGCCTGAGGTAGGGTTTAAGAAAACCTGAGAGATCCTGAGGGATTTGTGTTGTAAGCTCTTGGAGCTGAGTTTGGAGGTGTTGGCCTTGTCTAACTCATTGTTAGAAAGGTGAAGGGGGAAAGAGGACTACTCAAGACACCCTGTCTTGAGGAACCTCTATAAATCTTTGTGTGTTTTCTGTGCTTGATACTTTACTAACCTAAAATCAGAAAACAACTAGCCTAAAATAAAAGAAACCTATTCACCCCCCCCTCTAGGTGACTAAGACTACATCCTAAACAAACTATCAAGAGGCATGTTAAGCACATCTACACATGATTTCTATAATCGGTTTCATTGCACTTTACAAGATAATGTTCAAGGCATGGCACAAAAAACAATGTTTTAAGATATTTGAAATTGAGATTTAACATTGTATTTTAATCTTGAAAAGATAAACCTCATCATCCTTGAAACATTTCAATGAATATTAAGCAACTTTTATAATTTTTGTTTTTTAATAAAAAATATAAAATAGTAAATACACATAAAGAAACAATAAGAAAAACATATTTTGTTCTTTGAAATTTGTTTTGAAATTTTGTATTTAATTTAAAAAAAACTTATTTTTGATTGATTTTGATTAGTTTTACACATTTGTTTGTTTTTATTATTTAAAGAGTAACATGAAATGAATATAAATATAAATCTTTAAGAATAAATTAGAAATTCAGGATTTTATACTACCACGAGCAGTAACAACCTAACACTGCGCGATAGTAACCGAAGTTGTATTTCTCGAAAAAAATATGTGATTTTGAATTTTTTTGCCTAATTATGATTTTTATAATTTTTTATTTTTAATAAAAATATAAAATAGTAAACACACATACAAAAATAATAAGAAAAACATATTTTGTTCTTTGAAATTTGATTTGAAATTTTGTATTTGATTTTTAAAAAAACTTGTTTTTGATTAGTTTTACACATTTTTTGTTTTTATTATTTAAAGAGTAACATGAAATGAATAGAAATATAAATCTTTATGAATAAATTAGAAATTCAGGATTTTATACTATCGCCAGCGGTAACAACCTAACGCCGCGCGATAGTAGCAGAAGTTGTATTTCTCACAAAAAATGTGTGATTTTGATTTTTTTGCCAAATTATGATTGTTTAATGTAGGGGATATGTAGTGGAGCCAAGAAATCCGACAAGCATACACATAAAATGTGGGTTTATCAGTTTTAAGTTAAGACATCCAAACCCCCTAATTCTAGTCTAAGTAAAGCAAACCGTGCATCAGGTAGGGCTTGGTAAAAATATCCGCAAGTTGAGATTCAGTTCTTATAAAGTTTACATGAACATGTTCCTTTTTTATGTGATACCTAATGAAATGACGTCTTACGTCAATATGTTTGGATCTAGAGTGATGCACGGGGTTGTTTGTTAAGTCAATAGCACTCTTGTTGTCATATTTTAATTCAATATTGGTTATATGAACTCCAAAGTCTTCTATGGTTTGAGTCATCCATAATGCTTATGCACAATAACTTCTTAGTGCAATATATTCGGCCTTAGTGGTAGAGAGGGCAACCGAATTTTATTTTCTACTTGACCATGAAACAAGTGAAGGGCCTAAGAAATGACATGTGTCACTAGTGCTTTTCCTATCAAATGAACATCCCACGTAATCAAAATCAGAAAAGCCATGTAAAATAAAAGAATTACTGTTTGGATACCATAGACCTAATCTAGATGTTCCGATTAAATATCTAAAAATTAGTTTCACCACTTTTAAATGTAATTCTTTTGGATTAGCTTGAAATCTAGCGCATAAACAACGATAAAAGTACAATAAAGATAAAATCATTCCCCTATACAAGGTTTGATCAATTGATATCCCGGCTTCATCTTTTCCTAATTTTAGTAATGCGCTCCTTGGTGTACAAGCTAGTTTTAAGTTTTCAAATCCAAAACGTTTAAGCATATCATGTACATATTTAGTTTGGAAAATAAAGATTCCATCATTTCCTTGTGTGATTTGAAAACCTAAGAAATATGTTAGTTCTCCAACTAGAATCATTTCAAATTCGTTTTGCATCACTTGAACTACTTCATTGCACAACTCTTCATTAGTGGCTCCAAAAAATATATCATCAACATAAATTTGTAAAATAATTAATTCACTTTTAATATGCTTAACGAAGAGCGTGTTATCGACACTACCCATTTTATAACCGTGCTTTAATAAAAAATATGTTAAGTGTTCAATCCAAGCACAAGGCGCTTGCTTTGCACCTTTTCTAATCTATATACATGATTTGGAAATTTTTCATCAATAAAACCCGGGGGTTGTTCAACATAAACTTCTTTAATTATCCTGTTTAAGAAAGCGCTTTTACATCCATTTGAAATAATTTAAACTTCTTATAACTCGCAAAATCAAGAAATATTCTAATAGATTCAAGACGAGCAACGGGTGCAAATGTTTCATCAAAATCTACCCTCTCGATTTGTGAGTATCTTTGTGTTACTAATCTAGCCTTGTTCTTAGTGATTCTGGAGTTTCCATCTAATTTATTTTTAAATATCCATTTTACACTAATAACCGAGTGATTAGATGGTCTCTTTACTAACTTCTAAACCTTGTTTCGTTCAAATTAATTTAATTCATCATTCATAGCAATAAACCAAAACTCATCATTTAAAGCGGTAGAAACATTTTTGTGTTCAATTTCAGAAATAAAACATAAATTTGAAAAGGATTCGTGAATGGAAGAATGTGTCATTACCCCTCTTGTCGGTTCTCAAATGATAAGCTCCCTTGGATGATCTTTTGTAAATTTAAGCACGCTTGGAGGTACAAAATTTTCTTGCACCGCCTCTATTTCTTTATCAACTCCAACTGGATCATTTTCCTCATCCTCCAAGGGTGAAGGAGGTTCCTCTTCTTTTCCTGCAATAGTAGAATCTATACACGGAACAAGTTCATCAAATCTAACATGAATAGACTCTTCCACCTTTTTAGACTTATATATATCCTATAAGCTTTACTAGTGGAAGAGTATCTAAGAAAAATTCCATCATCATATATTTCATCAAATTTTGCTAATACATCTTTGGTGTTTGAGATAAAACATTTACACCCAAAAATATGAAAGTAAGATACATTAGGTTTCCTCTGATAATACAATTCATATATTGTCAATTTCAGAATTGGGCGAAGCATGACTCGATTTATTTCATAATAAGAAGTATTTAACACTTCGGCCCAAAAAGATCTAGGTAACCCATACTCGGATAGCATAGTGCGTGCAAGTTCCTGAAGGGTTCTATTTTTCCTCTCCACCACACTATTTTGCTGGGGGTTCGTGGAGTAGAGAATTCCTGTTTGATGCTTAGATTATTATAAAAAGTAGTGAAGTTTTCATTTTCAAATTCCCCTCCATGATCTGAGCGAATGCATTTTATTTTTAAATCTAACTCATTTTGAATGCGATTACATAATTTTGTAAATTCAAAAAACACATCGAATTTAGAGGTAAGAAATAATGTTCATGTAAATCTAGAATAATCATCAATCAACACAAAAGTATACTTTCTACCTCCTAGACTACACGTGTTAATTGGTCCAAATAGGTCCATGTGAATAAGTTGAAGAGGTCTAGTGGTAGACATTTCATTTCTATTTTTGAATGAAGTTTTAGAGAATTTTCCTTTTTGGCATGACGGGCATAACGAAGATAGGTTTCCATTAAGCATTGGTAAACCTCATATTATTTTATTTTTTGACAATTTTAAAATCAACTTGGTGCTAGAGTGACCAAGACGCATGTGCCATAATTCAAGTTCTTCATTTTTTGAGACTGGACATTTTAATGATGCACTTGAAAGATCATGAAAAATAATCAAATAGACATTATGAGTTCTTGGTGCAGTGAGTACAATATCATTTGTTTTAAGGTCTATTATTTTACACAAGTTTGTAGAAGATTCAAATAAAACATTAAAACCCTTATCGCACAGTTGAATAATAGAGATTAAGTTATGTTTTAAACCTTCTACATATAACACATTTGTAATGGAGAAAGAGTCGTTACCCGCTGTATGGATTCCTAAGATTCTTCCCTTTCCATTGTCACCAAATGTCACCATTCCGCCTTTCTTCTTTGTGTGGCTAAGGAACTTTGCTTTATCGCCCGTCATGTGTTTGGAGCGTCCTGAGTCCAAGTACCACATGTCCTCCTTTTCCTTAGCCCGCCAACATACCTAAAAAGAAGATGAGGGTAAAGATCCGGATACCCAAGAGGTTCCTCCCATAAAGTAGCTGGAAACCTTAGGCACCCAGATTTGCTTGAACGCACATCACCCCTTGATCCTACAAGAGTCCATGGTGTGTCCAAAGTGAAAGCACTTAGCACAAGACACAAAAGGGGTTGAGACCTTTTTAAATTTTTTATGTGGACTCTTACTGGAGGATGGGGAACTAGAAGGAAACTATATGGGGTTTTTTTATTATACGATTTACTTACTCTGTCACTACCGCCAGTGGTAAAAGGTTCCACCGGGTGGTAGCTTCCAGATCCATACCCAAGCCCATTATATTTAGCACTTCCATGCCTTTGGTTTGCCAAAATCATATCAAGAGTCTTTTGGCCAACCCCAAAATTTTCAATATCTATGTTTAAATCATGGATCCGGGATTTTAAGAAGATGTTTTCATTTATAAGGTTTCCGCACCAATTTGCAAAATTTTTCTTTCCATCTTCAATTGAAAAAGAGAGTTTTTTTAACTTCTTTCGAAGTCTCCCTTTTGTTTTGTAAGAGATTCATTATTTGAGAGAGCCTTAGAAAGATCATTTTCTAGTTCTTTTACCCTTTCCAAGTAATGATCATTCTCTTGGCAAGATCCTATCTCTTTTCCCAATGATTCACTTCCTTATTTAACTTTTGATTTTGTTTTAGAAGAATTTTATTTTCAGTTTTTAGAAGATCAAGATCTTTTAGACTCTTATTAAAATATTTGCATGTTTTCATATATTCAATATAAAGATCATCATAAGTGGTAGGAAGTACCTCAGTGTCGCTTTAGACACAACAATCGTCATCTGATGATTCATGGTTTGTGCCCATGAGGCACAAATTTGCCTTATCACCGGTGCTTAAAGTAGACCCGCTTGAGCTTTCGGATGAAGAGTCATCCTATGTTGCAGCCTTCAGAATCTTCTTCTTCTCTTTACCATTGTGCTGCTTTTCTTTTTGCTCTTTTACTTATTTTGGGCACTGGCTTCGAATATGCCCGATCTTCCTATAGTGGAAGCACTCGGGTGGAGGACACTTGTCATCGTCATTGATTGATTTCTCCTTTTTCTCTCTTTTAGATGATGAGCCTTTTCGGAAAAATTTACGAAAAGCGTTCCTCCTTTCCGTTTTCTTCATGAACTTTGTGAAATTTTTCACAAAAAGGCTCTTCTCGTCCATCTTCTTCGTTGTCGTCCTCATTCCTTGACTTCAGTGCCAAGGCTTTCTTCTTTGGCTCTTTGTTGTATTCTTCTTTTTGGATTTTGAGTTCAACCTCATGGGTTTTGAGATTCCTAATAAGGCTCTTAATTTGGAGCCTTCTTAGATCATGTGATTCGGAAATAGTTGTCACATTTGGATTGAACTTTGGAGGGAGAGATCGAAGGATTTTCCTCACCAAGTCACCATTTGAGAAAGTTTTCCAAGTATCTTTGAGGCGATGACGATCTTGGTGAACCGAGTGTACATCGAGTCTATGTCCTCGTTTATATCCATTATGAACCTTTCAAACTCTGACTCCAGTTGGAATAGCTTTGGGTCTTTGACCTGCAAAGTACCTTCATGCGTTATTTCCAATTGATTCCAAATATCATAGGCGGTTTTCACAAGCACTATTTTGATTAAATTCAGTTCTATCTAAAGCACAAAACAAGGTGTTCATTGCTTTAGCATTATTTTTGCATTTATTTTTATCTCCATCATCCCACCTATCTCTAGGCTTTTCCATGGTTACTTCTCCAACAAAATATGTAGGAGTAGTATACGGTTGTTAACCACAAGCCCAAATGTCTAGATCTAAATTAATTAGAAAACAACGCATTCACATTCTCAAGTAGTTATAGTCAGTTCCTGTGAAAAGTGGAGGTCTAAATATTCCTTGCTACTCATGAAAAGCGAGATCATGGAGCACCATTATTCCTAGTTGTTAGACCGTATTGGAATAACCTAGCTCTGATACCACTTGTTGGGTCTGTATGTGTCCTTAGAGGGAGGGGGGGGGGGGATGAATTAGGGATTTAAATACTTTTTAAGTTAATGGAGTTTATTCAAATAGGTTGACAGTATTTATAAGAATATCTCAGATTAAGCACGGTAGCAAGCTTCTTATGAAAGTGCTTTGTATTTGGCACGATAGATGTGAATCCTGTTACTACCGCCAATAGTAGTGTTAGCGCTCGGTGTCAGTGACAGAGAATGCCTTTTCATTTAAATTTCAAAGATCAGAGATTGCATAATGATATTAGTGAAAAATAGATAGTATTATTGCTTTTAGAATCATTACAAAAACTTTATCAATAACGCTTGAGATAGAGGCGAATGCGTAAAATCCATTTTGGTTTTCTATACCGGCTCTTCTCTCAAGGACCGGTTGGCTCTAGCCTATCTCTCCCCAGATGAGGCCTCGAGCCGCTCCTAGATCTAACATTGGACCTAGTCGCCACATCCACGCGACGAATTCTCATTAGTCCTCGCAAGGCCCTAGTCACCAACCACGCGATGAATTCTCTATTGACAAAAAGAGTTACAAATAACAAAAACTAAAACATATAAGAAACTCCCTCAAAGGTTGAAAATTGAAGATGAAGTATGCGTGATTGATCCTTTTTCAAGTTCTTTAGCGTTCACGAGCATTGACGGAGTTCTCTTGGCTGCAAGAAGGATGCTCTCACAAATATAGGAGTTGTGGATTTGATGTATTCTTTAAATAGACTCGAATCCTACCGCCAACGGTTGTGCTACCGTCGGGCGGTAGCCACTTTAAACAACATTTTGGCACGTGGATCGAGTCATCTTTGGCAACATTCTGGCTCCAAATTTGGCATCCCCTCCTACCGCGCCATGGTAAGGTTAGCACACCATGTTAACTTTATCTCTTTCCTAGCCATCAGATCTCCTTCCTTTTCTGCTCCTCAATCAGTATCAACGATCATGAGACTTCCATAAGTTACCGCCGGGCGTTAGTCTTAATGCTCCGCGGCAAGAGTTGCCATATTCAGTCCTGACGAAATTCCTTTCTCGACGAATGCTTCCCTTTCGATGATGTTTCCAAATATGCAGAAGCTACCGCCAGTGGTAGTGTTAGCGCGCCGCGCTAGCAAAAGAGTTTTGACCTGGTAGGGAATTCATTGACTTTCTTATTTTAATTTATAGGGGCTTGAGAGCTGATGTTCCTGCACACTATAAACACATGGCAAGTATGATCAAATACAATGAGATTTGTTATTCTCAAACACATAGATGTGGAAAGCATGTTCCAACAAGGTTCACACAGAGCCCTACAGCTCAGACATAACATGCCCTATAACTCAGACTCAAAAGAGTACTATAGTGAATGTAAAGAGTTTACAATACAGAAGAACACTCCACAATGTAAAGGATATAAATAGCCTAGAGAGACTTCTGATGCCTGAGGCCGACATCCTCTAGATCTGATGAGAAGCCTTTGAAGGACTTGAAAATGATGCACAATAGCTTCTGTTTTACCTCCTTCTTCACTCTGGAACAATACTTATCAGTCGATGGTGCCTGACTGATTTTTGGAGAACTGAGATTGCAAGAAGATTGTTCTCGTGAATGTTCCTTTAGCCATACTGACGGTCATTACTTTCTTTCGATTCGTTAGTTCTATATTGATTAGGGTAACCATCTTATCATTATATATGACAAGAATATCTAACGGTCTATTCTGATGTCTCTTGATTGTCAGAAGTCGATTCCTTAACAACATCCGTTGATTGGTCCCTTAGACGGCAACATTAAATGCAGACAGTGTGTTTATAAAAATCTTGGTCTGTTTCGATGATACGAGCGGTATCACGACAACATAGCTTATCATTTCAGCGATCCATCTTGGACTTACACAACTCTTCAATTCATCTGAATTCATCACTTGAAATAGGTATCTCGATGATATATGACATAACTGATTCTCCTTGAGTCCTTATGACGATATCGTCGTGTGTACCTTGTTGACACAACGATATCGTCGTAATCTTCTTATCGTAATGACGATTCTTGACTTAGTTGTTTCTTCTTATTCTCAGAATGATATCGTCGTGTGTACTTTGTTGATACAATGATATCATAATGTTTTTCTTATCATCACGACGATTCTTGACTTAGTTCTTCTGCTGTTTTCTACCAGTGATCACAACGATATCATTGAGTGAGTGTTATATACACGACGATATTTTCCATAGCCATTTTGGCTTTATCTTAAAACATTATACTTAATGTTGTCTCAACCTGCTCATGTCACATCAAATGAACATCAAATACACAGTGCTTTTATCATTGACCTGAGCACTTTTTCAAATCAGGAACATTGCTGGGTACTGTTCCCAACAATCTTTCAATAAAGTTCAAAAACCATGGTTTAGGTGCAGACCCATCAACTAGTACTGAATCTGTAAGCAAACCTGCTTGGAAGTGTCCCATAGTTTTTGTTAGGGTAGATAATCATTAACCTAATAAAGAACAACCATCTGATGACTCAAATGAAATCACAACCTTAAACATAGGTAGTGAATCAAATTATAAGGATGTTTTAGGTAGTTGTTCTAAAGATAAACATAAATTAAAATAAACATTTTTAGAAAATAAGAAAGACGCGTCGATTTCCATTTGACGCAACCTCAAGGATGCATCGACTACTTATCCACACAGACATAAAATTGCATCAAATTTTACTTAAGCAATTACACAACTGCGTCGACTGGCACTCTACACAACCATGAAGATGCATCGACATCAAGTCAACGCAGAAATAAAAAATCAAAAATTAAAAGAAAGATCATCATGCATTCTGCTGATTTATTGTACAGGGATAAACTTTATGCAAATTTCCAGTATCAAGCTAACATGTCTTGGTTTGATAGACCAATTCTGTTCCATCCAAAAGGGTTTAATGAAAGACCTTTATACTCTTTCATATCACCATACAATGGTAGAAGCTAAGGGCCCAAGGTAACTTGGGTCCCCTCTAATGTTTGAATTTTTTGTGCAGGTAAAGTTAGGGTCACTTTCTCAGAGACAATGTAGAAAAAGGGAAAATAACACTTCAATGTGTAACTACTGATAATCAAAGGGACGATATCTTCACTATGCCTCTTGATGAACAAAAACCCATATTCTTTATCAAGGCTCTAGGCATGCTTGATAGAGCTTTATAGTTCCCACATATTATGTAGTAAATCCTATTTTCCATAGAAAGCTATTGCTGGGAAAAACAATAAAAATTTTGAGAAAACAAAATACAGATGTTTATTCAGAGCGGCGTTGAATACAAATATACTCACCATTGATTTCTACTCAACGCCACCTTTGAGAGCGGTCTGAGAAAGTTAATTCGATTAACACTCTATGCAGCATCGAATTCATAACAATGCATGCGCCAACTCAATAGTTGCTGCTTTTATTCGAAGTCACATCGATTGCCACTTGATGCAATGTTGACATTTCGAGCACGCGTAGAATTCACTTCTAGAAGCTACTTCGATCTATTTTAGCGCAATGCATCTATCTCTTTTCGACGTTGCTTTGAGTACAACCCTAAGGTATGATGAATCGTCTTCTAAATGCAACACAGTCGTTAGACTTAATTGTGCTTTCAAATTCTCTCCCTCTTGCTCTCCAACTTTCTTGGTCTTCTACTCTTGTCTTATCTCTTCTTTGCAGGTACACATGGACAATCAATGGCCTCTAACAGAGAGATCCTTGAAGCAATGAACTTGTCTTAGGAGACATTATTGTCCAACTTTTCATCTTTATACTTGAATTTTTCAGAAGACATCTATCAGAAATTATTTGAACAACATCACAGGTTGAGGAATCTCTTCGCTCAGATGAAAGCAATCGTGAAGGAACTAATGACATCGAGATTTCTTGATGTGGTCTTTATATCCTTATTCAATAATATAAAGCAGAGGGAGAAGGGTGACGACAGGCCCCGGCCTAACTCGGTGTATACTGCTATTGAGCATAAATCCTCTTATGTTTTTGAAGGAGAACCATCAATCAGTTCTCAACGTCTTGTATCTCCTGCGCCATCTTCTCCAAATAGATTCCTACATACAATTTTGAGGGAGTCTTTAGTTTAGGGGGAGTCTAACCTTTTCTCAAATGATGATGATTATTGGACATGTTTAAAAGAACCCTCAGTATGGACTGAATCACCCATTACTGAGGACACGAAAATAAAACCTACTTCTAAAGAATCAACAACCATATCTCTGGTTCTGGTTCCTCGTGCTCTTGTTTAACTAGTTCCTGCACTAGCTCCTAGAAAATCTCAAAGGAAAAGGGGGACAATTAGAAGAAGGCAATATGGAATGCAAATACCTATTTGGCAAATGTATTCCAAAGAACAAAGAAAGCAGTATAATAAGGATGAATCATATTATAAAACCTATGAGAAGATTCAAATGATTGAAAACCAGGTGAAAGTATATAATGATCCAAAGCTTGACAAAGTCCTAAATGAAATCAGAGAAAGGGATCAACACGAATATGATGCCTGTCAAAGAGAGATTGAGGAGAATAGAAGGAAGTTTTTTGAAAGGCTCAAGAAAGGGAAAGATGTAGTGGAAGAAGAGCAGATAAAAGAAGCCATCAAAATTCTAAGTACATTATTTGATCCTTCAAAATATGCTACCAAGAATCCTCAAGCAAAAGTTCTCGAAGATAAAGGACAACTTCACAAGAGGGGTCTTGGATTTGATCATAATATAGCAGATCTACCATTTCAAAAGAAAAGAAGGATTGCTTTCAAAACAACTTCAACTCCTGGTACTACTCTATCAACCTTCGTAGTGTCATGGCCTGAAATTCCAAAATCAGATGAGGTAGACTTGGATGAAATAAATGAACTGTCTGCTAAAATCATAAACCTTGGATTAAAGGTAAATGATTTCTATTATAATGCAGTAACTGATATAGAAAAACTACTCAAAGGACATGATAGAATCTAGAAAAATCCAGAAAGACAAAACCTGCTAATTTCAAGTATGTGGAAACAAAGTTCAGAAAAAATTTATGAGACCTTATCTATATTTCTTAGAAAGAAAAAGTAGAATGCTTCTTTGGGTAATTCAATTCTAATGGAGATATTTTTTTATTATTAAGAAGTTCTTTAAATACTATCTCAGTTTATGTTACCGTCTTTCTCAACATATGCTTATATGTGTATTCTTTCATTTTTCAATATATTGAAATCACTTAAGAGTCTGTAAAATTTGTTAATCTAAATAGGTTGAGATTGTTGGGAAAAACACCCTCTTGATTTGCCTTACAAATTTTGTAAAAGTGATTTCATTCTCTAGGATTTATTACCCATGTTGTATAATGAGGGTAATTTGGTCTTTTGATATCCTAGGTTGTCATATCCACCCAGGTGTGTCAAAACCTAGTCAAAAGGAGGTCAAAAATCAGTTGAGTTAAACATGAAATGAATAGTAATTGACGCAACTTTGATTAAAAATCGAAGCAACTTCGAATAGAAGTAAAAGTAACTCAGACTGGCAGTCAACACTTCATTTAGTTTGTAGTCGACTAGATATTGACGCAAAAGGCAGAAGTTGATGCATACATTCTTTCATGAGGAAGCAGATGCAACATCGATTAGTATTTAACGCAGAAGCCAAAAGTTGAAGTCCACGGATACGTAGATAAGGAATCAACGCCACTTCGAGTATTTAACTAAGTTGACAGAATTTAAATCTTAGGCAGATCTCGATGCATCTTCTTCTAAAAGTCGACGTTGCATTGAATGAAACCCATAATGGAAAATTCAGAAGATCTTTCCAGAGTTATTTGAAGAAGATTAATATGGTATTCTTTTTGAATCTGTAGAATTGTTGGAAGAGAGCCTAAGGAAAGAATTCTCCATCCAATTTCATAAGAATATTTATGGAAGAAATTTGAAGAGGTTGTCGAGATTTATGAAGACAAATATAGAAGAATATTATTTCATTCTTTCTGAAGATAAGTTTCTAGATTACGAAGAATTTGAAATCACTCAGAGATTCATATACTTAGATTTCAAGAAGAGAATACTGAGAAGAATATACGACATAGAGAAGATACAGGACATTGCTGCTGTTTATCTCCAGACGTTCTTCTTTTCAACCTCTGTCTTTTTGAAACATCAGTTCTTCTTCTCTCTGCTTCTTGACTGCTACTGATACTGCTGAACAATTTCAAAGATTGGACATAAGCATATAATCCTTTGTATTTCTTCTAAGCAAGGATTCATCATTTTGAAAAGATCCAGAACACTAATTGCCTAGAATCCTAAGAGAACTTCTGCTGACAAAGGATTCAATTCAGAAGATCGTTATTCATCTTCTTACTCTTTCTCTTACTCTTTACTTCTCAATTCTGTAAACTGAGTAAAGAGTTTTAAGAATCCCTCTCCAAAGGATTCAATTTTGGTTCAAGATCTCCTTATCAAAAGATCTGGATTTGGTTCTAAGAGTCTCCTTATCAAAAGACTCAATCTTTAGTTCTAAGAGTCTCCTTATCAAAAGACTCACTGGTTCTAAGAGTCTCCTTATCAAAAGACTCATTGGTTCTAAGTGTCTCCTTATCAAAAGACTTAGACACTATGATAGTGTATTCCTACTAAGGTGGTAGAAGAGTGGACTACCACGATTTTGGGGAACCACTATAACTCTTGTTGATTCTGTGTTTGTGTAATTTTCTGTGATTGACTCTTCTCTATTTTTTTTATTCTGTGATTGCTTTAATTTTGGTTGGAATCTTGGATGCTTAGGAATTAGAGTTAATTTTCTGTGCACTTCTTAGTAAAAGTTTTTAAATTTCTATTCACCCCCCCTCTAGAGAATTCTCAGGGGAGTTACTGTGCACTTTCAATTAGTATCAGAGCGAGGTTGATAAAAAATGTTAACACCTTGATCAAAAGATCCTCTCATTCATATTCCTATATTTCAAAACAATCTTAGGAAAATGAGTTCTAAGGACTATGCATCCACTAGACCATCAACGTGTAACCTGGACAAGTTTACATTCAGTAAGACCAGAATTAAACTTTATATGAACTATATTAATGAAAACATCTTTGATGCTGTGTTGACAGGGCCTCCAATGCCTTACAGAAAGGTTGCTAGTGGAGCCTTAACACAAGAACTAGTTCTTAGATCTGAGTGCACTGAAGCTAAGAAGAAATCAAAGGCATGTGATGTTAGGCTATGAATATACTAGTATCAACTATGTCAGATGACATATTACAGAAAGTGGCTGAAGGCCAATCTGTAAAAGAAATTTGGGATTCACTATCCAGTTTAGTTGAAGGAAGTTTTGATGATAGGAAGGACATGAAGACTCTTTTTATATCCTAATATGAGAACTTTCAAAAGAAGTCAGAAGAAATTGTGGCTGAAATGTATGTCAGATTCAGCCTTATTGTGAGTGAATTAAAAGGTCTTGGACAAGGAAATTTCACTCACTGAAATTAATGATAAACTTCTCATGTGCTTCCTTAGCACATGAGACTCAAGGATTTGGGCCATAAGGGAATCCAGATGTCACAAGGAAATATCAACAGATGCTCTCCTTGGGAAGCTGAAATCCTATGAAATGCTATTAAAAAGCAGGGTTGAAATAGAAGCCAAAGGGAAAGCTTCAACTCCTTCAAGAGAAAGAACAATTGCTCTAAAAGCTTTTGAATCTAAACCTTCAACTTCAGAAGAAGTGATGTTCAATCTTCTAGCCAGAAGATTCAAAAAATGGGTCAGAAGTGAAGACTCAAAGAGGAAAGACAGAAACTCCAGCAAGCCAAGGTATGATCAGACTCCAAATAAAGAGATTACATGCTTTGAATGTAGAAAGCCAGGGCACATTGCAACAGAATGCCCAGATCGTTAGAAGGAGAAGCCTCATAGAAAGGACTATAAGAATCAAACCTTCAAAAGAAAGATAAGAAAAAGGGAGATGGTTTGTTGCTGAAACTTGTAGTGAGATTGAATCCAGCTCTAGCAGCTCCTCAGAAAGTGAGGATAAAACAAAAATTGAAGACCATTGCCTGATGGATTTTGAAGATCCCTCTAAAGAGGATCATGTAACTTTCCTTGATGATTGTGATTTTTCTTCAGAAGAATTTAAAGAGTGTTTTAAAGAATTTTGTAATGATCATCTAGAAGCTCAGAAAGAGATTAAAACCCTTAGAAAAGAATTAGAAGACATTAAGGAAGAAAATGCATATTATAATAACTCTGAATTAAGAACTGAAATATCTCAGATGCATAAGGAAATAAATATGTTAAATGCTGAAAACAAATCCATAAGAGAAGAGCGTACAAAGGTAAAAGCCTTTGAAGACTCATTAAATGGTAGGAGTCAACAACTGAGACAAATCTTAGAAAATATTTCACTAAGGTTCAAGAACCTAGGTTTAGGTGCAGACACATCAACTAGTATTGAATTTGTTAAATTTTTGAAGTGGAAGTGGAATGGTGCTGGGTGGTCTGCAGGTTGGAGACCGCAGAGACCGCGCAGTCTGCGCTGGTGCTCTGGCCGGTTCTGTCTCAGGTGGTTTGATCTGGGAGACCGCATATTTATTCAAGCAGCTCGCGTGGGTTGTTCTGGCGACTTGTTCAAGTCGGCCAGGTGTTATAGTTGGTCTGCCTTCTTGCAGTGACTGGGCGGTCTGACGACTTGCTTTAGTTGGTCTGGGTTACTGAAGGAGTTCTTTGCTTTTGCAATAAGACCGGGCGGTCTGTTTTGGGATACCGCAGTAACCGGGTGGTTTAAGCATAATCGTTTGGTTAATAAGGGAGATGTTTAGCTTTGCTGAGCTCGGGCGGTCTGTTTTGTGAGACCGCTCGCGATTTGATAGGCGGTTATTGTATCCCGGTTTGTGCAGTGACGACATCCATCTACTCTCCTATAAATAAGGGTGAAGGGCCCGTCATTTATAACGAGAACTGTAAGAACCAAAGTTGGCTTGATTGTGCCGGTCTCATTCTGAGGTCGTGTGGTCTGAGATTTTGTCTGATTGGTTTGTTTGTTTGCAGTTTAGCGGCTAGCAGCTCGCGGTTAGCTTGTCTCCCTTCTTCCAGCTTTGAATAAACCAGTCCGGGCGGACTGTGTTTAGGTGTTCTGGACTGTGCAGCAAACTCAGTTGATCAGGCGGTCTTAAGTGGCCAGGCGATCTTGAGTTGCGGTCTGTAGTAGGAAGCACTTTCCTTGTTCAGTGTTCGTGGGTTCTTCTGTGATTTAGAGACCGTGCGGTCTGGGCGATCAAGGAGCGCGAACTCGTTGTCTTTAGTAGTTGAATAAGCAGCAGGTCGGGCGGTCTGTGGTTATGGTTTGGCAGGTGCGGCTTGTGCTCTGTTCGCGCGGTCTCAGGGGCTTCTCATCTGGCTTGTCTGTTCGCGCGGTCTGGCGGCCTCAAGTCGTCAGGTCGTCAACAACTTGTTTACTTTTGTGTTTGTGCTTCTCTCCTCCGGGATTCTTATGAATCATGTCTCACCATGTATACCTCAAATTGTACAGAGATAGTTAATACCAAAGCACTATTCGGTCTTCCCATTGTCATTGTGTTGTTACACTTGTGGAAAGTTTTGTGAAGTGTGTTCCGCATTTTTACTTCATCTCCGGGCCTCAAGTTTTCTTAACATGGTATCAAAGCAAGGTTGCTGAGGTTGCTGAGCAGTAATTGCTGATACTTCTCTCGGGTTTCTCAAGTTGGTTAGCAATCAGTGGGATAGCAATGGAAGGAGGATATGCTAGAGGTCTTGGTATTGATCTCCTTACGCAGAGTAACTTTAAGAAGTGGAAGTCTTGCATAGAGAGCTATCTTCTTGGCAAGGATTTGTGGGGGGGTTGTAGGAGGAGAAGCAATACAAGCTATTATTCCTGCTGAAGGTAATGCTGAGCTCGTGAAGGATTGGAGGAGAACGAATGCTAAGGCAGAGTTCACTCTCAAGAGAGCTATCATTCCAGAGCTGTTTGATCACATCATCGGATGTAGTTCAGCTGTTGAAATTTGGACAGCCTTGGATGGCTTATTCAATAAGAAGAATGTTGCTAGGCTATAGTTCTTGGAGAATGAGTTGGCGAAAGCAACTCAGGGAGATTTGTCTATCTCAACGTTCTTCTTAAAGATGAAGAACCTCTACACAGAGATATCGGCTTTGGACCCGAATGAGCCTATCTCAGAAGCTAAGCTGAAGAGGCACATGATCCACGGCTTTCGGAGGGAGTATGTGGCCTTTGTTACTTCTGTTCAAGGCTGGGCGAATCAGCCTTCGTTGCTGGAGCTGGAGAACTTACTTGATTAACAATAAAGTTTGGCTAAGCAAATGGCTGGGATGTCTGTCTCTGGGGGAGAAGGTGAAGTTCTCTTCTCTGGCAAGAAGAAGAGATGGGATAAGAAGAAGAAGACATCTGGAGATGATGGTCAATATACTTCATATCAGCAAAAGAGGATCTATGCTCCTAAGCGTGATGGAAAGAAGCAG
Organism: Dactylorhiza incarnata; assembly: GCA_033032865.1. NCBI lineage: Eukaryota > Viridiplantae > Streptophyta > Magnoliopsida > Asparagales > Orchidaceae > Dactylorhiza > Dactylorhiza incarnata. The sequence goes on from JAWHQI010000040.1 coordinate 12,213,489, forward strand.
GAAGGACCTAGATGCTTCAGGTGCAACAAGCTTGGTCATTTCAAAAGAGACTGCAAAGTCAATCTTCAGCCAGGGCATGCTGCAGGGAAGGAGGAGGCTGGTCCCAATTCTAAAGGTAGTTGGGGTGGTGGAGGTGCATTCATGACGGGAACGTGTGTTCGGGCTATGGCTTCCATTAACTATCAGGATGATTGGATAGTGGACTCTTGGTGTGGTCATCACCTTACCGGGGATGAGTCAAAGTTCTCCTCATTGCGAGCAGGTTGTCAGTTTGGTAAGGCTCAACGTCTTCCATTTGACAAATCACAAAGCAGATGTAAAAGACCATTGGAGTGCATCCATGGTGATCTGTTTGGACCTACCAACACTGCCAGTCTTGGAGGTAGCAGGTATATGCTGATCTTGGTTGATAACTTCACCAGAAATACTTGGGTATATTTTCTAAAGGAGAAGTTGGAGGCGTTCGAGAGGTTTGTGGAGTTCAAAGAGCTGGTGGAAGGTCGGCTTAACCTACGGGTCAAGAGGTTAAAAACTAACAACGAAGGGGAGTTCACCTCCAAGGCGTTCATTAACTTCTGCAGGAAGCATGGCATCCAAAGGGAGCTTTCTTGTGCTCATACTCCACAACAGAACGGTGTTGCAGAGCGGAAGATCCATCATCTGACATAGACCTACAAATGTTGGCTTCATGCCAAGAGTATCCCAAAGTCATTCTGGGTAGAGGGAATGTCTTGTGCGGCCTATGTTATCAACCAGATGACTCTCAGTCCCATCAACATGAAGACCCCTCATGAGTTGATGTTCAAGGAGAAGCCAAGCATGGAACACTTTTGAGTGTTTTGTTCTACCTGCTATGTGCATGTTCCGGATGCCCTTCAAACGAAGCTAGATACTAAGGCAAGGAAACTAGTCTTTGTCGGTTATGATGATCGGAAGAAAGGGTGGAGATGCATGGATCCCGAGACTCGGAGATATATGGTCTCTAGGGATGTGGTATTTGACGAGCTGACGTCATACCAAGGTAGCTCTTCTATAGAGTTACAAGGAAGCAGGGTAGATGGTGGACCAGAGGAAGCTGCAAGCAAAGTCCTGGTGGAGTTGCCTGTTTCTCCAGGTGCTCCAGGTATTTCTAGCTCTGGGTCAGGTGCTTTAGGTTTTGGAAGCAGGGGAGCGATGCTTCATGTCTACCTGAAAGGAGAGCTAGTCCAGAAGCTACATTTGATGAGGTGGCTCAGAGTCAAGCTCTGAGGAGGTCTAAGAGGACCATTATTCCACCTAATCGGTATACGGGTGGGAACTTGGTGAGCTTTGTCTCATGTTTATTCGCAGGTCCCCTGGATGAGAGAGAGCTATCTTGTTATGAAAATGCCATTAGAGTCAAGGAGTGGGAAGGAGCCATGGATGAAGAGATGGCTGCCCTCAGGAAGAATGAGACTTAGGACTTGGTGCCTAAGGTTGAGGGAGTTACTCCGGTGATTTGCAAGTGGGTTTTCAAACTGAAGAAGAAGGCTGATGGAAGTATTGAGCGGTACAAGGGTTGCCTTGTAGCTCGAGGTTTCTCTTAGAAGTATGGGGAGGATTATGAAGAAACGTTTAGCCCCGTTGCCAAGATGACTTCGGTCCGGGTGGTGATCGCATTGGCAGCTTGCCAAGGGTGAAAGATTTGGTAACTCGATGTGAAGAACACTTTCTTATATGGCGAGATTGACAAGGATATCTTCATGGATCAGCCACGTGGTTATGTATTCGAAGAGCACCCAAGATATGTTTGTAATCTCAAGAAGGCTCTTTATGGCTTGAAGCAAGCACCTCGGGCGTGGTACGGGAAGATCGCAGGATACCTCCAGTTCTGCAGATACTTTGCTTCGGATTCAGATTCAAGCTTATTCGTAAAGAAGAGGGGGGAGCTTCAGGTCTTGGTGCTGCTGTACGTTGACGATATGATCGTCACGGGGAATTCTGAAGTGGAGGTAGCTAGGCTTCGTGCTGAGCTAGTTATCAGATTCAAGATGAAGGATTTGGGTGAGCTCCACCATTTCCTTGGGCTCGAAGTGGAGAGGAAAGAGAGCGGTATGCTCGTTTCCCAAAATGGCTATGCGGATCGAATCGTGAAGAGGTTCGACATGGAAGGGGGAAGAGCAGCTCTACTCCACTGGAGGTTGGAGTTCATCTTCGACGAGATGAAGGGAAGGTTCTTACCGATCCTTTGGTGTTCTGAGCTTTGGTTGGGAGTCTGATATACTTGACGATCACGAGGCCATATATTGCGTATGCAGTTGGCAGGGTGAGTCGGTTTATGGCAGAGCCTCGGAAGCCTCATCTTATGGCGGCTAGGAGTATATTGAAGTATGTCAAATCCACCTCAGATTTGGGTCTCTTCTATGGGAGAGATTCGGGATTTTGCTTGCACGGGTACACGGATGCTAATTATGGAGGAGATTCGGATGATCAAAGATCGACGTCTGGATATGTCTTTATGACAGGATCTACAGCTATATCTTGGTGCAGCAAAGCAGGATTCTGTGTTTGTCTCTACCACAGAAGCGGAGTACAAAGCGTTGGCTTTGGCAGCTCAGGAAGCCATCTGGCTTAGGAGGCTTGTGGAAGACATTCATAGGGAGGTGCGAGGTCCTACTCTGCTACGTGGTGACAATGAGAGTGCTCTCAAACTGGTGAACAATCCAGTTTGTCATGCGCTTACGAAGCACATAGAGATTAATAACCATTTCATTCGTGAGAAGGTGTTGGAGGGATCTCTGACTGTGGAGCATGTGCAGAGCAAGGAGAACATTGTTGACATATTTACTAAGCCACTGTCGAAGGGACCTTTTGGTCGGTTGCGGAGTTTGCTTGGGCTGACTTCCACATCCCACTTCAAGGGGGAGTGTTAAATATTTGAAGTGGAAGTGGAATGGTGCTGGGCGGTGTGGAGGTTGGAGATCGCAGAGTCCACGCGGCCTGCGTTGGTGCTCTGCCTGGTTCTGTCTCAGGCGGTCTGATCTGGGAGACCGCATATTTATCCAAGCAGCTCACGCGGGTTGTTTTGGCGACTTGTTTAAGCCGGCCAGGTGTTATAGTAGGTATGCCTTCTTGTAGTGACCGGGCGGTCTGACGACTTATTCTAGTCAGTCTGGGTTACTGAAGGAGTTCTTTGCTTTTACAATAAAACCGGGCGGTCTGTTTTGGGAGACCGCAGTAACCTGGCGGTTTATGCATAATCGTTTGGTTAATAAGGGAGCTGTTTAACTTTGCTGAGCTCGGGCGGTTTGTTTGTGAGATCGCTCGCGATCTGATGGGCGGTTATTGTATCCCAGTTTGTGCGGTGACGACATCCATCTACTCGCCTATAAATAGGGGTGCAGGGACCATCATTCATAACGAGAACTGTAAGAACCAAAGTTGGCTTGATTGTGCCAGTCTTATTCTGAGGTCGTGCGGTCTGAGATTTTGTCTGATCGGTTTGTTTGTTCGCAGTTTAGCGGCTAGCAGCTCGCGTTCAGCTTGTCTCCCTACTTCCAGCTTTGAATAAACCAGTCCAGGCGGACTATGTTTAGGTGTTCTTGGACTTTGCAGCAAACTCAGTTGATCAGGCGGTCTTAAGTGGCCAGGCGATCTTGAGTTGCGGTCTGTAGCAGGAAGCAGTTTCTTTGTTCAGTGTTCATGGGTTCTTCTGTGATTTAGAGACCGCGCGGTCTGGGCAATAAAGGAGCGAACTGGTTGTTTTTAGTAGTTGAATAAGCAGCAGGTCGGGCGATCTGTGGTTGCGGTCTGGCAGGTGCGGCTTGAGCTCTGTTCGCGCGGTCTCAGGGGCTTCTCATTTGGCTTGTCTGTTCGCGCGGTCTGGCGGTCTCAAGTCGTCAGGTCGTCAGCAGCTTGTTTACTTTTGTGTTTGTGCTTCTCTCCTCCGTGATTCTTATGAATCATGTCTCGCCATGTATACCTCGAATTGTAAAGAGATAGTTAATACCAAAGCACTATTCGATCTTCTCATTGTCATTGTGTTGTTACACTTGTGGAAAGTTTTGTGAAATGTGTTCCGCATTTTTACTTCATCTCCGTACCTCAAGTTTTTTTAACAGAATTTTCAAGCAAACCTGCTTGGAAGTGTCCTATAGTATTTATTAGGGTAGATAATCATCAACCTAATAAAGAACAACCATCTGATTACTCAAATGAAATCACAACCTTCAACATAGGTAGTGAAACAAATTATAAGGATGTTTTAGGTGGTTGTCCTAAAGATAAACATAAACTAATATCAACATTTTCAGAAAATAAGAAAGATGTGTCGATTTACATTCGACGCAAGATCAAGGATGCATCGACTGCTTATCCATGCAGACATAAAATTGCATCAAATTTTACTCAAAACAATTACACAACTGCGTCGACTAGCACTTTACGCAACCATGAAGATGCATTGACATCAACTCGACACAAAAATAAAAAATCTAAAATTATAAAAAAGATCATCATGCATTCTACTGATTTATTGTACAGAGATATGTATGATCTATAGGCGCCCTTAGACGGGGGGGGGGGGGGGGGGGGGGGGGGGGGTGAATAAGGGTTTTAAAAACTTTTATTATATTTTGAAATACTTGAAAAGCAAAGAGATCAAAATAGTGATTTTGAATAAAGATCTAAATTGTTTTATAATGAAAGAGAGAGGAATAAACAATTTAGAGAAATGAAGAACAAACCAATTTCATTACACAAAAATAGACATGATTACTATTGATAAAATTGAATACAAAAATAGATTTCTATAACGCTAGAAATCGAAGGTGAATAGTAAAAAGTCTTTTTAGTTTTCTATCCTGACTTGTATCCCCACGAACCGGTGGCTTTAGCCTATCCTCCCCCGGATACGGACTCAAGCCGCTCTAGCCAATCCTTCCCCGGATATGGCCTCGAGCACCCCCTAGACCTACCCTAGATCTAGTCTCCAACACGAGGCGATTTTTTCCTAAGTCCTACCCAGACCTAGTCGCCAACACGAGGCAAATTTCTGCCCTAAGTCCTACCCACACCTAGTCACCAACACGAGGCGAATTCTCTAAACAGCTACAAAAGATATGAAATAAAATAGCAACCACAATATTAAAAACTCCCTCTAAGAAACATCGGAAGTTGGAGACGAGAGATCGCTGTTGAATAAGCAAGGTTGAAGCGATCGCCCTTCGGATATTGCGTGACAAAGTCCTCCTTCAGAAACACTATAAGATTTTGGTGGGAGATCAATTATTGGCAATATAAGGCTTTGGAATTTTGGCACTGGAAGTCTATCTAGGATGTGTGTTGAAACCGAGAGAAGAGGGCTCCTTTTTATCGCCTTGGAGCTAGGGCCTGCTCTAGCACAACCGTCGGCGCTATCCCAGATTAGGAAACATTCTTCGCATGCGTATCTTCATTCCAAGCAAAGCTTTCCAAAATTCTCCTTGTGCTCCGCGCTATCGCCTACGCTATCCACTACTGCCGGACGCTATCGCCTTCTATACTTGCTAACTGAACTTGCCTTATCAGAGCTAGCGCCCGCGCTAGGTGCTACTGCCGACGCTAGTGGACATTTTGGAATAATGGCTTCAAACTTGGGGGCAACCTTCTTATGTTATCCTTGAGTCAAATGACATTGTTTCATGCACACTTAAACACACAAGATCAAATACACATAGGATTTGTTATTCTCAAACCTAGGTGATGCGAAAGACCATGTTCCAACAAACTCCCCCTTTTGATAATAACAAATCCATTAATGATAAATCAGAGAATTAATATTTATATGGCATGATTAAATCTACTTGTTTGTGTGAGAGAGATGACTTAGGATAATTATCGATTTTAGTATTTAGAATTGCTCCCCTTAAATGCATGCTCCCCATATGGGAATGCTCCCCTTATATGTAAGCTATCATCTTAATCATTAATCATGTTAGTTTTCCAATTTGATAACGTTTATTATTTATCATGTTAGTTCTCTTCCTTTTGTTATTAGCAAAAGTGGGTTAAGGTAGCAAAAGACATAGAAAGAGTTTTTTTGAAAAAAAGATAATGCATGATCAAGCTTTTAGAGGAAATGAAACGATAAGGAGTTTTTAACATAAAATTTTTCATAGAAATAAATCAGAGCTTTTAGCATAAACTTTTTCATAGAAAAAGATAAGAGTTTTTAGCATAAAGAGAACAATATAAAATTTACTAAGCAAGTCTACCACTTGTTGAAGAAAAAGAATTTTGAGTTTTAAGACTTGAGATAAGCATGAAAAACTCAAGGTAAAAGTTATATGGTAATGTTTTTGAAGACTTATAGAAATACAAGAAACATCTTTTTATAAACATGACGATTTATAGGAAAAATATGAGTTGAATTCCAAAAATGAGAATGAAAGTGAGGTTAGATCTTAAATTAACTCTAGAGGGGGGGGGGGTGAATAGAGTATTAAAACTTTTTCCCTTAGTTTTATTTGCAGAATTAAAAATACTGATATATATATATATATATGTGTAGAGAGTGATTTATAAAAACTAAATAAAGAAATCAGCACAACAACAAAACACAGAAATTCACAGGCACAGAGACACAAGGAATTTTATAGTAGTTCCCCAATAACCTGGGTACGTCTACTCTTCTACCACACTTGGTAGGATCCACTAGGATTTTTGATCAGGTGCCCTCACACCAAGGTGATTTTGTTCAGGTGTCCACACACCACAGAGCTTTTGATCAGGTGCTCAAAACCAACAGGATTTTTTGATCAGGTGTCTTGCCACCAATGGGGTAAACTTTTGAAGGGAGTTTGAACCCTGTACAAGATGGGATAGAGAGGGGTTTAGATGTTCTTCTCTGTCAAGATGCTGAGAGAAGACTCTAGTGGATGTTGATGAAGAAAGCTCACCCTGTCTGATTTAGTTTGATGACAGCTTGTGGATGGAGCTCCTTCTCTTGAATACAAATACTCTTCTTATTCTTCTTGCAGTTTAGATCCCTGAGCAATTGATATTGATTGGTGTCTCAGGTTGTAGATGATCTGCAAGAAAGAGTTTAGCAAAAAGCAAGATATAAATGTATTTGATCTGCTTCTTTTTGCTCCTCTATTTTTCTCTTTTCCTGTAGCTTTCTATTTCGCCGTTTGCTACCTACTGCTGTTCTTCTCGGCTCTGTATATTTAATCTGGAGAGCTTTTGGCTGATTTGAATCCTTGCCGACTGAAGAGGAAAGAGATAATATCTCTTTTATTTCCCAGATCTTCGAGCAGACAAATTTCCTTCTTTAGCTTGCTGCAACGACTATAACATTTAATGCTTCTGCCAACGGCTAGAACATTTAATGCTTCAACAGCTGTAATGTTAAATCTGCAATATATATATATATATAGAAATAATAAAATATTGCCTTAATAAAATCTGACAGCATATATGTAATATTTTAATCGAGCTGAGAATGCTGTAAAATAATGCTGCGGATATTTCGTCGAGCTGAGCTTCAAGTTCGTCGACCTCATCATTTGATTCGTCGACCTGAACATTTAATTCATCATTCTGAACATCTGCTGAATATTCGTCGAACGCAGACTGGAGATCGTCGAACGCAAATTTTTGTCGAACGCAGAGACTGGCTGGATCGTTTACCGCTGAATATTGAGCTGTTTGTCGAACGCAGACTTTAGTTCGTCGAATGCAGGATTTCGTCGACCGCTGAGACTGGGTATGTTCGTCGACCGCTGAACCGTTGAGACGGGATTGTCGACCGCTGAGATAAGTGTTCTTCGTCAACCGCTGAGATAACTGGATTTCGTCGAGCACAGAATGAATACCATTCGTCGAGCGTAGAGTGTTGTTCGTCGAACGCATGTAGCCATTCGTCGAACGCAGAGAACATGTGTTAATTTTATTCTTCTCTTATTATTTCAGCCTATTAATTATGTCTATTTTCAGCCTTCTTTCTTAATAGGATTTGTTCTAAGTTATAAGATATATTATGATAAAAACTTAGACATTAAAGGTGGATCCTAACTCAAATCAAAACTAAGGTTCCAACAATCTCCCCCTATTTGAGTTGGGATCCTAATCCAAATTAAGACTAGGTTCTAACAATCTCCCCCTATTTGGTTTAGGATACCTAAGCATAAAAAGTTTTTGAATAACTTAAGGCTTAAGGGTTAGAGATTATTTTCCTCTTTTAAAAACATTTAAGCAATTTCAGATTTCCTAGATTTTGATTTAAAAAGGAATTTTAATATGTGAATTGCTAGCTGTTAATAGATTCTAAGAGCTTTAAAATCAGAAAGACAATGCCTAATAGCTTCTTTCTATAGAATCCCCTTAATCAGAAGAGACTCACACTTAGTGCTTTGATCATTTCTGATCTATGCAATCTGAGTAGAATGCTCAACTGATTTTGGAGAAAATCTGGAAGAATGTGAAGTTCTCTGATTTTGTCTTTTAGATAGAAAATTCAAAAGAATCATTTAACTGCTGTTAAATTATAAATGAGTTAAAATATTAAACAGTTAAAACAAAATTGCCTTATAGATAGATATGTTGGCCTTTTTATCTTATTGAAATATAAATTTGAAAATTTTCTTTGATTTTGCTGAACATAAAAATTTTCTTTTTCTTTAAAAGTTTGTTTAAACTTATCAGCCTTAATTAACTTTTTTTAAACAAATAATGTGTTCTGCTGATATTTTGAAGTTTTCTTTAGGTTTTTCATATTCAGAAGATAAATTACTTATTATTAGCTCTTTTCTGATTCTATTTTCAGCAATTATTAAACCTGCACAAGGTGATTTGAAAACATATCTGAATGGATCATAGGTAAAGTTAGGAATAGAAGTTACCTCAGTTACCTTTTCTGATACAGATTCTGCATCTGATATGTAATATGATCCATATATGGCCATCATACAGAAATTTCTGGCCGTTTGTTCTTCTTTTTCTTCTTCTTCACTTAGAGTAAGTGATGGTTCTGCATCAAAAATGCAGTTAGTGAAGTAAGTAGAAAGGGATTCATTTACCATTCTTGAGAGGGAGTTCCAGATGCTCTTTGCTGAAGTGCAGTCATTAACTCTTTGATAAATGTCATTTGACATTGATTGAGCTAATATCTCCATGGCCTTTGCATCAACACTGATCAACTTTTCTTGATCATCTATTGAAGAGATTGAAGAAGGAATTTCTGTCAAAATGGAATTATAAATATCTTCATCTATTGCATTCATATATAATCCGATTCTAACTTGCCATAAAGGAAAACTATTCAAATTGCATATTGGTGGATCTGAAAATGAAAAATCTGCTAGTGTCATTTAGAAAAACCCTTTTAAAACAAATGAGAACTAAGTGATCTTTGTGATTTTAGGTGTTAGCCTGTGTGCAAAATCAACTTCCTCTGATACCAATTGAAAGGACAATTGATATGTTATAATGAGGGTGATTGATAAAATCAACCTGCTTTGATACCAATTGAAAAGGAAATTAGTTCTTAATTATGTTAAAGCTCTTGTTTAAGTTTTACTTCAAAATAAATGATATATATATAGATGTGTTGATTGAGTAATAAAAACAAACACCTAGAAGGGCATAAAAATCACAGCACAACAATAAGGAAATAAAACATAAAACAAAGCAAACATCCAGACGACACAAGATATATAGTAGTTCCCCAAAACCTGGGTACATCTACTCTTCTACCCACTGGTAGGAATCCACTAGGAGGTTGTTGATCAGGTGCCCTCACACCAAGGTGATTTTGTTTAGGTGTCCACACACCACAGAGCTTTTGATCAGGTGCTCAAGACCAATATGCAGGTTTTTGCTAAGGTGCCCTGTCACCGGGATTTAACTTTCGAAGGGAGTTAAAACCCTTTGTACAGGAGGGGAAATAAAGAAAACAAAAAGGTTGAAGTTGTTCTTCTCTTTCTAAGAAGACTCTTGAAGATCCTGATTGGTTGTTCAGTTTGGAGTTTGCTTCACTTGAAGACCAAGGAAGTATGATAGTTCACCCATACTACTCATTTCAAATTTAGATTGCATTTGATTCGAAAATCTTTTGCATAAGTTTGAATCAGTAGAGCCAAAAATAATATCATCTACATATATTTGAACTAGTAGAGTTTGATTTATATGTATCTTGAAAAATAAAGTTTTATCTACTATGCCTCTACAAAATTTATTCTCTAAAAGAAAACTAGCTAAGGTCTCATACCATGCTCTGGGAGCTTGTTTAAGACCATAGAGAGCTTTCTTAAGCTTAAATACAAAAGAAGAGTGAGTTGGAGAGATGAAACCTAGTGGTTGTTCCATATAGACTTCTTCTTTGATTTCTCCATTCAAAAATGCACTCTTTACATCCATTTGATAAACCTTGAATTTCTTGTATGCAACAAATGCAAGGAAGATCCTGATTGCTTCTAACCTTTCAACTGGTGCAAAAGTTTGATCATAGTCTATTCCTTCTTCCTGTGAGTATCCTTGAGCTACTAGTCTAGCTTTGTTTCTCTCAATGTTGCCATCTGCATCTAGTTTATTCATGTAGACCCACTTAGTTCCAATGACTGGATAATTATTTGGTCTAGGAACCAATTCCCAAACTTTGTTTGTCTCAAACTAATTGAGCTCCTCTTGCATAGCGATGATCCAGTTGAGATCTTGTTCTACATCTTGTAGAGATTTAAGTTCAATCTGAGAGAGAAAACAAGTATGCATCATATTCTAATTTACTTGATGCCTTGTTTGCACACCTGCTGAAATATCACCAATAATTTGAGATATTGAATGATTTCTAACTGTGATGTGATCAACAGTTGGAGTGGGTTCAGAAATAATTTCCACTTGTGGAATTTGTTCAGCTGTGATATCCTGTGGAAGATGTTCTGCTGTTATCTGATTTGAACTGTCAGCAAAATCTAAATGGTTTTCCTCTTCACTTTCTTCAGCATTCTGCTGTACAGGATTTAGAAATCCTTCTTTTTGTATAGCTAATTGATCTAGCTGCTCACATAGTGTAGATACCTGTAGAGTTTCTATGGTAGAAGAATTCTTCTCCTTGTAAAACATATTTGAAAGGGACAATTGATATCCTCTGATGAGGGCGATTGATAAAATCAACCTGCTTTGATACCAATTGAAAGGAGAGTTTTAGTTCTTATTTATCTGTTAAAACTCTTGTTTAAGTTTTACTTTCAAAATAAATGATATATATAAATATATAAGTGTGTTTGCTGATTGAGAGATAAATACAAACAGTTAAAGTGCAAAGTAATAAACAACAAATAATAAATAAAACAAAGAAAGCAATGCACATCCAGATGACACAAGATATATAGTAGTTCCCCTCAACTGGGTACATCTACCCTTCTACCACAGTTGGTAGGATCCACTAGGAGGTTGTTGATAAGGTGCCCTCACACCAAGGGGTTTCTGATAAGGTGTCCACACACCAATGAGAGTTTTGATCAGGTGCCCAATTCACCTATAAGCGTTTGATAAGGTGCTTATAAACCAAGCTGCAGGTTTTTTTAAGGTGGCCTGTCACCGGGAGTAAACTTTTGAAGGGAGTTTTAACCCTTTACAAGGTGGAAAGAAATAAAAGAAAATAGAAAAGATTATGCTGTTCTTCTCTTTTGCTGAGAAGACTCTTGATGAATATGTTGAAGAGAGCTCCCCCTGTCTGATGTAGTTTGATGATAGCTTGTGGAGGCTCCTTCTCTTGATTCCAAATCCTCTGTTCTTCTTCTTGCAATTTTGGATCCCTGAGCAAATGATAGTGTTTGATGTCTCAGGTTGTATATGATCTGCAAGAAAGGGATTAGACAAAAAGAAGATATAATATATTGACCAGCTTCTTCTTTTTGCTCCTCTGTTTCTCTTCTTCTTCTCTCTTTTTCCTGTACAGCAACATGATATGTATATGTTCTTGTCTGTTTGAAATCTGTACAATAATATATGATATATATGTAATCTGTCTGATTTGAATTCTTGCCGACAAAAGAGGAATATAATAACTATATCCTTTATTTAGCAGATCCTCGAGCTGTCCTCTTTCCTTCTTTTGCTTGCTGCAACAGCTATAGCAATTAAAGCTTTGCTGCCAACGACTATATTATTTAATGTTTGCACGCTATAAGGTCAGATCAACAATATATATAACAATATATAAATAGGATAAATAAATATTGCTTTAAATAAATCTGACAGCAAAATATCTATTTTAGTCAAGCTAAATAATATAAAGTATTCCTGTCAGAAATTCGTCGAGCTGAGCTCTATATTCGTCGAGCTCACCATTTCATTCGTCGACCAGATCATGTGATTTACTGTTTCTGAACATCTGCTGAAATTCGTCGAGCGCTGTTCATCATTTGTCGACCGCTGTTCCACGTTCGTCGACCGCAACCTTCCTTGCTGTAATCTGTCGAGCGCTGCTGTAATACAAACTTTTCACCGAGCGCTGTTCGACGAATGCCGAGCGCCGTTCGATGTTTGTCGAACGCAGCTATAATATGAAATATATTATTTCTCTTATATTATCTTATATTAATTTCTCTTATAATATTTTCTCTTATATTATTTTCTCTTATATTAATTAGCCTATTGTTATATATATATTTCTTAGTATATTATTTATATATATATTATTTTCAGTCTTTTAACTTAATAGGATATTTAATCTAAGTTGTAATATATATTATGATATATACTTAGATGCTAAAGGTGGATCCTAACTCAAATCAAAACTAAGGTTCCAACAATCTCCCCCTATTTGAGTTGGGATCCTAATCCAAATAAACTAGGTTCTAACACTCTCCCCATATTTGGTTTAGGATTCCTAAGCATAAAAAGTCTTGAGTTGCTTAAGGGTTTAGAGATTATTTATTTTTCTTTTGAAAAACTAAGCAATTCTGATTTCCTAAATCATGATTTAAGTAGGAATTTAAATGAAATGAATTGCTAGCAGGTAACAGATTCTAAGAATTTTTATAATCAGAAAGACAATATCTGATAGCTTCTTTCTATAGAATCCCCTTAATCAGAAGAGACTCACACTCAGAGCTCTGATCATTTCTAATCCAAGCTACTTGAGTAGAATGCTCAAACTAATTTTGGAGAAAATCTGTAAGATAGTGAAGTTATCTGATATTGCTTTTAAAATAGAAAAATTCAACAGAATCATTAAAACTGATGTTTAATTTAATTTAAGTAAAAATATTAAAAGTTTTAAAATTTGCCTTATAGATAAATATTTTGGCCTTTTTATCTCATTAAAGTACAATTTTGAAAGTTTATTTTTATTTTGCTGAACATAAGAAATTTCTTTTTCTTTAAAAGTTTGTTTAAAGTTATCAGCTTTAAATATCTTATTTTTTAAACAGATAGTTTGTCCTACAGAAATTTTGAAAGGAGTTAAATTAATTATTTTTGTTAACTCTTTTCTGATTTCAGTTTCAGAATTTATCACATTTGTATATATTAACTCAAAATCTGATATAATTACTTTTTTTGATTCTGATTCAGAATTTATCAAATCTGTAGATGGTGAGTTGAAAACAGATGTAAAATCAGAGGTAGAAATACAATGTGAAGTTACCTCTATTACCTTTCCTTCATCAAATTCTGCACCAGATTCAGATTCGGATATGTAATCTGAACCATATATTGCCATCATGCAAAATTTTATGGCCTTTTGTTCTTCTTTTTCTTCTTCTTCACTTAGAGTAAGTGATGGTTCTGCATCAAAAATAATGTTAGTGGAAGAGGAAGAAGATGGTTCATTTACCATCTTAGAGAGGGAGTGCCAGATGCTCTTTGCTGAAGTGCAATCAGCCACTTTTTGAAGAATGTCATCTGACATTGATTTAGCCAATATCTCCATGGCTATGACATCAGCACTTTTCAGCCTTTCCTGATCATCAGATGAAGAAGTTGAAGATGTAGTTCCTGTCAAAACAGATTTATATATATCTTCATCTATGGCATTCATAAATAATTTAATTCTAATTTAAATCAAATTTATCTAAATTACATAAAGGTGGATCTGAAAAATAGAAATCTGAATGTGTCATTTGGAAAAATCTTTTTACAACAAAACAAATAAGAACTAAGGTGATCTTTGTGATTTCAGGTGTTAGCCTGTGTGCAAAATCAATTTCCTCTGATACCAATTGAAAGGGGTTCAATTGAGTATCAGGTGCAAGAAATTGAAAAAAATAAAACCAGCCTCCTCTGATACCAATTAAAAGGGACAATTGATATCCTCTGATGAGGGTGATTGATAAAATCAACCTGCTTTGAAACCAATTGAAAGGAGAGTTTTAGTTCTTATTTATCTGTTAAAACTCTTGTTTAAGTTTTAGTTTCAAAATAAATGATATACATAAATATATAAGTGTGTTTGCTGATTGAGAGATAAATACAAACAGTTAGAGTGCAAAGTAATAAACAACAAATAATAAATAAAACAAAGAAAGCAAAGCACATCCATATGACACAAGATATATAGTAGTTCCCCTCAACTAGGTACATCTACTCTTCTACCACACTTGGTAGGATCCACTAGGAGGTTGTTGATAAGTTTCCCTCACACCAAGGGGTTTTTGATAAGGTGTCCACACACCAATGAGAGTTTTGATCAGGTGCCCAATTCACCTATAAGCTTTTGATAAGGTGCTTATAAACCAAGCTGCAGGTTTTTGCTAAGGTGGCCTGTCACCAAGAGTAAACTTTTGAAAGGAGTTTTAACCCTTTATAAGGTGGGAAGAAATAAAAGAAAATAGAAAAGATTATGCTATTCATTCTTCTCTTTTGCTGAGAAGACTCTTGATGAATATGTTGAAGAGAGCTCCCCCTGTCTGATGTAGTTTGATGACAGCTTGTGGAGGATCCTTCTCTTGATTCCAAATCCTCTGTTCTTCTTCTTGCAGTTTTGGATCCCTGAGCAAATGATAGTGTTTGATGTCTCAGGTTGTATATGATCTGCAAGAAAGGGATTAGGAAAAAAGAAGATATAATATATTGATCAGCTTCTTCTTTTTGCTCATCTGTTTCTCTTCTTCTTCTTCTTCTCTCTTTTTCCTGTACAGTAATATGATATGTATATGTTTTTGTCTGTTTGAAATCTGTACAGCAATATATGATATATATGTAATCTGTCTGATTTGAATTCTTGCCGACAGAAGAGGAATATAATAACTATATCCTTTATTTAGTAGATCCTCGAGCTGTCCTCTTTCCTTCTTTTGCTTGCTGCAATGGCTATAGTAATTAATGCTTTGCTGCCAACGACTATATTATTTAATGTTTGCACGCTGTAAGGTCAGATCAACAATATATATATATAGCAATATATAAATAGGATAAATAAATATTGCTTTAAATAAATCTAATAGCAAAATATCTATTTTAGTCAAGCTAAATAATATAAAGTATTCCTGTCAGAAATTCGTCGAGCTGAGCTCTACGTTCGTCGAGCTCATCATTTCATTCGTTGACTAGATCTTGTGATTTACTGTTTCTGAACATCTGCTGAAATTTGTCGAGCGCTGTTCATCATTCGTCGACCGCTGTTCCACGTTCGTCGACCGCAGCCTTCCTTGCGGTAATCTGTCGAGCGCTGCTGTAATACAAACTTTTCGCCAAGCGCTGTTCGATGAATGCCGAGCGTCGTTCGACGTTTGTCGAACGCATCTATAATATGAAATATATTATTTATCTTATATTATCTTATATTAATTTCTCTTATAATATTTTCTCTTATATTATTTTCTTTTATATTATTTTCTCTTATATTAATTAGCCTATTATTATATATATATTTCTTAGTATATTATTTATATATATATTATTTTCAGTCTTTTAACTTAATAGGATATTTAATCTAAGTTGTAATATATATTATGATATATACTTAGATGCTAAATTGGATCCTAACTCAAATCAAAACTAAGGTTCCAACAATATTAGTTTCATCAAAGGAAACATGCATAGATTCTTCAATTTTAAGAGAAGATTTGTTATAAATCCTATATGCCTTGCTGACTAATGAATAGGCTAAGAAAATTCCTTCTTCAGATTTTGGTTCAAATTTCCTAAGATATTTCTTATCATTATTGTGAACAAAACATCTACAACCAAATGCTCTAAAATAGTTAACTTTAGGTTTCTTCCCTTTAAGTAACTCATAAGGAGTCTTACCCTTAAGTTTGTGTATCAAACTTCTATTCAACACATAGTTTGCTGTGCTAACAGCCTCTGCCCAAAAAGATAGAGGCACATTAGCATCTGCAAGTAATGTTGTTGCTGATTCAATTATAGTTCTATTTTTACTTTCAACTACCCCATTTTGTTGAGGAGTTCTAGGAGCTGAGAAGCAATGCCTAATACCTTCCTTCTCACAGAATTCTTGCATGAGAAGAGACTCAAACTCAGTGCCATGATCACTTCTGATCAATGCAACTTCAGTAGAGTACTCAATCTTTATGCTCTTAAGAAAGTCTGTAAGAACTTTAAAGTTATCTGACTTTTCTCTCAAAAAGAACACCCAAGTGAATCTAGATAAGTCATCTACAATAACTAGAGTGTAAGAATTTCCCCCTAAACTCTTTGTTGTAATAGGTCCAAAAAGGTCAATATGTAGCTAATATAAGATTCTAGGTGAATCACTTTTAGATAATGATTTAAAACTACTTTTAGTTTGCTTGCCTAGTTGACATGCCCTACACAGACCTTCTTTCTTGTATGAACCTAAAGGTAAACCTATAACAAGATTGTCCTTAGATAATTTAGCAATGGTCCTAAGGTTTACATGTCCTAATCTCTTATGCCAAAGTTCACTAGGTTTGCTTAACTCATTAAATAAACAAATTTCTGATTTAGATGAATTGAAATTTACTAAATAAATATTACCTTGCATAATACCTGATAAAACAATAATATTATCAGAAGATTTAATAAGGCATTTTAATTTATTAAAAGTTACCTGATACCCTTCATCACATAATTGACTTATGCTGATGAGGTTGTGCTTCAGTCCCTTGACATAAGCTACCTCTTTGAAGGTGACTTCTCCAACCTTGACTTTTCCATAGCCTTTTGTTTGTCCAAAGTTGGAGTCTCCAAATATTACTTTTGGTCCAAGCTTTGCCATGTAGTTGTTCAGGTTGGCCTTTTTTCCTGTCATATGCTTTGAACAGCCACTATCCAAATACCATTTTTCATTTATTCTTGGACAGCCGTGTACCTGCAAAAACAGAAAAACTATCTATTTGTTCCCGACCCAGATTACCTTGGGTCTTTTTGTATTTCCACAAAAATCTGAAATAAAAGACATTTCAGGTTGGTCCTTGTAACCTTGTGGATGATATCTCCTTGGAGGTATTATCCATTCAGTGAAAGGATTGATAGAATGTGAAGAATAAGAATTGTTCAGATTTGCTGTATAGTTTCTGTTCGACGAACTAGGCTGAGTTCGTCGAGCGCCGTTCGACGAATGACTGAGATTTCGTCGAGCGCCGTTCATATAATGACTATATTGAAAATCTGTCTTCAGAGTTCGTCAATCTTCGTTCGACGTAGTGGGTACATTTCGTCGAGCTCCGTTCGACAAATTCTTCTGAATTCTGCTATTCTCGACAGTCTTACATGAAATGTTTTTATTTACTCCTACAACCTCTTTGCTCTTAGCAGAGATGAATCTTATAGGTGTAGAGAGTATGTTCTTCTTAATTAGATGTGGCTCACTTGATGAAGCACCCAAGCCTAGTTTGACTAATTGATATTAAGTTATGTTTTAAACCTCTTACATAAAGAATATTAGAAATAGTAAAGAATTTGTTACCCACTGTACCAACTCCCATGATCCTTCCTTTACTGTTATCTCCAAAAGTAACTATCCCTCCCTTCTTCTTTTTTAGGCTAAGGAACTTTAATTTGTTGCTCGTCATGTGCTTGGAGCAGCCGAATCCAAGTACCATACGTCCTCCTTGTCCTTAGCCTTCCTGCCAATCTAGAAGGAAGATGAGAGAAAAGATCCGGATACCAAAGAGGTACCACCCATAGATTAAGTAGATGCCTTAGGTACCCAGATTTGCTTTAAAGATCCCTATTTTATTTTCCTGCAAGAGCTAGACGTGTGTCCAAACCTGTGACAGTTTGCACATGAAGTAATGGGGGTTGAGACCCTTTTCTGAAATTCTACATTGCTCTTCCTGGATGAGGTTTGATTTTTGGAATAAACAGAAGATTTTTTATATGATTGTCTACCGCCAGCACTAGTGTCTAGTGCTGGGAGGTAGGTGCAACTTTGATATCCAAGTCCAAATTTTCCAGAACCATAACATTGGTTCCCTAAAATCATGTCCATGGATTTTTGTCCAATTCCAAATTTTTTGATGGCCATATTGAGGTCATGAGTTTGTTTTTTAAGAGATTAGTTATCTGTTACAAGCATGACACATTTATTTTCAAAGCCTTTTTTGTTATTTTGAATTTGTAAGAGAGAGGTTTTTAGTTTTCTCTCTAAGTTCCCATTTTCTTTTGTAAGAGTTTTGATTTGAGAGAGGGCCTTAGAAAGAGAAACTTCAAGATCTTTTGCCTTACATAAGAAGTGTTCACACTCTTGGCATGAAACCTTTCTCTTTTCCAAAGAAATTAATTTTTTAGTAAGCTTATGATTTTTCTGGATGAGGGATTTATTTTCATGATTTAAAATAATATTATCTGTATACTTTTATCATAGGCTTTATAGGTTTGAACAAATTCATCAAAAAGTTCTTCGAAGGTGGGAGGAGTTACCTTACTGTCACTAAGAACACTGGTGCCGTCATCGTTGCCTTTTGTCATGAAGCATATGTTTGCTTCCTCATTGTCACTTGAAGTTGTTGCGCTTGGCTCCTCGAAAGACGTATACTTTTCGTCTTGTCCTTTTTGTGCCTCTTCTCCTTCTCTAGAATTTTTGGACACGCACTTCAGACGTGTCCAATCTTCTTAGAGTTGAAGCACACTGGAAGAGATTTCTGCACATCATCATGGCTTGCCTTGTTCTTCCATGACCCTTACTTGTTGGACCCTTTGGTGAGGTATTTGCGAAAAGTTTTTCTTCTTTCGGGACCCCTTATGAATCTTTTGAAGTTCTTCACCAAGTGACCTTCTTCATTATCGTCTTCTTCGTCGTTGGCCTCAGTTTCTAATTTTAGCACCAATGCTTTCGTTTTCGGCTCCATATTTTACTCTTCATGTTAAATCTGGAGTTATACCTCATGGGTTTTGAGATTCCTAATGAGGTCTCGATCTGGAGTATTCTTAGGTTGCGTGACTCCGAGATGTCCGTCACCTTTGGATTGAACCTCAGAGGTAGAGAGCAAAGAATTTTTTTGACCAAGTCGCCATTGGAGTAGATCTTTGCAAGAGCTTTTGAAGCGTTGATGATCTTGGTGAAGCGCGTGTACATCGATTTGATGTCTTCTTCAGCATCCATCCTGAATTTTTCATATTCTGATTCCAGTTGGAATAGTTTTGCATCTTTTACCTATGATGTACCTTCATGAGTAACTTCCAATTGGTTCCAATATCATAAGCAGTTACACATGCAGAAATTCGATTAAATTTAGTTCATATTAAATCATAGTATAAAGCATTCATTGCCATAGCATTATTTTTGCACTTGAGTTTATCATTATTGTCCTATTTATCCTTAGGTTTTTCTAAGGTAGCCTCTCCTACAACAATTGTAGGAGGAGAGTACCAAACTTCCACCATGTTCCATACTTCTATATCCATGGTCGTAAGAAAACACATCATCCTAGATTTTCAGTAGTTGAAATATGACCCAATTAAAAGTGGTGGTCTACTAACACCCCAACCCTCCGGAAAAATGAGATAATAAGACGCCATTAATTCCTGGTTGTTAGACCGTTTGGAATAAACCCGCTCTGGTACCACTTGTTGGATCTGTAGGCGCCTTTAGGGGTGGGGGGGGGGGGGGGTGAATAAGGGTTTTAAAAACTGTTATTATATTTTGAAATACTTGAAAAGCTAAGAGATCAAAATAGTGATTTTGAATAAAGATCTACATTGTTTTATAATGAAAGAGAGAGAAATAAACAATTTAGAGCAATGAAGAACAAACCAATTTCATTACACAAAAATAGACTTGATTACTATTGATAAAATTGATTACAAAAATATATATCTATAATGCTAGAAATCGAAGGCGAATAGTAAAAAGTCTTTTTCGATTTGACAGACCAATTATCTTCCATCCAAAAGGGTATAATGAAAGACCTTTATACTTTTTCATATCACCCTATAATGGTAAAAGCAAATGGCCTAAGGTAACCTGAGTCCCCTCTAATGTTTGAATTTCAAGTGCAGGTAAAGTTAGGGTCACTTTCTCAGAGACAATATAGGAAAAGGGAAAATAACCCTTCAATGTGTAGACTCATAATGAAAGGGCTGATATCTTTACTAAGCCTCATGATGAGCAAAAACACACATTCTTTATCAAGGCTCTAGGCATGCTTGATAGAGCTTTCTAGTTCCCACATATTATGTAGTAAATCCTATTTTCCATAGAAAGCTATTGCTGGGAAAAACAATAAATTTTTTGAGAAAACAAAATGCAAATCTTTATTCAGAGCGACATCGAATACAAATTGACGCACCATTGATTTCTACTCAACGCCAGCTTCGAGAGCGGTCTGAGAAAGTTAATTTGAATAGCACTCGACGCAGCATCGAATTCATATCAACGCATGCGTCGACTCAATATTTGCTACTTTTATTCAAATTCACATCGATTGCCACTCGACGCAACGTCAACATTTTGAGAGCGCGCAGAATTTGCTTCTAGAAGCCACTTCGATCTTTTTTGGCGCGCTATATCTGTCTCTTTTTGACGTTGCTTTGAGTACAACCCTAAGGTATGATGAATCATCTTCTAAAAGCAACACAGTCGTTAGACTTAATTGTGCTTTCAAATTCTCTCCCTCTTGCTCTCCTACTTTCTTGCTCTTCTACTCTTGTCTTCTCTATTCTTTACAGGGACACAGACAATCAATGGACTCTAACAGAGACACATCCTTGAAGTAATCAACTTGGCTTTGGATACATTGTTGTCCAAGCTTTCATAATTATACTTGGATTTTTCAAAAGACTGCTATCTAAAATTATCTGAACAACATCATAGGTTGAGGAATCTCTTCGCTCAGACGAAAGTAATTGAGAAGGAACTAAGGACGTCGACATTGCCTTCTGCGGTGTTTATATCCTTATTCAATAATATAAAGCAGTGGGAGAGGGGTGACATCAGGTGTGTATACTGCTATTGAGCATCAATCCTCTTATGTTTCTGAAGGAGAACCAACAATCATTTCTCAACGTCTTGACTCTCCTGTGCTATCTTCTCTAAATAAATTCCCGCCTACAATTCAGGGGGAGTCTAACCTTTTCTCAAATGATGATGATTATTGGACAATTTTAAGAGAACCCTCAGTATCGACAGAATCACCCATTACTGAGGACACAAAAATAAAATCTACTTCTATTGAATCAACAACCATATCTGCTTCCTCTTACTACTGTTCCTCCTGCTCAAAGGGAAAGGGGGGAATTTAGAAGAAGGCAATATGGAAGGTAAATACCTATCTGGGAAAGGTATTCCAAAGAACAAAGAAAACAACACAAGAAGGATGAATCATATTATAAAACTTATGAAAAGATTCAAATGCCTAAAAACCAGATGAAAGTAAATAATGATCCAGAATTTGACAAAGACCTAAATGAAATCAGAGAAAGGGATCAACATGAATATGATGCCTCTTAATGAGAGATTGAGGAGAATAGAACGAAGTTTATTGAAAGGCTCAAGAAAGGGAAAAATGCAGTGGAAGAAGAAC
This sequence comes from Dactylorhiza incarnata, assembly GCA_033032865.1. Classification (NCBI taxonomy): domain Eukaryota; kingdom Viridiplantae; phylum Streptophyta; class Magnoliopsida; order Asparagales; family Orchidaceae; genus Dactylorhiza; species Dactylorhiza incarnata. Next base: position 12,235,379 of record JAWHQI010000040.1, read on the forward strand.
AGATAAAAGAAGCCATCAAAATTCCAAGCACATTATTTTATCCTTACAAATATGCTACCAATAATCCTCAACAAAAAGTTCTGGAAGATAAAGGACAACTTCACAAAAGGGGTCTTGGATTTGATCATAATATAGCAGATCAGGCATTTCAAAAGAAAAGAAGGATTGTTTTCAAAACAGCATCAACTCCTGGTACTACTCTATCAACCTTCGTAGTGCCAGAGAATGAAATCCAATAATCAGATAAGGTAGACTTCGATGAAATAAATGAACTTGCTGCTAAAATCATAAACCTTGGATTCAAGGTAAATGATGTCTATTCTGATGCATAAACTGATATAGAAAAACAATTCAAAGACATGACAGAATCCAGAAAAATCCAGAAAGGCAAAACCTGGTAATTTCAAGTATGTGGAAACAAAGTTCAGAAAAATCTATGAGGCCTTATCTACATTCCTTACAAAGAAAAAGTAGAATGCTTCTTTGGGTAACTCAATTTTGATGGACTTAATTTGTATTATTAGTTAGTTCTTTAAATACCATCTCAGTTTATGTTACTGTCTTTCTCAACATATGCTTTTATGTGTATTCTTTCATTTTTTCAATATGTTGAAATCACTTAAGAGTATGTTGATAGTTTACTTGGTAGTAGTATAACTCACCTAGAGGGGTGGGGGGGGGGGGATAGGTTTCTTTGAATTTATCTAGTTATAGCTAGCAGTTATCTGGTAATTAAATGAAGTAATAGCATATCACAGAAAGCACACTACTTTTTATAGTGGTTCCCCAAGACAGTGTGTCTATGGGTAGTCCATTTTCCCTCTACACCTTTCTAACAATGTGTTAGACATGGCAACCTCCACCAAAACTCAGCTCCAAGAGCTTACAACTCAGATCCCTCAGGATCTCTCAGGTTTTCTCCAAACCCTACCTCAGGCTCAACATCCCTACCACTCAGAGTGCTCCAACTCCTACAACTCAGAAATCCTCCTGATTTCCTACCTCAGGACTATTAAGAAGCCCTACCTTAGATTTCCTCAAAAATCCTACAACTCAAGCTGGGAGTACAACTCTACAATCTCAGGCACAAAGCCTTACAAACTCAGGCACAAATCCCTACACACTCAGGCACAAGGCCCTACACTCTCAGAACTAATAAGTTCTTACATAGATGATTTTGTTTTCTTTGACAACAGAGGACATACAAGATGTAACCTTCAGCTCTGGTCTTCTATTATAGACGCACATCAGATGATATCTTGAAATAGGGCTGAAAGACCGTAACTTCAGGCCATGCTTCTTTCAGATCTTCTTCTTTAGTAGATGAAGATAGGTCCACTTGTTTTTCTGGATTGAATCAGCAAGAACTAACTTATCTCATATGTCTTCTTGTAGGTTCAGAAAGCAGGAAGAGATATTTGTGGAAGCCATTAATAGCATAGTATCTGCTCGTTTAGATAATTTTCCACTTCTTTCTTGGTTGTTAGACGCATCTTTACATTGACCTAACATCTTCTTTTAGACCTTCTCCGATCTGCAACGACACTTAGGAATGCCCTATCACAGCACAGACACAAATAGAAAGTATTATCTTTGCTTTCCAGCCACTTGCGCCAAAAGCAGATCCCGCCAGGCTCTTACTCAAATATGAATCTGTCTCAGCGGTTGGACTGAGACGGCTCCAGTCTCAGCGGCAGAATCAGTCTGCATCTCAGCCGATCCACTGAGACAGATAGTCTTCTCATCGTTTTGTGTCAAAATGCAGCTCAGCTAAGACAGACTCCTTCTCAGTGGCTCTAGCTGCGTCTAAGCGGTTCAGCTGAGACCAATGTTTGGAATGACCTAACCCTGCATAGACATAATGTAAAAGGGGGATTATCAAATACAATATGTACTTAGCATTGAGTGTGATGTCTCTTGAAATCTAGGGAACTGATAGTTTAATAGGATGTGTTCTTAATCACCTAGAGGTGGTGGGGGGGGGGGGTGAATAAGTCTCTTTTAATTTAAGCTTATGCCTAGTTGTTTTCAGAGTTTAAGTTAGTTGTAAATCAAGCAAACAGAAAACACACAAGCATATATAGAGGTTCCTCAAGACAGGGTGTCTTGAGTAGTCCTCTTTCCCCCTTCACCTTTCTAACAATGAGTTAGACAAGGCCAACTCCTCCAATCTCAGCTCTAAGAGCTTACAACTCAGATCCCTCGGGATCTCTCAGGTTTTCCCCAAACCCTACCTCAGGCTCAACAATCCTACCTCAGGCACAGCATCCCTACCAAATCCGACCTATCAAGAAGTTCTACCTCAGATATCCACTGAGATCCTACACTCAAGATGAACTCTCAGCTCTACACTCAGGCCCAATAACACTACTCCCTCAGGCAAAATGCTCTACAAACTCAGAACAAATATGTTCCTACAGATGTTATAAAAGATGCTTACAACAGAAGATGAAACAAATAAATCTTTCAGGCTTTGGTCTTCTATTACAGATTTAACTGCAGTAGCATTCTTGAAATAGGAAACAATTCAGTGCTTCAATCCCGCCCCTTTCTGATCCTTCTCTTCAGTAGATGAATAAGGATCAACTTGCTTTTCTTGATTCACTCAGGAAGAACAAACTTTCTCTACTTGTAGCTTCAGGAAGCAGGAAGAGAAATCTTCTTGACAACCGCCAATGTAATAGTAGATGTAAGTTCTTTTTCCAAAAAGCTTGCTTCTTCAAAGCCCTAAGTTGTTCTTTTATACTCCTTCAGTCTTCAACGACTATCAGATGCCCTCTGACAAAGTATGGAGGTGATTGGAGCACTTATCTTTCTTTTCTGCAACTTGCGCCAAAAGGAAAACCCGTCAGCACATTTGAATCTATCTTAGCGGTTGGGCTGAGACAGCTTCCAGTCTCAATGACTACTTCTGTCTCATTCTCAGCGGATCCACTGAGACAGACAGTTGTCTCAGCGGTTTTCCTCTATCTGCAGCTTAGCAGGCCCAGACTCCTTCTCAGCGGCTCTTGGCCTTGTCTCAGCGGTCCAGTTGAGACTGAGAACACGTCTCAGCGGTTTTGGCAGTAAACCACTGAACTTATTCCACACCTTGGATAACCTAACCCTGCATAGTCATGAGGTAAAATAGGGTATATCAAATACAACTTGTACTTAGCATTGAGTGTGATGCTTCTTCAAATAAAGGGAATATTGAGGGTAATATTCCCAACAATCTCCGCCTATTTGAAGAAGACAGAACAACCCCAATGCTAAGGTACAAAACAAATAAATACTTATCATGTAACTTCATTACATAGCATTCATCATAACATAATCATGTTAACATTTTTATGGCATTAAAGATAATGTCATATCAGGTAATAGTCAAGACAAGCATAATACCAACATAGTTTATCAACCCAATAATGTGAGTAAGTAATTATGTCAAGGCATCACAGATTATCTTAAGCAATAACACAGAATAATATTAAGCTATGACTGAGATTAGCTTACTGACGCGCAAATCTTAGCACACCGCTATAGGCGGTAGCTAGACTGCGGCACGAAACGACAGTGTGCCGATCGTTCAAGTAATATAAAACGAGGAGTAAATCTCCGAGTATCGAATCTCGGAAGGAACAAAGTAAGGTGGAGCTATCTATCGAGGAAGGACTTGAGATTGAAGTCCTTTGTGTCGGATGGGATGCGGAAACGGGGTGATTTGGCTTTTGGAAATTAATGAAAACAACTAAACTACTCCTATGCAGGCCTTGAGCGCACTGCTTCGTCGGGCGGATGGAAACTACACGGGCTGCAATGCACCGAATCGCTAGGCGGATGGACGAGTAGGCAAGCGGGTGAGGTGGAGAGAATGGCGGAATGAGGGTCGCAAGCACCTCTTCGCAAAGCACACCACTAACAATTGTTAGGGTGGCACAACACAACAAACAATCCACACCACAGGGCACACCTCAAATGAAAATATAACAAGATTACTCAATCACATAGACATGATTTCATACTAATGTTAACAAATAAAAGTATACTTCATCAAAAATAAGGAAATCCAACTAAACTATCAACTACAAGAGGAGGTGAGTGTGCGAACTCGACCGACTCCGAAGTCTTGTTGAGGATTCACGGTAGGAATCGCTGGGTTGTCAATCCGCGTCCAAGCTCGGTCCTCAACTGCGTCCGGGGTAGAGAGAGCTGTCACTACTCTCCAATTGACCCGTCTTCTTCGTGTCACGAACCGGCGGAATGATCACAAGCTGCTCCAATCTTGAAGAGGAAGGCTAGGTTGACTCCCTTCTTGAAGCTCAAGGATGAAGGAGGAGGCCAAGAGGAAGCTCCGGCGATGATTTGGCGTTGAAAGCTTGCCCGAAGATCCTCCTTAAGATGGGCGGAGCTGGAGGGGTCGGAACTCCCCGAAATAGGCGGAAAACGGCGGACTGGAAGTGATCTCGACCTAAAATCGCGCTTGCCTATTTATAGGCAGAGCAGGAAATAAACATCGCGCACGATCAGGCGCACGAGCAATGGTCGTGCGCGAAGAAATGCCTCTGATTGTGCGCGAAGAACCTGTAGCATAGTCCCGGACTACAAAATAGCGCACGGTCAGTGGCGCACGACCAGTGGTCGTGCGCGAAGAAGGACAACGATCGTGCGCCGACGCTCGATCTGCGAAGGGAATTAACGCACGACCAGTGGTCGTGCGCCTGGTCGTGCGCGAAGGAAAACGCACGACCAGTGGCCTTTTTGACAGAAAATTCCCCAGAACCCAACCCGAGTGTCGCACGACCCTTGGACCTGCATGAAAATATACTAGACCACAGAAATACATGAAATCACAATAAGATGGGGCATAAATGTGCACTAATCAATGAAATGGGCAACGTGATCAAATAGAATTGAATATAGGCCTAAAGTGAAGTGCAAGTGCATGAAAACTAGCCCAGATGAGTCTGGAAATCTCTATATAAGCTGGACTCATCACACCCCCAGACTTACCTGTTTGCACGTCCCGAGCAAACACATCCTAAGCAAGCGGGGAAAAATAAATAGCTAGCTTAAAATTACACCGAGGAGTACCATGCGAAGTCGCATGCCCAAGTGCATAGAGAAATAATAGATAAGGTTTCTAATTATACACATAGTATATATATTTCTAATGGAGTAAATAAATATTACTACTACTCATAAAAGTGAATCACGGTGAATCAATCGGTCACACATACGAGGAAAGTAAAATACACGCTGAGATGAGCATTGCCCAGGCAGGGGTTTTGGACAAACTCCACCAAAATCCATCGGTGTCGGAGACCATAAGCTCGCCCGGTCACATTCTCTCCACGGCACTAGATTAGTTCAGAGTGTGAGTCGGTAGGACTTAAGGTTTTTCATGGAGCTTGGGTTATGGTGAGGTAAACAATGATAAACAGGACGGCTTAAAGCACCTAACCCAAATGAGCTTAAACAATAACTCTATCCCCGCAGCTACAAAAACACACGGATGCACCACACCCCCAGACTTGGACCTGAGCGCATGGGTATGTGCACCGCCTACTCCAAAATACATATCTCAAATAGATTTTCAATTAAACTCATCCTCATCTTTCTTTTCTTTTCTTCTCATTTCATTTCTTTTTCTAATTAAATATTTTTTTCAAATTCAGTAAATGTTCAAGGGAGTACAACCACATTTCCACACTTAACATCACCACATCAACATTCCAAAATACAAATTTGAAAATAGCTAAAGCTCAGCTTTGGGTATGTGACTAGGATCAGCTTTTTTTGGTTTTGGTGTAATAAAATGTGGGGCTGAATCAAAGGGATGGGGTAGGCACAAATGGGCTAACGAGGATACGATATCAGGATTGGCACAAAGGCTCAACCGGGCCAAAATGATGGCCTACGTCATTCTTGCTCAACAAAATCATCCTATGCCAATGCTTCAAGAATCGCTTGGGGCGAGTTCTTAGCCACCGAGAAAGGTTATCCTTCCTCCCGGCACAAGCAATACACGTCTAGCGATAATTTACACACACCCATATGCTACCTTTTGATTCAAACCGGATTCACCATTTGAGTAGAGCAAACATTATTTACACTAATAGAAATGTATAAGACTAATAGTATAAAAAGGAATCTAATCTACACAAGTCTTCATGCTCACAAAAACATTAGACTAGGAACACCGGAGTCAACATTTTACTCCACTATATAATTTAAAATCCAGCACAATGATTGTCCCAATCATACAAAAGAATGAATCTAACTCAAGACGCGCCAACATGTAAGTACACGCTCGAGTGGGTGCTGTGGTGTGCAAGGAAAATAAATGAAACAATTTAAATAAAAGCTTCTAGCATGCTATGCAATAGTGCACGTGAGCGGGTAAACACAACTACTCTCCCCCAGACTTAAACTATGCATTAAGATATTCTAAAACAAAGTTAGGGGAAGAGGGTACCCAATGCTCAGCAAGTGAGCATACCAGAAGACGCGTGTAGAACAAGGCCAAGCCGCACCTCCGCCATACGAAGAATCGCGACCACCGCCTTCCATAGGAATGACCTGCAGGGGTGAGCTCCGCAAAAACAAAAAGAAATAGAAAAACTAAAACTGAATTGAAATTTAACTAACTATTCTACTTAACGAAAAATACAGTGTTCGAAAAATAAGATAAATACTGGGGTTATTGTCTTCCCAGCACGACTTATTCAAAACTTTACGAGTTCTAGCTAATGGGCCTATGGAATAGAAAATGCACAGGTAACTGTTCCATTATCCGTTTCGGTGGCCAGTACCGATACGGCGATAAAACAGTCACCCCTCTACCTGTATAATAATACCTGCAACGCACAGGTAGAGAAAACAGAATGTAAGGTGAGGAGGAGGAATAAGCCTCACTCATCTCACACAAAAAATCCTTGCCAAGCAAGGTGTCATCCACAGCAGGTCTGCAGGAGGAGAAGGCAATGAATGAGGCTTCCTCTATGGAGGGGGAATCAACCTCCTCACATGAGAGGATACACTCATCATTGATTTGAGCAGAATGCTCCAAGTCCTCCTGAAGTACCTGCGAGGACTCAACCTGCACAGGCTCAGATATAGCAGAAGGGGGGTCAAGAAATAAAAGAGAAGAAAAACATAAATAAAGATCAAGCGGGGGAGTGGTCAGACGTACTCCCATTCGGTTGGGGAAATAAAATAATGTCGGCATTATCATCAACGCACAGGTAGAGGAAACAGAATGTAAGGTGAGGAGGAGGAATAAGCCTCACTCATCTCACACAAAAAATCCTTGCCAAGCAAGGTGTCATCCACAGCAGGTCTGCAGGAGGAGAAGGCAATGAATGAGGCTTCCTCTATGGAGGGGGAATCAACCTCCTCACATGAGAGGATACACTCATCATTGATTTGAGCAGAATGCTCCAAGTCCTCCTGAAGTACCTGCGAGGACTCAACCCGCACAGGCTCAGATATAGCAGAAGGGGGGTCAAGAAATAAAAGAGAAGAAAAACATAAATAAAGATCAAGCGGGGGAGTGGTCGGACGTACTCCCATTCGGTTGGGGAAGTAAAATAATGCCGGCATTGTCATCAATGCCACAAGATTCGGCGGAATCAACAGTGAACATGCCTAGGATTTGGACATCCTCCACTGGTGCCGAGGAAAAATCCTCTTCACCCAGAAGGTTGTCCTCCTCCATAGGAGTAGGTATAACACATCGATCGCCCGCCTCAACCTGCGACATATCCTCAACAATGTCATCTAAAATAAATGTACTAGAATGCACAATAGGAGGAGGAAGGGTGCTTTGGTAAAAGTCCAGCACTGATTCCTCACAAAGAATCAAATTTACACTAGGAGATGGATGTACAGGGGAGATGGGCTCAGTCATGTCAGTGCCCAGATCAGCCACACATCTGGTGACCGTGTCCACATCATACCCTTCATAATATGAAGGTAATATGTCCACATAACCAGATGTTGAAGGTGTGCTGCAAGAAATAGGAGTCGGGACGATCCGGACATCCAATTGGCGAAGATAGTCAGCACAATCCTTCAAGGCATGATCTGTGCTCTGACAAAACAAGCACTGCCTTACGGGCTTCTTTGGCACAGCGGGTGCTGAAGCCGAAGAGAAGATTGATGGTAAAGGCGTAGCAGAATAGCCATAAGACTTCTGGGCACCATATGGAGTACCAGACGAAGTCGGTGCTCCATATGTTGGGCTGGGAGTGCTAGGGCTACTATATCCCTTTGGACATCTATCACTTGCGTGAGAGATATCTCCACAAAAACGGCAACAAATATTAAATGATGACCACATGGTGTGAAGATAAAATTATTCAAACAGAAAATACTATTGTGCAAAATAATACACCCAACAAAAATTTACTTAACAGCCTAATATAAGCAGTAAAACAGATTAAGAAGAAATAAAACAAAAATGCGATAAACAAATGAAAAGGGCTTAAATCTTAGATTCTCCCTCTCCAGAAAACTCACACGTCTGTGTTCCCCGGCAACGACGCCAAAAACTTGACGCGCAAATCTTAGCACACAGCTATAGGCAGTAGCTAGACTGCGGCACGAAACGGCAGTGTACCGATCGTTCAAGTAATATAAAACGAGGAGTAAATCCCCGAGTATCGAATCTCGGAAGGAACACAGTAAGGTGGAGCTATCTATCGAGGAAGGACTTGAGATTGAAGTCCTTTGTGTCAGATGGGATGCGGAAACGGGGTGATTTGGCATTTGGAAAATTAATGAAAACAACTAAACTACTCCTATGCAGGCCTTGAGCACACTGCTTCGCCGGGCGGATGGAAACTACACGGGCCGCAATTCACCGAATCGCTAGGCGGATGGACGAGTAGGCAAGCGGGTGAGGTGGAGAGAATGGCGGAATGAGGGTCGCAAGCACCTCTTCGCAAAGCACACCACTAACAATTGTTAGGGTGGCACAACACAACAAACAATCCACACCACAGGGCACACCTCAAATGAAAATATAATAAGATTACTCAATCACATAGACATGATTTCATACTAATGTTAACAAATAAAAGTATACTTCATCAAAAATAAGGAAATCCAACTAAACTATCAACTACAAGAGGAGGTGAGTGTGCAAAATTGACCGACTATGAAGTCTTGTTGAGGATTCATGGTAGGAATCGCCGGGTTGTCAATCCGCGTCCAAGCTCGGTCCTCAACTTCGTCCGGGGTAGAGAGAGCTGTCACTACTCTCCAATGGACCCGTCTTCTTCGTGTCACGAACCGGCGGAATGATCACAAGCTGCTCCAATCTTGAAGAGGAAGGCTAGGTTGACTCCCTTCTTGAAGCTCAAGGATGAAGGAGGAGGCCAAGAGGAAGCTCCGGCGACGATTTGGCGTTGAAAGCTTGCCCGGAGATCCTCCTTAAGGTGGGCGGAGCTGGAGGGGTCGGAACTCCCCAAAATAGGCGGAAAACGGCGGACTGGAAGTGATCTTGACCTAAAATCACGCTTGCCTATTTATAGGCGGAGCAGGAAATAAACACCGTGCACGATCAGGCGCACGACCAATGGTCGTGCGTGAAGAAATGCCTCTGATCGTGCGCGAAGAACTGTAGCATAGTCCCGGACTACAAAATAGCGCACGGTCAGTGGCGCACGACCAGTGGTCGTGCGCGAAGAAGGCCAACGATCGTGCGCCGACGCTCGATCTGGGAAGGGAATTAACGCACGATGAGTGGTCGTGCGCGAAGGAAAACGCACGACCAGTGGCCTTTTTGATAGAAAATTCCCCAGAACCCATCCCGAGTGTCGCACGACCCTTGGACCTGCATGAAAATATACTAGACCACAGAAATACATGAAATCACACCAAGATGGGGCATAAATGTGCACTAAGCAATGAAATGGGCAACGTGATCAAATAGAATTGAATATAGGCCTAAAGTGAAGTGCAAGTGCATGAAAACTAGCCCAGATGAGTCCGGAAATCACTATATAAACTGGACTCATCACTTACAACATAAAGTAATAGATTCGACAACTCATTCATTTTCATTTCAGTTATATTGTTGAGACATTGTTCAAGTTACATTTAGATATTCATACAACTGAGAAACATTCATTTAAGTTTTTCTCTTTTTAGAAGAAGTTGAGCATTCAGCAATGTCTGCAACAACTTCTTCCCTTTTTCTGGAGCCTCTTTTTCAGCATTTGCTGCTTCTAATTCAACTATCTTCTTCCAATTTTCTTTCCTTCTGAAGTACAAATATGGCTTTGGATTATCTTTCTTACCACATTTTCTTTAAATATTTTATCCCTTTTTGAGTTTCTTTGTAAATGTTTTATCCATTCTTCAGAGGGATAGATTTTATCAATGTCTTTGCAGACTTGTCCATGGCTTTTCCATGCTTTTAGAATTATGCTCTTGGAGTCTTCACTCCAGTATTCAAAATCTGGATCTTTGGTCTGTTCATCCCTTTTCTTATCCATAAACTCTTCAGCTAGAATTGTGTGTTCTCTCTCTCTTTTCTTTGCCAGTCTTGCATTCTGGGATATTTCTTATTGTTTAGAGAAATCCCAATCTTCTGCTCTTTGCCTGTCCAGGAGGAGAAGATTTAAGGCTAGCCCTCTTCCTTGCAGAACCTTGAGGGCTAGCTCAGAGTTTGTGATAACATTGTTATCCTCCCCCTTTCTATCTTCTTCAAATATCTTCTGATTTATGTCCTGTTGAGCAGTAGTTATTGAGTCAAAAATTGTTTGGAAAACATTTTCAATATCAGCCTTCAGCTCATCCTTGTTTCTGTCAGCCTCACCATTGAGCTGCATAGGAGTGGAGTACACATATTCTTGTATATTGTTTGAGGGTTTTTGTATTACCTCATCTGTCTTGCTGACATATTTCTTGACATATTTCATATCCTGCTCAGACAGTTGAGGGTGTTTGTCCATTGATCTTAGAATTGTATTGTGAGACACCACTGACTTCTCTGCCAGATCAAACCACTTTGTCATTTGTCTATTAAGGATTGCAGTGTCTTCCTTGATCTCCTTGACCTCAGCCATTACTTTAGATTTCACAGTGAAGATAGACTAATATATATTCTTTTATTGTAGAAGCTGACCTGTCTACATAATCCTTCATAGAAGTTAGATGAGTATCTGACATTATTTGAATGGCACTGAGAAAGCTCTCATTGGACTGTGATGAGGTGGAGGTTGAAGCTTGTTGTTCAATGACTAAAGGTTATTTTGTTGGATCGACAGGCGCCCTTAGAGGGGGGGGGGGGGTGAATAAGGGAATAAATTCTTTTTGAATTTTTAAACGATTTACTAAATTGTTTAAAGTAAATTAGAATGAAATAACAATTTAGCTTAAAGGAAGACACAATTGTAATTTGCAATTTTATAATTTATACCAAATAAAAGAAATCAAGTAAACACAAATAGAGACATGATTATGTTGGAACATGGTCTTCCGCATCTCCTAGGTTTGAGAATAACAAAACCTATGTGTATTTGATCTTGTGTGTTTAAGTGTGCAGGATAACAAAGTCCACATGACTCAAGGATTACATAAGAAGGTTTCCCCCAAAGTTGAGCCATCAAATCCAAATCTCCCACTAGCGCTGGCGGTAGTACTAGCGCAGGCGCTAGCTGTCATTCGACGAACTGTTAGCGGCGCTCGACGAAAAGCTTAGAAATGCGTTCGACAAAATTTCGCTCGACGAACTCTTTGCCCCGTTCGACGAAATTCCGATCGACGAAAATGATTGCTTAAGCGCAATTGCCGGGATAACTTATAGAAGGAGATAGCGCCAGGCGATATCCGATAGCGCAGGCGGTAGCAAGGAGCACAATAGGCAAGGGAGAATTGTTTCCTCGGATTGAAGATTCTGCCGCACAGAATATGTCCTAATATGGGATAGCATCGGCGGTAGCACTAGCGCAGGCGCTAGCGCTGAGACTATAAAAAGGACCCATTGGTTCTGTCTTCCTCATCCTCTTTAGATCCAGAATTCCAAAGCTTCGTGCCACAGCATAGAGAGGAAGGTTCAGAGAGATACTCCCATGAATCCATGAATGCTTAAGGAGATCCGTGGAGAAGATTTCAACACGCGTCATCATCGTGACGAAAGACCGCATCGACTACGATCATACTCCGCGTCTTCGTCTACTTCTCCAAGAGATCCACATAGAGGGAGTTTTTATATTATTGTCTTTTTCATTTCACATCCTTTCTTGTAATCGTTTGAGTAAACTCGCCTCGTGTTGCCGACTAGGTCTGGGTAGGACTTAGGGCTGAAATTCGCCTCGTGTTGGCGACTAGGTCTCGGGTGTAGGTCTAGGGGGTGCTCGAGACCATATCCGGGGAAGGGTTGGCTAGAGCGTCTTGAGGTCGTATCTGGGGAAGGATCGGCTAAAGCCAACTGGTTCGTGGGGATACGAGTCGGTATAGAAAACAAAAAGAGTCTTTCATATTTCGATTTGATTTCTAGCGTCATTGAAATGAAAATTTTGTAATCTATTTTATTAATAATAATCATGTCTCTCTTTGTGTAATAAAATTAATTTGTTCTTCATTTCTCTAAATTGTTTATTATCCTCTCCTCTATTATAAAACAATTTAGATCTTTATTCAAAATCACTATTGTGATCTCTCATCTTAAACCACCTTTATTCGAAGGGAGAAATTATAAAGGGTGGAAATTCTTAATGGAAAAGTTTATTAAAAATTTAGATATCAATGCATGGGATATAGCAATAGTTAGACCAGCGGATGAAACTAATAAAAAGGAACGTCACCTAAATGCAAAAGCTTTAAATAGTATTTTCTGTGCTTTATCTCACGACATTTCAAAATTAATATACTATTTTTTTCTAGTGCATACAAAGTATGGAAATTTCTTGAAGAAATGTATGATTCTCCTTCTACAGGTATGGAACAATCACAAGAATCAGAGAATATGCAAGCTTGCACAAGTCTTCAAGAATGCTCCTCTCATGACGGATCAATGGAGCTCACATCAAATGGAAAAGAAAAAGAAGTAATGTCTTCGGAAGAGGAGTGCCAAAAAGATGTAAAAGAAACTATATGTTCAATTCATTCCTCTCCCGAAAGCAATGTAAGGAAATCAAATCCCATCTTTTGTACTTCTATCTCTTCATTACAATTGCTTCAAACTACAAAGCGCAAAATTAAGAAATTAAAAAATGCTAATAAACAATTGCGCTTAGAAAATAAAAATTTAAAGGCAAAAACTAATGAAGAATCAAATTCTAATTTATCTAGTTCTACACATGGCTCCTTAGTTGAAAACACCACAACTTGTATAGAATATAATGAATTAAAAGAAAAGCACAAGAAACTTGAAAAGGATTTTATTTTAGTAAAAGAACAAAATGAAAAATTATGTTTAGAAAATTCATCTTTGATAAATGATTATGCTAAGTGCAAAGACTATAAAATTGAAATTAAAGAGATGGATGAAACATTTGATGAATATAGAAATAACTATCAAGATCATATAGATTCAATTGTTTCAACTCTTAAAATAGCACAATCGCATATAATAAAGCTAGACATAATTTAAAGATTAAAATGATGAATTAAAATAAAAAATCAACTTGCTTATGAAAATTGTAAATACAAATTCACAATATCAAACTATATCTAAAAACAAGTTGAATATGAATATGAACATCTTACCTAAGTTTAAAAATGAGAGTAAGGAACATAAAGGATTTGTAAATCAAAATCAAAATCACCATAATTTACAAAATCATGTTTCTCCCAACCTAAAATTAAATGCAAACAAATTTCCTTCAAATTATAAATTCAAAAACCTTTTTGATCCAAATGTTCAAGTAAATGATTATGGAAAATTGAAAACTAAAAATAATGTTAAACCAAGATTTGAATGGTGACCCAAAGTTAAAGATGAAACATAAACTCCACTCAAAAGGGCTCATTCACTTTCATCTCCCCAAAAGCAAACACAATATATTTGGGTACCCAAAGGAACCGTCACACCCGGTCCTCTTTGGATACCTAAATCTCTCATTCATTTATATCCAATTATTTGCATGAAGTAGAAATCAACCAAAAAATAAAATATCATTTATCTACTTCATGATATGCTTAATTTCCTTTTTTTGTTTTTTGTTTTTACTTCTTATTGAACTATCATGATATGATCACTTTATATAACTTGTGATATGACTTTCACATTTTAAAATCAAAATTTATAAATAAATAAAATTGAATAAAGTTGAATAAAAAGTCATATTATTTTACTAGTGATCTACTTATCCTTTTATTTCTATCCTTCTAAATCCATTTCCTAAAAGTCTTATAAAATTTGAAAAACTAAATTTGTTATATGATATTATTAAGACTAAATGAAATAAGTGTCAAAATGGATTTAAAATGTGTATTTTAGGGGTATTAGGCTAAATTTATAAAATGCGCAAGTTTTGCTTAGGTAGTTAATATATTTGCGTCATTTTCAATTACCCCAAGTATGTTTAATCATAATCATGTTTAAATCGGAATTGAAAAATTGCATGAATATTATTTCACTTATTTATGATCATTTCAATCATGCATATGTTGTGCAAAACTCAAGAATTAAGGATTAATAAATATGAAACTCTAATGAAGATGAAACCCATGTACTAAATTTTTAACTTCCGCAACTTTTTGCGATTTCTTCTCGTCTCATCACTTCATTAGACATGCCTTACATTGCAAAAACATAATTAAGAAAAATCGGAAGCAAAATCAAAGAAAATCTAGGCCATATGATTAAAATAAGCACTCTCTGTGAGCTAACGCAGGCGCTAGGACCTAACGCTGGTGCTAGCTCGAGTCTCTGATTTTCTATAATTTTAAAATTCTAAAAAATCAATAAAAATATATGTATTTGTTTAATATTCAAAAACCAAAGAGAAAATTTACAGAACTCTTCAAAATAAACATATTTTCTCATATTCACTATTCACCTTACAACGTTTCTAATTAATAAATTGAAAAGGTTGAATATGAATTTTCTTTAAAAATTCCTCATGTACATTATCATGAATAATTAATTACGAGTACTTAATCACTATGAATTAATATTAATGATCATATATAATAATCATGCTAAATCATATGATCTTCTAAGTCAAACATGAAACATAACTACAAAAGATTTTATTCCTTCCAAACATATAGTCTGTGATCATGAATACTATATGAATCTATTATGTTTTGCATAGACCATAGAACCAACTCTATATCTATATGAATAAATAAATTAGAATCATCACTTTATTATATGTCTAAAATTTGAATCTCTATTGTTACATACATGCAACATTGTATCAACAAACCTTGATATAACATTAATCTCAAAACTTATCATACTAACATTGTAGCCTAAAGAATATTTGTGTCTATGTTAGGATTTATATCTTTACCAAGATATATAGGCTGTGTATTCTCATCTAGGGCTTATTCATGGTATTATTGTGCATGAGCATTATTGTTAATCACTAAAATCATGCATATTTGAATTGTTCATTCATGTCCTCTCATGCTTACATTTCCTATCATTTTCAAACTACATTGGTAAATATAAGCCTTAAAATAAATCACTTGCAAAGTCTATTTGAAAAAGTCATATACAAAACCGCTAATATTTCATGAAATTTGCACTATCTAGACATCTCCTAAAAATCTGAAATTTCAGCATGAAACTACTATTTGGACACTTAATCAAGATCAACAAACAAAAATTTCAAAATCATCAAAAATCATGTACTGTTCCCCGCGCTAGCGCTAACGCCGGCGCTAACACACCTATGTGTTTTTATGTATTTTTAAATTTTTGAAAAATCTCTAAAAATATATTAATCTATGTGTACTATTCATTTTTGCACTTCTACTTGTATTTCATTTTTGAAAAATCAAATACAAATATACAAAAGCCAAATTACAAAAAATATGTTTTGCCTCTTTGGTTTGTTTTGTCATTTGTTTAAATTCTATTTCTAAAAGCAAAAATCATATACAAAAATATAAAACAAAGACAAGTATCAAAAATTATTATTTTGGACTTAACTTTTCTATTTTCATGTATCTTGCGAAAGGGTGATTTGGGCTATCATCCCATCACATCACCTAGTACCGGGCGAACCACTCACAAGGTAGTCCTCGGGAAGTCCAAGATCAATCTTATGAGTTAAACTTTAAATTAAAATTATTTCTCAAAAATATCAAAAATACTGTATGGACTTCATTGAAAATCAAGCATGATTTAATCTACTATTTAGAACTTCTATGATGTTGCAATTTATCTTTTCAAACTACTTTGAACATTTGATTTCATCATGCTTAGATATATCTATTAATATGTGCTTCAATTATATTGTAAAAGTTGTGTAGAACTATGCTTAGCATGCCTCTAAGTATGAGTAAATGTTTTATGTTTGATAATGATGTTTATTCACTCACTTATTTTGGCATTGTCTACATATGTGCTTAATCTAAGAATGCTTGTGTATATTTTTATATTAGTACAATGAATTAAAATTGCACAAGTATCTTACCTACACTACCTTTATTTGCACTTTTAAAAGTTAAGAAAAGTGGTTATGTTTTCATAAATTATATTGGTTTGCAAAACAAGTGTATTCGGAGAACTTTGTACAAAACAAAAATCATAAAATAAAGTGACAAAGATAACTCCACCAAGCACTACTTGAACCTCCTGATAAGTCTTAATGAGCGTTGTGAGGTTGAGCACCTTGGAAGGAATAGTAAAGTATCTTGTGCAAACCATATCTTTCTTTCAAAATAAAAACCACTTACTCTTAAGTATACCGGATCACTAGTCTTAACATTAAAAATAAAATATGTGATCCGCCAAGCACTACTTTGCACCCTGATAAGTCTTAATGAGCATTGTTTGTGCAAAGCACCTTGGTAGTTGTACATTTTTTCTGTGCATTAAAGTGTGTGAAAGTGAAATTATTTGTGTTTTATTGTGCTCTCACTCTACATATTACTTGTATTTTTGATTAAAACATTTATTTACTCTACTCAAAAATACACTTATGTGCACATCATTATCTTCCATAACACTTCTTCTCATGAGTATTGGATCCTAATGCTAATTTCATACTACTCTTTATTTATGAAATGCACTAGATAACCTAGCATGCTTTCTACAATGTTTGGTATGTTTTGAAATTATGAATTAAAATAACATTGTAGTAATCTCTTTTTGATAACATTATTTCATGCTTGGTTACATTATTTGTTAAACTTAAAGATTTTAATTGAACAATGATTTACAAAAACATCATCTTTATGAAATTTAACTCATATATCTTTTTATGGATCATCATTGAATGCAATAAGATGTTTCTTGTATTTCTATAAGTCTTCCGCATCATAACCATATAATTGTTTTACCTTACGCTTTCATGCTTATTTAAAATCTTTTATTTTGTGTGCATCATCACTTGAATCTTCAAATTCCTTTCTTGCAACAGTGATAGACTTGCTTGGTAAACTTTATATTGGTTGCTTTTAACATGAATTTTTTTTCTCTATAAAACTCTGATTTATTTTTATGAAAATATTGTTATATTAAAAACTCTGATTTATTAATGAACTTCAAAATAGCTATGTGAGTGTGTGCATAAATTCAAATAAAAATATAAACCCATAGGCTATGAACTTATCACTCAAGTTAAACGCTTAAATGTTTCCAATAATTATTACCCATGACTTCATTTCTCACCATAGCGGGGGCGTAGGGTTGTAGATATTAGATAACCTTATCTCTAGTCATGTCTTGTACTTAACCGGGGAGGGTTCCAGTGGGGCCTTGCGAGGCACTGGGGGGAAAGAGTGCTAGGTTGAGTTGTGTGTAGTGTTTGCATATGGGACTAACACCCCAACCTACGACATGTATGCAGCTCCTCATGCCCATCCGTCACTTAGTACGGGGCTAGGGTGTAGACATATTGTCTGGGTAGTTTAGTTACTCGGAAATCATTTACCTTGTATTTGTTTATGCTACAAACTCTGATTTATGAAAATGTTGTAATAACTCAAACTCTGATCTATTTCAATGAAAAATATTCGAAAACTCCTTATCACTTCCTTCTCTACAAGATCGATCATGCTTTTATCTTATTATCAACTTTTAAGTGGTGTCTCCTTACCCGCTTTTGCTAATAACAAAAGGGGGAGAAATAACATGATAAATAAAATCTACTATCAAAATACAATGCTTAATTAAGATGATAGTGTACATATTAGGAGAGCATTCACTTAGGGGGAGCATGTATTTAGGGGGAGCAATTCTATATGCTAAAATCAATAATTATCCTAAGTCATCACTCTCACACACACACATGTATATTTCTTCATGCTTATATATATTAACACTCTGATTTATCATTAATGGTTTTGTTATTATCAAAAGGGGGAGTTTGTTGGAACATGGTCTTCCGCATTTGAGAATAACAAAACCTATGTGTATTTGATCTTGTATATTTAAGTGTGCAGGATAACAAAGTCCACATGACTCAGGGATTACATAAGAAGGTTGCCCCCAAAGTTGAGCCATCAAATCCAAATCTCCCACTAGCGCTGGTGGTAGTACTAGCGCAGGCGCTAGCTATTGTTCGACAAACTGTTAGCGGCGCTCGACGAAAAGTTCAGAAATGCGTTCGACGAAATTTTGCTCGACTAACTCTTTACTCCATTCGACGAAATTCCGATCGACAAAAATGATTGCTTAAGCACAATTGCCAGGAGAACTTATAGAAGGAGATAGCGCCAGGAGATATCCGATAACGCAGACGGTAGCAAGGAACACAGTAGGCAAGGGAGAATTGTTTCCTCGGATTGAAGATTCTGCCGCACAGAATATGTCCTAATATGGGATAGCGCCGGTGGTAGCACAAGGGCAGGCGCTAGCGCTGAGACTATAAAAAGGACCCATTTGCTCCGTCTTCCTCATCCTCTTTAGATCCAGAATTCCAGAGCTTCGTGCCAGAACATAGAGAGGAAGGTTCAGAGAGATACTCCCACAAATCCCTGAATGCTTAAGGAGATCCGTGGAGAAGATTTCAACACACGTCATCATCGTGACGAAAGACCGCATTGACTACGATCATACTCTGCGTCTTCGTCTACTTCTCCAAGAGATCCACATAGAGGGAGTTTTTATATTATTGTCTTTTTCATTTCACATCCTTTCTTGTAATCATTTAAGTAAACTCGCCTCGTGTTGGCGACTAGGTCTGGGTAGGACTTAGGGCTGAAATTCGCCTCGTGTTGGCGACTAGGTATCGGGTGTAGGTCTAGGGGGTGCTCGAGGCCATATCCGAGGAAGGGTTGGCTAGAGCGGCTTGAGGTCGTATCTGGGGAAGGATCGGCTAAAGCCAACCAGTTCGTGGGGATACGACTCGGTATAGAAAACAAAAAGAGTCTTTCATATTTCGCTTTGATTTCTAGCGTCATTGAAATCAAAATTTTGTAATCAATTTTATTAATTATATTCATGTCTCTCTTTGTGTAATAAAATTGATTTGTTCTTCATTTCTCTAAATTGTTTATTATCCTCTCCTCTATTATAAAACAATTTAGATCTTTATTCAAAATCACTATTTTGATCTCTCATCATAAGCAAGTATTTCAAAATATAATATAAGTTTTTAAAACCCTTATTCACCCCTTCTCTAAGGGCGCCTACCGATCCAACAGATTATATTATATAAAAAGGTGTTTACATAAATTTGATTTCAATATCGCTAGAAAACGGAGGCGTACAAAGTAAAATTATTTTTCCTTTTCTATACCGACTCGTATCCCCACGAACCGATTGGTGATGAGTAATTTATTTACTCATCTTTTAGTATAGGTTTATCATATTTTTAATATGAAATTATGTTATTTATATGAATTATATCATATAAATCCTTCCATTTATTATTTCATAAGCTAACTTGAGTCTATTTTGTGTTTTCAGATTTTCTGGGCTGTTTTGAGCAAAAAGTACTTTTATACGCCCCAGGTCACGGGCGTGACCTATGGGCGTGTAACCTGCGCAGTGTTCTAGACCTGTATCTGCCACCCGCTGAGATGAAGCAGAACCGCTGAGACGAATCAAAACCGCTGAGATCAAGCTTTACACGTCCAAGGTCACGGGCGTGACCAGGGGGCGTGACATCCAGTCACGGGCGTGACTGGATGTCACGCCCCCTGGTCACGCCCGTTACCTGGGGCATGTACATCTCGATCTCAGCGGTTTTGATTCGTCTCAGTGGGTCGCGGCCATGACATTGGGTCACGCCCTTCGTCACGCCCGTGACCTGGGGCGTGTACTTGGCGAATTCTTCACGGAACGACCCCGGGGTGGCAGATACAGGTCTAGAACACTGCGCAGGTTACACGCCCATAGGTCATGCCCGTGACCTTGGGCGTGTAACCTTTAAATGTGCTGCTGGGGGGAAATCTTTGGCGGGAAGGCGCGCGGGGCAAGTCACGCCCGTGACTGGATGTTACGTCCCCTGGTCACGCCCGTGACCTGGGGCGTGTAAAGCTTGATCTCAGTGGTTCAGATTCGTCTCAGTGGTTTTGCTTCATCTCAGCGGGTCGCGGCCATGACATTGGGTAACGCCCTTGGTCACGCCCGTGACCTAGGGCGTGTAAGTCTTGATCTCAGCAGTTCTGATTCATCTCAGCGGTTCTGCTTTGTCTCAGCGGGTCGTGGCCGTGACATTGGGTCACGCCCTTGGTCACGCCCATGACCTGGGGCGTGTACTTTGCGAATTCTTCATGGAATGACCCCGGGGTGGCAGATACAGGTTTGGAACACCGCGTAGGATACACGTCCATAGGTCACGCCCGTGACCTGGGGCGTGTAAAAGTACTTTTTGCTCAAAACAGTCTAGAAAATCTGAAAACACAAAATAGACTCAAGTTAGCTTATGAAATAATAAATGTAAGGATTTATATGATATAATTCATATAAATAACATAATTTCATATTAAAAATATGATAAACCTATACTAAAAGATGAGTAAATAAATTACTCAACAGTTGGCTTTAGCCTATCCTTACCCAGATAAGGCCTCAAGCCGCTCTAGCCAATCCTTCCCCGGATATGGCCTTGAGCACCCCCTAGATCTAATCTATAATACCTAGTCGCCAACTCACGCAGTGAATTACCCCCTAAGCCATGCAAGGATCTAGTCTCCAACACAAGGCAAATTCTACTACAAAAATTACAATAATGAAATAAAGCAAATAACAAGAACTCCCTCTATGAGATTTCTGAAGTTGAGGATGAAGGATCGATGTAGCATAAGCGAGGTTGAAGCGATTGTTCTTCGGATGTAACGTGGGGGCTTCCTTCTCCAGAAATCTTCTTTGGCTTTGAGTGGGAGATGAACTTTCGGTAGAGTAACAACTCTGGAAATTTGGCACAAGTAATCTCTCTAGAAGATCTAACCAAAATGAGAGAGAACCCATCAATTTATAGACCTTGGAGATAGCGCCTGCGGTAGATCCTAGCGCATGCAGTAGCGTTCGTGTGGAGCGATTGCGAAACCGTCGGCGGTGTGGCGCTGTGCATGAACTTGAGCTAGCGCCAGGCGGTAGCGCTAGCGCTGGCGGTAGCGCTAGCGCCTGCGGTAATCACTAGCGCTGGCGGTAGTGCTCAAGCTCAGTTTGTTGGTTCCAAGCTGCTTTCTACCTGTGGAGTATTGCACCTATAGTTCCTGCGCACTATAAACACACGACAAGCAAGATCAAATACAATTTGGGATTTGTTATTCTCAAACAAAGGGATGTGACACACACGTCCAACAATCTCCCACTTTTGATAATAATAAATCCTCTTAGCAAGAAATCAACAAAGGTGTTTATGGTAAATTATAAGCGAGATAAAAGTGCAACTATAGTATATGATAAGCATGAGAATAGTGCATACTCCCCCTATCTTAATTCTCCCCCTACATAAATGCAATTTATGTTTTACTCCCCCTAAATTACAAGAATTAGTCTCCCCTTAATCTTCTAGATTTCTCCTCTAGATTTCTTCAATTAATCTCCCGCTTTTGGTATTATCAAAAGAAGGTGGGGTGAGGGTAGTAAGGAAGCACTCCTTTTAAATGATAAAGCATGATCGAGCTTTTGTAATATAGATAATGATAAAGATTTTAAGCATAATATATATAAGTGATTCCAAATAAAAAGATAAGAGTTGTAAGCAAGCAGAAGATTATAAGAAACATCTTTTTGTAAGTGTACAAACCCGATATTCGCCAGGAGATGGGCATAGATTGAGAAGTCAATAGGAGAATAAAGTAACAAGGAAGGCGCGCCAGAGTCTCAAGGGTTGTTCGCAGGAAGGCGGGCGAGCCGGGCACTCGCGAGAAAACGGGCGAGTCGGATTCTTTCCAAGTTTCTGTGTTCGACGAACTTCAATCTGCGTCCGACGAAATCCGTTCTGCGTTCTATGAACGTCACGCTTCAGTTCGACGAAATTGCTTCTCAGCTCGACGAACTCAATCTTCCAGCTAGTTCAGCAGATTTTGTCTTCAGTTCAACAAACTCTAGTTTGAAATCGATGAACTCAGCTCTGTGTTCAACGTAAAGTTACAAGGAAGTGAGCCAGAGTCTCAAAGGTTGCTCGCAGGAAGGCGGGCAAGCCGGGCACTTGCCGACCGCTCGCGAGAAAGCGGGCGAGCCGGATGTTGGATCGGTAGGCGCCCTTAGAGGGGGGGGGGGGTGAATAAGGGTTTTTAAAATTTATATTATATTTTGAAAAGCTTTGAAATGATGCGATATTAAGACAACAAGAAATCAAGTAAAACTATTGAAATAAAGTAGAGACATGTTTTATTAATATGAAATAAGGTTTTACAAAAGTTGATATCTATAACGCTAGAAATCGGTGGCGAATAATAGTAGACTCTTTTTGTTTTCTATCCCGACTCTCATCCCCACGAACCGGTGGCCCTAGCCTATCCTCCCCGAATTGGGCCTCAAGCCACTCTAGCCAACCCTTCCCTGGATATGGCCCCGAGCACCCCCTAGACCTAACCTAGATCTAGTCGCCAACACGAGGCAAATTTCCGCCCTAAGTCCTACCCAGACCTAGTCGCCAACACGAGGCGATTTCTCTAGCCGTTTACAAGAAATATGAAATGAAAATAATTAAAAACTCCCTCTTGATGAACTTCTGAAGTTGGAGACGTTGATCCGCTGTAAAATAAGCGTTGTAGAAGCGGACTTCTTTTGGATCCGGCGTGAAGAGATTCTCCTTTAGAAGTTTGCAGAACTTTGGTAGGACATCAACTTTCGGCCAAGGCAGCCTCTGGAATTCTAGCACTCAATCTCTCGCTCTCTGATGTCATTTTGAAACGAGAGAAGAGGGGTCCTTTGTATAGCCTCAGCGCTAGCACCTGCGCTAGAGGTACCGCCGGCGCTATCCCATTTTAGGACATACTCTGCGCGGCAGGATCTTCAATCCGACAAAACAATTCTCTCTTGCCTTCTGTGCTCTGCGCTACCGCCCGCGCTATCGGATACCACCAGGCGCTATCTCCTTCTATATGTGCTCCCGGAATTGCGCTTATCATCGCTACCGCCAGGCGCTAGGTGCTACCGTCGGCGCTAGTAGGAGTGTTGGATTTGATGGCTCAAATTTGGGGGCAACCATCTTATGTAATCCTTGAGTCATGTGGACTTTGTTATCTTGCACACTTAAACACACAAGATCAAATACACATAGGATTTGTTATTCTCAAACCTAGGAGATGCGGAAGACCATGTTCCAACAAACTCCCCCTTTTGATAATAACAAATCCATTAATGATAAATCAGCGCATTAATATATAAGCATGATGAAACTTACTTGTGTGTGTGTGCGAGTGATGACATAGGATAATTATCGATTTTAGCATTTAGAATTGCTCCCCCTAAATACATGCTCCCCCTAAGTGAATGCTCCACTAATATGTAAGCTATCATCTTAATTAAGCATTTTAGTTTTCTATTTTGATAGCAGATTATATTTATCATGTTAGTTCACCCCCTTTTGTTATTAGCAAAAGTGGGTAAGGAGACACCACTTAAAAGATGATAATACGATAAAGGCATGATCGAGCTTGTAGAGAGAAGGAAATGATAAGGAGTTTTTAGAATACTTTTCATTGAAATAGATCAGAGTTTGAGTATCACAATATTTTTATAAATCAGAGTTTGTAGCATATAAAGAATACAAGGTAAATGCAAAGTTGCGGAAGACTTAGAAAAAATACAATCAAACATCTTTTGTAAGACATGATGATTCATAAAAGATATTTGAGTTAAAGTTCATAAAGAAGATGTTTTAGTAAATCATTGTTCAAGTAACATTTTTAAATTCAATAATAAAGTAACCAAGCATGAAATAATGTTACCAAAAAGAGAGTACTACAATGTTATGTTAATTCACAATTTCAAAACATACTAAACATTGTAGAAAGCATGCTAGGTTATTTAGTGCATTTCATAAATAAAGAGTAGTATAGAAGTTGTGTTTGTATCCAATACTCATGAGAAGAAGTGTTATGGAAGATAATGATGTGCACATAAGTGTATTTTTGAGTAGAGTAAACAAATGTTTTAATAAAAAATACAAGAAATATGTAAAGTAGGAGCACAATAAAACACAAATAATTTTACTTCCACAAACTTCAATGCACAAAAAAAATGTACAACTACCAAGGTGCTTTGCACACACAATGCTCATTAAGACTTATCAGTGTGCAATGTAGTGCTTATGGGATCACATATTTTATTTTAATGTTGAGACTAGTGATCCGGTGTACTTAAGAGTAAGTGGTTTTTTTTTGAAAGAAAGATTTGATTTGCACAAGATACTTTACTATTCTTTCCAAGGTGCTCAAACTCACAATGCTTATTAAGACTTATCAGGAGGTTCAAGTAGTGCTTGGTGGAGTTATCTTTGTCACTTTATTTTATGATTTTTTGTTTTATACAAAGTTCTCCGAATACACTTGTATTGCAAACCAATATAATTTATGAAAACATAACCACTTTTCTTAACTTTAAAAAGTGCAAATAAATGAGTGCAGGTAAGATACTTGTGCAACTTTAATTCACTGTACTAATACACAACATACACAAGCATTCTTAGATTAAACACATATGTAGACAATGCAAAAATAAGTGAGTGAATAAAGATCATTATCAAACATAAAACATTTACTCATACTTAGAGGCATGCTAAGCTTAGTTCTACACAACTTTTACAAGATAATTGATGCACATATTAATAGATATATCAAAGCATGATGAAAACAATGTTCAAAGTAGTTTGAAAAAGGTAAATTGCAACATTATAGAAGTTCTAAATAATAGATTAAATCATGCTTGATTTTCATACGAAAAATCCATACAGTTTTTTGATAGATTTAATGTTTTATATTTTTATATTTGATTTTTGCATAAAAAATAGACTTTAAACAACTGACAAAAAAGCAAAACATATTTTTTTGTAATTTGGCTTTTGTATTTTTGTATTTGATTTTTGCATAAAAATAGACTTTAAACAAAAAGGCAAAACATATTTTTTGTAATTTGGCTTTTGTATTTTTGTATTTGATTTTTCAAAAATGAAATATAATCAGAAGTGCAAAAATAAATAGCACATATAGATTAATATATTTTTAAGAATTTTTTCAAAATTTTAAAATTACAGAAAAATGAATAAGTGCGCTAGCGCCGGCGTTAGCGCTAGTGCGGGAAATAGTACACGATTTTTTATGATTTTGAAATTTTTAATTGTTGATCTTGATTAAGTGTCCCAATAGTTGTTTCATGTAGAAATTTCAGAATTTTAGGAAATGTTTTAGATGGTTAAACATTACAAAAAAGCATTTATGAATGTGTTTTAACTTGAAAGATCTAGGACACCTAACTCAAGTCGTAATACTCGAAATCTTGCATAACTAACTATCTCATACAGTAAAGAATAAATTTAGGTATCTTATAGAATTTTTGTTTTTAAAAAAACCAGAAAGGTGCGATATCGCCTGCGCTAGCGATAGCGCTGGCGCTATCGATCCTTTAGTTAAATCTCCTTTACTTTTTCATTTCGTCCATTGCCATTGACTCTCTCCCGAAAAACCCTAGAAGACGACCCAACCCACGCGTAGATCTGAGGTAAAAACTTCATCTTTTCTTATGATTTTTGTTTTAAAACTTGATTTTGATGTTAGAGATGAAGATATATGAGGTTTTATGTGGTTTTAGAAACTAGACCTACAATGCTTGATTCTTTTATTTTTGAAGAGAGGAACTAAAACAAATCTTCTTTATTTTTATGATTCTTGTTCTAAATAGTTGATTTGATGAAGATTTATGACCCCTTTTTAGGAAAAACTATTGATTTTAAAAATAATCTTCAAGATTTTTGTTTTACATTTTTATGAGGATTTTAGTTTTGATTTTGGTTTAGATTATGTGGTGTTTTTTTGGATCTAGCAAGTTAGGATTTGAAAATCTTTTATTTTAAAGAGTTTTTTTACCATTTCAGATTAGAGCACTAGTGTCCGCGCTACAGTAGGCGCTAGTGATATCGCTGTGCGCTAGTGATAGCGCTAGCGCTAGTGATTGTTGCTTAGTTTTAATTCCTCTTATAATGTGGAAGATGGCTCCTGGATCAAAAGGAAAGAAAAGTGCAGAGCTGGCCGTGGAGGCTGCAGTAGTGGGTGACCCATATATCGTGGAGTTTGACATGCCTTATCACCACCATATCATGCAGCTATTTGCTGCCTCCGAGGTTTTGAATTTATTTATTTCTGATGGGTTTTCTTCAGAGTTAGTACGAGAGTTCTATACGTACTTGGAGAACCCATCGCAGACAGAACTGGATGGAGGAGTGCGGTCTCTGGTACAAGGACACGTGGTGACAATTACTCATGACCAACTAAGGGACGTGTTTGGATTGACCCAGCATCCAAATCGTTTGGAAATTGTTGAGAAGTTTAGGGTAGACAGAGATGGGACTCAGGTGAACATGGTGCTGCATAATAGGGAATACAGGAGTCTAATCTCCTATATGTCGTCACTTATAGTAGATGTCTTGGTCGTTCAAGAATGTACTACGCCACACAATCCTGCTGAAGTTGGGTGATACAGCAAAAGTCACAGCACAACTAAGTTATGTCACCTATTTTATTTTAAAGGAGGAGAAATTTGATGTGGCAGATTTCTTACTTTCCTTGATTCGCTATTCATACAAGTTACGTCATCCTTCCTGCCAGAGATATAACAACTTGCCCCTGGGTGGCATCATACAACGGGTTATTCAGGTGATATACCCTTCTATTGAAATAGGTTTTTACTTGACATACTGCTTTCCTCCTATCTATAGTACCTCACACTTACGAGCTACATCCCTCCCGGATGATCCATCGACGTCAGCTCGACCACCACTCTGGCGAGGAGCGTCATCCTGAGGGGCTCGAGATGATTCATTTGAATCTTTTCGAGAAGAAATGGGAGAGCAGATGACAAGAGTGGAGAAAGATGTTTCTGGTATAAAGAAGATGGTAAAGTTCATGATCAAGGAATTAAAGCTAAAACCATCTACTCCGGAGCGGAGAGAGTGGGACAGTCCAGAATAGGATCCACCACGTCATTCCATTCAGAGAACTCGCAGAAGACAATCCCCAAGTCCTAGTGTGGAGGAGATAGAAGAAGAAGAGTAGTGGAGTAGGAAGGTCCTGAGGGGAACAAGTTTTTAGTTTTGTAATAATACAGGAATTTGAACACATGTTCTTGGATGCTTTTTGCTAGCGCAGGCGTTACCAGATAGCGCTAGCGGTATCTGTAATATTTCATTTTGTTGTTTTTGGATGTTTGTTTGTTTTTATCTGATCCTTCTTTGGTATTTTTTAAAGGTTTTGTTTTACGTTTTATTTATAAATTTTGAAGTCATGAAGTGGAGATATTTAGGCAATTTTAAGATCATGTGTAGTATATTTTTGAAATCCTAAGGTTAAAGATTTTAATACCACATAGTAATTTTGAATTCAATTGTTGATAAATGGTGTATATATATAATGAATATAGGAATAATAGATAGGTCACCAAAATAAAATATGATTTTGAATTTTGATTAATTTGATTTATAAACTCATTAAGTTTTAAGAGTTAAGATCATATTTCCTATAATATATGAGATGAATAGCTTAAGACAAATGAGAAAAACAAGAAGTTAAAGCATATCATGAAGTAGAATAATTGATACTTTATTTTTTGTTGATTTGTACTTCATGCGTTTGGTGATACATAATGAATAAGAGATTTAGGTATCCAAAGGAGACCAAGTGTGGTGGTTCCTTTGGATACCCAAATATATCGTGTAGGTTTGTGGGTAGATATTGATGAATGGGTCCTTTCATGTGAAGTTAATGTTTCAGTTATAGTTTTGGGCCTCCATTCAAACTTTGGTTTAGTGTTATTCATATATGTGAAATTTCCATTGTGATAATCTTTATATTGATGATTATTGAAAGTATTTTTCATAGGAAAGTTGTGAACATTTAATTTTATGTTGGGAGAAGATTGATGTTGTAAGTGATAATGATGATTGTATTTTGGAATTTCATTTTCAATCTTTTGAAGTTTTTTATTTCCATTATTTGGTTTATTCATATTTTGAGAAATCATATTTAACTTGCTTTTGTAGTTTGCTTGATATTGAGAATTTTTCTTTAGGATTTCCTTAAGCATGTTAATTTTAGTTTCTAATTCACAGTTCTTAAGTTTCAAATTGTGTCTGGCTTTATTATAAGCAATTGTGCTATTTTTAAGAGTAGAAACAATTGAATCAATATGATTTTGATATTTGTCTCTGTATTCCTCAAATGTTTCATCCATTTCTTCAATTTCAATTTTATAGTCATTACACTTAGCACAATTATTTTTCAGAGAAGAGTTTTCTAAACATAATTTTTCATTTTGTTCTTTTACGAAGGTTAACTCTTTTTCAAGTTCCTTGAATTTTTCCTTAATATTATTACAATCAAAACAAGGTTTTGTGTTTTTAAGTGAAGGACAAAATGGTGAAACCACATCACAATTAGATTCTAAATTAACATTAGCTTTTAACCTCTTATTTTATAAACGTAAATTTTTATTAGTAATTTTCAATTTCTTGATCTTACGTTTAGCCATTTTTAGTATATTGAAACTAGAGATGGAGGTTATCACACAAGAAGAAGATTTAGACTTTCTTACAACGCCCTTGGAAGAGGCAAAATGTGAGCATGAAGTTCCTTCGTTATCTTTTAGGCCTTCCTCCATCATTGATGGATTTTCATCTTCTTTTTCTCTTGATGTATTGCTCTCTTTTTCCAAGTTAGTTTCCATGATTTCCATTGCTTTGCAACGAGAGAGATCTTCATGAATAATAGAGGATGCTTGTATGTCCTTCCATACTTGTGAGAGGAAAATCATACATTTCTTCAAGAAATTGCCATACTTTGTATGCACTAGAAAAACAATATATTAATTTGAAAACTTCATTTGATAGAGCACAAAATAAATAATGTTTGGCTTTTGCATTTAGATGACGTTCCTTTTTATTTGATTCATCCGCAAGTCTTAAAATGGCTAAATTCCATACTTCGACATCTAAAGTCTCAATAAATTTTCAATTAAAATTTTCCATCCTTTATAATTTGTTGCTTCAAATAAAGGTGGTTTCAGAGATATTTCTTCTTCGCAGAAATTTGCCCCACTAGTAGAAGCGAGATCATGAGACACCATTATTCCTGGTTGTTAAACCGATTGGAATAAAACCGCTCTGATACCAGTTGTTGGATCGGTAGGCGCCCTTAGAGGGGGGTGAATAAGGGTTTTTAAATTTTATATTATATTTTGAAAAGCTTTGAAATGATGCGAGATTAAGACAACAAGAAATCAAGTAAAACTATTGAAATATAGTAGAGACATGTTTTATTAATATGAAATAAGGATTTACAAAAGTTGATTTCTATAACGCTAGAAATCAGTGGCGAATAATAGTAGACTCTTTTTGTTTTCTATCCCGACTCGCATCCCCACGAACCGGTGGCCCTAGCCTATCCTCCCCGGATTCGGCCTCAAGCCGCTCTAGCCAACCCTTCCCCAGATATGGCCTCGAGCACCCTCTAGACCTAACCTAGATCTAGTCGCCAACACGAGGCAAATTTCCGCCCTAAGTCCTACCCAGACCTAGTCGCCAACACGAGGCGATTTCTCTAGCCGTTTACAAGAAATATGAAATGAAAATAA
Source organism: Dactylorhiza incarnata (assembly GCA_033032865.1). Classification (NCBI taxonomy): domain Eukaryota; kingdom Viridiplantae; phylum Streptophyta; class Magnoliopsida; order Asparagales; family Orchidaceae; genus Dactylorhiza; species Dactylorhiza incarnata. The sequence goes on from JAWHQI010000040.1 coordinate 12,265,737, forward strand.
TTAAAAACTCCCTCTTGATGAACTTCTAAAGTTGGAGATGAAGATCCATTGTAGAGTAAGCGTTGTAGAAGCGGACTTCGTTTGGATCTGGCGTAAAGAGATTCTCCTTCAGAAGTTTGCAGAACTTTGGTAGGACATCAACTTTCGGCCAAGGCAGCCTCTGGAATTCTAGCACTCAATCTCTCTCTTTGATGTCATTTTGAAACAAGAGAAGAGGGGTCCTTTTTATAGCCTCAGCACTAGCGCCTGCGCTAGAGGTACCACCGGTGCTATCTCATTTTAGGACATATTCTGCGCGGCAGGATCTTCAACCCGAGGAAATAATTCTCTCTTGCCTTCTGTGCTCCGCGCTACCTCCTGCGCTATCGGATACCGCCAGGTGCTATCTCCTTCTATATGTGCTCCCAGAATTGCGCTTATCATCGCTACCGCCAAGTGTTAGGTGCTACCGCTGGCGCTAGTAGGAGTGTTGGATTTGATGGCTCAAATTTGGGGGCAACCTTCTTATGTAATCCTTGAGTCATGTGGACTTTGTTATCCTGCACACTTAAACACACAAGATCAAATACACATAGGATTTGTTATTCTCAAACCTAGGAGATGCGGAAGACCATGTTCCAACACCGGATTCTTTCGAAGTTTCTTTGTTCAACGAACTTCAATCTGCGTTCGACGAAATCCATTCTGCGTTCGACGAACGTCATGCTTCAGTTCGACCAAATTGCTTATCAGCTCGACGAACTCAATCTTCCAGCCAGTTCAGCAAATTTTCACGGGGCCGAGGGGATCTCGCAGGAAGGCATGCAAGACCTGGCCTAAATGGATGTCGCCAGAAGGGGTGCGAGCGGGGCCTTCGCAGAGCGCTCACCTAAGAGGGGATTCACGAGCCATACTTGCGAGGAGACTCGCAGGAACTCTCGTTAGTAGCCTTCTCGCAGGCCACTTGCCCATAGGCTAAGGAGGTGAAATTACCTCTCTGCCCCTGGTGGTCTGCCGTTAGCCCCTCCAAACAACGGAGTTTGGCTGTTAGCAGGCCAAATAGGGGTGAGTTTAGTAAAACTAAAAGGCGGAATTCCGCAATTAACAGACCACACAAAAAACTATAAATAGACCTTAAAGGGCACCTTGGGAAGGGGGTTCCAATCTCAGTTCTCTGAGCTTCTTCTTCCCATGGTTACTTTGGTTTATCTCTCTAGCTCTCCAAGGTACCCAAGTCTCAGCTTTGGCTTGGGAGGGGAAGCGCTCAATGATCTTCTGGGTTTGTGGTGGGACCTCCTCGCTGTGACTAAGGTCTTAGTCTAATTCCGAGTCTCCAGACTGCTCCTTCCGAGGGACCAGTAAGGGATAGCTGCCCCTCAACTTATTTAGGGCCCGAGCTTCACAAGAGACCGAGAAATCAGTTTCAACATTTTGGTGCCGTAAGCGTGGAGTGTGGCTAGTCTAGGAAAATTCCAAGGAAGGGGCATGGAAGGAGATGAAGAGCAGGGAGAGGAGTTTTGCGGGTCACCCCCGGTGGTGACGCCAAGTATGTTCTCGGACTTTAGGAAAAAAGTCCTCAGGACCCTCGGGTTCGCAGTCGCAGCGTTGTGAAGCGAGTTCGCGATCCCGGCGGCCCAGGTGTTTCATCCTCCAGCAGCGGTTGGCGAGGATGCCCCGGGAGGAAGCACTGGAAAGGAGGTGGCCGGGGGGTCAGTGCAGGACCTGGAGGGGCGAGTGCTGTTCGCCAATCCGGCGAGTTCGGTGCCAGCGAGCACAGGGCAGGCAAGTGCGGCGCAGGCAAGTATGGTGTAGGCAAGTGCGGCGCAGGCGAGTGCAGCGCAGGCGAGTGCAGCGCAGGCGGGTGTGGCGCAGGCGAGCTTGATCCTGGTGGGCGCGGCGCCCGTAGGAGCGGCTCCAGCGAGTGTGGATCTTGTGAGCATGGCCCCATCGAGCTCAAGCCTGGTGAGGGAGCTGGGGGGTGGGGCGAGTGGAGCAGGAAAGGATAGCATGTGGAGGAAGCCCCTTTTGCGAGCTGGTGCTTTCCTCACCCATCCTAGAAGATTTCAGGGAATGGGACAAGGTCTACTACTACGGCAGGGATGACCTAGTCTAACACCTGCAGTCGTTCTATCAGGCCGATGTCGGACGCCTTTAAGTGTCGGCTCTTTGCCGTCACCCTAAAAGAGAAGGCCAGGGATTGGTTCCACCAACTCCCTGTTGGATCAATCTACACATTTGAGGATTTGCGTAGAAGCTTCTTGTTGTGGTTTTCAATTTTGAAGAAGAGGAAGAAGGACGTCGAGTCCCTCTTCAAGGTGAAGCAGGAGCCCAAGGAGTCGTTGGCTCACTATGCGGATCGGTTTTAGGAGGAGGTATTGATCACCCAGGAGATGCCCGGGTTTTCCCTCCAGCTCGCCTTCACGTTGGGGCTGAGGGAGAGTTTCTTCAAGATGGGATTGACGAGAAAGGCCCCCGTATCCTACGAGGAGTTGATGGAGAGGGTGGCGGAGGAAGTCGAAAGTGAGGAGGCCAATCCGAAGCTCACCAGGAGGCTAGCAAATCTCAGTGAGCATGAGGTCAAGCAGCAGGAAGTGCGGAGAAGGGAATAGCCCCGGGCCCCGGAGGAGGGATGGAGGCAGCAGGGCGGGGGGGATGCAAGGTCAAGGAAGAGGTTACGCCCCGAGAGGGGGTAACTTCTATGGGGGTCAAGGAAGACCCCATCAGTTGGGATGGAGGCAAGGTCCAAGGACGGTGCCTCCCCCGCCTCAGCAGGCCATGACGATCAGGCGAGGGAGGGGAGGAAGGGGAAGGAAAGAAGGAGCAGAAGCAGGAGCAGGAAGGACAAGGGGGAATAGGGCGATGGAGGCGGAGAGGGGAGAGGTGACGTTGCCATACTGTGACTTCCATGATGAGGAAGGTCACGCAACGACCACTTGCCCTGAGTTTTTGGAGACAAAGAGGGCTAGAGTGCTGGCACCGCAGCAGCAGCAGCAGGTGAGGATTGAGGAGGTCCTGCCTCGGGAGGATTAGGAGGAAAGGTGCGAGGACTGGGTCGATGTGGGGACCCGAGGAGGGATCAGAGTGATCCACGAGGGAGTAGGGGTGGAGGCAACCCGCAAGGCGATCCTCCATACCATCTATCGCCGGAGCGTGGCTTCGACATCCACGGCCCCACCCCTGGAAGAAAAAATTACTTTCTCTAAAAGGGACATGCGGGGTCATGTGGACCCTTTCTGCGATGCGTTGGTCATCCAAAAAGGAAGCTCCGTCAAGAACTTCACGGTGTCCCAGATTCTCGTGGACAACGTAAGCTCCGTCAACGTCATCTTCAAAAAGGCGTTCGACGAGTTGAAGGTGGAAATCAAGAGGGTGTTGGCCTCAGATGGACCATTGTTCGGGTTCTCCGAAGAGAGGAAGGAGGTAGATGGGGGAGTGGGGCTCCATGTGGTCCTGGGCGGGCAATCTCGGAATTGCCGCTTCGTCATAGTGGATGCCCCCAGCTGCTATAGTGCCATCTTCAGATGGCCGCTTATCAGTGCTTTCCGCTGCGTCACCTCCACCTTCCACCAATGTCTTAAATTCAACTCGAGAGGATTTCAGATTCGGGTAAGAAGGGATCCGAAGGTAGCAAGGCAGTGCTACGTGACGACAGTAAACACCATCTTCTGGATAGCCGAAGCGAAGAAATGGGATCAGGAGGTGGGGGAGTCGGCGAGTCTCGGAGAGGAAGATGAGCAGATAGGGGAAGGAGAGGAGGAGAAGGAAGAGGTAGGGGCGGAAGAGGTGATGAAGGTTCAGGGAGGAGAAGGAGAGGAGAAGGTCGAAGTGCCGACTTGCGACGAGGAGAAGGAAGAAGGTTGCGGAGAGAAGTCCCGGCTGGAAGCCGTGGAGGAGGTCGTGGAGCTCGAGGTCACCACCCGGGCTGGGGTGGTGGAGAAGGTCCGCATCAGCGGGGAGCTCGGCCTGGAGGAGCAGAAGCAAATTCTGGCTGCGTCCAGGAAAATTTGGGTGTCTTCGCTTGGAGTGCCGTAGAGATGCCCAGGATCGATGCGGATGTGGCTTGCCATCGCCTTAATCTCGACCCTGGCACCCACCCCATCCGTCAAAAGAAGAGGGCCATAGCAGACAAGCTGGAGGGGCCCATCTGAGAGGAGGTGGGTAAGCTCCTACAGGCAGATTTTGTATCGGAGATCCAGTATCCAGGCTGGGTCTCCAACGTGGTTATGGTAAAAAAGGGAGGAGGTAAGTGGAGGATGTGTATCAATTTTTCCTTGCTTAATAAATCATGCCCCAAGGATTGCTACCCCTTGCCTATCATCGACGCGCTGGTTGACTCATCCGTCGGTTTCCCTGTAATGTATTTTTTAGATGCTTTTTCAGGTTATCATAAGATCCGCATGCCCCCCCCCCCCCCCCCCCCCGACATCAAGGATATCTCCTTCATCATAGGGGATGGGTGCTATTGTTATAAGATGATGCCACGTACCAACGAATGATGGACAGGGTCTTCCGAGAGTAGAAGGGAAGAAACCTGGAGGTCTATGGTGTTGACCTCATGATAAAGAGCCGGGACCTCAAGTCTCACCTCCAAGACCTTGAAGAGATCTTTGGAACCTTACGGAAGTATAAGATGAAGCTCAACCCCCCTAAAGTGTGTCTTCGGGGCTAATCGGGGAATGTTCCTGGATCACTTGCTCACCCCAGCAGGGGTGGAGCCTAACCTAAATAAGGTTAAAGCAATCATGTAGTTGGGGTCGCCAAGAAATGCGAAGGAGGTTCAGCGCCTCACGGGAAAATTGGCCGGACTCAATAGGTTCCTCTCCAAGGCGGGTGAGATGTGTGCACCTTTCTTCAAGGTGCTACGGGGAAACATGAAATTTGAATGGACCTCGGAATGTAAGGAAGCTTTTCAAGCTTTGAAAGGGCAACTCACCCAGACTCCTCTACTCCATGGACCAAGGCAAGGCAAGGATCTATCCCTATACTTGGGGTTAGGATCTAAGGCAGTAAGTTTGGTGTTGGTCTGGGAAGAAGGGAGGAGGCAGTTCCCCATCTACTACGTCAGCCGAGTGCTGAGGAAGGCGGAGCTCCGATACCCAATTTTGGAAAAGTTGGCTTTCGCTTTGGTGGTATCGGCTCGGAAGCTCAGGCCATACTTCCAAGCACACTCAATTAAAGTTGTGACCGACCACCCGCTTCGCAAAGTCATGAAAGGGGTGGAGCATTCGGGGAGGCTAGCAAAATGGTCCGTGGAGCTGAGTGAGTTCGACATCGCATTTGTTCCTAGGATGTCTATCAAGGCACAATCGATGGCGGACTTCATGGAGGACTACGCAACCGAAGTGGGGGAGCATGAATCACCTCCCCTGGTGGCATGAAAGATGCTGGTGGATGGTGTGTCAGGGAAGCACTCCTATGGAGGAGGAATCATCCTAATAAGCCCACAAGGGACGAAGATTGAGCAAGCCTTGAGCATCCATTTTCCAATTACCAACAACCAGGACGAGTATGAGGCCATGATAGCAGGCCTGCGGCTGGCCAAGAAGTTGGGAGTGCAAGACGTGGAGGTCTCAATGGACTCCATGGTGGTGGCATGCCAAATCAGGGGAGAATTTGAAGCAAAGGAGCCGACCCTACAACGCTACCTAGAGAAGGCCAAGGGGGTCATCGGGAAATTTCACACTTTCTCCATCAAACATGTGTCAAGGGAGGAGAGTACCGCGGCGGACCTCCTAGCCAAGTTTGGCCCTCGAGCTGAGGGGACAGTATCGGAAATCTTCCAACCTTCCATCGAGGAAAGGGAGCTGATGGAGGTGGATCAGCGAGTATCGTGGATGGATCCTGGCCTGTTTTTTATCGGAGGAGGGGGTCCCGAGAGTCCTCAAAGAAATCCACTCGGGGGAATGTGGCAGTCACTCCGAGAGCCAGACTATGGAGGGAAGAGTATTGAGGCAAGGCTATTTTTGGCCTACCCTCAGCAAGGATGCGGCAGAATTCGCAAGGAAGTGTTCAAAGTGTCAGCTCTATGCTCCACTCCAACTCTTCCCAGCTCAGAGGCTTCGGACCATCACAGCTCCGTGGCCCTTCACTATATGGGGCTTGGACCTGGTAGGTCCTTTCCCGCAAGCTAGTGGCCAAAGGAAGTTCCTATTGGTAATGATTGATTATTTCTCCAAGTGGGTAGAAGTGAAAGCACTGGCCAAGGTAACATCCCAAGTGGTAAGGAATTTTGTATGGGGTGAGATAATTTGCAGGCACGGGCTGCCGTTGGCCATAGTGATGGACAACGGACCATAATTTGCTAGCGAAGAGTTTGTTAGTTTCTACCACAACTCAGCATAGACCTCAGGTTCGCGTCGGTCCACCACCCGAGGAGTAATGGTCAGGTGGAGGTAGCGAACAAGATAATTGTCAACCTGCTGAAGAAGAAAGTGGAGAATCTCAGGGGCATTTGGGTGGAGCAGCTGCCCTCGGTCCTGTGGGCCTTGAGGACTACTCCAAACAAGGCCACAGGGGAGACCCCCTTCAAACTGTCTCATGGGTCCAAGGCCATCCTCCCGATAGAATTTGAAGTAAAAACCCCCATGGTGATCACCGCAGGCGAAGGGGATGAAGAATGGATAGTGGAAAATGATGCAGAGCAAAGGTTGTCCCTGGACCTGGTAGAAGAGCTCTGAGACCTCGCTACTGTTCGACAGGAGGAAGTTAAGAGGCGGATGGCCCGGTACTTTGATCAACATATTAGAATAAAATAGTTCGAGAAAGGAGACTTGGTCCTAAAGAAGGTAGATGCGGCAGGGAGAGGAGCCGCTGTAGGTAAGCTAGAGCCCAACTGGGAGGGGCCTTACATTGTAAGCGAAGTGCTCAAGTCAGGAGGGTACCACCTCCAGGATGTGGAAGGGATACCCCTTGGCCGAGCCAAGATTGGGGACGATTTGAAAAGATTCTATCCTTAAAACTTTTGTAATTAAATTATTGTGTGTTTCATTATCCATACATAGATTCTGAGGTTGTTTTGAGCAAGTAACAAGCATTGGTGCTGGAATGCCCCAGATCGATTCCGCTGCTGGGCTCTCATAGACGGTGTGACCGGTTGATCTCTGGAGAGGCTGGCAAGTGGCAAGTTCTTTGGTGCTGGAATGCCCCAGATCGATTCCGTTGCCGGGCTCTCATAGACGGTGGGTCAGGTTGATCTCTGGAGAGGCTGGCAAGTGGCAAGTTCTTTGATGATGGAATGCCCCAGATCGATTCCGCTGCCGGGCTCTCATAGACGGTGGGTCAGGTTGATCTCTGGAGAGGCTGGCAAGTGGCAAGTTCATTGATGCTGGAATGCCCCAGATCGATTCCGCTCCTGGGCTCTCATAGACAGTGGGTCAGGTTGATCTTTAGAGAGGCTGGCAAGTGGCAAGTTCTTTGGTGCTGGAATGCCCCAGATCGATTCCGCTGCCGGGCTCTCATAGACGGTAGGTCAGGTTGATCTCTGGAGAGGCTGGCAAGTGGCAAGTTCTTTGGTGCTGGAATGCCCCAGATCGATTCCGCTGCAGGGCTCTCATAGACGGTGGGTCAGGTTGATCTCTAGAGAGGCTGGCAAGTGGCAAGTTCTTTGGTGCTGGAATGCCCCAGATCGATTCCGCTGCTTGGCTCTCATAGATGGTGGGTCAGGTTGATCTATGGGGAGGCTGGCAAGTGGCAAGTTCTTTGGTGCTGGAATGCCCCAGATCGATTCCGCTGCCGGGCTCTCATAGACGGTGGGTCAAGTTGATATCTGTAGAGGCTGGCAAGTGGCAAGTTTTTTGTTGCTGGAATGCCCCAGATCGATTCTGCTGCCAGGCTCTCATAGACGGTGGGTCAGGTTGATCTCTGGAGAGGCTGGCGAGGTAGCAAGTATTGGTACTGTAGTGCCCCGGATGATTCAGCTGTCGGGCTCTCACTAGCCGGTGGAATAAATCGGTCCCAAGGACCAGCTAGCAAGTTATTCATACTAAGGGACTCGGCTCGCAAAATCTCGCAAGGCCTAGGCGAGGCGAGCCCTGGAGCACGCTCGCGTGAAAACAAAAACCCGCGACGGATGAAAAACACCTAAGTCCAAAGGTCAAAGCGGGGATGTGGAGTATGGTGGTCGTAAAGCTTGCCGAGTCGGGCCCTAGCTCGCGAAAATACTTAGAAAATCTTGGGGGCATGCATAAAATCAACAAGCCAGAGGGGTCCATCGACAGGGCAGACAACATGCAACGCTGGAAGCTCGCATGGGTCGAGCAAGCGATGCAGGGTAATGTTGACCCCACTTGCAAGGGCATCAATGGGGCGAACCAGAGGAGCGAAGCGACCCAGACTTCTCCCAGGTGTGTAGGTAGAACGGGTTTATCGAACGAGGCTTCTAAGCTAAATAAGCTAAGTGAATGCTGTATTGACAATGTGCGAGTGCGAGCCTGACTAAGCGCAGAAATGCGGAAACAAAGGTGTGCAGATGTGAGCATATTAGCGCAAGCGTGGCAAAATACATCCCCGCGAGCATGAATACAGGTGCGAGTGCGAGTAATGAAATAAAAAGGAAATGACATTCAAGAGATATACAAAATATGTAAGACCCTCTTTTTTTTGCTTTGAAACCGGTTCTTACCGCCCAGAACCGTCGTCTTGCGGCGAGACCATTACACCCAATGGTCGCCGCCACAATACGCCGATCCTGCCGGCTAATCAACATCATCCAGGCCAACCACAATTCATAGTAATAGAAGCAAATAGAAGAAACTAGTCCACAAATCACATTAAATATGTAAATTACATGTTTACAATGTCCATGATGAGAATTTAAAGTAAGAGAGGAAGGGCTTACGCCCAGTACATGTTCAAGTAAAGTAAAAAAAAACTCTCTTACTCTACAACTATGTGGAAGCTATCAAGCTCCGTCTTCATGTATCTGTAGCTGCTGCTGTGACGACGTGTAGTGGATGCTCTGCTTCATCCCGTCCTCCTGTCCTGTCTCCTGAATGGGGTCCTGCTGTTCTGACACATCATCCCTAAAATGATGAGGTCCACCGACCGTCAGTCTATAAGACTCAGCATATTCTTCACCGCCTCCACCCGCGACTCCTAGGCATCGTGCGGGAGGAGGAAGCGGAGAACATCAAAGGCTAAATCAAAAGCAGGTGACAACGAAGAGACTATCAAGTATAAAGATACTAAACAAGTAATGAAAACATCTCTACTCTAGCAGGAGTATGTATATAAGCAATAAATAATGAGCAGTATAAGTAAAAGAGCAGGTATAATAAATAAGAGCAGCTACGAAAGTAACCTTAACTTATATGCACACACAAAAGCACATAAGCTAAGGGATCTGGCAAGTAGTAAACTCATCGTATAAAAGAGCTCATACTGATTTATACGATGAGGTCTCTGTTTGTGCAGAAATGATATGCTATGACGTGCAATGCAATGATGCAATGTTTGTATTATTATTTCATACACATGCAACTCACACACGCGACTCTGTACGTACAGACCTTAGTTCCCACTTTTCGGAGGTAGCTAACCTCTCGGGCACCTCCCGTCGTGGTCAAACGGTGGCAGAGGAGCGGGCGTCTCCTCACCTAGGTGGGTAAGTCACACTACCAGACCTAGGCCCTAACGTACGCTGTGATACCGGTATCCGGAACTCACGAGCTCCTGCGTACTAAACTGAATTGGCCAGGCAGGGTTTCGGGAATCCGTCCGTCGGACGCGCAGTAAGACAACCTGGCCCCAATAAAACCACTAGCACTGCCAAGTCAAGGAACTGCTGTCGGTGTGACGACTAAGACAGATCCGAAGACCCACCACATCATATACATATGTATTAGTCATTTACTACCGAGCCTCCAGCTCGCAATTCTACATCAACATTTATAAAGTAGAGCCTACCGCTCGCCAAACTACACCAGTCTTATATTTATACTACGAGCCTACCGCTCGCTAGACTACACCAGTCTTCTATGTAAACTACGAGCCTACCGCTCGCTAGACTACACTAGTCTTATATTTAAACTACGAGCCTACAGCTCGCTTGACTACACCAGTCTTATATTTAAACTACGAGCCTACCGCTCGCTAGACTACACCAGTCTTCCATTTAAACTACGAGCCTACCGCTCGCTAGACTACACTAGTCTTATATTTAAACTACGAGCCTACCGCTCGCTAGACTACACTAGTCTTATATTTAAACTACGAGCCTACCGCTCGCTAGACTACACTAGTCTTATATTTAAACTATGAGCCTACCGCTCGCTAGACTACACTAGTCTTATATTTAAGCTACGAGCCTACCGCTCGCAGGACTATCCCAGTCCTTCTCTTATAACCCGAGCCTACAGCTCGCAGGACTATCCCAGCCCTTCTCGTATAACCCGAGCCTTCCGCTCGCAGGACTTTCCCAGTCCTCCTCGTATAACCCGAGCCTACACCTCGCAGGACTATCCCAGTCCTTCTCATATAACCCGAGCCTTCCGCTCTCGGGACTATCCCAATCCTTCCTTATATCTCGAGATCCGGTTTGGGATGAAAGATAACTTGTCAAGTTCTCCTACTTAATTAGTCCTCTTTATAATTTATTTGATCTTAGAAGCTTTAGGGTTAGCCTTGGACTTCCGAAGGGTTACCCGGTGAGGGGCTCGCAGCGGCACTAGGGAGTGTGGTGGGTTGACACCCCGAACTTCCTCTTCCCAAGGCACTTAATCTTATGGGTACCTACCCCATTCTACTTGATCCCCATTTTCCTCTCCAATTACATTAAGTCTATAAGATGAGTTAAACATGGCTCTTAGGAGTGGGGGAGTTCTTTTGAACTCCAACACCACCAATTGTGACCGGGTGCTGACTCTCCCGTCGTCACATTCTAAGCTCGAGTTCCCTTCTTCACCGAGGAACTGCACACATCCAATTAGCATTCTCAACCTTACTTGGACCCACACTCCTATTCTTCGTCATCCTTAATCCAGGGTTTGCCTTAAATATTTCTCGACTTCTCCCTTGAGTATTTACCTTAAGATGACTCACCCGGCTAAGGGTAGTTTTACTTCCATATAATCATTTAACACAGATGAGTTATCTGTGGGGCCCTTGATGAGGTTTAACCTCCTTTTTATATCATTATAAATTCCTGCACTTATAGTTTTGCTAAACGCACCCCAACCCTTATTTCCCATGATGCCCCTTAGAGGTGTTCTTCCAAAAAAAAACTGAGCCTTCATAATAATCAAGGAGTTGATTGTTCTATGTGTGAAGGTCAGTGGTGGTTTAAATCATATGAACCAGTTTTACTATTCGCAGACCAAAATAAGATTGAGCTAGATTTGACTCCTAAGGTGCAATCTTGATCACATCATATCCAAATGAGTTCGATTATTACATGGGTTCGCAACGAGTAGTGATCTAACAACATCAAATCCTAATCTCATAAATCCTCCAGGGAATCTTAAATCTTAGTCTCTAATAAAATAGAAGATGTGCAGATAGTGATTTATACATCGACTGTCAACTAATGATCTCATAAATTCTGATAAATTCACTGTAGCATAATATTGGTCTAAAAACCTCAAACCCCAAATTTCACATTTTTACAGGAACTATTTAACCATAATTTCTATTTAACATAAATGGGGTGCAAATAGGGATTTACACATCAATTGTTAGATTATGACCTCAATAAATTCTGGGAAGGTTATTATAGCACCATATTGGTCTAAAAACACCAGATCCTAAATCTCATATTATTCCAAGGAGTATTTACCCTTAATTATCATTTATTACATTTGGTGTGCGTATAAGGGTTTATACTACAAGTGCTATGTAAAGACTTCAATAAATTCTGGGAAAATTATTATAGCACCATATTGGTCTAAAAACACCAGATCTTAAGTCTCATATTATTCCAAGGAGTATTTACCCTTAATTATCATTTATTACATTTGGTGTGCGTGTAAGGGTTTACACTACAAGTGTTATGTAAATACTTCAATAAATTCTGGGAAAATTATTATAGGATTATATTAGCATCATGACCTACTGTGATTTATCTCAAATTTATCAGACATATAAAACCCCATTATTTGCACAAAAACCATAGAGGGCATAAATGTAATCTTAACTACCTATAGCATGAAATATTTCTCAAAATTCTCAGATAATTCCTGCTGCCATAATAGTGAACTTAAAGACTAAACCCTAAGTTTCACTTCATTCTAAAATCATATGACCCCTTTTTAATTTTATAACCCAATTTAGGGGTAATTTAGTAAATTCTATATCTTGGGATTTTTGCACCAAAAAATTCCCAAATAATTCTTGGAAGGGGCATATTACTGCCATGGACCCATATCCAACATCTCAGCCATAGGGTTAACCCCCAAGGTTTGGGGCTCACTCCACCCCAAAATTACTAAAGGCACACATTAAGGCCCTTTATCCTAGGTTTTGCATGGATCATAACTCCACATGCACAAGGCCAAATGAGCCCATCTTTTTACCAGAGGGCTTTAAGCATATGAAGAGCTCACCACCCAAATTTGGGGGTGTTTGGAGTTACACAACTCCATAAATACCAAATATTTACCTTTTCTAATAAATTGAATAACTCAGTAAATAAGCATCCAAAAATTCTCAAATTAAAACCCTAGGTGTGTCATCCTGCCATTCATGCATGGTAAAAATTTTAGGTTATTTGTTAAAGCCGGTTAAAAGTTATAGCAATTCTAAAATCTGCCCATCACTAGGACCAGTCCTAGTAAAACGGGTGCCCTGGGTCCTACACACCTCCAAATGGCCTGATCTTGGGTCCTATGGAAACTAGAGACCAAGGCCTTCAACAGTTGTCTCAGCCAAGGGTCCCGATTCTCCGCACCTGGGATGATTTGCGGGCTGATTTCCGGCCATCCTAGGCCGTCTTCGGCCAAACGCCCAAGCCAACACCTTCACCCGACATAGGGCTTTCGTTTGGTGGTGGCCGTAGGAGTTCCCCGGCATCTTGTGATTTTTCGGTCGGAGCAAGGAAAATCGAGAATGGAAAACAGCCATTCTCTTGATGATTTCGAAGAAGGAAAGAATGGATAACTAGCACAGGAGGAGGGGGGAAGGAACTTGCCTTGATTGGGCTTGAGGTTGAGGGAATCTTGGCTTGCCATGGACGACACTTGAGCTCCAATTTCTTGGTCGATCTCCCTCCTCTGCGCCCGATTCCTTCTGCAATAATGGGGTTTCTCCTCCTAAGCACATTGTGGAGCTAATGAGGGGGTTTGGACTGGGTCGGGAGAGGCTATATCTGTGGTTGCCATTTTTGGCGATTTCACCAAGGGTGGCACCTCCCTCCATAGCCACTGCCACAGCTCCAGCTCAGCAGGGAAATAATGCTTGAGCTGTGAGGAGTCGATTAAGAGTGTAATCAGGGCTTAACTTCTCTTAAATCTTGGGTCACCATTAATGGTGGTCGGCTCTCCCTTGTTTTCTCCTCCACCCCCCATAACTACAGCTGCCACCTCACTCCAATTCCTGCAGGGATTCCATGGGGAAGCTTAGATGATGCTTTGGGGAGAGGGGTGGCATGCCATGTGGCATCCACTCCATTAATTCCTCCTTTGTCTTTTTCCCCCTTTCTTACACTTGGACAAAGCATTCATTTCCCCCAAATTTCGAATTTCAGCATGCCTAGGGTCTGGTCACCATGTGGGCTGACCAATTGAGTCATGGGGTTGGGCTAAGTCTACTTGATTTAAGCTTTGGGCTCACTTGACTCAAATATGCCAATTTGGGGATTTTTGGGTTTGGGCTTGACTCAAGCTCACACCACTTAATGTGACTGATCTATATTGGTGCCTTGGACCCTATGAACCTATTCCAAGGGAAATTAGGTCATGGTGGAGGTCATATGGGGCTTGATTGCACTTAATTGCCTATAGGGGCAATTTGGGAATTTTTGGTGATTTTGCCCTAATCCTCAAAGATTGAAGGTGCACCTTGGCTCATTTAGGTCTCATATATTCCCCTTAGGTCCAAGAAGGGTTGTGCTAAGTCAAACTGGTCATCCAAAACCTAATTGACCTTATTTTGGGAGGTTTGACTTTATAAAGCTCAAGGTTGACTTTTGGTCAATTTGACCAATTTGGTTGACCCCAAGGGTCCCTAGTGGCCTACTTACTTCCTTGGATGGACATAGGGGTCATAGTGAGGTTATGTTGGCTTATTGGAGTCTTTTGGTCACCCCTAGGCTAGGACATCAAGATTTGTTAAACGCACCCCAAAGTGTATTCCTTCCTATTTGCTGAGTTCATGGGGCCTCTTTGGCCCATTTTGTGTGTTGATTCATCCTAGGGGAATCTCCATGGATATGTGTGATGCATAAGATATATTAGCATCTCTTTAGTTTGCTCACATTAGGGTGGCTCATGGTGGCTAAGTGCACACCATGAGTTTTTCATTCCTTTCAATTTGTCATCCTAGTGCTCGGTGTCACTTATCCTATTTTTGTCATCGCTTGACATGACAAAAATTCTCTAGGGGCCTAGCAGTTTGGGGGATGTTACAAAATATTTCTATATCATTGATCAAAAGGTTTTACAGTCAACGGCGAACTCGCCGACCAAAACAAAAATTTTACACTTAGAAAACTTAAAGGGTCAAAGCTGCCTGCTGAAGAATCCTTCACTCGCTCTCGCGATCTTCCACCTCTATGATCGGCGCGAACAGGTCGGGGATGACATCTTCCGTGGTGAGCTCCATAGCGTTAGGATCGACCAGGTCCACCCCTTTAAGGGTGTCGAAGACAAGTTCGGCGATCTCCATCGAGTTTTTGCGGGCGGCCTCCTTTTCATCTCGCGACTGGCCGCGAGCCCTAGCTCGCGAAGGAGGTGGGGGGAGCACTGCCATGGTTAGCTCTTGAACCTAAGCCTTGAGGAAGGAATTCTCCATCTCAAGGTCAGTGATCCTCGCAGTAAGTTTGCTCGCGGACTCGACATCCTGCAGAAAGGAAGTTAGAAAGAAGTGAAGGGTAGCGAGACAGGGAAAAAACTCTTTGCTGGCATTACTTACCAGGCCGCCTTCAAGGCTGGCGAGGAGGCCCTCAGACAAGGCCTCCTTTCCCTTAAGCTCCGCAACCTCATTCGCGGACTTCCGGAGCTCGCCATTGAGCTCTTTGATTTCCCTATCCGCGGTGAAGTACCGACGGCCCACCATGTGGGTAAGCTCCATCGCCCGGAACTGGGCTCGCATGGCCTCATATACGAGCCCTTTTGGCGTGAAGGCCCTAAAGAGGGAGGCATCCTCGCGGCCGTAGAGCCCGAAGGCGAGGGCGAATGTTTCGCCCCCAACTTTGTCACTCTCCACCCAGGAGGGGAGTAGGGAGGAGCAGACGATCTTATTCTGCTCAGGGTCCCACGCGAGCATAGGCTCGCCAACTGCGTCCGGGAGCTTTGCGCCGAGCCCGAAGTTCTTGTGGCTCATCGGCTTGGGCTTATTGGCGGAACCACCCGGCTCGCCACTCTCATCAGCGGGTTTCTGGCTCGACGAAGGAGAGGGAGGGGGATGTCTGGATCGGACAGATCCACGGCATCCTTCCCCTTAGGTGCGGGGGGGGGGGGGGGGGGGGGGGGGGCTTTCTTTGCCTTCTTCGCCAATCCCTACGAGGCGGGCCGGCTTGGTGGGGGTGGAATTTTCTTCCCAGACGAAGAGCTCGGGCGATCGCAGCACGCCTCGGAGGCCGCATTCACGAGCGAGCTGGTGGTGAGGGTTGATGGGATCGCGTGTGGGGGTTGCACGGAAGATCGCGTTCTCCTGGAAAGATGTTAGAAATGTTAGCAAATCACGAAAGAAAAGGAGAGGGAAAGTTTGCGAGGGCGGGTCATACCTTCGCCCTCGAGAACGGACGTCAGTGAGTCCACCCTCTGCCAGAGGAAGACGACCTCAAAGTTCTTCCCCTGCAGGTACTAGTATAGTCTGGCATCGTCGCCCCCAGCGAGGTGGGAGGGCGGTAGGTGGCATCGTCCCGCTAAAGGGGAGAGTAGGAGATGTTGCCGAAGGGGCCCTTTACTAGGACATATTTCTGCGTACAGTAATGGGCCTTATTCACCGTTTCACAGATGGTGACGTGCTGAGACTCGCGAAGTGAGTCGTCCCATCTTTGTATGCGTGGAAAGAAAATACCTTGCGGAAGACGAGTAGACTAAATTCAATCCTCTCCGCCCGAAGGTAGCTGGCGATCGTGACCACCACGGCGATCGCGTTCGGTGTCAGCTGGCTTGGCAGAACGCCAAAGTATTTGAGTACCTAGAAGAGTCGGCAAGGGTTAGAGCACTCTTCGCGAAGCGAGCCAGGAATACTATGTCCAATGAATAATCATACCTGACGCACTTCAGGCTAGAGGGGGAGTCACAGCCCATTCTCAAAGTGAGCGATGGGGATGGCGAGCTCGTCGGGGTGCGGGTCGCTGATTGTGTCTCGATTAGTAGGGCGGCGAGCCGCAAATCCAGGAGGGATATAGTGGTCGACGGTGGTGAGAAATTCCTCTGAGGTGAGGTTGGCACAGAAGAAAGGGCCCTCGAGGAAGGCTCCGACACACTTGGCCCGCCCCTCCGCCTCCACATCTGCGACCATGATGTTAGTGGGCTACGAATCGCGAAATTAGCGAGTGCGAGCTAGGTTCTGTGAGAGGGTTAGAAGAAGTGGGGAAAATGAGAGCAGTAAATGCAGTGGTTGAAAGATAAAGGCGGAGACTATTTATAGAAATAAAAATGGAGGGAAGAATACGAAGGGCCAGGGGCTGCAGATAGCGGATCCACGCTGTATTCTTCAAACCTCCCGGAGCCTTATCCGCACCTGGCGAGTTGGCGCCCGCAAAAGAAAATCCCTCCAGCTAGCCCTGGGGGGAGCAAGACCTGTATAAAGAAGTATAGCGAGAGCAAGCCGCGAAAGCGATTCGCGAAAGTAAGGCGACCAAATATAGTGATTAAGAGAAAAGTTTGCAAAGAGCGAACGAGGCGGACATAGCGATGGATGTAACGAAAACGGAAAAGGTGGGCCCGCAAGTGAGTCAAGAAAAGTCTAAATATTACAAATCATCAAATTGTTTAATCCTCCCATGAATAGGAGGGGAAGAGGAAGCGAACAGAAGATTAACAAGAGAAACTCTTCAATAACGAAGCCACTTCCAGCGTCCGCGGCCCCGCACACCCGAGCGTGGGGGACTCACGGGAAGTGGTACTCGCTAACCAACTGGGCCTCACGAGTTAGCACCCGTGCGCAATCCTCAATCCGAGCAATGTGCACCCCGTGGGAGGTCACCTCGCTGCGGTCGACCGACCGCACCTCGGCAAGGAGGTGCGCGTTCGCGTCCTCCATCGCAGCAAATCTCTCTTCATTTGAGAGCCGATCTAACAGGTTTTGTTCGTATAGCTCCCGCGGCATGGAAGTGTGCTTATGGAATATCTCGGTGGCCGGCCACTTCATTTCCTCTGGATCGTCGGGGTCCCCCAGAAAATCCGCGACCTGACCCGGCGAGGGGGGTGGCGACATCTCCACCTCTCCATGCTCCGACTCATTGAGTGGGGTCGAGGGATCACCTGCGAGATAGAAATCAGCGAGGAGGATGTTGAAGTGGCACTCGGCAGGGATGGTCTAACCTGGTGGGGGAATTTGGGTACTAGGCCGCTTGCGAGAGGTGCCCGACCGGCCCTAGAATGCATCAACGAAGGCAGGGGTAACGACCTTCCCCAAACCGGGGCGGAACACAGCTTCGGCAGCGAGTCTGGGCTCAGCAAGCAATGTCCCTCCGGGGCTCCTTTGTCCCAGAATGCCGAATCCGGGAGTGATGATGGTCTGATTCGGCGGGGCCGGCTGGTCCGCGGGAGGAGGAATCCGCTCTTCCAAATTTGTGAGAAGAGGCACTGCATAAGGGATCAGGGAAACTTAGCGAGTAAGGAAATATGTTTCAAAGGAAGGCGAGGAGAACTACTCACCTGACTGCGAGGATGGGGGCCGCATATCATAGGTCCTCACGGCCCGGGATGCGGGGTCAATCCTCCTAGGGGTGGAGGTGCGAATCTCCAAAGTTGTTTTATCCAGTGTACTCTCTCCCGGGGTTCTACGACCAAAGAAGCAATGTCAGGTAAGAAAGACGTTAAATTAGCGAGTTTGGCATTAGTACCTACAAGGCGAGTTTGTCATGGGAGGATGGAGATGGAGGAGAAGACCCATTTTCGCTGGACGAGCGCCGGACGGTCTTTGCCATTTTTGTCTGAGTTGAACCACGCTGCGGCGAGGCCCAGGAAGCGAGCGTGGTTGCCTTGGCCTTCTGAGCCGCCTGCGAGGCCCTAAGGCGGGCCAGTACCTCTTCCTTTTTGGAAATCGCACCGAGTCTCACGGTGAGTGGGAAAAGCTTCACAAGAGGAAGAAAAAGTTTGAACACCAGCTGGGAGGAATGGTATTTATAGCTACAGGCCTGGGCCCCACTAAAAGATTTGCACCACATCATCCAGAGGCTGGCAAATACCAAGGGTTGGATGTTTCTTCGTGAGCCTAGGTAGCCTCGCAAAGAGCGAGGATTATGTACAACCCCGATATTCTATAGGAGATGGGCATAGATTGAGAAGTCAACAAGCGAAAGAAGTAACAAGGAAGGCGATCCAGAGTCTCAAGGGTCACTCGCAGGAAGGAGGGCGAGCCGGGCACTCGCCGACCACTCGCAATAAAGCGGGCGAGCCAGATTCTTTCCAAGTTTCTGTGTTCGACGACCTTCAATATGCATTCGACGAAATCCATTCTGCGTTCGATGAACGTCACACTTTAGTTTGATGAAATTGCTTCTCAGCTCAACGAACTCAATGTTCCAGCCAGTTCAGCAGATTTTGTCTTCAGTTCAACAAACTCTAGTTTGAAATTGACGAACTTAGATCTGTGTTCATCGTAAAGTAACAAGGAAGGTGAGTCAGAGTCTCAAAGGTAGCTCGCAGGAAGGCGGGCGAGCCGGGCACTCGCCGACCGCTCACGAGAAAGCGGGTGAGCTAGATTCTTTCCAAGTTTCTGTGTTCGACGAACTTCAATCTGCGTTCGACAAAATCTGTTCTGCGTTCGACGAACGTCACACTTCAGTTCGACGAAATTGCTTCTCAGCTCGATGAACTCAATCTTCTAGCCAGTTCAGCAGATTTTCATGGGGCCGAGGGGAGATTGCAGGAAGGCATGCGAGACCTGGCCTCGGTGGATGTCGCTAGAAGAGGTGTGAGAGGGGCCTTCGTAGAGAGCTCACCTAAGAGGGGTTTCACGAGCCATACTCGCGAGGAGACTCGCGGGAGCTCTCGCGAGTAGCCTTCTCGCAGGCCACTTGCCCATATGCTAAGGAGGTGAAATTACCTCTCTGCCCCTGGTGGTCTGTCGTTAGCCCCTCTGTTGGGGAAATGATTTTATCTTAACCCCTAGAAATGAGTAGAATATGTATTCTCAGAGTGAAAAATTAGTTTAATTAAATATGCGTCGAATAGTAATCGACGCAACGTCGAAGTGTAGTCGACGTACCTCTCAGAATGAGTCGAAGTAACTCTAAACAGAATTCGATGTAACCAAAATCGACGTAACTCTGATTTCTAGTCGACGCACCAAGTAAAGTCGATGCACCTCAGTCGACGCTCCTTCCATATTTTCTTCTCGCCATCTAGTCAGGCTGAAATCGACGCTTACGCCGAATAGTAATCGACGCACATCGATTTCTGTGACAGATTCAAAAATACGCCAGATCTCTTTCCTTCTTTCTGAAGATCTGAATTTTATGGAATTATATTATTCTCTTCTAGCCATTCTGAATCAGTCTTTCCTTCTAAATGATTCTTGGCTAATTTGATTAAGATTATTATGGACATTATTTGAAAATAGAATGATCTCTTTTCTTCTACAGATATAATGATTATGGAAACTTTTCTCTCTTACTATTTCTCTGACTGCTAATTGATTATTCTCCTATAGCAATATTTTTGAATAGACAGAGCTATAAATAAAGAAGGAGGTCGGGAAAGAAGAATAACAAGTGATCCACTCCATCCATTTGAAAAAGAGGAAAAGCTCCCAAGTGAAAAGAGAGAAAGCTGAGAAAAGTGAAAGAGTGTTGCAGCAAAGAAAAAGCCTTCTTCTTCTTCTTCCTTCTGAAGTCATGCTGCTGCAAATTTCTGAAAGCTCTCACCGAAAGAGAGAAAGGCCTACAATCTCCTTCTCACTATAGAAGAGAGAATACATTCACTATACTTATGCTTCTAATCTTCTTGCTAGGAAGAAGATTCCTTCTTGCTTGAATTATTTCTTATTCTTCTTCCTCTTCTTATTCTTATTTCAATTTCAATAGTGTGAAAGAGTTTTAAGAATCCCTCTTCAAAAGATTCAGTTGTAGTGGTTCTAAGAGTCTCCTTATCAAAAGACTCAGACTGGTTCTAAGAGTCTCCTTATCAAAAGACTCAGTACAAGATAGTGAATTCCTACCAAGGGGGTAGAAGAGTGGACTACCCAAAGTTTGGGGAACCACTATATTTCTTTGTGTTGTGCTGTGATTTTCTTTTTGCTATTTCTTTCTTTATTTGCTTAATTCTTGTTGGTGTGTGGGAAGCTTAAATCTGTGAATTTTAAACATATATATATATATATTTGTTAACTTTGCACAAAATATTTTTAAATCTCTATTCACCCCCCCCCCCCCTCCCTCTAGAGAATTCTAGTGACGTTAACTGTGCACTTTCAATTGGTATCAGAGGGAGGTTGATCAAAAAGGGGTAACTCCTTGATCAAAAAGATCCTACCTCATATATATATATATATTTCTAAAAACTTTTTATGGTACAAATCAAAGTTTATGCTTCCACCAGACCACCAATGTGCAATCTTGAAAAGTTTGCACTTTGGAAAACAAGAATTAGGATCTATATGAATTATATTGATGAAGAATTGTTTAATGTTATTTTGACAGGTCCTCCCAAGCCTTATAGAAAGGACTCAAGTGGTAAAGTGACTCAAACACTGGTCCCAAGGGCTGAGTGGACAGATGATGAGAAGAAGGCAGGAGCATGTGATGCAAAAGCTGTGAACATTCTTGTCTCAACCCTCTCAGATGAAATCTTTCAAATGGTTGTTGACTGTGAATCAGCCAAAAGAAATCTGGGAGGCTCTTACAAAGATAGTAGAAGGAAGTGCTGATGAAAGGAAAGATAGAAAGGCTCTATTGATCTCCCAATATGAGAACTTTCAAAAGAAGCATGAAGAAAGCATATCTGAGATGTATGACAGATTCAGTCTGATCATCAACCAATTAAGGAGCTTGGATAGAGAGATCTCTCTCACAGAGATCAATGACAAATTATTAATGAGTCTCCCAAGTTCATGGGACTCAAGAATATGGGCAATAAGAGATACAATAGGACAAAAGGAAATCTCAACAGATGCCCCCTTAGGAAAACTCAAATCCTACGAGCAACTACTGAAAACCAGAGAAGAGAAGGAAAGAAGGGAAAACACTCCAACCTCTTCAAAAGATAGAAACATTGCATTAAAAGCAACAGAAGAAGAAACCCCTGTTACTGAAGAAGAATTATTCAGTCTCCTAGCCAGAAGATTCAAAAAATGGGTCAGGACAGATGGGTCTAGAAGAAGAGAGTCAAAACCAAGGTATGATAAGACTCCTACTAAAGAAATTGTTTTTTATTCCTGCAGGAAAATTGGACATATTGCCCCAGAATGTCCAGAAAATGCTGAGAAAAAGAAAGATCTGAAAAAGAAAGATCTCAAGAAAAAGGGGAAGAAGAAAGAAAGAGGCTTCATTGCAGAAGCTTGGAGTGAAATAGATTCTGAGGATAGCACCTCATCTAAAAGTGACAATGAAGAGTCTAAGCAAGAAGACCTATGCTTAATGGCTCTTGAAAGCTCAAAGGAAGAATATGCTGCTGAATCATGGAGTGAAACAGGATCAGAAGGAAGCATCTCTTCTGAAGATGAAAAAGAAAATTCAACAACAAAAGCAAATAGCCTTATTCTCATAGAGGAATCTGAGGATAAGGATGAGGTAAGCATTTTTGATGAAATAGATTTTCTATGTGATGATTTCAAAAATGATTTTAAAGGATTCTGTTTAGATCAACTAAAAGCTAAACAAGAAATTAGGGATCTAAAAGAACAAATTAATATGAGAAAAATAGAGGATACATGTTCAAAAAATTATGAACTAAGGTGTGAAATCTATAAAACAGAAAAGGAAATAAAAAGTGCTAAAATAGAAAATCAACTCCTTAAGAATAAGGTATCCTAGGCAAAGGCTTTTGAAGAATCTATAAAAGTCAGAAGCCAAACACTTAAAGAAATCACTGAAAAACAAACAATCAGACATAAGAATCTGGGGCTAGGGGCTGATCCTTCAACCAGTTCAATACCATCTACCAAACCTGCTTGGATGAGCCCTGTTAAATTTACTAAACCCATCAAATCAACAAACTTAGAAGAAGACTCACAAAATAAAGAAGAAGACTTCACCTTCAAGGAGATAAACCATCTTGATGAAACATCATACTACTCAGATGAAGACTCTCAAATTCCTTCTGAGAAGGCAACTGGCCAAAAGAAACAATTCATAAAGAAATAAATCTCCAAACAGAAAAAGGGAAAAATAAAATCTGTGAAGACACAATTGCGTCGACTTCATATCGACGTATGAATGATAGTGCGTCGAATTCTACTCGACGCAATCTCTCAGATGCATCGACCTCAAATCGACGCATGAATAAAATTACATCGACTTACAATCGACGCAACTATTTCCATGCAACGATTCCAGATCAACGCAATCTAGAGAAAGTGTCGAATATATATCGACGCAACTCTCAACATACGTCGAATAGATATCGACGCATAAAACCTCAGAGCAACTTAAATACATGACATATCTATCCTTCAAAAATTTTCTATCTTAACCCCCATTCAGGACCCATTCATCCTGATCAAAATTTCTATCCCAATCAAAACTTTTATCCTAATCAACAACTCTATCCTAATCAACACCTCTATCCCTCTCTAAACTCAGATTCCCATAATCTAAAGACAATCAGGTGTTATATCTGTAATAAAACTGGTCACATTGTCAAACAATGTTGGTACAATCAATCCAATTGTCTATAAAATTTGTCCAAGGCTGACTTAGAAAACATTAGGATTAGGAAGAAATAATCTCTTAAGAAAAACTTAGAATTTTCAAGACAAAATAAAAGTCATGTCGATTTCTTAATCGGCGCATCATCGATAGGAAACCCTAACATCTCAATA
Organism: Dactylorhiza incarnata; assembly: GCA_033032865.1. NCBI lineage: Eukaryota > Viridiplantae > Streptophyta > Magnoliopsida > Asparagales > Orchidaceae > Dactylorhiza > Dactylorhiza incarnata. Next base: position 12,289,023 of record JAWHQI010000040.1, read on the forward strand.
CAGACTGTACCGACGCATACATCGACTTCCACTCGACGCAACGTCAACTTCATGAAAAAGAGCGGCAATACTAAAATATTTTCGGTCACATCTACTGTAGTATCGAATAAACCTCGAGTTGTGTCTCGTTTCGACGTTTCACCTGACTTAAATAAACTCTTCAGTTAGAAATCTGCACGCTCTCTGCATCTCTCACTTCTCAGTCCAGCCATCTCTTCCTCTCTCTCTCACTGACCAAAATGGCTCCCAAGATCAACTCTGGTTTCGATATTGATCTTGATTCCTTCCAAGCCGCCGCCGAAAACTACAAGAGCATCATAGCTCTTTTTCACTGAAGCCGGTCTAAACAAACTCATTTCAACAAGATGCAGACTCTTGGAAATAGAACTCACTGAGTTGATGAATCATGTTCAGATATCTGAACAAGGAGAGATTACAGGAACAATCCATGAAACACATGTCCCAATCTCTGCAGAACATCTTAGGGACTCCTTTGATCTTCCATCAGGTACACACCAACACTATCCTTGTTCAAATAAAAAAGGGAAAGAAAATTATTTTCTAAGAGTAGCTAAATGAATCTCCTTATCAGATAGTGAACCTGTGGAACTCACCCCTGAGGATATGAAAAATTTATTAATCACCATGAAATTCTCCAGAGATAGACCAATCAACTTACAGAAAATAGACTTCTCTGATGAATATAGGCTCTTGGCAGACATAGTAGGAAAAATAATACTATGCAAAATCTCTGCCCATGATGCAGTGCCCAAGCAGCAACTGAACAGTATGGGGGCCCTTGTACTGAAAAAGAAGATAGACTGGGGCAGCTGCTTTCTGTAGATGATAGGCTATAAATATTCTCATAAAGAGAATGCCTACATGAGGATCATGAGTCAGGTACTCCTTCACTCCTTCCCTGACCTATGTAGGTCAAAAGGAATCTCCATTCCTCCTGGAAAAAGGATGTCCATAGCCCTCTTTTCAAAATGGACCAGGTAAATCCCCAAGCCTGGTTCCATTCCTGAAAGGACTCCCTCTCCTCCTAATTCTCCTGTGCATCCATCTTCACCACCTCCTCCACATATATACATCTCTTCCCAACCAACATCATCCACACCAATAGTTTCCACTACTATCACATCCTCTCTACATACATCATCACCCAGACCTCATATATCAACAATCACTTCTACACCTTCATCCCCTCCACCATTACCTCCTTCACCAACACACCCTGAACCATCTCCATCCACTAAAACTCTCATCACTCAGTGTATCCAGTCAGCAGCCCAAAGATTTCAAGAAATGCTGGATGGACACTGCCTTCAAATTCACTCCTCTATCAGGCACATGCAAACCCAGTTGGATGGGGTAAATGCCTCTGTGCGAGTACTCAAAACCTCTGTGTATTCATCTAAGGTTACTAAATCATTCTTAACCTCCTTGGCTAAGAAGGTCAAGAAGGGGGAGAAGTTAGATGAAGAGCAGCTCTCCAGTCACAAATCACACTCACACAAATCCTCTCCAACATCAAAATCTGATAGTCTTGCTCTGCTTAAGACCACTGGGAATGAAATAGTACCTGAGCTACATACTACAGAACAGATAACAGATGTACTCTCTATAGCAAGAGAAGCTGAACAACAAGTAGTTCTCTTTCAAGGGGAGGCAAGTAGAGTAGAGAAAGAAGTTGAAAAGGAAGCTGAAGTTGAAAAGGAAGCTGAGGCTGAAGGAGTGGCTGAAAGTGAGAAAGACAAAGAAACTGAGGCTCAGGGGGAGCCAGATGCTGTCATAGCTGAAGGTGGAGCTGGGAAAGAAGCTGAAGAAGCAGAAATAGAAGGTATAAAGGAAGCTTCATCTCAGGAGCAGATTGCTTTGACTCAGGGGGAGCTGAATGAACATCCTGCTACAACCTCTATAAAAAGACCTGATCTACCTTTAGTATTCTCCAGGAAGAGAAAAACTCCTCCTACTCCTCCTGAGTGATATTTTGAACAGTTAATGCTTAAGTGTTGATGATTTCTTTTTCCATGTTCTTCTGATTACCTAATATATCTCTTTTCTATAAATATGCTTTGATTTGTTGATTAAAAGCTAGTAAAATTTCTCTCTGATCAGGGTTAAGACAAATATGGGGAGATTATGGGGGAAATGATTTATCTTAACCCCTAGAAATGAGTAGAATATGTATTCTCAGAGTGAAAAATTAGTTTAAGTAAATATGCGTCGAATAGTAATCGACGCAACGTCGAAGTGTAGTCGACGTACCTCTCAGAATGAGTCGAAGTAACTCTAAACAGAATTCGATGTAACCAAAGTCGACGTAACTTTGATTTCTAGTCGACGCACTAAGTAAAGTCGACGCACCTCAGTCGACGCTCCTTCCATATTTTCTTCTCGCTGTCTAGTTAGGCTGAAATCGACGCTTACGCCGAATAGTAATCGACGCACGTCGATTTCTGTGACAGATTCAAAAACACGCCAGATCTCTTTCCTTCTATCTGAAGATCTGAATTTTATGGAATTATATTATTCTCTTCTAGCCGTTCTGAATCAGTCTTTCCTTCTAAATGATTCTTGGCTAATTTGATTAAGATTATTATGGACATTATTTGAAAATAGAATGATCTCTTTCCTTCTACAGATATAATAATTATGGAAACTTTTCTCTCTTACTATTTCTCTAACTGCTAATTGATTATTCTCCTATAGCAATATTTTTGAATAAACAGACCTATAAATACAGAAGGAGGTCAGGAAAGAAGAATAACAAGTCATCCACTTCATCCATTTGAAAAAGAGGAAAAGCTCCCAAGTGAAAAAAGAGAAAGCTGAGAAAAGTGAAAGAGTGCTGCGGCAAAGAAAAAGCCTTCTTCTTCTTCTTCTTCCTTTTGAAGTCATACTACTGCAAATTTCTGAAAGCTCTCACTAAAAGAGAGAAAGGCCTACAATCTCCTTCTCACTATAGAAGAGAGAATATATTCACTATACTTGTGCTTCTAATCTTCTTGCTAGGAAGAAGATTCCTTCTTGCTTGAATTGTTTCTTATTCTTCTTCCTCTTCTTATTCTTATTTCAATTTCAATAGTGTGAAAGAGTTTTAAGAATCCCTCTTCAAAAGATTCAGTTGTAGTGGTTCTAAGAGTCTCCTTATCAAAAGACTCAGACTGGTTCTAAGAGTCTCCTTATCAAAAGACTCAGTACAAGATAGTGAATTCCTACCAAGGGGGTAGAAGAGTGGACTACCCAAAGTTTGGGGAACCACTATATTTCTTTGTGTTGTGCTGTGATTTTCTTTTTGCTATTTCTTTCTGTATTTGCTTAATTCTTGTTGGTGTGTGGGAAGCTTAAATCTGTGAATTTTACACACACACACACACATATATATATATATATATATATTTGTTAACTTTGCACAAAATAGTTTTAAATCTCTATTCACCCCCCTCTAGATAATTATAGTGAGGTTAACTGTGCACTTTCACCCTCCAAACAGAGGAGTTTGGCTGTTAGCAGGCCAAATTGGGGTGCGTTTAGTTAAACAAAAAGGCGGAATTCCGCTATTAATAGACCACGAACAAAAAACTATAAATAGATCTTAAAGGGCACCTTGGGAAGGGGGTTCCAATCTCAGTTCTCTGAGCTTCTTCTTCCCTTGGTTACTTTGGTTTAGCTCTCTAGCTCTCCAAGTTGCCCAAGTCTCAACTTTGGCTTGCGAGGGGAAGCGCTCAACGATCTTCCGGGTTTGTGGTGGGACCTCCTCGCTGTGACTAAGGTCTTAGTCTAATTCCGAGTCTCCAGTCTGCTCCTTCTGAGGGACCAGTAAGGGCTAGCTGCCCCTCAACTTATTGAGGGCCTGAGCTTCACAAGAGACCGAGAAATCAGTTTCAACAGTAAGCATAAAAAACATAAGTAAAAATTTGAGTTGTAGTTCAAAATTGAAAGATGTTTTAACCTTTTTGAAATCTCAAAGTTTTTATAAACATACCAAGCATGAAATGAACATATCAAAGAGAGATTATACTACAATGTTACTTAATTTCTATTTTAAGAGATACCAAACATTGGAGAGATCATGCAAGGTTATCTAGTGCATTTCTTATATAAGGAGTAGTATAGATAAAACATTAGAATTCAATACTCATGAGAAGAAGTGTTATGAAAGATAATGAAGTGCACATAAGTGTATTATGAGCAATATTAATAAATGATTTAAATCACAAAATACGAGACATGTGTAAAGTAAAGTGCATAATAAAACACAAGTATATTACTTTCACACACTTTTAATGCACATAATTTTTAACAAAGTGGTGTAATAAACAAGATTTGCACAAGACACTTTACTATTCTTTCCAAGGTGCTCAACCTCACAATGCTTATGTGATGGCGCGGCCCCTCCGACACTCCTTGATGATGACCCGATTGCCGAGGCGCTGTGACACAAAGATCTGAGGTGCCATGATGATGCTGAAGGAAGTCCGCATTATAATCTCCGCCCGTGGCGTGCCAAAGCCGCCGTGAAAAATTAAAGTTTTATTTATGCACTTTTATTTTATATTTATGAATATAAAATTATTTCATGTTTGATGATAATTTTATATTCATAAAAGTTTGTCATTTTTTTTATTTTGGGACATTTTATTTTATTATGGTGTGTATTTAACCATACGGATGGATTAGATTACATCTCCATCATGGATGGTTAAGGTTTTGTTGTAACTCCTATATAAGGAGGCCATTTTGATGAGATTAGAATCATTGAAGAAGAAACCATATTTTCTCATTGAAAATTTCGGCCACAAGGAGGAACTCCTCTAGCCGCCGCCCCCTTTGGTGTGAAGCCTCCCGCGCAATCTCTATCCCGTTCGGTGCGACTCCGGCGTGGCTTCCTTCGGTGCGACTCCAAGGAAGAAGGTTGCAACCCCATTCGGTGTGACGCCGGTGGATCCGTGGAGAGTGTGAATCTCCCACCTTATCTTGTGTGTGTTCATCTACTTGGTTGGGTAATCTCTTTCTCATATTGTGATTTCTTTCTGTGAGATTTGTGGAGGTTTATTTGAACCGTCTTTTCCGTGATTTTTAAAATGCATCGCTTGCAAATTCTGATTTCATTTTCGTTGTTATTGAATCTCTTGTAATTCCGGATTGGGAAGATCCATCGCGGGAGCAAAACTCGGCCTAGCCTTGACTTGTTCTCCAAGATTGGCACAATTAGTGCTAACAAGGGAATTAATCTCAACTAAAATTTTGACCGCTACTAATCGTTTGCCGCCGCTCCGAAATAAATTAATTGCTGTATTTGAAACGGCTCAAGTTGAAAATAATAGGTGCTTGTGTAGGTGCGGTGAGTTGTGTGCTTGTTGGAGAGGTAGGTCTTAAGGATGTTGTATCGAGTCCGGCTTACGGTGAGTTGTGTGCTTGTTGGAGAGGTAGGTCCTAAGGACGTTGTATCGAGTACGCCTTAATTTTATCATTCAGATTTGGGAGCCAACCGATCCCTTTTCGTTCGCTTTTGGTCGGAGCCCTCCTATGTTGTTTTTAATTTCTGTGATGATGGTTTTCCGTTAGCATAGTCGAACGCGTGTCGCTACATCAATTTGGTATCAAAGCCGGTCGTGTTGAGTGCTATCTCGACACCATCCTTACTCTCAGATCTGTAGGCTATCCGTCCTCTAGTCGGTGCGTTCGTTAGAACGGTCAAAATCTGAAAATTTTCGGATTAGTCTACATTTAGTAAAATCTCAGAATTTTAAAACTTGTCAAAAAAATCTGAAATTTTTTCTGTAGCTTCCTGCACGTATTTCCAGCAACATTAAATTAGAAAATTTTTCGATTCATCCTCGTTAGGTCAGCCTGAAAATTGGGAACGTCGTAATTCTATCTAGTTGGTCTGCGAATAGCGGGCCAAAACTTTCAATTTTTGTCGAAATTTGAAAAAAAAAATTCTGCAAGTTGTCACTATTAGTCACATCCCGAATATATTTTCCTGACAAAATATCTCCTATTAATCTGCACTACAAAATTCACTTCATAATTTTGTCCAACCCTGTATGCGCACTAGGCTAGGAACGGAGTATAACACACCTTCATCGTCTAGGATGGCAGCGAATGAGCACGGGGATCGTAACACTAAGGCTATAGAGGGGTTACGTAACGAGATGACCGAGCTTAGGACCATGTTAGCACAAATCCTTCTGAATTTAGGAGGGCCGCCACCACCACCTGTTAATGTTGGGCAGCCCAACTGGCACCAACGGGCCCAGGATTCGGATTCCGAAGGGACCTCTCCATGAGTGCCCCCTCGAGAACACCGCCACGAGCGTGGCTTTGATATTACTAGGGCCGTTAAGATTGACGCTCCAACTTACGATGGTCTGGGAGACCCCCAGGTCTTCCTTACTTGGGTAGTGGATATTGAATGTTATTTCGAATAGCACAACTTGACGGACCCTCAAAAGGTCCAAGTTGCCAGGATGAAGTTAACAGGTCGTGCGAAGACTTATTGGCTGAATGAGGAGAGAAGATTAGGAGGTGTTTTGAGTCAGGAGAGGCACCCCGTGAGTTATTTTAGTGAGAAGTTATCTGGCGCTAAGTTAAATTATTCAAACTACGATAGAGAGTTTTACGCGGTAGTTCGATGTTTGCACCATTGGAGGCACTATCTCCTCTCCAAGGAGTTTGGGATCCTCTCCGATCACGAGGCATTGCGGTTCATCAATGGCCAGCATAAAATTAGCCCGCGTCACGCTAAATGGGTATCTTTCCTACAAGGTTACACGTTTAATCTTAAGCACCTTAAGGGAGCAGATAACCGAGTCGCGGACGCCCTTAGTCGCCTTACCATTTTGCTTACTACTATGGAGGTTAATGTTGTAGGATTCGAGCGCATTAAGGATGAGTACGCTACTTGCCCAGATTTCCAGGATTCATATTTATCTGCCCAGGATAGTTCCCCCACGACTATATCTGCGTTCGTTATTAAGGACAGCTATCTATTTAGGCATGGGAAGTTGTGCATCCCGCAGTCATCTTTGCGTCTTCATACCATCTGGGAGCTGCATAACGGAGGGTTGAGTGGCCAATTTGGTAGGGATAAGACCGTTACGTTAATTGAGGAGAAGTTCTATTGGCCTAAACTTAAGGCGATGGTGGGAAGGATAGTGAGTAGTTGTCGTACCTGTCAGGTATCTAAGGGCACAAAAACCAACGTTGGATTATATACACCCTTGCCTATCCCTTCCACACCATGGGAAGACGTGAGCATGGACTTTGTCTTAGGCCTACCCACCACTTTACGCCGTTTAGATTCTATTCTCGTAGTTGTGGATAGGTTCTCCAAAATGGCATATTTTATTCCGTGCACTAGGACCAACGATGCGTCTCACGTGGCAAAACTATATTTTAAGGAGGTCGTTAGTCATCGCGGAGTGCCGAAGACAATTGTCTCGGATAGGGATGTAAAATTCACTAGCTATTTTTGGAAGACTCTATGGATGTTAATGGGAACGAAGTTACTATTCTCCGCTGCGTATCACCCGCAAACTGATGGGCAGACGGAGGTAGTCAATCGAAGCCTAGAAAACCTTCTTAGATGTCTAATGAGCGATCATAAAGGCACGTGGGATCTTCTTCTCCCCCACGCCCAGCTAACATATAATAATTCCAAAAATCAGTCCACCGGTGTGTCTCCAAACGAGATTGTTCACGGGTACAAGGCCCCTGTGCCTCTTGACTTGCTTCCGTTGCCCCCAACGTACAAGACAAGTCAGTTCGCACAATCCTTCGCCCAACATATTCATGACTTACATGCACGTATACGAGCTACCTTGACCGATCAATACGAGTCTTATCGAACGCACACTAATTTACATAGGAGGGTGTCCCACTTTAAAGTCGGCGATCTGGTTTTAGTATGGTTAGTTCCCGAACGAATGCCAACTAGCACCGTTAAAAAGTTATCACCAAAGCATGCCGGCCCTTTTCGGATTATAAAGAAGCTAGGTGACAACGCTTTCGTGTTAGATTTGCCGGTCGATTGGGGTAAATCCCCTATTTTTAATGTCTCGGATTTGACGTCGTTTGTTTCTCCTCCGCATGAGTTGGATTCTTTGTCGTCTTCTCCCTCCACTAAAAATTCTAATGGGTTGGGGAGTGGTAGTTCAGATGATCTCTATCCTTCGGTCCCCGCAGGTATTACATCGGATGGTACGTTGTCTTCCTTTATTCCTACTGCTGACATGTTTCCCAGGTTCCCCAAGACATTTCTCACTCCATATGTGATTCTCGCTGCTGAGCCACTTGCTACTCCTGATGGTGCTACCTGCTGCTTCCTCATCCGTTGGCGTGACCGCCCTCCCTCAGACGACTCCTGGGTACTCGCGACAGAGCATCAAAGTTTTACGCCGAGCTTCTTCGCCGCTATCTCTCGGACCATGCATCGGAGATACGTGATTTTGAGTGGGGGAGGATTGATGGCGCGACCCCTCTGACACTCCTTGATGATGACCCGGTTGCCGAGGCGCTGCGACACAAAGATCTGAGGTGCCATGATGATGCTGAAGGAAGTCCGCGTTACAATCTCCGCCCGTGGCGTGCCAAAGCCGCCGTGAAAAAATTAAGTTTTATTTATGCACTTTTATTTTATATTTATGAATATAAAATTATTTCATGTTTGATGATAATTTTATATTCATAAAAGTTTGTCATTTTTTTATTTTGGGACATTTTATTTTATTATGGTGTGTATTTAACCATACGGATGGATGAGATTACATCTCCATCATGGATGGTTAAGGTTTTGTTGTAACTCCTATATAAGGAGGCCTTTATGATGAGATTAGAATCATTGAAGAAGAAACCCTATTTTCTCATTGAAAATATCGGCCACAAGGAGGAACTCCTCTAGCCGCCACCCCCTTTGGTGTGAAGCCTCCCGCGCAATCTCCATCCCGTTCGGTGCGACTCCGGCGTGGCTTCCTTCGGTGCAACTCCAAGGAAGAAGGTTGCAACCCCATTCGGTGTGACGTCGGTGGATCCGTGGAGAGAGTGAATCTCCCACCTTATCTTGTGTGTGTTCATCTACTTGGTTGGGTAATCTCTTTCTCATATTGTGATTTCTTTCTGTGAGATTTGTGGAGGTTTATTCGAACCGTCTTTTCCGTTATTTTTAAAACGCCTCGCTTGCAAATTCTGATTTCGTTTTCGTTGTTATTGAATCTCTTGTAATTCCGGATTGGGAAGATCCGTCGTGGGAGCAAACTCGGCCTAGCCTTGATTTGTTCTCCAAGATTGGCACAATTAGTGCTAACAAGGGAATTAATCTCAACTAAAATTTCGACCACTACTAATCGTTTGCCGCCGCTCCGAAATAAATTAATTGCTGCATTTGAAACGGCTCAAGTTGAAAATAATATGTGCAGTACTAGAAAAGTGACTTTTAGCCACACTTTTTTTTGCCACGGGTCAAAAATCGTGGCTAATAGTGAAATATTAGCCACGACCTGTAGTTCGTGGATAATAAACAAGTATTAGCCACGGATGTCTAATTCGTGGCAAAAAAGAAACCATTAGCCCCAGTTTTTTTAATTCGTGGCTAATAAGATAGTATTAGCCGGTATTCTGATTCGTGGCTAATATTTTTTGCAACATTTCTTAATCTATGGCTAAAAACGAAGTACTAGCCACGATTTTAGGTCGTTGCAAGAAAACACTATGAGAAAATTGATTAAAATTTATTTATTTTTATTAATAATATGTGCAAAAAATATTAATATTAATTAAAACCTTAATTATCACAATTAATTAATTAATCCGTGCAAATATAATTCAATCACAACACGTGTTATGATCGTCTTAATTATATATATATTTACAAATTAACTCTCATATAAAAATGAGTATTGAGTGTTGGTAGAAAGAGAGAGCAAAACTTCTAAAGTGTGAAATTCTAAAGATGATTAGGAAGTGTAGAAGGAACATTTTGCTCATGTAACATCTCAATTTTAATGAGTCTAGCTAGTAGATTCACTTGACGCACAGTGAGCAGTCTAATTGGGTTCATGTTACACATTTACCTGATTATGACTCAAAACATATCAGATATTTTAAGTATACGCAAACTCACCAATACGAACCCATAAAGTTATAAGGAGCTCCAAGGGGTGTAATTAGCAAAAGCCCTGCCATGGGAAAGCGGAGGCAATGAAGCCGAGTTCAACTCCATTAAAAGGGAATAGGGGTGAGAGTAGGAACCCGCCTCGCAGCATCACCTGCACGGGTAGCAACAAGGCCAAACCCCGCCATCGCCGGGTACGATCGTAGCCACACCCCACTAAGTAGGTGCGGATAGACGCGCACCCCACTATAGGAGTGCGGGCCGCACCCCACTTAGGGGGCGCGACCAAAGCCGCACCCCATGGGGACGGCCAAGGCCGCACCCCCCATAATTGGGTATGGCCAAGGCCGCGCCCCCCATGGGGGGCGGCCAAGGCCGCACCCATGTGGAGGGAGCGGAAGCGCTCTCTGCGGAGAGAGATCGCTTTCTACGGAGCGGGAGTGGCAACTCGAATCTGCTTAGCTGCAAGATTTAGACAGGCATCAGAGTTGGATCTGCCTTACGAGTCCGGGCGAGGCTGCGATGAGAAAGCTTTTCCGACTCAACCCGAGCCCTTTTAGGGGAACCCCATCAGCCGACATGATGCTCGCACAAAGTGAAGTGGGGGGATCGACAGCTCGCATGAAGAGAAGTCGGGATTGGGTTTGCACGAAGACAAGCATGCAGGATCGCAATCAGGCCAACCTATAGAGGCACTAAGTTCGATCCCGGGAAAGATCACGATTGATTTACAAAATATGTATTGTAGGATCATGTGATCCTATGATTCGGATCTTGCGATCCTACGATTCGGATCACACAATCCCGTTAACCATGATGCGGACGCACGAAAGTCGTGGAAGATGGCAGGAGGCTAATTTTTCACGACATATGGAAAAATTTTGGAGGAAAATCATGATTTTATTTCCCTAGATACACCATTTTAACTTTTAATTTTGTCTATACAGACCTAATTTGTCTTTTCATTTTTACTCCTGCCCCCAAATTTCTCTCCCCTAATATATTTGGAGGGAAAAAACATATTCCCCCCAAATTTTTTATTCTTTATTGTCGCATCCCCTCCTCCTCAGTCCACGATAGTTTTTGCGCCCTTCTCGAAGCGTCATCTTCCCGTCGCCCTACTCCAAACCCCATCGTCCCGTCGCCCTGCTCCAGTCGCCGTGCTCTAGTCTCCCTCCTCCCGTCACCGTGCTCTAGTCACCCTCCTCCCATCGCCGTGCTCCAGTCACCGTCCTCCCGTCGCCCTGCTCCTGTCGTCATGTCCTAGTTGTGACGAAGAAGGAACTCGACATCCTCGACGAAGAAGGTGCTCGACTCCCTCGAAGGTGCTTGGTTCCCTCGACCTGAAGTTCCTGCTCTAGATCTGCGAAGCTTCGGCATCCTTATTTCGCAAGGTAGCTTCTCCTTCCCAAATAGATGCTTTTACCCTATTTTTTCGTGCATTTCTTCAAGTTTTTTTTGGTCAGAATAGTTTTCCTGCTTTCTTCTCCGTGTTTTTTTTCCCAGATTTCTTCTACAATGTTCAGAAAACATGATTCTTTTGTTAGGATTGCGTTGCTGAAGGAAATCCGAAAATATTATGTCAATGATCACAATATTGAGGGAGCGTTTGGTTCACTGTTGGAGTTAATAGAATGTGATGAAAAATTCTTTACTTCTGTTGAAGTTAATGCTGGAAATAGGTACCATGTTATTTTATATTTCAATTTCTCTTTGATGATTTACTCGGAACGTATCTGGTTATGCTTCATTTGGATACTTTCATCTATTTCTTCTGAAGATTTGATTGAATCTAACTCATATGAGTGTGATACCTGAGATTTGTTTGCTATTATGTGCTATTTTTGCCATTTTTCCTATAATAAATGAAGGAAAAATGAGCAGGGTTGCTAAACTGAATGAGGAGGATTGTTTGAAGCTTTCCAATTTTTATGCCAGGTTCATCAATTAGCTGTTTCCCCCTTCATTAGCACAAATGTTGCAGAGACATCTGAACACTTCAAGATGAGCATGGTGGATTTTCACAAATTCTCATTTATTACGTCTTTAATGGACGGGCAAAGCAAGCATGCCTTGGAGCAGTAGTGGTTATTTCTCTCTTAATTTGTTGCCTTAACTTAAAGCTATTTTAAATTAATTTGTTGCCTTAATTTGTTTTCCTCTCACAATTCCTGCATTGTATGAGAAGTTTCAGGTTGCATCGAGGCTGGTGTCATGAGGGTTCATGGTTGATATATAGTAGTTGCATTTGCTTGGACATGTTTGAAGGAGGATATTTTAAGTGATCTTGGAGTTTTGAATATGTTTTGGGTATGTTATTAACCAAATTAACTTCCTGTTGCATTTTTTCTTTCTCAACTTTGGGTTGTAGTTTCAATTTGTTTATTGGATTTTTTTTTCAAATTTGGGTTTGATGCGGAAATTGAGTTGTATTTCGGCATGGACTGTTCTTCGTGATGTGTGATGAGTCCTGATCATATACACATTTATGGACTCATCCGGGCCGTTATTTAGTCAATTCACCGCACTATAGCCTTGTTATAGCTTATATTTGATAATCCATGCTAGGTGCACTTCTAGGCCCACTTTGGTGTGATTTTATGCTTATTGTCTTTAGTAGTTTTCATACGCTGTTAAGTGCCACTTTCAGTGGCTAGATTTGTGGTTGTGCCTGGAATAGGAGTCGTGCGAGTGTTCCCGGTGCAATTCTGCACAGGAACACTGCGCACGATCGCTGGTTCTATTGCGCACGACCACTGGTCGTGCGCCACTGATCGTGCGCACTTAACACCTTTTTCATGAGTTCTGTTTGGTGCAGTGCGCACGACCATCTACGCTAGTGCGCACGACCACCGGTCGTGCGCCACTATTCGTGCGCACTTAACAGTAATTTTATGAGTTCTGTTTCATCTATTGCGCACGACCACCGACGACGGTGCGCACGACCACCGGTCGTGCGCCACTGGTCGTGCGAACATTTTATTTTATAATTTCTGTCTTTGCAGGCTCCGTCCAGGCAGAGCGCACGATCACAGGATTCTAGTGCGCACGACCACTGGTCGTGCGCCAATGACCGTGCGCACTGTTTATTCCAGCGCCTATAAATTCCGCTGCTCGAGATTTAGGTCGGGGAATCCGCCGTTTTCTCGCCCTGCTCCGCCGTTTCGCCCCCTTTCGCTGGTTCTCCGCCTCCCTAGGCCTCCTCCATCATCCAAGAGCTTCAAGGAGGAGATTCCACACATCTTCATCGCCAAGCAAGGAGTTCTTCGCATCAGACGTGGCCGGATTGTAAATCGCTGGAGAAGACGGGTCCATTGGGAGGTGTGACAGCCCTCCTCTACCCCGGACGCAGTTGGGACCGAGCTAGGACGTGGATTGACAACCCAACGATTCCTACCGTGAATCTACAACGAGACTCCGGATTCGGTCGTATCTCTTGCCTTTTTCTTCTACTTGTGTGGTTGTAGTTGTTTGTAATCTCTATATTTAGATGATGAATGCTATGAACTATGTGTATTATTGTTTATTTCATGTTTATGAAATTATTTAGTTCATATGTGTTAATGAGGTGCGCCCCCATCTATTTTCCACTCCACCACCGTGTCCGATGCCGCACTAGCAATTGCTAGTGGCGTGCTTGTCGAAGAGGTGCTTGCGACCCTCAATCTGTTAGCCTACTCGTCCATCCGCCTACCGAAGCGTGGCATCGCGGCCCGTATTCCATCCCTCCTAACGAAGCAGCGCGCTCAAGGCCTGCATAGTTCGATCCGTTTGCCTACTCGTCCATCCGCCCTTGCGACGCAGCGCGCTCAAGGCCTGCCTAGTCTCCATCCCGCCAAGCGAAGCATTGCATAGCGGCATTGCATAGGAGTAGTCGTAGTATTTTCTCTTTATTTTTCACAAACCAAATCCCTTTCGTCCGCACTCCACCTATCGCTGGACTTCGATCTCAAGTCCTTCCTCGAAACCTAACTCCACCTTACCGTGTTCCTCAAGAGACCGACACTCGGGGATTTTCCCCATTATTATTACTTGCGCGACCGGTGCACTTGCCGAATCATCGCATCAAGTTTTTGGCGCCGTTGCCGGGGAATACAGTCGTGTGAGTTTTCTGGAGAGGGAGAACCTGAGGGAGAAGCCCTTCCATTTGTAAATTGCACTTCTTTGTTTTTATTTCTTCGTATTCTATTTTCCTGTTTTATTTTAGGTTGCTTTAGTAGTCATTGTTAGGTGTAGTATTGTGCGGTAGCGTTTTTATTGAGAATCGTTTTATTTTTACACTATGTGGGCACATCTTAATTTCCGTTGCCGTTGGTGTGGAGCTACCTCCCACTCTAGTGATGAATGCCCTACGGAGAATAGTAGGCATAATTCTTATAGCCCAGCATATGGAGCACCGACTTCGTCTGATACTCCATATGGTGCGCGTAAGTCTTATGGCTACTCTGCTGAGCCTTTACCGTCTTACTTCTTTTCGGCTTCAGCCCCCGCTGTGCCAAAGAAGCCCGCATGGCAGTGCCAGTTCTGTCGAAGCACTGATCATGTCTTGAAGGACTGTGCCGAGTATCTTCGCCAATTGGACGAGGATGACGAGCCGGATATCCGGATCGTCCCAACTCCTAACTCTGGCGGCACACCTTCAACATCCGGTTATGTGTCTTTGTCACCTTCACATCTTGAAGGGTATGGCATGGACACGGTCACCGGATGTGCGGTTGATCTATGCACCGACATTACTGAGCCTATTCTCCCGGTGCATCCACCACCTCTAGTGGATTCGATTCTTTGTGAGGAATCGGTGCTCGACTTTTATCCGAGCACTATTCCTCCCTCTGTTGTGCATACTACTTTCGTCTCTGACGACATTGTCGATGATGTGTTGCAGGAGGAGGCGGTTGATCTTAGTATTGTGCCTATTCCTATGGAGGAGGACAACCTTCTAGGTGAAGAGGAGTCTTCCTCAACACCGGTGGAGGAAGTCCAAATCCTAAGCCTGGCCACCGTTGATCCCGCCGAATCTTGTGGCATTGATGACAATGCTAACATTATTTTACTGCCCCAACCTGATGGGAGTGAGACCGGGATCACTCCCCCGATCGATGATTTACGTTCTTCGCCTTATTTATTTCTTGATCCCCTTTCGTCATCTGAGCCTTTGCAGGTTGAGTCTTCACGGGTACATCAGGAGGACTTAGAGCTGTGTGCTCAAGTCAATGATGCGAGCATCCTCTCATGCGAGGAGGTTTATTCTCCCTCCGTAGAGGAAGCTCCACTCATTGCCTTTTCCCCCTGCCGCCTCCCTGTTGACGATACCTTGCTAGGCAAGGATGTGTTTTGTGAGATGAGTGAGGATCAGGCCTCCTCCTTTTCTTACATTCTCTACCCTCTACCTGTGAGGAGCAGGTATTTATATTTAGGTAGAGGGGTGACTGCTCTGTCTCCGTATTGGTACCCGCTACCGATGCGCATATTAGAACAGTTACCTGTGCATTTTCTTTTTCATAGGCCCATTAGCTAGAACCGTTTTAATTTAGAATAAGTCGTGCTGGGATGACAATAACCCCAGTAGTTATCTTTCTTTTCTGCATTTTTATTTCTTCTAATCATGTTTAGTTAGCTGTAGTTTATTTTAGTTTGTCATTTTTCTTTTGTTTTTGCGGAGCTGACCCCTGCAGGCATCTTTTTCTGGATGGCGGATGCTGCAGCGTTGTCTTAGTTTGCACGCGTCTTCTGGTATGCTCACTTGCTGAGCATTGGGTACTCTCTTTCCCTAGCTCTATTTTGATTCTCCTGTCATATATTATGCGGATTGTTTAGTTTATGTCTGGGGGAGAGTAGTTTGTTTACCCGCTCACGTGCACTATTGCACTGCATACTAGAAGATTTCATTTAAAATGTTTTGTTTAATTTCATTGCACACCACAGCACCCACATGAGCGCGTGCTTATCTATTTTTTTTGTTCTGAACAAACTATCTTGGTTAGGAATGTGAATTGGGATGATAGCTTAGGAATTACTATTGGGAGCGCAATGTTGACTCGAGCAGTGTTCTAGTCGCATCCGCGTGCTACAATAGAATTTGAGTAAAATTAGATTATTTCTATGCTTTTAATTTATGATTAGTATTTATGCGTAGTTTTAGATTTATTCTACTCAAGTGGTGAATGTGAATGAAATTGGTGATAGCCCGGTGTTGTGTGTATACGAGCGCTAGTTGTGTGTTGCTCGAGTCGGGAGGAAGGTTTACCTTTCTCGTGGGCTAAGAACTTGCCCCAAGTGACTCTTGAAGCATGGGTGCGGGCGATTCGTTGAGATAAATGTGATATAGGCCACCTTTTGGCTAGATTGAGCCTTCGCTTTCCATATCCTATTCGCTCACCTTTGCTTCCCAACACTTGTGCCTACCACTCCCTTTGTTCAGCTCCTCCTCCATACACCAAGGCCTAAAGCTTATCCCACTGTCGCAACCAAGTATATATTATCTGCACTCATGTTTTAGATTTGGTGTGATGTTTGGAATTGTCGTGTTGTGAAGGAGAAATAAACTCTATTTGCTGATTTTGAATCAATCGGAGGATAAGAAAAAGAAAAAGAAAAATATGGTATTGAAATAAAAATCTGAAAAAAGTGTATTGAAAAGTTATCCTCCCGAGCGTTTTAGAAAATCTGTTGGTATTTGTGGAGTAGGACGTGTGCACACCTAGTTTTCACAATAAGTCTGGGGGTGTGTCACACGAGCTTTGTTTTTTTGGTTTTGCTTGGTGCAGCGTCCCGTTGACTCATGTTGGTTGCGTAGCCTTCGTTTTTACCTTTGATTATCATACCGCAACCTAAGCCCCAATATAATCCTAAAAGTCCTATTGATTTATCTCGCGAGTTTGCTAGCGCTGTGGAGAGAGTGTGACCGGGCAAGCGTATGGTTCCCGACGTTGCTGGATTTCAGCGGAGTTATTCTCGAACCCCGATCTTTTGCAACACCCTCCTTAGTGGCTTATTACTTTCACACCGGACATGATCATCAAATTCTTCACAATTCACCAACTGAGTATTGATAAATCTTTATTTACGCTCTAGTACTTTCGTAAATTAGTTAGCATAGTTAGAATCTCTTTTTACGAAATCTCTATTTGCATGCTTTTGTTACTTCGCATTGTACTCCCTTGCGTAATTTTCTTTGCTAACTACCTTTTTCACACTCCACCGGATTCGTTTGCTCGGGACGCGCAAACAGTTAAGTCTGGGGGTGTGATGAGTCCTGATCATATACACATTTATGGACTCATCCGGGCCGTTATTTAGTCAATTCACCGCACTATAGCCTTGTTATAGCTTATATTTGATAATCCATGCTAGGTGCACTTCTAGGCCCACTTTGGTGTGATTTTATGCTTATTGTCTTTAGTAGTTTTCATGCGATGTTAAGTGCCACTTTCAGTGGCTAGATTTGTGGTTGTGCCTGGAATATGAGTCGTGCGAGTGTTCCCGGTGCAATTCTGCACAGGAACACTGCGCACGATTGCCGGTTCTATTGCGCACGACCACTGGTCGTGCGCCACTGATCGTGCGCACTTAACACCTTTTTCATGAGTTCTGTTTGGTGCAGTGCGCACGACCATCTACGCTAGTGCGCACGACCACCGGTCGTGCGCCACTATTCGTGCGCACTTAACAGTAATTTTATGAGTTCTGTTTCATCTATTGCGCACGACCACCGACGATGGTGCGCACGACCACCGGTCGTGCGCCACTGGTCGTGCGAACATTTTATTTTATAATTTCTGTCTTTGCAGGCTCCGTCCAGGCAGAGCGCACGATCACAGGATTCTAGTGCGCACGACCACTGGTCGTGCGCTAATGACCGTGCGCACTGTTTATTCCAGCGCCTATAAATTCCGCTGCTCGAGATTTAGGTCGGGGAATCCGCCGTTTTCTCGCCCTGCTCCGCCGTTTCGCCCCCTTTTGCTGGTTCTCCGCCCCCCTAGGCCTCCTCCATCATCCAAGAGCTTCAAGGAGGAGATTCCACGCATCTTCATCGCCAAGCAAGGAGTTCTTCGCATCAGACGTGGCCGGATTGTAAATCGCTGGAGAAGACGGGTCCATTGGGAGGTGTGACAGCCCTCCTCTACCCCGGACGCAGTTGGGACCGAGCTAGGACGTGGATTGACAACCCAACGATTCCTACCGTGAATCTACAACGAGACTCCGAATTCGGTCGTATCTCTTGCCTTTTTCTTCTACTTGTGTGGTTGTAGTTGTTTGTAATCTCTATATTTAGATGATGAATGCTATGAACTATGTGTATTATTGTTTATTTCATGTTTATGAAATTATTTAGTTCATATGTGTTAATGAGGTGCGCCCCCATCTATTTTCCACTCCACCACCGTGTCCGATGCCGCACTAGCAATTGCTAGTGGCGTGCTTGTCGAAGAGGTGCTTGCGACCCTCAATCTGTTAGCCTACTCGTCCATCCGCCTACCGAAGCGTGGCATCGCGGCCCGTATTCCATCCCGCCTAACGAAGCAGCGCGCTCAAGGCCTGCATAGTTCGATCTGTTTGCCTACTCGTCCATCCGCCCTTGCGACGCAGCGCGCTCAAGGCCTGCCTAGTCTCCATCCCGCCAAGCGAAGCATTGCATAGCGGCATTGCATAGGAGTAGTCGTAGTATTTTCTCTTTATTTTTCACAAACCAAATCCCTTTCGTCTGCACTCCACCTATCGCTGGACTTCGATCTCAAGTCCTTCCTCGAAACCTAACTCCACCTTACTGTGTTCCTCAAGAGACCGACACTCGGGGATTTTCCCCATTATTATTACTTGCGCGACCGGTGCACTTGCCGAATCATCGCATCAACGTGTCAGCGTGAGATTGAATTGCGTTTGAATTAATAGCCTCTAGTTATTATTGGTTGGGTTTCTATGATTAATGCTACGGCTCGAATTGAGGGATAGGGCTGCCGCTGCTCCGAGGGTGCCTCATTATCCTTGGATTGATGTTCCACAGTTGCAGATCTGTTGATTGCGTCTCATTTTTTTTTGTTTTAGGAATCACTGGAGGTTTTTGATGGTGCCAGTAAAGGGAAGTACACAATTGGCCTTGGGCAGGATTGTATGGCCTTCTGTACGGAGTTGGAAGATGTGATCTCTATGAGGTAATTGATCTATCTTTTCTGTGTTTTTACCTGATGCATGTTACCGTTCTGGGAATGCATTTGGGTTTTCTTTTGTTCCTTCTCATGTTTGATCTTAATATATTTGTTTGGTTTAGACAAACCTTTTGTCCATATGGAGGCTACTTCGCTTCTAAGCTTATCTTCATGCTTTCTTAAGAAAATAGGGGGAAATTAAGTTCTCGTATTAAAAGTTTTGAGGTTCTATTTTAATGATAAAGTGTTTGCCGTTGGAAAGTTTTTTTGGTGTGTGTGTAGGCAGCATGCATAGTTCATGCTTTTTTCACAATTTTCTACTATTTCTCCATGAATCCTTCACATCAGTTTGGTAAAACAATGGAAAATAACAAAGAAGTTATCTTGATCTCTATTCTTTGTATAGGATTTGTTATTGGTTGGATAGATCTTCTGTGCTTTAGTATTATTAGAGTCCTTATTAGCTATATTAACGTAAATTTTGTTACTTTTTTGTGTGGTGAAAACATTTCGATCAAGAAATAAGATTCCCCTTCTTTTGAACTCATTGTTGAAAGTTGGATACATATACTTTATCATGTCATCATTTCATACTTGATCTAAGATAATATAAGAATTGAAATCTTAGAAGATGGTGTTAAAAGATTTTAGGAAGCCTTATGGTGTTTTTCTGTTGTGTATAGCTGCGAGAATAAGGTAGTTCTCCAATGTCATCCTGAGTTATATGAATTTAAATGGAGTTCTCTATGAGGATCTAATATACAAAATTGATGTAATTTACACTTATATGTGTACATACATAAATTCCACTTATGAGAATTTATTGAGCTTCCTCAATCAATACAAGTGATAGTTATACATAGCAAATCAAGTTAGGTCATGAATATCATCTTTATTCTTATACTATTGTTGGATTTGGCTTTATGTGGCCTTAAATCTATGTTGTACGGATAGATTTGGACAACCAATCGAAGTTATGATCTATCTACCTTTTTCTCTTCATAATAACTTGACATTATCGCTATTTTCTAGCATTTATTGTACATGCCCAAACACCTAACCCTTTTTTTCACTACCCTGCCTTCAATAATTACTCACCCAACTAATCAAATTATGGCATTTATTATACTCTATCTCCTAATACTAAGAAATCCTAATTGTGGGAATTTAGAGAAGTACCCATAACTGTTGTACAGTTTTTATTAGCTGGATGAATAGAATCTAATTGCAAACTTTATCATGAATAATTCATGTTGCAACATGATTTCTTTTTGTTCTATAAAATCGATTCAAATCTTTCTCATCAGAATATTTTCATTCTATCTTATATGCTTCATCTGTTATTAGTTCTTAGGATCTTCTTAAATCACGCTGCATCCTTTTGGGTTTATAGCAGTCTGAAGTCCTACGATGACCCACCTCGAGAGTTTCTATTTCTATATTTTAGGTGAATTCAAATGGATTTTAACAATTCATATTGAATGCTCTTTTATTTGTAAACTTTGGTCATGTTATCCTAAGAAATTGAGTTGAATGTAAGTATATAACTGATAACCTTGCTGTTCTTTTCTAGTTCTTTGTTTAATACAATACATATGGTCTTCTGAGATCTAGTCGTGGGTCATATTTTCATGTAGCTTGACGGTTACCACTTCCCTACTTGAGAAATATCATATTGATCCAAAACAAATTGGTCGCTTGGAAGTTGGTAGTGAAACAGTTATTGACAAAAGCAAGTCAATCAAAACATGGTTGATGAAGATTTTTGAGGTTAGTTTTTTACATTTACCAGATTTAAAACTGCTCTATTTTAAAACTGCACTGGTATCCAGATTAGAAGTGAAAGATGAGCTTCCATGAGAGATCCTCGGGCGAGGAAGATGTTTTACACATCGCAACTAGATTAGAAGCAACAAAATAACTCACTCATGGCTTTGCTATACGTACACACACACACACATTGATGTAGGAAGCTTTTAGTAATGATGTGTTGTTGTGAATTAAGCTCCGTTGGGTTTGTAATTTCATTTTTTGTTTCTTTCAAGAGAGGCAGCGGAGAATTATAAATAGGCCTTCCACATCACCCTGAATATCAACATTGAGGATGAGTCGAGCTTGGATTCTATTAAAATGTATTTAATTATTTTTCATAGATTTAGACCGTGATAAATTTTTTTAAATAAATCAAACATGTATTTGCCACGATTTCAAATCGTGGCAAATATTTTTAAAATAAAATTTTCAAGTATTTGCCACGGTTTCAAACCGTGGCAAATTTTTTTAAATAAATCTGCCTAGTATTTGCCACGGTTTCAAACCGTGGCAAATATTTTTTTAAAAAAAATGCCAAGTATTAGCCACGGCAAAATACCGTGGCTAATAATGAACTTTTAGCCATGGTAGAGGCACCGTGACAAATAACTGTTGAAATCAAGACATTTAGCCGCGGTTTAAATTCGTGGTTAAAAGGTCGTGGCTAAAGGTTATTAGCCACGGAGTGGGCGTGGCAAATACTATTTGCCACGCTCGCATTGCCCACGCCCATTTGCCGTGGGCAGACCGTGGCTAAAAGGCATTTGCCACGGTTTAGGACTTTTAGCCATGACAATTTGCCCTGGCTAAAAGTCCATTTTCTGGTAGTGGTGCTTGTGTAGGTGCGGTGAGCTGTGTGCTTGTTGGAGAGGTAGGTCTTAAGGACATTGTATCGAGTCCGGCTTACGGTGAGTTGTGTGCTTGTTGGAGAGGTAGGTCCTAAGGACGTTGTATCGAGTCTGGCTTAATTTTATCATTCAAATTTGGGAGCCAACCGATCCCTTTTCGTTCGCTTTTGGTCGGAGCCCTCGTATGTTGTTTTTAATTTCTGTGATGATGGTTTTCCGTTAGCATAGTCGAACCCGTGTCGCTACATCATTATGAAGACTTATCAGGAGGTTCAAGTAGTGCTTGGTGGAGTTATATTTGTCTATTTTTATTCACTTTTGTGAGACAACATTCTCCGAATACACTTGTTTTGCAAACCTAACATAATTTTTTTTAAAACCACTTTTCTTAATTTTTAAGTGCAGTTCAAATGTAGTGTAGTTAATAAACTTATGCAAATTTTAATTCATTATACAATTACAATAATTAAGCAAGCATTTTAGATTTAAGCACACATGTACATTACCAAACTTAAGTGAGTGTAAAAGTATCATTATCAATCACAATACATTTACTCATACTTAGAGGCATGCTAAGCTTGGTTCTACACATATTTTTAAATACAATTGATGCACTTTAAATAGATATATAAAAGCATGATAAACAAAACAATGTTCATAGTAATTTGAAGTAATAAACTTTAATACTGTATATAATTCTAAATGATAGAATTCATACATGCTTGATATTAGCAATAAAGATCATATAGTTTTTTTTGTTTTGAAAATTTTAATGAAAGGAAAAAAACAGAAAACCATAAAAACATATTTTTGTATTTTTGAAATTTGAAATTTTATAGTTGATTTTTCATAAAATAAATAAAACAAAAATAACAAAAGTCAGAAGAACAAAATTAAAGTAGTAAATATGAACTAAAATTTTTTTGTAGATTTTTAGAAATTTTGAAAATCACAAAATTCAAACACTCACGCTAGCGCGGGAAACAGTAAGTGAAATATTGAAGATTTTAAAATTCTGTTTTTTTTATATTGATTAGGGGTCTTAAGAGTAGTTTTATGTAGAAATTTTGTAATTTTCAGAGATGTCTTGATTGCTCAAATTACATACAACATTAGCGTTTTACATTTTATTCATCCTAAGCTGTCTAAGACTCCTAATTCCAACCTTAACATTTGAAACCCTGCATCGGGAAGAGGTTTAGTGAAAATATCAGCAAGTTGAGAGTCCGTGCCAATGAAACTTATTCTAACATTTTCCTTCTTAATGTGATCTCTTATGAAATGATGACGTACATCTATATGTTTGGATCTAGAATGGTGTACCGTATTATTTGTAAGATCAATGACACTCTTGTTGTCACATTTTAATTCTATATATTTTAGATGAAAACCAAAGTCCTCTAATGTTTGGCTCATCCATAGTGCTTATGCACAACAACTCCCTAGTGCAATGTATTCAGCCTCCGTGGTGGAGAGTGCAACAGAATTTTGTTTCCTACTAGACCATGCAACTAATGAAGGTCTTAAAAAATGACAAGGACCATTAGTGATTTTTCTATCAAGTGAGCATCCGTCGTAGTCCGAATCAGAGTAGCCGTGAAGTGTAAATGAATTATTGTGCGGGTACCATAATCCTAATCTAGATGATCCAATTAGATATTTAAAAATTCCTTTTACCGCTTTTAAGTGAGATTCTTTTGGATTGGCTTGAAAACGAGAACATAAACATACGTCAAACATAATACCGGGTCTAGTTGCACTAAGATAAAGTAGGGATCCTATCATACCTCTATATAAGGTTTGATCAATTGAAATTCCCGATTCATCTTTTCCTAATTTAAGTGATGCACTCATTGGTGTAGAAGCATGTTTAAGGTTTTCAAATCCAAAGTGTTTAAGCATATCATAGACATATTTGGTTTGACATATAAAAATACCATCATTTCTATGTGATATTTGAAAACCAAGAAAATAGGAAAGTTCTCCTACTAGACTCATTTCAAATTCATTTTTCATCACTTTAATAACTTCATTACACAACTCTTCATTAGTATATCCAAAGATTATATCATCAACATATATTTGCAAAATAATTAAATCATCATTATTATGCTTAATGAAGAGAGTATTATCGGCACTTCCCATAATATAACCGTGCTTTAATAAAAATGATGTAACTCTTTCATACCATGCACGGGGCGCTTGTTTTAAACCATAAAGCGCTTTTTCTAATTTATAAACATGATTGGGAAATTTTTCATTAATAAAATCGGGGGGTTGTTCAACATAAACTTCTTCTTTTACAAACCCGTTGAGAAAAGCACTTTTTACATCCATTTGAAATAGTTTTATTCTTTTAAAGCTTGCAAATGCTAGAAAATATCTAATAAATTCCAACCTAGCAACGGGTGGAAAATTTTCATCAAAATCTATCCCCTCGATTTGTGAATATCCTTATGCTACTAAACGTGCCTTATTCCTAGTGATTCTAGACTCACCATCTAATTTATTTTTAAAAATGCATTTTACACCTACAACCGGGTGATTAGATGGTCTTTCTACTAATTTCCATACATAATGTCGCTCAAATTGTTCTAACTCTTCATTCATAGCCAAAAACCAAAATTCATCATTTAAAGCGGTAGAAATGGTTTTTGGTTCAATTTCAGAAACAAAACAGATATTTGAATAAGATTCATGAAGAGAAGAGCGAGTTCTTACCCCAATAGATGGTTCGCCTATTATTAGTTCCCGTGGGTGATCCTTTGTCAATTGCAAGGTGCTTGGTAGCACATAAAGATCTTCCTTGGCCTCCTCTCTTTCTTCTTTGGAAGCTTCCTCATCACTATGCTCCAAAGGTTGTAAGAGATCACCCTCGTTGCCTGCGGAAAGTTTTTCTACACAAGGAACAAACTCATCAAATTTCACATTTATTGACTCTTCAATTCTACTAGTTCTTTTATTAAAAATTCTATAAGCTTTAATAGTTGAAGAGTACCCAAGAAAAGTTCCTTCATCACATTTTTCATCAAACTTTCCCAAGCTATCTTTTGTATTCAAAATAAAACATTTACAACCAAAAACTTTGAAATAAGATACATTAGGCTTCTTTTGAAAATAAAGTTTATATGGTGTGAGATTATGAGATGGGTGAAGCATGATTATATTCATAACATAACATGATGTATTTACGGCTTTGGCCCAAAAGAACTTACTTAATTTATATTCACATAGCATAGTGCGTGCTAGTTCTTGAAGTGTCCTATTCTTACTTTCTACAACACCATTTTGTTGTGTTGTGCGTGGTGCGGAGAACTCATGTTTAATGCCTAACATATAACAAAAGGATGTAAATTTTTCATTTTCAAATTCTCCTCCATGATACGAGCGAATGCATTTAATTTTTAAATCACTTTCATTTTGAATACGAGAACATAATTTTGCAAATTCGCAAAACGCATCGGATTTCGAAGAGAGAAATAATGTCCAATAATATCTTGAAAAATCATCTATTAAAACATATGTATATAATCTACCACCAAGACTTGCAGTGCTAACGGGACCAAAAAGATCAATATGAATTATTTGCAAGGGTCTTGTAGTAGAAATGAAATTTTTACTTTTAAAGGGGATCTAGAAAATTTACCTTTTTGACATGGTGAACAAAGTGAAGGTAAAGTTCCATTTAACCTAGGCAATCCTCTAATTAAATCACTTTTGGCAAGTTTTTCAATGAGCTTTATGCTAGCATGCCCTAGTCTTCTATGCCAAAGTTCTAATTCATCATTTTTAGTGATAAAACATTTTATAGATGATTTAGAAAGATCATGAAAAGAAACTATATAGACATTATGTATTCTTGGTGCAGTTAGTAAAATATCTTTTGTAGTTGGATTAGATATTTTGCATAGATTAGTGGAAGATTCAAATAACACATCTAATACGTTATCACATAATTGGCTAATAGAAATTAAATTGTGTTTTAATCCTTTCACATAAAGAATATTAGATATAGTAAATGATTTGTTACCAACTGTACCAATTCCCATGATCCTTCCTTTTCCGTTATCGCCAAACATCACGATCCCACCCTTCTTCTTTTCTAGGCTAAGGAACTTTGCTTTATTGCCCGTCATATGCTTGGAGCATCCAGAATCTAAGTACCACACGTCTTCATTGTCCTTAGCCTACCTGCACGTCTAGAAAGAAGATGAGAGTAATGATCCGGATACCCAAGTGGAACCACCCATAGAATAAGTGGAAGCCTTAGGTACCCAGATTTGCTTTAAAGTATTTTGTTTTATTTTCCTGCAAGAACTAGATGTGTGACCTAACCTATAAAAGTATGCACATGAAATAAAGGGGGTTGAGACCCTTTTCGGGAATATTTTCTTGCTGGAAGAAATTGGATTTACAGAAGAAAAACATTTTGAAAAAGAAAATTCAGGCTTCTTGTATGAGGTGCTAGCGCCGACGTTAGTGGCTAGCGCCGGACGGTAGCCCTCACCTCGATATCCGAGCCCAAATTTTCCAGAACCATGGCATTGGTTCCCTAAAATCATTTCCAGTGATTTTTAGCCTATTCTAAATTTTTTAATTGCCATGTTGAGATCATAAACTTGTGCTTTAAGTGAAGAATTTTCTTTCACAAGCATGACACACCTATTTTTCAAAACCGTTTTTTATTATTTTTGATTTGTAAAAGAGACTTCTAATTTCTTTTCTAATTCCCCCTTCTCTTTTGTAAGATTTTTGGCATGAGAGAGGGCTTTAGAAAGTGACTCTTCAATATCTTTTGCCATTTTAGTGGAGTGATCACACTCTTGGAAAGAAACCTTTCTCTTTTCTAAAACAATTAATTTTTTGGAAAGCTTTTGATTTTCTTTAATTAAGGATTCATTTTCCCGATTTAATAAAATACTATCTTTCATATTTTCATCAAAAGCTTTGCAAGTTTCAAGAAATTTATTGAAAAGTTCATCATAAGTGGGAGGAGTTACCTCAGTGTCGCTAAGAACACTGGCATCGTCGTCGTTTCCTTGTCCCATGAGGAACATATTTGCTTCCTCATCTTCGCCTGATGAAGACCCGCTTGATTCTTCGGAGGAGGAGGAGTCATCCCATGTTTTTTCTTTTAGCACCTTCCTCTTTTCCTTTCTTTTGTACCGCTTGTCCTTCTTCTCCTTCAAGAACTTTGGGCTCTAGCTCCGAATATGCCCGGTCTTCCTGCAATGATAGCATTCCGGTGGCGGTCTTTCTTCTTCATCGTCACTCTCCTTTTCCTTCTTCAAAGATGACCCTTTCTATCTTCATTCCTTTTGGAAATATTTCTGGCAGGTGTTTCTCCTTTCCGTATTCCTCATGAACTTTCAGAAGTTCTTTACCAAAAGGCTTTCTTCATCTTCATCTTCATCCTCATCCTCTTGGCACTCCTTTGATTTTAGTGCCAACGCCTTCTTCTTTGGCTCCTTGTTGTATTCATCATATTGGATTTTGAGTTCTACCTCATGGGTTTTGAGATTCCCAATGAGGCTCTCAACTTGGAGCGTTCTTAGATTGTTCGATTCTGAAATGGCCGTCATCTTCGGGTTGAATTTTGGAGAAAGGGAATGAAGGATCTTTCGGACCAAGTCACCATTGGAGAAGATCTTTCCAAGAGCATTGGAGGCATTTACGATCTTGGTGAATCGCGTGTACATGGCATCAACATCTTCACTTTCATCCATCCAGAATTTTTCATATTCCGACTCCAGTTGGAAAAGCTTTGAATCTTTAACCTGCGATATACCTTCATGAGTAATTTCCAAATGATTCCAAGTTTCATATGCAGTAGTACATGCGGAAATTCTATTAAATTCATTTCTATCTAACGCACAAAATATAGCATTCATGGCCTTGGCGTTATTTTGGCATTTGAGTTTATCTCTATCATACCATTTATCTTTTGGTTTTTCTAAAGTTATCTCTCCAACTATAATTGTAGGAGGAGAGTATTCCTCTTCTACCAAATTTCAAACTTCAATATCTAGGGTCATAAGAAAACATCTCATCCTATTTTTCCAATTATTATAATCTGACCTGGTAAATAGTGGAGGTTTACTAATTCCTTGACCCTCTGAAAAAGCGAGATCATAAGACATCATTATTCCTGGTTTTTAAACCGTTTGGAATAACCTAGCTCTGATACCACTTGTTGGATCGATAGGCGCCCTTAGAGGGGGGGGGGGTGAATAAGGGAATAAAATTCTGTTTGAATTTTTAGACGATTTACTAAATTGTTTAAAGTAATTTAGAACGAAATAACAATTTAGCTTAAAGGAAGACACAATTGTAATTTGCAATTTTATAATTTATGCCAAATAAAAGAAATCAAGTAAACACAAATAGAGACATGATTATATTATATAAAAAGGTGTTTACATAAATTTGATTTCAATATCGCTAGAAATCGGAGGCGTACAAAGTAAAACAATATTTCCTTTTCTATAGCGACTCGTATCCCCACGAACCAGTTGGCTTTAGCCTATCCTTCCCCAGATATGGCCTCAAGCCGCTCTAGCCAATCCTTCCCCGTATATGTCCTCGAGCACCCCCTAGATCTAATCTCCAAGAGCTATTCGCCAACTCACGCGGCGAATTACCCCCTAAGCCGCGCAAGGACCTAGTCGCCAACACAAGGCGAATTCTACTACAAAAATTACAATAATGAAATAATGCAAATAACAAGAACTCCCTCTATGAGATTTCTGAAGTTGAGGATGAAGGATCGTTGTAGCACAAGCGAGGTTGAAGCGATCGTTCTTTGGATGCAGCGTGGGGGCTTCCTTCTCCAGAAATCTTCTTTGGCTTTGAGTGGGAGATGAACTTTCGGCAGAGTAGCATCTCTGGAAATTTGGCACAAGTAATATCTCTGGAAGCTCTAACCAAAACGAGAGAGAACCCATCAATTTATAGACCTTGGAGATAGCGCCTGCGATAGCTCTTAGCACCTGCGGTAGCGTTCGTGTGGAGCGGTTGCGAAACCGTCAGCGGGGTAGCGCTGTGCACGAACTTGAGCTAGCGCCAGGCGGTAGCGCTAGCGCTGGCGGTAGCGCTAGCGCCTGCGGTAACCACTAGCGCTGGAGGTAGTGCTCAAGCTCAGTTTGTTGGTTCCAAGCTGCTTTCTACCTGTGGAGTATTGCTCATATAGTTCCTGCACACTATAAACACAGGACAAGCAAGATCAAATACAATTTGGGATTTGTTATTCTTAAACAAAGGGATGTGACACACATGTCGAACATGTTTATCCTGAACAACAATAGCTGGAATCTCCCCCTCAGCTGGATGATCCTTTTCTTCAGTAAATATTGCTATATGAGCAATGTGGTCAAGGTGGACTCCATCATCATCATCAACAACAACATCCTCATCATCATCAGTAGATTTGTCTTGATCTGATGACTCGAAGAAATGTAGTATATTATCTTTACCAACTGAAGTAGCATCAAGTTGTCTGTGACCTGGTGAATCCCAGAGAGCTGGTTCATTATCAGGATTAAGCTGAATTCTTCTTTCAAGATTTAAGATGATTGTGTCAATCTTACTTTGCATGTCCTCAGGAGAAGGCACTTTGTCCTCATCAATCCTGCGAGAGACAACTTCCCCATCATTATTGACATTAGCAGCATCCATTGAAGATGGTTCTTGTTGTTGCTCCCCCTCAGATAGGGCATCCATCTGGCCTTGAGGATCCGACGTTCATATTATTGAAGAATCATTAGTGATTAACTAGTAGATTGGTTAAGATATAACATTATTAGTAGTATGAAGGTGAAGGATTAATTACCAGGGGTGCTATTTATCTCCAAGACATTTGGATGGACAGGCTCAGCAGGCATATGTGATGCATCTGCAACATTTTTATCACATGAGGTATTCTCAGTCTTGTCACCCATATGAGCATCCTTTTTAGGACTGCTGTGAGATCCAAGATCAGCACCAACATCCTCATTCTTATCATATTGGTCTGACCCAGAACTAGAAATAATCATTCTTAGCTTCTTTATTGCTTTTGATTTCTTTTTCTCCTTCTCCTTTTACTCAGAGGGCTGGCTCATGAGGAGCACCCTTGTGAACCTATCTAGGGTCTTTATATCCATCCTCTTCAGGTAATGGATATTTGATCCTCTTAAGCCCTTATACTTCTCAGGATAAGTTTGGATTAGATAGAGGGAGATAATTCTACCCATATTAGGTACTTGCAGACATTCCTTAATTCTTTGAAATATAACTTCTCCCCATAAAGTTTTCTTTGTCAGAATGATTCTAGTCATAAGGTCAAACATATATTGGGAGATTGTGTCATGAGATCTAGGCTTGCAGAGAATTGCTTTTCCCACTATGTCTGATAGAAGTTTGCCTCTTTGATTGAAGAATTTCCTTTTCAATGATCTAATCTTGGCATCACTGTATTCAGCCCACTTCAGAGCCTTTTTCTTATCCTTGTCAGAAATTTCTTCCTCCGCATCCTGACTGCATGAGGGAATATGTAAGGCTTTCTCTATTTTTACTGAAGATATTTTCACTCTTTCTCCTCCTATCTTAGAATTTAAAGATGACTTGGAAGAAGACAACTTTGCATTGCTGAACCATTCCAGAACTTCAGTTCTGAGAACGACAGTTGGATCAGAAAGAAGATACTCCAGACCTTGGGCTACCAGGAGTTGAATCACTCCCTTTATCTCTTCTGGAGCATGGGCAAATCCATTTCTTACAATCTCATAACCCTCCAGAAGATCCTTTGAAGTCTTTGGCGCCATTTTTGCTGTAGAAGAAGACGCTGAGACAGAAGGGAATATGATTCATCTCGGCGGATAGGGATGAAGGGTTGTGTATTTTTCTTTATTTAACAATTGTCTATTTGAATAGCCTTGATTTATGTTTTGATTACCCCTAATGATTAAAGTTTTGTGAACTCATTATTTTAATGGAATTTAGATCATTTGAGGTTGCATTTAGACAATCTGTAATTGAACTAGCCCATCTCAGCAGAATCGTTGAGACAATGACCTAAACTGCGGGGACAGAGCACTGTCAACCGCTGGGACAATTTAGCTGTATCAGCGGTTCAGCTGGGATTTTTTCCAGCTGTCTCAGCGGCTCAGCTAAAACAATCTCTTCTGTTTTAGCTGACCTTACTACCTAATAATTAATCCATTTAAGATTTGATTGTTTTATGTCCCAACCATGTCACTAAGAGTATTGATGTGACAACATTTTAAATCATAACATAACTTACATAATATCATAGATGACTGATAGAAGGGAAAAGTTGTCACTATTCAATATTTAACATACCTAGTTCAATCTTGAAAGCATTAAATTTAGCCTCATCCACTGGCTTTGTAAAGATATCAGCAACTTGATTGTCAGTGAGGACAAATTCAAGGCAGATATCTTTACATTCAACATGTTCTCTAATAAAATGATATCTTATCTCGATGTCGTTAGTCCTGCTATGAGAGACATGATTCTTAGCAATAGAGATAGCACTAGATGAGTCACAATATAGAGGAGACTCACTTACCTTGAGGTTGTAGTCCTCTAACTGATGTTATATCCACAGAAGTTGTGCATAATAACTACCTACAACAATATATTCAAACTCAACAGTGGATATTGCCACACTGGTCTGCTTTTGGCTGCTCTATGATATCAACCTCCTTCCTAGGAACTAACAAGTACCACTTGTGCTTTTCCTGTCTTCTTTGCATCCTGCAAAATCTGCATCTGAAAATCCAATCAGTTCAAAATCATTGTTTTTAAGGTACCAAAGGCTAAAATGTAGGTTGCCATTAAGGTATCTCAAAATTCTCTTTGCAACTGAGTAGTGAGATTCCTTAGGGCATGCCTGGTATCTAGCACAAACACATGTAGCATATATAATGTCTGTTCTACTAGCAGTTAGATACAATAGGGATCCAATAATGCACCTGTACATGGATTCATCAAAGGCCTTGCCCTTCTCATCCTTGTCTAGGGAAATGTTGGACCCTATGGGAGTTTTCATGGTGGAAGTTGATTCCATCCCAAACGTCTTGATAAGCTCCCTAGTGTATTTAGTCTGAGAGATGAATATTCCCTCATCAGACTGTTTCACTTGGAGGCCTAAAAAGTACTTGAGCTCTCCCATACTGCTCATCTCAAACTTCCCCTGCATAAGGTTGGCAAACCTTTTGTAGAGGTTGTCATCAGTAGACCCAAATATTATGTCATCAACATATATTTGGACTAGAAAACACTTGCCCTTTGTTTCCCTAAGAAACAATGTGCTATCTATCTTTCCCCTCAAGAACGCTAAACAAGGTCTCATACCAAGCCCTAGGGGGTTAGATGCACAAAACCTGATGGTTGTTCAACATATACCTCTTCCTTCAAGTCACCATTGAGGAAGGATAATTTGACATCTATCTGGTATACTTTGAACCCCTTGTGGGCAGCATAGGCAAGGAATAACCTAATTGCTTCTAACTTTGCAACTGAGGCAAAGGTTTGATCAAAGTCTATACCCTCTTCTTATCTATAGCCCTTGGCTATTAATCTAGCCTTATTTTTGATGATGATTCCATTTTCACCCAACTTGTTTCTGTATATTTATTTGGTGCCAATGATCTTGTGTCCTTGAGATTTTGGCACCAACTTCCATACCTTGCATCTCTTGAATTGAAGAAGCTCTGATTGCATGGCTTGAATCCAGAATGTATCTTGGTTGGCCTCTTCAAACTTCTTGGGCTCCATTTGTGACAGGAAGATCAGAAATAGAGCTTCATTGTGAGCCCTGCTTTTGGTTAATACACCTTGGTTCTGGTCTCCAATGATTTGTTCTCTTGGATGATCCCTTAAGTGTCTAGTTGATGCAGGCAACCTATCCTCTATTTGATGTATTTCATCTACTGGTTCAGCAATATCTTCAGCAGCCTGCACCTCTTCATCTTCAAGAATTGCAGCATCTGTATTGACTTTGCTGCTGCTGGGTATGTCTTGTATATACATCTTTTCCATTATCTTTTCACTTCCTGGAAAAACAGAAGAACTAGACCAACCCTTATAAATTAGGCTGGTCTCATCAAATACCACATGCATAGACTCTTCTACAATATGAGTTTTCTTATTATAAACTCTATAAGCTCTACTATATGAGCTATAGCCAACAAGAACCCCCACATTGCATTTTTCTGCAAACTTTGTTAATTGAGATTTTCCATTGTTTAAAATGTAGCATTTGGATTCAAAGATTCTAAAGTATGAAATTGTTGGTTGTTTGCCTTTCAGAATCTCATAGGGGGTAATTCCAAGAACCTTATTGATGGAAGCTCTATTGAGAACATAACAAGCAGTATTGACTGCCTCAACCCAGAAATATTATGGGAGTGAGGAGTCACTAAGCAATGTTCCCCCAGCTTCTATCAAGGTCCTATTCCTCCTCTCAGCCACACCATTTTGTTGTTGAGTCCTTGGGGAGGAGAACTCTTAGGTGATACCAATTTCTTGACAAAACATTGTCATGGATTCAGATTGAAATTATGTGCCATGGTCAGTCTTAGTCCTGACCACAGTACATTGTAAGTCATTCTGAATTGCCTTGGCATGGTTTATAAAGACATTTAAAGAATCAGATTTCTTCTTAAGGAAGAATACCCATGTATATTTTGAGTAATCATCAACAATCACCAAAGTATACAATTTCCCACCTAGTCTCTGAATTGGCAAAGGACCAAACAAGTCCATGTGCAATAGATATAGACATCTTTCAGTGTCTTTGGAGCCAATACTTTTAGAGGTGTCCCTTGTTTGCTTACCCATTTGGCAAGCATGACATGGACCACTTTAAATACATTTCAAGTTTGGACTATTCCTGACAAGGTTTTTAGAGAATAGTCTATACATTGTCTTGTAGTTAATGTGGGCAAGTCTCTTGTGCCATTGAACACAAAGAGTCTCACTTTCATTAGCCACAAGACATACAGATGGTAGAGAATTATTGCATATAAAATCGAAACAATAAACATTCTCACTCCAAGTGCCTGAGAGAATGGTCTCTAAGTCATTAGACTTTTTGATCAAGAACTTTTCATTGTGGAATTCAATGACATAGCCTAAATCACATAGTTGACTTATGCTTACTGGGTTGTGTTGCAACCCTTCAACATAAGCTACCCTTGTGATTGAAACCATGCCATTGGAGATCATACCATATTCTTTGGTGATTCCCTTTTCACATCCACCAAAGATGACTTTAGGTCCATTCTTCACAGCTGTGTAGTCCTGTAGAAGATTTCTGGTACCTGTCATGTGCCTTGAGCACCCACTGTCCAAGTACCATATTTGTTTAAGACTGGTACTTGAACTAACCTGCAAGAAGGAATTTAGTTATCCATAGAAGCCCAAATAATTTTGGGTCCTAGGTTCTTGTTAGCATGATAAGATGAAGTCACACCTGTTGCACCCTTTGTTGGAAGGCTCTTCTTTGCACTTGGCACATTGAAATTGTGCGAACAGTCTATGGCAAAGTGTCCCACCTTACCACAATACCAACATTCATGAATGTTATATCTCCTCTTTTGAACATATCTTGAGGAAAGAGCATTAATATGCTTGTGTTCAGGAGGGGAGAAAGCAGTAGTTTCCTTGTTTCTTTCAGTAATGATCTGGCTGAATGTTAATATGTGGACAGTCTTAGCAGCCTTTGTCTTAATGGAATCAACTTGCTTTGGCTTAGGAGCTAGGAAAGATTGGATGGCATCAGACACTGAGCAGCAAGGCTTGTCTACAGGTTTGACAACAGTCATATTCTTTGCTGGAATGAACTTGGAAGAGCTAGCTTCCTTACTCTTGAATGATGGAACTGAAGTACCAAATACAAATGGTCCAGGTTGGGCCATTTGAATTTCTTCAAGAGGATCCTTTATAGCACTCAGTCCCATGCCCTTTCTTCCACTATGGGAAGGAGTGTTTTCCTTCCAATAGGAGCTTCCATTCTTCTAGTGACCATACATATTGTCATGGTCATACCTGTTTGAGGGAAATAATACCTTTTGAAGGTTGGTATAAGGCTTAGCTTTATCCTTGGTCTTTTCTCCACTCCCTTCTCCTACTTCCATTTTATTGAACCCTAGTCCTCTTCTATTGGTTTTATAGGAAAAGGTGTCAATAATAGGTAGCACTGATTTGAGCTTGGAGAATTGAGCCACAAGGTTTTTTTCTTTGAGAAGCTTCTCCTCAAGGTCCTTGATGACCTTGTTATTTTGGGATATGGTGCTCAATTGAGCAATTGTTATCCCCTTTAGATGGCTTATCTCTCTACACATCTGAGCCACCATGGTAGGTGACTCAGTGCACTCTTTCTCAGCCAACTTAAGGGAAACAATTTCATGGGCTTGCTTCTTGGCCAGCTTCTTGCTCTTTTTCAGAGCTTCCAAGAGAGTACTATACATGTCAATTAATTGATTGACATCTTCCTTAGATTCTGAATCACTTGCACCATTAGATGAAGGCGCTTCAAATTCTGGGCTTGTCTCATATTCATAAGAAGAGATGGAATGAATCAGTACCTATTCACTGTCAGAGTTGTTCTGACTTTATTCCTCATCAGTTATGGCCATCAGGCCTAGCTGATCTTTGTCCTTTTCATCCTCCTCAATGTCACTGTCTGAATGTGACAGAGGGGCCCTGATTCCAATCTTGGCAGCAGGAAAATCTTCATCCTCTTTTGCTGCAAACATCCCAATGTAGGCTTCCTCTTCTTCATCTGAATCTGAAGTTGAGGATTCAGATTCACTTCAGCTGTTCCCTTTCTTTGCTAGGAAGGATTTTTCACCTTTCCTTTCCTTTGGGTGATAATGTTTCTTATCACCTTTCTCCTTCCTCTTGACTGGACAGTCAGCAATGACATGTCCAGGCTTGCTGCAACAATAACATATGATATTATTTGAAACATGTTTAATTGGTTTAGATTCATACCTGTCACCCTTGGAGTACTATCTTTCAGATTTGTTGTGGTCCTTCTTAGAATGTGAGGAGGAGGAGGGCTTGTTCTTCCACTGCTTCCTCCTCATCATCTTCTTGAACTTCCTTGAGAAGGCAGCAAACTCCTCATCAGATGAAGAGATGCCTGAAGTGTTGTTTCAGACTTCTCAGATTCAGTAATCCTTCATGGAGGATACAACAATCTGGCTTTGCTCTTCTTGGAGCTGTCAGCTTTGAGAGCAACAACTCTCTCTCTCTTGCATGAGCCTTGGTGGAAGTGTCCTCTTACTTCCTTGCAGACAACTGCATCTCATAAGAGAGCAGCTTCCCAAACAATGTATGGGTTGGTGATTCACCCAGCTTGGCCACTTCCCTGATGGCACATATCTTTGTGTCCCAGTCTCTAGTTAGAGATCTTAGGAACTTGTCATTTAGTTCATAGTCACTGAATACCCTTTCATTGCTCCTCAGTTCATTGACTATCCTGAAGAACCTTTCATAGTAGATGGTTATTGTCTCCTGGCTGAGCTGCCTGAAGGCCTCATATTCTTGATTGAGGAGGGATTTCCTATCATCCCTAACTTTAGCAGTTCCTTCCATATACACCACAAGTGTATCCCACATCTCCTTGGCTGTTGTGCAGTGCACCAAGTTCTGAAAGGTGGAGTCATCAATTGCATTTACAATGATATTCTGGGCTCTTTTGTCCATTGTGAATAATGCAAGTTCATCCTTCGTTAAGTCATTAAAATCCTTGGCCACTCTCCTAGTTGGATCTTTGGTGGAGGCTGTTTGAAAAGTGAAAGGGCCCTGCTACAGAGTGATGTAGATTGTAGGGTCTGATGCTTCCATGAACAATCTTAACCTTTGCTTCCATATGCCAAAGTTTTCTTTGTTGCATATGGGCAACTTCATTGACCCCATCTCCTTCTACAATCCAGTGGAGGCCATTGGATTCAGATATGACTACTCCTTTGTAGGATCTGGTCAGACAGTTATGTCCTTCTTGACCAACCTCCCTCTGATATCACTTGATAGTTTATTAGGATGTAGTCCTAATCACCTAGAGGGGGGGGGGGGATAGGTCTCTATAAATTTAAGCTTATGCCTAGTTGTTTTCAGAGTTAGTTAGTTGTAAATCAAGCACACAGAAAACACACAAGCATATATAGAGGTTCCTCAAGATAGGGTGTCTTGAGTAGTCCTCTTTCCCCCTTCACCTTTCTAGCAATGAGTTAGAAAAGACCAACTCCTCCAATCTCAGCTCCAAGAGCTTACAACTCAGATCCCTCGGGATCTCTCAGGTTTTCCCCAAACCCTACCTCAGGCTCAACAACCCTACCTCAGGCACAGCAGCCCTACCAACTTAGACCTATCAAGAAGTCCTACCTTAGATCTCCAATGAGATCCTACACTCAAGCTGAACTCTCAGCTCTACACTCAGGCCCAACAGCCCTACTACCTCAGGCAAAATGCCCTACAAACTCAGAAAAAATATGTTCCTACAGAGGTTACAAAAGATGCTTACAATAGAAGATGAAACAAATAAATCTTTCAGGCTTTGGTCTTCTGTTGCAGATTTAACTGCAGTAGCAGTCTTGAAATAAGGACAGTTCAGTGCTTCAATCTTGCCCCTTTCTGATCCTTCTCTTCAGTAGATGAATAAGGATCAACTTGCTCTTCTTGATTCTCTCAGGAAGAACAAACTTTCTCTCTTTGTAGCTTCAGGAAGCAGGAAGAGAAATCTTCTTGATAGCCGTCAATGTAACAGTATATGTAAGTTAATTTTCCAAAAAGCTTGCTTCATCAAAACCCCAAGTTGTTCTTTTATACTCCTTCAATCTTCAGCGACTATCAGATGGCCTCTGACAAAGTATGGAGGTGGTTGGAGCGTCGTGTCTTTCTTTTCTACAACTTGCACCAAAAGCAAAACCCGCCAGCACATTTGAATCTGTCTCAGCGGTTGGGCTGAGATTGCTTCCAGTCTCAGCGGCTACTTCTGTCTACATCTCAGCAGATCTGCTGAGACATACAGTTGTCTCAGTGGTTTTCCTCTATCTGTAGCTCAGCAGGCCCAGACTCCTTCTCAGCGGCTCCTAGCCTTGTCTCAGCAGTTTAGCTGAGACTGATAATACGTCTCAGCGGTTTTGGCAGTAAACCACTGAACTTATTCCACACCTTGGAATAACCTAACCCTGCATAGTCATGAAGTAAAATAGGGTTTATCAAATATAACTTATACTTAGCATTGAGTGTGATGCTTCTTCAAATCAAGGGAACATTGAGGGTAATATTCCAAATAGGAACATTGATGGAAATACTCCCAACAATCTCCCCCTATTTGAAGAAGGCAGAACAAACGCCAATTCTAAGGTACATAACCACAATAAACATATCATGACATATAAAGATATAGTAGGATGATAGGTCATGACAACATAACAATAACATTGTTAACAAAATATTGGCACCACAATAGATATCACTATGAACATCCCTTCAGAATTCAAATACTTTCCTTATATATGGTCTGAATGAACCTTAGAATAGAATCCAGGAAGTATTCTAATTTTGTGTCTACATTCGACCTTGTGTTGAATACATTTGCTCTTATCGACGCACTTCTGAGTTCAAAAAGAAGCTGCTTTGAAATCTTCCTCAGCTTTGAATTGAACTCTGATATCTACGTTGCGTTGATTACTTATCGACGTTGCATCGATTACTTATCGACGTTGCATTAATTACTTATCGACGTTGCATCGATTACTTATCGACATTGCATTGATTACTTATTGACATTGCGTCGGTTACTTCTCGTCATATCCGTCGAATTATAATGACAATATAATAATTAATTGTTAACAGAATATAGGCACCACCGAAGATATTAAGCATTAATACAAAACATATATTAAGCTTGACTATTATTGGCCTATTATCAATTTCATTAAATGATGAAATGTCAATACATCTTTCAATTCACATTTGATTTAAATGAAGATTTAAATATATGTCCATGTTTTTCTTTTTTTGTTCTTGGACATGAATTCTTCAGCAAGCAAGACAACTTCTCTCTTCCTTCTTGCTGCTAGCTGAGCATCTTGAGCCATTTTGGCTTGATCCTGAAAGTCAAAATCCTCCTTTCTCAGATTATCCAGTAGAGGAAGGTTCAGTGCAATCCTAGTTCCTTGCAGAACCTTGAGGGCCAGCTCAGAGTTTGTCTCAGCATCGGTCTCCTCCCCCTTTCTGGCTTCTTCAAATACTTTATGTTCTATACTTTGGGAAGCTGCTGCTACAGACCCAGATAGAGTTTGGAAGGCATTTTTTTAAATCAGATTTCAGTTCAATCTTCATCTTTTCAGCCTCTCCTATCATTGTGGTTGTTGTAGACCACACATACTCCTCAATATGGTTTGAGGCCTTTTCTATTACCTCATAAATTTTGCTTACATAATTCTTGACATAACTCATTTCTTGCTTTGAGAGTTGCAGACTTTTGTCCATTGATCTTAGTATAGTATTCTGAGTAACAACAGAATTTTCTACAAAGCAAACCATTTGGTCATCTGTTTGTTGAGGTAGGCAGTGTCTTCCTTTAGTCCTTTGATCTCAGACAACACCTCATCCTTCACATTTGAAATTGACTTATAAATATACTCCTTCATTGATGAAATTTATACATCAAGCAGTATCTTGATTGAACTTAGAATAAGTTCATTTGATTGTTGTGGTTCAACAACTACTGCTGGCTGACTTGTAGAGGGTTGTATCACTGGAGGTGGGGTCTTTTCTTGATCAACCAGTGTATCACACTCAATTGGAGTGGATGGATCAACTACATGGGTGGATGAGATATCCTGAGCAGGGATCTTTGTATGCTCCCCCTCAGCCTAATCATGCATCTTTTCAGCACCATCATTATGTTTAGCATCATCATCATTTTGATCAGCAGCATCATTATATTCATCATCATCATCATTATCATCATCTGCCTCCTGGCCTTCTTCTCCAGTTGATCCTACTTGCTCACTCTCAGATGGAGCATCTTCAGTGTTTAGGGTTTGTAGCCTTATAATTATTATTGCATTATTTATAGAGATTTTAGTTTAATTTTAGGTTTGATATTACCCTTTATATAATTATTGATTTATCTTATTACATTAATTGAGTTAATGCCTCTGGGCTCTTAATTAGGATTTGATTTTATTTAAACAGCCCGTCTTAGCGGATCCGCTGAGACTGACTGATAAACCACTGGGATAGGGTAAATTAACCGCTGAGACGACTTAGCTGTCTCAGCGGTTCAGCTGAGATTGTCTCAACTGAAGTCACTGCCTAGTAGTGAACCCTTATAATTAGGATTGTCTACCTCCCTAATCACGTCACTAAGTGTTTTGAAGCATTACCATCTTCTAGCAAAGCTTAAGGAATAAAATAACAAACATGATAGACAAAATGAAATGTTGAAGCCAATTCTAGATTCAACATTCCTAGCTCAATTTTGAATTCATTAAATTTAGCCTCATTCAATGGCTTTGTAAATATATCTGCAACTTGACTGTCAGTGGGGACATATTCAAGGCAGATATCCTTACATTCTACATGTTCTCTAATAAAGTGATACCTTATTTCTATATGCTTAGTCCTGCTACGAGAGACAGGATTCTTAGCTATAGAAATAGCACTGGATGATTCACAAAACAGTGGAGAGTTACTTAACTTGAGGTTTTAGACCTTTAGCTTGTGTTGTATTCATAATAATTGTGCACATCATCTCCCTGCAGCGATTTACTCAGACTCGGCAGTGGATATTGCCACACTAGTCCGCTTCTTGCTACTCCAAGAGATCAACCTCCTGCCTAGGAATTGACAAGTTCCACTTGTACTTTTCCTATCTTCTTTACGTCCTGCAAAATATGCATCTGAAAAGCCAGTTAGTTCAAAATCATTGTTCTTATGGTACCAAAGGCCAAGATGTTGGCTGCCTTTAAGTATCTCAAAATCCTCTTTGCAGTTGAGTAGTGAGATTCCTTAGGGCATGCTTGATACCTAGCATAAACACATGTTGCTTACATAATGTCTGGTTTACTAGCAGTTAGATACAATATGGATCCAATTATACACCTGTACATGGATTCATCAAAGGGTTTTCCCTTCTCATCCTTGTCCAGAAAAATATTTGAACCCATGGGGGTTTTCACGGTGGAAGCAGATTCCATCCCAAACTTCTTGATAAGCTCCCTAGTGTACTTGGTCTGAGAGATGAATATCGCTTCATCAGACTGTTTCACTTGGAAGCCTAAAAGTACTCGAGCTCTCCCATACTTCTCACTCAAACTCTCCCTGCATAAGTGTTAGTTATTGGGTGTCAACTTATCACCTAGAGGGGGGGGGGGGGGTGAATAGGTTTTTCAAATTATTTTATCCCCTTTAGGTGTTCTTGTTTTCTGGTTAATAGATCTATAGATTAGTAAAGCACAACACAAAAAACACACAAGAACTTATAGAGGTTCCTCAAGATAGGGTATCTTGAGTAGTCCTCTTTCCCTCTGCGCCTACCTAGCAGTGTGCTAGGCTCGGCAAACTCCGCCAAAACTTTAGGCCCGCAAGCCTTACAACACGGACCCGCAAGTCCTACAGCCTAAACCCGCAAGCCCCTACTGCACCCGAGCCCTCAAGATCGACACTCAGGCCCTCAAGCCCTACCTAGCTCAGACCCGCAAATCTAGCCTCTGCCCTGGCCCGCAAGCCTTCACAGGTCTCAAGCCCTCAAGCTTGACAATCAGGCCCTCAAGCCCTACCCCTAGCGCAGACCCGCAAGTCTAGCCTCTGCCCTGGCCCGCAAGCCTTCACAGGTCTCAAGCCCTCAAGATTAACAATATTGGACCCGCAAGTCCACTGCCCTGGCCCTCAAGCCTCACACCTCTCCAGCCCTCAAGCTAAACACTTAGATTTGAAACCAGATCTTACACTTTCTTGGCCCGCAAGCCTTACAAGAGAGATTTACAATATGCTCTACTGCCTGATGGAGATCGGCAACTTGACTTGAAGAAGATGCTTCTTGATTTGTCTTTTTCAACACTGGATCTTCTTCAGCCCTTCTTCTTTTGCCTGATGTTGACCGGCTTCTTAACAGTCAATGGAGATGACTAAAACTGTAGAGAACGCCGGATAGGAATCTTTGTTCTCTTTTTCTTCTTCACCGCGGCTATAACTATTTGATTGAAATGCTCTGCGGGATTCTTTTTGTTCCAAGATTTGAGTGAGAACGAGAACGACTGCTTTTCTTCTCTCGAGGGAAGACCACTTTCTAGGGCATCAATGTTCCCTTTTATAGGATGGATGAGCCGCTTAACGGTCACATATTATGTCCTTTACTGTCATACGCCCCATTCCTTAGTAGCACGCGCTGATTAGACAATCAGGCGGTGGCATTAAATGCATGACAGCGCATTCGCAACATTTGAATTCTGTCTCGTTAGTGTTCCCAGCTTTATGACGATACAGACAGCATCTCGACGACAGACTTCGTCGTTGACTTAGACCTTGGTAGATCTTCAAGTCTTCTTGCTTCTGCCTCTGACACTGATATCTCGACGATGCGAGATATCCTAGCGTTTCTGCATATACAACAATATGCTATATCTGACTGTGTCGTCGTGATCTTCTTTCTTGCAGACTGTCGTCGTAATTACTATATTCTCTCGATGACATGTTCATTATGTCGATAGTCACTTCTTCAGGAAATGTTGTCTTCATAGCAGCTTCCCTAGCCTCTTTAACATCAACTCTCCTTTATGCCGATATATCGAAGATACTTCTGGATATTGCCTTTTCAATAATAATGCTACTTAGATGATGTCGACGATACTACATCTTCTCGACGACATTCCTTCCTTTGATATCTTCGATGTTGCTTTTTCATCAGCTCATGTCTTCTCTCTGATATTCTGTCGGCATTGTGATGTCACAACGATATGTGCATCACGACGATAACCTCCATTGTCTCAGCTTTGCTTTGCTCATCATCATGACGACAATC
The DNA here is from genome assembly GCA_033032865.1 of Dactylorhiza incarnata. Lineage (NCBI taxonomy): Eukaryota > Viridiplantae > Streptophyta > Magnoliopsida > Asparagales > Orchidaceae > Dactylorhiza > Dactylorhiza incarnata. Next base: position 12,331,998 of record JAWHQI010000040.1, read on the forward strand.
ATACTTTGTCGACGACATCTCCTATTCTTTTCGACGATTTTGTACTTAGTGAAATAACTAAAGTACCTGACATATTGTCTGATCTCTACAAGAATGAACTAGATATGACATTAAATACAACTTGCACTTATCATTGAGCTGAGCACTTCTTCAAATCAAGAACACTGCTGGGCACGGTTCCCAACAATCTCCCTCTATTTGAAGAAGTCATAAGCCACTCAATGATAAATGCCACTCATATAAAAGGTTTAACATTTTAAGCAAATAAGCATATAAAAATGACAATGCGGCAATATTTGAGTGAACACAGAATTTGACAAGTGTTACTTCATTTATAAATAGTGCCAAATGTTTTCAAAGATTTTTGTCATTTCTACATTCAGCCCCATAAAGATTTTGTCGTCTATATCTCTGGTGCCCTCATAGCGGCTTCACCCTTTGCATTCTTGGCACTGGCTTCCTGCTCCTTTTCAGCTTGTCTGGTGAAGTATTCAAATGGCTTAGGATGATACTTTAGAGGCTCAGGAGTGTCTGCAGGGATTCTACCTGCTTGCTTGTCCCTTCTGTAAACTCTCCTTGCTTCTTCTTGCTCTTCATACTTAGCCCATTCTTGAGGACTGTATACTTTGTACCTCTCACCTTTATTTACCTTCACCAGCTCCCATGCCTTTAATATGATGGCTCTGGACTTGGGACTCCATCTTTCATAGTCATCCTTTTTCTCCATTTCCTCCCTGTACTTTCTCTTCCTCATTTTTATTTCTTCATCCTCCAGTGCTTCCTTCTCTTTACCCTTATCAGTGGAAGTATCAGGAATATCTGTATGTTGCTCTTCAGCAGGCTCGTCATAATGTAGAGGAGGGAGGTTCATTGCTTCCCTGATGACATTTGTGGTCCAGATTGCATGCTCACCACTGATCGTTATTATTGATTTCTCCCCCTTTATGACTTCTTCAGATATCCCCCTTTGGAGATTCTCCTCAGAAGCCAATATCTTATTTTTGAGCATGTGGATTCCTGCTTCCAAATAATTCTTGGTTTCAAGCAGATGACTATCTAGATCCTTATTGTAGTGATCTAGACTTTCTTGAAGATTAGTTTTGTGCTCAGCCATCCTCTTGGTGGATGCAATGTAGGCCTTTTCTATGTTGCTGACAATCAGAGTCTGATTGACCCCTAAATTAGATAGACCCTTGTGAGTAAGGGTTGTCTCTTTGGCAGTATACTCTTGTAGATTCTTCACATCATTTCTCAGGCTTGCTGTTTCTGCAAATAGTTCCCTCCTTAGCTCACTGATGGCTGAGTTAACATGACCTTCAATTTTTAGCCTTTGCTCTTCCAGGAGCATTCTTATCTGAGACAACAGTGAGAACTCCACTGGTCTATTCTCTAGAGGTGAACTAGCTTCTTCTGGTTCCTCTTCTTCATACCCTTCCAGGATTGGAGATAGAGGTTTTCTGATGGTTGATTGACTCGGTAGATCTCTGTTAGTCTCATCAGTAGAATCCTCTAGCTTCTCTTCTTGGAAATCATTACTTGGGTCCTCTTGGTCTACTGATCCATGATGGACAGCATCCTCAGCCCCAATGATCTTATTGATCACTTCTTCGATTTGAGCAGGGAGTTCACCATTATTCTCCCCCTCAATCTCAGCATCCTCTTGTTCAGTTCCTGCTGTTACTATTATTCCGAGTCCCAGAATTAAGGCAGAGGTCTGAGGGGAGATATTTCTTTTCTCTGCAGGCACCTCAGAGTCAGACGAGTCTAAGTTGTTGCCTGATTCGCTTTCTTCTAATGATATTTCTGCCTTCCTCTTCACATCCTCTGCAGTCCTCAGCTACTTGGGAGGCTTAGTCAGAGTTTTCTCCCACCTGTCAAGGATTTTGATGTCCATCCTTCTCATGTGATGAATTTTTACTCCATACTTTTTGTTAAAGCTTCAGGGTAGGATAGCAGAAAATATTGTGATAGAATTCTTCCCAGATTTGGAGCTTGAAAGCTTTCTTGTATCGTCTTGAAAAATTGCTGACCCCAGTTGGTCTTTTTACTTAGGATTATCCTTGCCATTATCTCGAACATGGGCATGGATATCCTATAATGCAGAGGAGGGCATTACCTACTATATCTGCCACAAGTTTTCCTTGTTGATTAAAGCTCTTCCTTTCCAGGGACCCATGGGTCTTGCTGGAGTGTTTGCACCATTCCAGAGCTTTGTTGAGGTCTTCCTGGCTGACCTTTTCATCTTCCTCCCCCCTTGGCAATGGCCGGCAACTGAAGTGCCCTGGCCAGTCTCTTAGGATTCACTTTGACCTTTATCTCATTGATTACGCTTTTCACAGATGTTCCTTTTGAGCCACCCTTGGCATTAGAGTAGAACTCCATCACTTCTCTTTTGAGTATCCCTATTGGTTTGGAGAGGGCAAATTCCAGACCGACGACATCCAATAGCTTGATAGAATTTTGAATCTCTTTTGGTCCTTCCACGAAACCATTCCTCACCACTTCACTTCCTTCAAAGAGGAATCCTTCCTTCTTTGGCGCCATTTCTTACTTGATAGGAGAGGATTCTTGTTCAGTCGACTCGTTCACTCTTCGAAGGCGTAGAGAGCACGATGTCTTTTTAGGGCTAGTGTAGAAAGTGTTTCAACCTTAAGACATCTGCCTTATTTATAGTTTCCGAGTTGGAAGATGAAGTGTCATTTGTTAAATGGCTGATTAACTCGAGTTTAGCTATAATGATTGGTTAAGCTCAGGTTTATTTAAGAATCCATTGATGATTAGGTATCGTCGTGACTCAAGTTTGATGTCGAGGACTCATTCCAACGATACCAATCATCATTTCAACGATATAGTTTTGTGTTCAAAACGATATTGTTCTTTTTCACTCTTTTGTATGATCAGTGCAATTCTTCAGCAGTGCCATACATATGTGTTCCTTGAGTGATAGCTTTTGCTTACTCAAGTACAAATTACCTTAAACAAAGTGATAAGAATGAGGTTATGTATTGAACATCAAAATAGTTACCTTCACCTTCGCTTTTATATCTTCTTGAGCTAGTGGCTCCCCCCTTGATGAGATGTCCACTTATCTTTATTTTTAGCTCCCCCTTGACCAGTGCATCTTGGCATGTGGTGAGGTTTTTCTTAGTCCAGAGTTGAGCCTGGAGCACTTATTGTCCATTAGCCTTGTTTGCTTTTTATTGGCTAAATGGACTTCCCTGCAAAAAAGATTTAATATCCCTTAGGAACCCAAGGTGACTTGGGTCCTAGGTTCTTGTTAGTATAATAAGGAATTCTTCTACTCATCTCAGCCCTTCCAGGAGGTCTCTCCTTTGCACTAGGCACACTAGGGTTGTGCCAACAGTCAATGGCAAAGTGTCCCACTTTGCCACAGCACCAACATTCATGGATGTTGTACCTTTTTTTCTGAACAATTTTTGAAGTGGGTGGGGAATTACAATGCTTATATTCAGTAGAGAAGGCAACAACATTCTTCCTATCTCTCTCAGCCAAGAGCTGACTAGCTGCTCTAACATAATTATTTCTTCTTAACTTTATCTGTTTGTTAGCAACAAATGTCAGCTTGGTAGCTGATATGGTGTTGATGGCATCAAATATGATCAAGTGAGGATTGATTATACTGGGGCTATCAACCTGCTTCTTTGCTGGGAGAGATTGCGTACCTGTTGCTTCCTTACCCTTGAGTGTGGGGGCTGGGGCACCAAACACAAATGGTCCATGACGGGCCATTTGGATTTCCTCATGGGGAGCCTTTAATGCACTCATCTCCATGCCCTTTCTCTTCCCATAGTCAGGAGCATTTCCCAGACTAATGGAGCTTCCATTCATCCAGTGACCATGGACACTGTCCTGATCATACTTATTAGAGGGAAGCAATACCTTCTAAAAGGTGGTATGAGGCTCTGCATTAGTTTTGCCCCTTTCTCTATTCCCAGCATCTACTGCCCCTTCATTAAAACCCAATCCCCTCCTATTTCCATAGGAGGAGAAGGTGTCAATGATGGGCAGTATAGTTTTGGTCTTAGAGAATTGAGCCACCAAGCTTCTTTCCTTAAGAAGATCATTCTCAAGTTTCTTGCTAAGTTCTTCCCTTTGGCTTCTTTCATCATAAAGATTGTCTATGATTTTCTTGAGCTCACAGGAGTTGGTGCCCTCATTGTGGGACATTCACATTTCCTTATTCATCTCAGTCTTAATGGGTCTGAGTGATTCCAGCTCCTTAGCTTGCTTCCTAACAAGCTTCTTGATCTTTCTCAGAGCTCCCAAGAGATCACCAAACTGCTCTATTAGATCAGCATGGTTCTTATTGTTGCATGATGAGCAGTCTTCTGCATCATCTTCTGAAGATGAGCAATCGTCTTATCCACTCTTGGTTTTCTTAATTGAAGCAGGTAGTAAAGGAGTGTGAGTGATGCATATCTGATCATAATGTGATTCATCATGATTTTCTTCATCTGATAGAGCCATCAACCCGTAGACTTCCTCATCCTCAGAGTCACGGTCTGTGAGAGTCAAGGGTGCTCTTATTCTTCTTCTGACTACAGAGCATTCTTCATCTTCAGATTCATTGTCTGAAATAGTCAAGGGTGCTTTGAGTCCTATACTTCTTTCTTCTTTATTGTGAGAAGAGTTCCAACTGCTTTCACTTAAGGATCTGAACTTCCTGATGTCAGATCCTTTGACTTTCACCATAGAGTTAGGATATGATGATCAGTTGATTTGATACACCCAAGAGCAGATCTGTTCAAGCTGTTAAGCTTTTCTTTGAACAACCTCGCTTTGATACCACTTGTTAGTTATTGGGTGTCAACTTATCACCTAGAGGGGGGGGGGGGGGGGGGGGGGGGGGAATAGGTTTTTCAAATTATTTTATCCCATTTATGTGTTCTTATTTTCTGGTTAATAGATCTATAGATTAGTAAAGCACGGCACAGAAAACACACAAGAACTTATAGAGGTTCCTCAAGACAGGGTGTCTTGAGTAGTCCTCTTTCCCTCTGCGCCTACCTAGCAGTGTGCTAGGCTCGGCAAACTCCGCCAAAACTTTAGGCCCGCAAGCCTTACAACACTGACCCGCAAGTCCTACAGCCTAAGCCCACAAGCCCATACTGCACCCGAGCCCTCAAGCTTGACACTCAGGCCCTCAAGCCCTACCTAGCTCAGACCCGCAAGTCTAGCCTCTGCCCTGGCGCGCAAGCATTACAAGAGAGATTTACAATATGCTCTACTGCCTGATGGAGATCGGCAACTTGACTTGAAGAAGATGCTTCTTGATTTGTTTTTTTCAGCACTGGATCTTCTTCAGCCCTTCTTCTTTTGCCTGATGTTGATCGGCTTCTTATCAGTCAATGGAGATGACTAAAACTTTAGAGAACACCAGATAGTAATCATTGTTCTCTTCTTCTTCTTCTTCACCGCAGCTATAACTGTTTGATTGAAATGCTCTGCGAGATTCTTTTCGTTCCAAGATTTGAGAGAGAAAGAGAACGACTGCTTTTCTTCTCTTGAGGGAAGGCCACTTTCTAGGGCATCATTATTCCCTTTTATAGGACGGATGAGCCGCTTAACGATCACATATGATGTCCTTTACTGTCAGACGCCCCATTCCTTAAGAGCACGCGTTGATTGGACAATCAGGCGGCGGCATTAAATGCATGTCAGCGTGTCCGCAACATTTGAATTCTGTCTCATTGGTGTTCCCAGCTTTATGATTATACAGACAGCATCTCGACGACAAACTTTGTCGTTGACATAGACCTTGGTAGATCTTCAAGTCTTCTTGCTTCTGCCTCTGACGCTGATATCTCGACGATGCGAGATATCCTAGCGTTTCTGCATATACAACGATATGCTATATCTGAATGTGTCGTTATGATCTTCTTTCTTGCAGACTGTCGTCGTAATTACTATATTATCTCGACGACATGTTCATTACGTCGATAGTCACTTCTTCAGGAAATGATTTCTTCATAGCAGCTTCCCTTGCCTCTTTGACATCAGCTCTCCTTTATGCCGATATCGATGATACTTCTGGATATTGCCTTTTCAATGATAAGGCTACTTAGTTGATGTATCTAGTTCCTTCTTTGGCATGCATGATAAGGACCACTTTTAACACATTTCAAATTTGGACTATTCCTAACAAGGTTTATAGAAAATAGTATATACATTGTCTTGTAGTTAATGTGGGCAAGTCTCTTGTGCCATTGAACACAAAGGGATTCACTCTCATTAGCTACTAAACATATTGGAGAAGAAGAACTATTGCAAATAAAATCTAAGCAATAAATATTCCCACACGTAGTGCCTGAGAGAATGATCTTTAAGTCAATTTACTTTTTGATCAAGCATTTGTCATTGTGGAATTCAATGACATAGCCCAAGTCACATAGTTGACTTATGCTTACAAGGTTGTGTTGAACACTTCAACATAAGTTACCCTTGTTATTGAAACTATGCCATTGGAGATCATACCATATCCTTTGTTGACTCCCTTTTCAGAAACTCCAAAGATAACTTTAGGTCCATTCTTCACAGGAGTGTAATCCTGTAGAAGACTCCTTGTTCCTGTCATGTGCCTTGAGCACCCACTGTCAAAGTACCATATTTCCCTTAGGACGGTACATGAACTCTCCTACAAAATGCAATTCATTTTCCCTTAGGAGACTAATTGTTTTTGGGTCCTAGGTTCTTGTCAACATAAGCAGACACTCTTTCACCCACTGCAACCTTTGCAGGAAAGCTCCTCTTTGCATTAGGCACACTAGTGTTGTGCCAACAATCTATGGAAAAGTTTCCCCCTTTACCACATCACCAACATTCGTAGATGTTGTACCTTCTTTTCTGAACACTCTTTGAGGTGGAAGGAGCATCAACATGCTTATGTTCAGAGGAGAAGGTAGCAACATTATTCCTATTCCTATTAGCAATAACCTGGCATGTTGACTTTCTATAGTTAGTCTTAGCAGACTTTATATGAATGAAATCAGCTGGTCTTAGCTTGGCAGCTAAGCAGGAGTTGATGGCATCAGATACTGTGTTGTTTGACTTAATTATAGGCCTGACAACAACCATGGGTTTTGCTGAATGGGATTTAGAAGAACCAACTTCCCTATCCTTGAATGAGGGGGCTGAAGTACCAAATACAAATGGTCCAGGATGGGTTATTTGAATTTCCTCATAGAGAGCTTTCAAAGCACTCATCCCCATGCCCTTTCTCCTGTTATAGTTAGGAGTGTTCGCCTTCCTATAAGAGCTTCCATTTTTCCAGTGACCATACATGCTGTCCTGGTCATACCTGTTAGAGGGAAGTAACACCTTTTGAAAGGTGGTATGTGGCTTAGCCTTAGCCTGGCCCTTTCCTCCATTCGCAGCACCTACTGCCACTTTATTGAAACCCAGCCCTCTCGTATTAGTTTGGGAGGAGAAGGTGTCAATGATGGGCAGTATGGATTTGTGTTTAGAGAATTGTGCCACTAAGCTTTTCTCTTTGAGAAGCTTCTCCTCAAGGTCCTTAATGACCTTATTATTTTGGCTTATGGTGCATAATTAGAATATTATATTCCCTTCAAATGACTAATTTCCCTACTTATCTGAGCCATTTGGGTAGCTGACTCAGTGCATTCAGGCTTTGCCCCCTGAAGGGAAGCAATTTCTATAACTTGCCTCTTAGCTTGCTTCTTGATCTTTTCAGAGCTTCCAAAAGAGCACCATACTTGTCAATAAATTGATTGATATCCACTTCAGATTCTGAACCACTTTCATCATTTGATGAGCATGCTTCAGATTCTGGAACAGACTCATAATCAGAAGAAGAAATGGAATGAATTAGTGCATGTTCAGGATCAAAATTGTCCTGACTATTTTCTCCTTCAGATATGGCCATCAAGGCACAACAATCTTTGACATCTTCATCCTCCTCTATGTCACTGTCTGAGTTTGACAGAGGGGCCTTGATGCCAATCCTTGTAGCTGGATAGTCATCATCCTTAGCTGCTGCCAATAGCCATATATAGGCTTCTTCTTCATCAGAATCAGAGGATGAAGATTCAGATTCATGATAGTACATTATTTATAGTTATTTTTATATAATATTTTCATTGTAATTAATTAGTTTTTATATAATTTTAGTTTAATATATATCTAATTTACTTTGTTTTGTATTTTCAGGTAATCTGGGGCTGCTAGCAGCAAATTCAAGCACACAGCCGTGTTCAGGAAAAATTCTGGAACAAATCTGCAAAATTCCTCAGTACACGTCCCCCTATCACGGGCATGACCCCAAGTCATGGCCATGTTCAAGCTTACACGCTCCCTGTCACTGGCGTGACTAGTGTCACAGCCATGTTCAGCCTCCAGCCTCCAAAAAAGCCTGCCACGTAGATTTATTATTACACGCCCCCCTGTCACGGGCCTGACCTTCAGGCCACGGGCGTGACCTTCAGGCCACGCGCGTGACCTTCAGGCCACTGGCGTGACTCACCCGACAAGCATTCAATACAAACAGTTTCTGCCGCAGTACGTTTCCAGCTTACACGCCCCCCCTGTCATAGGCGTGACCTTCAGGCCACGGGCGTGACCCAGGAGCGTGACTTCTCCCACAACTGCTAGAAATACTCCCATTTCCGTCATTTTCAGCCGTTCTTTGTCTCGGTCAAGACACGCCCATGGTCACAGACGTGACCAGGGGGGTGTACTCCAAATTGATGAAATTTGGCGGTTTTGCTCCCAACGTTCCCGGGCTTTCAAGACGTCGGTACCGTCATTACACGCCCTAGGTCACGGGTGTGACCTAGGGCGTGACTTCCATAACTTTTGCCAATAAATTCTTGCTGTTTCCTTGAAGCTGGCGATCCAGTCCATGCTTCGATTGGATTATTCTTAGCTTAGTTTTCCTGCATTTTATTAGTGTAATTTTATTTATGCAGTTTATTTGTCTTGCACTTTTTAATTCTTAGTTTAGAATTTTATTTCTTGTAAGTGTTATTTCTTTTCTTAGAAATAAAAATGTGTAACATCCCATTTCGCGCTGGACCCCTCGGAGACGTTTTGACTCGCCTTGGGTCGGTTTTGGATAAGGGAGGATTCCGTTCGACGAAAGTCGAAGGAGCAACGTTCGACAAAATCCCAGCGTTCGACGAAATATCGTCGAACAGCGTTCGACGAAATATCGTCGAACAGCGTTCGACAAAATCCTAGCGTTCGACGAAATATCGTCGAACAACGTTCGACAAAATCCCAGCGTTCGACGAAATATCGTCGAACGGCGTTCGACGAAAATCCCAGCGTTCGACTAAAATGGCAGCGTTCGACAAAAGTTCCATTCGACGAATTGTATTCCGGTCGACGAATTAAGAAGCGTTCAGCGGTAGACGAATCTTAGCATTCGACGAAATAGATGCTTTCAGCGGTTGACGAATCTCAGCGTTCGACGAAAGTAGAAGGGTTCCGTGCGATGAACGTCGAAGGGGGCAGCAATGCTCGACGAATTCTGGGCCTTTTTCTTCCCGTCGCCTGATAAAGCTTGGGTGCTTATCTTCTTTATGATTATTTGGAGTTCCAATGTTTTCCATGGGGAGTGGGAGCATTTAATGCTAAGCCTCTTTTTCCACTACTCTATCTCTCCCCTCTTAAACCAAAGGAGATGAGAGCATTCTCATCATTTCATCTCTCCCGAGCTATTCATCATCTTCTTCCCCTCCATTTTCTTCCTCTCCCTCTCCTTTCTCTCTCCTCATTTCCCCTCCCACCATAAGAGTTTGGCCAAGGATCCGTGAAGGGTTTTCTCTCCGTGGAGCTTGGAGGAGTGGAGCTCGGAGAAAAGATGGAGCTCGGCCAACGTCGCCATGCCTCCGCAACGACGAGCTCGAACCGCGACCGAAAAATGAGGTGACTTACGACCCCTCTCCCTTGGTGCTAGTTTCTTAGATCTATTAGGCGAGATATCGAACTCAATTGAGTCGATTTGGGAACGTGATGAAGCTCCGTAGGAAAAGGCCGCGTTAGGGTTTTTCGTCGTAGGGCGTCGTTCGCCGCGAAAATGCCCCCAACCGATTCCCCGCTTCAATACGAACGTGGGACGTTGGTTTCGTGATAATCGGAGGCCTCGTGAGGGTGCATGGGAGGAGAGAAGGTGGCTGCCCTAAATTTCATATGGATTTCAATAATTAGTTCCCTGTCATGGGATTTCAAATATATAAATACATATATATATGTTCATTTAGTGCTTGAGAATTGAGGAAAAGTTCTCTGTTATTAGGATTGTAATTATATTATTTGATAAATGTGATGAAAGCTCCCTGTTGAATCAGATTCAATTCATAACTTGCACTTGGTTATTAAGAAATTGTGCGCAGCTAGGTTCGAGCCAATTTTTAGGCTTTACCCCGCTGGAATTAGACTTCGGGCTCAACATGAAAGTTGTAGCCCTCGGAAAGAGCTTTCTAACGATAGGTTATCCGTTTCCTGAAATGACTTGTAGCTCCCTAAGGGTCCAGTCGAGTGGACTGTCCAGAAAGCTGGAATTGGTTAAGTGCTTGCTGTTTTGCTGTCCGGATTTCTGCAGCTGACTTTGGAGCAGAGTTTAGGTAGGAGCCACTTGGATCTGGGTTTAGGACTCAACATGAATGTTGTAGCCCTCGGAAAGAGCTTTCCAAAATGGGGTGTCACATAATTTGGGGTGGAGTAGAACTCCCAGAATCTCAGTGTTTGTTTATCAGCGTCGTTGTAGTTTGAATTGCGGTAATCTTTGGGGATATCTTTTATAATACTTGTCTGACGCTCTTAATAATTGGTAGAAATCGAATTCATGATATTGTGCTGACCTTGGTTGAATTTCATGAGTTGTGGGAGGGTACTTGTTGTGATTTCGCCAACCGTAGTTCCTTCTCGCTTCGCTCTGGGAATAATAATTAGGAGTGCCGACGTGGCTATTGTTTGGAGAGAATGACCATAACAAGCTAGCGGAACTACGGAAGCAACAGAGAAATCTATATTCTCCAATTTAATGAGGAATGAGTGCCCAGATTTACGTGTCAATTGGGCGGAGCATGGGCGAATGGCATGATGCTAGAATGAGGCATTGCGATGAATAATCGACTAAAGACTTTGACGACATGTTTATAATAATGCGCACATCGATCGATCATCCAGCGAAGAGTGTGGTTTGGTGACAACCTCTCAAATGCGATAAGGATCTCATCGTGATAGAGTGAGCTGTAAATTGAGTACGAGAAGTGAATGCCGATGACATGTGAGATATGCTTGGAAATCACGAACGTTATATTAGGGGACTCTTAGCGCATGTTTGGAAGACGTGCTTCTATGAATGATCGCCTCGCTAGATAAACAACGGGATGATACGTATTGGTAGTAAACTCTCAAGAATGTTATTAGTTCAACTAGGTTGAACTTGTGGCGAACGGAGACTACGGGCAGAACGTGTTAATATGATGGGTGCTAGAGAGCACAAGTTGTGAATGAGCCTACGGGCAGAACGAGTAAATATGATGAGTGCTTGTGAGCACCGGTTGTGAATGGGCATACGGGAAGGACGTGACAGTATGAATGTGCAAGTTTTCACACATGGTGGTGTAGTGATCCTCGGTAGAGGATAGTTGGTGGCGGGTCTACGGGCTTGCCGATCAACACACCGACGGGAGCTGGCAGTCAGACTCGGACTGGAAGGGCTCATCTTCTTGGTGCTCATCTCCCAAATCCCCCTTCCACTCCTGAAGACTCTGCAGAAATGCGAGCAGTACGCAGGGATCCGCTATGAACAAAGAGCGTTGAGGCGTACCGAGGCGTAGGACTGGTAGTGTGCATACCTTCCTAGTAGTGGCGAGGCCCGTGCCACTGCCACCATCTGGCCATGACGGCGGGTGCCTGAGTGGTTAGCTACCCTCGAAAAGTGGGAACTAAAGGTCTATGTCGACATAGCAAATGCGCTTGGAGAAGTCATCATATCATAATCATTGCACCGCATTCATATCATAATCATTGCACCGCATTCATATCATAATCATTGTATTGCACATCAATGGATACTCATCATATAAACTTGTATGGGCATCTTTATATGATGAGTTACCTTTATATGCAGAGCCTTAACTTATAAGCTTGTATGGGCATCCTTATAAGTTAAGTTCAATTCAGCTCTGTGATACTTTATCTATGTCTTGTTACTAGTACGATTTTGATACTCTGCTTATGCTTTCTGTTACCAGTACTTGCATTTATAACTGCTGCTACTTATATATACTTATGAACAGCTTTGTTAGTGCCATTGCAAGTACTTGGGTACTTATACAACCGACACATATGAACAACCCTTCCTGTCACCTGTTTTGTATACTATTGCTAATATTGCAGCTTTCTTTCAATTCTACCGCCCGGTGCCTTGGAGTCGCCGGGGGAGCGGATGTGAAGCCACTTAGTCTTTATGACTAACGGTTGCTACGTCCCTCTTTTTAGGAGTGCGCCCTGGAGCCGCAGCGCACGGCGCAGGAGGAGGACAGTCAGGTCAGGACGACAGGGCCGGAGACAGCGATACCCTCAGTACCGGCAGTGGCTGACGTGAGTAGTAGTTTTGAGATGTAGCCCCTTTGGGCATCTTTTGTGATACTCTGATATATTTTGCAGGAGCTCGTGGAGCTACCTTCTTGTATAATTATGGACTCTACTTATGCGAATTTTATATACATATATATGTGGCTTCTTGTGTTTTTTTTCTACTATTGATGGGTTGGCTTGATGATATTGGATTAGCCGGCAGGATAGGCGTCTTGAGGAGGTTGCTAGCCCGTGTGCTGGCGCTTCCGCAAGGCGGCTGTCCTGAGCATAAGACTCCCCTCGGCCGTGTTTTGTGTTCCGGGAGGGGGTCTTACAAAATGTTCTTCTTTTTAAATCATGTTTAACTAATTTTATAGCATTTGATCGGATGATTTCCTAAGCTTTTGTATTTCATAATCTTTTATTCATAGTTTGGATTTGGAAACTATGATTTACCGTTGATGTCCAATTATTGGTTTCATATTTCTGGGGTATGATAATCAAGTTTTGATCCATATTTTAGTTGATCGAGAGATCCGTAAATACGTGTAGATCGCTCATCGGTAGAAAGAGTTGCATCAATTCCTCGAGAGAGGGTGACACAAATTTTCCGGATTGGAGTCAAGTCCAATAGTGGGGCTCACCGCATAAAGCAAGCTTAGGGGTTTCGACTGGCCGAGGGGTCTTAATCGATCAACCTAAGGTTAGGTGGTAGTTCTCTCTCGAGAGGCTCTGCCATATTTTGGGAACCTCCACGGTCAAGTTTTGTCTAAACCAATGTCTTATGAATTCTAGATTTACGAAATATTTTACTTAAGAAGGATTCTCGATCAAATATTTTCGTTCTTTAATTATTTTCAAAACCCAATTTTATTTCCGATAAAATAATATAAATTTGCGTGAGTAGAAGTAATCAACAGACCCGTGGAATACGACACTTGATATATATTCTTAAATATCCTATGCTATGAACGATAGGTGCTCTTGCCTATAGTTCGTAAAATTTGGAGAAATAATTTACCTAAATTTTATCTATCAAGTTTTTGGCGTCGTTGTCGGGGACATATTTTTATTGATATTTTGAAAGCGTGAATTTTATTACTTATCAATCTCTTTCTCCGCCCCCATTTCTCTTTTTGCTTTATTTTTAAATTTCATTCTATTAAGTGACGGTTGTAAATTTTTCTTTATTCACAAAATGATGTTATCGCAATTGGCCGCAAAAGTTGTCTAGTTTCAAAATAAAGTCAATCATTTGGAAGCCGCACGAATGCGCCACATTATTTGTCATTTTTTGGGGGGTCATCATTCTAGTGAGGAATGTTATTTTTCATTTCAAAAATTTCTAATGAAAATCAATATAATTTTTATAATGAAAATAATAATTTTTATAATGAAAATAATTTTTCTTTAAATGATGATTTGAGTGAATTTCCTTCTTGCTCTGATGTTGATTATTCATGGTGGCAAGGTCACCCGGATAGTTTTTAGTGCGAAGAAGGAAATTCCTTCAATCATGATTTGCATTCCTTGCATTTTCCACAAATTTGTTCTGCTTCTGATCTTGAAATTTTTCTGACTTTTTCTCCAAATATAAATAATTATTCTCAAGATCAAGAAGAACAATTGTACCAAGAATTTCACAAAGTCATGGAGACACAGGGCGAATTAGAAAACGAAAATTTTTCTTCTTCTTCTTCTTCGCCCGCCCTTTCTTCTATTTCTCATGAAATTATAATTCATGATGAAATTGTGTCTCATGAATGTTCTCCACTTGGTGTTGATTTTTCAAATAACACTTTTATTTTTGAAAATAAACAACTGGCGCTTAATCATGTATTTTCACAAGAAACTCCTTGTGAAAATTTTCCTGACTCGCTAATTTTTTATTCTTTTGATAATAATGATTTTCATATCCAGGATGAGCCGTTGCAACCAAACGTCTTTACCGATCCATTTGCCACTCATCTTCAGCAATCCAAATTACCTAAGATATGTATAGGTAATTTGGATTCACAATTTCGAGCTAACAGACAACAAAAGAGTCAAGAGTATAGCGGAGGAGTCGTCAGGCAACGGATTTCGGCATGCTCACCTGATCGTGAATTAAGGGAGTTGCCTGTGTACCTTTATTTTTATTTTCCTCTTTCCTAACAATAACCGTCTAGCTTAAAGACGGGAAAAAGAAAGCGCTCTTGGGAGGCACCCCTTGCTTATCTTTATTTTTCTTGCAATTTACTTTTTCAGCATTTTATTTACTTTACCCTCTTACTTGGCTTATAAACATTGGGGACAATGTTTATTTTTAAGTATGGGGGTGTATTCTCTTATTTTCTGTTTTTATTAAAAATCCAAAAAAATAGAAAATCTTTTTCAAAATTAAAAAAAAAAACGTTTTTCTTTCCTTATTTTCGATTTTGTTATGAAAATTACACAATTCAAAAAATGTTTTCTTTTAAATTTTTATGTCTTTTGTGTCTTATTTTCCTTATATGCAAATTAAAATACCAAAAAAATTAAAAATTATTTCTTGTGAAAGGGTCGTGTTGGGCTTTCATCCCACAAAACCGCCTAGTACCTTGCAAGCCCTTCATTGGGTTGCCCTTGGGAAGTCCAAGAATTAAAAATAAATTATGTTTTGTTTTAATAAAAAAAATCCAAAAATCTAATAAAATATATTTTGAAATATTAAATTTCTCCAAACTTCATTTATTCAAAATTAATTTTAATTATGAGTTGACTTTATAGGCTTTTTAAAGAGTTTTCTTTTTCTGTATTTTTAATCTTATATTTCTCTTCAAAATATGTTAGATTTAATTTTGAGATGAATTTGATTTAATGAGTTTTTCATTATCTTGATTTGTTTAGAATATTTCTTAGTTTTATTTTCTCTTCTTAAAATATCATAATTCAATTTTATAGAAATTGTGTTAAATATCTCTAGATTTTACTTATATTAATTTTAACTCATGGTTTCTTAAAGAATGCTCAAATTGTTTTATATGCACTTAAAATATATCTTTGGAATTTTTTTGTAGCCTTTAAACCCTAGCCCTTCCCCTACCTTTCTTTTTAACCCTTTATTTGGCAAAAAAAAAATTGCAAAGATCATATATCATGGAATGAGAGGATAAAATTCATTATTCCTAAACATATGCACCCAAATTAGTAAAATATTATATGGCATGGAGATGAGAGGATAAAATTCATCACTCCTAAACATATACATTTGGGATATAAAAAAAAGACATTTAAAAAAAGATGGAAATGAGAGAATAAAATTCATCATTTCCTAAATACAAAGTAACTTCTTCAATGCCAATTTTACCACAATTTGCCAAGTTCATTTGCTTATCCAAGATATTTTTGAGAGAGCATAGTTAATAGTTTGTAGTTTCTAAAAGTTTTCCATGATTTTAAAGTTTCTATAATTTTAATCTTGGATTATTTTACTTAATTCAATGCAATTTTGTTTATGAAGATTTAGTTAGAGAATTTTGAAACTAATATTTATTCTACTCATTTCAATTTATGAATTATTAATTATTTCTTATAAATCTGAATTTTAATTTCTTAACTTATTTTGATATGAGTCTTTTAAAATTTGGAGTACATAATTAGAAGTAAATCTTCTTGAATGTCCTATAAATTCTTCTCATACGTATGGGGTATTTGATAGTACATTATTTATAGTTATTTTTATATAATATTTTAGTATTAATTAATTAGTTTTTATATAATTTTAGTTTAATATATATCTAATTTACTTTGTTTTGTATTTTCAGGTAATCTGGGGCTGCTAGTAGCAAATTCAAGCACACAGTCGTGTTCAGGAAAAATTCTGGAACAAATCTACAAAATTCCTCAGTACACGCCCCCCTATCACGGGCGTGACCCCAAGTCATGGCCATGTTCAAGCTTACACGCCCCCTATCACGGTCGTGACCAGTGTCACGGCCATGTTCAGCATCCACCCTCCAGAAAAGCCTGCCACGTAGATTTATTATTACACGCCCCCCTGTCACGGGCATGGCCTTCAGGCCACGGGTGTGACTCACCCGACAAGCATTCAATACAAGCAGTTTCGTCGCAGTATGTTTCCAGCTTACACGCCCCCTATCACGGGCGTGACCTTTAGGCCACGGGCGTGACCCAGGGGCGTGACTTCTCCCGCAACTGCCAGAATTACTCTCGTTCCCGCCGTTTCCAGCCGTTCTCTGTCTCGGTCAAGACACGCCCATGGTCACGGGCGTGGCTAGGGGGCGTGTACTCCAAATTGATGAAATTTGGCAGTTTTGCTCCCAACATTCTCGGGCTTTCAAGACGCCGGTTCCGTACATTACACGCCCTAGGCCACGGGCGTGACTTCCATAACTTTTGCCTATAAATTCCTGCTGCTTCCTTGAAGCTGGTGATCCAGTCCATGCTTCGATTGGATCATTCTTAGCTTAGTTTTCCTGCATTTTATTAGTGTAATTTTATTTATGCAGTTTACTTTTTTCTTGCACTTTTTAATTCTTAGTTTAGAATTTTATTTCTTGTAAGTGTTATTTCTTTTCTTAGAAATAAAAATGTTCTTCTTTTTAAATCATGTTTAACTAATTTTATAGCATTTGATCAGATGATTTCCTAAGCTTTTGTATTTCATAATCTTTTATTCATAGTTTGGATTTGGAAAATAGCATTTACCGTTGATGTCCAATTATTGGTTTCATATTTCTAGGGTATGATAATCAAGTTTTGATCCGTATTTTAGTTGATCGAGAGATCCATAAATATGTGTAGATTGCTCATCGGTAGAAAGAGTTGCATGCATTCCTCAAGAGAGGGTGACACAAATTTTCTGGATTGGAGTCAAGTCCAATAGTGGGGCTCACCGCATAAAGCAAGCTTAGGGGTTTCGACTGGCCGAGGGGTCTTAATCGATCAACCTAAGATTAGGTGGTAGTTCTCTCGAGATAGGCTCTACCATATTTTGGGAACCTCCACGGTCAAGTTTTGTCTAAACCAATTTCTTATGAATTCTAGATTTACGAAATATTTTACTTAAGAAGGATTCTCGATCAAATGTTTTCGTTCTTTTATTATTTTCAAAACCCTATTTTATTTCCGATAAAATAATATAAATTTGCATGAGTAGAAGTAATCAACAGACCCGTAGAATACGACACTTGATATTTATTCTTAAATATCCTATGCTATGAACGATTGGTGCTCTTGCCTATAGTTCGTAGAATTAGGAGAAATAATTTACCTAAATTTTATCTATCAATTCACACCAGCTCCTTTCCATCTTTGCCAGGAAGGTTTTTTCACCTTTCCTGCCCTTGTGGTAATGTCGGTTCTTATCACCTCATTCCTTTCTCTTGACTGGATAGTCAGCAATGACATGTCCAGGTTTGCTGCAGCAATAACATATAACATTAGTTGAAACATGTTTACTGGGTTTAGTTTCATACCTTTCACTCTTGGGGTGCAACCTTCCAGATTTGTTGTGTTTCTTCTTGGGGTGTGAAGAGGACGAAGGTCTGTTCTTCCATTGCTTCCTCTTCATCATCTTCTTGATGTGCCTAGAGAAGGCATCAAATTCCTCATCTGTTGAGTTGCTATCAGATGTGTTGGGCTCAGAGTTTTCTGAGTCAGCAGCCCTTCTTGGTGGAGAAGGCATTCTTTCTTTGCTCTTCTTAGAGCTTTCAGCTTTGAGAGCCACATATCTCTCCTTTGCATGAGTCTTGGTAGTGGATTCCTCCTCCTTTCTTGCAGATAGCTGCATCTCATTGGAGAGCAGCTTTCCATACAGAGTGTGGGGAAGAGACTTATCCAGCTTTCCCCCTTCCCTGATAACACAGATTTTTGTATCCCAATCTCTAGTTAGAGATCTTAGGAATTTATCATTAAGCTCATAATGGCTGAAGACCCTTTGATGCGCAAATCTAGCACACCGCTATAGGTGGTAGCGAGACTGTGACACAAAACTACAGTGTACCGATCGTTCAAGTAATATAAAATGTGGGAGTGAATCCCCACGTATCGAATCTCAAAGGAACTTAGTAAGGTGGAATTTATTTTCGAGGTAGGACTTGAGATTGAAGTCCTTTCAAGCAGATGGAATGCAGAGGGTTTGATTTGGGATGCAGAAACTAAAATACTCCTATGCAGGCCACTATGGATTGCTTCGCCGGGCGGATGGAAACTATGCAGGTCGCTATGCACTACTTCGCTAAGCAGATGGACTAGAAGGCAAGCAGATGAGGTGAGTGTAACTGGGGAAAGGTTTGAGGGTCGTTAGCAACTCTTGGCTAGGCATATGGATTACACGGGCCATTAGCACCACTTCGCTGCACAGATGGACGAGAAGGCTTGCGGATGAAGTGGGTAAGACTGGCGGAATGAAGGTTGCAAGCACCTCGTCGCAAAGTTCAACCAAGATCATAGGTGTATCATTCTATAGTGATTCCACACACCAAGCATAAACACAAAGAACTTTCATAAGAGCATAATGAAAGCTAATAGCAATTAAAATAGGTTTAAGCAAGGTTCATCATCAAGGTATAGGTGATTTCTTACCATACAACCATAAAATAGGAAAATAAGGGTAGAGATACAAACAATGATCAAGACTATGTCGTAGAAATGGGGAGATGCACTGGGTTGTCAATCCATGTCCTACAATCCATTCATCGGTTGCGTCCGGGATCTCTGAAGCTCTCACCACCTCTAGCCCATCTTCTCGAGTGTCTACGTTGTCCACGTCAATCCCCTTGTTCTTCCTTGCAATCCGGCTAATATGGAGTGTAGATCACCTTCTTGAGAGCTTAGGATGATGGGGAAACACTATGGAATGATACCCTCCCTTGGATGAAGAAAAACGGAGTAGTCGGCCCCCTCCGGCGGAAGAAATTGCAAAACAGTTCGGTGTCTTGAAAACCTAAAAATCACAGCTTAAATAGAAAAGTTGCAGAATTTTGTTCATGCACGATCGCGCGTTTTAGAAACGCACGACCGTGCGTGAACAAAAAAACATAATTTTTGTTGACGAAAGAGGAGCTCATGCGATTTTACTCACGCACGGGCAAACCAACCGTGCGTGAACAAAACGCATGACCAAATCCAGAAAGCTATTTTGGGCCATAAATGAACGCGCACGGTCGGAGCGATCGTGCGTCAAGAAAAAGCACGACCGTGCGATTCATGCAGACATGAAATCTGGGCATAATGGATGATCTAACCACCTACACAGCACCAAACAACAATAACACAGCTGGGAATACCCTTCCAGCTCAATCCAAATACAGAAAAAGGGTTGGGGAGCACCATGTGCTTACCCCCAACAAACATAGCACGCAATTGCACTCCACAACGGGCCCAAAGAGTGCACTTTGTGAAGAAATGTGTTCAAGTGAAATATTAGCAATAATGAACTAAAAGTGAAGTGCATATGCATGAAAACTAGCCCGGATGAGTCCATAAAACACTATAAATATTGGACTCATCACACCCCCAGACTTAACCATTTGCTCGTCCCGAGCAAATCACTCCTCAAGTGGACAAGAAAACGAAAAGTTGGCTTAGAAACTGCAAAGGCATAGTACCATGCGAAGTCGCAGGCTTACGCTCATAAAAATTCAGTAGAAGAAATATCTAATTATGCATCATACTTTATATTTTTCTAAGAGCATATCTATATATTATTACTACTCAAAATCTGAATCACGGTGAATCATACGGTCATGCATAGGAAGAAATAGACTGATCAATGAGGCAAGCATTGCCAAAGATCGGGGCTCGGGACAACCTCCAAAGAAATTCATCAATGTCGGTGACCATAAGCTCGCCCGTTTGCACTCTCTCCACGACACTAGTTTGGTTCAACGCGCAAATCAGTAGGACTTTAGGTTAGAAATGAGGCTTGGGTTAAGGTAGGGTATACAAAGATAAACATGACGGCTTAAAGCACCTAAACCCAAATGAGCTAGCACAAAAAGCTATCCACGCAGCAATAAAAAAATGCGCGGGTGCACCACACCCCCAGACTTGAACTTGAAAACATGGGTGTGTGCACCACCTACTCCCAATACAAACTTACACAAAAATATTTTCATTATAACTCTTTTTTTCACAATTTTTTCTTTTTCTTTTCATTCATTTATCATTTTCTCATTTCATTCATTTTTTCAACTATTTTCAACACATTTATTCATTGTAGCACATCCACCTTTCCATAATCATCATCACCACATCAACACCCCCAAAAGAAAACTATGAAAATAGTTAAAGCTCGACTTTGGGTATGCGACTAAGATCAGCTTTTTGGCTTTGGTGAGAAAGCAGTGGAGCTGAATCAAAGGACGGGGTAGGCACAAAGGGGCCAGCGAGGATCAGACGTTAGGAACGGTACAAAAGTTCAACCTGGCTAAAATGATGGCCTACAACACGCTCACGCATTGAACTAACTTGTACTTATGCTTCAAGAGTAGCTTGGGGAAAGTTCTTAGCCACCGAGAAAGATAATCCTTCCTCACAACTCAAGCAATAAGAGCCTAGCAACCATCTACACACATGCCTATGTTACTGTCGGAATCACACCGGATTCACCAATTTTGAGTAGAATAAACAATATTTGCGCAAATTAAAAAATATAAAACTATAAGCATAAAGAAAAATTAATTCTACATGAATTTCTATGCGAAACGCAAGTACTCGACTAGGAGCACTACGAGAGTCAACATTTTACTCCGTCTCACAATGCTAAGCCAGCACAATAATTTTCCCAAATCACACAAAAGAAATGAGTTAAACTCGTGACGCGCTAATGGTTAAGCGCGTGCTCAAGTGGGTGTTGTAGTGTGCGATGAAGATGAACAAATAATATATAACTGAAATAAAATACTTCTAGCATGCACTGAGATGTGCACGTGCAATGGGTAACACATAGCGGATCTCCCAAAGACTTAATCTAAGCAATAGATGCAAATGATGTAACCATGAAAATTGAATAAAAGGCTAGGGGAAGAAAAGTTACCCATGCTCAGAAATGAGCATACTAGAAGATTGGTGTTAATACTGCGATGGAAATCCAAGTCCGCCACCAAAATATCACCACCCTCCAAAAAGGACGCACCAAGTAATAGCAAAAATAATATAATAAGACATTAGCGGATTAGAAAAATAAAAACAACCAAAACTGGGTTGTCTCCCAACAGCGCTTTTGTTTACCGTCCTTAAGCTGGACTTAATACTTGTATTAAGCAGTTTTATAAGATTATCTAATCAAAAAAGCAAAAGATAAAAAAAATCCAAATTATTATTACATGGTCAACAAAATAATCAACTATAAGTTGATTTAAAGTAGTAACTAGAAATAAAAGAAGTGGGTCCGAAGACCCAGCAGTGGGGGCAGAAAGAAGGATTTATCTTCCATCCCCAAATCTCTTTCTTTTTCGCCTTCTTCTTCTCTTCCGACATTAGCTCAGGATATGAATATCTTTTGCCTCCCTGCAGCCAATCCTTCAAGGGAAACACCATCATTGCACTATATTTCCCTTGCCAGTACTGGTTTCATCATTACCCAAAAATGGGTCAACATACTCAAAATCTTGCATGGATGGAAAAGAATAAGCATTAAAAATATCAGGAAGAGTAGATAAAGGTGGATCAGCAGTGGAGAGCATTTCAGATTCAGCTTCCCAATGAATTGCCACTGCTGAATCCCCCTGCACATGTTCAAGAAAAGAAGGGCGGTCAGGAAACAAAATAGAAGAAAGACATAAATAATCGGTAATCATAGGAGTGATCCCGGTTTCACTCACAGCAAGTTCCAAGGATAGATCACTATCATCATCGTAAGTATCATAGCAAGGGGAACCCAAGAACCCAAGGGCATCGGTGGTGAGTTGGACCTCCTCGTCACATGAGGAAGTGCAAACCTCCTCATCAGAAAGAGTGCCCTCATCATCCCACTGGGGTGCACCATCGTGTTCAAAGTATTCATTCTCTCCTTCAGGAAAAATGACATCCTCATCGCACTTTGGAGCACCCTCCGAGTCAGAAGCATCACCCTGCTCCTTTACTTCGATAGGATCATACAAAATTTGTGTAGAAAAATCTTGCAAAGAAACTGGAGGAACAAAAAGATTTGGTTCCTCCGCAAATAGATCTGCTAACGCCTCCCTGATGGAGAGAATACTTTCGAGTGGTAGGGACAATGTCATCGTATGGATCAGCATGCACTCTGATGGGCAATTCTGTGGCAGTCTCCCATAGACAAGGTGGTGATGCATACATGTCATCAGAGGATTAAGGGTTGCCAATGGAAAAAGAAGAGGATACGATTCGGATGCCCCAATCGTCGTCTTCCTTCCTTTTTGGCATAAGAAGAGTAGGGCAATCCTTCAAGACATGGTCCACATTATGACAAATCAAACATCGCAAAGTCCTACGCAGATCATCATTCATAATATTTAAGGCGTCAATAGCATGGTAGAAAGTGTCATAGCAACTAATCTTAGGCACATAATCCATAGCGCAAAAAATATAGATAGAACAAAATTCAAAGTTCTTTTCACAGAAAAGCTACACAATCAATTATAACTAAACTTGGAAAACAAAAACTTGCTTTAAAAATCTAAAATAGGAAGGGATAAAAATAGAAAACTAACAATATATAATAAAAAAGCAACAAAAATAATATAGCGGCTATACACACTGGAAGAACTACTATCTCTTGTCTCCCTTTACAGCAACTCACACGACTGTGTTCCCCGGCAAAGGCGCTAAAAACTTGATGCGCAAATCTAGCACACCGCTATAGGCGGTAGTGAGACTGCGGCCCGAAACGGTAGTGTACCGATCGTTCAAGTAATATAAAATATGGGAGTGAATCCCCAAGTATCGAATCTCAAATGAACACAGTAAGGTGGAGTTTACTTTTGAGGTAGGACTTGAGATTGAAGTCCTATCAAGCGGATGGAATGCGAAGGACTTGATTTGGGATGCAGAAACAAAATAAAGAAACTAAACTACTACTATGCAGGCCGCTATGCACTACTTCGTCGGGCGGATGGAAACTATGCAGGATGCTATGCACTGCTTCGCTAGGCGGATGGACGAGAAGGCAAGCGGATGAGGTGAGTGTAACTGCGGAAAGGTTTGAGGGCCGTTAGCACCTCTTGGCTAGGCAGATGAATTACATGGGCCGTTAGCACCGCTTCGCTGCGCGGATGGACGAGAAGGCTTGCGGATGAAGTGAGTCGCACTGGCGGAATGAGGGTCGCAAGCACCTCATCGCAAAGTTCAACCAAGATCACAGACGTATCATTTTATAGTGATTCCACATACCAAACATAAACACAAAGAACTTTCATAAAAGCATAATGAAAGCTAATAGCAATTAAAAAAGGTTTAAGCAAGGTTCATCATCAAGGTATAGGTGATTTCTTACCATACAACCATAAAAGAGGAAAATAAGGGTAGAGATATAAACAATGATTGAGACTATGCTGTAGAAATGGGGAGATGCACTGGGTTGTCAATCCATGTCCTACAATCCATTCATCGGTTGCGTCCGGGATCTCTAAAGCTCTCACCACCTCTAGCTCGTCTTCTCGAGTGTCTACGTTGTCCACGTCAATCCCCTTGTTCTTCCTTGCAATCTGGCTAATATGGAGTGGAGATCACCTTCTTGAGAGCTTAGGATGATGGGGAAACACTATGGAATGATACCCTCCCTTGGAAGAAGAAAAACAAAGCAGTCTGCCCCCCTCCAGCAGAAGAAATCGCAAAACAGTTCGGGGTCCTGAAAACCTAAAAATCACAGCTTAAATAGAAAAGTTACAAAATTTTGTTCATGCACGATCTTGCGTTTTAGAAACGCACGACCGTGCGTGAACAAAATAAAACATAATTTTTTTAGACGAAAGAGGTGCTCGTGCGATTTTACTCACGCACGGGCAAATCAACCGTGTGTGAACAAAATGCACGACCAAATCCAGAAAGCTATTTTGGGCCATAAATGAACGCGCACGGTCAGAGCGATCATGCATCAAGAAAATGCACGACCGTGTGATTCTTGCAGACATGAAATCTGGGCATAATGGATGATCTACCCACCTACACATCACCAAACAACAATCACACGGCTGGGAATACCCTTCCAGCTCAATCCAAATACAGAAAAAGGGTTGGGGAGCACCATGTGCTTGTTGGAGTTTCTGAGGTGATCTCAAAGCAATCAACAGTTAGTCTTACTGCCAACGCAATATGAGCCTATAGGGTCGCACATAAAAGCGTTTGGAAAAGTTGGAGAAAGGATTGTGTGGGCCTTACTCATATTGGATATGAGTGGAGGACCAATCCTGTGACTGCTTGGAATTAACTTGAGAATGTCTCAAAGGGAAATCGTTTAAAGGGTTTAAACGAATGGATTTATGCTAGACAAATTCGGCTAAAGGATTTAATCGAACTGTGTCAATTTCGGCTATAGGGTTTAACCGAATTATGTTGATTCGAATAATCAAATTCGGCGATATTGATTCGGCTAAAGTGTTTAGCCGAACTATAACAAATGCGACTAAAGGGTTTAGCCAAAATGTGTTATTTCGACGAAATGGTTTCGACGAAATCATATAACCGAATTCATATAGTCGAATCGGCTATAGCATATAGTCGAATTCGGTTATTGTATATAGTCGAATTCGGTTATACTGTTTAGTCGAATTGTCAAATTCGGCCAATGTATAAATCATGACAGAACAGTCCTATTTTTCCTGGGTCTGCGGATAGCCTATTTTATGTTGTTTGGTATAAAAGGGCATACGATTTTAGGTTTTGGTATAGACCAAAGACCGAACCTTTTTTCAGCGATTTTAGACGAGGACAGCTGTCCGAAAAAGTTCCGCAAGAGGGCTTCTCGTTCTTCCCGTCCGCCGAGTTCCGCCGCCGACGGTCGCCGCCTCCCCTGTCTCGGACCTAGCAGTCCGTGGGGACGCTGAGAGCTTCCTACTTCGACCCATTCCTTGTTCGACAAGGCTTTGGGGTTCTCTATCGTTCGTGTGGATCGCTGTAGAGGAGCTGATACATTTCGGTTCTTGGAACTCAGATTTAGTCTACCGGATTTATTCTTGGAGCACCTTGGTTGAGTAGTGAATCAATCCCGCGAAGGTATATTGTATTTTGCTTTCCTAATCTTTTGATTCATGAGATCCCCAAGATCCTTACTCTTTGGGTTGTTCTAGTTTTTCTTCTTCCGCTGCGCACATGTGATGTGTTCATATCATTATGAATGGTATCTAGAAAACCCAACAGTGGTATCAGATCTAGGTTGCGATCAAGTGCGTGCAAATCTAGAAATTTGTTCTTGGATCACCGCCAGGTGTGCAGCCCCTTGGAACCCCGCCAGGAACGCATGTGATTGCGTTGCGATTTCATTATTTCAGAGATTCTCCTTTGCAGTAACCGTCCCTAGATATGGTTTGTTAAACCAAATGTCGTGGATTTTGAATCTGACATTGATAGACGAGCTTGTCTACTGCATAAGTGGAGTTTCTTTGCTTGTGTTCAATGCATGTAAATCTGGAGATTTAGAAGTGTTCTAAGTATTCAGATTTAGCCCCTTTTATCAAAATGTTGATAATACTTTTATGTGCACATAGGCGATGCATTTGTTTTGCGAATGTGGTATTTCTATTTTGTGTATGTGCACGGTGATTAAATGTTAATCACGATGAAATGTTCATCAATTGAAAAATAAAATCCCTTATCCAATATTAAGTATACATATGCCTTCCGATGGATGACACTCTTCCTACCTCGATCGATGAAGTGTGGGCTTGCCAAAGCAAGGTGCATTAATCTATCTTGGTTAGGGTGCGAGCGGATAATTGTGATATCCCACTGTCGACATCGGGTCTAACTTAACTAAGTGACCTCAAAGGTTGAGTGCCTAGAGGCATAGGGTTGGCATGCTCCATATGATGGATGCGAATAAAGAGTTATTCACCAACCATACAAGAGTTGCATAGTGATGCAATTGACAAATGTTGTCTACCTAAATAACCGCATTATAAGAGGAACGCCAAAGCGGACTCATTGTGTTGGTGAAATACGGATCTTGTCCACTAAGAGAGAAGCTCGCATAAACTCTCCGAATCAAAATTAAGGGTTGTTGATTTGATTAAAAAATAGTGGGAGCTTTTAATAAAAGTCCTTATTAATATAAAATGTATTTCAAAATACAGTACTAAAACTTTTGCGAATTCATTGTAGAATTTCCATGGCAAGTGGATCTCACTCCACCCTATCCCTGAGAGCTATTCTTGAGAAGGACAAGCTCAACGGGACAAACTTCCTTGACTGGTACAGAAACCTGAGAATTGTTCTCAGGCAAGAGCGCAAACTCTATGTCTTGGAAGGTGAAGCCCCCACAGAGCCGACCGAAAATGCTCCGAGAGCAGATAAAGATGCTTACAAGAAGTATCAGGATGATACCTTGGATGTGGAATGCCTCATGCTTGCTACCATGTACTCTGAGCTTCAGAAGCAACATGAGAGCATGTGTGGTTATGAGATAATCGGGCACCTCAAGAAAATGTTCGAGGGGCAAGCCCAGCAAGAGAGGTTTGACATATCCAAGGCATTATTTCAGTGCAAAATGGGAGCTCGGGACACAGTAGGGACTCACGTACTCAAAATGATTGGGTATATAGAGAACCTTGAAAGACTGGGTTTTCCCTTGGGCCAAGAGTTGGCCACAGATCTGATCCTGCAATCATTGCCGGACAGTTATGAGCAGTTCGTCTTAAACTATATCATGAATGAAATTGATAAGACACTACCCGAGCTCCTAGGCATGTTGGGAACTGCTGAGAATAATATGAAGAAGGTCAAGCCTGCTAGCCCCATACTGATGGTGCATAAAAGCTAGGGCAAGACTAAGGGATTCAAGAAGACGAAGATAGGATTTAAGTCTAATCTTGATCCCAAATCTTCTGCACTGAAAAAGAAAGGTCTGGCAAAGGAAGGAAAGTGACGCCACTGTGGTAAGGCTGTGCATTGGAGGCGGAACTATCCCCTCTATATAGAGGATCTGCAAAAGAAGAAGGGAAGTGTGACTTCCACTTCAGGTATTTATGTTATAGAGATAAACCTTTCTGCTCCTTCATCTTGGGTATTGGATACCGGATGCGGTTCTCACATTTGTACAAATGTGCAGGAACTGAGAAGGATAAGAATGCTGGGTAAAGGGGAGGTAGACCTGCGTGTCGGGAATGGAGCAAGAGTTACTGTCATCACCGTTGGTGTCTATTGTCTTTCTTTGCCCACTGGGCTTATAATAGAATTAGATAACCGTTATTTTGTTCCAGCCATAACTAGAAACATTATATCCATATCATGTCTTGACATGAAAGGCTTTTCGTTTATAATTAAGAACAATTGTTGTTCGATTTTTATGAATGATGTTTGTTATGGTGTAGCCCAATTGTTTAATGGTTTATATGTTTTGAACTCAGACCATCCAATCTATAATGTAGAAAATACTAAAAGACTAAAAACAAATGGTTCGAATCCTACGTACCTTTGGCATTGTCGTTTAGGCCATATAAACGAGAAACACATATCCAAACTCCATAAAGATGGACGACTGGACTCATTTGATTATGAATCATTTGAGAGATGCGAGTCTTGTTTATTAGGCAAGACGACGAAAGCTCCTTTCACTAGTTGTAATGAGAGGGTTGATGATCTCTTGGGTATAATACATAGTGATGTATACGGACCCATGAGTTCTATGGCTAGAGGTGGGTTCTACTACTTCGTTACATTTACTGATGATTTCAGTAGATACGGATACGTGTTTCTTATGAAGAACAAATCCGAGACCTTTGAAAAGTTCAAAGTGTTTAAGAATCAAGTAGAAAACCAACTGAGAAAAAGGATAAAAGCACTCTGATCTGATCGAGGTGGCGAATATCTGAGTCATGAGTTTCGTGATCATCTGAAAGAGTGTGGTATTGTATCACAGATCACTCCGCCCTGAATACCTCAACATAATGGTATTTCTGAGAGGAGGAATTGTACCTTGTTATACATGGTGCGATCGATGATGAGTCATGTAGATTTGCCAGTTTCCTTTTGGGGTTTTGCTTTAGAGACTGCTGCTTTCACACTAAATCGAGTTCCAATGAAAACGGTTCTAAAGACACCATATGAGATATGGACTGGGAAGTGTCCTAGTATGTTGTTCATCAAGATTTGGGATGTGAGGCATACGTGCGACGTCAAATGCTTGACAAGCTAGAACCCAAATCGGATAAATGTTATCTAGTGGGGTATCCTAGGGAAACCAAAGGATACTACTTCTACTTGCCGTCTGAGGGCAAAGTGTTTGTCGCAAGGACTGGTGTCTTTTTGGAGAAAGAGTTCTTATCCAGAAAGACTGCAAAGGTAAAACTTGAAGAAGTTCAAGAGCCACAAACAATGAACAGACCGAAATTGGAACCTGAGCAAGGACTACAAGAAGTTGTAGCTGGAGATCCTGCTCAAGAAACACAAGTCCTACGTAGATCTGGTAGACCAAGATTTGAGCCTGAGAGATATGAATTTCTCATGACTCAAATAGGTAATGTGTTGCTTATGGGTCATGATGATGAGCCTGCAACCTACCAAGAGGCTATGAATGGACCAGACTCCGAGAAGTGGCTTGAGGCCATGAAATTTGAAATGGAATCCATGTACACAAACCAAGTTTGGACCTTGGTGGAACCACCTGAAGGGGTACGACCCATAGGGTGCAAGTGGGTCTTTAAGAAGAAGACAGACATGGATGGGAATGTACAGACATTCAAAGGCCGGCTGGTGGCTAAAGGTTTCAGGCAAATTCATGGTATTGACTATGATGAGACTTTTTCCTCTGTGGCCATGGTCAAGTCCATCAGAATTCTACTTATTATTGCTACGTATTATGACTACGAGATCTGGCAAATGGATGTCAAAACGGCTTTCCTTAATGGAAACCTCCTTGAGGAAGTGTACATGACACAACCCAAGGGTTTTGAATCTCCAAGTGAAACCACTAAAATATGCAAGTTGAATCGATCCATATATGGATTGAAACAAGCTTCTCGAAGTTGGAATCTTCGTTTTGATGAGAAAATCAAAGAGTTTGGTTTCATCAAGAACGAGGATGAGCCTTGTGTTTACAAGAGGATTAGTGGGAGCATTGTCGTTTTCCTGATATTGTATGTAGATGACATACTACCGATCGGGAATTACATTCCAACCCTGCAAGCTGTTAAGAACATGCTAGGGGACTGCTTTTCTATGAAGGACTTGGGTGAAGCAACTTACATACTTATTATTAAGATCTATAGAGATAGATTGAAGAAGTTGTTGGGTTTGACCCAGAGTACATACATTGAGAAGGTGTTGAAACGGTTCAACATGCTTGAGTCCAAAAAAGGGAATCTTACCTATGTCTCATGGCATGAGTCTCTCTAAGGACCAGTGTCCTAAATCTTTGGAAGATAAGGACCGCATGAAGTTGATTCCATATGCTTCGGCAATTGGATCAATCATGTATGCAATGTTGTGTACTCGACCAGATGTCTCTTATGCTTTAAGCATGATGAGCAGGTATCAGTCTGATCCTGGTGATGGTCA
The DNA here is from genome assembly GCA_033032865.1 of Dactylorhiza incarnata. Classification (NCBI taxonomy): domain Eukaryota; kingdom Viridiplantae; phylum Streptophyta; class Magnoliopsida; order Asparagales; family Orchidaceae; genus Dactylorhiza; species Dactylorhiza incarnata. The sequence continues at coordinate 12,362,223 of JAWHQI010000040.1, forward strand.
CTAGATAGCTGTCAAGAATATCCTAAAGTACTTGAGAAGGACTAAGGATATGTTCTTGGTGTATGGTGGAGAGGAAGAGCTCGTTGTAAATGGTTACACGGATGCTAGCTTCCAAACTGATAGGGATGATTCAAAGTCCCAATCAGGTTTTGTATTTTGCCTTAATGGAGGAGCTGTAAGCTGGAAGAGTTCCAAGCAGGAGACAGTTGCTGATTCTACGAAAGAAGCCGAGTATATTGCTGCCGCAAATGCGGCAAAGGAGGCTGTGTGGATTAGGAAATTCATCGGTGAGCTAGATGTAGTTCATAGCATTGTTGGTCTCGTAGTTCTCTACTATGACAACAACGGTGCAATTGCCCAAGCTAAGGAACCTAGATCTCATCAGCGCACCAAGCACATACTTTGGCGGTTCCATCTTATTCAAGAGATTGTCGATCGAGGAGATGTGAACATTTGCAGAGTATCGACTGAAGAAAACACAGCGGATCCACTAGCAAAGCCTCTTGCGCAAAAGAAGCATGATGGTCATGTTAGATCAATGGGTATTAGATACCTGAATGATTGTCTTTAGTGGGAGCATTGTGGATTGTACGTTTATTGGTTGTTTATTCATTTGATGAATTGTAATGTATGCTGTGTTTTTCATTTTACATTTATGGCAAGTTCTTAATATTATGTCAATAGTATTTATTTGATAAATTAATTAGCATAATAAATGCCCTTAGTCTGTTTGCTTCCATAGGAATTCAAGTACGTGACTTGAATGTGAGGGCCTATGTATAACCAAAAGCTTCATTCTTAAATGGTCCCTAGTCGGAGTATCATCATAGAAGTTGAAGGGCAATGATGATACGTTAAGACTAGCATGTGCATTGACTGATGACCGGTTCTCACAGGTCATGATATTGTGATATCAAGTCATCACATGGGTGCTTGTTAGTGAACAAGTTGTACTGGACAGACCCACCATGAGACTACTTTGTGGATTGTTATATGAACGTGTCACAAGTAGGTCTCATCTGACAATGGTGTTTGTAGTTCTTTGACCTGAAGTCACAACATTCATCAAGTGAGGAAGAGCGTACTTTGATGCCATCTAAAGTCTTCCTTGAGAAAGGTTGATGATAAGGGTGGTTATTGGGTATGTTGCAATTCATTTGGGTGTTTGTGTGTGGACAGATATGAGATTTGTCCTCCTTTATGACAGGAGTTACATCCATGGGACCCTTGATGGAATGAGACCGAGAAATGCATGGCCATTCTGGGTTGAGCCAATATATGATATTGAGCTTACCACTTTCTTAAGGTCTATTCTAGAACAGGAAACTAGGATTGAATAATTATGAGGGTGACACGGTCCATGCCTCTAGTTCTACCCGGATGTAAGGGACAAAGGAACAAGACAATACTGATACATTGGTTAAGACAGGCTTATTGAGTTATGAACTCTTATTGCTTGGGTGGCAATGATGTATTGCTAGATGCCGCTCATTGTTTGTGAGACTTTTGTTGATACTGTGTGATCAAGTGGGAGACTGTTGGAGTTTCAGAGGTGATCTCAAAGCAATCAATAGTTAGTCTTACTGCCAACGCAATATGAGCCTATAGGGTCGCACATAAAAGCGTTTGGAGAAGTTGGAGAAAGGATTGTGTTGGCCTTACTCATATTGGATATGAGTGGAGGACCAATCCTGTGACTGCTCAGAATTAACTTGAGAATGTCTCAACGGGAAATCGTTTAAAGGGTTTAAACGAATGGATTTATGCTAGACAAATTCGGATAAGGGGTTTAACCGAACTGTGTCAAATTCGGCTAGAGGGTTTAACCGAATTATGTTGATTCGACTAATCAAATTCGGCGATATTGATTCGGCTAAAGTGTTTAGCCGAACTATAACAAATTCGATGAAATCATATAACTGAATTCATATAGTCGAATCGGCTATAGCATATAGTCAAATTCAGTTATTGTATATAGTCGAATTTGGTTATACTGTTTAGTCGAATTGTTAAATTCGGCAAATGTATAAATCATGACAGAACAGTCCTGTTTTTCCTGGGTCTGGGATAGCCTGTTTTATGCTGTTTGGTTTAAAAGGGCATACGATTTTAGGTTTTGGTATAGACCAAAGACCGAACCTTTTTTCCTCGATTTTAGACGAGGACAGCCGTCCGGAAAAGTTCTGCAAGAGGGCTTCTCATTCTTCCCGTCCGCCGAGTTCCTCCGCCGACGGTCGCCGCCTCCCCTGTCTCGGACCTAGCAGTCCGTGGGGACGCTGAGAGCTTCCTACTCTGACCCATTCCTTATTCAACAAGTCTTTGGGGTTCTCTATCGTTCGTGTGGATCATTGTAGAGGAGACGATACATTTCGGTTCTTGGAACTCAGATTTAGTATCATTATGAATGGTATTTAGAAACCCAACAGTGCTTACCCCCAACAAACATAGCACGCAATTGCACACCATAACAGGTCCAAAGAGTGCACTTTGTGAAGAAATGTGTTCAAGTGAAATATATGCAATAATGAATTAAAAGTGAAGTGCATATGCATGAAAAATAGCCTGGATGAGTCCATAAAACACTATAAATATTGGACTCATCATTCTTCCATAGGTCCTCAGCTCATTCACCACTCTGAAGAAACTTTTATAGCAATCAGCTATACATTCCAGGCTATGTTGCCTGAAGGCTTCATATTCCTGGTTAAGGAGGGATTTTCTATCATCCCTCACTTCAGCAGTACCTTCCATATACACAATGAGTGTATCCCAGATCTCCTTGGCTGTCTCACAATGCACCAACTTATGGAAGGTGGAATCATCAATAGCACTAACTTTGATGTTCTGAGCTTTCTTGTCCATAGTGGCTAGAGCCATTTCAGTGTTGGATAGTTTAACATAAGTCTTGGGCACCTTTAGAGTTGGATCTATGGTGGAGGCCGTTTCAAAGATAAAAGGACCATCCTTTACAATGATATAGATCCTAGTGTCAGAGGCTTCCATAAATAACCTTACCCTTTGCTTCCATATGCCAAAGGATTCTTTCCTTCATATGGGCAGCTTCATGGAGGCCATCTCCTTATGAGTTCCAGTGGTAGCTATGAATTCAGAATAGACTACTCCTTATAGGATCTGGTCACAATCTCAGGCACAAAGCCTTATACACTCAGGCACAAAGCCCTACACACTCAGGAACAAGGGCCTACACACTCAGAACTAATTAGTTCTTACAGAGATGGTTTGGTTTGATTTTACAACAGAGGACAGTCAAGATGTAACCTTCAGCTCCGGTCATTTGTTGTAGATGCACAATAGATGCTGTCTTGAAATAGGGATGAATGGCATCAGCTTCAGGCCTTGCTTCTTTCTGACCTTCTTCTTCAGTAGATGAAGAAAGATCCACTTGTTCTTCTGGATTGAATCAGCAAGAACTAACTTATCTCAGATGTCTGCATGTAGCTTCTGGAAGCAGGAAGTGATATCTGTGGAAGCCGTCAATAACACAGTAGCTGCTCATTTAGATAATTTTCCACTTCTTTCTTGGTTGTTAGACTCGGATTTACATTGACCTAACATCTTCTTTTATACCTTCTCTGATCTGCAACGACGCTTAGGAATGCCATGTGAGAGCATGGACACAAATAGAAAGTATTATCTTTGCTTTCTAGCCACTTGTGACAAAAGTAGATCCCGCCAGTCTTTTATTCAAATATGAACCTGTCTCAGCGGTTGGACTAAGATAGGCTCCAGTATCAGCAGCATAATCAATATGCATTTCAGTGGATCCGCTGTGACAGATAGTCTCTCAGCAGTTTCTGTCTAAATACAGCTCGGCTGAGACAGACTCCTTCTCAACGGCTCTAGCTACGTCTCAGCGGTTCAGCTGAGACCAAGTTGTTGTCTCAGTTGTTTTGACAGTACATTCAGAGAATAATTCCAATGTTTGGAATGACCTAACCCTGCATAACATGATGTAAAAGAGGACTTATCAAATACAATATGTACTAAGCATTGAGTGTGATGTCTCTTCAAATCTAGGGAACATTGAGGGTAATATTTCCAACAAATGTAAAATTTGTTAAGCTAAATAGGGGGAGATTGTAGTGAAAAACACCCTCTTGATTTACCTTTCAAATTCTATAAAAGTGATTTCATTCTGTAGGATTTTTTACCCATGTTTTATAGTGAGGGTAATTTTGTCTTTAGATATCCTAGGTTGTCATATCCACCTAGGTGTGTCAAAACCTAGTCAAAAGGAGGTCAAAAATCAGTTGAGTTAAACTTGCGTCAAATAGTAGTCGACGCAACTTTGATTAAAAGTTAAAGCAACTTGGAATAGAAGTAAAAGTAACTCAGACTGGCAGTCGATGCTTCATTTAATTGGTAGTCGACAAAACGTCGATTAGATATCAATGTAGAAGGTAGAAGTTGATGCATACAATCTTTCAAGTTGAAGTTGATGCAACATTGATTAGCATTCAACATAGAAGCCAAAAGTTGAAGTCCACAGATACGTCGATAAGGAATCGACACCATGTCGATTATTTAACCAAGTCGACAGAACTTCGAGTCATAGGCAGATCTCGACGCATCTTCTTCTAGAAGTCGACGTAGCGTCGAATGAAACACAGAATGGAAAATTCAGAAGATCTGTCCAAAGTTATTTGAAGATGATTAATATGGTATTCTTTTTTAATCTTTAGAGCTATTGGAAGAGAGCATAAGGAAAGAATTCTCCATCTAATTTCAGAAGAATATTTATGGAAGAAATTTAAAGAGGTGGTCGAGATTTATGAAGACAAATACTAAAGAATATTATTTCATTCTTTTGAAAGATAAGTTTCCAGATTAAGAAGAATTAGAAATCTCTCAGAGATCCATATACTTAGATTTCAAGAAGAGAATACAGAGAAGAATATATAACACAGAGAAGATACACGACATAGTTGCTCTCCATCTCCAGACATTATTCTTCTCTACCTCTGTCTTTCTGAAACAATAGTTCTTCTTCTCTCTACTTATTGACTGCTACTGATACTGCTAAACAATTAGAAAGACTGGACATAAGCATATAATCCTTATTATTTCTTCTTTGCAAGGATTCATCATTTTCAAATGATCCAGTACACTTAGTGCCTAGAATCCGCAGAGAAATTCTGCTGATAGAGGATTCAATTCAGAAGATCATTCTTCATCTTCTTACTCTCTACTTCTCAATTCCGTAAACTGAGTAAAGAGTTTTAAGAATTCCTCTTCAAACAATTCAGGTTTGGTTCAAGATTTCTTTATCAAAAGATCTAGATTTGGTTCTAAGAGTATCCTTATCAAAAGACTCAGACCCTGGTTCTAAGAGTCTCCTTTTTAAAAGATTCACTAGTTCTAAGAGTCTCCGTATCAAAAGACTCAGGCACTGTGATCGTCTATTCCTACCAAGGTAGTAGAAGAGTGGACTACCCAGATTTTGGGAAACCACTATAGCTCTTGTGTCTTCTGTGTTTTTATAATTTTCTGTGATTGTCTCTTATCTATTTTTATTATTCTGTGATTGCTTTAATTTTGGTTAGAATCTTGGATGCTTAGGAGTTAGACTTAATTTTATGTGCACTTCTTAGTAAAAGTTTTTAAATCTCTATTCCCCCACTCTAGAGAATTCTCAGGGGAGTTACTGTGCACTTTCAATTGGTATCAGAGTGAGGTTGATCAGAAAAAGGTTAACACCTTGATCAAAAGATTCTTTCAGTCATATTTCTATATTTCAAAACTATCTTAAGAAAATGAGTTCTAAGGACTATGCATCCACTAGACCACCAGTGTGTAACCTGACCAAGTTTACACTCTATAAGACTAGAATGAAACATTATATGAACTCTATTGATGAAAACATCTTTGATGCTATGTTGACATGTCCTCCATTGCTTACAGAAAGGATGCTAGTGGAGCCTCAACACAAGAAATGGTTCCCAGATCTGGGTGGACTGAACTTGAGAAGAAAGCAAAGGCCTATGATGCTAAAGCTATGAATATACTAGTATCAACTATGTCAGATGACATATTTCAAAAAATGGTTGAATGCCAATCGGCAAAAGAAATTTGGGATTCACCATCCAGTTTAGTTGAAGGAAGTTTTGATGAAAGGAAGGACAGAAAGTCTCTTTTCATATCCCAATATGAGAACTTTCAAAAGAAGCCAGAAGAAAATGTGGTTGTAATGTATGTCAAATTCAGCCTTATTGTGAGTGAATTAAAGAGCTTTGGCAAGGAAACTTCACTCATCAAAATTATTGATAAGCTTCTCATGTGCTTCCGTAGCACATAGGAGTCAAGGATTTGGGCCATAAGGGAATCTATAAGTCACAAGGAGATATCAATAGATGCTCTCATTGGGAATTTGAAATCCTATGAAATACTGCTAAAAAGAAGGGCTGAAACAGAAGAAAAAAAGCTTCAACTCCTTCAAGAGAAAGAACAATTGCTCTAAAGGCTTCTGAATCTGAACCTTTAATATCAGAAGAAGAGAGGTTCAATCTTCATGCTAGAAGATTCAAAACGTGGGTCAGAAGTGAATACTCAAGGAGGAGAGACAGAAACTGCAGGAAGCCAATATATGATCAGACTCCAAATAAAGAGATTACATGCTTTAAATGTAGAAAGCAACAACACATTGAAACTGTAAGACCCCAATTTTTGTGTGCACACAAAGAGGAGGTGTTCTGAAGCTAAGGAGCTAGCGCTAGGTGCTAGTGCTAGCACCGACGGTAGCTCTATAGACGAATGTAGCATATCGACGATGATACTTGTATGTATCGACAAAAGCATCAAGAGGATTCGTCGACGAATGCTAGCGTCGACGGTAGCGCTATCGCTAGCGGTAGCTTTTTCGTCGACGAATGTGTCCTAACAAATGCATTTCGATGAACTGTGTTGAACGGAAGAGGATTCGTCGATAAATGCTAGCACAGACGGTAGCTCTAGCACTAGCGATAGTGCCTTAAAGCGGTACCGACTGTGGGCTGGCGCCAGGCGCTAGTAGCTAGCGCCTGCGGTAGCAAAAAATTATATATGAGATGATTTTCGGCTTTCCTTCTTATTTTCTAAGAGAACCTCTGCCTTTCCAAGAGTGGTAGGCTGAGAGCTTGAGGAAGGAGACCAATTGGGGCAAATCCGCGAAGGAGATCCTGCGTGCTTATGCCATCATCGACTCCGTGGAGAGGAAGCTATTTCAGCAAGTTCCCTCTGGATCAATCGCAGTTATATGGCACTGAAACGAGCGTCGAGGGTAACAATTCTTCTCCCTACATCTTTGGACATGTGCGTCCTTTGATTTGCATAATTTGGAAGACTTCTACTAATTAGTAGATGGGTTCTTCCGGTGGGTTGATGTTATCCCCGCCGGAATTTGCATAAAGAGTCCGGAATTGAAGTACGGACATAGACATGTTGTGTGAAGCCCATCTAGACAGGTTGGTCCGGATTGGTGATGTTGCTTGTTGCATGCCGGAGAAGACTCCGTGATATATGTTGTGTTTTTGGGTTCTGAGTACTGAGACGTGATGCGAGGTGTTCTAGAAGGGTTTCCTAGACAATACCCAGAAAAGGTAGCAGAACTTGGTACTGTTACTAGCGTCGGGCGCTAGCGCAAGTGATCCTTGAGATCGCGATGTTTGATGGCCAGTGGCCCTGGGGGCCGGGGCGATGACCCTGTGAGGTCGTCTATTCTATCATGCCAAGGTGAAAGCTTACCCGCATCGTGCAGAGTTGATCGCGATGATTGAGCACGGGCCTAGCTAATCTGAACCCGCCCATAGTGGTGGTGTAGAGGTTGCCCCTCGGTGCACCGGGATATGGAAGAGTGCCGAAACTTTGTGTGTACGTCCTAGCTTAATTTGGTTGTCTAAGTTGAAATAAGACTTAGCGTAGCGGCGTAACTCAGGGAGCATGCCGAAGGGTGCCTTGAGAGCACAATACGTGCGGCCGTTAGTCGACATATATGGTGAATGTTTCTATGCGGTGCTTAGACGCACCTGTGAAATATATACTGATATTGCTTGCTTGCAGGGAAGGAGTATCACCGCCCCGGGAATGGGGTGGGGTCGTTATATCTGGGTCAGCTAAAGCTGACCGGTTACCTGTTTTCCCACTCTTTTGGTGGATTTGTTTGTACAGGTCCTGACGAGACTAGAGGGAAATAGCGGACTGAAGCCCCTACTAGAGGGAAATAGCGGGCTGAGTGCCAGTGATCCTTGAGATCGCGCTGTTTGATGGCCAGTGGCCCTGGGGGCCGGGGTGATGACCCTGTGAGGTCGTCTATTCTATCAGGCCAAGGTGAAAGCTTACCCGCATCGTGTAGAGTTGATCGTGATGATTGAGCACGGGCCTAGCTAATCTGAACCCGCCCATAGTGGTGGTGTAGAGGTTGCCCCTCGGTGCACCGGGATATGGAAGCGTGCCGAAACTTCGTGTGTACGTCCTAGCTTAATTTGGTTGTCTAAGTTGAAATAAGACTTAGCGTTGCGGCGTAACTCAGGGAGCATGCCGAAGGGTGCCTTGAGAGCACAATACATGTGGTCGTTAGTCGACATATATGGTGAATGTTTCTATGCGGTGCTTAGACGCACCTGTGAAATATATACTGATATTGCTTACTTGCAGGGAAGGAGTACCACCGCCCCGGGAATGGGGTGGGGTCGTTATATCTGGGTCAGCTAAAGCTGACCGGTTACCTGTTTTCCCACTCTTTTGGTGGATTTGTTTGTACAGGTCCTGATGAGACTAGAGGGAAATAGCGGGCTGAAGCCCCTACTGCTGTGTTGTTCTGGTCCTCGAAGGCCTAGTTGATATGTTTAGTATTTTTCATGTGTGGACGACCTGCGTGCCGATGTTTGTAAACCACCTAGTTGTTGTAAACATATTTATAAACAAACCTTGTTGTATTTTCATTCCATGTAACTAAGTGCACAAGTTGTGAACTGGTTTTATCTTAATAAAATAAATGCTTCCGTTGTATGACTATGTATGCTGAGATAGTTATGTTCTTAACTGTTTGAATCTAATTTAGTAACGCTCTCTTCTGTTCATTTAATATGGCGTGGGGTCCCAGACGGACCTACTGCTATATTCTATGTAATAGGTTACAGCAACTGAGTGTCTAGATCTTTTGATGGAGAAGTCTCATAGAAAGGACTAAAAGAAGCAGACCTTCAAAAGAAAAGATAAGAAGAAAGGGAGAGGGTTTGTTGCTGAAACCTGGAGTGAGACTGAATCCAGCTCCAGCAGCTCCTCAGAAAGTGAGGAGGAAACAAAGACAGAAGACCATTGCCTGATGGCTTTTGAATATCCTCTGAAGAGGATCAGGTAACTTTCCTTGATGATTGTGGGTTTTTTCAGAAGAATTTAAAGAATGTTTTAAAGAATTTTGTAATGATCATCTAGAAGCTCAGAAAGAGATTAAAACCCTTAGAAAAGAATTAGAAGACATTAAGGAAGAAAATGCGTGTTATAATAACTCTGAATTAAGAAATGAAATATCTCAGATGCATATGGAAATAGATAGGTTGAATGTTGAAAACAAATCCATAAGAGAAGATCTTACAAAGGCAAAACCCCTTGAAGACTCATTAAACGGTAGGAGTCAACAACAGAGACAAATCTCAGAAAATCTTTCAATAAGGTTCAAAGACCTAGGTTTAGGCGCAGACCCATCAACTAGTACTGAATCTTCAAGCAAACCTGCTGTTGACTCAAATAATATTTATTAGTACTGAATCTTCAAGCAAACTTGTTGTTGTCCCATAGTATTTATTAGGGCAGATAATCATCAACCTAATAAAGAACAACCATCTGTTGACTTAAATGAAATCACAACCTTCAACTTAGGTAGTGAAACAAATTATAAGGATGTTTTATGTAGTGTCCTAAAGATAAACATAAACTAAAATCAACATTTTCAGAACATTAGAAAGATGCATCAATTTTCATTCGACGCAGCCTCAAAGATGCATCGACTGCTTATCCATGTAGACATAAAATTGAATCAAATTTTACTCAAAGTAATTACACAGCTGCATCGATAGCACTATATGCAACCATGAAGATGCGTTGACATCAACTCGAAGCAGAAATCAAAAATAAAAAATTAAAAGAAAGATCATTATGCATTCTGCTAATTTATTGTACAGAGATAAACTTTATGCAAATTTCCAGTATCAAGCTAACAATTCTTGGTTTGATAGACCAATTCCCTTCCATCCAAAAGGGTATAATGAAAGACCTTTATACTTTTTCACAAGCCAACTATGGCGCGAGAGGAATTCTCTACCAAGTTAGTCCTCGACATCTTTTCCCTCGTGATGCGAGGCTGTATTGCAAACCTGATTAGGAGGGAGGTTGGGCCTCCCACCGAAGGGGCTGGAGAGCGGAAGCACCAGGGATTTCCCAGATCCTGCTCGCAGAGGAGTCCTGCCAGGACCTCGTATCTTGAAGGGCGTGCCTGTGCCAACAGCAGTTCCCGCAGGAGTGAGGGTTGTCTTGGAGAATTACTCTGGCAAGTCTTGCATAGGAAACTCTGGTCGCGGAGGGGTCGGTGTGAGGTCAATGAAAGCGGGTACTGAAAGAATGAATATGGTTAGTATGCCTATAAAATATGAGCTGAGTGCAACGAAGAACAACATCCGCTTACATGCAGGGGGGATGTCAGGGTTGGACTGATGGCTCGCATCCTCCTAATTATTGATCTAACAACCAATCGCGCAAACTTCTGTGGCAGCAGTGACCTATGGAATCTCTATTTCAATAACAAATATGACCTCGCAGAGGATGTCGCGAGTGAATGCATTAAGGAAACGGTTCGCACCTGTCACAACCCGCATTTTCTCCGAATTTAAGAATATCAGAGTAAGAGAAAATACACGTCATGATGCCACATCATACAGGAGACAACTGTAGACGCTCAGGCGGGAACCTATTACTTAACTAAACAAACTTGATAATATGACAAGTCATCACTTGAAATCATTTATCAGGGGTTTTGAGATAAGAACTGTGTCTCTCAGTTCGTGGATCAACTAGTCCACCGAGAAAGTATATATAATTGCAGCGGAAAGTACTTGATTTAATTTACTTAAAGTCCTACATGTATGCAAACGACGGAGCATGAGGTAAATGATATGCACATAACTAGGCATACTGTAAGAGTAGAAAATACTTTTAGGCGACTTTAAAGTAAGGGTTTCAGTTAGAAAGAATGCAATGAGGATGAAGAAAAAACATTTTATAACTATAGTGCACCTAGCATAAATCATTCCCAGAGGGTAAGATACACAAGATCTAAAAGTAGTGGCATAATCTGGCAAATAATCTATAAAGTATAAAAAGGGGCATAATGGGCGTCAACAACATGACACTAACCCATTGGCACCAACTAGTATGTCTGAGCACAAGAAGTAACTAAAACAACTACCTCGCAGCAGCGGGGTGAACAGCTATTAAAACTCTGAACTTCAGGCTACACCACTAGCCGCTACGGCTCTGAACCTGAGGCATTCAATAAAACAAAGAACGCCTCAGCAAGGAATTATAAGTGGCAGAAAACTAGCAGAAAAACAAGCAAGGCATAAGGGGTACCAACCCAAGCCAAATTTACCGAAAGAGAGCTCTAAACAAAGAATCAACAAGCATTAAGTGCACTAAATACCAAAAGAGGAACAAACATGTTCATTTATTTAGTTTCATCAATTAAAGAGACTGATCAGCTCAAATTATACGGGAGCGGTTAACTACCTCCGCTACCCCAGGCCCAAAAGCAGGTGGGGGTACCACTAGACCCAACCACCCAAACACGACTACCGTGCAAGGCTATAACATTTCCCCCACTGTCCCCCAAACACAACTACTGTGAAGGGTTAAAGACAGTAGTTCTTATTACTTAAGTTTTAATTAAACACGGGACGCTCCCGAAAGGATAAACACTTGAAGGCCCTAAGAAATAGGGTCGATGCAAGGTACACACCGATCAAGATAAATCATAAGAGTAAACTCAAACGTTAACAGATCCACAATGAGTAAAAAGGGAGACAAGCAAGAGGGATTCAAGATCAGGAGCACCGAAGGGTCACTGGCAATCATCCAAGTACACCCGAGGGGTCACGAGCTCCTAACACAAAAACTCAACGAAAACACAAGCGTTCCGGGCGGGGTTCCAAGGGGCCGAGCCCCTAACGGGGTCCAAGGGGCAGCGCCCCTGGCGGTGGTCTCGCTGACCGATCAGCGAGCGGGGTCAAGGGGCAGAGCCCTTGCGGGGTGCGGGGCAGAGCTCCGTCCCAATTTTTGAAATCCCACCACCGGGAACCATACAAAAATCACATCAAATTGAGGACTTCTCGAGAAATAGAAGGTTGAATTCTCGAGACCAAGCAAGGGATTTCTCGAGACATCAAGGAATTCTCGAGACAAAGCAAGGGATTTCTCGAGACATCAAGGAATTATCGAGACAAAGCAAGGGATTTCTCGAGACATCAAGGAATTCTCGGGACAAAGCAAGGGATTTCTCGAGACATCAAGGAATTCTCGAGACAAAGTAAGGGATTTCTCGAGACATCAAGGAATTCTCGAGACAAAGCAAGGGATTTCTCGAGACATGGAAGGGATTTCTCGAGACAAGACAGGCAATTTCTCGAGTGATAAGCAGTTTCTCGAGACATAAGGTAGGTGATTTCTCGAGTAAGCTAGAATCAGCAAGAAAAATGGAATTTATTTAGCTCACGGTTTTCTCCAAGGAAAAACTAGATACTAGGGTAAGATTGAAGAGGAGAAAATCAAGGGGAGGTTCTAGATCATAAGTTACTACACCAAACACACAAAACTCTTGCTAATCAGCGTGACAAGAGCTCAAAACGAGCAAACCAATCGTCAAAAGAATCAAGAGAGAAAGAGGAAGAAACCACTTGCCTTAACCTTGCAAAACTCGAGATCCTCCGCTCCGAAGGCTAATGAAACACTCAAGCACGAAATCCTGGAACGATTCGGACCAAAAGGAAGAGTTAGGTCACCGCCAAATCTCCCAAAACTCCACGAAATGAGAAAAGCTTACCGCTAGAATGAAGATCTCGCCGAGAGCTTTCCAAATCTTCAATCCAATCACGATTCCGACCACCACAGCCCTAGAAACCGCCGGCCGGAAGCTATCCGACACTCCGCAATCGCCTCTCTCGCTCGGCGGCTACTTTTGAGCGAGGGAGAAGATGATGAATAGGAGGAGAGGTTTTAGGTATTTATATGAAAACCTAATCTAATATTTAATTAATTAATTAATTCCCTTATTACTTAAACTGCGAGGGCGACCAGAACAACTCGGATTCCCACGAAATTCGCGCCTTAACAGAAAAACGGCGCTACGAATCCAACGGCGGAGTCAGAATTCAATTCTGACGAGCCAAACTCCGGATAAAGCCTTCCGAAGCTAAAATCTTGTTATCCACTCAAAATCTTCACTTTAACTTGAAACGACGCGAAATCTCGCACGCTTGACCTAAATCACAAGCTTTAACTAAGCTAAAGCTCGAAACACTACCAGACGAGCTGACATAACGCCCTTACGCCAAAATTACGTCACAGAGGGTACGTAAAATAATTAACGAAAATCAGGGGCGTTACAGCACCTGTCCCGAAACCTCGAAGCCCAAGCTGAACACGGGCTGCGAGGGAGGCTCGGCCAAAGTCGTTCCCTCTCCATTAGACTCCCGCCTCGCCCTCTTGGCTCCTCGCTTCTCCACTCGCTTTGGAGTGACTCGCGAGTTATTCCTGACAATGAGCCCCAGAAGACCGACGGTGGTCGGCTCACTCTTCTTTTTGGCAGTAGCGAGATGAGCCTGGAGTACTTGAGAGAGCGGTATGGTGGTCAATCAGTGGGAAATGAAATAAGAGGGAGGTGGGTTCGGGGGATGGGGGAGGAGGATGTTCCCTCCTAGTATATATAGTTCCCGGTGGGGCCCACTAAAAGATTCTCCCCGAAATTAAGGCACTCTCCAAACACATGGGGCTGAACTGTCATTCAGAGCTTGAGGCAAACTCACAAAGAGTGAGGATTGTGTACAACCCCATGTTTGTCAAGTGGGGTCATCAAGCCATCAGGTGATCTAGAGCGAGTCTGGGCTTTGGCGAGTCAGCTGGGCGAGTGATGGATCCCATCTCCCACTCGCCTCTAGCGGGCACTCGCTCCCAGCTCAGTGCGAGCGGAGAGTCCCCACTTTACTGGGCCCTCGCCACTCCCGCGAATCGGCTTAGAATAGCCAGGTACTTGCCACCCTGGCGAGTCGGCTCAGGGCAACTTGGACTCGCCTGTTTGGTTGGAGGTCTGTTCTTACCAGGTGATCCTATTTTCGCCTATAGTTAGCCATTCCAAACAGAGGGATTCTGTCGTTGGCAGACCGATTTGGGTTGCTTTTAGTAAAACCAAGAGGCGGAATTCAGTTATCCGCACACCGTTTCAAGAAAACTATAAATAGACCCCAAGGGCACCTTTGGAGAGCATCTCTCACTAGCTTCTCTCCCTCTGGTTTGCTTTGGTCGGTCAGAGAGTCCATTTTTGCTGCCCACCGTGGTTTTTGGGTGGGAAGGCAGGAGGCATTCTGGCACTCTCCAAGGTGTTCAGCTCAGCAATTGGCTTGGGAGAGGAAGTTCTTTAGATCTTCCGGGTTAGTGGCGGGACCTCTTCGTTTCATCTCGTGGGTCTATTCTTTGTTTTCCACCCTGTGTGAGTGAGTTTCTTTGTCCTGAGTGCCTGGTCTAGAGATTGAACTTAGAAGAAGTAAAAGCAAACTACACCAGTCTGAACTCCTCTCGAGCCATGGTTTATGGGCTCAGAGGTTGAACTATGGTTTCCTGGTTCAACACTCAACAAGATTCCCATTCAAGAAAGCATTTTTTGTCGAACTGATACAATGGCGAGTGATGATGAACAACCAGAGAGATTAAAAATGGACAGAAATTAGCTTCACAACAGGTGAGAATGCCTCCTCATAGTCAAGACCCTGTTGCTATGTGAAACTACGGGCAGCAAGATGAGCATTCAGACGTTCCACAACCCCATACAGTCCATGCTTGACAGTGAAGACCCACTTACAACCCATACATGTTTTTCCAGGAGGAAGTGGGGCAAGGTCACAGGTTTGATTAGCCCGGAGTGTTGTCATTTCTTTATTCATAGCAGCCCGCCGCTCGGGATGTTGAAGAGCTTCTTGCAAAGAAGTAGGGGTGAAAATAGTCGATAAAGATGTCACAAATTTGCGAAACGTCGAAGATAAGAGATGTAATGAAACATAATTGGATAAAGGATGAGCATTAGAGTGTGGTACCAGATCAGTAGGTCGCGAATCATCATCTGTAGAGGGTAACTGTCGTTGGGCATCCGAACGAGGGGGACGTCATTTCTAAACACAAATAATAGGCAGGTTGGAAGAGATTATAGTCGGTGTAGGTAGAAGGGGGGCGAGGGGCGAGGGGTGAGTTAGAATGGACAGGAACGATAGGGCATGGTAGTGTATATGTTGTTGGAGGTACCATTGGTGAGGAGTGAAACGGTTGGTCTTCAAAGAAGGTTACATCTGCAGTTCTCGCAATCTTGCAATTAGTGGGATTTTAGTAGACACAACCTTTCTGTGTGCGGGAATGTGCGATGAACATATATTTGGTAGATCAGGGAGCAAATTTGTTTGCAGGAGGACCAAGTTAGTGAATATATCAGGTGTATCCAAACACACGAGGAGTCAAGGAAAAGCGAGGTGTGCATGGGGATCGGAGGATGGGGGGCATTGCAAAGTTGAGAATGGAGGAGGGCGTGTATTGATGAGAAAGCACGCCATAGAGACTACGAAATGCCAATATACCATTGGCACCATCATCTGAAACATAAGATATCGTGCAACCTCAAGGAGGTGACGGTTCTTCCGCTCGGGAACCACATTTTGTTGGGATGGGTAGGCACATGAAGTTTGGTGGAGAATACCAAGCTCAACACAAATATTATGAAACACGTTACTAATATACTCACGCGCATTATACGCTCGAAGAATTTTAATAGAGCTAGTGAACAATGTACGCTTCTCGATGATGAAGGCATGAAATACACCAAGTAATTCAGAACGGTTGCGAAGTAAATATAACCAGGTTATGCGAGAATAATCATCAATAAATAAGAGAAAATTACGATAACCAAAACACGAGTTGTTTTTTACGGTCCTCAAATATCTTATTGCACTAAATGTAAAGGAGCAGAGCTCCGAGTACATTGAGGTGTAAAGGTAGAACGATGTTGTTTACCATAGATGTAGGACTCGTAGGTGAAGTCAGGAAGGGAGAAATCTGGAAGAGCTTTCCGGAGAACCGAGAGAGGCGCATGCCCAAGGCATCGATGCCATTAAACAGAGGTAGCATAGGTTAGAGCAGTGGTGGGAGCATCCTGACTGTAGAGCCAGTTTGATAGTTTTCATCTACCAATGAAATTCTAGGTCTGTCAATCCTGCACAATAAATGAAGAAGATGAAAATGTTACATATCAGTCACGATCTTGTGTTAATTGACTAACAGAGAGAAGATTAAAATAGGAGGTCGGGACATAAAGAGCCCAAAACTAGCAGTGAGACAGATGAAGAGAGGGGTACGTCCCCAGAACCACAAACAAGGGTGGTCTCCCCATTAGTCATCGTGATGAACTTAGGGCAGACATAGTTTAAATACTGAGGCGGCTTTTGTGGAGTAATATGATTCGTGGCACCAGAGTTCACTATCCAAGTTGGACTATTGGAAAAATTGGAGATACCTTCATTTAAAATAGACGCCACAGAGCCAGGAGAGTGACTGATCAACTCTTGAAGATGCTGAAGTCGGGTGCGCAAGCTGTCAATGTTAGCATGGGTGGTGGAGGGAGCACTAGTCAAAATAGAGGCATGTTATTGTGGAGGCCACGAAGGTACACAATGCTTACAAAAGTAAGTAGACTCCAAATGATCAACCTAGCCACAATAGGTACACACGCGAGTGTAGATATCCTTGGATCATTTCCATCCGCTGTGACACCATCCATGAGAGCCAGTGCGACCCCCACGAGCTGGTAGAGGGGCGGGACGATGTTCAGAAGAGATTTGGAGAAGGATCAGTGAGACAGGCTATGGAGCATTGGGGGTGGTGTCACCTTCAACAACATGGAGCACACATCTGAGAGGGAAGGAACTGTGGAGGAAGAGAGAAAGTTTGTATGGACACTGTGGAGATATGGGGTGTGGGCACGGTCATCATCATGGCAATCCCGACTACTTTCTTCTGAGCACGTTGAGCGGCGGGATCCAACGTTGGAGGCTGATGTTCAATCCAGTGATCACGGGTGTTTTGGATTTCACAACAAAGGAGGTGAAGTCTTCGTCTGCTTCCGGAGTAAGAGATTGAAGGCCTGTGAAAATGTCAAAGGTTTTAGAGACTATCCTTGCCAGAATACAAGGAGTGAAGTTCATCCTACATTGCCTTTACGGTTTCATGATACATTGCCATACGATGTGGCTCAGCATCCATCCAATTCAAAATACAGGACTGAACGTGGCCATCATCACAAATCTATTGCTTGTTTGGCTTAGCAGGCGGTGCCTTGGATATGATGAAGCAACCCCATTATTTGCAGAACACGACACACCGAGTGCTCCCACTCAACAAAATTATTCTTGCCACTGAGAGAGATAGTAGTGATCCACAGTTCATCACATACATCGGAAACAGGAGCTAGATCAAATGCCAGAAGGGATGAATAGGAAGACTCGGTAGGTGTGCCCATGACTACTAGGAGAAGAATATGTAGTCACAGAAGGAGCACAACACGTAGCGGAAAAGTGTCGGGCTGCTGCCTGGGTTGTAAAAAAGGTTTGTTGCGGCATGAGGGTGCGGCCTAGGGCGTGACAGTGGGTGCAGCCTGGGGTGCAGCAAAAGGTAGGTACGTCTCACGATAGTGTGCAAGTGCGGTGAAAGTGGAGGTTAGATCTTAATGTTACTCTAGAGGGGGGTGAATAGAGTATTATAAACTTTTCCCTTAATTTTATAGCGAAATTAAAATAGTGATATATATATGTGTATATTGAGTGATTTATAAAAATTGAATAAAGAAATCAGCACAGCACAAGCAACACAGAAAATCACAAGCACGGAGACACAAGAATTTTTATAGTAGTTCCCCAATAAATCTGGGTACGTCTACTCTTCTACCATACTTGGTAGGATCCACTAGGTTTTTGATCACGTGCCCTATCACCAAGGGGCTTTTGATCAGGTGTCCACACACCAAGTGAGCTTTTGATCAGGTGCTCTAACCAAACCACAGGTTTTTGTTCAGGTGCCCTGCCACCAAAAGGTTTACTTTTGAAGGGAGTAAGAACCTTGTACAAGATGGAATGAAAGGGTTTAGAATGTTCTTCTCTGTCAAAAGTCTGAGAGAAGACTCTAGTGGATGATGGTGTAAAGCTCCCCCTGTCTGATTGAAATTATTGACAGCTTGGAGATGGAGCTTTCTCTTGAATGAAATATCTTCCTTGATAAGCTGATGAATCTGAGAGACAGATGTTCCTCAGATTATTGTTGCTCTATAGAATATTTGAACTTGCAGCAGAAAGACTGAGAAATTGATCTTGAAGATGTTCTCAGAGAATGAGATACTGCTTGAGGAAGATGAACTTTTCTTTTTCCTTCTTCAATTATTTTTCTCTACAGAAGCTCTGATATTCTCTATCTCTGTGCGTGTCTTCTTTTTCTTTTCTGATATACTATATTTTTTGGAAGAATACGACTGATTTGAATTTCAAATCTCTCTGAATAGGAATAGAATAATCTGCAATAAATCTTTCCTTGGAACTTCCACTGATTCAGCCAATCTTGATTCCTTTCCTCTTCCATAATTAATGATATCCTTTTCCAATAAGCCAAACGGCTATTTTATCTCGAGAGAAGGAATTGGAAAGAGAATAAAATAAAGGAGGAATAAAACTTGTCTTATCTGGAAGAATAACTCCAAATGAAGAATAAAACTGAATCTGATAGATGAACTGAGTTCAGAGAAATAGAATAGTTGATCTGAACAGACTGAGAGAAATTTCGTCGAGCTCAGATAAGATTTCATCGACCTGAAGGAAGAGTTCGTCGAACTGAACATCTGATAAGATTCGTCAAACACAGACTGGATTTCGTCGACCTCAATATAGAATTCGTCGAACTGAAGAATTTGTCGACCGCTGAGCCGCTGAGCCGCTGAGAATTGAAGATTGTCGACCGCTGAGACTGGAGCAAGCCGTTTGTCGAACATAGAGAGATGGTCGTTCGTCGAACGCAGAGAGCAGTTCGTCAAACCCAGTATAGAGTTCGTCGAACGCAGAAACTTAGAGAAATTCTAAGTTCTAGCTATCTAATCAGCCTAAAACTATGATCCTTAGACTATACAATGGGGGTCAACTTGATCCTAGTCAACACATAATGATCCTAGCCCAAATCAGTAAATGGGTTGTTCCAACATGCGGTGTTCGTGGGAAGAAGTAGGTATATACTGTTGGGTTTTCTACTTCATTTTGAAATGAACAACATATCATATATGCGCAGCGGAAATAATAAACAAGAACAACCCAAAAGAGTTTAAGGATCTTACGATTTCATGAATCAAGAAATAAGAAAGGTAACCACAATGAAGTACCTTGAGGGGATTGAGTTAAGACTCAACTAAGATGCTCCAAGAAGAAATCTCGAAGACAACCTCTGAGTCCCAAGCGCAAAAATTGATCGGCACCTCTATAGAAATCCACACTAGTGAAGAAGAACCCTTGTCACAACCCGCATTTTCCCGATATATTTTACATATTAACAGAGTAGGGGAAAATACGTGTCATTATGCCACACCATGCAGGGGAAAATTGCAGACACTCAGGCAAACGCTCATTACGAACATCCATACAAAATATAGGTATCTTTAAGTCAAAAGATAATTTGAGCTTCTTGTAGGCTGGGACCATGTCCCTCGGTCCTGTGGAATACTTAGTCCACAAATAGAAAATATATGTACGCGGCGGAAGTATAGGTTCATTTACCTTAAGCATGAAGACCAAGCCAGTCTTCAAGAATAGCACATGCCTAGATTTATTATTATTATATATATATATATGAATATACTTAGTACAATTTCAACAAAATAGGTAGTACATAATAAGAATAATTGTGCTATGCAATGCTTTATACAAAATATTTCACAAAACAAAGTAAAGTACACATTTTCCCAGAGAGCAACATATGTATACCTCAAAGGTAGCATAAGTAGTAGCAACCTGCAAGTACACTAAAAACAAAAGCTGATGGGCTTCTGCAACTGAAAAGAGCCCACAAGGTGACAACAGGAAGGCAAAACATCTAGGACTACTCCTCACCGGGAAGATCCTCTACCGGGGACCAGACAGCGCAGCTCTACCACTTGCCACAACTACTGACCCGAACCTGAACCTGGGGCACTCAACAGAAAAGAATGTCTCAGCCCAAAAGGGAGCAAGTAATAGTAAAGGTAGGAAAGAAAGCTATGAGTCAACATGACTGACAATTAGCCAAGAGTAAGCATAGAGTTAGCATAAGCATCTTGAACAAATAAACTAGTCTACAGAAAAACAAGCCCATAAACGGGGGCATCAAGTAAAGAGGGCGGTGGTCTCATTGTCCAACTACCCTTAACAAAAGATGGAGGTGGTCTCATTGTCCAACCTACCATTAATAAAAGGTGGAGGTGGTCTCATTGTCCAACCTACCATTAATAAATGTTGGAGGCGGTCTCATTGTCTAACCTACCATTAATAAAAGATAGAGGTGGTCTCATTGTCCAACCTACTATTAATAAAACATCTAAGCT
The DNA here is from genome assembly GCA_033032865.1 of Dactylorhiza incarnata. NCBI lineage: Eukaryota > Viridiplantae > Streptophyta > Magnoliopsida > Asparagales > Orchidaceae > Dactylorhiza > Dactylorhiza incarnata. The sequence goes on from JAWHQI010000040.1 coordinate 12,383,125, forward strand.
GGAGGATCTCATTGTTCCTTTACCCATCCTTCTGGTTCAATTAAATCCATACATAAATCAACATTATACTTGCTTAGGCAATGTCTAAAGGTGGCAAAGCAGGCCAAGACAAAAGATTCATAAGGTAGACCTTACCGTAGAATAAACAAAACTAATACTTTCAAACAGTTGGACAAGTCAGTACAATACTGAAAGAGTTTACAATAGTATAAGAGGATTCAAGAGGGATCAAAGGGGATTTTTTCCCACTATACGGCCAAAAAGACTCAAAAATGAGCATTTAAAGCAAAAACTGCACTAAGGAAAGAAAATTGGCGGGTGCTCCCGTCGATCGACGGGTGGTCCCATCAATCGACGGGAAGGCCTGTCGATTTTGACTTAACGACCCGGGGAAGCATATTCCCCAGCTGAATCCGCAGATCGACGGGACGGTCTCGCCGATCGACGGGAGGTCCCGTCGATCGACGGAACGTCCCGTCGATTTTGCTTTAAATGATACGGGGAAACATTTTTTCCCCAGCTAAAGCCGCCGATCGACGGGACGGTCTCGTGGTCCCGTCGATCGACAGGAATAGCCATCGATTTTAACTTAACGACACAAGAGGGCTATCTTTCCCCACTGCTGCCGTCGAGCGACAGGCGGTCCCGTCGATCTACGAGAGGTCCCGTCGATCGACGGGATCCCTAGTCGATTTTGACTAGAATCCAGACACCACAAAATCTTCCTGTAAGAGCAGAAACAACAGCACTCTCTTCCTGGAACTTACTTACATGAAGACCAAACAACAAAAATCAAAACAAAGGAAATCTAAATAAGACTATAGAGTTTACTTGAAGCAAAACTCAGAATTATATACAGATTTCCTAGAAATGTGAAATTTCTCAAAAAAAAAGTTCAGAAAACTTTTGACAAGAAGACTAAGCAAATAATTTCCTGGGAAAGAAAAAGGGAAGATCAAGATCATGAAAACTGCACTTGCCTCGATTTCGAATGACGACTTGACGGATCTTGACTACGGCCTTCTGATTCCTCGCTCAGGCGATGAAATCGACCTCCAAACTTCCTTCTCAGACCAAAACCCTAGCTTTCTCTCTCCTTCTTTCTCTCTTTCTCTCTCTAAAATGGTTGAAGCTCACGTAACAAGAACAGCAGGAGGATATTGCATCAGGAAAAAAGAGAGAAATCCTATTTAAGAGGATGAAGGGGGTTTCCAACTAGACCCCACTAACTTCTCCTAAAAAAATAATAAATAAATTATAAATAAACACCTTTTTTTCTTATGAAAAGCTATATATATATATATATTTTGATAGGAATGTATATATATAAATATTTTGTCAGGCTATAAATATACAATAATTTTTATAAGAATTTATATATATAAGTTTATACAGAATTTGATAAGAAATTCTCATAAAATATATTTTGTATGCTAATTAAATATTTCATTTCAAACGCGACCTCGCTGTTGAAACCGATTTCTCGGTCTCTTGTGAAGCTCGGGCCCTCAACCAGTTTAGGGGCAGCTAGCCCTTACTGGTCCCTCGGAAGGAGCAGACTAGAGAATTGGAAATAGACTAAGACCTTAGTCACAGCGAGGAGGTCCCACCACAAACCCAAAAGATCGTTGAGCGCTTCCCCTCCCAAGCCAAAGCTGAGACTTGGGCACCTTGGAGAGCTAGAGAGCTAAACCAAAGTAACCAAGAAAGGAAGAAGCTCAAAGAACTGAGATTAGAATCCTCTCCCAAGGTGCCCTTCAAGGTCTATTTATAGTTTTTTGTTTGTGGTCTGCCAGTAGAGGAATCCCGCCTTACATTCTTACTATATGCAGCCCAAAATGGTTGGCCAACAGCCTAACTCCGCTGTTTGAAGGGGCTAACTGCAGACCACCAGGGGTTTCTAGGTAAAAAACACCTCTGGCCCTTACTGGGCGAGCTACCCACAGGGGATCCCCTCGCGACCTGACCCGGAGAGGGGGGTGGCAACATCTCCACCTCAACAAGAGGCATTCTATGTGAAAATCTGCTGAACTGGCTGGAAGATTGAGTTCGTCGAGCTAAGAAGCAATTTCGTCGAACTGAACATCTTGTTACTTATACGTCGAACACAGAGCTGAGTTCGTCGATCTCAAACTGGAGTTCGTCGAACTGAAGACAAAATCTGTAGAGCTGGATGGAAGACTAAAATCATCGAGCTAAAAAGCAAGTTCGTCGAACTGAAGCGCGACGTTCGTCGAACGCAGAACGGATTTCGTCGAACGCAGATTGAAGTTCGTCGAACACAAAAACATGGAAAGAATCCGGCTCGCCCAGTAGACCACTGTAAGCGGACCGCGAGGATCTGGCTAGCCCACCTTCCTACGAGCGGCCCACGAGAACTCGGCTCGCCCGCTTTCTCGCGAGCGGTCGGCGAGTGCCCGGCTCGCCCGCCTTCCTGCGAGCGACCATTGAGACTCTGGCTCGCCTTCCTTGTTACTTCTTTCGCCTGTTGACTTCTCAATCTATGCCCATCTCCTAGCGAATAATGCGGTTGTACACAATCCCCGCTCTTCGCGAGGCTACCTAGGCTCGCGAAGAAACATCCAACCCCTGGTATTCGCCAGCCTCTTGATGACGTGGCACGAATCTTTTGGTGGGGCCTAGGCCTGTAGCTATAAATACCATTCCTCCCAGCTGGTGTTCAAATATTTTCTTCCTCTTGTGAAGCTTTTCCCCCTCGTCGTGAGACTCAGTGCGATGTCCAAAAAGGAAGAGGTGATGGCCCGCCTTAGGGCCTCGCAGGCGGCTCAGAAGGCCAAGGCAACCGCACTCACTTCTTGGGCCTCGTTGCAGCGTTCTTCGCCTCAGACCCTCACAAAAATGGCAAAAACCGTCCGGCGCTCGCCCGGCGAAGATGGGTCTTCTCCTCTATCTCCATCCTCCCATGACGAACTCGCCTCGCAGGTACTAATGCCAAACTCGCTAATTTAACGTCTTTCTTACCTGACATTGCCTCTTCGCTTGCAGAACACTCCCCCGGGAGAGAATACACTGGAGAAAACAACTTCGGAGATTCATACCTCCACCCCTGGGAGGATTGACCCCGCATCCCGGGTCATGGGAACCTCTGATATGCGGGCCCCGCCCTCGCAGTCAGGTGAGTTGTTCTCCTCGCCTTCCTTTGTAATATATTTCCTTACACGCTAAGTTTTCCTTATCCCTTATGCAGTGCCTCTTCTCGCAAATTTGGAGGAGCGGGTTCCTCCTCCCGCGGACCCGCCGACCCCGCCGAATCAGACCATCATCACTCCCAGATTCGGCATTCTGGGGAAAAGGAGACCTGTATGGACATTACTTGCAGAGCCCAGACTCTTTGTCGAAACCGTGTTCCGCCCCGGTCTGGGGAAGGTCGTTACTCCTGCCTTCGTTGAAGCGTTCCAGGGCCGGCCGAGCACCTCTCGCCAGCGGCCCAGTACCCAAATTCCCCCACCAGGTTATACCATCCCTGCCGAGTGCCATTTCCACCTTCTCCTCACAAATTTCTACCTCGCAGGTGATCCCCCGACCCTACTCACTGAGTCAGAGCATGGAGAGGTGGAGATGTCACCACCCCCCTCGTCGGGTCAGGTCGCGGATTTTCTGGGTGACCCCGGCAATCTAGAGCAAATGAAGAGGCGGGTCACCGAGAAATTCCATAAGCATACTTCCATGCCGCGGGAGCTATACGAATAAAATCGGCTGGATGGGCTCACGTATGAAGAGAAATTTACTATGATGGAGGACGCGAACGCGCGCCTCCTTGCCGAGGTGCGGCCGGTCGACCGCAACGAGGTGACCTCCCCCGGGGTGCACATCGCTCGGATTGAGGATTACGCGTGGCTGCTAATTCGCGAGGCCCAGTCGGTTAGCGAGTAACACTATCCGCGAGTCCCCCCACGCTCGGGTGTGCGGGGCCACGGACGCTGGAAGTGACTTCGTTACTGAAAAGCTTCTCTTTGTAATTTTGTTGTTGGCTTCCTATTCCCCTCCTCTTTATGGGGGGATTAAACAATTTGATGGTTTGTAATATTAAGACTTTCTTGGCTCGCTTGCGAGCCCACCTTTTCTGTTTTTATTACATCCATCACTATGTCCACCTCATTCGCTCTTTGCAAACTTTTCTCTTAATAACTATATTTGGTCGCCTTACTCTCGCGATTTGCTCTCATGGCTCGCTCTCGTGGCTCGCTCTCGTGGCTCGCTCTCGCTCTACTTCTTTATACAGGTCTTGCTCGCCCCATGGCTAGCTGGAGGAATTTTCTTTTGCGGGGCGCCAACTTGCCAGGTGCGGATAAGGCTCCGGGAGGTTTGAAGAATACAACGCAGATCTGCTATCCGCAGCCCCCGACCCTTCGTATCCTTCCCACCATTTTCATTTCAATAAATAGTCTCCGTCATTATCTTTTCAACCACCGCATTTTTTGCTTTCTCTTTGCTCTCTTCTTCTAACCCTCTCACAGAACCTAGCTAGCACTCGCTACTTTCGTGATTCGCAGCCCTCTAATCATCATGGTCGCTGATGTGGAGGCGGAGGGGCGAGCCAAGTGTGTCGGAGCCTTCCTCGACGACCCTTTCTATTGTGCCAACCTCACCTCGGAGGAATTTCTCGCCACCGTCGACCAGTATATCCCTCTTGGATTTGTGGCTCGCCTCCCTACTGATCGAGACACCATCAGCGACCCGCACCCCGACGAGCTCGCCATCCCCATCGCTCACTTTGAGAATGGGCTGCAACTCCCCCTCTGGCCGGAAGTGCGCCAGGTATGATTATTCTTTGGACATAGTATTCTTGGCTCGCTTCGCGAAGAGCGCTCTAACCCTTGCCGACTCTTCTAGGTACTCAAATACTTTGGCGTTCTGCCGAGCTAGCTGACACCGAACGCGATCGTCGTGGTGGTCGCGTTCGCCAACTAACTTCGGGCAAAGAAGATCGAGTTAAGTTTGCTCGTCTTCCGCAAGGTATTTTCTTTCCGCGCATACAAAAATGGGACGGCTCACTTTGTGAGTCAGCACATCACCATTTGCGAGACGGTGAATAAGGCCCATTACTGGACGCAGAAATATGTCCTAGTGAAGGGCCCCTTCGGCAACATCTCCTACTCTCCCCTTCAGCGGGACGAGGCCACCTACCACCCTCCTGCCTCGCTGGGGGCGACGATGCCAAACTATACCAGTACCTTCAGGGGAAGAACATCAAGGTCGTCTTCCTCCGGCAGAGGGTGGACTCGCTGACGTCCGTTCTCCAGGGCGAAGGAATGACCCGCCCACGCAAACTTTCCCTCTCCTTTTCTTTCGTGTTTTGCTAATATTTCTAACATCTTTCCAGGAGAACGCGATCTTCCACGCAACCCCCCGCACGCGATCCCATTAACCCTCACCACTAGCTCGCTCGCGAATGCGGCCACCGAGGCATGCCGCGATCGCCCGAGCTCTTCGTCTGGAAAGAAACGTCCACCCCCACCAAGCCGGCCTGCCTCGCAGGGATTGGCGAAGAAGGCCAAAAAAGCCCCCCCCCCCCCCCCCCCCTCGCACCTAAGGGGAAGGATGTCGTGGATCTGTCCAAACCGGACATCCCCCTCTCTCCTTCGGCGAACCAGAAGCCCGCTGATGAGATTGGCGAGCCGGGTGGTTCCGCCGATAAGCCCAAGCCGACGAGCCATAAGAATTTTGGGCTCGGCGTAAGGCTCCCGGACGCAGTTGGCGAGCCGATGCTCGCGTGGGACCCCAAGCAGAATAAGATCGTCTGCTCCTCCCTCCTCCCCTCCTGGGTGGAGAGTGACAAAGTAGGGGGGGTGAAGCGTTCGCCCTCGCCTTCGGGCTCTACGGCCACGAGGACGCCTCCCTCTTCAGGGCATTCACGCCAAAAGGGCTCATATATGAGGCCATGCGAGCCCAGTTTTGGGCGACGGAGCTTAACCACATGGTGGGCCGCCGGTACTTCACCACGGATAGGGAAATCAAAGAGCTCAATGGCGAGCTCCGGAAGTCCGCGAATGAGGTCGCGGAGCTTAAGGGAAAGGAGGCCTTGTCTGAGGGACTCCTCGCCAGCCTTCAAGACGGTCTGGTAAGTAATGCCTGTAAAGAGACTTTCCCTGTCTCGCTACCCATCGCCTCTTTCTAACTTCCTTTCTGCAAGATGCCGAGTCCGTGAGCAAACTTACCGCGAGGATCACTGACCTGGAGATGGAGAATTCCTTCCTCAAGGTTCAGGTTCGTGAGCTAACCATGGCGGTGCTCCCCCCCCCCCCCCCCCCCCCCCCCCCCCTCCGCGAGCTAGGGCTCGCGTCAGTCGCGAGATGAAAAGGAGGCCGCCCGCAAAAACTCGATGGGGATCGCCGAACTCGTCTTCGACACCCTTAAAGGGGCGGACCTGGTTGTTCCTGACGTTATGGAGCTCACCGCGGAAGACGTCGTCCCCGACCTGTTCGCACCGATCTCAGAGGCAGAAGATCACGAGAGCGAGTGAAGGATTCTTCAGTAGGCAGCTTTGACCCTTTAATTTTTCTAAGTGTAAAATTTCTGTTTTGGTCGGTGAGTTCTTCATTGACTGTAACACCTGTTGATCAATGATAAAGAAATGTTTTGTTTATCTCTTGATTGTCATTTCCTTTTTATTTCATTACTCACACTCGCACCTGTGTTCATGCTCGCGCGGATGTATTTTTCCCCGCTTCCACAAATATGCTCACATCTCCACGCCTTTGTTTCCACATTTCTGCATTTAGTTAGGCTCGCGCTCGCACATTTCTTTTCGGTGATGGTTATAAGGTTAACCCCTTGAGTGTACATTCGTCTCATCTCGCCACTACGCGTCGCACATTGTCAATACAGTGTTCACGTAGCTTCTTTAGCTTAGAAGCCTCGTTCGGTAAACTCGTTCTACCTCTGCACCTGGGAGAAGTCTGGGCTGCCTCGCTCCTCTGGTTCGCCCCATTGATGCCCTTGCGAGCGGGGTCAACATTACCCTGCTTCACTTGCTCGACCCCTTCGAGCTTCCAGCGCTGCATGTTGACTGCCCTATCGACGGACCCCTCTAGCTTGATGATTTTATGCATGCCACCAAAATTCTCTAAGTATTTCGCGACCTAGGGCCCGACTCAGCAAGCTTTGCGACCACCGTACTCCACAGCCCCCACTTTTACCCTTGGACTTAGGTGTTTTTCAGCCGTCGCGGGTTTTCATTTTCACGCAAGCGAGCCCCAGGGCTCGCCTCGCCTAGTCCTTGAGAGATTTTGCGAGTCGAGTCCCTTAGTATGAATAACTTACTTGCTAGCTAGTCCTTGGGACTTATTTACTCCACCGGCTAGTGAGAGCCCGGCAGCGGAATCATTCGGGCACTCCGACACCAATACTTGCTACCTTGCCAGCCTCTCCAGAGATCAACCTGACCCACTGTCTATGAGAGCCTAGTAGCAGAATCGATCTGGGGCATTCTAGCACCAAAGAATTTGCCATTTGTCAGCCTCTCCAGAGATCAACCTGACCCACCATCTATGAGAGCCCGATAGCGGAATCGACCTGGGGCATTCCAGCACCAAAGAACTTGCCACTTGCCAGCCTCTCTAGAGATCAACCTGACCCACCATCTATGAGAGCCCGGCAGTGTAATCGATCTGGGGCATTCCAACAAAAAAGAATATGCCACTTGCCAGCCTCTCCAGAGATCAACCTGACCCGCCGCCTATGAGAGCCCGGCAGCGGAATCGATCTGGGGCATTCTAGCACCAAAGAACTTGCCACTTGCCAACCTCTCCAGAGATCAACCTGATCCACCTTCTATGATAGCCCAGCAGCGGAATCGATCTGGGGCATTCCAGCACCAAAGAATGAGCCACTTGCCAGCCTCTCCAGAGATCAACCTGACCCACCGTCTAAGAGAGCCCGACAGCGGAATCGAACTGGGGCATTGCAGCACCAAAGAATTTTCCACTTGCCAGCCTCTCCAGAGATCAACCTGACTCACCGTCTATGAGAGCCCGACAGCGGAATCGATCTAGGGCATTCTAGCACCAATGAACTTGCCACTTGCCAGCCTCTCCAGAGATCAACCTGACCCACCGTCTATGATAGCCCAGCAGTGGAATCGATCTGGGGCATTCCAGCACCAAAGAATGTGCCACTTGTCAGCCTCTCCAGAGATCAACCTGACCTACCGTCTATGAGAGCCCGGCAGCGGAATCGAAATGGGGCATTGCAGCACCAAAGAATTTTCCACTTGTCAGCCTCTCCAGAGATCAACCTGACCCACCGTCTATGAGAGCCCGACAGCGGAATCGATCTGGGGCATTCCACCACCAAAGAACTTGCCACTTGCCAGCCTCTCCAGAGATCAACCTGACCCACCGTCTATGAGAGCCCGGCAACAGAATAGATCTGGGGCATTCCAGGACCAAAGAACTTGCCACTTGCCAGCCTCTCCAGAGATCAACCTGACCCACCGTCTATGAGAGCCCGGCAGCGGAATCGATCTGGGGCATTCTAGCACCAATGCTTGTTACCTGCTCAAAAACGACCTCAGAATCTATGTATGGATAATGAAACACACACTAAGTTAGTTACAAAAGTTTCAAGGATAGAATCTTTTCAAATCGTCCCCACTCCTGGCTTGGCCAAGGGGTATCCCTTCCACATCCTGGAGGTGGTACCCTCCTGACTTGAGCACTTCGCTTACAATATAAGGGCCCTCCCAATTGGGCTCTAGCTTACCTACAGCGGCTCCTCTCCCTGCCGCATCTACCTTCTTCAGGACCAAGTCTCCTTTCTTGAACTATTTTATTCTGATATGTTGATCGAAGTACCTGGCCATCCGCCTCTTGACTTCCTCCTGTCGAATAGTAGCGAGGTCTTGGATCTCTTCCACCAGGTCTAGGGACAACATTTGCTCTGCATCATTTTCCACTAGCCATTCTTCATCCCCTTTGCCTGCGGTGATCACCCTGGGGGTTTTTACCTCGAATTCTATCAGGAGGACGACCTCAGACCCATGAGACAGTTTGAAGGGGGTCTCCTCTATGGCCGTGTTTGGAGTAGTACTCAAGGCCCACAGGATCGAGGGCAGCTGCTCTACCCAGTTGCCCCTGAGATTCTCCACTTTCTTCTTGAGCAGGTTGACAATTATCTTGTTTGCTGCCTCCACCTGACCATTACTCCTCAGGTGGTGGACCGATGCGAACCTGAGGTCTATGCTTAGTTGGGTGCAGAAACTAACAAACTCTTCGCTGGTAAATTGTGGTTTGTTGTCCGTCACTATGGCCAACGGGAGCCCGTGCCTGCAAATTATCTTTCCCCACACAAAATTTCTTACCACTTGGGATGTTACCTTGGCCAGCGCCTTTACTTCTACCCACTTGGAGAAATAATCAATCATTACCAATAAGAACTTCCATTGGCCACTAGCTTGTGGGAAAGGACCTACTAGGTCCAAACCCCATATGGCGAAGGGCTACGGAGCTGTGATGGTCCGGAGCCTCTGAGCTGGGAGGAGTTGGAGTGGAGCATAGAGCTGACACTTTGAACACTTTCTTGCGAACTCTGTCGCATCCTTGCTGAGGGCAAGCCAAAAATAGCCTTGCCTCAACACTTTTCCCTCCAGAGTTTGGCTCCCAGAGTGACTGCCACATTCCCCCGAGTGGATTTCTTCGAGGACCCTCGGTACCTCCTCCTCCGATACACAACGGTCCAGGAAGGTGACGAAGGGATCCATCCATGATGTTCGATGATCCACCTCCATCAGCTCCCCTTCCTCGATGGAAGGTCGGAAGAGTTCTGATACTGTCCCCCCAGCTCGAGGGCCAAACTCGGCTAGGAGGTCTGCCGGGGTGCTCTCCTGACACATGTTTGATGGAGAAAGGGCAAAATTGACTGATGACCCCCTTGACCTTTTCCAAGAAGGGTTGGAGGGTCGGCTCCTTTGCTTCAAACTATCCTATGACTTGGCATGCCACCACCATGGAGTCCGTTGAGACCTCCACATCTTACACTCCCATCTCCCAGTCCAGTCGCAGGCCCGCTATCAATGCCTCGTACTCGGCCTGGTTGTTGGTAATTAGAAAATGGATGCTCAAGGTTTGCTCAATCTTTGTCCCTTGGGGGCTTATTAGGATGACTCTTCCTCCATAGGAGTGCATCCCTGACGCACCATCCACCAGCATCTTCCATGCCACCGGGGGAGGTGATTCATGCTCACCCACTTCGGTTGCATAGTCCGCCATGAAGTTCGCTGCCGCTTGTGCCTTGATTGACATCCTAGATTCAAACGCGATGTCGAACTCACTCAGCTCCATGGACCATTTTGCTAGCCTCCCCGAAATTTCCACCCCTTCCATGACTTTGCAAAGCGGGTGGTCGGTCACCACTTTGAATGAGTGCGCTTGGAAGTATGACCGGAGCTTCTGGGCCGATACTACCAAAGCGAAGGCCAACTTTTCTAAAATTGGGTATCGGAGCTCTGCCTTCCTCAGCACTCGACTGACGTAATAGATAGGGAACTGCCTCCTCCCTTCTTCCCGGACTAACACCGAACTTACTGCCTCAGATCCTACCCTCAAGTATAGGGATAGATCCTCCCCTTGCCTTTGTCCCTGGAGTAGAGGAGTCTGGGTGAGTTGCCCTTTCAAAGCTTGAAAAGCTTCCTCACACTCCGAGGTCCATTCAAATTTTTTGTTTCCTCGTAGCGCCTTGAAGAAAGGTGCACACTTCTCACCTGCCTTGGAGAGGAACCTACTGAGTCCGACCAATTTTCCCGTGAGGCGCTGAACCTCCTTCGAGTTTCTTGGCGACCCCAACTCCATGATTGCTTTAACTTTATCCGGGTTAGGCTCCACCCCTGCTGGGTTGAGCAAATGACCCAGGAACATTCCTCTGCTGGCCCCGAAGACACACTTCAGGGGGTTGAGCTTCATCTTATACTTTCGCAAGGTCCCAAAGGTCTCTTCAAGGTCTTGGAGGTGAGACTCGAGGTCCCAGCTCTTTATCATGAGATCATCAACATAGACCTCCAGGTTTCTTCACTTCTGCTCTCGGAAGACCATGTCCATCATTCGTTGATATGTGGCCCCTGCATTTTTTAGCCCAAAGGGCATCATTTTATAGCAGTGGCACCCATCCCCTGTGATGAAGGATACATCCTTGATGTCGGGGAGGGGGGGGGGGGGGGGGGGGGGGGGGGGGGGTACATGCGGATCTGATGATAACCTGAAAAAGCATCTAAAAAGACATTATAGGGAAACCGACGGCTGAGTCAACCAGCGCGTCGATTCTAGGCAAAGGGTAGCAATCCTTGGGGCATGATTTTTTAAGCAAGGAAAAATCGATACACATCCTCCACTTATCTCCTCCCTTTTCACCATAACCACGTTGGAGACCCAGCCTGGATACTGGATCTCCGATACAAAGCCTGCATGTAGGAGCTTGCCCACCTCTTCCCTGATGGGGCCTTCCAGCTTGTCGGCGATGGCTCTCTTCTTCTGACGGATAGGGCGGGTGCCGGGGTAGAGATTGAGGCGATGGCAAGCCACATCTCCATCGATCCCGGGCATATCCGCGGCACTCCAAGCGAAGACATCCACATTTTCCTGGACGCAGGCCAGGATTTGCTTCCGCTCCTCCAGGCCGAGCTCCCCGTTGATGCAGAACTTCTCTACCACTCCAGCCCGGGTGGTGAACTCGATCTCCACGACCTACTCCATGGCTTCCAGTCGGGTCTGATCGCCCCAAACTTCTTCCTTCTCTCCGTCGCAAGTCGACACATCAATCTTCTCCTCTCCTTCTCCTCCATGAACATTCATCACCTCTTCCGCCCCTTCCCCTGGGCCTGAACCTCTACCTCTCCGAGACCCGCCGGCTCCCTCACCCCCTGATCCCATTTCTCTGCTTCGGCTATCCAGGAGATGGTGTTTACTGTCGTCACGTAGCATTACCTTGCTACTTTTGGGTCTCCCTTACCCGAATCTGAACTCCTCTCGAGTTGAATTTGAGACATTGGTGGAAGGTGGAGGGGACGCAGCGGAAATCACTGATTAGCGGACGTCCGAAGATGGAACTATAGTTGCTGGGGGCATCCACTATGATGAAGCGGCAACTCCGAGATTGCCCGCCTAGGACCAAATGGAGCCCCACTCCCCCCTCATCCTCCTTCCTCTCTCCGGAGAACCCGAAAAAGGGGCCATCCGAGGCCAACACCCTCTTGGTCTCCACCCTCATCTCATCAAACGCCTTCTTGAAGATGATGTTGACGGAGCTTCCATTGTCCACAAGAATCTGGGACACTGTGAAGTTCTTAATGGCGGTCTGGATGACCAACACATCGCAGAAAGGGTCCTCATGACCCGGCATGTCCCTATGAGAGAAAGTAATTTTTTCTTCCGGGGGTGGGGTCGTGGATGTCGAAGCCACGCTCTGGCGGTAGATGGTATGGAGGCTCGCCTTGTAGGTTGCCTCCACCCCTACTCCCCCGTGGATCATTCTGATCCCTCCTCGGGTCCCCACATCGGCCCGGTCCTCGCACCTTTCCTCCTCATCCTCTCGAGGCAGGACCTCAATCCTCACATGCTGCTGCTGCCGCGGTGCCGACACTCTAGCTCTCTTTGTCTCCAAAAACTCCAGGCAAGTCGTTGTTGCGTGACCTTCCTCATCATGGAAGTCACAGTATGGCAACGTCACCTCTCCCCTCTCGGCCTCCGCCGCCCTATTCCCCCTTCTCCTTCCTTCTCCAGCTTTTGATCCTCCCCCTTCTCTCCTTCGTCTTCCTCCCCTACCTCGCCTGATTGACATGGCCTGCTGAGGTGGGGGAGGCACCTACCTTGGACCTTTCCTCCATCCCAACTGATGAAGTCTCCCCTGACCCCCATGGAAGTTACCCCCTCCTGGGGCGTAACCTCTCCCTTGACCCAGCATTCCTCCGCCCTGCTGCCTCCATCCCCCCTCCGGGGCCCGTGGCTCTTCTCTTCTTCACAACTCCTGCTGCCTGACCTCCGGTTCACTACGCTTCACTAGCCTCCTGGTGAGCTCCGGATTGGCATCCTCACTTTCAATTTCCACTGCCACCATCTCCATCAACTTCTCATAGGAGACGGGGGCCTTTCTCTGCAAACCCATCTTGAAGAAACTCTCTCTCAGCACGACCTTGAAGGCGAGCTGGAGGGCAAACCCAGGCATCTCCTGGGTGAGTAGCACCTCCTCCTGGAACTGATCCGCATAGCGGGCCAACGACTCCTTCGGCTCCTGCTTCACCTTGAAGAGGGACTAAACATCCTTCTTCCTCATCTTTGAAGTCGAAAATCGCAACAAGAAGCTTCTATGCAAGTCTTCAAAAGCATATATCGACCCGACAGGGAGTTGGTGGAACCAGTCCCTGGCCTTCTCTTTCAGGGTGACGGCGAAGAGCTGACACTTAAAGGCATCTGACATCGGCCTGATAGAAACTGAGTCCTCGAACGACTGCAGGTGCTGGACTGGGTCGTCCCTGCCGTAGTAGTAGACCCAGTCCCATTCCCTGAACTCTTCTGGGACGGGTGCGGAAATCACCAGCTCGCAAAAGGGGCTTCCTCCACCTACTATCCTTTCCTGCCCCACTCGCCCCCTGAGCTCTCTCGCCAGGCTTGAGCTCGTCGGGGCCCTATTTGGGAGAGTCACACTTGCCGGAGCCGCTCCTATGGGCGCCGCGCCCACCGGAACCGCACTCGCCTGCGCCGTGCTTACCTGCCCCGCGCTCGCCTGCCTCGTGCTCACCGGAACCGAGCTTGCCAGAACTGAGCTCGACGGGCTGGCGAATTGCACTCACCCCTCCAGATCTTGCGCTGACACCCCGGCCACTTCCTTTCCTGCCCTTCCTCCCGGGTCATTCTCGCCAACCACTGCTGGAGGAAGGAATGCCTGAACCTCCAGGGTCGCGAACTCGCTTCGCAATGCTGCAACTGCGAATCTGAGGGTGTCGAGGACTTCCCTCTTGAAGTCCGAGAACATCCTTGGCGTCACCACCAGGGGTGACCCGCAAAACTCCTCGCCATACTCTTCATCTCCTTCCATGTCCCTTCCTAGGAACTTTCTTGGACCGGCCGCACTCCAAGCTCACCGCACCAAAATGTTGAAACCGATTTCTCGGTCTCTTGTGAAGCTCGGGCCCTCAACAAGTTGAGGGGCAGCTAGCCCTTACTGGTCCCTCGGAAGGAGCAGACTGGAGACTCGGAAATAGACTAAGACCTTAGTCACAGGGAGGAGGTCCCACCACAAACCCGGAAGATCATTGAGCGCTTCCCCTCCCAAGCCAAAGCTGAGACTTGGGCACCTTGGAGAGCTAGAGAGCTAAACCAAAGTAACCAAGGGAGGAAGAAGCTCAGAGAACTGAGATTGGAATCCTCTCCCAAGGTGCCCTTCAAGGTCAATTTATAGTTTTTTGTTCGTGGTCTGCCAGTAGCAGAATCCCCCCTTTCATTCTTACTATACGCAGCCTAAAATGGTCTGCCAACAACCTAACTCCGCTGTTTGAAGGGGCTAACTGCAGACCACCAGGGGTTTCAAGGTAAAAACACCTCTGGGCCCTTACTGGGCGAGCCACCCACAGGGGCTCCCCTTGCGACATGACCCGGCGAGGGGGGTGGCGACATCTCCACCTCAACAAGAGGCATTCTATGTGAAAATCTGCTGAACTGACTCAAAGATTGAGTTCGTCGAGCTGAGAAGCAATTTCATCGAACTTAACATCTTGTTACTTATACGTCGAACATAGAGCTGAGTTCGTCGATCTCAAACTAGAGTTCGTCGAACTGAAGACAAAATCTGTAGAGCTGGCTGGAAGACTGAAATCGTCGAGCTGAAAAGCAAGTTCGTCGAACTAAAGCGCGGCGTTCGTCAAACGCAGAACGGATTTCGTCGAACGCAGATTGAAGTTCGTCGAACACAGAAACTTGGAAAGAATCCGGCTCGCACAGAAGACCACTGTAAGCGGACCGCGAGGATCTGGCTCGCCCTCCTTCCTACGAGCGGCCCGCGAGAACCCGGCTCGCCTGCTTTCTCGCGAGCGGTCGGCGAGTGCCCGGCTCGCCCACCTTCCTGCGAGCGACCTTTGATACTTTGGCTCGCCTTCCTTGTTACTTCTTTCGCCTGTTGACTTCTCAATCTATGCCATCTCCAGGCGAATATCGGGGTTGTACACTCACGAACACCCGAGATGAACTACGGTGACGCACCTACGACGGTAATGCCATCACTACGAAGGAATAAATCATTCGATCCAAAATAATAAATATTATTCTCCTTTCAAATAAATTATTCAAAATTCCGGGGCGTTATAGCCACCCCTCCTACCAAAAAGTTTCGGCCCGAAACTTTATAATATTAAGCACAAATGGAAAGCACAGAAGGGGAAATCCTACCGAGTAAACTCTAGACGAACAGATGACGATAAGACTCTCTCATCACTGATTATAGCTCCCAGGTTGCGCCTCGAATATCCTGATTGCTCCAAAGAACCTTCACCATAGGAATCGTCTTTCTTCGCAACACTCGATCTTGCTTCTCCAAGATATGAACAGGTTGCTCCACATAGGATAGGTTTGGCTGCAACTCAGGCATAGGTTCCAGGACATGGCGATCGCAGAGAATACACTTCCGCAACTGGCTCACATGGAACACAACGTGAACACCAGGGAAGGAGGCAGGCAGCAACAGCCTATAAGCAGAAACTCTGACGCGTTCCATGATCTGAAAAGGTTCCACATACCTGGGATCTAGATTATGGTTCTTCCCAAACTATTTAACACCAGCCATCGGAGAAACCTTCACGAACACTGAGTCCCCAACTGCAAACTTTAAATCGACCCTACGCTGATTTGCGTACTTCTCACAATGCTCTTGAGCTACTCGAAGCTTCTTACGGATCTGCATTACAGCAACGCTCATTTCTTCCAAGGCCTCTGGACCCAAAATCAGCTTCTCGCCCACTTCATCCCAAAACATGGGGAGTCTGACATCGTCTCCCATACAGAGCTTCAAACGGATCCATCTGCAAGCTCTCCTGATAACTGTTATTGTATGCAAACTCCAAAAGCCCAAGACGCTCATCCCAAAAGCTCCTCCATACTCCAAAATATAACACCTCATAATATCCTCTATAATCTGATTTACCCTTTCTGTCTGCCCATTCGTCTGCGAATGATATGTGGTAGAATACCGAAGGTTGGTGCCCATAGCCCCCTGCAAACTCTATCAAAAGCGGGATGTATACCTGGAATTTCGATCTGACACCATGCTCACTGGCACACCATGCAATCTAATAACTTCTTGCACGTACCACGATGCAATCTTCTCCATAGAATAACCAATCTTGTACGGCACAAAATGAGCACACTTGGTCAATCTATCCACAATCACCCACACTGAATCATGACCGAGAGGGGATCTCGGTAAGCCAGTAATGAAATCCATAGAGATACATTCCCATTTCCACATCGGAATGTCCAACGACGTCAACTTGCCTCCAGGTCTCTTACGATCTGCCTTGACGCGCTGACAAGTATAACACTTCAACACAAACCTCGCAGTATCATTCTTCATGCCTGACCACCAGACGATCTGCTTCAAATCGTGGTACATCTTTGTAGAACCAGGATGATATGCAAGACTGGAATCATGATCTTCCTCGCAAATCTTCGCTCGAATCTCTTCGATAGCGGGGATACAGAACCTGCCATGGTACTTCAAGGTACCCTCTTCATCGATCGAGAAATCCAGCAAATCACCTTTCTCGGCTCTACCGCGGAGGTGCTGCAAATCAGGATCATCCTTCTGATGCAACCTCGTAAGGGTAATCCAGGAAGGTTCTTCAACTTCCATACTAGACGGTCCATCCTTGGACTTAACCACTATGCTCATCAAATGAAACTCCTCCACCAGCGACTGCACCGAGATGCTGAAAACAGAAGAAGAATTTCAACTTAGGGCATCTACCACTACATTCACCTTGCCAGGGTGATATAAGATATCCACATTATAGTCTGCAACATACTCTATCCACCGACGCTAGCGCAAATTCAACTCCTTCTACGAAAACACATAAATCAAACTCTTCTGATCTGAGAAGATCATGCACGACACCCCGTACAACAAATGCCTCCACAATTTTAAGGCATAAATCACCGCAACGAACTCCAAATCATGCGTAGGGTAGTTCCTCTCGTGAACCTTTAGCTGCCTCGGCCCATACGCAATCACCTTCCCATCCTGCATAAGAACACAACCAAGACCAATCCGCGAAGCATCAACATAGACTTGATATTCTACCCCCTCAACAGGAAGGGCCAAAACTGGGGCAGAACATAATCTTCTCTTTAGCTCTTGAAAATCCTCCTCACACTTTTCGCTCCAAATAAAAACTGCTCCTTTCTGCGTCAACTTAGTTAGAGGCGCAGAAATTCCTGAAAACCCCTCCACAAACCTTCGATAATAACCTGACAACCCTAAGAAACTCCTGATTTTCTTAGGAGTTGTCAGTCTCTTCCAATCCAAAACAGCAGCCACCTTTGCTGGGTCCACAGAAATACCATCCTTGCCCACCACATGAGCCAAGAAGAAAACCTGAGAAAGCCAAAACTCACATTTGCTCAACTTGGCATACAACTTGTGTGCTAGCAGGGTTGACAACACCAAGCGCAAATGCCTAGCATTCTCCTCCTTATTTGGCGAATAAACCAACACATCATCTATAAAGACCACCATGAACTGATCCAGATAATCTCTAAATACTATGTTCATCAAATCCATAAAGGCAGAGGGTGCGTTCGTCAACCCAAATGGCATCACCAAGAATTCAAAATGCCTGTAACGCGTACGGAAAGCAGTCCGCGGAACATCGGACTCTCGAATCCTGAACTGATGATAACCACACTGAAGATCAATCTTGGAAAATACTCAGCTATCTTGCAACTGATCGAATAGGTCTTCAATCTGTGGCAACGGATATCTGTTCTTGGTCGTCACCTTGTTCAATTCTCGGTAATCAATACATAACCGCATCGAACTGTCCTTCCTCTTCATAAATATAACTGGTGCACCCCAAGGCAACGTACTCGGCCTAACGAAACCAAACTTCAACAACTCATCCAACTGAGCACGTAACTCCTCCAACTCACGCGGCGCCATACGATTGGGTGCCTTTGCAATAGGACAAGTTTCGGGCTCCAGATCTATCACAAACTCTATCTCCCGCTCAGGGGAAAGACCAGGAAGGCTGTCGGAAAACACATCTGGGTATTCTCGCACCAACGGTATGTCCTCGACACTAGGCGACGATCCACACGCAGCACACAAAATAGAAACAAAACAAGCACGACCACCAAACTTCGCAAAAGCCTGAGCACAGACGACAGACATAACCGAGGAAGTTTGACGCGGAAAGCCAAACACAATCATGGGCTGGCCATCATCCATCAAAAAATCCAAATGCTTATCCCTGCACTGGATAACATCGTCATATCGGGATAACCAATCCATTCCCAAAATCACGTCAAAATCTTCCAAGTCTAACACCTTCAGATCTGCATAGGACAAGAATCCTTCCAAAAGAATCAAACATTGCACAATACTCGGGTCAGCCATCACCGAATTACTGGATGGAAACTTAACACAAAGCGTATCATCAACACGCTCTATATCCCAACGATGACGATCCACAAACTTGCTAGACACAAAGGAATGGGTTGCTGATGCGCAAAACTATGCTTGCAAGCAACCACGCCAAGGTACTTGCGAAAATCACCATTAAATGTGTCAGATAATTTTTCGCAAGGAGGAGGTACTTGCGAAAATATATGATTAAGCTCTGGTTGTTCCTTTTCTAAAATAGAATTTTCTTTTGAAAAATCTAGTGCATTACCAAGTGGAATAAAATTTTCAGACACTAAATTTTCATGAATTTTTGGTTGAATAGAAGAGATTTGCGAAAATTCATGACAAAGAAAAGAAGATCCGAGTGAAGTAGGGGAAGAAACTTGTTCTTCTTCTAGTTCATCCGGGGTGCCCACAACATGAAGAAAATCTTGGCAAGAAAATTTTTCTTCATCTTTGGTAAAGGAAGTTATGGGATTACATGAAAGCACATGTTCCTCCATAACTAAATTATCAAAGGATGGAGAAAAAGCACTAAAAGAAGTAAAATTCTCCTCTAAATTTTGGGGTGAAGTATCAAATTGAATCGGTGGAGATTCCCCAAAATTAGAGAAAGAAAATTGCGACGTATAAGAAGAAGAATAAAAAATCGGATCTAAAGATTTTTCTTCATCGCTCCGAGAGCTATCCGGGTGACCTTGCCACCAGAATAATCTACTTCGGGGCTAGAAGAAAAATTATTAGAAGCCAAAAAAATTATTCTCGTGAAAATTAGGAAAAACATTTTCATCAAAGTTTGAAAAATTATTTTCATTAAAAGAGGAAAAATTATGATCGTAATTATTATCAAAATTATTTGCATAATATTGAGGAAAATTATTTTCATAATAATTATTTTGAAAATAAGAATGTAAATAACATTCCTCACTTTGATGAGGGGCATTACAATAATGACAACTAAATTGGCATTTCAGTGCCGCTTCCAAAAGATATACTTGGCTTTGAAGCTCGGCAACTTTTATGACCAATTCAAGTAACTCCATTTAATAAAATAATTAAAAAAAGAACAACCTTTACTTAAATGAATGAAATTTTAGAGAGGGAATAGAGAAGAGAAATAATTTATAAATTGTTTTTTTCAAAAAGAGGGTTAAATTAGTCTCGGACTTCCCAAGGTCAACCCGGTGAAGGGCTCGCAAGGTACTAGAGGCTGTGATGGGAATACAAGCCCAAAGCGTCCTTTCCGAGAATTTAGATTACACTTTTTAAGATTTTTTAACAATTTTTTTAGAGAAGGTGGAGAAGAAAGAGGGCGATAAAATTAATAAATATTTCTTTTTTCGAAATATCAACCGTGTCCCCGGCAACGGCGCCAAAAACTTGATGCGCAAAACAATGCTTGCAAACGACCACGGTAAGTGTACCGTATCGAATGTAGTATAGGTTCGTAGAAAACCAAGGTCGTATTAGACTCGGGGCGGTTGAGTACCCTTACTTCAAGAAAATCTCTATTATTCTATCAATTAAAACTTTGGAGTTGGTTTAGCAAAAAGGAAAATTAAAATAAGATTCAAACGATGAGTAAAAAGATTAGCACTCGATCTTTGAATCACCTTGGAATAAAAAAATAGAAGAAATAAGAAAGTCTAATTCTCTTAGGAAAATTGCTTTGGCCGTGGAGGTTCCCGAATTATGAGCGCGCCTTAGTCGAGGACTGCGCTCAACTAAGATTAGGTTGATCAACCGAACTCTCGTTCTATAATTGAAACCCTTAAAACTTGCTTTACGCGGTGAACCCCTCTATTGGATTTGACTCCAATCCGGGAGATTTATGTCATCCTCTCTCGAGGGTTGCATGCAACTCTCTTTATCCTTGACGGATCGATTCGTCTTACGAGCTGGTTCGGCTAACTAAAGAACGAAAACAAGAACGAGAATTATATATCGAAAATATAATCTCATTTCATTAAAATTAAGGATAAATCGTAAGTATTTCCAAGAAGAGAAAAGACATCCTAAATTGCTTCATGAATTATATTTATTCCTTGGATCATCTCGATCGAGTGCTAATAGAAGTTTAGCTACTCATGGAGATGGAGGAATTGAAGAAAATAAAAGGATACATGAAAGAAAGAAGAAGGGAAATAAGAGAATAAGAAGAACTATTTTATTGATTGCAAAATGAAATTACAGACTATGAATTGAAAGCTACAAACTATTTAATTGAAAATATAAATTGCAAGAAGAAGAAGGATTACAAGACTACTAAAAAATGAAAATAATACATGAAATGAAATGTTTAATCCTAAAAATTCGTCACCAAAATTCCTCCTAAAACATCTGCTGGAGCTGGTTTTTTATAGCTGCAAAACTGAGGTTACACGCCCTTGGTCACGCCCGTGACCAAGGGGCGTGTAAGGGGCGTGATTTGTTGGGTGCGGATAAGACGTCGACTGGCTTCAATGCAGGCGTTACGGACGTGTCACGCCCTAGGTCACGCCCGTGACCTAGGGTGTGTAATCTATAAAACTTGCTGCTGGCGGGAAGCTTCGGCGGGAAATGGCGCTGGATGAGTCATGCCCGTGTACTGGATGTCACGCCCCATGGTCACGCCCGTGACCTGGGGCGTGTAATTTTAATTTACGTGGCAAGCTTGATCTCAGTGGTTTTGATTCGTCTCAACGGGTCGCGACCGTGACATTGGGTCACGCCCTTGTTCACGCCCGTGACCTGGGCGTGTACTTCGCGAACTCTTCACGGAACAACCCCGGGGTGGCAGAAGCAGGTCTGGAACACCGCGCAGGTTACACGCCCGTGACCTGGGGTGTGTAAATGTACTTTTTGCTTCAAATGTCCAGAAAACCTGAAAACACAAAATAAACTTAAGTTAGCTTATGAAATTAAAATAGGAAAGATTTATATGATATAATTTATATAAATAACATAATTTAATATTAAAATTATACTAAAAGATGAGTACAAAAAGTACTCATCAAACATCCCCAAACTTGAGTTTTTGCTATTCCAGAGCAAAAGAGTGAGGAAAGAATTACAAGACATCGATATTATTTTTAATTAACAAAAATTTCGTTAAACCAAGAGTAGGTTAAAAGTAAATTCTAGGAATTCAAGAATTAAGTCATAAGTTATGGTGATAATTTAAAAAGAGAAATCTGCTTAGCTATATACTTCTCAAGATGACTATTTAGCAAACTAAATCATAGAAATTTTCAAACAAGAATAGATTGAAATTATAAACACTTTAACATAAATGAAACTTAAGGAAAAGACACCTATCAAAATATTGCTCTCTTAATAATTTAACTTAGGACTAGAAATAATGAAATTGGCTAGGGATGGGTTTGAACGAAATGGCAAAATGAAGAGTTCTTGAATAGAGGTGATGAATTTAATCCTCTCACCTCATTTGAATAGGAATTTGTATATGTTTAGGAAAATAATGAATTTTATCCTCTTATTTTTCATACCATATAATCTTTTAAAATATCTCTTCAAATTAAAACCCAAAATGTATATGTTTAGAAGTAATGAATTTTATCCTCTTACATCATGACATATAATCTTTTAAATGATTTTGGGTGCATATATTTAGGGGATAATGAATTTTATCCTCTTATTCCCATGACATATGATCTTTTTCAATATATTTTTTTATTTGCCAGCAAAGGGGTAAGGGTAAAGAAATACTTCTAGTTTATAAATTAAACTATTTTGAGAGCAAATTTTTTAGTGGAATGAAATTTCCTAAGATCTTAAAGTTAAAGGAGAATATAATAAAAATCTAGAGATGTTTAGCCAATTTACCACAAAGGGAAGCTATTTAAAATTAAAATGAGAAGTAGTGCTAAATAAATTCTCTAATTGAATTATGAACATAAAATGTTTCTTAAAACCAAATTACTTTAAATTTAAATTTAACAAATTCTGATAAAACAAAAATATTAGCTAAATCAAAAATGTATGAATACTTATAATCGGACCTCAAACTAAATTTCTAGAACATTAAAAATAACAAGGATTAAAATATATATATATATATTTTTTAAATTCCTGGACTTCCCAAGGTCAACCCGGTGAAGGGCTCGCAAGTACTAGAGGCTGTGATGGGAATTCAAGCCCAAAGCGTCCTTTCCAAGAAAATAGATTTTTATAATTTTTATATAAAAATTTTTGTTTCTTTTTATTTCTTTTTATATATTTTTTTTATTTTGCAAAAGAAAGACTAGAAAACTACGTTACACCCCCATACTTAAAGTTAAACATTGTCCCCAATGTTTAAAACTAAGTATGAAGAACACTTGAAAGAAAATAAACTTCAAAAGGAAAATACATTAAATTAAAGATAAGCAAGGGGTGCCTCCCAAGAGCGCTTTGTTTTTCCCGTCTTTAAGCTAGACGGTTAGTGTTAGGAAAAAGGAAAATAAAAGGAGAAGTGGACAGGCAACTCCCCTAATTCACGCGTAGGTGAATGTGTCGGCGTCAGTCGCACGGCTACTCCTCCGCTTAACGTGTGATTCTCTATTTTTTGTTGGACTTGAATATGCAAATCCAAATCACCTATACATACCTGAGGTGATTTGAAAATATAAAGATGAGCGGCATATGGATCATCAATTAATTGGGGTAGCAACAACTCATCTCCAACCTGAAAATTATTAGTATATAGAAAATCACCATTAAATGTGTCAGATAATTTTTTGCAAGGAGGAGGTACTTGCGAAAATATATGATTAAGCTCTGGTTGTTCCTTTTCTAAAATAGAATTTTCTTTTGAAAAATCTAGTGCATTACCAAGTGGAATAAAATTTTCAGACACTAAATTTTCATGAATTTTTGGTTGAATAGAAGAGATTTGCGAAAATTCATGACAAAGAAAAGAAGATCCGAGTGAAGTAGGGGAAGAAACTTGTTCTTCTTCTAGTTCATCCGGGGTGCCCACAACATGAAGAAAATCTTGGCAAGAAAATTTTTCTTCATCTTTGGTAAAGGAAGTTATGGGATTACATGAAAGCACATGTTCCTCCATAACTAAATTATCAAAGGATGGAGAAAAAGCACTAAAAGAAGTAAAATTCTCCTCTAAATTTTGGGGTGAAGTATCAAATTGAATCGGTGGAGATTCCTCAAAATTAGAGAAAGAAAATTGCGACGTATAAGAAGAAGAATAAAAAATCGGATCTAAAGATTTTTCTTCATCGCTCCGAGAGCTATCCGGGTGACCTTGCCACCAGAATAATCTACTTCGGGGCTAGAAGAAAAATTATTAGAAGCCAAAAAAATTATTCTCGTGAAAATTAGGAAAAACATTTTCATCAAAGTTTGAAAAATTATTTTCATTAAAAGAGGAAAAATTATGATCGTAATTATTATCAAAATTATTTGCATAATATTGAGGAAAATTATTTTCATAATAATTATTTTGAAAATAAGAATGTAAATAACATTCCTCACTTTGATGAGGGGCATTACAATAATGACAACTAAATTGGCATTTCAGTGCCGCTTCCAAAAGATATACTTGGCTTTGAAGCTCGGCAACTTTTATGACCAATTCAAGTAACTCCATTTAATAAAATAATTAAAAAAAGAACAACCTTTACTTAAATGAATGAAATTTTAGAGAGGGAATAGAGAAGAGAAATAATTTATAAATTGTTTTTTTTTCAAAAAGAGGGTTAAATTAGTCTCGGACTTCCCAAGGTCAACCCGGTGAAGGGCTCGCAAGGTACTAGAGGCTGTGATGGGAATACAAGCCCAAAGTGTCCTTTCCGAGAATTTAGATTACACTTTTTAAGATTTTTTAACAATTTTTTTAGAGAAGGTGGAGAAGAAAGAGGGCGATAAAATTAATAAATATTTCTTTTTTCGAAATATCAACCGTGTCCCCGGCAACGGCGCCAAAAACTTGATGCGCAAAACAATGCTTGCAAACGACCACGGTAAGTGTACCGTATCGAATGTAGTATAGGTTCGTAGAAAACCAAGGTCGTATTAGACTCGGGGCGGTTGAGTACCCTTACTTCAAGAAAATCTCTATTATTCTATCAATTAAAACTTTGGAGTTGGTTTAGCAAAAAGGAAAATTAAAATAAGATTCAAACGATGAGTAAAAAGATTAGCACTCGATCTTTGAATCACCTTGGAATAAAAAAATAGAAGAAATAAGAAAGTCTAATTCTCTTAGGAAAATTGCTTTGGCCGTGGAGGTTCCCGAATTATGAGCGCGCCTTAGTCGAGGACTGCGCTCAACTAAGATTAGGTTGATCAACCGAACTCTCGTTCTATAATTGAAACCCTTAAAACTTGCTTTACGCGGTGAACCCCTCTATTGGATTTGACTCCAATCCGGGAGATTTATGTCATCCTCTCTCGAGGGTTGCATGCAACTCTCTTTATCCTTGACGGATCGATTCGTCTTACGAGCTGGTTCGGCTAACTAAAGAACGAAAACAAGAACGAGAATTATATATCGAAAATATAATCTCATTTCATTAAAATTAAGGATAAATCGTAAGTATTTCCAAGAAGAGAAAAGACATCCTAAATTGCTTCATGAATTATATTTATTCCTTGGATCATCTCGATCGAGTGCTAATAGAAGTTTAGCTACTCATGGAGATGGAGGAATTGAAGAAAATAAAAGGATACATGAAAGAAAGAAGAAGGGAAATAAGAGAATAAGAAGAACTATTTTATTGATTGCAAAATGAAATTACAGACTATGAATTGAAAGCTACAAACTATTTAATTGAAAATATAAATTGCAAGAAGAAGAAGGATTACAAGACTACTAAAAAATGAAAATAATACATGAAATGAAATGTTTAATCCTAAAAATTCGTCACCAAAATTCCTCCTAAAACATCTGCTGGAGCTGGTTTTTTATAGCTGCAAAACTGAGGTTACACGCCCTTGGTCACGCCCGTGACCAAGGGGCGTGTAAGGGGCGTGATTTGTTGGGTGCGGATAAGACGTCGACTGGCTTCAATGCAGGCGTTACGGACGTGTCACGCCCTAGGTCACGCCCGTGACCTAGGGTGTGTAATCTATAAAACTTGCTGCTGGCGGGAAGCTTCGGCGGGAAATGGCGCTGGATGAGTCATGCCCGTGTACTGGATGTCACGCCCCATGGTCACGCCCGTGACCTGGGGCGTGTAATTTTAATTTACGTGGCAAGCTTGATCTCAGTGGTTTTGATTCGTCTCAACGGGTCGCGACCGTGACATTGGGTCACGCCCTTGTTCACGCCCGTGACCTGGGCGTGTACTTCGCGAACTCTTCACGGAACAACCCCGGGGTGGCAGAAGCAGGTCTGGAACACCGCGCAGGTTACACGCCCGTGACCTGGGGTGTGTAAATGTACTTTTTGCTTCAAATGTCCAGAAAACCTGAAAACACAAAATAAACTTAAGTTAGCTTATGAAATTAAAATAGGAAAGATTTATATGATATAATTTATATAAATAACATAATTTAATATTAAAATTATACTAAAAGATGAGTACAAAAAGTACTCATCAAACATCCCCATACTTGAGTTTTTGCTATTCCAGAGCAAAAGAGTGAGGAAAGAATTACAAGACATCGATATTATTTTTAATTAACAAAAATTTCGTTAAACCAAGAGTAGGTTAAAAGTAAATTCTAGGAATTCAAGAATTAAGTCATAAGTTATGGTGATAATTTAAAAAGAGAAATCTGCTTAGCTATATACTTCTCAAGATGACTATTTAGCAAACTAAATCATAGAAATTTTCAAACAAGAATAGATTGAAATTATAAACACTTTAACATAAATGAAACTTAAGGAAAAGACACCTATCAAAATATTGCTCTCTTAATAATTTAATTTAGGACTAGAAATAATGAAATTGGCTAGGGATGGGTTTGAACGAAATGGCAAAATGAAGAGTTCTTGAATAGAGGTGATGAATTTAATCCTCTCACCTCATTTGAATAGGAATTTGTATATGTTTAGGAAAATAATGAATTTTATCCTCTTATTTTTCATACCATATAATCTTTTAAAATATCTCTTCAAATTAAAACCCAAAATGTATATGTTTAGAAGTAATGAATTTTATCCTCTTACATCATGACATATAATCTTTTAAATGATTTTGGGTGCATATATTTAGGGGATAATGAATTTTATCCTCTTATTCCCATGACATATGATCTTTTTCAATATATTTTTTATTTGCCAGCAAAGGGGTAAGGGTAAAGAAATACTTCTAGTTTATAAATTAAACTATTTTGAGAGCAAATTTTTTAGTGGAATGAAATTTCCTAAGATCTTAAAGTTAAAGGAGAATATAATAAAAATCTAGAGATGTTTAGCCAATTTACCACAAAGGGAAGCTATTTAAAATTAAAATG
Source organism: Dactylorhiza incarnata (assembly GCA_033032865.1). Classification (NCBI taxonomy): domain Eukaryota; kingdom Viridiplantae; phylum Streptophyta; class Magnoliopsida; order Asparagales; family Orchidaceae; genus Dactylorhiza; species Dactylorhiza incarnata. The sequence continues at coordinate 12,410,143 of JAWHQI010000040.1, forward strand.
AGAAGTAGTGCTAAATAAATTCTCTAATTGAATTATGAACATAAAATGTTTCTTAAAACCAAATTACTTTAAATTTAAATTTAACAAATTCTGATAAAACAAAAATATTAGCTAAATCAAAAATGTAGGAATACTTATAATCGGACCTCAAACTAATTTTCTAGAACATTAAAAATAACAAGGATTAAAATATATATATATTTTTTAAATTCCTGGACTTCCCAAGGTCAACCCGGTGAAGGGCTCGCAAGCACTAGAGGCTGTGATGGGAATTCAAGCCCAAAGCGTCCTTTCCAAGAAAATAGATTTTTATAATTTTTATATAAAAATTTTTGTTTCTTTTTATTTCTTTTTATATATTTTTTTTATTTTGCAAAAGAAAGACTAGAAAACTACGTTACACCCCCATACTTAAAGTTAAACATTGTCCCCAATGTTTAAAACTAAGTATGAAGAACACTTGAAAGAAAATAAACTTCAAAAGGAAAATACATTAAATTAAAGATAAGCAAGGGGTGCCTCCCAAGAGCGCTTTGTTTTTCCCGTCTTTAAGCTAGACGGTTAGTGTTAGGAAAAAGGAAAATAAAAGGAGAAGTGGACAGGCAACTCCCCTAATTCACGCGTAGGTGAATGTGTCGGCGTCAGTCGCACGGCTACTCCTCCGCTTAACGTGTGATTCTCTATTTTTTGTTGGACTTGAATATGCAAATCCAAATCACCTATACATACCTGAGGTGATTTGAAAATATAAAGATGAGCGGCATATGGATCATCAATTAATTGGGGTAGCAACAACTCATCTCCAACCTGAAAATTATTAGTATATAGAAAATCACCATTAAATGTGTCAGATAATTTTTTGCAAGGAGGAGGTACTTGCGAAAATATATGATTAAGCTCTGGTTGTTCCTTTTCTAAAATAGAATTTTCTTTTGAAAAATCTAGTGCATTACCAAGTGGAATAAAATTTTCAGACACTAAATTTTCATGAATTTTTGGTTGAATAGAAGAGATTTGCGAAAATTCATGACAAAGAAAAGAAGATCCGAGTGAAGTAGGGGAAGAAACTTGTTCTTCTTCTAGTTCATCCGGGGTGCCCACAACATGAAGAAAATCTTGGCAAGAAAATTTTTCTTCATCTTTGGTAAAGGAAGTTATGGGATTACATGAAAGCACATGTTCCTCCATAACTAAATTATCAAAGGATGGAGAAAAAGCACTAAAAGAAGTAAAATTCTCCTCTAAATTTTGGGGTGAAGTATCAAATTGAATCGGTGGAGATTCCCCAAAATTAGAGAAAGAAAATTGCGACGTATAAGAAGAAGAATAAAAAATCGGATCTAAAGATTTTTCTTCATCGCTCCGAGAGCTATCCGGGTGACCTTGCCACCAGAATAATCTACTTCGGGGCTAGAAGAAAAATTATTAGAAGCCAAAAAAATTATTCTCGTGAAAATTAGGAAAAACATTTTCATCAAAGTTTGAAAAATTATTTTCATTAAAAGAGGAAAAATTATGATCGTAATTATTATCAAAATTATTTGCATAATATTGAGGAAAATTATTTTCATAATAATTATTTTGAAAATAAGAATGTAAATAACATTCCTCACTTTGATGAGGGGCATTACAATAATGACAACTAAATTGGCATTTCAGTGCCGCTTCCAAAAGATATACTTGGCTTTGAAGCTCGGCAACTTTTATGACCAATTCAAGTAACTCCATTTAATAAAATAATTAAAAAAAGAACAACCTTTACTTAATGAATGAAATTTTAGAGAGGGAATAGAGAAGAGAAATAATTTATAAATTGTTTTTTTCAAAAAGAGGGTTAAATTAGTCTCGGACTTCCCAAGGTCAACCCGGTGAAGGGCTCGCAAGGTACTAGAGGCTGTGATGGGAATACAAGCCCAAAGCGTCCTTTCCGAGAATTTAGATTACACTTTTTAAGATTTTTTAACAATTTTTTTAGAGAAGGTGGAGAAGAAAGAGGGCGATAAAATTAATAAATATTTCTTTTTTCGAAATATCAACCGTGTCCCCGGCAACGGCGCCAAAAACTTGATGCGCAAAACAATGCTTGCAAACGACCACGGTAAGTGTACCGTATCGAATGTAGTATAGGTTCGTAGAAAACCAAGGTCGTATTAGACTCGGGGCGGTTGAGTACCCTTACTTCAAGAAAATCTCTATTATTCTATCAATTAAAACTTTGGAGTTGGTTTAGCAAAAAGGAAAATTAAAATAAGATTCAAACGATGAGTAAAAAGATTAGCACTCGATCTTTGAATCACCTTGGAATAAAAAATAGAAGAAATAAGAAAGTCTAATTCTCTTAGGAAAATTGCTTTGACCGTGGAGGTTCCCGAATTATGAGCGCGCCTTAGTCGAGGACTGCGCTCAACTAAGATTAGGTTGATCAACCGAACTCTCGTTCTATAATTGAAACCCTTAAAACTTGCTTTACGCGGTGAACCCCTCTATTGGATTTGACTCCAATCCGGGAGTTTTATGTCATCCTCTCTCGAGGGTTGCATGCAACTCTCTTTATCCTTGAAGGATCGATTCGTCTTACGAGCTGGTTCGGCTAACTAAAGAATGAAAACAAGAACGAGAATTATATATCGAAAATATAATCTCATTTCATTGAAATCAAGGATAAATCGTAAGTATTTCCAAGAAGAGAAAAGACATCCTAAATTACTTCATGAATTATATTTATTCCTTGGATCATCTCGACCGAGTGCTAATAGAAGTTTAGCTACTCATGGAGATGGAGGAATTGAAGAAAATAAAAGGATACATGAAAGAAAGAAGAAGGGAAATAAGAGAATAAGAAGAACTATTTTATTGATTGCAAAATGAAATTACAAACTATGAATTGAAAGCTACAAACTATTTAATTGATAATATAAATTGCAAGAAGAAGAAGGATTACAAGACTACTAAAACAAGAAAACAATACATGAAATGAAATGTCTAATCCTAAAAATTCGTCACCAAAATTCCTCCTAAAACATCTGTTGGAGCTGGATTTTTATAGGTGCAAAATTGAGGTTACACACCCTTGGTCACGCCCGTGACCAAGGGGCATGTAAGGGGCATGATTTGCTGGGTGCGGAGAAGACGTCGTCTAGCTTCAATGCAGGCGTTACGGACGTGTCACGCCCATGACCTAGGGCGTGTAATCTTTAAAACTTGCTACTAGCGGGAAGCTTCGGCGGTAAATGGCGTTGGATGAGTCACGCCCGTGTATTGGATGTCACGCCCCATGGTCACGCCCGTGACCTGGGGCATGTAATTTTAATTGACATGGCAGGCTTGATCTCAGTGGTTCTGATTCGTCTCAGCGGGTCGCGGGCGTGGCATTGGGTCACGCCCTTGGTCACGTCCGTGACCTGGGGCGTGTACTTGGCGAACTCTTCACGGAACGACCCCGGGGTTGCAGAAGCAGGTGTAGAACACCGCGCAGGTTACACGCCCATTGGTCACGCCCGTGACCTGGGGTGTGTAAATGTACTTTTTTCTCCAAATGTCCAGAAAACCTGAAAACACAAAATAAACTTAAGTTAGCTTATGAAATTAAAATTGGAAAGATTTATATGATATAATTTATATAAATAACATAATTTCATATTAAAATTATATTAAAATTATACTAAAAGATGAGTACAAAAAGTACTCATCAGTGGCACCAGAATCAAAGAGGACACGCGCCCAACAATCTCGGACCTTAAACTCACCTAACCAATCATTATGAACAAAAGATATCTCAAGGATATAATGTCTAAGTTTCTACACAAAGGTTAGTCTACAAGGAGAGCGAAGACAAACCTGATATGAGTTGGGTCGAGCACTGCACTTACTCCTTCGTTACTGCATTTAACTTGGCCTTTTCATGATCCAACTGATGTTGCTGAGGCAGAGGCAGTGTCGGAGCTGTACGAGCAAGCTGCTGGCCAGCCGACTAGAACTGCGAACACCGGGACTTCACATGTCCTTTCTGTCCACACTGATAACAGACCTTATCCTTTGACCAGCAATGACTGACGTCGTGCCCCCTCTGTTTGCACGAAGTGCGGGACAGATCATTATTCGGAGCACCTTGAAGAACCATCACCAGAAGCTGCTTCTACACTTCAAGCCTTTTGAAACACTTCTCGAACGGATGGCCCACACGTCCGCAAACACTGCACACCACCTTGCCCTTCTTACTCGGAGCAAGGCTTGCCCCATCAACATCTTTCCTTCTTTCCTTTCTTAATTCCTTTCCTCTATTCTTTGCATTCTCTATCGCCTCTACCCTTAATGCAGCTTCCACCGCATCACATTCTGGTCAACAGAAACACTAGATTACGAGAACATTTCCTCCATCACTAGGATCCAATCATCAAGTGCCATTAAGTTTGCCCTCCCATCGTAGGTCGGGGGTCCTAGCCTCTAGAAGTGTGAGATAAAGTTCATCTCTGGCGGCAATGCTACAGGGGGAATGAGGGGTGCAGTACGGACGGGCTTCGGCTGATTCGTCACGGGTTGTTGCCGCTGAGTGGCAGTTAACAAAACTTGCATCTGCTCCTGCATTGAGACCAACTGTCGCGCCAACGTCTCATTGCTAAGATGCAACTCCTCCAATATATCCTCACTATGAGCACCTGACGACTCTCCCTCAGATGGGGGGACAGGTCTCACGGGCTGGCGCTTTCGGGCCATATCTAAGGAAGACAAGGACAAACCACCTATCAAAACTGGACTCAACCCTCTAGGAAGAGAAGACATACAAACACTTGCTTTTTCTACTACCTTGCTCTGGGAAAAGTTATATATATGATATTTCGCTATACTCAGGATGATAAATCGTCACCCTGAATCCCACGTGCACCTCTCCCGTATGCATGAAGGTTTAACATCTTTCTTTTAAAACCATGAGTGTACATGTGTCATTATGTAGATCTCCAGCTTGGCACGTGTGCTTATGCAATGCATGCAATGTTATGCAGTCTAAGAAATGCCTTAATGCATGTTATGAGTGGCATACACATGCGATCTTATGCATCACATACTACATATTATTGCATGTAACGAAAAAGAAAATCTAATAGACATGCATGCGACCTACGTTATGCATCTCATACTACATAACAGTCGCATGTTGTCACCTATGAGGATCCATATACATACACATATCATGCATCCCATACTACATAATATGCCTCATATACTTCTTTCATGCTTATGAGTGTAGTGTCCATGCTTCAGCCGTGATCTACCGATGACCCATCGGTGGGTGTATGTAACGAATAACGTTCTTACCAGGTGGTTAACCGGGCCAACCAGACTATCCCAGCAACCCGACTAACCTGGATCTGATACCAACTGTCACAACCCGTATTTTCCCTATATATTTTACGTAATAACATAGTAGGGGAAAATACGCATCATGCTGCCACGTCATGCAAGGGGCAACTGCAGACGCTCAGGCAAACGCTCATTACGAACATCCATACAAAATATAGGTATCTTTAAGTCAAAAGATAATTTGAGCTTCTTTTAGGCTGGGACCGTGTCCCTCGGTCATGTGGAATACTTAGTCCACAAATAGAAAATATATGTACGCGGCAGAAGTATAGGTTCATTTACCTTAAGCATGAAGACCAAGCCTGTCTTCAAGAATAACACATGCCAAGATTTATTATTTATATATATATATATGTATATATATATGAAAATACTTAGTACGATTTCGACAAAATAGGTAGTACATAATAAGAAAAATTGTGCTATGCAATGATTTATACAAAATATTTCACATAACGAAGTAAAGTACACATTTCCAAGAGAGAAACATTTGTCTATCTCAAAGGTAGCACAAGTAGTAGCAACCTGTAAGTACACTGAAAACAAAACCTGACGGGCTTCTACAATTGAAAAGAGCCCACAAGGTGACAGCAGGAAGGCAAAACATCTAGGACTGCTCCTTACCGGGAAGATCCTCTACCGGAGACCGGACAGCGCAGCTCTACCGCTTGCCGCAACTACTGACCCGAACCTGAACCTGGGGAACTCAACAAAAAAGAATGCCTCGGCCCAAAAGGGAGCAAATAACAGTAAAAGTAGGAAAGAAAGCTATGAGTCAACAGGACTGACAATTAGCCAAGAGTAAGCATAGAGTTAGCATAAGCAGCTTGAAAAAATAGACCAGCCTACAGAAAAACAAGCCCATAAATGAGGGCATCAAGTAAAGAGGGCGGTGGTCTCATTGTCCAACTACCCTTAACAAAAGATGGTGGTGGTTTCATTGTCCAACCTACCATTAATAAAAGATGGATGTGGTCTCATTGTCCAACCTACCATTAATAAATGTTGGAGGCGGTCTCATTGTCCAACCTACCATTAATAAAAGATGGAGATGGTCTCATTGTCCAACCTACTATTAAGAAAAGATCTGAGCTGGAGGATATCATTGTTCCCTTACCCATCCTTCCGGTTCAAGTAAATCCATACATAAATCAACATTATACTTGCTTAGGAAATGTCTAAAGGTGGCAAACCAGGCCAATACAAAAGATTCATAAGGTAGACCTTACCGTAGAATAAACAAAACTAATACTTCCAAACAGTTGGACAAGTCAGTACAATACCGAAAGAGTTTATAATTGTATAAGAGGATTCAAGAGGAATCAAAGGGGATTTTATCCCACTATACGGTCAAAAAGATTCAAAAATGAGCATTTAAAGCAAAAATTGCACTAAGGAAAGAAAATCGGCGGGTGGTCCCGTCGATCGACGAGTGGTCCCGTCGATCGACGGAAATGCCTGTCGATTTTGACTCAATGACTCGGGGAAGCATATTCCCCAGCTGAATCCGCCGATCGACGAGACGGTCTCGCCGATCGATGGGAGGTCCCGTCGATTTTGCCTTAAACGATACAGGGAAATACCTTTTCCCCAGCTAAAGCCACCGATCGATGGGACGGTCTCGTGGTCATGTCGATCGACGGGAATAGCCATCGATTTTAACTTAACGATGCAGAAGGGCTATCTTTCCACGCTGCTGCCATCGATCGACGGACGGTCTCGTCGATCGATGGGATCCCTAGTCGATTCTGACTAACCCAGAATCCAGACACCACAAAATCTTCCTGTAAGAGCAGAAACAACAACACTCTCTTCCTGGAACTTACTTACAGGAAGATCAAACAGCAAAAAAATAAAAGAAATCTAAATCAGACCATAGAGTTTACTTGAAGCAAAACTCAGAATTATATACATATTTCATATATATGTGAAATTTCTCAAAAACAAGTTCAGAAAACTTTTGACAACAAGACTCAGCAAACAATTTCCTGGGAAAGAAAAAGGCAAGATCAAGATCATGAAAATTGCACTTGCCTCGATTTCGAACGACGACTTGACGGATCTTGACGACGACCTTCCGATTCCTCGCTCTGGCGATGAAATCGACCTCCAAACCTCCTTCTCAGACCAAAACCCTAGCTTTTCTCTCCTTCTTTCTCTCTCCTTCTTTCTCTCTTTCTCTCTCTAAAATGGCTGAAGCTCACGTAACAAGAATATGAGGAGGATTTTGCATCGAAAAAAAAAAAGAGAAATCCTATTTAATAGGATGAAGGTGGTTTCCAACTGGACCCCATTAACTTCTCCTACAAAAAATTATAAACTGATCCTTTTTTCTCATGAAAAGCAATATATATATTGATAAGAATGTATATATATATACATATTTTGTCAGGCTATAAATATACAATAATTTTTATAAGAATTTATATATATAAGTTTATACAGAATATGATAAGAAATTCTCATAACATATATTTTGTATGCTAATTAAATATTTCATATCAGGATAAATAAGGATTTTTATCAAACGCGGCCTCGCGAACACCCGAGATGAACTACAGCGACGCACCTACGATGGTAATGCCCTCGCTACGAAGGAATAAATCATTCGATCCAAAATAATTATTATTATTCTCATTTCAAATAAACTCTTCGAAATTTCGGGGCGTTACAACCCTAGCTTCTTGTCGAACAAGAAGTAGGTCGGAGAAGGAAAGCCCTCTTCGTCTCCCACGGACTACTAGATCCGACGACAGGGAGATGCGGTGACGGCAGCGGTCTTGCGGGATGCGGACATCGAGATCAAGACGGAACCCTTCCGCTTCGGCTCTCTCAAAATCGCGAAAAGGAGAAGACATATTGCTGGAAACCTAATCGCTTCCTTTTATACTTAAGGAATAATACATGCTATCCGCAGACCCGAGACTTTATTGGAGTTAACACAATTTTTTGTCGAGTAGACCAAATTTGTCGAAACCATTCGACGAATCCGTTGAGATCATTCAGTGAATAGATTCGTCGAAAAGATCTGATTCGTCGCAACCATTCGACGAATTGATTCGACGAAAATATCCAATTCGTCGAAACATTTCGACGAATTGACATATTTCGTAGAGACCATTCAAAGAACTATTTTGTCAAGTAGATCTAATTCATCGAGACCATTCGACGAATTGAGATAAGTTTCGTCGAGACATTCTCTACGACCCATCTTTAAAACTTGCCAACATACTCCATACAATATTCACAATACCTATGGAGCATTCAGTCTACTCGACTCAACTCCAATAAGTCATAGGATTAGTCCTTCACTCATATCCAATATGAGTGAGGCTAACACAATCCTTCATCCAATTTCTCCAACACTGTTATGTGTGACCCTTTAGGCTCAAATTGCGTTGTTAGTAAGACTAACTGTTTGATTGCTTTGAGATCACCTTGGAAACACCAACAGTCTCCCACTTGATCACAAAGTATCAACAAAAGTCTCACAAACAAGGAGCGGCATCTAGCAATACATCATTGCTACCCAAGCAATAAGAGTTCATAACTCAATAAGCCTATCTAGACCAATGTACCAGTGCTATCATGTCCCTTTGTCCCTTACATCCGGATAGAACTAGAGGCATGGACCGTGTCACCCTCATAACTATTCAAGCATAGTTTCCTGATCTAGAATAGACCATTTGAAATTTGTGAGCTCAATATCATATATTGACTCAACCAAGCGTGTCCACGAATTTCTCAGTCTCATTCCATCAAGGGGCCCTTGGATGTAACTCATGTCATATAGGAGGACAAATCCCATATCTGTCCACACACAAACACCCAAACAAATCATAGCATACCAAATAACCACCCTTATCATCAACTTTCTTCAAGGAAGACTTTTGATGGCATCAAAGTACGCTCATCCTCACTTGATGAATGTTGTGACTTCAGATCAAAGAACCACAAACAATATTGCCTGTTGAGATTTAGTTGTGACACATTCATATAACAATCCACAAAGTAGCCCCATTGTGGGTCTGTCTAGTAACTCGCGTTCACTAACAAGTACCCATGTGTTGACTTGATATCAAAATATCATGACCTGTGAGAACCGGTCATCAGTCAACGCAGATGCTAGTCTTAATGTACCATCATCGCCCTTTAACTTCTAAGATGATACTCCGACCAAGGACAATTTAAGAATGAAGCTTCTAATTCAACATAGGCCCTCACATTCAAGTCCCGCACTTGAATTCCTATGGAAGCAAACATTCTAAGTGCATTTATTATGCTAATTAATCTATCATGTAAAAACAGTTGACATAATAATAAGAACATGCCATAAATGTAAAATAAAATATAAAAGTACTTTATTCATCACATGAATAACCAACAACCGACAAATATATATATTAATCCACAAGTCTCCTACTAGAGATGATCATTCAGGTATCTAATACACATTGATCTAGTATGACCATCATGTTTTCTCTATGCAAGAGGCTTCGTCAGTGGATCCACAATATTCTCTTCAGTCGGTACTTTGTATATGCTCATATCTCCTCGATCGACAATCTCTCAAATAATATGGAACCGCCGAAGCATGTGCTTGGAGCGCTGATGAGATCTAGGTTCCTTAGCTTGTGCAATAGCACCATTGTTGTCACAGTAGAGAACTAAGGGATCAACAATGCTAGGAACTACACCAAGCTCGATGATGAATTTCCTAATCCACACAGCCTCCTTTGCCGCATTTACAGCAGCGATATACTCAACTTCATTCGTAGAATAAGCAACTGTCGCTTGCTTGGAATTCTTCCAGCTCACAGCAACTCCATTCAGGCAAAATACAAAACCTGACTGGAACTTTGAATCGTCCCTATTAGTCTGGAAGCTAGCATCTGTGTAACCATTTACAACGAGTTCTTCCTCTCCACCAAACACTAAGAACATATCCTTAGTCCTTCTCAAGTACTTTAGGATATTCTTGACAACTATCCAGTGACCATCACCAGGATCGGACTGATACCTGCTCATCATGCTTAAATCATATGAGACATCAAGTTGAGTACACAATATTGCATACATGATTGATCCAATTGACAAAGCATATGGAATCAACTTCATGCAATCCTTATCTTCCAAAGACATAGGACACTGGTTCTTAGAGAGAATCACACCATGAGATATGGGTAAGAATCCTTTCTTGGATTCAAGCATGCTGAACCGTTTCAGCACCATCTCAAAGTCTGTACTCTGGGTCAAACCCAGCAACTTCTTCGATCTATCTCTATAGATCTTAATACCAAGTATATAAGTCGCTTCGCCCAAGTCCTTCAGAAAAGCAGTTTCCTGGGTTATTCTTAATAACCTGTAGGGTCGGAACATCATTCCCGATCAACAGTATGTCATCTACATACAAGAGACAAATATACTCCCACTAATCCTCTTGTAAACACAAGGTTCATCTTCGTTCTTGTTGAAACCAAACTCTTTGATTTTCTCATCAAAATGTAGATTCCAACTTCGAGAAGCCTGTTTCATTCCATAAATGGATCTCTGCAGCTTGCAAATTTTAGTGGCTTCATTTGGAGATACAAAACCCTCGGGTTGTGTCATATACACTTCCTCAAGGAGGTTTCCATTTAGGAAAGCCGTTTTGACATCCATTTGCCAGATCTCGTAGTCATAATAAGCAGCAATAACAAGCAGAATTCTGATGGACTTAACTATAGAAACAAGGGAAAAATTTTCATCATTGTCGATGATGAGTCCTGATCATATACACTTTTATGGACTCATCTGGGTCGTTTAGTTAGTCATTTCACTGCACTTTAGCCCTGTTTTAGTTCATATTTGTTAATCCATGCTAGGTGCACCTTTTGGCCCATTTTGGTGTGATTTCATGTTTATTTTCATTAGTGGTTTTCATGCACTGTTAGGTGCCACTTTTAGTGGCTGGATTTGTGGTTGTACGCTAGAACAGGAGTCGTGCAGGTGTTTCCGGTGCAATTCTGCACAGGAACACTGCGCACGATCACTGGTTCTATTGCGCACGACCACTGGTCGTGCGCCACTGATCGTGTGCACTTAACGCCTTTTTCACGAGTTCTGTTTGGTGCAGTGCGCACGACCACCAACGCCAGTGCGCACGACCACCGGTCGTGCGCCACTGCTCGTGCGCACTGACCATTAATTTCTGAGTTCTGTTTCATCTATTGCGCACGACCACTGACGCTAGTGCGCACGACCACCGGTCGTGCGCCACTGGTCGTGCGAACATTTTATTTTATAATTTCTGTCTTTGCAGGTTCCGTCCAGGCAGAGCGCACGATCACAGGATTCTAGTGCGCACGACCATTGGTCGTGCGCCACTGACCGTGCGCACTGTTTAATTCCAGCGCCTATAAATTCCCTGCTCGCGATTTTAGGTCATGATCTCGCTTCCAGCCGCCGTTTTCCGCCCGGTTCCGCCCAGTTTCGCCCCTCCACCGTCGCCCACCATCTAGAGGTGCTCCGGGCTTGCTCTTCACGCCTATCTTGAGCCGGAGTTTCCTCTCGGCCTCCTCCTTCATCCACGAGCTCCAAAGGTAGACCTAGCCGCCATTACCTTCAAGCAAGAGGAAGTGTTGCAACCTCTACCGGATCGTGACACGAAGAAGACGGGTCCATTGGAGAGTCGTGACAGCTCTCTCTACCCCGGACGTAGTTGTGGACCGAGCTTGGACGCGGATTGACAACCCGGCGATTCCAACCGTGAATCTTCAACGAGCCTTCGGATTCGGTCGATTTCTTGCCTTGTTCTCCTTTTATTGATGTATTTGCAACTAGATCTAACATTATGATGAAGTGTATTTTGATTAAACAGCATTTTTACTTGATTATGTCTATGTGATTGAGTATTTTTGTTTATATTATTGAGGTGCGCCTTGTGGTGTGGTTTGTTGGTTGTCCGGTGCCGCACTAGCAATTGCTAGTGGCGTGCTTGTCGAAGAGGTGCTTGCGACCCTCATTCCACTAGCCTACTCGCCCATTCGCCTACCGAAGCGTGGCATCGCGGCCCGTAATCCATTCGCCTATCGAAGCAGCGCGCTCAAGGCCTGCATAGTTCGACTCCATTAGCCTTCTCGTCCATCCGCCCTTGCGACGCAGCGCGCTCAAGGCCTGCCTAGTCTCCATCCCGCTAAGCGAAGCTTTGCATAGCGGCATTGCATAGGAGTAGTTGATAGCTTTTATTTTATTTTCCAAAAGCCCAATCACCCCGTTTCCGCATTCCATCCGACGTTAAGGACTTCAATCTCAAGTCCTTCCTCGACATTTAACTCCACCTTACTGTGTTCCTCAAGAGACCGACACTCGGGGATTTATTCCCAATTTTTATTACTTGAACGATCGGTACACTGCCGTTTCGTGCCGCAGTCGAGCTACCGCCTATAGCGGTGTGTGAGATTTGCGCCATCAAGTTTTTGGCGCCGTTGCCGGGGAACACAGTCGTGTGAGTTTTCTGGAGAGGGAGAACCTGAGAGAAAAGCCCTTCCATTTGTAAATTGCATTTTCTGTTATTTTATTTCTGTTCTTTTTATTCCATTTTCTTGTTTTTATTAGGTTGCTTTAGTAAATTTTTGTTAGGTGTAGTATTTTGCACATTTTGTCTGAATCGTATTATCTTCACATTATGTGGGCACATCTCAATTTCCGTTGCCGCTGGTGTGGAGCTACTTCCCACTCTAGTGATGAATGCCCTACGGAGAATAGTAGGCATAATTCCTCTCGCCCAGCATATAGAGCATCGACTCCGTCTGACACTCCATATGGTGCGCGTAAGTCTTATGGCTACTCTGCTGAGCCATTACCGTCATACTTCTTTTCGGCTCCAGCCCCCGCTGTGCCAAAGAAGCCTGCTAGGCAGTGCCAGTTTTGTCGGAGCACAGATCACGCCCTGAAGGATTGTGCTGCTTTTCATCGCCAATTGGATGAGGATGACGAGCCGGATATTCGGATCGTCCCAACTCCTAGCTCTGGCGGCACACCTTCAACATCCGGCTATGTGTCTTTGTCACCTTCACATTTTGAAGGGTATGGCATAGATACGGTCACCGGATGTGCGGCTGATCTATGCACCGACATTGCTGAGCCAATTCTCCATGTGCCTCCACCACTTCTAGTGGATTCGATTCTTTTCCCTATTGTGCATACTACACTCGTCTCTGACGACATTGTTGATGATGTGTCGCAGGAGGAGGCAGTTGATTTGAGTGTTGTGCCTATTCCTATGGAGGAGGACAACCTTCTAGGTGAAGAGGAGTTTTCCTCAACACCGGTGGAGGAAGTCCAAATCCTTAGCATGGCCACCGTTGATCCCGCCGACTCTTGCAGCATTGATGACAATGCTAACACTATTTTACTTCCCCAACCTGATGGGAGTGAGACCGGGACCACTCCCCCGATTAATGTTTATTTATGTCATTCGTCTTCTTTATTTCTCGACCCCCCTTCTTCATTCGAGCCTGTGCAGGTTGAGTCTTCACAGGTATCCCAGGAGGACTTGGAGCTTTTTGCTCAAGTCAATGATGTGAGCATCCTCTCATGTGAGGAGGTTTATTCCCCCTCCGTAGAGGAAGCTCCACTCATTGCCTTTTCCTCCAGCTGCCTCCCTGTTGACGACGCCTTGCTAGGCAAGGATATTTTTGGTGAGTTGAGTGAGGACCAGGCCTCCTCCTCTTCTTACTTTCTCTACCCTCTACCTGTGAGGAGCAGGTATCTATATTTAGGTAGAGGGGTGACTGTTCTATCTCCGTATCGGTACCCGCTACCGACACGCATATTAGGCCAGTTACCTGTCCACTTCTCCTTCCATAGGCCCATTAGCTAGAATCGTTAAGATTTTGAATAAGTCGTGCTGGGATGACAATAACCCCAGTAGTTATCTTTCTTTTCTGCATTTTTATTTCCTCTAATCATGTTTTGTTAGTAGTATTTTCTTTTCAGTTTTCTTTTGTCTTTTGTTTTTGCGGAGCTGACCCCTGCAGGTATCTTTTCTGGATGACGGACGCTGCAGCTTAGTCCAGGTTTTCACGCCAATCTTCTGGTGTGCTCATTTCTGAGCACTGGGTACTCTCTTTCCCTAGCATTATTCTGAATTTTATAGCTGCATTTTGCGCATATTGTTTAGTTTAAGTCTGGGGGGAGTGTACCGAGTGTTCACTACACGTGTACACGTTTTTGCATATCAGAAGTGTATTTTTATTATTGCATACACCACAACACCCACTTGAGCGCGTACTCATCTGTTTGTTCGCTCTGCTGTGAATTTAATTCTTCCGCTTATTTGGAAAAATCTAGGTGATGGTTTAGAATTATGTAGCAGAGTAAAATGTTGACTCTAGTAGTGCTCCTAGTCGAGTGCTCGGTTGCATAGAATTTCGTGTAGAGTAGATTTCTTTTTATGCTATGGTTTTATATTTTTCTTATTAGTGTAAATGTTGTTTACTCTACTCAAATGGTGAATCCGATGGAATCAAACGGTAGCATAGGGATTTGTGTACACGATCGTTAGATTCGTATTGCTTGAGTCGGGAGAAAGGAGAATCTTTCTCGGTGACTAGAACTTGCCCCAAGCGATTCTTGAAGCATTGGCATAGGATAGTTCTAGTGCGTGAGAATGACGTAGGCCATTATTTTGGCCCGGTTGAACTTTTTATTTCATGCCTATCGTCTACCCTTGCTAGCCCCTTTGTGCCTACCCTTTCCTTGATTCAGCTCCACATATATCTCACCAAAGCCTAAAAGCCTAACCTAGTCGCACACCCAAATCTGAGCTTTAGTTGTAGTTTCATTTACATTTTGGGGGGTGTTGATTGTGGTGTTTATTATGTGAACCTGTGGATATGCTCAATTGAAAATTTGCTGAAAGAAAAAGACAAGAAAAAGAAGATTTAAAGAAAAAGAAAAAAAAATGAAAAGAAAAAGAGAAAAAGAAAGGTGTGTTTTATTGAAAATCTTGTAGAAAAATTATGTATTGGGAGTAGGCGGTGCACACACCTATGTTGCAAAAGTCCAAGTCTGGGGGTGTGGTGCACTTGCATTCGATTTTGGGTGCACGGGTAGTTATTCTTAAAGCTCATTTGGGTTAGGTGTTTTAAGCCGTCCTGTTTATCATTGTTTACCTCACCGTAACCCAAGCCTCAATCAAAACCTGAAAGTCCTACTGACTCACGTCTTGAACCAATCTAGTGTCGTGGAGAGAATGTGACCGGGCAAGCCTATGGTCACCGACACTGATGGATTTCAGTGGAGTTTATCCGGCATCCCAATCTTGAGCAATGCTCATCTCAGCGCTTCGTTTACTTTCTCCGTATGCATGACCGAATGATTCACCGTTGTTCACCATTTTGAGTAGTTGTAATATGCTTTTACTCTTTTAGAAATTTATAAACTGTTTGTATAATCAGTAGTCTTTTCTACTAATTTTCTTATGCACGTGAGCATGCGACTTCGCATGGTACTCTGTATTGTAGTTTTAAGCCATCTACTGTTCTTTCCTAGTTCGCTTAGAATTTGTTTGCTCGGGACGCGCAAACAGTTAAGTCTGGGGGTGTGATGAGTGCTGATCATATACACTTTTATGGACTCATCTGGGCCGTTTAGTTAGTCATTTCACTGCACTTTAGCCCTGTTTTAGTTCATATTTGTTAATCCATGCTAGGTGCACCTTTTGGCCCATTTTGGTGTGATTTCATGTTTATTTTCATTAGTGGTTTTCATGCACTGTTAGGTGCCACTTTTAGTGGCTGGATTTGTGGTTGTACGCTAGAACAGGAGTCGTGCAGGTGTTTCCGGTGCAATTCTGCACAGGAACACTGCGCACGATCACTGGTTCTATTGCGCACGACCACTGGTCGTGCGCCACTGATCGTGTGCACTTAACGCCTTTTTCACGAGTTCTGTTTGGTGCAGTGCGCACGACCACCAACGCCAGTGTGCACGACCACCGGTCGTGCGCCACTGCTCGTGCGCACTGACCATTAATTTCTGAGTTCTGTTTCATCTATTGCGCACGACCACTGACGCTAGTGCGCACGACCACCGGTCGTGCGCCACTGGTCGTGCGAACATTTTATTTTATAATTTCTGTCTTTGTAGGTTCCGTCCAGGCAGAGCGCACGATCACAGGATTCTAGTGCGCACGACCACTGGTCGTGCGCCACTGACCGTGCGCACTGTTTAATTCCAGCGCCTATAAATTCCCTGCTCGCGATTTTAGGTCATGATCTCGCTTCCAGCCGCCGTTTTCCGCCCGGTTCCGCCCAGTTTCGCCCCTCCACCGTCGCCCACCATCTAGAGGTGCTCCGGGCTTGCTCTTCACGCCTATCTTGAGCCGGAGTTTCCTCTCGGCCTCCTCCTTCATCCACGAGCTCCAAAGGTAGACCTAGCCGCCATTACCTTCAAGCAAGAGGAAGTGTTGCAACCTCTACCGGATCGTGACACGAAGAAGACGGGTCCATTGGAGAGTCGTGACAGCTCTCTCTACCCCGGACGTAGTTGTGGACCGAGCTTGGACGCGGATTGACAACCCGGCGATTCCAACCGTGAATCTTCAACGAGCCTTCGGATTCGGTCGATTTCTTGCCTTGTTCTCCTTTTATTGATGTATTTGCAACTAGATCTAACATTATGATGAAGTGTATTTTGATTAAACAGCATTTTTACTTGATTATGTCTATGTGATTGAGTATTTTTGTTTATATTATTGAGGTGCGCCTTGTGGTGTGGTTTGTTGGTTGTCCGGTGCCGCACTAGCAATTGCTAGTGGCGTGCTTGTCGAAGAGGTGCTTGCGACCCTCATTCCACTAGCCTACTCGCCCATTCGCCTACCGAAGCGTGGCATCGCGGCCCGTAATCCATTCGCCTATCGAAGCAGCGCGCTCAAGGCCTGCATAGTTCGACTCCATTAGCCTTCTCGTCCATCCGCCCTTGCGACGCAGCGCGCTCAAGGCCTGCCTAGTCTCCATCCCGCCAAGCGAAGCTTTGCATAGCGGCATTGCATAGGAGTAGTTGATAGCTTTTATTTTATTTTCCAAAAGCCCAATCACCCCGTTTCCGCATTCCATCCGACGTTAAGGACTTCAATCTCAAGTCCTTCCTCGACATTTAACTCCACCTTACTGTGTTCCTCAAGAGACCGACACTCGGGGATTTATTCCCAATTTTTATTACTTGAACGATCGGTACACTGCCGTTTTGTGCCGCAGTCGAGCTACCGCCTATAGCGGTGTGTGAGATTTGCGCCATCAAGTTTTTGGCGCCGTTGCCGGGGAACACAGTCGTGTGAGTTTTCTGGAGAGGGAGAACCTGAGAGAAAAGCCCTTCCATTTGTAAATTGCATTTTCTGTTATTTTATTTCTGTTCTTTTTATTCCATTTTCTTGTTTTTATTAGGTTGCTTTAGTAAATTTTTGTTAGGTGTAGTATTTTGCACATTTTGTCTGAATCGTATTATCTTCACATTATGTGGGCACATCTCAATTTCCGTTGCCGCTGGTGTGGAGCTACTTCCCACTCTAGTGATGAATGCCCTACGGAGAATAGTAGGCATAATTCCTCTCGCCCAGCATATAGAGCATCGACTCCGTCTGACACTCCATATGGTGCGCGTAAGTCTTATGGCTACTCTGCTGAGCCATTACCGTCATACTTCTTTTCGGCTCCAGCCCCCGCTGTGCCAAAGAAGCCTGCTAGGCAGTGCCAGTTTTGTCGGAGCACAGATCACGCCCTGAAGGATTGTGCTGCTTTTCATCGCCAATTGGATGAGGATGACGAGCCGGATATTCGGATCGTCCCAACTCCTAGCTCTGGCGGCACACCTTCAACATCCGGCTATGTGTCTTTGTCACCTTCACATTTTGAAGGGTATGGCATGGATACGGTCACCGGATGTGCGGCTGATCTATGCACCGACATTGCTGAGTCAATTCTCCATGTGCCTCCACCACTTCTAGTGGATTCGATTCTTTTCCCTATTGTGCATACTACACTCGTCTCTGACGACATTGTTGATGATGTGTCGCAGGAGGAGGCAGTTGATCTGAGTGTTGTGCCTATTCCTATGGAGGAGGACAACCTTCTAGGTGAAGAGGAGTTTTCCTCAACACCGGTGGAGGAAGTCCAAATCCTTAGCATGGCCACCGTTGATCCCGCCGACTCTTGCAGCATTGATGACAATGCTAACATTATTTTACTTCCCCAACCTGATGGGAGTGAGACCGGGACCACTCCCCCGATTAATGTTTATTTATGTCATTCGTCTTCTTTATTTCTCGACCCCCCTTCTTCATTCGAGCCTGTGCAGGTTGAGTCTTCACAGGTATCCCAGGAGGACTTGGAGCTTTTTGCTCAAGTCAATGATGTGAGCATCCTCTCATGTGAGGAGGTTTATTCCCCCTCCGTAGAGGAAGCTCCACTCATTGCCTTTTCCTCCAGCTGCCTCCCTGTTGACGACGCCTTGCTAGGCAAGGATATTTTTGGTGAGTTGAGTGAGGACCAGGCCTCCTCCTCTTCTTACTTTCTCTACCCTCTACCTGTGAGGAGCAGGTATCTATATTTAGGTAGAGGGGTGACTGTTCTATCTCCGTATCGGTACCCGCTACCGACACGCATATTAGGCCAGTTACCTGTCCACTTCTCCTTCCATAGGCCCATTAGCTAGAATCGTTAAGATTTTGAATAAGTCGTGCTGGGATGACAATAACCCCAGTAGTTATCTTTCTTTTCTGCATTTTTATTTCCTCTAATCATGTTTTGTTAGTAGTATTTTCTTTTCAGTTTTCTTTTGTCTTTTGTTTTTGCGGAGCTGACCCCTGCAGGTATCTTTTCTGGATGACGGACGCTGCAGCTTAGTCCAGGTTTTCACGCCAATCTTCTGGTGTGCTCATTTCTGAGCACTGGGTACTCTCTTTCCCTAGCATTATTCTGAATTTTATAGCTGCATTTTGCGCATATTGTTTAGTTTAAGTCTGGGGGGAGTGTACCGAGTGTTCACTACACGTGTACACGTTTTTGCATATCAGAAGTGTATTTTTATTATTGCATACACCACAACACCCACTTGAGCGCGTACTCATCTGTTTGTTCGCTCTGCTGTGAATTTAATTCTTCCGCTTATTTGGAAAAATCTAGGTGATGGTTTAGAATTATGTAGCAGAGTAAAATGTTGACTCTAGTAGTGCTCCTAGTCGAGTGCTCGGTTGCATAGAATTTCGTGTAGAGTAGATTTCTTTTTATGCTATGGTTTTATATTTTTCTTATTAGTGTAAATGTTGTTTACTCTACTCAAATGGTGAATCCGATGGAATCAAACGGTAGCATAGGGATTTGTGTACACGATCGTTAGATTCGTATTGCTTGAGTCGGGAGAAAGGAGAATCTTTCTCGGTGACTAGAACTTGCCCCAAGCGATTCTTGAAGCATTGGCATAGGATAGTTCTAGTGCGTGAGAATGACGTAGGCCATTATTTTGGCCCGGTTGAACTTTTTATTTCATGCCTATCGTCTACCCTTGCTAGCCCCTTTGTGCCTACCCTTTCCTTGATTCAGCTCCACATATATCTCACCAAAGCCTAAAAGCCTAACCTAGTCGCACACCCAAATCTGAGCTTTAGTTGTAGTTTCATTTACATTTTGGGGGGTGTTGATTGTGGTGTTTATTATGTGAACCTGTGGATATGCTCAATTGAAAATTTGCTGAAAGAAAAAGACAAGAAAAAGAAGATTTAAAGAAAAAGAAAAAAAAAATGAAAAGAAAAAGAGAAAAAGAAAGGTGTGTTTTATTGAAAATCTTGTAGAAAAATTATGTATTGGGAGTAGGCGGTGCACACACCTATGTTGCAAAAGTCCAAGTCTGGGGGTGTGGTGCACTTGCATTCGATTTTGGGTGCACGGGTAGTTATTCTTAAAGCTCATTTGGGTTAGGTGTTTTAAGCCGTCCTGTTTATCATTGTTTACCTCACCGTAACCCAAGCCTCAATCAAAACCTGAAAGTCCTACTGACTCACGTCTTGAACCAATCTAGTGTCGTGGAGAGAATGTGACCGGGCAAGCCTATGGTCACCGACACTGATGGATTTCAGTGGAGTTTATCCGGCATCCCAATCTTGAGCAATGCTCATCTCAGCGCTTCGTTTACTTTCTCCGTATGCATGACCGAATGATTCACCGTTGTTCACCATTTTGAGTAGTTGTAATATGCTTTTACTCTTTTAGAAATTTATAAACTGTTTGTATAATCAGTAGTCTTTTCTACTAATTTTCTTATGCACGTGAGCATGCGACTTCGCATGGTACTCTGTATTGTAGTTTTAAGCCATCTACTGTTCTTTCCTAGTTCGCTTAGAATTTGTTTGCTCGGGACGCGCAAACAGTTAAGTCTGGGGGTGTGATGAGTCCTGATTATATACACTTTTATGGACTCATCTGGGCCGTTTAGTTAGTCATTTCACTGCACTTTAGCCCTGTTTTAGTTCATATTTGTTAATCCATGCTAGGTGCACCTTTTGGCCCATTTTGGTGTGATTTCATGTTTATTTTCATTAGTGGTTTTCATGCACTGTTAGGTGCCACTTTTAGTGGCTGGATTTGTGGTTGTACGCTAGAACAGGAGTCGTGCAGGTGTTTCCGGTGCAATTCTGCACAGGAACACTGCGCACGATCACTGGTTCTATTGCGCACGACCACTGGTCGTGCGCCACTGATCGTGTGCACTTAACGCCTTTTTCACGAGTTCTGTTTGGTGCAGTGCGCACGACCACCAACGCCAGTGCGCACGACCACCGGTCGTGCGCCACTGCTCGTGCGCACTGACCATTAATTTCTGAGTTCTGTTTCATCTATTGCGCACGACCACTGACGCTAGTGCGCACGACCACCGGTCGTGCGCCACTGGTCGTGCGAACATTTTATTTTATAATTTCTGTCTTTGCAGGTTCCGTCCAGGCAGAGCGCACGATCACAGGATTCTAGTGCGCACGACCACTGGTCGTGCGCCACTGACCGTGCGCACTGTTTAATTCCAGCGCCTATAAATTCCCTGCTCGCGATTTTAGGTCATGATCTCGCTTCCAGCCGCCGTTTTCCGCCCGGTTCCGCCCAGTTTCGCCCCTCCACCGTCGCCCACCATCTAGAGGTGCTCCGGGCTTGCTCTTCACGCCTATCTTGAGCCGGAGTTTCCTCTCGGCCTCCTCCTTCATCCACGAGCTCCAAAGGTAGACCTAGCCGCCATTACCTTCAAGCAAGAGGAAGTGTTGCAACCTCTACCGGATCGTGACACGAAGAAGACGGGTCCATTGGAGAGTCGTGACAGCTCTCTCTACCCCGGACGTAGTTGTGGACCGAGCTTGGACGCGGATTGACAACCCGGCGATTCCAACCGTGAATCTTCAACGAGCCTTCGGATTCGGTCGATTTCTTGCCTTGTTCTCCTTTTATTGATGTATTTGCAACTAGATCTAACATTATGATGAAGTGTATTTTGATTAAACAGCATTTTTACTTGATTATGTCTATGTGATTGAGTATTTTTGTTTATATTATTGAGGTGCGCCTTGTGGTGTGGTTTGTTGGTTGTCCGGTGCCGCACTAGCAATTGCTAGTGGCGTGCTTGTCGAAGAGGTGCTTGCGACCCTCATTCCACTAGCCTACTCGCCCATTCGCCTACCGAAGCGTGGCATCGCGGCCCGTAATCCATTCGCCTATCGAAGCAGCGCGCTCAAGGCCTGCATAGTTCGACTCCATTAGCCTTCTCGTCCATCTGCCCTTGCGACGCAGCGCGCTCAAGGCCTGCCTAGTCTCCATCCCGCCAAGCGAAGCTTTGCATAGCGGCATTGCATAGGAGTAGTTGATAGCTTTTATTTTATTTTCCAAAAGCCCAATCACCCCGTTTCCGCATTCCATCCGACGTTAAGGACTTCAATCTCAAGTCCTTCCTCGACATTTAACTCCACCTTACTGTGTTCCTCAAGAGACCGACACTCGGGGATTTATTCCCAATTTTTATTACTTGAACGATCGGTACACTGCCGTTTCGTGCCGCAGTCGAGCTACCGCCTATAGCGGTGTGTGAGATTTGCGCCATCAGTCGACACCATGAATTTGCTTGAAACCTTTAGCCACTAATCGCCCTTTGAATGTAAGTACATTCTCATCCATGTCGGTCTTCTTCTTGAAGACCCACTTGCACCCTATGGGTCGTACCCCTTCTAGTGGTTCCACCAAGGTCCAAACTTGGTTTGCATACATGGAGTCCATTTCAGATTTCATGGCGTCAAGCCACTTCTCAGAGTCCGGTCCATTTATAGCCTCTTGGTAGGTTGCAGGCTCATCATCATGATCCATAAGCAACACATTACCTATCTAGGACATGAGAAATCCATATCTCTCAGGCTCAAATCTTGGTCTACCAGATCTACGTAGGACTTGTGTTTCTTGAGCACGCTCTCTAACTACAACTTCTTGTAGTCCTTGCTTAGGTTCCAATTCCGGTTAGTTCTCAGTTTGTGGTTCTTGAACTTCTTCAAGTTCTACCTTTGTTGTCTTTCTAGATAAAAACTCTTTCTCCAAAAAGACACCAGTCCTTGCGACAAATACTTTGCCCTCAGACGGCAGGTAGAAGTATTACCCTTTGGTCTCCCTAGAATACCCCACCAGGTAACACTTATCCGACTTGGGTTCCATCTTGTCAGGCATTTGACGTCGCACGTATGCCTCACAGCCCTAAATCTTAATAAAGACATACTAGGACGCTTCCCAGTCCATATCTCATATGGTGTCTTTAGAACCATTTTCGTTGGAGCACGATTTAAAGTGAAAGTAGCAGTCTCTGGAGCAAATCCCCAAAAGGAAATGGGCAAATCTGCATAACTCATCATCGATCGCACCATGTCTAACAAAGTACGATTCCTTCTCTCAGAAACACCATTATGTTGTGGTGTTCTAGGTGGAGTGAGTTGTGATACAATACTTACATGCTTACGACAAGTGCACCGGTCGTACAAGTAATAAAAGTTGTGAGAGACTCCCCGAATATCGTTCTTAGAGGATTGCAAGTTGGGGTGTATGATTTCTTCTTAAGGAAATTGATTATAAAGACTGATATGCTAATAATAAAAAGGGGGGTTTGATCTTGGGTTTCCTAAATTAACAACAATGAAAGAAAATGCGGGCCTAAAGCACCGCTTCGCTTGGCGGGATGGAATGCAGGATGCAATGTCGTGCTTCGGTAAGCGGGTGGATGAGAAGGCTAGCGGATGGACGATTCGTAACCGATAGAGTGAGGTTCGTAGGCACCTCGTCACGGAACACGCAACTAGCAATTGCTAGTGCGGTGCACAACGGAGCGGTGGAGTGGATGGTGGAATGGGGCGCTCCTCAACTCACATAAACCACGACAACTCTCATAAGCATGAAATTATATTAGCTTAAACAAAGGGTTTATGAACATCATCCAAAATAACACACATACAATGGAAAAACCTTAAGCCATGCACAAGGGGAAAGATGTAACCGAAGCTCGAAGACTTTGTTGAAGGTTCTCGGTCGGAATCGTAGGTTTGTGAAGCCTCGTCCGTGATCGGTCTTCAGTTGTCGTCCGGGGTCCAGAGAAGCTATCACCTTCCTCTACTTTACCCATATTCTTTGTGATTTAGATCAAGCTAACTCTTGTTGGACACGCCTTGAATGCAGCGGAGACTTTCCGTCGATGGCGTTCATGAGCTCGTGGATGATGGAGGAGGCCGAGGAGGAAGCTATGGCGGAAGATTTGCAAGAAAATGGTTGCCGGAGCTTCTCCCAGGTCGAACGGTGGTGGAGAGGCGAAATGCCCAGACTAGAGAAGAAATGGCGGGTTCTCAAGTCTTTTTCCGGATCCACTCCAAAGCCAGCAGATTTCCTGGCTTATATACTAAGACAGCAAAAATTAAGTCACGCACGGACGAACGCACGACTGTGCGAAGACTGTGCATTATTAATGAAAAAGAAATTCCATGAGGAAGAAGCAGCAGCGCCCGTGAGTTTAACTCACGCACGGTCAAAGCCACCCGTGCGTAAAAATGCACAACTAATTCCAGACGGCCTAAAAAACAGGCTTAACAGGCGATCGTGCATTTCCTTCGCGCACGGGCAACTGCTCGTCCGTAAAAACGCACGATCAAAGTCAGAACATCATTTTCTTCCCCAGATGAGGGCGCACGACCGCAGCCGTTCGTGCGTCAAGGAAAATGCACGACCATGCGATATATGCAGACATGAATTCTGGGTAAAATAGGATGATCCATCCACCTGCATAAACATCAACACAGCTGGGAATACCCTTCCAGCTCAATACAAATACAGAATAAAAGGTTAGGGAGCACCATGTGCTTACCCCCAACAATAAGAAGCACAAAAGCATACCAAGACGGGCCTAAATAGTGCACATAGCGCGGAAGTGATTATAAGAGAAATACAAGCAATTATAGCTCGAATAGGACGTGCGCAAGAGTGAAAACTAGCCCGGATGAGTCCATAAAATCGTATAAATATTGGACTCATCACACCCCCAGACTTAACCATTTGCTCATCCTGAGAAAATCATCCCTTATGCGGACGGGAAAAAGGATTAGCTGGCTTAACAATTGTAGATGCAGAGTACCATGCGAAGTCGCATGCTCGCACGTATAGAAATGCAATTGACAAAATTTTTAATTATACAAATACTTTGTAATAATCTAAGAGCGTAATTATATATTATTTCTACTCAAAAGTTGAATCTCGATGAATCGTCCGGTCTCGCGTAAGAAGAAAGTAAACTGATCGGTGAGGCTAGTATTGCTCAGGATCATTACTCGGAAAAATATCCATTGAAATCCATCAATGTCGGTGACCATAAGCTCACCCGGTCACACTCTCTCCACGACACTAGTTTGATTCATTGTGTGAGTCAATAGGACTTTAGGATAAATACGGGGCTTGGGATTCGGTAGGGTTTACAATGATAAACATGAAGGTTTCCGCACCTAACCCATAAGAGCTCTCGTTAAGGAAATTATCCAAGCATCACAATAAAAACACGGGTGCACCACACCCCCTTGAACTTGAAAACATGGGTGTGTGCATCGCCTACTCCCAATATACATCTCAAAAAGATTTTTAATTAAACTCTTTTCTTGACCACATTTTTTTTTCTTTTTTTTTATTCTCGCACTTTATTCAGCGAATAAACTGAGAAAGCACAGACCACACTTTCACAAAATTTACACCGCATCAACGCCCTCAATTGATGATAATAAAACACCAGAGCTCGGATTGGGTGTGCGACTAGGATTAGCTTGTAGGCTTTGGTGAAATAAAAGTGGAACTGAATCAAAGGACAGGGTAGGCACGACGGAGCTAGCGAGGATTAAGATATGGCCGGTATACAAAGCTCAACCTGGCCAAAATGAAGGCCTACATGATGCTCACGCTTTGAACTAACTTATGTCAATGCTTCGAAAGTCGCTTGGGGCAAGTTCTTAGCCACTGAGAAATATAATTCTTCCTCCCGACTCGAGCAATTCAAACCTAGCAACCGTTTACACACATTCCTACGCTACCGTCGGATTCACACTATATTCACCACATTTTAGGAGAATTGACAATTATTACGCAAATAGACAAGATTACAAAACTATAAGCATAAAGAAAAACTTATTCTACACACAATTCTATGCAAGACGCGAGTACTCGACTAGAGCACTACGGGAGTCAACCTTTTACTCCGTCTTACAACCCTAAGCTAGCACAACAATTTTCCCAATCCTACAAAAGAAACGAGCTAGACTCATCATGTGCCTACGATTAAGTGCGCTCTATAGTGGGTGTTGTGGTGTGCTATGAGAATGAAAATAAAAATAAGATTGTAACTTCTAGTATGTTGTGCTTATGTGCACGTGCAAGTGGGTAACGACAAGCTACTCTCCCCAGACTTAAATCTAAACATCACAGAATACAATACTCCATTCATAAAAAAACGTAGGAGGAGAGGTTACCCCATGCTCAGAAATGAGCATACCGGAAGATTGGCATTAAAGTGTAAATTAGCTCACCGCGTCCGCCATTAACGTTGTCATACCTACAAAAATTGCTCCGGCACCACACAGAACATAAACAAAACTGTCGGCATTGATATTAGTCATGAGAAGATAAATGCGGCATAGACAAACGATACGACAATGATGAAAATAACATAAAAGAAAAAAATTGTCCACAGCCACACCCTAGGGACGATGCCCTAGTAGAATAATATCAAGTACATAGTCAAAATAATAGTGCACCCAGGATATTTAAAAGAAACAAAACTACTAACAACAACAATAGGCCCTGGAAGAGGTAGTTGAGTAATCACTAGAGAGAAAGTGGAGGAGAATGCGGAGGAGGTGGAGTAGGAGTACGCATCCGCCAAGATCGCGATGTAGAAGCCCGGGTAGGGACCGCAGGAGGCTCAACTCCCAAGTGTGCACTAATCCGTGAGGAAAGTTCGTACTGCATGGCCATAGCATCCTCCATGTGCACGAACCTATCGTAAAACTCAGGATACTGCTGCTTGATGCTATGCCGCTAGGCGTACCATTGAGCAGTAGGAAAGACGGAGTGGGGCACATCAGGGGGCTGCCTACTCGTCCCAGCCGAGGTACTAGCCTCGGCAGTATCGGCACGAACAGCGCGCTCAACACATCCTGACCCAACTTCGCGGACTTGGTAGCTCCAATTGTCGCCATGCCGCACCTTCTGAATCAACTTTAATGCCGCCATCATAGATAAAGAAATATGGTAATCCCTGGAGACGACTGTCATGGGCGGAAACGAATCCCAGATGCCAAGTCCTTTGGCGATCCGAGTGATATACTGCGATCCTCCGATTGACTTCAGGGGGAGGTAGGTGTCCTGGAGAAGAAGATATTGGGCGAGCACTCACCCGAGATGGAGAGGTACACCCTCATGCATGCTAAAGAGGTAGAGGGGATCCTGCCAGCCCACTACATTCTAGCTCATGGCACGGGCATTCATGTTATGCCCGATCAAGTGCTGGACATAGCGGTGCACGGTGGAAATAATATGGGTAGACTTTGATGCACGAGCCTCGTACTGCTGATCCCGTCCCGTAATGGACTGCCAGAATTCGCAAGGAGATACTCCCTCAAGGAACTTATCCGGATGGTTGATAATGTCCGTCTGCATGAGTTCGTCGTGGGTGTAACTTCTGGCGCAAACCGCCAGTTGGCCAACACCCATGGTATGGGTACGGCCCTTCATACGGAACGAAACCGACAAGGGCTCTCTGATTTCCTCATTGGCGTGATCAAGGATGCGAAAGATGGAAAGGAACTCAAGTGTGAGTTCACGGTAGCCCAACTCCATAATGGAGAATAGATTTCTCCATGATCCCACGTCGAGTAGCCCTGCCACCGCCACATCCAAATGCACGGATCGAAGATCCGGGACAGAAACGATGATCTAGGAATGTTTTCTGTCGCAGCAAATTATACATTTCCAAAAATTCAGGCCTCCCTAAATGCAGCATTGCCTCAGCACCAAGATCTTCCGCCCTTGAAGAAGATGCTCCTCCACCGCGGAACATCCGGCTCACCACCTTCTTGACACCCATGGAGCTTCACTCAAGAGCTACGGAAGTGGAAAGAAGGGGAGTGGAAGAGAAAACGAAAGAGAAGATGGAAAAGAGGGAGGACAAATCGCGCACGGGAGAGGGAGTTGCGAATCGCACGACGGAGAGGTTTAGGGCCAGCGTGCGATTTCATCGGGAAGAAGAAGAGTTTTAAAAAAAATAAAAATCGCACGGTCGTGCTATTTGATCACGCACGAGCAATCCAATCGTGCGATTGCAAAAATCTGCCCCAAATTTCCCAATTTTTTTATGATTTGATCAAATCGGGAAAAACGATGTGCGCGCTCCAAAATAAAAGGGAAGAACAGAGAAATACTCAAAAACAGCGAATGCTCTACTACCATCTCCACAGGGCGCGCGGTGCGCGAAAGCTATCAAAAACAAGTGATAAAACTTGCAAAGTGCAAATAATAAGGAAAACTATAATGTTGATAAAATTTAAATTAACTACTCCTACGCCTAGATAACTACTGAATTTTCTGTCTTCCCAGCATGACTTATTTAGCACTAATCACAACTCTAGCTAATGGGTCTATGAAAAGAAAAGTGAACAGGTAACTGGTTTATTATTCATGTCGGTAGCAGGTACCGATACAGCGACAAAGCAGTTACCCCCATACCTGAATATATATATTTGCACTGAACGTTGGGCAGGGGTAAGAAGTATGAAGAAGACTTCTCAATGTCTGTCTACATACGCAGCTGATTCATTCCCTCGTCGGTCTGCACAGCGGGCCCGACAACTTCCTGATTCAGATCCAATGTGGAATCCTGCGATGAATCAAACACGGGAGTGGGGTGAAGAAACAAAATTAGAAGAATAACATAAAATAATTTCACCTTTGGGAGGGATCCCGGTATCACTCCCGATAGGATGGCCCAATGAAATATTGTTGGCATTATCGATAATGATGCAGGTCTCGGCAGTATCAACGGTGGTCTTGCCCAAGATTTGGACTTCTGTCCCTGGTGCAAAGGTAACTTCCTCTTCACCTTGAGGGTTGTCCTCCTTCATAGGGATAGACACAATATATAGTTCTCCTGCCTCATCCTTCGAAACACTCTCAACAGTGTCGTCAGAAGCAGATGTAGTAATATGCACAAAAGAAGGAGAAATAGTGCTCGAACAAAGGTCATGCACCACTACCTCTCGAAGAATTGAATCATCACATTGTGATATAAGTACAGGGAAGATGGGCTCCGCCATGTCAGAGTCCAGATTAACCACACATCTAATGTTTGTATCCAAATCATTCCCTTCAAAGCATGGAGGTGTCCAGCTCATCATCCTCGTCTACTTGGCGAAGAAACTCGGCACAATCCTTTAAGGCATGGTCTGTGCTCTGACAAAACAGACACTGTTTTGTATTCTTCTTTGGTCCAAATAGGGCCGGAGATGAATTCAAAAACGACATTTGCGGAGCAGAATGATAACCATAGGACTTAGGCACACTGAGGGTACCATGTGATATTGGCGCCCGATACATTGAGTCTAAGGTACTATGGCCACCATCTCCCGATGGGCATCTATCACTAGCATGGGAGATATCTCCACACCAATGGCAACGAAATGCAGACCATATTGCATGGAGATACTCAGATTCGACAGAAAGACCCAAATGTGCAATACACTACACCTAGCAATAAATAATTAAAGCACCCTATAAAAGGACAAGATAAACAAGACAAATAATCAAACAGAGAAACTAAAAAAAAAATCTTTACAAGAAACTTTCCAAACAAAAGAATCACATCGCCAGTTACAATCCCCGGCAACGGCGCCAAAAACTTGACACACTTACGGAAAGTGCATTGGTCGTACAAGTAATAAAAGTTGGGAGAGACTCCCCCAATATCGTTCTCAGAGGATTGCAAGTTGGGGTGTATGATTTCTCATTAGGGAAATTGATTATAAAGATTGTAATGCTAATAATAAAAAGGGGGGTTTGATCTTGGGTTTCCTAAATTAACAACAATGAAAGAAAATGCGGGCCTAAAGCACCGCTTCGCTTGGCGGGATGGAATGCAGGCCGCACCGTGCTTCGGTAAGCGGGTGGACGAGAAGGCTAGCGTATGGATGATTCTTAACCGGCGGAGTGAGGGTTGTAGGCACCTCATCATGGAACACGCAACTAGCAATTGCTAGTGTTCTGCACAACGGAGCGGTGGAGTGGATGGTGGAATAGGGCGCTCCTCAACTCACATAAACCACAAAACTCTCATAAGCATGAAATTATTTTAGCTTAAACAAAGGGTTTATGAACATCATCCAAAATAACACACATACAATGGAAAAACCTTAAGTCATGCACAAGGGGAAAGAGGTAACCGAAGCTCGAAGACTTTGCTGAAGGTTCTCGGTCGGAATCGTAGGTTTGTCAAGCTTCATCTGTGCTCGGTGTTCAGTTGCCATCCGGGGTGTCCAGAGGAGTTGTCACCTTCCTCTACTTTACTCGTCTTCTTCGTGGTTTAGCTCAAGCTAACTCTTGTTGGACACACCTTGAATGCAGCGGAGACTTTCCGTCAATGGCTTTCTTGAGCTCGTGGATGATGGAGGAGGCCGAGGAGGAAGCTTTGGCGGAAGATTTGCAAGAAAATGGTTGTCGGAGCTTCTCCTAGGTCGAACGGTGGTGGAGAGGCGAAATGCCTGGACTAGAGTGGAAATGGCGGGCTCTCAAGTCTTTTTCCGGATCCTCCCCAAAGCCAGCAGATTTCCTGGCTTATATACTAAGACAGTAGAAATTAAGTCACGCACGGTCGAACGCACGACCGTGCGAAGACCGTGCATTATTAACGAAAAATAAATGCCTTGAGAAAGAAGCAGCAGCGCCCGTGCATTTTACTCACGCACGGTCAAAGCCGCCCATGCGTAAAAATGCACGACCAATTCCAGACGGCCTAAAAACCAGGCTTAATAGGCGATCATGCATTTCCTTCACGCATGGGCAACTGCCCGTGCGTAAAAACGCACGATCAAAGACAGAACATCATTTTCTACCCCAGATGAGGGTGCACAATTGCAGTCGTACGTGCGTCAGGGAAAATGCACGATCGTGCGATATATGTAGACATGACTACTGGGTAAAATAGGATTATCCATCCACCTGCATAAACATCAACACGGCTGGGAATACCCTTCATGCTCAATACAAATACAGAATAAAAAGTTAGGGAGCACCATGTGCTTACCCCCAACAACAAGAAGCACAAAAGCATACAAAGACGGTCCTAAATAGTGCATATAGCGCGAAAGTGATTATAAGAGAAAAACAAGCAATTATAGCTAGGACGTGCACAAGAGTGAAAACTAGCCCGGATGAGTTCATAAAATCGTATAAATATTGGACTCATCAAATACCACACTCTTTTAGATGATCATGAAACTCGTGACTTAGGTATTCACCACCTCGATCAGATCAGAGTGCCTTAATCCTTTTTCCTAATTGGTTATCTACTTCATTCTTAAACTCTTTGAACTTTTCAAAGGTTTCAGATTTACACTTCATAAGATATATATATATATATATATATATATCTGTATCTACTGAAATCATCAGTAAATATAACGAAGTAGTAGTACCCACCTCTAGCCATAGAACTCATGGATCTGCATACATCACTATGTATTATTCCTAAGAGATCATCAGCCCTCTCACTACAACTAGTGAAAGGGGCAT
This sequence comes from Dactylorhiza incarnata, assembly GCA_033032865.1. Taxonomy (NCBI): domain Eukaryota; kingdom Viridiplantae; phylum Streptophyta; class Magnoliopsida; order Asparagales; family Orchidaceae; genus Dactylorhiza; species Dactylorhiza incarnata. The sequence goes on from JAWHQI010000040.1 coordinate 12,441,855, forward strand.
TTGTGTTGGGAAAAACCATCTAATTTAACTTAACAAATTACCTAAAAGTGATTTATTTCTTAGGTTGAATTACCCATTATATAGTAAGGGTAATCTGGTCATTAGATGTCGTATGATGTCACACTGAACCTAGGGTGTCAAGACCAGATCAAGAGAAGCACAATTTGGGCAAAGTTAACATTTGCGTCGAATAGAAATCGACGCAACATCGAGTTAATGTCGACGCTACTCTGACTAGAAGTCCAAGTGGTCCAACCCTTCTGTCGAAGTAATTCAAGTCGACGTTACATCGAATGGATATCTACGTAGAGGTCATGGACCTGTCGAAGTACCTTGAGAAGTCGACGCAGCTTCTACTTCAACTCAACACAGAGGGAAGTATCTATCGAAGCCATCTAAAGTCGGCACAATTTGGACTTCATCTCGACACAGATACAAAAGTTCAGAGCCATGCCTTCAACTCGACGGTTATGTCGATAAGATATCGATGCAACGTCGACAAGCAGACTTCAATTAGAGCAAGAATGAAATCAAAGCTGCTCTTACAAGGAATCGAAGGTGCGTCGATAAGAGAGGAAGAGAACTCGACGCTACGTCGAATACAGTCTGAAATGGAAACCTTTTCAGCTGTCATTTTTGACCCTCTCTCATGGTTCACAATATTGAAGACCGTTCTCCAACGGCTTAATAATTGCCTCAAATTGAAAGAAGAATTAAAAGAGGTCAGAAAAACTTTCTTGGAAACAAGCTTACAGATGATGGACGGGTCGTGAATTAAAGAAGGAAAGAAAGAGAATTTGTCCAAGGCAAAATACCTTTTCAAGACCTACCAGTAAAGGAAATTAATTCAAATTTAAGAGGGACAATATAAGGGAAGAGAAGAAAGAGAAACATAGAGCATTCATCACAATCGGCTAAACTTTTTCAATCAGGGCTTCTTCTTCTTCTTCCTCCAGGAACCCTAATAGAGAAAACACAGAGAATAAAGAACAACTGCTCTCCCTCTCTTAGAATAGAATAACAGAAGGCTGCTAATCATCAATATCATATAGCAACCAAAAGGAAGAGAAAGGATCTGACTATCTTAGCTCCTACAAATCATCACAATCATAAGCAGGAGTTCATCATCAGCAGATCCAGTGAAAAGAATAATGAAGTTGTTCCTGATACAGTCTTCATAAGAATTCTGAAAACAGAATTCTTCTTCCTCCCTCTTCTTATTTTTCCTTCTCACTCCCAACTGTAAAAGAGTTTTGAGAATCCCTCTTCCAAAGGATTAAGTGGTTCAAGATCTCCTTATCAAAAGATCTGGTTGGTTCAAGATCTCCTTATCAAAAGATCTGGTTGGTTCATGATCTCCTTATCAAAAGATCAGTGGTTCTGAGAGTCTCCTTGTCAAAAGACTCAGGCACAGGTGGTGCAATCCTACCAGGTGGTAGAAGAGAGGACTACACACATTTTGGGGAACCTCTATAAAATCTTTGTGTCTTCTGGTTGCTTATTTTCTGTGCTGTCCCATATAGTTTACTTTTTATATTACTGCTTTTCTTGCTTTACTTAAACAGTCTGTGTTTTATTTTGTGTGTGGAATTGTAGAGCATAACACTTAGTTTTTTTATTGTATTTGCACAAATTGGATAGAAATATTTTAAATCTCTATTCACCCCCCCCCCCCCCTCTAGAGTATATCTCAGGGGCACACAGTGCACTTTTAATTGGCATCAGAGGTAGGTTGATCATTAAAAGGTTAACACCTTGGTCAAAAAGACCTCCTACACTTATTTCTTTATTACAAATATATTTCATAAAGAAAAATGAGTTCTAAGGATTATGCTTCTACAAGACCTCCAGTGTGTAATCTGAATAAGTTTACACTCAAAAAGGCCAGATAAAACTTTATATTAATTTTATTGTAGTCATCAACAATCACCAAGGTATAAGCTTTACCTCCTAAACTCCTAACTGGCATGGGACCAAATAGATCCCTATGAAGCAGATATAAACATCTGGTAGAATCTTTGTCAATTATGCTCTTAAAGTTATCCCGAGTCTGCTTGCCCATTTGGCATGCATGACAAGGTCTCTCTTTAATGTACTTAACATCAGGTGTGTTACGCACTAAGTTGTGAGAAAATAACGTATTTATAGTTTTGAAATTAATATGTGCTAGTCTCTTGTGCCATTGGTCACAGAGAGATGCACTATCTTTTACTAAAAAGCATACTGGTGTAGAAGAGTCTAAGCAAAGGAAATTTTAAGCAGAAAAAATTTCTACTCCGAGTGTCTGTTAAAATAGTTTCTGATGAATCAGACGACTTTATCAAGCAATTGTCCTTATAGAACTCAACCATATAGCCTTTATCACATAATTGACTTATGCTAAAAATATTATGTTGTAATCCTTTAACATACGCTATGTCTGTGAAATAGACTATACCGCTGGTAATCATACTGTAGCCTTTTGTGATCCCCCGATCAGATCCACCAAAGATAACCTTTGGACCATCCTTGATTAGGGTGTAATTTTGCAATAGGCTTCTTGTTCCGGTCATGTGTTGTGAACATCCACTGTTCAAATACCAGATAGGCGTGATGTTGGCCTTTGGACATACATGTAATCAGTAATCAATTGCCCTTAGGAACCCAAAAGAATTTGGGTCCTTGGCTTCTTGTTAGATGACTTCCACTTGGAGTGTTAATATTGTGAGTGGACGTCCTTGCATTATTAACTAGTGGAATTCTGGAATTCTAGAATTCTTTAGATTAAACCAACAATCCATGGCGAAGTGACCAACCTTGTCACAACACCAGCAATCGAATCTGTTGTACCGCCTTTTTCTCTCCTGCTTAACTCTTTGAATGGGGGGGATCTAGCAGGAGCTACCGACTTGGAGGCAGAAACCTCGTGATTGCAGCAAACACATGGCTCCTTCTCAAGTGGTTTCGTAGCAATAGATTTAACTTTTGGTGCTTTCTTTGCTGACGGTCCATGCATGAATGAACCATAGTCCTTGAGGACTATCTCTTCGTAAGGTGCTTTGAAAGCAGTCGTTCCGAAATTTCGGCGATGGCTCCATCATTGGTTATTCTTACTTGAATCAACGTGAGTTGGTCTTGTAAGGTGACCATAAGACGTTTCAAAGTCATAGGAATTTGTAAGAAAAACTACCTTCTTGAAGGAAGGTTGACTTTGATTAGCCTTACCCTTACCCTTAACGACTCTTCTCTAAGCAGCCTAACTTTTCTCGGTCTGATGACCGATACCGCTACCCTTCGCAGGAGTTGAAAAGTCATCAATGAGAGGAAGGATGGTCTTTGGTTTAGAAAAGCTTTCCAATAGCTTTATCTCAACCATTAGCTTCCCTTCCAACTCAATTATGGATTTCTCCTTCATCTTTAATAGTTCAGCAGAGCTTTTGAGTTCGTCCTTCAAGAGTTGTACTTCATCTCTGAAAGGAAGTAATTTTTCAATTTCTTCCCTCAGATCCGATTTCACGGTCTTGAGGGTCGCAATCTCTTTGGCTTGGTATTTAACTGCCTTGTGACATCTGTTAAATAACTTCAACAATGCTTGGTGTTGAACCATCAATTCAGATTCCTCTTGAGAAGTGTAGACTTCATCCGCATTGGACTCAGCTTCAGAATCAGAAAGAGGAGTGTGTGAGTTTACCTTCCCCTCATAAGGGGTGTCGTAGTTTTCCTCATCAGTTTGAGTCATGAGCCGAAGTAGGCTTCTTCTTCTGAGCTTGACTCGTCTGAGTCGACGTCGCTCAGAATTTTAGACTTCTTAGCCAAGAAGCTCTTTTCCTCCTTCTTCTTACTTTTGAATGATTTCTTGTCTTCCTTTCTCGAACTATTTTTCTTCTTGTACGGTCATTCTGCAATCACATGCACTGGCTTATTACAGCAGTAACAAATAATGTCAGTCGAAATATGTTTGTTCGGTTTAGTTTTATACCTGTCATTTTTGTGTCCCTTCTTGAGATGTTCACAATCACGTCTTGATCTTCTATGAATCGATGAGGAGGATTGATTTCTCCTCTGCTTCCTTTTGTTTAGCAATCTCTTGAATTTCTTGTAGGGTAGGTAGAACTCTCCATTGGACATGTCTGAGCTTGATGAGCAAGCTACAGACTCGTTATCTTCCTCTGACGACTGTGTCCTCATCGGTAACATGATCTCACCTTTCATTGACCCTTCGGCCTTCAGTGCTATGGACTTCTCCTTTCTAGAAGTCCTACTGTCTTCTTCCTCAGCTTTCCTGATGCTGAGCTTCAATTCATGTGAAAGGAGCTTCCCAAAAAATATCTGAGGCTCCATAGTAGCCAGCTTACCGAATTCCATGATGGCAATAGCCTTGATATCCCATTATTTCGTCAGGGATCTCAAGAACTTATCATTCAGTTCACCAACAGTGAATTCCCGATCATAGTTCCTTACACCGTCGACGATCTTGAAGAACTTCTCATAAGTGTTAGAAATAGAGTCCCTTGGATCTTGCTTGAAAGCTTTGTATTCTTGATTTAGCAAAGATCTTCGATCATCCCTTACTTCTTCCGTACCTTCCATCAGGACGATAAGAGAATCCCACATCTCTTTAGCAGATTTGCAGTGGAAGAGATTCTATAGTATAGAGTCATCCACATCACTAGCAATTATATTCTTCCCCTTCTTGTCCAAGGCAACAAGAGCAATCTCGTCCTTCGTTAAATTAAGCATCTTCTTAGGAACTTGTACGTCATGGTTGATTGTAGATGCCGTCATGGGGACATGGGGACCTTCTTCAACAATCTGAAAGATCCTTAGATCGGCGGCTTCCATGTAAAACCGCACTCTTTCCTTCCACATGGGGAAGTTCTCTTTTGTGCAAATCGGCAACTTCATGGAAGAATCCTTGTTTGTATCCATTCCAGACATGGTGTCTTTGAACAACTAGATAGAGGACTTTGTTCAAGGTGTTAACCTCTTAACGAACAACCTCCTCTGATACCAATTGAAAGTATCTAGTTTCTACCTATCACCTAGAGGGGGGTGAATAGGTGAATTCTATGGCTTTCAAGCGGAATTAAAATCTTGAAAGAAAAGCACACAGAAAATAAAGAGCACACACAAACACAAGGATTTATAGTGGTTCCCCGGTATGTGTACTCCACTTTCCCTCCTTACCTATCTAGCATGCCCGGCTAGACTATGCTACTTCTCTAATTTTAGATTAAAAATAATCTACCAACTCGGAGTATACAACTCCTTCAAACTCGGAGAACAATGTAACACCCTGCCAGTACGAATAGTATAACAGTAGGTCCGGCCGGGACCCCACGCCATACAAGCCACACTAGCTAGGAGTTAAAAGGTGATAACCAGAAAAGTAACAACTAAACGAGAGTACAAAACGTAAGCGGAAGCATTAATTAAAACATTCAAAAAGAACTGTCCACTATCATAGGAATGTAACCAGAATAAGAGTTACGGCCTTAAGGCCTTACATTCATCCAATGCACAAAACTCCATAAGCATACATCGGCACGCAGGCCGGCCATACATGAAAAAGCTAAAAAGGGAGGCTGGCCTTCAAGGGCCAACTCAGCAAAAGGGGTCACCGCCCGCTATTTCTCGCTAGGCTCACCTGCACCTGCATAAGACATTCCACCAAGCGGTGGCAAACGAGGCAACGGTCAGCACAGCTGACCAAATTATAACGACCCCACCCCTTTCCCGGGGTGGCGGAGATTCTACCCTGCAAGTAAGCCATACTAGCACAAGTAATAATCTAAAGAAAGTGCAACTACACAAGGTGAGGTTTCAAGCACAATCAATCTTCTAGGTTGAGCATCAAAAGAAAGGAACCTAGGTATGCACATGATGTTGGTTGGGTTCACCCGAAGGTTTCCCACAACCGCCTAAGCAATCGCATGAGGCTAAACATAACATCAAATTCACAACACTCCACCCTAAGGGTCACAACCTTAGGTGGGAAACAAGAGCTTTTGGTCGGTCTAGGTATGACACCTTCCACGACCTCTCCCATGATCACACGGCTTTCATGAGGAAGGGACCTCTCGCCGATCTGCATGGAAACGGGTTCGGTTCAGCTTTGCCCGTGCTCTAATCGTCGCGATCTATCGCACGATGCGGGTACGGCTTCACCTCGGCCCGTAAGGGTTTAGCACTTTCAAGTTCTACACTAAATATACGCTACGCACCTAACCCATTCACAAGGATCTAGGCTTCGCGAATTCTCAACAAGGGAGGTACATACGCTCCGCATCAATTTCGTGGTGAAGGTTTGCCTTCATCTAAACCTCAAAGCATGGGGCTTTCGTTAGGATCTTCACCAGACGCCTACTCTTAACTCCCGCAATACTATAGGTGAGTTCACGGAGTCATTCTCCGGCACGCATTCTAGGCCTAACCTAAATGAAACGTCGCAAATCAAGCATCACCGATTCGGGCTCACGGCCACGAATAGGCTTCACACACAATGCCTAAATCCGCACAACTACCGGATTTTCTACATGCAATATGCCGGGGACGGACACAATCTACCCGGAGTCCCGAAGGACTTGAGGAAATCCTACACTTCACCCATTTGGTGAAAGGGACTCCTCACGCAAGCATAGAGAAATGAAGGAGAGGACAAAAGACAAGTCCAAACAATGGGAGAAGAAATCGTTACCCTAGACGTGTTCTTCTTCGCCATGGATCCGAGATTCTACGCGGAGGGAAAGAACCGCACCGGGCTGCACTCTCCGGATCTGGAAACGGCTCGCGAAACGGAGCTCCGGAGCTCCGTCAATGGCGAAATCTCCTCTTCTTCTTCCTTGCCCCCTTCTCCTTCCTCTAGCCTAGGAGAGAGAAACACTATGAAATAATGAGGGTTTAATCCCTCTCCAAAGCCCTAAGACCCCCCAACAATAAATCCCAGCCGTTGGATCGAATTCCAATAAATTTGATCGGTCGGATCCTCTTCTCCGCTCAAAATCGCAGAACAGAATAAACAGGGCGCACGATCACAGGCGCACGGTCAGTGGTCGTGCGCGACGAGGGCAAAGGTCGTGCGCACTATCCGGTACAGAACTCTGAATTCTTGCGAATAAGCGCACGATCGCTGGCGCACGATCACTGGTCGTGCGCGAAGAGGGAAATGGTCGTGCGCACTGCCCGAGACAGAACTCGATTCTCTTCGGAATTAACGCACAATCGCTGGCGCACGATCACTGATCGTGCGCGATGAGGCCACTGATCGTGCGCTAAGAGCAGACAGGGAAAATTCTAGCCTGCTTCACGTGCCGCACTACCACTCCGCCTACTTCGCGGAACTACCAGTTTTGGGGTGTTACAACTCCACCCTCCTTAAAAGAATTTCGTCCCGAAATCCAGGAAACAGTAATAGCATAAATTACAGTTATACTTTACCTGAGGGAAAAAGCTCGGGATACTCCGCAAGCATCGTTTGCTCTCTCTCCCAAGAGAGCTCCTCTCGGCCGCAGTTATCCCACCGGACTTTTACCATCCGAATGGACTTGTTCCGCAGCTGCTTTACTTCGGTATCTTCGATGCGTAAAGGCTTGACTTTCGTCGACAACCCACTATCAACCGGAACTTTGCCGACCGCAACGATATGAGTAGGCTCATGCACTGCCTTCCTCAACACTGAAATGTGGAACACGTCGTGCAGACCGCTCAGCTCTGCAGATAGTGCAAGCCGATAAGCCGCATCACCAACACGCTCCACGATCTCGAACGGTCCTAAGTACCTCGGACTGAGCTTTTTCAAGCGTCGAATCCTTGATACCCCTTTGAACGGTTTGATCTTCAAGTAAACCCGGTCACCGACGGCAAACTCTAAGTTCCTATGCTTGGCGTTGAAATACTTTGCTTGCCTATCCTGGGCAACCAATAGCCTTTCGCGTATAGACCGGATCGTCGAAGTTGCTTCTTCAACATCCTTTCGCTTCAATAGCTTAGTATCGCCCGTTTCCGCCCAAGACAACGGCGTACGGCACTTCTTACCATAGAGGGCCTCGAAAGGAGCCATCTTTATGCTGGCTTGGTAGCTTTTATTGTAGGCGAACTCGATCATAAAGAGGTGATCCTCCCACCTCTTTCCAAAGTCTAGAGCGCACATTCGGAGCATATCCTCCATAGTCCTGTTGGTTCTCTCGGTCTGTCCATCCGTTTGCGGGTGGAAGGCCGTGCTGAACTTCAATTTTGTGCCCAACAGTTCATGGATAAGCCTCCAATCTTTCGATGTGAAACGCCCGTCACGATCGCTGACGATGCTACGAGGGACACCGTGCAGTCTCACGATACTATCCACATAGAGCTTTGCTAGCTTCTCTACGGAATCATCCTTCCGGTTCGGAATGAAGTGTGATACCTTTGTCAAACGGTCCACGATCACCCATATGGCGTCGTTTCCATGTTGCGATCTCGGCAATCCGTGCACGAAATCCATCGAAATATCATCAAACTTCCACTCCGGAATCGGCAAGGACTTCAGAAACCCACCGGGACGTTGACATTCAGCTTTCACCAATGCGCAAGTATGACACTTGGCCACGTAAAGGGCAATGTCTTTCTTCATGCCCGGCCACCAGAACAATTTCTTCATATCCATAAACATTTTAGTGCTCCCCGGGTGGATCGAGTACTTGGTATGATGAGCCTCGTACATCAACTCCGCCCGTAGAGTACCAACGTTTGGGATGCATAACCTTTCCTGCTTCCACATAAGGTCATCTTCGAAGGAGAAATCAGCGTTTAACCCTTCAACGGTTTCCGCTTTGTATCGTTTCAAGCTCTCGTCCAACTCCAATGCTTGTCGAACTCGGTCGGCAAGGTCGTAGCGAACTTCCGTCCAGTTCAAGCATGCTGAGGTAGACGTTCTCCTATCAATGCATATGATCTCCATTTCTTCTAGCTCACGGATTAGACGCTCATCGTGCATCAAAATCCAATTTGCTTGTGCGGGAGCCCGACGACTCAACGCGTCTGCAACTACGTTTCCTTTACCGGGAGTATATTTGATATCGAAGGTGTAGTCCCCAAGGAACTCCATCCACCTCCTTTGGCGCATGTTCAACTCCCTTTGATCTAGTAAGTACTTGAGGCTCTTATGGTCGGTAAAGATATCGATCTTCACGCCATATAGATAGTGTCTCCAAAGTTTGAGGGCAAAAACCACGGCCGCTAGCTCCAAATCATGGACCGGGTAATTCCTCTCGTGAACCTTCAGTTGCCGGGAGCCGTAGGCAATTACCTTCCCGAACTGCACTAGGACACAACCCAATCCACTTCCTGAGGCGTCGCTATATATTTCGTAGCCTTCCGTACCTTGTGGCGAGCATAGAATGGGCGCCGTGGTCAGACGGCTCTTTAGCTCTTCAAAAGCTCGTGCGCACTCGGGCGACCAAACGAACTTATGATCCTTCCTAGTCAGTTTTGTGAGAGGAAGTGCGATCCTCGAGAAGTTTTCCACAAAGCGCCTATAATAGCCGGCAAGTCCTAAGAAACTTCGGACTTCCGCTACGTTTTTCAACAAAGGCCACGCTTGGATCGCTTCTATCTTCGACGGATCAACTGCAATTCCTTCGCCACTAACAACATGATCAAGGAATGCCACTGACGGTAGCCAAAACTCGCACTTGGAGAACTTGGCATAAAGCTGACTCCTCCTCAAGGTGCTCAGGACTGCGTGCAGATGCCCTACATGCTCCTCTTCCGACTGAGAGTATACCAAAATGTCGTCGATGAAGACGATCACAAATTGATCTAAATACTCTCGGAATGTCCTATTCATCAAGTCCATGAATACCGACGGTGCGTTGGATAGACCGAACGGCATTACCGTGAACTCATAGTGCCCAAAGCGGGTACTGAACGCTGTCTTTGGAATGTCACATTCCCTTATTCGCAGTTGATAGTAGCCGGACCTTAGGTCTAGCTTGGAGTAAACCGTCGACCCCATCAGTTGGTCGAACAGATCATCGATTCTAGGAATCGGATATCGGTTTTTCTCGGTCAACTTGTTTAGCTCTCTATAATCAATACATAGACGCAAGCTCCCATCCTTCTTTTTCACAAAGAGGACCGGTGCACTCCAAGGCGAAGAACTTGGACGTACGTAGCCTTGCTCTAGCAGCTCTTGCAATTGGACCTTCAACTCTGCCAATTCCTTTGGCGCTATACGGTATGGTGAGCGGGCCACAGGTTTGGCACCTGGCACCAACTCGATACAGAAATCAATCTCCCGATGAGGCGGAGCCCCAGGGAGTTCGTTAGGAAACACGTCGGCGTATTCCGCTACAACTGGGACATCACACAACCTGGGCTTTGGCTCCGAAGCCTCCAACAAGGTGAAGAACAACTCGGCGCCTTTTCTCACCGCCTTAACCACTTGGAGAGCAGACATCAGCGTCTTGCTCGCTCCTCGCATACCGGCGAATGTGGTTTCATCGTCGGTGTTCGTTCCCAGAGTGATCTCCTTTGTCTTGCAATCTATGCATGCTCGCTGCTCCGAGAGCCAGTCCATGCCGAAGATCACATCGAATTCAGCTAACGGTAGTAACGACGCTTCCAAGTCGAAATCTTGACTTCCGATCCGCACCTTCACACGACTCTTCCTATCCGCACTCATTCGAGATCCATTGGGTAGCACTACTTCCAATCTATCCTCTACAAAGGTAGACGGCACTCCGATTCGCACCACGAAGTCCTCGGACAGAAAAGAGTGCGATGCACCCGTATCGAATAGAGCTCTCGCCGGATAGTTGAAAATTAGGACGAAACCTAATTGTACACAAATAACACATATAGTCGTACAACAGTAAGAATCATATACATAGCTGTAAAAGCTAACTTCTAATTCGTACCTGTGACTACATCGGTTTGTCGTATAGCTTCTTGTTGGCCAAGCGAATAGACTCTCGGCTGAGTCGGAATGTGTTGGGAGGCCGAAGACTCTGCCGCTTTGCCCTTTTCCGCAGCCCGAGCATACTCCACCGCTCGATTTGCCGCCTTTGGGGGACCACTTCGACACACCGCAGCTTTGTGTCCCACCTTCCCGCAGGTGAAACACGTAATAGGAGTCCGCGCGGTCGTGGCTCCCGAAACATTCGAAGAAGCTGGTTCCGCCTGCTTGAACTTCCGCTTGTTCCTTCTGAAGTCCGGCTTGGACTGAGAGGCCAGCGCATGAAACTCGGGTTTCTTTACAACACTCTTTGCTTGTACCCTCTTCATGTCCAACTCCAAAGATCTGGCGGTTTGCACCATCACTTGGAAGCCAAACGTCATAGGGCCTGCAAGGAGCAGCCTCAACTCGTCCCGGAGCCCTTCATAGAATTTATTCATCTTCGTCTCCTCATCCTCCACCAATGCCCCCGCATAGCGACTCAGTCTGGTAAACTCATGTAAGTAATCGTCGACGGAGCGATCACCTTGAGTTAACCTCAGGAACTGGTTTTGTAACGCAATGCGTTGGGCAGAGGGGATAAACCGCTGGAGGAACGACTTTGAAAACTCAGCCATTGTTATTTCAGTAATGTCTCTATCGCCGAACTTGTGCAGTTCCTGCTCTTCCCACCACAGCACAGCCTCTCCGTCAAGAAGGAAAGTGGCTAAGGTGACCATCATGGCTTCGTCCGTCGCCGTCGCCCTCAGAGTTCTTCTAACTCTTGACAACCAGTCTTCTGCCACCGTTGGGGACTCAGATCCCGAGAAGGTAGGAGGATTAAAGCTCAAGAAGTGCTTTAATTGTTGGTCATGCGCTCGCCCCGCAACTACTTGCGCAACTTGACGCTCCACCCTCGGTGCTAACGCCGGTTCCACTGCAGCTACTGGCACAGGGGCATCAACCCTCGGTGCTACCGCAGGTTCCACTGCAGGTTCAATTACCGGGGCCGCATCGGTAGTAGGCGTAGCAGGCTGTGCAAGCCTTTGCGGTTGAGCATTGATCATCGCGAAGACTGCTTCTGCGACCATTCTGATCATCTCAGCCGAAGGAGTGGTCGCTGGCACCTCAGCCGACCCACTACTTTCAGCAGTGTTACGGGGTTGAGACCGCCCCGCAGCACTTCTAGTCACCTATAATCATGCAAGGCACAATTTAGTGACCCTAAACATATCAAACATCAATCATGGAACGCTCAGGTTCCGCAAACAAGTATGTTTTTTTTTCATTCCTAAGTGGACATTCTTATTAGTTTTGTCGTTTTAGGTGAATGCACAGCCCGTGCGCACCACCTCTTAAAAGGAATTCGTCCCGAATTCGCTAAACTACGGATCGACGCCTTAAGTCCGATACCAAATTGTAACACCCTGCCAGTACGAATAGTATAACAGTAGGTCCGTCCGGGACCCCACGCCATACAAGCCACACTAGCTAGGAGTTAAAAGGTGATAACCAGAAAAGTAACAACTAAACGAGAGTACAAAACGTAAGCGGAAGCATTAATTAAAACATTCAAAAAGAACTGTCCACTATCATAGGAATGTAACCAGAATAAGAGTTACGGCCTTAAGGCCTAACATTCATCCAATGCACAAAACTCCATAAGCATACATCGGCACGCAGGCCGGCCATACATGAAAAAGCTAAAAAGGGAGGCTGGCCTTCAAGGGCCAACTCAGCAAAAGGGGTCACCGCCCGCTATTTCTCGCTAGGCTCACCTGCACCTGCATAAGACATTCCACCAAGCGGTGGCAAACGAGGCAACGGTCAGCACAGCTGACCAAATTATAACGACCCCACCCCTTTCCCGGGGTGGCGGAGATTCTACCCTGCAAGTAAGTCATACTAGCACAAGTAATAATCTAAAGAAAGTGCAACTACACAAGGTGAGGTTTCAAGCACAATCAATCTTCTAGGTTGAGCATCAAAAGAAAGGAACCTAGGTATGCACATGATGTTGGTTGGGTTCACCCGAAGGTTTCCCACAACCGCCTAAGCAATCGCATGAGGCTAAACATAACATCAAATTCACAACACTCCACCCTAAGGGTCACAACCTTAGGTGGGAAACAAGAGCTTTTGGTCGGTCTAGGTATGACACCTTCCACGACCTCTCCCATGATCACACGGCTTTCATGAGGAAGGGACCTCTCGCCGATCTGCATGGAAACGGGTTCGGTTCAGCTTTGCCCGTGCTCTAATCGTCGCGATCTATCGCACGACGCGGGTACGGCTTCACCTCGGCCCGTAAGGGTTTAGCACTTTCAAGTGCTACACTAAATATACGCTACGCACCTAACCCATTCACAAGGATCTAGGCTTCGCGAATTCTCAACAAGGGAGGTACATACGCTCCGCATCAATTTCGTGGTGAAGGTTTGCCTTCATCTAAACCTCAAAGCATGGGGCTTTCATTAGGATCTTCACCAGACGCCTACTCTTAACTCCCGCAATACTATAGGTGAGTTCACGGAGTCATTCTCCGGCACGCATTCTAGGCCTAACCTAAATGCAACGTCGCAAATCAAGCATCACCGATTCGGGCTCACGGCCACGAATAGGCTTCACACACAATGCCTAAATCCGCACAACTACCGGATTTTCTACATGCAATATGCCGGGGACGGACACAATCTACCCGGAGTCCCGAAGGACTTGAGGAAATCCTACACTTCACCCATTTGGTGAAAGGGACTCCTCACGCAAGCATAGAGAAATGAAGGAGAGGACAAAAGACAAGTCCAAACAATGGGAGAAGAAATCGTTACCCTAGACGTGTTCTTCTTCGCCATGGATCCGAGATTCTACGCGGAGGGAAAGAACCGCACCGGGCTGCACTCTCCGGATCTGGAAACGGCTCGCGAAACGGAGCTCCGGAGCTCCGTCAATGGCGAAATCTCCTCTTCTTCTTCCTTGCCCCCTTCTCCTTCCTCTAGCCTAGGAGAGAGAAACACTATGAAATAATGAGGGTTTAATCCCTCTCCAAAGCCCTAAGACCCCCCAGCAATAAATCCCAGCCGTTGGATCGAATTCCAATAAATTTGATCGGTCGGATCCTCTTCTCCGCTCAAAATCGCAGAACAGAATAAACAGGGCGCACGATCACAGGCGCACGGTCAGTGGTCGTGCGCGACGAGGGCAAAGGTCGTGCGCACTATCCGGGACAGAACTTTGAATTCTTGCGAATAAGCGCACGATCGCTGGCGCACGATCACTGGTCGTGCGCGAAGAGGGAAATGGTCGTGCGCACTGCCCGAGACAGAACTCGATTCTCTTCGGAATTAACGCACGATCGCTGGCGCACGATCACTGATCGTGCGCGATGAGGCCACTGATCGTGCGCTAAGAGCAGACAGGGAAAATTCTAGCCTGCTTCACGTGCCGCACTACCACTCCGCCTACTTCGCGGAACTACCAGTTTTGGGGTGTTACAAACAACCTCTCCTACAAAAACTCGGAGAACAAACTCTCCTACAAACTCGGAGAACAAACTCTCCTACTCTCAATCCTCTAAACTAGGATCTACAACTCGGAAGATAAACTTCCTACAAGATAAGTAAAAGGAATTTTACAATAACTTTAGATTCAAAGTCTATCACTTAGAATCTCAAAGAGATTCAACTTCTTCAGATCTGAGAAATTAGATCTTCTTCTTCCTTGATTGAGATGAAGGCTTGATACTGAAAGAGGAAGAAGAAATCTCGACTTGAACAAACTTGATCTGAAAACTTATCGAGACAGTGAGATCTATAAAGGTACTTGAATGAATCTTAGCTCTGTGATCTTGTTGAATTGAGACTTGGAGAAGAATCGTGCAGAAGACTTGTCGGCGGCAGAACAGCTCTTTACAAGAACGAGAAAATGGCTGACGGCGATTGCGATCTTTCTTTTTCAAAATGAGCACGATTAGCGTTTAACGAAATGTCATTTAAGTATTTATAGGTCCTTCTCAAACGGCTATAAATGAGTCTTACGGAATAAGCTCCACGTGTACTGTCCATGGAAGAAACCCTAAAAGGAAAGCCGGCGGAGAATTTGAACAAAACGTGCTCTGCCAGCATTCGTCGAATGAACTCGTAAAATCAGACATTACTCGACGAATTCACTTATGACTCGACGAAATGAACTTAGCAAAAAGCGTTGAGACGGGAAGAAATAATTCTGAGACCACTCGAGAACTTCTCGAGAGCACTCGACGAATTCGTCGAGTGTTCACGAGAAATCAAAAGACCATTCGACGAATTTGTCGAGTGTTCTCGAGTGAAAATAACTTTACTCGACGAAAAATACTTATCAATTTTCTCTGAGACCTCTCGAGTATTTTCAACGAATACCTAAGTCTTCACGAGTTGTCTCGACGAATTCATCTAGATTTCTCGAGAACACTCGACGAAAAAGACTTGGACTAAATTTCTTCCAATCCTGAATCCATCAACTACTTCAACTTGTCTTCTCTATAGCGTTTGAATATGAAGTGCATACCAATAGAGAGATTTCACAGGAGTCAACACTTTGGTCTACACAAAAAGGGATTACATTGCATAGGCATGTGTTTATGACTCATTGAAATCTGACATTGGTTTGTACTTAGCAATTAACGTCTTGCAAACACACAACTAAGATGCGTCATCAAATACAGTATCAATTCATCTTAGTTCAAGTGACACTTCTTCAAATCAAGGTTATTGTGTCTACAATACCCAACAAAGACAAACAAATATAAAATCATATTAGCTCAAAATTTAAAGGAAAAGGCGGTTTGCTTTATCATATTTTGAAAATGATATTTTCTAGTAAACACTTCAAATATAGATCTAGCAAATCTTATCTAGCATAGATAACCTAGGTTTGTTCAAGGCTAAGTTAAATATCTAATCAATTTTCGAAAATCTAACATTTTGAATGAAGATAATTTACTAGATAATAAAAGAAAAATGCGATAAAAACTTTTCTGACCCTTGAATAATGATTTTCTTGTAAACTGCAATTCTTCTGGTCTTATGTTATTGGATTTCTGGATATTGTGAGACCATTTTATGTGGCAAGTTCAACTCTATTAAGCACTTGAATTTGTTGCCCATGTCCATTAATCTTTATGGTACAAGTTGATTTCTTTGATTACTTCGTCATCTTTGGAAAAAAAATCATGTGCTTCCTACTTTTAAACTAAACCAAGCAAAAGTTATCTTTGTTGCAAGAAAATAAACATAAACAAGCAAACACATATAATTTTTTTGACATAATTAATAAATATTAAGGTTTTTTTCAAATATTACAAAGTTGCATCATGATGAGTGTGATTTTTACCTATTTTCCACCTTGCCTTTCTTATCGATTCCACCCATGTGTGTATTGTTTATGCATGTTTTTAGCTTTTATTTGATGTATATGGTATTTTTGGACTGCATGATTGGGTTATTTTTATAGGTGTGGACTTTTCGTGTGATTCGGGAGAGACTGTCAAATTTGTCTCACGCACGCCCGTGCAGAATTTTCGCATGTGTGCGCGCTTCCTTATCCCTTGAACTGAACGAAGTATGTTGACCTGAGTTTGGGCGTGCCATATTTCACACGCTCGTGCGGGCACATGCAATTGCGCATACGTTAGCCATTTTATGCTTCCAGGACCATTTTTGGGTGATCTGAATTTGCACGTGCGTGATTTCTCAACGCGCGTGCGCAGTTTGGCGCCCAGCAATATTTCATCACATTGAATATCCGCACGCGCTTTGCGTCACACGCCCATACACCCTATTTTAGTATATATTCCAGCGCGAGGGCTTCCGCAGAAAGGACGCTTCGGGTGCCATTTCCGACCGGGAGCTCCTCTCCTCGGTTGTGCTTTCCATCCTAGGGGTCCTCCTTCATCAAGGGATTCAAAGTTAAGGTGTTTCCCTTCTTCTTCTCTGTAAAGCAAGGTCGAGCTTGAGGGTAACATGGACGGAGTAGACAATCAAGAAGACGGGTAAAATAGGAGGTGTTAATAGCTCTCCAGAACACCAGATGCAATCGATGAACGTGCGAAGGCCTCGGTTGACAACCCGGTGGACTCCTTTCACTTTCACGATAAAGACTTGATCTTCGTTTGTATTTCTCCTCTTCTCGTTTGCCCCCTAGGTTTATTGGTAGGGAACACTTTCTATGTTGATGAGAATGCTTTGTATGAACATTTTTTGATGTTTAATGCACTTGCTTTTAGTTTTTCTGAAAGTATAATTGAGGTTCATGCTTAATGTTTGAGGTATCTAGTTTGGTTAGTTGTTTCAAGCCATTATGTTTGAGTTTGATGCTAGCAAGAAAAGAGGTGTCGTCGACCCTCACCACACTCTCGATTGAGCGAAGCGGTGAAGGCAGCTCGCACATGTTCTTGTGTTGTCACGCGGTGTCGGCGACCCGTACAATTTCTTTTTCTCGCACGTAGTGTAGAGCAGCCACTCATCCAACATTTTTAATCTTTTTCCGCTTTTACAATTAAATTTCTAAAATCACAAGGAAATCCACGTCGTGTTCCTTGTGAGATCGATACTTGGGGAGTTACTCCTCATTTTATATTACTTAAATGACCGGTGCACTTGTCGTCAGCGCATAAAGTTTTCGGCGTCGTTGCTGGGGAACACGGCCACGATGTTCGTCGTGTTTGAGAAATGTTCGTCGCGTTTGAGAAATGTTCGTCGTGTTTGAGAAATGTTCGTCGTGTTTGAGAAATGTTCGTCGTGTTTGAGAAATGTTAGTTGTTTTTTTTACTATTTCGTTTCCTTAGCCTTCACTTGTGCTAAACAATACATTTTGCCATGTATTCTTCACTTTGTTTCTATGCAGACATTGAATACGATTCCAGGATTCAGCACACAGGATGCCAAAAGTCATTCTTCGGCACCTCAATATGATGGACCGAGTGGAAACTTTGAAATCCCGATAGACCGTATTCAATATATATCCCAGACCAAGTTGCTGAGCAGACACTCTAATGAGGATGCATCCCGTCATATACAGAATTTCTTGGACATTCCAGCATGTAGGTGATGACAATAAAAGAATGAGGATTCGGTTCTTTCCATTCTCATTACGGGGAAAAGCCAAGTCTTGGTATCGAAACATCCCGTGTGGATCAGT
This sequence comes from Dactylorhiza incarnata, assembly GCA_033032865.1. Lineage (NCBI taxonomy): Eukaryota > Viridiplantae > Streptophyta > Magnoliopsida > Asparagales > Orchidaceae > Dactylorhiza > Dactylorhiza incarnata. The sequence continues at coordinate 12,459,919 of JAWHQI010000040.1, forward strand.
CACTTCATGGAGTCTGCTGGAAGAAAGATTTCTCTCAAAACTTCATCCTCATGTACACCTTTTGACCAAGTACCGAGAGATATTGAATTTTACTCAGGGAGTGGATGAATCGCTTGCCGAAGCTTGGGAACAATTTTTGATGATGCAGAGTAATTGTTCTCTACTTGACATGTCCGAAGCGACTCTTTTACAGATATTCTACTTCGGAATTCTTAATCACTTCCGACTTCTCTTCGATGTTGCCACGGGAGGCACTCTAGTTAACAAGCCAAGTAAGGAAGCTTGGTAGATCATAGAGGATATTGCGTGGACAAGTTGTATGTGGAGCCCCCCACAATTGACCTCAAATATTTCTGAAGTCAACTAAGTTGTTTTCGTTAGTGCTTCTATTTCTCTTACCACCGCTGACATTGAGAAATTCTTTTCTTTTGCTGAGTTGGTCAACAATCTGCTACTCTCTCAGCATGAATCACTTCAGAGGCTGCAAGCACATTTTGACACACTCATATCACTGCGGTGCTATCCTTAGTGGGTACTTTGAATGAAATGTTAAATGCTTTGGAACTAAGGAGTATGGGAACAATCCGTGGTTCATGACTCCATATGTCTACCTGGTGATCATATACAAGAACCACTGACTGAAGAGCCTTCTAATCCTCCTATGTCAGCTCCATCTCCGTGTGTTCCAGTCCCTGTGCGTACTTCACCTGTGCCGTCATTTCCTCACCGTCTACGGAATATAAAGAAGGAAAAATAGTATCTCAAATTCTTAGATATGATGAAGGGTGTTCAAGTGAGTATTCCCTTAGTCGACGCTCTCACCCAAATACTCGGATACACAGTTTTTGAAGGACCTTCTCTCTAAAAGAAGAACGTTAAAAACACTTGAGACTGTAAATCTTTCGGAGGAGTGCTCAACTGTCAATCTGAATCATATGCCAAGCAAATTGATGGATCCAGGCATTTTCACTATCCCCTGAACCATAGGAAACCGCAGATTCAGTAGAGCGTTGCGTGATCCAGGCAAAACTTGTAAAACTCCAAACCATTCAGCAGAAAGGTGTTGGCACAAACCTAAAGAAGAAGCCAACCTCACAAAAACTGAAGAAGATGAATTTTTGTTCACCTGTAATACATCTAAAAACCCAGAAAAATCATCCACCTGATTTGTTGATAGTGGATGTTCCAACCACATGGTGAACCACATGGATTTCTTCACCATACTAGATGAAACTCAGAAATCTGAAGTGACATTAGGAGATGGAAAAAAGGAAATAATACAAGGTAAAGGAACCATTGCTGTCATTACACCAGAAGGAGCCACCAAACTAATAGCAAATGTCCAGTTTGTTCCTACACTTGCTCAGAACCTATTGAGTGTAGGTCAGCTTATAAACAAAGGATTCAAGGTCCTCTTTAATCATAAAACTTGTGAAATAGTAGAACCTAAGGGTAATACTACAGTTGTGAAGGCACATATGAATAGCAGTAACATCTTCACACTTTGTCTGAAGCCTGCTGGATCAAGAGCACTACTATGCTCTCAGGTTTGTTTCTCAACATCTCTAACAAGTCCTGCAGTTGAGAAGGACATTGAAGGCACAGAAGGTAAAACTCCCATAGAGAAGATCGTCGATCTCCGAACAAAACAAGCTCCTGCGGCAATTTCGTCGAACCCAGGAAGAATCGTCGAGCCCAGATCAAAGCAAGCGCAGGATGATGCTTCGTCGAACCCTGATCCACGTTCGTCGATCCCAAGAAAAACTTCAGATGGCGTTTCGTCGATCTCAGAAAACTTCGTCGAACGCATGTCAAAGAAGAAGAAAAGTTCAGATTTAGAGGAGGAAGACATTTCGTCGACCGCAGCTATGCATTCGTCAAGAAAAGCTCAGAATAAAGTGCGGCGCAGATTTAGATGGGGTGTTGAAGGTTGAAATCTGCACCAGCCTTAAATGCCAGCCGGTCACTCTTCCCTCCATAAATCCCAATACCATTCAATTAACCGTTCAAGTATTAATGTTGTTTTAATATATTAATGTTGTTTTAATATGCTTCGTATTACCTTCCCCTGTGTACTATTTCCAATGAATTGCTGTTAAAGCATTGTATCCTGAATATTTTTTATCCAGAATATTCTAAAATATCACTATAAATATCATGTAAAACTAGATGAATGGAATGAAGTAAAACTTTTGGTAAAACCTGTTATCCTCTATTCTTTGTTTTTAATCCTATCAATTTCTAACAGGCGCACCACCCACAGCGAATGCAACACAACCCCGAGTTCTTCTACTCTCGGCGAGACACAGACCTTGCGAGCTCCTTCACTATTCTTGTGAGATACACTCCACTGCCTTGCTCACCACCGAGCACTACCTCCCCGAACTCAAACCTCTCCTACTGCGAGCTGCGCGCTGCTGCGAGATCCTCCTGCGGGAGGTGGGGGTGCGAGACTCCTGTTGGAGTTTTGAAAGGTTGACCGGGTCAACATTTTATGTGTTTTTTATTGTTTTTTTTTATTTGAAAATGGAAGAGAGAATGTAACATTTAATGAGGAGAGAGAGTTTAAGATTTTTTTTGCCTATAAATAGGCTTCTATTTGTGTTTGTAAAGGGGCGGTGAATAGTTTGAAGAGAAAAGTTTGTTTCTTTCCTTTTGGCAGCATAGAGAGAGAGTGAGAGGAAGTGTAGAGAGAGAGGAATTAAATTCCCGCAGGAATATTGATTGCTCTCGAGATTTTATTCTCGCCATTTCATCTCCCGTCTCGCCTGGGAAAAGTCATCGCCACTGCCATCTCCCGCAGGAGGCCTCGCAGCAGCCCGTCTGGTCGTTCTCGCCCACTGCCATCTCGCCGGTGCCATCTCGCCGGAGTGGATGGAGGTGCTCGCCGAGTAGTAGTGGTGGTGTACTCGCGTGAGTTGAGAGAGCTCGCAGGAGCGGTTGAGTGGAGAGCTCGCCGGTGTGTTGAAGAGAGTGCCCCCCGGAGTAGGAGTCGGGGCATCTCGCCGAGCTGTGGAGGTGTTCGCCTGAGTGGTAAGCTGGTGCATCTCGCCGAGAGTTGAAGTACTCGCCAGGTAGAGTGCTCACCGGAGCGAAGAGGGAGCTGTGGGAGTGAAGTGCTCGGAGGTGCGCGTGCTCGCCGTGGGTTGTGCTTGCTGAAGTAGGAGTGCTCGCAAGTTTGAAGTATTTGGGTAGTAGGAGAGGCTGCGTGCCCACATTGCGCTTCCAACAACTCCTTCATGCGAGATCTCTAATGGGAGGTGGCTGTCTGCTATCTAACTACCAGCGAGATGGGCTGCGAGATGAGGGTGGCGAGAGAATTAATGGGAGAGGAATAAGCGAGAGCTGGCTGTTCCTGCGGGAAGAAATAAAAACTTTTTCTCTCACTACTTTCCTCCTCTCTCTAAAATTTCTTCCGAAATTTTTCTCCAACTTTTTATTCCAGCAACTTCTAAACTTTACAAAAGACGCCTGATTATAGGCAAAGCAAAAAGCAACTCTTTCTCTCTCCATAATAAATTTCTCTCTCTCCTCTAACAATTAATATAAAATACAAATAAAACTAAGGTTGACTCGGTCAACAAAAAATCAAGTCCAACAAACTCTCCCTCAAACTTGGCAGCACATGCCAAGTTTACCTTTGAGCTTCGCAAACGTCTCTGCCTTCAGCGTCTTCGTGAAAATGTCTGCGACCTGCTCTCCGGTGGGGCAATACACAACTTCAACTGTCTTCAACTCCACTTGCTCCCGAAGGAAATGATACATCGTCTCGATGTGCTTGCTCCTCTCATGCAGCACCGGGTTCTTCGCGAGCTGGATGGCCGACATGTTATCCACTAACACTGTCATTGGCCCTTCCTGTCCATGATGCAACTCCTCCAATAGGTTCCTCAACCAGATGGCTTGGCAAGTACATGCTGCAGCTGCGATGTACTCCGCCTCACATGAAGATAAGGCCATCGTAGCCTGCTTCTTTGAACTCCATGAGAACGCCGCGGTTCCCATATTGAACGCATACCCGGAAGTGCTCTTCCGATCGTTCACGTCCCCTCCGTAGTCGCTATCCGAGTAGCCGACTAACTTGAACTCCTTCCCAGTAGAATATTTCAGGGCATGGTCCCGGGTCCCGTTCACGTATCTCAGGATCCTCTTCGCCGCAGTGAAGTGGTCCTGCTTGGGCTCTACCATGTGCCTGCACACGACACCAACAGCATACATGATGTCCGGTCTGTTGAAGTCAGATACCTTAGACTCCCAACCAGACTCTTGAACATGGTTGGGTCAACTCCTTCCTCCTTCGAGTCCTTCCTCAACTTTGTTCCGGGATCAGCGGGAGTGGAGATAGCCTTGCTATTCTCCATCCTGAACTTCTTCAAGATCTCCTCCGCGTACTTCTTCTGCGAGATGAAGATCTCATCTCCTCTCTTTTGCACCTCCACGCATAAGAAGTAGTTGAGCTCTCTCAAGTCTGTCATCTCGAACTCACTCTTCATCATCCTTTTGAACTCCTCGAACATAGTTGGGTTGTTCCCGGTGAATATCATGTCATCCACATATATGCATAGGATCATGATATCACCGTTCTTCTCCACCTTCAGATACAGAGCATACTCGTATGGGCACTTCATGTATCCATGCTTCTGAAGGAATGTATCAATTCTCCCATTCCATGCTCTTGCCCCTTGCTTCAGCCCATATAGTGCTTTTCCCAGCTTGCACAACTTCTTCTCCTGGCCTTTCACCACATACCCCGGAGGTTGCTCGATGTACACATCCTCCTCCAGGCAGCCATTGAGGTATGCTGCCACCGCATCCATCTGCATGATCTTCCACCCATAGTGAGTTGCAAGTGCGATGATCAACCGAATGGTGTCAATCCTCTCCACTGGGGCATAGACCTCGTCGTAGTCCACTCCTTGGACTTTCCTGTAGCCCTTCACGACGAGCCTAGCCTTGTGCTTCTCCACAGCTCCATCCTTGTTCTTCTTTACCTTATAGACCCACTTCACCCCGAGGGGTTTGTGGTTAGCGGGTGGATCGACCAACTTCCAAGTATCATTCTTCTTTATGGAAGTCATCTCAGCATCCATCGCCATCCTCCAAGATTTCTCCTGGGCAGCTTCGTCATAAGAGTGCGGCTCGCAATCTGCCAACAAACAATACAAAGAAAAATTGTTAAGTGTTGGTGTCGTCTCCTCGTAGATCTCCTCCATCCTTCTCATCCTAAGTTGAGGACGATCATCCTTGCTTCCACTAGTGTTTTCTCCACTAGAACTGCATCCACTAGAGTTGGTAGTGTAAGCTCCCCCTGAATCTCCACTAGGTGGTGATGGTGGATCAACTCCACCATCCTCAGCTCCTGCTTCGTGACCACCTTCCTCCTCATCTTGAAAGAACATCCCCTTCTTGCTCCTTGTCTCCTCATCCCAGCTCCAGCAACTATCTTCTTCAAACACCACGTCCCTCGAGACTATGGCCTTCTCCGTCATCGGGTTGTATAGCTTGTAAGCCTTGCTCTCCGGAGCGTAGCCCACAAAGATGCACTTCTCACTCCTGTCATCGAGCTTCTTCCTCCTCTGGTCCGGTACGTGAGCATGAGCTACACACCCAAAGACCCTCAAGTGCTTCACACTTGGCTTCCAGCCACTCCAAGCCTCGAACGAGGTCATGAACTTGTTGAAATTGTTGAAGTGAAGTGGAAGGGAGTCCGGCCGGTCTGAAGGCTGGAGACCGCAGAGACCGCGCGGTCTGCGCTGGTGCTCTGGCGGTTTGGTTCTGGCGATCTGGTAAGATCGGCCAGCTTGCTTCTTGGGTTTGGTCGTTGGCGACCTGTTGCGGGTTGTTTTCGGTCTTATTATGGGCGGTCTGTTCTTGGTAGATGCGGGTTATTCCCGAGTAGATCTACTGGTTTGCTTGGCCCCCTTATTGGAAGACCGGGCGGGTTGTTCCTATATGACCGTCTACCCGGGCGGTCTATATTGGTGATCTGGCGACTTGGTTGAAGTCGGCCAGATGGTTCTAGCTTGCTCCTGATGATCTAAGGAAGGAGCGTTGTTGTGACCGCACAGCTTGTGCGCGGTCTCGTGTCCGCGCGGCCTGTGCGCGATCTCGTCTGCTGGTCTGCGTCTTGGTCAGGTGATCGTCCAAGAGGTCTGTTCGCGCGGTTTGTCTTTTGAGACCGTTCGCGATCTGATGGGTGGTGACTGTATCCCGGTTTGTGCGGTGACGACATCCGTCCACCCGCCAATAAATAGGGGTGCATGGCCCGTCATTCAATAACAAGAACTGTAAGAACCAGAGCCCGGATTGTTTCTTGCGGTCTCAAGTTTGAGTCCGCGCGACTTGGTTGCGAGTTAACCTTCGTTGTGTTCTCAGGTTTGCGGTCAGCAGGGTGCGGTCTCCTTCCTTGGTGATATCCGGTGGCTCGAATAAATAGTTCGTCTGCGGTCTGTCAGCGAACTGGGTTATTGTGTTCTTGTGCTGTTCGCAGCGGACTCAGGGATCAGGCGACCTTCAGCGGGTAGGCGGTCTGAGTTGCGGTCTGGCGACAGCTTCAGTTCTTTGTTCCAATAAGCTTCAGTTCGTGCGGTCTGAGGTGCGGTCTTGCAGTGCTGGCAGTCTGTCCGGTTTCTGTTCGTGCTATCTCAGGGCAAGCCGGGCGAGTTCTGGAGTGGTGCGGCTTGTGCTGTCTGAGCTTGTCTAGCCGCCAGCTTTGCCTTTTTTGGTGTGTCTTGTTCTTCTCGTCTCCGTGATTCTGATGAATCATGTCTCGCCATGTATACCTCGCATTGTAAAGCAGTTCTGTTTCAATAAAGATATCTTGTGTTGCTGATTTGGCATTGTGGTTGTTTGGCTATAACTCTTGTTGATACAACTCCTGCTTACTCCTAAACGGTCTTTCAAAAATTTTAACATGGTATGAAAGCAAGGTTTCTGGAGTGGATAAGCAGTGATCAACTAGAGTTGCCATCGTCTTTATGAAGAAGAGACCACATAGATTGCCATGGAAGGTGGATACGCAAGAGGTCTTGGTATTGAACTCCTCACATCGACTAACTTTAAAAAGTGGAAGTCGTGTATGGAGAGTTACTGGCTTGGCGAGGATCTATGGGAAGTAGTTGGAGGAGAAGACACCCTTGAGGTGTTTCCAGTAGGAGATAATATGGCAGAGGTGAGACTTTGGAGAAGAACGAATGCTAAGGCAGAGTTCACTCTCAAGAGGGCTATCTCACCGGAGCTGTTTGATCACATCATCGGATGTAAATCTGCTGCTGAGATTTGGACATCCTTGGATGGATTGTTCAATAAGAAGAATGTAGCGAGGCTACAGTATCTTGAAAATGAGTTGGCGAAGGCCTCTCAAGGTGTCTTTCTGTTTCTACTTTCTTCCTCAAGATGAAGAACCTCACAGCAGAGATTTCTGCTTTGGACCCTGATGAGCCTATCTCTGAGGCAAAACTGAAGAGGCATATCATCCGCGGATTGCGGAAGGAGCATCTTGCCTTTGTGACTTCAGTTCAGGGTTGGGCAAATCAACCGTCGTTGTTGGAGCTGGAGAACCTTCTTGCTTCGCAAGAAAGTTTGGCAAGACAAATGGCGGGGGTTTCAATCTCCGGGGGAGAAAGTGATGTGATGTTCTCTAGGAAGAAGAAGAAGAAATGGGAGAAGAAGAAGTCGGGTCATGATGGACCCTCCACTTCAGGTCAGCAAGATAGAGGCTATGCCTCTAAGTCTGATGGGAAGAAGAAAGGAGAGGGACCGAGGTGCTTTAGATGCAATAAGACCGGGCACTTCAAGAAAGATTGCCGGGTGAATCTTCAGCCGGGACATGCAGTGGAGAAGGAGATGCCAAAGTCTGGTGAAGTTGGATGGGGAGGAGCCTTTGCATCTAATATAACGGCGATGCCCGTTAAGGCCTTGGCTTCCATCAACTATGATAAGGACTGGCTTGTTGATTCAGGGTGTGGGCATCACCTCACCGGGGATGGATCAAAGTTCTCTTCTTTGGCGCCTTACTCAGGTAACAATGCTATCATTACGGCTGATAATTCTATTCATCCAGTAGAGCACGAAGGAGTCGTCTCTCTGAGCAGTGATAAGGATCCACTCACGTTGAGGAGTGTTTATCACGTGCCTGGTATGAAGAAAAATCTCTTCTCTGTGACCAATGCGGTCGACGCCGGTTATCACGTTCTGTTTGGCCCAACAGAAGTGAAGTTTCTCAAAACTCAACCGGAGATAAAGGGAGATGTTATTCATGTCGGCAAGCGGGTGAAGGACTTGTTCGTTTTATCGACAAGTACCTATGTTGATAAGATGAGGACCAATGATGGCGCGGCCATCTGGCATGAAAGGTTGGGGCATGTAGGCATGGACAAATTGAAGGCAATGGCGGTAAGGGGCCTTTTCAATGGCTTGCCTAGCTTGTCCTCCTATGGAGATGGTCATGTCTGCGAAGTATGTCAGTTTGGTAAGTCTCATCGACTTCCATTTGACAAATCGCAAACAAGGTGCAAAGTGCCGTTGGAGTGCATCCACGGTGATTTGATGGGACCGACTGCCACCCCAAGCCTTGGAGGCAACAGATACATGTTGGTGTTGATTGACGATTACACCAGATATGTCTGGGTGTATTTCTTGAAAGAGAAGTCAGAAGCCTTTGCAAAATTTGTAGAGTTCAAGGAGTTGGTTGAAGGCCGGCTTGGCCTGCGGGTTAAAAAACTTAGAACTGACAATGGTGGGGAGTTCACCTCTGGTGAGTTCTCTAGTTTTTGCAGGAAGTAAGGCATCAGGAGAGAGCTCACTTGTGCCCATACTCCACAGCAGAATGGCGTTGCGGAGAGGAAGATCCGTCATTTGACGGAAACCTGCAAATGCTGGCTTCATGCTAAGAGTATCCCAAAGTCCTTCTGGGCGGAGGGAATGTCTTGTACAGCTTATGTCATCAACAGATTGCCTCTGAGTCCTATCAACATGAAGACCCCTCACAAACTAATGTTCAAGGAGAAGCCGAGCGTTGCACACCTTCGGGTGTTTGGATCAACCTGCTATGTGCATATTCCTGATGCTCTTCGGACAAAGCTAGATGCGAAAGCAAGGAAGCTAGTCTTTGTTGGGTATGATGAGCGGAAGAAGGGATGGAGATGCATGGATCCTGAGACACGGAGGTCAATTGTTTCTCGAGATGTGGTGTTCGATGAAGTAACTTCCTACAAGGGGAGTTCAGGAGTTGAGCTACCGGAAAGCAGGGTTGATATAAGAGGGAAGGCCGCTGAAGATCTTCAAGTGGAGTTGCCTGTTTCACCAGGAGCTCCAGCTGTGTCTAGCTCAGAGGCGGAAGCTTCAGGTTCTGGAAGCAAGGGGAGCGATGCTCCAAATTCGCCTGGAAGAGGAGCTAGGTCTGAAGAAGCAGCTGAGGAGGTGGTTAGTCAAGGGCAACCTCTTAGGAGGTCGAAGAGGACTATTCAACCACCAGACCGATACACAGGAGGAAACATGGTGAACTTTGTTTCATGTTTCTTTGCTGGTCCCTTGGATGAAAGGGAGCCGTCGAGCTTTGAGAAGGCCAGAGGCGTGAAGGAGTGGGACGTTGCGATGCAAGAAGAGATGTCAGCTCTCGAGAAGAACGAGACCTGGTCTCTTGTGCCCAAGCCCAAGGGCACCACTCCTGTCACTTGCAAATGGGTCTTCAAGCTGAAGAAGAAAGCTGACGGTAGTATCGAGCGTTACAAGGCTCGCCTTGTAGCTCGTGGGTTCTCACAGCAGTACGGAGAAGATTATGATGAGACGTTTAGTCCAGTGGCAAAGATGACTTCGGTTCGATTTGTTATTGCCTTGGCGGCTTCGAGTGGTTGGGAGATTTGGCAACTCGACGTGAAGAATGCCTTCTTATACGGCGAGATTGACAAGGATATCTTCATGCTCCAACCGCAGGGCTTCATCTCGAAGGAGTATCCGGACTACGTATGTAAGTTGAAGAAGGCTCTGTATGGGTTGAAGCAAGCGCCTCGGGCGTGGTACGGGAAGATTGCAGAGTATCTCTTATTCTGCGGATTCGTTGCTTCAGACTCTGATTCTAGCTTGTTCATCAAGAAAGAGGGGGTACTTCGGGTAATTGTGCTGCTGTATGTGGATGACATGATTGTCACCGGGAACTCGAAGGAAGCTGTTGCAAGACTCAGGGCTGAGCTTGCTATCAGATTCGAGATGAAGGATCTGGGGGAGCTCCACCATTTCCTTGGACTCGAGGTGCAGAGGCGGGAGAGCGGAGTGCTCATTTCTCAGGCTGGCTATGCGGAGCGGATCGTTCAACGATTTGGCTTGGAGGAAGGGAAGAGCAGCTCTATACCTCTGGAGCAACATCATAAACTTCGGAAGGATGAGGGAAGAGTTCTATCTGATCCATTGGTGTTCCGAGCTCTGGTTGGGAGCTTGATATATTTGACCATCACGAGGCCTGATATTGCTTATGCAGTTGGCAAAGTGAGTCGGTACATGGCGGAACCACGGAAACCTCATCTTTTGGCGGCAAAAGGCATCTTGAAGTATGTGAAGTCGACCTCTGATTTGGGTCTCCTATATAGGAGAGGGTCAAGCTTGGAGTTGCATGGTTTCATGGATGCTGATTATGGGGGAGACGTGGATGATCGGAGATCAACGTCTGGTTATGTCTTTATGACGGGCCCCACAGCTATCTCTTGGTGCAGCAAGAAGCAAGACTCGGTGTCTGTATCTACCACGGAAGCGGAGTACAAGGCTTCGGCCTTAGCAGCTCAGGAAGCCGTTTGGCTCAGGAGGTTGGTAGAGGACGTTCATCAGGAGGTTCGAGGTCCCACTATGCTACGCGGGGACAATGAGAGTGCTCTCAAGCTGGTCAACAATCCAGTCTGTCATGCGAGGAACAAGCATATAGAGATTGAGCACCATTTCATTCGTGAAAAGGTGTTGGGAGGATCTCTTATGGTCGAGCATGTTCGGAGTGCGGACAATGTCGCAGACATCTTCACAAAGCCGCAGGCAAAGGGACCATTTACTCGGTTAAGGGGGTTGCTCGGGCTAGTTTCCACTTCCCACTTCAAGGGGGAGTGTTGAAATTGTTGAAGTGAAGTGGAAGGGAGTCCGGCCGGTCTGAAGGCTGGAGACCGCAGAGACCGCGCGGTCTGCGCTGGTGCTCTGGCGGTTTGGTTCTGGCGATCTAGTAAGATCGGCCAGCTTGCTTCTTGGGTTTGGTCGTTGGCGACCTGTTGCGGGTTGTTTCCGGTCTTATTATGGGCGGTCTGTTCTTGGTAGATGCGGGTTATTCCCGAGTAGATCTACTGGTTTGCTTGGCCCCCTTATTGGAAGACCGTGCGGGTTGTTCCTATATGACCGTCTACCCGGGCGGTCTATATTGGTGATCTGGCGACTTGGTTGAAGTCGGCCAGATGGTTCTAGCTTGCTCCTGATGATCTCAGGAAGGAGCGTTGTTGTGACCGCACGGCTTGTGCGCGGTCTCGTGTCCGCGCGGCCTGTGCGCGATCTTGTCTGCTGATCTGCGTCTTGGTCAGGTGATCGTCCAAGAGGTCTGTTCGCGCGGTCTATCTTTTGAGACGTTTCGCGATCTGATGGGTGGTGACTGTATCCCGGTTTGTGCGGTGACGACATCCGTCCACCCGCCTATAAATAGGGGTGCATGGCCCGTCATTCAATAACAAGAACTGTAAGAACCAGAGCCCGGATTGTTTCTTGCGGTCTCAAGTTTGAGTTCGCGTGACTTGGTTGCGAGTTAACCTTCGTTGTGTTCGCAGGTTTGCGGTCAGCAGGGTGCGGTCTCCTTCCTTGGTGATATCCGGTGGCTCGAATAAACAGTTCGTCTGCGGTCTGTCAGCGAACTGGGTTATTGTGTTCTTGTGCTGTTCGCAGCGGACTCAGGGATCAGGCGACCTTCAGCGGTTAGGCGGTCTGAGTTGCGGTCTGGCGACAGCTTCAGTTCTTTGTTCCAATAAGCTTCAGTTCGTGCGGTCTGAGGTGCGGTCTTGCAGTGCTGGCATTCTGTACGGTTTCTGTACGTGCGATCTCAGGGCAAGCCAGGCGAGTTCTGGAGTGGTGCGGCTTGTGCGGTCTGAGCTTGTCTAGCCGCCAGCTTTGCCTTTTTTGGTGTGTCTTGTTCTTCTCGTCTCCGTGATTCTGATGAATCATGTCTCGTCATGTATACCTCGCATTGTAAAGCAGTTCTGTTTCAATAAAGATATCTTGTGTTGTTGATTTGGCATTGTGGTTGTTTGGCTATAACTCTTGTTGATACAACTCCTGCTTACTCCTAAACGGTCTTTCAAAAATTTTAACAGAACTTCACACTCTTCGTGGGGCATCTGTTCAGTAGATACACCGCACACTGTATTGCCTCCGCCCAGAACATCTTCGGCAACCCTTTGCCCTTCACCATACTTCTCTCCATGTTCATGATGGTGAGATTCTTCCTCTCCGCGACTCCATTCTGCGGTGGTGAGTACGCCGCTGTCAACTAGTGTGAGATCCCATTCTCCTTGCAGAAGACATCAAACAACCTCGAGGTGTACTCCCCACCCCGATCTGTACTCAGCACCTTCAGTGGCTGACCACTCTCTTTCTCCGCCATCGCCTTGAACTCCTTGAACTTGTCAAGGGCCTCAGATTTTTCTTTCAAGAAATACACCCAACACTTCCTACTGAAGTCATCCGTGAAGGTGATGTAGTATTTGCTTCCGCCCACTGAGGTGGTCTCAAACGGACCCGCAATGTCCGAGTGAACCAGTTCAAGTTGTCTCCTCGCTCTCAGAGACTTCCCTCCTTCAAACGTCAGCCTCTTCTGCTTCCCCTTCGTGCACGCCTCGCAGACTTTCTCCAGAGGTGAGATCATTGGCAGATCCTCCACCATCCTGGAGTGGATAGTAGCTTCAAGCCCGTGAAGCCCAAGTGACCCATCCGATGGTGCCACAGCCATGCTTCCTCTTCTTCCTCCATCCTCGCGAGACATGCCGTCTCCTGGGTATCCATCTTCAATGTAAAGAGACGGTTCGCTGTCATCTTCACCTTCACCACTTCCTTCCCTTGATGGTTCTTCATCGCCAAAGACCCATCCTTCAACTGGACGCATTAGCCTCTCTCCACTAACTGTCCAAGGCTCAAGATGTTAGTCTTCAAGCCTGGCACATAGAACACATCGTTCAGATGCACCTTCTCTCCGTTCAGCTTCACAACCACCAAGCCCTTTCCTTCCAATGAGACCTTCGACGCATCACCAAAGCTAACCTCACCCCAACTGGGTTCCAGGTTAGTGAACATCTCCCTATCTCCGCACATGTGGTTGCTCACACCTGTTTCCAGGTACCACACTTCATTTCTTCCTTCCTCCGCTCCTCGGTAGGTTAGGAACATCATCGGGTCTCCAGCGCCAGCGTTGTTCCCGTTGTTCCTAGCCTCGACATAGTGGTTTGCCTCTTCTCTCTTCCTCGGAGCCCAACAGTCATAGCTCATATGCCCAAACTTGTTACAGTTGTAACGTTGGATTTGGGACATATCTCATCGGCCTCTTCCTCGGCCTCTTCCTCTTCCTTCTTGCCAACCTCCTTAAGGTCGCTCCGCCTCTCTCTGGAAATTTTGATTTCTTCCTTGGTCTCTACCTCCTCTTCTGTAACATCCCCCAAACAACTAGACCCCTAGAGTGGTTTTGTCATGACTAGGTCATGACAAAACCCTAGGAAGCTTGAAGAGACCACATGGCCTTAGCCAAGAAGAAGGAAACCACAGTGGTCTACAAATAGCAATTTCCAGTTACCAAGCTTAGGGTTGGACTTTAGGGCCTCACCTTGACCATTTGACCCCACCATGGCACACCTAACCCTTTAGGGGTCCCCTTAGAGCGCCAAGGACCCATTGAGGTCAACCAAAGAGGCCAAATTGACCAAAGTCAACCTAACCCCAAATTGGTCAAAGTAGCCTAATTAGGGTCAGTTGACCTCCACCTTGACAAATTGACCATACCTAGACCTTCCTAACCCTTAAGAGAGACCAATAGGTCACTACCGACCCATTGGAGTCAACCCAAATGGTCAAATTGACCAAGGTCAACTTTAGCCATGTTTTGGTCAAACCAACACCTTTTGGATTAATTGGCCCAATTGGGGCACCACCATGACTCAACCAACTTTGGGTGGTGTCAAGGGACTCAAGACACACAACTTGGACTAGTCAACCCATCAGTTGACCAAGTCAACACCTCAAGTCAACATTTGGTCAACCTTGCCCAAAAAGAGGGGAAAAGGCTAACTCAAGCCTAATCCACTTGGCCTAGGCCTAATCGGAGTAGCCCATTAGCTTAGGAGGCTGATAATTACCAGGAGTTGCCACTCAATTTCTGTAAACGATGAGTAGGAGAGAGAAAGTGCAATTTCCCCCTTAATGAAGAGAGAGAAAGAGGAAAAAAGAAGGAAAGTTAATGGTGGGAGGCCATGGGTCACTCCATTCATCTCCCCAAGCCCCTCCATTCATCTTCCATGATGCTTGGGAGGAGCCCAACCATCATGGCCGAAATCTATTCTCCTCAAATTCCCCCTATACAGCACTCCCCACTCAAATCTAACTCCGCCATTAGATTCAAAAGGTGGATGGCAGTCGAAATCATATATTGGATCGAAGGTTTTGGTGGAGAATGGAGAGATCGGGCAAGCTCACCGGAGAAGGGAAAAGTCATGGCCGAACACCGCCTCCATCATCGTCGGGCTCCAAGAAGGTCTGGTTCTCCTCCTCCTCTCTCTATGGATATATCTTAGATCAAAATAGGTGAGAAATCGGGCTCAATTGAGCCCGATCCAAGTGAGAAAATCTGAAACTTTCCATGAAAATTGACTTGGTCAGGTTCGCCGGAAACCGCCCCTCCGGCGGCCGTGCCGCCACCCGGCGTTAGCCACCACCTCAACGGAGGTGGTGGTGGCGGTGGCCGACCGGGGAGGTGGCTGGTTGGACGGGAAATAGGCCTAGAAGCTGCTCCAGGTCGGAGATATCATGGCCGTTGGCTAGATCTTGAAGAGATAATCAGGGCCATCGGTTTAGTTCCTGTATAGAGATTTTAACATTAGTTATTTCATTATTCAATTTTCTGTCTTTTTATATGCTGTACATTAAATTAGTTATAGAAAATAATTAGGTCCCTCTACAGAAAGAGTGGTCAACACCAAAGTTGTAGCCCTTTGAGTCTACTTTAATTCAAAATTTGTTTCAGCCCAAAAGGAGCCATGTAGCTCCCTGTAGAGCCAAAATGGTGGGAATGGTCCCTAGAATAGGGCAGCCACTCTTTCTTGCATATCTTTTTATTGGTAAATGGTATGGACTTGATATTTAAAACCTAGGCTAGATACACCTACCCACATATCATACCCAAATATGGGAATTTTAGGGGAACCTTTTTCTAAGGTTTTTGTAATAATTTCATAAATCATATATTAATTAATTATTGGGTCAAATGACCTCCAATGCGCTCCAAATTTTGGTGGATACTTCTTAGGGTTATCATATGACACTGGTAAAAATTTCAGCCCTGTTGGGACTGATTTGTTTAGGAACATTGCTAACCCAAGTTCGGTCAAACTAGGTCAAAACAAGGTATGGTGTTTATCTTGGGGTATGATGGTCAGAACTCATCACCATGAGTTAAAACCTTGACCACTGATTTAGGATCACCTAAAACACCCCCATGAGTGAGTTGGGGTGGTGTGGAGGTGGATATGCCCTAGGACCCTAGATTTACCCCTTGGGTGCATATAGAGCTTTGTGAAGGACAAGTGGTCAAAAGCTATAGAATGGTCATGGAACTTGGTGGATAAGTTCATAGGGTGCAAATAGGCCCTAGGTAATTTTATAAGAATTTTAGGAACAATTATTCCCTTGAAATAGGTCATAACCCCTTTAGGGAAATTCCTTATAAGGGAAATTTACATGCTTAAATGGTTTTGGATGATGATGAAACTTTGGTAGTGTCTTTATTATCATGATGTACAGGGCATGTGCCCTTTATTATTGTAACTTTGTTATTTCAGTTATATTATATGGACATTTATTATATATAGTATCTGATTTGTGGACTTGAATTTCTATTGTTCGTTTATACTTTTCTTCTTCTGTGATCGATATGGCCGGCAGGATCGGCGTTTTGTAGTGGCGACCTTCCCGTGTGATGGTTTCACTGCAAAGCGGCGGTTCTGGGCATAAGACCCAGGTTTTTAAAAGAAAAAAAGGGGTCTTACAAAGTGGTATCCGAGCGAACCTCGATTCGAAGAAAAGAAGTCCACAAACCATGGGCCACCCTGCGCGAGTTTAGTTTGAGGACAAACTAAGCAGCGGAAGCAATGGTGTGTCCATATGGGGAAATCACATGAAAAAGTCCACTTTTAACTGAACCTTTTGGCAAGTTTTCTTTTGTAGCCTGCGACGAACCCTGCCCCCAGCAAGGAATTCCTCCGGCTGCAAAGAAATGTTTAGATAGTCCTTTAGTCAATGAGTTAGACTCAACCCCACTAAGATACGTGACTTACCATGACAATTTATACCATGCCCTAGTCTGAAATAGACCGTAGGTATAACTTTGGTGAAGGTACAAGGATACCCCAAAGAGGCTGGAGAAAGAGAGATTGACACATAACCAGAAGTTGGGGACTCGTAGACTCAGCCCTCGTATCGATAACATGATTACATTGAGACAACCACCACGACAAACACCGAGGGTCAGATAAGAATTCAAGTTCAGAAGAAACCCGTTTGGGATTGGGACACAAGTTGACCCTGATAAGGTTGTCGTAAAGGGGACCTAGAAGAGTCTAAAGTATGGAGTATACCAATGAGCCTCAAGATTGAACCCCAAGTCTAAGGTTGTGTGCCCTAAGAATTGTTTGCAAACTTGGGATGAATATAACTTGGTGATATTCAAGATACTTAGCCCAAAATAGATAGTGGCTTATCTTTTGTTTATTGGGGCTTATCTTTTGTTTAATGGGGCTTACCTTTTGTTTTTTGGGCAAATTAGTTACTGACTTGGGTGTCGCTTAGATCTAATTTAGCAAGTGATATGTCGGGAACATGATGATTTTGAAGTCGATCTTATTCAATGTTACTTGGGCAAAGATAGATTCTATAAAAGCACATTAGGAATAATGATATGTAGTATTACCAGGACCATGGATAGACATCGTTGATTGAACAACAACTTGGCCTTAGTTGAATCATTGGAAATGTAAAGTCGCCAGGATTAATCACTTAAGGATGTCGATGTCCTAGTCTAGAAGTTGAGGACAGAAATTAGATCTTACAAGTTGTTGTTATATCCGACAGTTCTTGAGGTTTGGGGCATTCAGAAGTGATTAACTTATGGTTTGTTAAAAATCGCACCTTATCATGGTAGAGAATCTTAATTACAATAATAGCCTTATACCTTTGGTGCTTTGATGATAAATAACCAGAGACCTTAGACGATGACTTATTGGATTTAGAATCTAGTGTTTGAGTTTACTATGATAAGAACGATCTAAGTTTATCTTACTTTAGACCATTCGAAAGTGATCGAGACTAGCATATGTGGAAGTGATAGGAATTTGGTGAAATAAACGTGAAGATATTTTCTTGATGAAATTGACTTGTGAAAAATCTTAGGGTTTTCAAAAGATTCTACCTGTATACCTTATGAATCAAACTCCACCTAGAAAGTGATTGGGAGTCATCTTCAAACATTGATACTAGTGTTGGTTGGTTAACATATGATCATAAGATCCATGCGTACACCCCCTTAAATTTTGAGGATAATTGGGACGCTTGATGATGCGATCAGTCCCACTAAATGATAAGAATCGTTTAAAATCATAAAGTTGAGTTGGTTGATGACTCGGGCGTACTCGTAGGAATAAGAAGCTGATTGTGTAGAGAAGTTTTTATAGAGTCGCTGCCTACCCACATAGATGAGAAATATAGTCACCGGAAAATGGTGTATTGCGGAATGTATATTTCCTCGAAATGAAGAAAGACATCGTAAGTTTTGTGATGCACAGTGAAGGCCAAGTGCAAAAGCCTTTGGAGAACTACCACAGTCACTGCCCGTGTTAGAGTGGAGTTCGAGGACATAACTATGGATTTCACACACAGGTTACCACTCCGAACACAGTCTTATTTGGAATAACGAGGATAGATTAACCAAGGTAGCTAGGGTCACCCTGGACTGGAAGGACGCTCTCGTTGGTGTTTGATGAGATTTGTGGAGTAGTTTGTCCGTTATCGTTGTGTGACCAGGACGATCGTGTCGGATCGGGATGAACAGGTTATCTTCAAGAGTGAAGATCAGTCCAGGCTTATCTCAGCTCTTGGTTGGCGTTCAGCACAACTTTCCACCCTCAAAAATACAGAGGCACAAAATTCCACCATCTTGGACCCAGGAAGAGGATTTAAGGAGACTCGGCTCTGAATTTGTGAAGGACATAGATACCCAGGTGCGACTAATTTGAGTTAGGATGTTGGGGACCAGAGCTGCCAGGTCAGGTTTTACGATGCGTGGTATCGTCAAGTAGAGTTCCAGGTTGGAGACCGGGTGTTCCGAAAGATACGTCCGATGCAGGGAGTCTTGCGGGTTCGCAGGCGGAAGAAGCTCAGTCTGAGATAAATGGGGCTCTATAGGGTCCTGGAGTGGATTAGCCTGTTGGCTTATAGACTGGAGTTGCCGCCAGAGTTAGCAGGATTGCACGACGTCTTCCATGACTCCTCCTTTAGGAAATCTCTACTACGGCCGGAGTAGCGAATTTCTAATATAGATGACCCGGTAGCCTCCAATTGATTGATTCACCTGGAGCCGGTACTGTTAGATGGCACAAAGATGCGGGTCTTACGGCGCAAGAAGGTCCCGCTGATCAAGTCCAATGGAGAAATCATGGACAAGAGAAGCTTATCAGGGATGTTGAAACCGATTTCTCAATCTCTGTGGAGTTCGGGGCCCTCACTGAGATGAGGGGCGGCTAGCCCTTACTGGTCCGTCAGAGAAGGTAGGATGGAAACTAGGAAGATTGACTAAGACCTTAGTCACAGCGAGGAGGTCCCTCCACTAACCCGGAAGATCGTTGAGCGCTTGCCCTCCCAAGCCAAGGCTGAGACTCGGGCACCTTGGAGAGCTCCGGAGATGCTAACCAAAGAAAGCCTAAGGAGAGAGAAGCGGAAGTGAAGTCCTCTCCAAAGGTGCCCTTAAGGTCCTATTTATAGATTTTCTGGTCTGACCTACAAATAGCAGGATTCCGCCTTTTGATTTTACTATTCGCACCCCAAATGGGTCTGCTAACAGCCAAACTCCGCTGTTTGGAGAGGCTAAAGGCAGACCACCAAGGATAAAAGGGTAATTTGACCATATTGGCTTATAGGCAAGGGGCTGCGAGAACCTTCCTGCGAGACCTTATGTTCTCGCGAGATTCCTCGCGAACCCTACTCGCAATGCCTCTCTTAGGCGATCCCCTGCGAGGACCTCGCTGGCCCCCTCCTGGTGGTATCTATCGAGATCCAATCTCGCGACCTCTCTTGCGAGACAGTCCCTCTCGCTTTAATGAGCGTAGAACTCTTCGCCACCTTCTGCTGATTACGTCGAACAGGGGCATGGTCGATGAGGTCGGGGGAGTTCGACGAACACACCTGCGAGCGCTTGTCTCGCCGACCCTTCTCGCTCGCCCTTCAGTGAGCTCCGTTCATTGCCCTCTTCAGACCGTCTCCTCGCCTGGCGAATATCGAGGTTGTACACAATCCCCGCTCTTCGTGAGGACATTTGTGCTCGCGAAGAATCATCCAACCCCTGATATTCGCCCGCTCCTTGATGATCTGTCGGGAATCTTTTGTGGAACCCACCCTGTGGGCTATAAATATCGTCATGAGTCTCCGGTGGCGTGCGCTGCTACTTTCCTTCCTTGCCCTTTGCCTGATACTGTAGCTGCCTGGAGATGCCTCTTTCCGAAGAAGCCGAGGCTCGCCTAAGGGCGACGAGAGCCGGCGGGCTACCCTCCTCGACCAAGGTCCCCGCCTGGATGAACCGGCCGCCCCCCGCCCAGTCGCCAAAAGTCAAGAAGGCGAAGGCGTCTCGTCGCACCGGAGACGACTCTGTGCTGCTGGACTCCTCTCCGGACGATCGCCACCATGAGAAGGTACGAGCTACTCCTCCAGTTCATGCCAATAAATTTGCTTGTCATTCATCCCTACTCGCAGGATGTTTTGCCGAGCGAGAACGCTGGAGAACCCGCTGAGGGGTCTCGCAAAAGTCCGCAGGCGGATGTGAACCTCGCTGGGAAAAACGTCATCGGTACGGCCTTAATCTCGCGTGACATAACGCTTCTTGTCGACTGTATGTGACCTCCGTTTATTACTTCTTACAGTCTCTCCCCTGAAGTCTCCGGCCCGCCAGGCATCGCGACCTCCGTCTCCACCTCCTCTCGTAAAAGGTATAGACAAGCCTGGATTCAGACTCCTGGTGAGCGAGGAGACCGATGGCTCCGTGCCGCCAAAGGTCCCTCCCACCAACAGCGAAACCTATCCTCGTGGTCTGGGCAAATCTCTCTATCCTCACTACGGCAACGTGTTCGAGGGCCGTCCCTCGACTTCTTGCCCTCCGCTTGGTAGGCATCCTGACCTCGCCGAAACCCTGCGCGAACTCAAGCGCGCCGCCTAACTTTTTTGAGACATTTCGCAGAGACTAATGAAATTCCTCCCACTGATTCCGAATTGGGCGACGACGAGATGTCCCCTCTACCTGACCAGGTGGAGGACTTTTTAGGGGATCCGCGAGATCCTAAAATGATGAAACAACGAGCCGCGGAGTTGCTGAGGAAACATGGGCGGATGTTGATGGATCTCAACATGCAGGCGAGACGGGACAGAGAAGCCGCCGAGGACAGACATGCGGTCCTGATGGAAGAATGTGTGAGGCTTCGGCAAGCGCGACAGCGTGATCAGGACGAGAACGCCACGATGCCGGAGGTGCATATTGCGAGGATGAGGGACTACGCCTACCTCATGGACCGGGAGGGTCGTTTGGCAGAGGACTATTATAATTCTAGGGTACCGCCGAGGTCCGGGTCGCGGGGTGGGGGCCGGTAGAAATGGCTACCCCATGATTCTCGCTAACTTCTATGTCGTTGTGGAATTATTTGTAATAGATGTCGCTGTTTTTGGACAATCTCGCTGTTGGGTTTTCTACAACCATACATCATATGTAGGCGCAGCGGAAATAAAGAGAACAACCCAAAAGAGTTTGGATCGGGCCATGAACATTGAATCAAGAAGTTAAACAAAACTACTAGGCATAAATTACCTTAGTGGAGTTGGATCAAATCCAACCTAGATGCTCCAAGAAGAAGAGTCCTGTCGTCGGCTGTGCGAGAGTCCTTTCGTAGAATAATGTCTACGTCTCTACAGCAGTCCACACGAGCCGGGAGAAATACGACTGCACCTTGCACTTCCACGAACTGCTAGGTTCGCTCCAGGAAGAACAATCACGGCGACGATCGACGGCGATGCGATCTGCGTAGGCGAGCGAAGCGGAACTTCTTCCGCCGACTAGGGTTCGGGAGGCGGAACACTTCCATCGGCTGAACTTCCTGTTGGCGTAACCATCTCTTGAACCCTTAAAACAAGTCCTATTTATACCCGAAGCATAAACAGACCTAAAAGAATCGCTATCCGCAGACCACAGAAAATTGGGGTTTCTGGAATAATTCGTCGGGTATCAGCATTCATCGAGTTTCCACGAATCATATTCGACGAATTCCGACGAATCATATTCGATGAATTCCGACAGCAACATTTGTCGAGTTTAGGGTTTCTGGAACAATTCATCGGGTATCAGCATTCGTCGAGTTTCCACGAATCATATTCGACGAATTCCGACGAATCATATTTGACGAATTCTGGCAGCAACATTTTGTCGGACCCCATTCTGTATGGTGATTGGTAACCTTTACCAACACAGTCAATCTTCCAACTTCTCCACATGCTCTTATGTGCGACCCTGCAGGCTCATATCACGTTGGCAGTGAGACTACATGTTTGACCACTTCTTGATCATAATGATAACTCCAACACTCGCTACATCTCGCGACTCGCATATTCGCCACTTATGCTCGCTTTTATTTCTTTTGACAATAAGCATCATTAGCTTTTTATTGCTTCTCGCTCGGTGCTAATAAATCCGTTTCATTTTTATGTTATACTGCGCTCGCGAGGACCTTCTGTTCTTGCTAAATATATCGCGCAAAAATGTTGTTTATACTAACCCCGCAGGTCCCTCTCGCCCACGGCCATGATGTGATGTTTTTGCTGCTACCCGCGCTCGTCGGCGCTTGGACTTCTTCCCGCCATTTTGTTTGGCTATAAATAGGCGGCCGTAACTGAGTCAACCACCGCATTTACTCTCGACCTTCTTCCTCCTTTGCTTCAGAGCTCTCGCTCCTTCCCGTTTTCGCTTTTCTTCCTTTCTCACAGGTTACTAAAATGGTTGGCGACGCTAACGAGTCGGAGGGTCGGCGAAATATCGCTAAAGCTTTCGCCGAGCATAGCTTCTTCCACTGCAACTTGACCGATGAGGAGTACCTCAGTGCGGTCGCCGACTATGTCACCCCCCCCCCCCGTTTGAGGCACGCCGTCCTAGCGAGGACGACGTGATCAATGCCCCGCGGGTCAACGAGTTGGCCATTCCTACCGCCCATTTCGTGGTTAGCCTACGCCTTCCCCTGTGGCCGGAAGTTCGCCAGGTAATAATCGCTCTCGCTCGCTTCATATTTTCTGCAGCTCAAGTCTCGCTCATCATGTGGACTAATGTTGTTCTTGTTGCTCTCCAGGTGCTCAAGCATTATGGCGTTGTTCCAGGCCAGCTTACCCCCAACGACATGGCGGTGGTTACCGCCTTCGCCTGCTACCTTCGCGAGGAGCGCATTGAGTTCAGCCTCCCGGTCTTCCGGAAGCTGTTCTCGTTCTGCGCCTATAAAGATGGGACGGCCTACTTTGTGGGCATGGGTCCTAAAGTTGACGAGACTGTCAACAAGGCCCACTTCTGGGCCCAGAAGTTCCTCGTCGTTAAGGGGAACTTCGGCAATATCCCCCTCTCGCCAGCTCAACATAGCGAGACCACCTACAGGCCTACAGCCCTCGGCGGCCACGACGCCCTCCTCCATTAGTTCTTCTGCAAGAAGAACTTCGAGGTCGTTTATCTCCGTTGCAATCTCGATTCGCTGCCTCCGGTTCTCGCCGGGGAAGGTAAAGATCTCGCTTAACACCTATGACTTTACTCCCTGTCATATCGTACTTATCAAAATTTCAATTTTTATTTCTAGGCGAACGGGATCTGCCCCTCCATCCCCCTACGCGAGCAACCAAAAAACCGACGCTACCATGGATCTCGCGACCATGGGGGAGGAAGCATTCCGAGGCGCCGTCACTCCAGGTGAGACCTCTTCTCGCAAGAGATCAGGGGCTTCCGGTAGTCACGACGCCCCTTCGAAATCTCCGCCAAAGAAGAAGAGCAAGAAGAGCGGGGTCTCGCTCGCCTCCTCGAAGGGAAAGGAGCCCCGCGAGGTCGCCTTTGACGGGTTCGACCTCACCGGCCTCTCTACGGGGGGGTGAGGACGACGAGCCCTGCCAGGAGGCAGCTAGAACCTCCATCCTCCCCATCCCGATAAACCATTACAACTTCGGCCTCGGCCAAAGGCGTCGGGACGAGACTGGCGAGCTCCTTGTCAATTGGAAGTCGGAGACCAACAGGATGGATATCTCCTCCATCCTCCCCTCCTGGGTGGAGAAGGATAACGTCAGCGGTCACGCCTTCGACCTCGTGTTCGCTCTTTATGGTCGCGAGGACGCGGGGTCTTAGAAGGATGAGACTGCGAGAACCCTCGCTTTCGAGAGTGCGAGGTCGCAGTTGCGCTCTGCCGAGCTCGCCCATATGACGGGGAGGCGCTGCATACAACTGGAGCTTCAGAACGTGGAGCTCGCGAGGGCCTATCAGAGGCTCCTTGCCGAGAACACGCAGCTGATGGAGAAGCTGCTCGCCGCGGAGGGCAGCGTGTTGAGTTACTTAGACATCCTCATCTTCCTTTCTTTTGGCCATTTCGCTTCTCTAATTGAACTTACTTGCAGGATGTCGAGGCCGCCGGGAAAGCCGACGCTCGCATCAAGGACTTGGAGGGCGAGGTGGCTGGGCTGAAGGCCCTAAACTGTGACCTCACTCACGTCGTCGTTCCCCCCTCACCTCGCCGTCTGAAAGAAGACCGGCGAGCGCGAGACGAAGAAGTCCGCTTGGAGTCTACAGAGTCAGCTCGCTACATCTTCTCGATGATGAAGGAGGTCGGCCTCCTGGCCGATGATGCGGTCGACATGACTCTGGAAGACGTCGTCCCGGAGCTCTTCCTCCCTCTTCCGCCAGTGAAGGACAGTGATGACGAAGAAGGGTCTGCGAGCGATTCCTGAAGCTCGCCGCCATTCCCCTTTTGTTGTAATTTTTGATCGGCGAGATCGCCAAAGATTGTAACCGAACTATGAAATGTAAAATGCAAATTTTGCTTTGTTCATTGTGCTTTCCCTTTTCTGTTTTGTTATTTTCATATGTTGGATGTCTCGTCCTCGCTTATCTCGATATCCGTCTTCGCGGAGGTTATTCTCGCGGTGGTTGTTCTCGCGCCACACGTTGAATAGATATGCATAGGACACTTTCGCTGCTCGGGCCTTTCGTCGTTTGCCTTAGGATTACCACCCTTTTAGGTATGCGTATTCACTCTAGGTTTCGCAGGGTATTGTTTTTCTTGGTGAGAGCTCGCCTCTTACCCGGTTCCGACGACCTTTCTGCCGAGCACCGGATGCTCTGGATCGCATAGGATTGATTCTCGTCACTCGCATACTATCGTGCGGAATCTCTCTTTGCCGAGCGAGCAGGCCCGCCGAGCGAGAAGGAGTATTCCAGCATAAATACTTGTCACCTTGCCAGCCTCTCCAGAGATCAACCTGAACCCCCCGTCTAGTGAGAGCCCGGGAGCGGAATCGATCTGGGGCATTTCAGCACCAATACTTGTCACCTTGCCAGCCTCTCCAAAGATCAACCTGAACCCCCCGTCTAGTGAGAGCCCGGGAGCGGAATCGATCTGGGGCATTCCAGCATCAATACTTGTCACCTTGCTAGCCTCTCCAGAAATCAACCTGAACCCCCGGCTAGTGAGAGCCCGGGAGCGGAATCGATCTGGGGCATTCCAACACCAATACTTGTCACCATGCCAGCCTCTCCAGAGATCAATCTGAACCCCCCGTATAGTGAGAGCCCGGGAGCCGAATCGATCTGCGGCATTCCAGCATCAATACTTGTCACCTTGCTAGCCTCTCCAGAGATCAACCTGAACCCCCCCCCCCCCCCCCCCCCCCCGTCTAGTGAGAGCCCGGGAGCGGAATAGATCTGGGGCATTCCAGCACCAATACTTGTCACCTTGCCAGCCTCTCCAGAGATCAACCTGAACCCCCGTCTAGTGAGAGCCCGGGAGTGGAATTGATCTGGGGCATTCCAGCACCAATACTTGTCACCTTGCCAGCCTCTCCAGAGATCAACCTGAACCCCCCGGCTAGTGAGAGCCCGGGAGCGGAATCGATCTGGGTCAATTCCATCACCAATACTTGTCACCTTGCCAGCCTCTCCAGAGATCAACCTGAACCCCCCGTCTAGTGAGAGCCCGGGAGCGGAATCGATCTGGGGCATTCCAGCACCAATACTTGTCACCTTGCCAGCCTCTCCAGAGATCAACCTGAACCCCCCGTCTAGTGAGAGCCCGGGAGCGGAATCGATCTGGGGCATTCCAGCACCAATACTTATCACCTTGCCAGCCTCTCCAGAGATCAACCTGAACCTCCCGGCTAGTTAGATCCCGGGAGCGGAATCGATCTGGGGCATTCCAGCACCAACACTTGTCACCTTGTCAGCCTCTCTAGAGATCAACCTGAATCCCCCATCTAGTGAGAGCCTGGGAGCGGAATCGATCTGGGGCATTCCAGCACCAATACTTGTCACCTTGCCAGCCTCTCCAGAGATCAACCTGAACCCTCCGTCTAGTGAGAGCCCGGGAGCGGAATCGATCTGGGGCATTCCAGCATAAGAGCTTTTCGAGACCTGCCAAAGGGTTGCTCCAAAATACATGTGTTGAGTAGGAAATATAAAGAGTCATCTACAAAAAATGGCTAAGGATAAAACCTTTTTAAGTCATCTCCACTTCTCGCTCGGTCCAGAGGTACCCCTTCCACATCTCGGAGGTGATACCCCCCTGACTTGAGCACTTCACTTACAATGTATGGACCCTCCAAATTAGGGTTCAGCTTACCTACTGTGGCCCCTCTCCCGGCCGCGTCGACCTTTTTCAAGACATGGTCCCCTTTTTGAAAGTGTTTTACTCGGATGTGCTTGTCAAAGTATCGGGCCATTCGTCGCTTGATTTCCTCCTGCCTGATGGTGGCCTGGTCCCGGAGTTCCTCCACCAGGTCCAAGGATAACCTTTGTTCTTCGTCATTGGCTACCAGCCACTCTTCATCCCCTTCACCTGCGGCGATCACCCTGGGGGTCTTTACTTCAAACTCGATGGGAAGGACTGCTTCGGATCCATGGGAAAGTTTGAACAGGGTCTCCCCGGTGGCGGTGTTAGGGGTAGTCCTCAGGGCCCAGAGAACGGATGGTAGTTGCTCTACCCAGTTTCCCCGGAGGTTCTCCACCTTCTTCTTCAGCAGGTTGACGATTACTTTATTTGCCGCTTCTACCTGGCCGTTGCTTCTTGGGTGGTGGACCGATGCGAATCTGAGGTCAATGCCAAGCTGGGTGCAGAAGCTAACGAATTCTTCGCTAGCAAATTGCGGCCCATTGTCCGTTACTATCGCCAGGGGGAGGCCGTGCCTGCAAATTATTTATCCCCATACAAAGTTTCTCACAACTTGAGATGTTACCTTGGCGAGCGCCTTCACTTCCACCTATTTGGAGAAATAATCGATCATGACTAGTAAGAATCTTTACTGGCCGCTAGCTTGAGGGAAAGGGCCAACTAGGTCCAACCCCCATATGGCGAAGGGTCAGGGAGCGGTGATGGTTCGGAGTCTCTGGGCTGGGAGGAGTTGGAGTGGAGCATAGAGCTGACACTTTGAACACCTCCTCGCGAATTCCGCCGCATCCTTGCTGAGGGTGGGCCAGAAATAGCCTTGTCTCAACACCCTCCCTTCTAGGGTTCGGATCCCGGAGTGACTCCCACACTCCCCAGAGTGAATTTCATCCAGGACTCTCGGAACTTCCTCCTCCGAAACACAACGGGCCAGGAGTCCTGAGAGAGTCTTCCTATACAGCCCTCCTGCATGCAAAGAGTAATAAGCTGAATATACCTGAAGCGTCGCTTGTCTATGTCCCCTTCTGGGAATTTCCCTGATGATAGGAAAGAGATGAAGGGATCCATCCACGAGACCCGTTGATCTACCTCCATCAGTTCTCCTTCCTCGATGGAGGACTGGAAGAGATCTGAGACCGTTCCTCCTGCTTGAGGGCCGGACTTGGCTAGGAGGTCTGCGGGGTGCTCTCTTCCCTTGGCACATGTTTGATGGAGAAAGTGTGAAATTGCCCGATGACTCCCTTGACCTTCTCCAGGTACCGCAGGAGGGTCGGGTCTTTTGCCTCAAACTCTCCCCTGACTTGGCACGCTACCACCATGGAGTCCATCGAGACCTCCACATCTTGCACACCCAGTTCTCGAGCTAACCGCAGGCCCGCTATTACCGCCTCGTACTCCGCTTGGTTGTTGGTAATTGAAAAATGGAGGTTCAAGGCTTGCTCGATCTTTGTCTCTTGGGGACTTACTAGGATGATTCCCCCTCCATAGGAGTGTTTTCCTGACGCGCCATCCACCAACATCTTCCATGCCATTGGGGGAGGTGGTTCATGTTCCCCCACTTCGGATGTGTAGTCGGCCATGAAA
Source organism: Dactylorhiza incarnata (assembly GCA_033032865.1). Lineage (NCBI taxonomy): Eukaryota > Viridiplantae > Streptophyta > Magnoliopsida > Asparagales > Orchidaceae > Dactylorhiza > Dactylorhiza incarnata. The sequence goes on from JAWHQI010000040.1 coordinate 12,487,911, forward strand.
TCCGCCACCGCTTGGGCCTTGATTGATGTCCTGGGTATGAACGTAATATCGAACTCGCTCAGCTCCACGGACCATTTTGCCAATCTTCCCGAGTGCTCCACCCCTTCCATGATTTTGCGAAGCGAGTGATCTGTCACTACTCTGATGGAGTGTGCCTGAAAGTAGGGCCGGAGCCTCCTAGCTGCCACCACCAATGCAAAAGCCAACTTTTCCAAGATTGGGTATCGGAGCTCCGCCTTTTTCAGCACTCGGCTGACGTAGTAGATAGGGAATTGCTTCCTTCCCTCCTCTCAGATCAGCACTGCGCTCACTTCTTCAGACCCCACTCCCAGGTATAGGGATAGGTCTTCTCCCGATCACGGCCCTTGAAGTAAGGGGGTTTGGGTGAGTTGCTCTTTCAAGGCTTGGAAGGCTCCCTCGCATTCTGAAGTCCATTCAAATTTTTTGTTCCCCCTTAGCGCCTTAAGGAAAGGCGCACACTTCTCTCCCGCCTTGGAGAGGAACCTGCTAAGTTCGGCTAACTTCCCTGTGAGGCTTTGGACCTCCTTCGGGCTTTTCGGCGACCCCAACTCCATAATCGCCTTTACCTTGTCTAGGTTGGGCCCCACCCCCGCTGGGGTGAGCAAGTGACCTAGAAACTTCCCTCGGCTAGCCCCGAAGACACACTTCAAGGGGTTGAGCTTCATCTTATACTTCTGCAGGGTCCCGAATGTCTCCTCAAGGTCTCGGAAGTGAGACCCAAAGTCCCGGCTCTTTATCATGAGATCATCGACATAGACCTCCAAGTTCCTTCCCCTTTGTTCGCAAAAGACCCGATCCATCATCCTTTGATAAGTGGCACCTGCATTCTTGAGCCCAAAGGGCATCATTTTATAACAGTAGCATCTGTCCCCTGTGATGAAGGAGACATCTTTGATGTCCGGGGGGTGCATACGAATTTGTTGGTAACCTGAAAAAACATCTAAGAAAGACATCACAGGAAAACCGACGGCTGAGTCAACCAGCGCGTCGATTCAAGGCAGGGGGTAGCAATCTTTCGGGCATGATTTATTAAGAAGTGAAAAGTCAATACACATGCGCCACTTACCTCCTCCCTTCTTCACCATGACTACATTGGAGACCCAGCCTGGATACTGGATCTCCGATACAAAACCTGCTTGTATGAGCTTTTTCACCTCCTCGCGGATTGGTCCTTCCAGCTTGTCCGTCGTGGCCCTCTTCTTTTGGCGGATGGGGCGGGTGCCGGGATCGAGGTTGAGGCGGTGGCAAGCCACATACGCATCGATCCCGGGCATCTCGGCGGCGCTCCAAGCGAAGACGTGCACGTTCCTTTGCACGCAGGCCAGGATCTCGGCCTGCTCCTCCGAATTGAGCTCTCCGCTGACCCGGACCTTTTCCACCACCCCGAGCCGAGTGGTGACTTCAAGCTCCACGACCTCTTCCATGGCCTCCAGCCTGGATTGCTCTCCCCAAGCATTCTCCTTCTCTCCATCGCAAGCGAGCGCTTGGGCTCCCTCCTCCGTCTCCACTTCTCCTACCATCATCAATTCTTCCGCCCCTCCTTCCCGGGCACTCTCTCCTTTCTCCTCTCCTTCTCCTCTCTCCACCCTGGGCTTCTCAGCGACCCCTTCCTGGGCCTGAACTTCCTCTTCATCCATCCTCTACTCGACTCCACTCTCTCCTCTGGCTTCTGTCGCCTCCTCAACCACTTTGTCGAACTCCTCCGCTCCTCCCATCCAGGCGATGGTGTTGACAGACGTCACATAGCACTGTCTTGCAATCTTGGGGTCTCCCTAGACCCGGACCTGGATTCCTCCCGCATTGAACTTGAGGCATTGGTGGAAGGTGGATGGGATGCACCAAAATGCACTGATGAGAGGCCGTCCGAAGATGGCGTTGTAGCTGCTCAGGGCATCCACTATCACGAAGCGGCAGTTCCGGGACTGTCCTCCGAGAGTCACATGGAGTCCCACTCCACCCTCTACCTCCTTCCTCTCTCCTGAAAAACCAAATAGGGGACCATCCGAGGCCAACACCCTCCGGGCCTCCACCTTCATCTCGTCAAACGCCTTCTTGAAGATGACGTTGACCGAACTCCCATTGTCGACTAGAATCTGTGAGACGGTGAAGTTTTCGATGGCGGTCTGGATGACCAGCGCATCGCAAAACGGATCCTCGTAGCTTGGCATGTCCTTCTGGGAGAAAGTAATTCTCTCCGCTGGGGGTGGAGCAGTGGATGTTGAGGCCACGCTCCGCCGATAGATGGTATGGAGGCTAGCCTTGCGGGTCGCCTCCACCCCTACCCCCCATGGATCACTCCGATCCCTCCTCTACTCCCCACATCAACTCTGTCTTCACACTTTTCTTCCTCCTCCCCTCGAGGCTCGACCTCCTCAATTCTTGCTTGTTGTTGCCTTGGCACGGGAACTCGACCCCTTTTTGTTTATAGGAACTCTGGGCAGGTGGCCGTCGTGTGACCTTCCTCATCGTGGAAGTCACAATACGGAAACGCCACCTCCCTTGCTTCCTCTTCCGCCACCCTATTCCTCCTCCTTCTTCCTGCCCCTGTTTCCTCTCTAGCATCTTCCCTCCTTCCTCTTCCTCCTCTTACCCTTCTGATCGCCATGGCATGCTGAGGCGGGGGAGGCAATGGCCTCGGACCCTGCCTCCATCCCAGCTGATAGGGTCTTCCTTGACCCCCATAGAAGTTACCCCTTCCCGGGCCATAACCTCTTCCCTGACCTTGCATTCCTTCGGCATGCTGCCTCCACTCCCCCTCCGGGGCCCTGGGCTCTTCCCTTCTCCTCACCTCTTGCTGCCTGACCTCCGGCTCACTGAGCTTTGCTAGCCTCTTAGTGAGCTCCGGATTGGCCTCCTCACTTTCAATCTCTTCTGCCACCCTCTCCATCAGCTCCTCGTAGGAGACGGGGGCTTTCCTCTTCAATGCCATCTTAAAGAAACTTTCCTTTAGCCCGACGGTGAAAGCGAGCTGGAGTGCAAACCCAGGCATCTCCTGAGTGAGCAGCACTTCTTCCTGGAACCGCTCCGCATACCGAGCCAACGACTCTTTTGGCTCCTGCTTCACTTTGAAGAGGGACTCGGCGTCCTTATTCCTCTTCTTTGCGGTTGAGAAACGCAACAAGAAGCTCCGGCGCAAATCCTCAAAGGCGTAGATCGACCCTGTGGGGAGTTGATGGAACCAGTCCCTGGCCTTTTCCTTAAGAGTGACGGCAAAGAGTCGACACTTGAAGTCATCCGACATCGGCCTGATGGAGATCGAGTCCTCAAAAGACAGGAGATGTTGGACAGGGTCATCCCTGCCGTTGTAGTACACCCTGTCCCATTCTCCGAACCCTGCCGGGACAGGTGCAGAAAGTACCAACTCGCAGAAGGGGCTTCCCCCTTCAACCACCCTTTCTCGCTCTGCTTGCCCCCTAGCTCTCTCGCCAGACTCGAGCTCACGGTGACCGCGCTCGCGAGAACAACATCTGCCCGGGCCACTCCCACAGTCACCACGCCCTCCGGACGCGCGCTCACATGTGTCGCGCTCGCCGGCACAGAGCTCGCTGGCACGGAGCTCGCCGGGCTGGCGAACAGTACTCGCCCTTCCATGTCATGAACTGAACTTCCTGCGACTTCTTTTCCGGCCCTCCCCCCCCCCCCCCCCCCCCCCCCCCCCCCCGGGCGTTCTCTCCAACTGCCGCTGGGGGAAGGGTCGCCTGAGGTGTTGGGGTCGCGAACTCGCTCCGCAACGCCGCGACCGTGAGCCCGAAGGTATCAAACACCTCCCTCCTGAAGTCCGCGAACATCCTCGGTGTCACCACCTGCGGTGGCTCGCCGAACCCCTCGCCTTGATCCTCGCCTCCTGTCATGCCTGCTCCTTGGAACTTTCTTGGACCAGCCACGCTCCACGCTCACCGCACCAAAATGTTGAAACCGATTTCTCGGTCTCTGTGGAGTTCGGGGCCCTCACCGAGATAAGGGGCGGCTAGCCCTTACTGGTCCCTCAGAGTAGGTAGGCCGGAAACTAGGAAGATTGACTAAGACCTTAGTCACAGCGATGAGGTCCCTCCACTAACCCGGAAGATCGTTGAGCGCTTCCCCTCCCAAGCCAAGGCTTAGACTCGGGCACCTTGGAGAGCTCCGGAGATGCTAACCAAAGAAAGCCTAAGGAGAGAGAAGCGGAAGTGAAGTCCTCTCCAAAGGTGCCCTTAAGGTCCTATTTATAGATTTTCTGGTCTGGCCTGCAAATAGCAGGATTCCGCCTTTTGATTTTACTATCCGCACCCCAAATGGGTCTGCTAACAGCCAAACTCCGCTGTTTGGAGAGGCTAAAGGCAGACCACCAAGGATAAAAGGGTAATTTGACCCTATTGGCTTATAGGCAAGGGACTGCGAGAACCTTCCTGCGAGACCTTATGTTCTCGCGAGATTCCTCGCGAACCCTACTCGCAATGCCTCTCTTAGGCGATCCCCTGCGAGGACCTCGCTGGCCCCTCCTGGTGGTACCTGCCGAGATCCAATCTCGCGACCTCTCTTGCGAGACAGTCCCTCTCGATTTAATGAGCGTAGAACGCTTCGCCACCTTCTGCTGATTACGTCGAACAGGGGCATGGTCGACGAGGCCGGGGGAGTTCGACGAACACACATGCGAGCTCTTGTCTCGCCGACACTTCTCGCTCTCCCTTCAGTGAGCTCCGTTCATTGCCCTCTTCAGACCGTCTCCTCGCCTAACGAATATCGGGGTTGTACAAGGGAGCCTCTAGATCTGATGTAGCAGAGATAGTCGGTGCTCTTCGAGTCAGGAATAACTTCCATTCTTAGGGGATGTTACGTTCAAGCACTTGCGGTAGAAGCCCCGCAGACCTAACCTGAATTTCGGGGACGAAATTATTTTTTTATTTATTGGGATTTGTAACATCCCCCAAACAACTAGACCCCTAGAGTGGTTTTGTCATGACTAGGTCATGACAAAACCCTAGGAAGCTTGAAGAGACCACTTGGCCTTAGCCAGGAAGAAGGAAACCACAGTGGTCTACAAATAGTAATTTCCAGTTACCAAGCTTAGGGTTGGACTTTAGGGCCTCACCTTGACCCTTTGACCCCACCATGGCACACCTAACCCTTTTGGGGTCTCCTTAGAGCGCCAAGGACCCATTGGGGTCAACCAAAGAGGCCAAATTGACCAAAGTCAACCCTAACCCCAAATTGGTCAAAGTAGCCTAATTAGGGTCAGTTGACCTCCACCTTGCCAAATTGACCATACCTAGACCATCCTAACCCTTAAGAGAGACCAATTGCTCACTACCCACCCATTGGGGTCAACCCAAATGGTCAAATTGACCAAAGTCAACATTAGCCCTGTTTTTGTCAAACCGACACCTTTTGGATTAATTGGCCCAATTGGGGAACCACCATGACTCAACCAACTTTGGGTGGTGTAAAGGGACTCAAGACACACCACTTGGACTAGTCAACCCATCAGTTGACCAAGTCAACACCTCAAGTCAACATTTGGTCAACCTTGCACAAAAAGAGGGGAAAAGGCTAACTCAAGCCCAATCCACTTGGGCTAGGCCTAATTGGAGTAGCCCATTAGCTTAGGAGGTTGATAATTACCAGGAGTTGCGACTCAATTTCTGTAAATGATGAGTAGGAGAGAGAAAGTGCAATTTCCCCCTTAATGAAGAGAGAGAAAGAGGAAAAAAGAAGGAAAGTTAATGGTGGGAGGCCATGGGTCACTCCATTCATCTCCCCAAGCCCCTCCATTAATCTTCCATGATGCTTGGGAGGAGCCCAACCATCAGGACGAAATCTATTCTCCTCAAATTCCCCCTATACAGCACTCCCCACTCAAATCTAACTTCACCATTAGATTCAAAAGGTGGATGGCAGTCGAAATCATATATTGGATCGAAGTTTTTTGTGGAGAATGGAGAGATCGGGCAAGCTCGCCGGAGAAGGGAAAAGCCATGGCCGAACACCGCCTCCATCGTCGTCGGGCTCCAAGAAGTTCTGGTTCTCCTCCTCTCTCTCTCTCTATGGATATATCTTAGATCAAAATAGGTGAGAAATCGGGCTCAATTGAGCCCGATCCAAGTGAGAAAATCTGAAACTTTCCATGAAAATTGACTTGGTCGGGTTCGCCGGAAACCGCCCCTCCGGCGGCCGTGTGGCCGCCCGGCGTTAGCCATCACCTCAACGGAGGTGGTGGTGACGGTGGCCGGTGATGGCGCAAATCTCGCACAGCGCTATAGGCGGTAGCTAGACTGCTGCACGAAACGGCAGTGAACCGGTCGTTGTCAAGTAATAATATGAGGAAGTAAATCCCCAAGTATCGAATCTCTCAAGGAACACAGTAAGGTGGAGTTAATGTTCGAGGAAGGACTTGAGATCGAAGTCCTTTGGGTCGGATGGATTGCGGAAACGGGGGTTTTGGATTGTGGAAAATAAAGAGAAAATGCTATGACTACTCCTATGCAATGCCGCTATGCAGTGCTTCGCTTGGCGGGATGGAGACTAGGCAGGCCTTGAGCGCGCTGCGTCGCAAGGGCGGATGGATGAGTAGGCAAGCGGAATCGAACTATGCAGGCCTTGAGCGCGTTGCTTCGTAGGGCGAGTGGATTACACGGGCCGCTATACCACGCTTCGCTAGGCGGATGGATGAGTAGGCAAACGGAGTGAGGGTCGTAAGCTCCTCTTCGACAAGCACGCCACTAGCAATTGCTAGTGCGGCGACGAACGTGACGGCGGTATGGAGGATGGAATGGGGCGCACCTCAAGCAACTCAAACAACAAACATTTCACATAGACATGAAATATATAGAAATACAAACTAGTTTTAAGTGCAACTTCATCTTAATACATAGATCTAACTACATACACATCAATAAGAGAAGAATAAAGCAAGAAATTGACCGAATCCGAAGTCTCGTTGTAGATTCACGGTTGGAATCGCCGGGTTGTCAATCCGCGTCCAAGCTCGGTCCGCAACTACGTCCGGGGTAGAGAGAGCTGTCACTACTCTCCAATGAGCCCGTCTTCTTCGTGTCACGATCCGGTAGAGGTTGCAAACTTCCTCTTGCTTGATGGTGATGGAGGCTAGGTCTTCCCTTGGAGCGCTAGGATGAAGGAGGAGGCCGAGAGGAAGCTCCGGCTCAAGATTGGCGTGAAGAACAAGCCCGGAGCACCTCCATATGGTGGGCGGCGATGGAGGGGCGAAAAACCTGCGGAAGGGGCGAAAACGGCGGAGCTGGGCGGAAGAAATGCGTCGATCCCGACCTAATTCGCGAGCAGGTCAATTTATAGGCGCTGGAATAAACAGTGCGCACGGTCATTGGCGCACGACCAGTGGTCGTGCGCACTAGAATCCTGTGATCGTGCGCCTGCCTGGACGGAGCCTGCAAGGTAAGAAAATTATAAAATACAATGCTCGCACGACCAGTGGCGCACGACCAGTGGTCGTGCGCGCTTTCGTAAGTGGTCGTGCGATAAGGAAGACAGAACTCAGATTTCAGGGGGTAGGTGCACACGATCAGTGGCGCACGACCAGTGGTCGTGCGCAATAGAACCAGTGATCGTGCGCACTGTTCCTGTACAGGATTGTACCGGGAACACCTGCACGACTCCTGTTCCAGCATACAACACCAATTTAGCCACTGAAGGTGGCACTTAACAATGCATGAAAACTAAAAACGAAGATAAACAAGAAATAACACCAAAATGGGCCTAGAACTGCACATAGCATGGAATAACAAATATGAGCGAAAACATGCCTAAAATGTAGTGCATAGACTAGAAAATCGGCCCAGATGAGTCCATAAATGTGTATAAAATTGGGACTCATCAGCCGGTCGGGGAGGTGGCTGGTTGGACGGGAAATAGGCCTAGAAGCTGCTCCAGGTCGGAGATATCATGGCCGTTGGCTAGAGCTTGAAGAGATAATCAGGGCCATCGGTTTAGTTCCTGTACAGAGATTTTAACATTAGTTATTTCATTATTCAATTTTCTGTCTTTTTATATGATGTACATTAAATTGGTTATAGAAAATACTTAGGTCCTTCTACAGAAAGAGTGGTCACAACCAAAGTTGTAGCCCTTTGAGTCTACTTTAATTCAAAATTTGTTTCGGCCCAAAAGGAGCCCTGTAGCTCCCTGTAGAGCCAAAATGGTGGGACTGGTCCCTAGAGTAGGGCGGCCACTCTTTCTTGCATATCTTTTTATTGGTAAATGGTATGGACTTGATATTTAAAACCTAGGCTAGATACACCTACCCACATATCATACCCAAATATGGGAATTTTAGGGGAAACTTTTTCTAAGGTTTTTGTAATAATTTCATAAATCATATATTAATTAATTATTGGGTCAAATGACCTCCAATGCGCTCCAAATTTTGGTGGATACTTCTTAGGGTTATCATATGACACTGGTAAAAATTTCAGCCCAGTTGGGACTGATTTGGTTAGGAACATTGCTAACTCAAGTTCGGTCAAACTAGGTCAAAACAAGGTATGGTGTTTATCTTGGGGTATGGTGGTCAGAACTCATCACCATGAGTTGAAACCTTGACCACTGGTTTAGGATCACTTAAAACACCCCCATGAGTGAGTTGGGGTGGTGTGGAGGTGGATATGCCCTAGGACCCTAGATTTACCCCTTGGGGTGCATATAGAGCTTTGTGAAGGACAAGTGGTCAAAAGCTATAGAATGGTCATGGAACTTGGTGGATAAGTTCATAGGGTGCAAATAGGCCCTAGGTAATTTTATAAGAATTTTAGGAACAATTATTCCCTTGAAATAGGTCATAACCCCTTTAGGGAAATTTCTTATAAGAGAAATATACATGCTTAAATGGTTTTAGATGATGATGAAACTTTGGTAGTGTCTTTATTATCATGATGTACAGGGCATGTGCCCTTTATTATTGTAACTTTGTTATTTCAGTTATATTATGTGGACATTTATTATAAATAGTATGTGATTTGTGGACTTGAACTTCTATTGTTCGTTTATACTTTTCTTCTTCTGTGATCGATATGGCCGGCAGGATCGGCGTTTTGTAGTGGCGACCTTCCCGTGTGATGGTTTCACCGCAAAGCAGCGGTTCTGGGCATAAGACCCGGCTTTTTAAAAGAAAAAAAATGGGGTCTTACATCTTCTACCTCTGCCTCTACCTTGGTGACCTCGGCCACGCTGGCCGCCTCCTCTTCCTGAACTTTCCCCAAAGTTCAACTGGGTCTGGAGTGCTTTTCCTAAGCCACTCACTTCTTCATCATCCTGCAGCATCCTGTACTCATGAGCTTGCAAGGAGCCTACGAGCTCGTTAACGGCCATCTCGGTGAGGTCCTTCGACTCTTCGATCGCCACCACTATATGACGGAACTTCTTGGACATGGATCTCAACAACTTCTCCATGAAGCTCACATCATCGATCGTCTCCCCATTGCGCTTCATCTCATTTGTGAGCATCCGCAGACGGGTCACATAGTCACCGACCTTCTCGGTACTCTGCATCTTTGTTACTTCATATTCCTCCCGGAGGGACTGCAGCTTCACCTTCTTAGCCTTGTCTACCCACTGCATGGAGCGTTGCAACACCTCCCATGCCTCCTTAGAAGTCTTCGCGTCTGAGATCTTCTCAAAGGTTGCTTCGTCAACCCCTTGGTACAACAGGAACAATGCTTTCTTGTCAGCCTTCCTTGTTTCTCTAAGTGTTTTCTTCTGAGCGTTAGTCAACGCCGCCTCTGCTGCAGCGGTACACTCCTCATACCCATTCTCAACTACATCCCATAGTTCTTTAGAGGCGAGTAGCACTCGCATATGGATGCTCCAGTTCCCATAGTTGGTCTTTGTCAACTTGGGGACTTGCCCCGACATGGCTCCACCCGTCTCCATCACTCCTACTCCTCAAACCTTCCGAGTCACTGCAAAGGTTTGCAACCTAGCTTTGATACCACTTGTTGGAAGCGCTAAGGGCACACACACTCACTATCACCTAACACCCAAGATGCGAGCTCTCTCCATGACCAACACACCACTCGCTTATACTATCTCCTTCTCCGGCGAGCTGGGTGAAAATAATTCTGGCGAGCCCCTCCCTTGCGACTCCAACCCGGGCGAGCACCACCCACGGCGAATGCAACACAACCCCGAGTTCTTCTACTCTCGGCGAGACACGGACCTTGCGAGCTCCTTCACTATTCTTGCGAGATACACTCCACTACCTTGCTCACCGCCGAGCACTACCTCCCCGAACTCAAACCTATCCTACTGCGAGCTGCGCGCTGCTGCGAGATCCTCCTGCGGGAGGTGGGGGGGCGAGACTCCTTCATGCGAGATCTCTGATGGGAGGTGGCTGGCTGCTATCTAACTACTGGCGAGATGGGCTGCGAGATGAGGGTGGCGAGAGAATTAATGGCGAGAGAAATAAGCGAGAGCTGGCTGTTCCTGCGGAAAGAAATAAAAACTTTTTCTCTCACTACTTTCCTCTCTCTCTCTCTAAAATTTCTGCCGAAATTTTTCTCCAACTTTTTATTCCAGCAACTTCTAAACTTTACAAAACAAGCCTATTTATAGGCAAACCAAAAACAACTCTTTCTCTCTCCACAATAAATGTCTCTCTCTCCTCTAACAATTAATATAAAATGCAAATAAAACTAAGGTTGACTCGGTCAACAAAAAACTAAGTCCAACAGATGTCCCTCTCATTCTCAGAAGTCCCTTCTTGGCCACTGCACGTGCATTTATTAATGCTGAACAAGGATTTTTTACCCTTTGAATAGGAGATGAAGTGACTACATTCAGCATGCATGACAAGTCCAAGGCTACTCATGGTAATGATGCTCATACTTTTGCAGTGGAGGAGGTGGGCTCGTTACCTTTTGATTTCAGTCAAGATGAGTATAGTGCAGCTGCAATCATCTCGCCCCTTGGGTGACAACAACTTCAATGACGATTACCCTGCACCTATCACACTTGAGTGTATTTCCGCGTCCTACTTTACTTCACCACCAATTGCTTCTCTCAAGCCCATATCCATAAACCTGAAGTATGTCTTTTTTGGCGAGGATCAAATGCAACCGGTGATCATATCCTCGTTGCTTTCGAGCCCGTATGAGCTGAAACTAGTAAACCTTTTGAGAAAACATAAAGGTGCGTTTGGTTGGAGCATCAAGGACATTAAGGGTATCATCCCAACAATTTGTATGCACAAAATCCTACTAGAAGATAAAAGCAAACCCGTAGCTCAGTCGCATCCCTGAACGCAATAAGTGGTGAAGGATGAAGTGATAAAACTCCTAGATGCCGGAATGATACATCTGTTGGAAAACTAAATCATGCCGCCACACTTAATGAAGACCAGGAAGATGAAGGGGGCAGCTGTTCTCAAAGCCATGCCAGCAGGATTAATGAAGATGGGAAGACGAACGACGCCGCTGCTGGGAAAATGAACCATGCCGCCACTCATAATGAAGACGGGAAGACGCAAGGCGCAACCACCTTTAAATGAAGATGTGGAGCACTGTACCTGCACTTAATGATTGTATTGTCCTATAAATAAAGAAAACTCTGTACTAATCTTTTATGATCTTATGAAATGAAATGCTATGAAGTTTTCTCCCTCTCCTCATCTTCTTTATCCCTCATCTGTGTTTTTATGCTTCTATAGTGGTATCAGAGCCAATGTCATCTCCTGATCCAGTGTAAGAGCTTTTTGTTCTGCTCTTCATCAAGGAGTTTTTACCGATCCTATTTATTTTGTTTCCACGTATCATGGCCTCATCATCTACCTTAAGTGAATCCCGTGACCAATCCTATACTCATTCCTCAGTTCCTCTCTTCAATGGGGAAATGTATGAATATTAGAGCATCAAAATGGAAATATTGTTCGTATCTCAAGACCTGTGGGAGGTAGTTCAAGCCGGCATTACCACACCTCCCGCTGACGAGGATGGTGCACCTCAAAGGCCCAGCAAATCCGGGGCAATGAAGGATGTCAGGGCTCTTCTACTTATCCAACAAGGAGTCACCAACTCAATATTCCCTCGCATAATGGGGACACGAAGTACAAAGGATGCCTGGGACATTCTAGAAAATGAATTCAAAGGTTCCAAAAAGGTGATCTCAATCAAAGTACAAACCCTTTGGCGCGAGTTTGAGGCCCTAAAAATGCAGGAAAATGAAAACATCCAAGCCTTTTTTGCTAGAACACCCAACACTGTCAATCAAATCAAACACCTTGGCACTACCATTGATGATTCTCAAGCTGTTCCAAAAATCCTTAGATGTTTAACCAAATCCTTTAATCATGTCGTGGCAGCAATAGTAGAATCTAAGGATTTGGAACAACTATCTATTGTTGAATTAATGGGCTCTCTTCAATCCCAAGAAGATAGGATCAAAAGAGATGAGCTTGATCACACCTCTTCCCTTGACAATGCCCTCCAAAATAAACTTCTCATCTCATCTCAACATGAAACCCTCAATCAGTCTCAACCATCCTTGCACCCACCCATGCAACCTCACCAACAAACCTTTGAATATGAACCCAACCAGACACCTCTACTGCCCACACCTTTTTCAAACAATCCTCTCCAACATCCTTACTCCTCTTTCCATGACACCCCACTTTTTCTTGCTCAAAACTATCAGCCACCATCACCAACCTATCCTACCACTACAGCTCATAATCCTAATACTACCTCTCTCCCATATTACACTCACACTTCCCCACCATATCATCATCTCAACCCTACCAGACCACCCTATCCACCTCACTATCCTGTCCAACCCTCACCCATCTCCAAAAATAGACCACCAAACCATCAGTACAAGCAATACTGCAGCCTATGCCACACACCGACCCATGAAAATAAAGATTGTCCTCATCGCTGCAAAAGATGCATATGACCAACTCATATGGCCAAAGACTGCTGGTCAAAACCAAGAGAGGAGGCTCACTTCATAGAGACTGAAGAAAATGATGCCATGTTCTACACCAGCCACAGCACCACCGCCAAGAAAATGGATAGATGGTATATTGACTCAGGATGTAGCAGCCACATGACTCATAACCGTCATGCCTTTATTTACCTGGACAATACCCACAAATCATCTGTCTTTCTAGGAGATGGTCAATCAAAAACCATTGAAGGAAAAGGAAGCATCACCATTCAAGCTCGGGATGGCACTATCAAAAGGATTGATGATGTTCATTACGTTCCTGATCTTGCCCAAAACCTCCTCAGCGTGGGGCAACTTGCCACAAAGGGGTATTCTATCCTCTTCGACGGAAACCAATGCCACATTGTTCACAAACCAACTAGCCAACTGATTCTGTCAACCTCTATGACCTCCAACAGAGTGTACTTTGTCACTCTCCCTGTTATTATGCACAAAGCATTCATCGGACAGTCCAGCTCTCCCACCTCAAGTGTCCAACGATGGCATGAACGCCTCAGCCACTTGAACTATCCTTCAATCCAACTCATGAGCAGTCACCAGATGGTCAATGGTCTTCCAAAGATGAACTTTACAAAGGAATTCTGTGAAGGATGCCAAGAAGGAAAAGCTCGGGATGCCACCTAAATTCTTTTTAGGACTTCAGATTAAGCACACTCCTGGGCAGATTTTTATCTCCCAAGAACGATATGCAATAGATCTCCTAAAACGATTCCGCATGGACAACTGCAACGCATCTGTCACCCCTATAGCTACTAGGGAAAAGCTAGGGAAGCAAGAAAATGAAGATGATGTTAACTGTGAAGAATTTCGAAGTCTGGTTGGATCTCTTATCTACCTCACCAACACCAGGCCCGACATTGAATTCGCTGTGGGGATGATAGCCAGATTTGTGAGCAAACCAAAGGTCAGTCATCTCAATGCCGCCAAACGAATCCTAAGGTATATCCAAGGTACTAGAGGCTACGGGCTTTCTTACCAAAAAGAAGAAATCAACCAACTCACTGGATACAGCGATTCGGATTGGGGAGGCTCCGCTGATGATAGAAGAAGCACCGGCGGATACATCTTCTTCAGTGGTAAGAAGCCTATCTCCTGGAGCTCGAGAAAGCAAAAAACTGTGGCCCTATCCTCTACTGAAGCTGTATACATCGCTCTCATAGCCGCCTCCTGTGAAGCTGCTTGGCTCAAAAGGATCAATCGTGATTTAGAAAGAAATCAAGAACAAAAAAGCACTCCCATCTACTGCTTCTATAATATCTTGGGTGAGCCCAGTTCAAGTGGCGCCAAAGAAGTATTGAAAAGAAAACGTGGGAGTTGAAGAGGAACTGATAAATCATTCATTCATATTTTTTTTCTCTTACATTGAATCATTCCTTGCAGGTTTAAATAGAAGGATAACCGTACATTGGAAAACAGGATTAATAAAAGCTTAAGGCGACCCTGAACAGACACTGACTCCTCGGGTTACATTGCATTCAATACTTTAATTAAGCTTAACATTTATTGATGCTGGTTATCAGGTTATACGCAGATAACCCAATACCCGCCCTTAACCTGATAACCCACCGACATGGAGCTACCCTTTTAAGATCGAGAAGCGCTCACGAGTAAGCGGCTTGGTCAGAATGTCGGCCAGCTGAAGGTTTGTGGGGCAGAACTCCAGCTTGATCTCATTTTTCTCCACGAGCTCACAAATAAAATGGTGGCGAATGTCAATGTGCTTGCTGCGATTATGTAGAACATGCTTCTTTGAGATGGTGATGGCTGAAGTGTTGTCACATTTCAGGATCACTAGATCTTCTCCTTCTTCTTTTCCTGCAATTTCTCTAATAATTCGTTTGATCCCAATTCCATCACAGGCAGCAGAAATTAAGGCCATGAGTTCTGCTTCAGTGGAGGACAAAGCTACAGTTTGTTGTTTGCGTGAGCACCAAGAAATTGGCTTTGATACGAGGATGAAGATATACCCACGGGTGCTTTTCCTTTCAATTAGGTCCGCTCCCCAATCAGAATCGCTGAACCGGTGAGTTTCTGATTGTGCTCTTTGGTATATAGCAACCCATGTTCCTTTGTCCCTTGAACGTAGCGGAGAATACGTTTTACGACTTGAAAATGATTGACAGAGGAGTTGCTAACAAAATGAGACACAATGTTCACTACGTTCTCTATGTCAGGACGAGTGTTGGTGAGGTACATGAGTGATCCAATGAGGCTGCGGTAAAGAGCTCCATCAGCCTTTTCTGCATCTTCATCCTTCGTGAACTTGTCCCCAGCTGACATTGGCATAAGAGAAGGATTGCAATGCTCCATGTTAAACTTTTTGAGAATGTCCCGAGCATACTTTTCCTGCGAAAGAAAAATTGTGCCTGCAAGTTGCTTGATCTGGAGCCCCAGAAAATATTTCAGGGGTCCATGATCAGTCATATCATAGTTTTGTTTTAATATTTGACGAATATCATTTATCAAATGTGCAGAGGATCCAGTAATGATCAGGTCATCAATGTAAAGACTGATGATGGCCCTTTCTCCATTCGGTGAGCTTCGAATGTAGAGAGTAGGGTCGTTTTTGCTACAAGTAAAGCCTTCTTTGATGAAGAAGGTATCAATGTTAGCATACCAGGCGCGTGGAGCCTGCCTCAATCCATAAAGGGCTTTATGGAGTTTGTATACCTTGTCTTCTTCTCCTCTTACCTCATAGCCTCTTGGCTGATCCATAAAAATCTCCTCTGTGATAATGCCATTCAAGAAGGCGGGTTTGACATCTAATTGATAGATGGGGTATTGATATTCTGCTGCAATTGCTAACAGAATCCTGATAGTACCCATGCGAGCTACAGGCACAAATGTGTCTTCATAATTCAGTCCAGGCTTTTGAATGTATCCTTTGGCCACTATTCTAGCTTTATGTTAGATAATGTGACCTTCATCAGTTTTGAGCTTGTAGACCAATTTTAAACCAATGATGTCCCTATTCTGTGGTTTTGGAACAAGGGACCATGTTTGATTTTTTTGCACTGATTTGATTTCTTCATCCATGGCTTTGTGCCAGCAATCTTTGGTTGCAGCTTCATCATAGGTTTGAGGAGTGTGACTGAAAAGGGCTATGTCACAGTTTTGGTAAATGTCTTCAAGGGTTCTGAATTTTTGGGGGAATGATGAAGAGGGGTGTGCACTGTGGTCACAAGGTGATTCCAAAGGAGTGTCCAGGATGGGGTTGGAAGGTTGTTCCAACTCAACCGTCACATGAGTTTGAGGAGAATTTTGCAAGTCGGCTGACCCCCAATCCCATACACTATTTTCATGGAAGACAACATTTCGAGAAATGATAATTTTCTTCTTTTGTGGCTGATATAGTCTATATCCTTTGGTTTGCTGACTATAACCCACAAAGATGCATTTCTCACTTGTTTCATCTAATTTGTCTCTTTTCTCCTTAGGAATGTGAGCAAAACACACACATCCAAAAGTTCTTAGGTCACTGAGAGTTGGTTTATGATTGAACAGGGCTTCATAAGGAGTGATGTCAACCAAGGCTTTGGTTGGAACTCAATTGAGTATATGAACTGCTGTTGAGGTGGCTTCAGCCCAGAAGGATTTGGGCATATTCTTTTGAATGAGCAATGCTCTGCACATCTCTACTACAGTCCTGTTTCTCCTCTCAACTACCCCATTCTGTTGAGGAGTGGAGGGTACAGTGAGTTCTCTTTTGATGCCCCACTGCTGACACCAAGATTGGAATTCAGGAGAGATGAACTCACCACCTCTATCACTTCTTATGGTTTTGATTTTTCTTCCCAATTGATTTTCCATTTCATTTTTGAATAGAGTAAAGAAAGTAAAGGTTTCAGATTTCTGAGTTAAGTAATATATCCACATATACCTGGAGTAGTCATCCACAATGAGAAGGTAGTACTTTTTTCCTCCTAAAGATTCTGTGGAGGTTGGACCCCAAAGATCAGCATGCAGTAGGTCGAGAGGACCGTGACTCCTTCTTGTTGCAGCCTTGGGAAAAGGCAATATATGTGATTTGCCAAGAGAGCATGTTTCACACTATTGGATATGCTGAAGGTTTAATATGGGAATACCAATTGCCATACCTTTGTGAATTAGATCCTTCATGGACAGGAAGTTGAGGTGACCCAGTCGATGATGCCAAAGAAGGTTGATGTCAAGATTGCAATTCTTATCACAGAAGAATGCAAGATGATTGGTTGGGGGCCTATGAATAGAGAATACCCAATTCTGGGACATTTCAACTAAGACAACAGTAGCCTCCTTCCTGTCTATGCTGCAGCACTTGTTGTTTGAGAAATGAACTTTGAATCCTTTGGCTAAGAGCTGTCCAACACTCAAGAGATTCTATGCCAAGCCAGGAACATATTGAACATCTTTGATGAGCCTTGGACTCCCATGTTTGGTGGTTACTAAAATATCTCCTTTTCCTTCAATGACTTTTGCATTGCCATCCCCAAGATAAACCTTTGATTTGTGTTGTTCATCAAGAGTTTTAAAGTATGCTTTGTTATTCACCATGTGGCTTGAGCAGTCACTGTCAATGTACCACTTAGAACTTGAGGGGTTGTCCAAGGTCTAAGTCTTACAGCAAGTGTAGAGTGCCCCCTCCAGTTCTTCTTTTTCAGTGAACTTGGCATCTTCTTTTTGTTTAAACCAGCAGTCTTTATCAAAGTGTGTGGGTCGCTTGCAACGAGTGCATTTATAGAAACCGTTGTTTGTGTCACGGGTTATCTTTCTGCAAAGATTGCAGTACATGGAGGAGGTATTTTGATTGTTGTAGTTTTGCTGGTTTCTTTCATAGTTGAAGTGTTCTCTGCCTCTCCCCCTTCCTCTACCTCTTCCACTTCCCCTAGTGGGCTTAGGGGAATGAAGAGTGTCTTCTGTTTTCTTCTTTTCGGTGAACTTGGAATGTTTGTTGATGTGCATTTTGGTTTGAAATACATGATCAACTGAGGTTTGATCTAATTTGAGTAGGGCTTCATGTGACTGAAGAGATCCAAGGAGCTCAGGAATGGTTAGAGTGTCCAAATCCTGGGCTTCTAGGATGGCAGAGACCACATGATTGTATTTTGGAGCAAGACTCCTTAAAACTTTCTCCACGATTTGCTGGTCATCCATGTTACCTCCAAGGTTTCGTATTTGATGGGCAAGACCAGTGGCACGAGCAAAGAAATCATGGAAGGATTCATCGTTTCTCATACCAAGATCGTCAAATTGACGTTTAAGTGCTTGAAGTTTAATCTTGATTACCTTTTTGGTTCCTTTATATTCTTGTTGTAGCGTATCCCATGCAGCTTTGGCTGTCTTTGCACCCATGATTCTTGGGAAGGTAGCATTTGATACTGCTCCATGGATTAGAAGAAGGGCTTTGGCGTCTCTCATCTTTTCTTCTGCTGATGGGGCAGCCGGCGTACCTTCGGTACTTTAATTAAGCTTAACATTTATTGATGCAGGTTATCAGGTTATACGCTAATAACCCAATAAGAAGAGGGGCATCACTAGTGTTCCTAATGAGTGTAATGAACTCCTACCCACTAGGATGATCACTGGATGGAGAGTCTGTATTGATTACAAGAAGCTGAACGATGCATCACATAAGGACCCCTTCCCTCTACCCTTCATCAATCAGATGCTTGAAAGATTGGCATGGCAAGACTGCTATTGTTTTCTTGATGGATACCCGGGGTACAATCAGATTACTATTGATCCTAAAGATCGGGATAAAACCATATTCACATGTCCGTCTGGCACTTTCATTTTTAAGCGAATGCCCTTTGGGCTCTGCAATACCCATGCTACATTTCATCGATGCATGCTCGCCATCTTTTATGACATGGTTGGAGTGTTCTTGGAAGTCTTCATGGATGACTTCTCCCTCTTTTGTAATAGTTTTGACACATGCCTGAATAATCTGTCAAAAGTGCTACAACGTTGTGAAGATATGAACTTAATTCTGAATTAGGAGAAATGCAATTTCATGGTTTGGGAAGAGATAGTGCTGGGCACAAGGTTCCACGGGAGGGGATGCATGTTGATCAGGCTAAAGTTGACACAATTAAAAAGCTACCTCCCACAACCTTCTTGAATGGGATTCGTAGTTTCCTGGTACACGCATGGGACACGCAGGATTCTATCGGCGCTTAATAAAATTTCATCAATTTCGAATTCGCTCCCAAATTTGCTGGCAAAGGACGCGCAGTTCGACTTCAATGTTGAATGTATACATGCATTCAATGTTCTAAAGGAATGACTTATTTTGGCCCCAGTCTTAATATCTCCCGACTGGTCCCTCCCCTTTGAGCATATGTGTGATGCAAGCGACTATAAGGTTGGGGTTGTTCTTAGACAACGAAGGAACAAGATCTTCGACACAATTTATTATTCCTGCCGCATGCTTAATGATGCCCAGCTAAAATATTCAACCACGGAGAAGGAGATATAGGCTGTCATCTTTGCATTCAAGAAATTCCACTCCTATCTGATCCTCTCCAAGGTTGTTTTCTACACAGACCATGTGGCTCAAAAATATTTACTGTAGAAAAAGATGCCAAACCTCGACTTATACACTGGATTCTTATATTGCAAGAATTTGATATTGAGAACTGTGACAAGAAGGGGGTTGAGAATGTCATAGCTGATCATCTCTCTCGACCGGAGAGTGGAACAACTTCTGTCATGGATGCTGCTAAGATTGCGGACTCCTTCCCGGATAAGAAGCTCATTTCCATACACTCCTTCATCTTCTATGTGGTATGCTGATTTCTCCAACTACCTTGCATATGGAAAACTCCCGCATAACTTGTCAATCTAGCAACGGAAGAAGTTCCTTTCGAAAGTTAAGTATTATTTTTGGGAGGATCTGCTCCTATTCTGCACGAGTGCTGATGGTGTCATTTGACATTGCATTCTAGAATCCGATATCCATTCTATTCTCCGTCACTGTCATGATGGGGAAGTTGGTGGACACATGAGGGCAGCTGGGACATCTCGTAAGGTACATCAATGTGGATTCTTCTGGCCAACTTTATTCAAAGATTCCCACATTCATGTAACTAAATGCAATGAATGCCAGCGGACGAGAAACAACTCATGTAGGGATGAGGTGTCTACAAACAATATGTTGGTCTGCGAGCCATTTGACATCTGGGGAATTGATTTCATGGGACCATTCCCTATGTCCCAGGGAAAGAATTATATTATTGTTGTTGACTATTGTTGCGGGTCACTCGATGCTTTGGCAGATCGGTCGAATTGAACCACCTTAGCTCACGAGCGAGCCGAGCGCGCAAACAGTCAATGACAAGAAGACTTTTTATCGTGGAAAACCCAAAAGGGTGAAAAACCACGCGGTCGAAGCTATGCCGTCCAAATTCCACTATCTTCTAGTTCGTTACAATTGAAAGCTGAGAACTCAAGCGTGACAGGCCATTGCTCGTTACAATGGTAGAGAAAGAAAACCTCGAGGGTGGTAGGCCACATCTTGAGAGACTAAGTACTTTTCTGGGAACGAAAGTGAGATTCTTGAGTCGCCTTTCGTAGCTTGAAGTATTACCAACCCGCTTAGAAGACTATCTTCTGAAGCGAAGGAGTCCATTGAAGGCTCGAAGGAGATCATCGTAGATTCAAAGATGATCTTCGAAGAACGAAGGAGATCTTCAAGCACCGAGGGAGAATTCCAAGGAAATCTTCAAAGGAGCACTCTCAGGCGTCGAAGACAAGGTATCTTGAAATGAAGGTTTTGGGATCCTTTTATAGCCTTGGGCAGGGTAGCCTGGTAATTTCATCATTATAACCACCGTAACCACCTGACAGGCGAATCACGCTGGTTGATTTAGAGCACACAGATCGCCACTTTTTGGATATTCCCGTCTTGCCCCCAGGCAATTCGGGTAGCTTGGGCAGTTTGGGCATCTTCGTTGATGGCATTGAGTGCAGTGAACTGGACCTCCAATCTAGGAAATTAGGAAAGGTTAACTATCGCGCACGTCGTGAACATGGAAGCGTTCTGAGTGCGCAATGAACACGGAAGCATTCTGAGCACGCAACGAACACTGAAGCATTCTGAGTGCACGATGAGCGCAGAGGCATTCTAAGCGCGCAGTGAGTGCGGAGGCATTCTGAGCACGCGGTGAGCGCAGAGGAATTCTGAGCGCACGGTGAGCACGGAGGCGTTCTGAGCGTGCGGTGAGTACGAAGGCATTATGAGCGCGCGGTGAGCATGGAGGCGTTTTGAGCGCACGATGAGCACAGAGGTGTTCTGAGCGCGCGGTGAGCACAGATGCATTCTAAGCGCGCGGAGGTGTTCTGAGTGCGCGGTGAGCGTGGAGTCATTCTGAGCATGCGGTGAGCGCACAGGTGTTCTAAGCGCGTGGTGAGCGTGAATCTGTTCTAAGAGCGTCGTGAACTTGGAAGCGTTCAGTGCACATCGTGAACTTGGACCCAAACAAAGTAGCTGAGTGATGCTGAGGAGGTGCGGCCAAAAGAGGGAGAGCGTGCCCCACTAACGGTGGTGCTCCCTTGGCCTCACCCCTCAAGGGACGGGGGGGGGGGGGGGGGGGGGGGGGGGGGGCGACGTTGGTCGTACCCCCTAAAGCGGGCGGCCACACCCCCCAAGGTGTGTGCGTTTCGGCCGCACCCCCCCCCCCCCCTTGGGGGTGCGGTTTGGCCGCACCCCCCATAGGGGGAATGCGGCTTGGCCGCATTGGCCACACCCCCTATGGGGTGTACGGATTTGGCTGCACCCCCAAAGGAGGAATGCGACTTGGCCTCACCCCCAAGGGGGTGCGGCCTTGGACGCACCCCAACAGGGGGTGCGGGTTTGGCCGCACCCCGGGTGCATCTTGGCCGCACCCGCAAGGGGGTGCGGCCTGTAACATCCCAACTTTTATTGGGCCACTAGAACCCTGATAGTCCCAAAAAAAGTAACCCAAACCCCTACCCAAGAAAGGAAGGAGATGACCCTATTTAAGGAATTTGAGCTAGAGAACTCTGATTTGAGTTATGTTAGTTCATATAGCCTCATATAGCCAGTATGAGTGCGATGGAACTCGTTTTGTTAAAATCCAAGGTCGTGTGGTGAATATGACTGTTCCTCGTTGAACGTCACTTTTACGAGAAATTTGAATATTAAGATTGAGAACTCTGATTTGAGTTCTGTCAGTTCCTATAGCCTTGTATAGACAATAAGAGTGCGATGGAACTCGTTTTGTTAAAATCCAAGGTCATGTGGTGAATATGATTGTTCCTCATAGAACATCACTTTTATGAGAAATTTGGATATTGAGATAGAGGACTCTGATTTGAGTTCTGTCAGTTCATATAGCCACATATAGCTAGTATGAGTGTGATGGAACTCGTTTCGTTAAAATCCAAGGTCGTGTGGTGAATATGATCATTCCTCGTAGAACGTCACTTTTACGAGAAATTTGAATATTGAGCTAAAGAACTCTGATTTGAGTTTTGTCAGTTCATATACCTCGTATAGTCAATATGAGTGCGATGGAACTCGTTCCTTTTCGATCTAGGGTCATTTGGAGAATATGTCCATTTTACGCAGAAATGTCACGACTGTGTAATTTTGCATATGGAGCGTACGAACTCCAAATGGAGTTCTGCCAGTCCATTTAGACTCGTATAGTCTATACGAGTGCAACGAGATTCATTTCGTTCAAATCGGAAGTGATGTGAGGAATATGGCCATTTTGAGTTTCGTAGCACGCCACGAAGCACAAATTTTAAAATATTGAGCAAATAAACTCGAAATCAATTACAGTCAATTTCATTTGACTCATAAAGATTAAACAAGACCAACGAAGTTCGTTGCGACCAATTTCGACATCAAGAGGTCAAACTATGGTCAAACTAAACGGTATTGTGCACTGAAAACGTACGCACACCAATCACACCACCTTACCCCAACATTGACCAATTCTCAGTTACTTGGACCCACTTTGACTTTGACCAACATGGGGGACCACCCTAGGGTTGACTTTGGTTACACCCCCTAGAAAACTCTTTTTTGGAAAAAAATCAAGAAGGGCTTTACCTCCTCCACCACCAAGATCATTAAGCCCATCTTCTAGCCTTTAAGAGGCTTGAATTTTAGCAACCCCCTAAGGGGAATGGGCCTTGGGTGAAGAGGAGGCCCAAAACCCCTCCCCTCCACTTTTCCACAAGTCATTACCAAAGGTGGTGCTCTCCCTCTCATGCACATGCCATATGGCAGCATGCCCAACAATCTTAAGCCACTAAAGGAGGCAGCTAATCCCTCCTTAAGGAGGGATTAATCCCACATCGGCAAGAAAGGGGGGAGGGGCACCTCCTTGGCCTGTATATAGGCCCTTCCCCTCTAGGTCTTCCAACCCAACCCAAACAAATACCCCCACCACCCTGCCGGAGCTTCCTCGCCAGAAAACACAAACCCAAGCCCTCACCACCCTCGCCACCCCTTCATGGCCCATCTACCTGGAAGCTTCAAATGGGCCCAACTATAGGTAGAACCTCTTCCCATCCCCCCTTCCACACCCTCCCGATGTAATGCATGCCTCCCACGGCCGCCGGAGTGCCGCCGCCACCACCCGAAACAAGCTCCAGGCTCAGGTAGTGGCCCGCGTAGTACACCACGCCCAGTGTTGGTGGTGGCGCTGGCAGGGTGGTACTAGTCTGAAGACCCCTCCCCGGCAGTGGCAGGTGGTGGTGCCACTGGAGAACGCATCTCCGGTGGCGCCAGGCCGCCGGGACACTGCCGTGAGAGGACCCACCCACAGTAAGCCAGCCGTGGGTGGTTGTGGCATGACGGTATATCGCCCAAAGAGGCGGGGCAGCACGTCACTGTCGAGAGCAGGGCCGGCCGTGCCACCCTGCCCTATGTTTAGTTAAATTCTGGCGGTGGCCGGCAGCGCCAGGCCGCCGACCACCGCTAGAGGTTTCGCAGGCCCCCGATAAGATGGACGAGGGCGACAACGTGGTCTGACGGTCACCGATCGGCGGCAGCAGAAGCCTACAAGTTTTCGCCAGACGGGGCTCCCAGATGACGTCTGATCTTCCCCAAAAGATCAGACGACCACGGGATCCTTAAATCTCGCCCCCGCCTCAACTTCTGCGCCCCACAACGGATCTGTTTAGATTCGTTGTGGGGGCATAGGGATGGGGTGTGCGTCCTGCGACTCCATCTCAGCAGCAGGATCTGGAATCAGGGATGGTTATCCGCACCCCAACTCTACCCAGCCAGCTTCCTGATTTTTCTAAGGGCAACATAGGCACCTAAGAAAGAAACTCTGAACATAAAAAATGTTCCCCACCAAGAGGACTATCTGCCATAAAATTTTGAGATTTTTACGAAATCATTTATTATTTTTAGAATTTAAAATAAGGCTTACTTGATTATTTTAAGGGACCTGGACCTGTTATAAGATACTGATAAAATTTCCAGTGATTCCAAAGTCTTATACAGGTGCTCTGTAAAATTTTGGGATTTTTTGGAGATCAATTATTAGTTTTAGAATAAAAAAAAAAGGTTTACTTAATTAATTTAAGTGCCCTAAACTAATTATAAAATCCTGGTAAAATTTTCAGTGGATCCCAAGGCCCATGCAAGTGCTCTGTAAAATCTTGGGATTTTTCTAAAGATAAAGTTGTTGGAGTCTATGTTTTGCATCTCTTGGTTTGAGAATAATAAATATCGTGTTGTATTTGATCTTGTATTTTGTGTGTTTATAGTGTGCAGGTCATACAGGTACAAGCGTACATTGAACGAGAATAAATGACGGGAAACATGCTGAAGCTCTGAATTTAGAGCTACCGCGGAGCGGTAACTCCTACCACTACCGGTAGATGGGATGACAACTGAAGACTGACGGCAGACGGTTTCTTGACGGATGCAATGACGGATGCTAACGTGGAGCATTAGGTCATAACGCGGCGCATTAGATCTTAACGCGGCTTGTTAGGTGCATGATCCGTTGCGGTTATCACGTTCGCCGCGATGGCAGACACGTTGCAGCACGATAGCGGGCACGACGCTAGCGTGACGTGGTAGTACTACCATTGACGGTAACTTCTGGAGTCTATTTAAAGGTTGGATCTCTCCTTCTTTTAAAAAAAGAGAGCTCACACATCCATCAAAGCTACAACTCCAATTCTTTTGATACAGGCTCGTCTCCAGACATTGAGAGAACTCCTTTGGGCTAACATGAAGATCAAAAGAAGATTTTGAAGGAAAAGGTTTACAATGCATATTCAACACGAAGGGCGAACGCATCAAGAACGCCGATTTCCACATCGCTTTTGTCTTCACCTTCAAACTTTCTTCGGGAGTTTTTCTTACATTATTTCTATTTTGTAATCTCTTTTATTTTATTTTATTTTATTTTGTAACGGGTGTGAAGAAATCATTCGGGAAGAATGTTGGATTCCGGGAAGGATTCCGTGGGAAATTCACTGCGGTTGTTGGCAACTAGGTCCTTGTACGGCTTAAGGGAAATTCTCCATGGTGTGTGTGGCGACTAGGTCTAGGGTTAGATCTAGAAGGCAGCTCGAGGCCTCATCTGGGGAGAGATAGGCTAGAGCCAATCGGTCCTTTGGAGAAGGACTAGTGAAACAACAAAAAAGTATTTTGTATATTCGCTTTGATTTCTAGCGTTATAGAAATCAAACAATGTCTTTTATTGTTTCATTAAATTGATTTTATTTTCTTTTCAACAATTTTTTAAATTATAATTTTTGTCAAAAGCATTAAAGTAAAATATATCACAAATTACTTTTTTGAATCCACTCTTAGAATTCAATCTCTGTAGCTAACGTCGGGCGTTAGCACTACCGCTGGCGATAGCGAAGAAATATTGAAATCTGATCTCTTTTAAATGTAATTTTCAATATAATCTTATTTGAGATATTAAAATATATTTTCCTATAAAATATACCGAAACTTCGGACACAAACTCTCTTATTTTTTAAAAAAATTTAAATTCCATAAAGTCCTTATTCACCCCCCCCCCCCCCCCCCTCCCCCTCTAAGGGCGCCTAAAGATCCAACATGTTGTATCTAATGGTAGGTTATTCCAATACGGCTTTACAACCGGGAATAATGACGCTTCATGATCTCGCATCTTCTAGAGGGGAAAATTTTTATGAAAATGAAAAATCGTTATCACCACCTTTATTTATGGGTAAAAATTATAATGGGTGGAAAGGTCTTATGGAAAAATTTCTTAAATCTTTGGATATTGAAGTTTAGAATATTATTATTAAAATGCCTCCAAGTATTCTAAATAAAAATGAAATGTTTTTAAATGCCAAATCTATGAATAGTCTATATTGTGCACTACATCAAAATATTTTTAAACTTATTTATACACTTCATACTGATTATGAAGTTTGGAAATTTCTTGAGAATTCTTATAGTCTTCCTACCACAGATAATGAACAAGAGCAATTCCTTAAGGATCCAAGAGAAGAAACTGATGAGAACTCGTGCTTGGAGGAAGATCTATCTAAGAGAGAAGAATGCAACGTCACAATATTGGACTCAAATAATGGTAGCACATCAAGCAAAAGAGA
The DNA here is from genome assembly GCA_033032865.1 of Dactylorhiza incarnata. NCBI lineage: Eukaryota > Viridiplantae > Streptophyta > Magnoliopsida > Asparagales > Orchidaceae > Dactylorhiza > Dactylorhiza incarnata. The sequence goes on from JAWHQI010000040.1 coordinate 12,514,449, forward strand.
ATATGGAAACTTAACTATGGAAGAGGAATGCCAAGAAGATGTCAAAGGAACCTTAGGTTCAAATCTTACCTCATTCCATAGCAATGTAAGATAATCAAAATCTTCTCTTTTTTGTAACAAATTCTAGTTCTACACTACATATGCTTGAAATTGCTAAACGTGGAATTAAAAATTTGAAAAATACTAATTTCAAACTACGTTTAGAAAATAAAACTTTAAAAGCAAATGTTAAAGTAGAATCAAATATTGATGTGTTAAATTCTCTTTCATGCTCTTTAATTGAAAATGCTAAACCTTCTTTTGATTATAATACTTTTAAAGAAGAACTCAAGGTTTTGGAAAAATGTCTTTTAACTTCAAAAGAGCATAATGAAAATTTGATTAAAGAAAATGATGCTTTAATGGATAAACTAGAATCATTAAAAATGATTATTCAAAAGTTTTCAAGTATTAAAAAAATCTCATATTTCCAGTTTATCAAATCATCAAAAGTACAAAAGTTTAACTTCACATTATAAGAGTAGGTCTATAAGAAAGAGTGGAAATAAAAATCAACAAGTAAATAAGAATTTTTTATCTAATGCTCATGTTCACTCTCTCTTTCAACATTCAATTCTTAAAAAATACCATCACTTTTATAAACTCTCTAAGACTGATTATTCTAAAATTCCTTATGATTATCAACATTAATCTATTTTGAAAAACAATATCAATAAACATAATTCCCGAATGAATTGTTTTTCAACCAACTATCACCACAAAAAGATGACTTATAATCATAATATTAATTAGAAAGACAATCAACCAAATTATGAATGAAGTCCCAAAATTAAAAATTAAACACTAACTACACTTGTAAGGGCTCATTCATCATTATCTCCCCAAAAGCCAACATGATAGTTTTGGGTTCCCAAAGGAACCATCCCACATGGTCCCCTTTGGATACCTAAATCTCTCATTCATTAGTATCCAATCATTTGCATGAAGTAGAAACAATTAAAAATGAAATATTAATACTCTACTTCATGATTTGCTTAATGTCCTTTTTGTTTTTTGCTTGTCTTGATTTTTTTGAGCCAACACATTATGGTCACTTATATATCATGGGATATGACTTACACAAATTATTCCTAATGTTTAACAAATCAAATTGAATGAAATTGAATAAAAAATCATATAATTTTCAAGTGACATGTCTATTCTTTGTTTAGGTTTTATCCTGTTTAAATACATTGCCTATAAATGTCTTATATTATCATTATAAATTGAATGCTGAATTTGTTAAGTGATATTATCAAGACTAATGAAATTATTTTCAAAAATGGATTTAAATAGGCTATTAGGGGTCTTAGGCTAAAATGTTAAAATGCACAACTTATTGTTTATTTGTCTATTTTCTTTGCTGCATATGATAGCCCCTATAATAAAAAATCATAATCAATCAGAATAAAAAAAAAATCAAAAATCATGTGTTTTAAATCAAAAATTGTAACTCTGCTACTAACGCCATGCGTTATCACTAACATTGGCGGTAGCCTATTTTCCTGAAAATTTCGATTTCTCTAATTGTTATTTTCTAAAAAAAATTATTTTACTACGTTAAGTATCATTATTTTCTACTTTCAAATATTTTGTATTTGTTTTGTCTAATTTCTACAAATCAAAGTCAAAAAGAAAATTTACAAAACAGATCAAAATAACCAAAAATATTTTGTCCCTTTATATATATAGATATAATATTCAACTTACAAGCAGTCAGTACATATAAATTAAAAAGGATGAATATGAACTACACAATCACCACGATGATCCATTATAATAAAATTATCATATTCTTAAATTCACCCTAATCATATTTCATAATTCATGATCTATCTAGAATAATCCTAAATTGAATATCTTTGTCATACTTAGTAATTATGAAATATATGATGGCTATTGATATTATAGTTTCATACCTAGTTTTGTGTATTTTGTGTGTGATGTGCATCACAATTGTTTGTGTGTATCTCATTATATTTAGACCTTAGAATAAACTTGATATCAACAAGATGAAATCAAATAGAATTGTCACTTCATTCTAGGTCTATAGATTAAAACTCTATGGTTAAATACATGCAAACCAATAGTTTATGAATTGATCCTTAGGCAAAAATGCTTAGTATGTTCATGATCATTCACCCACATTGTGTGTCTCACAATAGCGAGGGTGAAGGATTGTGTGCATTAGAGACCTAACCTCTAAGTCATATCTTATTCTTAACTGGGGAGGGTTCCAGTAGGGCATTGCGAGGCACTAGGGGGAAATAGTGCTAGGTTGAGCGTTATCTTTTGTATGCATATGGGATTAACACTCCAACCTACAATATGTGTGCAGCTCCTCATGTCCATCTGTCACTTAGTACGGGGCTAGAGTGTAGACATATAGTTAGGATATCTTGATCTTAGACATACTCATTTCATATTCAATGCATGAATAATATTTCTATATTCTATTATTTATGTCATGTATATTTTGTTCAAATATGCTATCTTGTATTTTTCATGCTATATACTCTTTGGGCTTTCATGATTTTGAAAAATATAAGTATTTATTTTTGAAGGACTATTTTGACACCTTAAGCCAAAAATCTCGATCTATAATTTTTTATTAGTATTCAAATCTTTTTTTGGTACTTGGTGTCACTTATCTTAGAATACATGAATCACGAAAAATCAGAACGAAAATTTATCAAAACACGTGTTTTCTAAGCAAAAGAAAAATTCTATGTTGCTAGCACCGAGCGGTGCTACTGCGTCGGTGGTAGCATAAAATCGATAATTCTTTTCTTTTTGCATTTTCTCTGGCATAGAATATCATTTAATGATAGGCTTGTTAAAGACTTCTATGTTTTCCAGAAAATATTTAAATTTGAATACTTAAAAATCAAATACAAAATTACAAAACAATTTCAAGGAACAAAAATATATTTTTCCTTTATGTGTGCTTATTGTTTTGTATTTGTGTAAAACTTCAAAAATCCATAAAAATCTGATTGTTATATATTGTCATTGTCAAGGATGATAAATTATATCAATTAAATATTAAATAAAATGTTTAATTTAATTTCCAAGTTTCTTACAAACATTGTTTTGTATTTGTCATGTCTTGAAAATCATCTTGTTATATGCAATGAAATTGATTGTAGAAAACATGTGTAGGAATGCTTAGCATGCCTCTAAGTATGAGTAATGTATTATGTTTGATAATTATTTATTCACTCACTTATTTTTTATAATCTACATATGTATACAATCCTATACGTGCATAATTATGTAGTGTAATAACGAAAATAATTAAAATGCATAAATAATTTATCTACACAACATTAAATTGGTTATTACAATTCTTTGTCTTTCATGTACTTATTCTTTAGAGAAATGTGGTTTAAAATTAAAATGCGATGTTTGCAAAATAAGTGAATTCAGATTCCTTAGTCACTAAACTAAAAAGCAAATAATAAATGATAAGGAAAACTCCACCAAGCACTACTCACCCTCCTAATAAGTCTTAATGAGCATTGTGAGGTTGAGCACCTTGGAAAGAATTGTAAAGTGTCTTGTAGAAAACAATTTATACACCACTTCTCTTAGTACACCGGATCACAATTTTTTTTGAAAATAATGCTAAAAAGTATAAAAGTGATCTCGAAACACTACTTTGCATCTTGATAAGTCTTAATAGGCATTGTGTGTGCAGAGCATCTTGGTAGTTGTACTTTTTATTCATGTGCATTGAAATATTGTGGAAGTAATATTATTTGTGAAATGTTGTGTTATTTCATTATATATGTCATGTGTTTTGATTGATTCATTGCATGCTTTATCGAAACACTATTTTGTACACATCATTATCCTTCATAAAACTTCAGCTCATGAGAATTGGATCCTAATGCACTTATATTCAATTCTCTACAAACTTAAGTAAATGTACTAGATAGCAAAGTATGACTGCTACAATGTTTATTTTTACTTGAAATGCAAATTAACTTACATTGTAGTTTCTATCTTTTCTTGATGCTTTCAAATCATGCTTACCATTTTATTTCAAAATAGCATCTCTTGCAACTTTAATTCAAACATCTACTTTTCAAATTTAAAACTCATTATCTTTTATATGTTTTTACCTTCTAAAAAGATGTTTATTTTTAAGAGTACTTATTATATTCTTCTGCTATGATAACTACTTGAGCTCATTCATGTCGATTTTTTTAAAACATCGGGTATCTTTAAATGATAATGCTTACTTTATAAGTTTTTATTGTGTTGCTTACTACTTTACACTTTATCATGTTTATTTTTTTCAACTAGTAGCATTTAACAAGCTTTATATTGCTATTTTTATTCTCTACATGGAACATATAAATTCTTATTGCATATACTCACCTAAACCTTCTTTTGATACTACCAAAAGGGGAGCATAAATTGCATAATTCTAATTTTTAGGGGGAGTAAATTAAAATTTTTACAGAAAGCATCTATGTAGGGTGAGTAATTATATAGGAAGTGCATACTTTATTCTTTGCTCGATCATGACTATCCTTCCAATAAGTTATCCCTAATCAATCTTAATAGATATACACTCATCCCTACCCACTTTTGCTAATAACAAAAGGGGGAGAATATATTAAGAAATCTAGTAAAATAAATATTTAGGGGGAGTAAATTATAAGAGAACACTTATGTAGGGGGGACCTCATATAAGAAGAGTATGCATTATTTCTTTCAAATCTATCACGCTATAAACCTGTTATTCATGCATATCTTATTACCGCACTTATCTATAAACACAAATAGAATTAAACTCACTAATTTCTCATACAGATATTTGTTATTATCAAAAAGGGGAGATTGTTGGAGTCTATGTTCCGCATCTCTTGGTTTGAGAATAACAAATACCGTGTTGTATTTGATCTTGTATTTTGTATGTTTATAGTGTGCAGGTCATACAGGTACAAGCATACATTTAACGAAAATAAATGATGGGAGACATGCTGAAGCTCTCAAGTTAGAGCTATCATGAAGCGGTAACTCATACCGCTGGCGGTAGATGGGATGACAGCTGAAGACTGACGGCAGACGGATTCTTGACGGATGAAATGACTGATGCTAAAGCGGCGTGTTAGGTCTTAATGCAGTGCGGTAGTTGCACAATCCATTGCGGTTAGCACGTTCACCATGATGGCGGACACGTTGCAGCATGATAGCGGGCACGACGCTAGCGCGGTGCGGTAGTACTATAATTGGCAGTAACTTTCAGAGTCTATTTAAAGGTTAGATCTCTCCTTCTTTTAAAAGAAAGAGCTCGCACATCCATCAAAGCTACAACTCCGATTATTTTGAGAGAGGCTCGTCTCCAGACATTGAGAGAACTCCTTTGGGCTAACATGAAGATCAAAAGAAGATTTTGAAGGAAAAGGTTTACAGCGCATATTCAACACGAAGCGCGAACTCATCAAGAATGTCGATTTCCACGTCGCCTTCGTCTTCACCTTCAAAATTTCTTGGGGAGTTTTTCTTACATTATTTCTATTTTGTATTCTCTTTTATTTTATTTTTATATGACGGGTGTGAAGAAATCGTTTGGGGAAAAGTCGGATTCCGGGAAGGATTTCGTGGGAAATTCGTCGCGGTTATTGGCGACTAGGTCCTTGTGCGGCTTAGGGAGAATTTGTCGAGGTGTGTGTGGCGACTAGGTCTAGGGTTAGATCTAGGGGTGGCTCGAGGCCTCATCTGGGGAGAGATAGGCTAGAACCAATCGGTCCTTGGAAAAAAGATCGGTGAAACAACAAAAAAGGATTTTTTATATTCGCCTTGATTTCTAGCGCTATAATTGTGTAATTAATTTCTTATGAAATAAAATCATGTCTTTTATTGTTTCATTAAATTGATTTTATTTTCTTTTCTACAATGTTTTAAATTATATTTTCTGTCAAAAGCATTTAAGTAAAATATATTGCAAATTACTTTATCAAATCCACTCTTAGAATTTAATCTCTGTAGCTAATGTCGGGCGTTAACACTACCGCTTGCGATAGTGAAGAAATATTGAAATCCGATCTCTTTTAAAAGTAATATTCAATATAATCTAATCTGAGATATTAAAATATATTTTCCTATAAAATATACTGAAACTTCGGTCACAAACTCTGATGTTTTTAAATAAGATTTAAATTCCATAAAGCCCTTATTCACCCCCCCCCCCTGTAAGAGCGGCTAAAGATCTAACAAAAGTTATATTTCAAAATTCAAATGAGGTGTATTTGGACATTTTTGGATTTCAAAATGAGGTTGGTTTGAGATTTTCTATGGAATTTAAAACGAGATACGAATCATGATTATTTGACGTCTTAGAATTTAAAATGGGCATTATATAAAATAAGGTTTATCCTTCTAAAGAACTTATAAGCACCAACTTATTCGGGAAGAAGTCTTACAGTCCTCCAATCATCTAAAAATGTGAATCTTACATTCAGAAATTAATGATGCTCATGTTTCTTTGGAGGGAAGAATAGTTGTAAATCGATGTTGTAACTCAAGACAATTGGAAATATGAAGTCGGGATCTTATTCGAGGCAAAAATTTATAAGTCAGACCAAACTGAGCGGCTCGAGGTGTAAGCTCTCACAAATCTCAGGGACCTATTATTCCTAATCCCTCGGCACAGAAAAGATTATATTATTTTAGCATGTTAAAAGTTCTTTCGAATCATAAATACGAGGGTCTTTGCGGAAATGAGAAACTAACAGTATGGACACTAAATAGGATAATACCCCAACTCAAGTAAAGGGTTCTGGACCCTTCCGATATCCTAAATAACCTGTAATAAGATGATGGAATCTAATGTCTAAGAAGCCTCCTATGAACGGAGATGGAACAGAACTTTCCTTATATGAACGGAGATGGAATAGAACTTTCATCCTATGAACGGAGATGTAACAGAACTTTCCTCCTATGAATGGAGATGGAACAGAACTTTTCTCCTATGAATGAGGATGGAATTGAAGCCTCCTAATAATAGAATGAAGGATTACTAACCCTTTTATTCTATTGTACTTTCTTTTACTCCAATCTCAAACTTGTCCAGTTCCATTCAGTACTTTATTTATTGTCCTTTCGGTTCAATTTCTTTCAAGTCCAACTCCAGTCTCGTACTAGTCTAGTTCATTTCATTATTTTATTGCAGCCATCAGTTCAGTACTTTTACAGTTCAACATTTCATTTTTGCAACTTATTCTGGTGGCACTTTTCCTTACCGCACTTAATTAAATGCAATTTATTGTTGCTGCATTTCTAGCTCGGGCCCTGCTTCGACGGGCAGTTAATCTTCTGGTAGAGCATTAGTTAGGGATAACCGAGAGTTGAGTTATTCCTCCAGGGTTAGCCCCAAATAATATGCCCCACGCTCGCTTCTCTCCTTAACCCAGGGATGAGTAGCATGTTTCTTTAAGGAGGCCGCCCGCCCGAATTAGTTAATGTCAAGTAAGGCAAGCCGTCGTAGACCCGAAATGCACTTCTTATTAATATTGAAATGTTTGTAAAATTGCTTACGGTAGAAAGTGGTGGGTCAGTCACGCTCGCAGTCTGTACGTACCGGTGCAGGAAGGTTGATGAATCTAGGCAATATGGAGATGTGCACATCGGGAGGTCGGTTGTGTCTTATATGCCCCGCTGGGTCCCTCTGCTGGTTGGCCCAATTCTGTTTTTTCCAGACGTCTCCTACATCTAAGAGTACATGGGGTTGTACAATGGGGCATGGGTAGTGCGGTACGTTCACACTCAGAAATGGCAAAACGGGCCACTGTCATCGGCAACCACATTGGTGAGGCCCGCGGGGTTCACTACCCTGCCAGAAGAGAAGCGCTCCAAACTATGTCGACATAGCGTGAGTTGGCGGGTTATGAACACCTGCGACTTTACTACAAATTGGGAGTACCAGTTGATGGTTCAACTACTAGCTGAACTATTCTTATACATATATATGATTGTCTATATCACTATAGTTCCCAATCATTTATATGATGTTAACTCCTATTTGCTTCGGCTATTTACTTATTGTTTTGGTGCTTAGGCTCGTCTCCAGGATATGGATCCGAGGAGGAGATGTGTTTCTACTTAGCTCTATGAATAATGGTTTATTATATAACTGTTCACAGGAGACGAAGCACCGCGAAGTCCAGTTACCGCATGACGGTATACCAGCAGTTGAGACCACCAAACCAGCGACACCCCCATCAACTCCTGACTTTCAAGACGTGAGTTTTCCTTAGCAAGAAGAATAGCAGAGAGTTCTAGCTATAGTCTTGTAGAGCCTATGAGACGGTTATGTATAAATAAGGGATACGCTCTTTTGCGTATATATACATATGTCCAGTTCGTCTTCCTTATGATTGCTTCCGCATTGTGTTCTAATGTGATGTGTTATGTTTCCTTGCCTGGCAAGGCGATCATCCAGTGCTCAATTGAGTGGGCCATTGCCACTCGAAGAGTGTCGAGTGGCCGTCTTGGGAAGTAAGACCCTCCTCCTCCGACCCAGGAGCTAGTTTGGGGGGGACCTTACACGGCCTTGGCCGCACCCCCCGCTGCAGCCCCTATGGGGGTGCGGCCGGCTGTGGCCGTCCTTAGCTGCACTCCCTGAGGGGTGTGCGACCGGCCATGGCCGCACCCCTCAAGAGGGGTCCGACTCTATGGTTTTGGCCACACCCTGTAAGGATGGGGTGCGGCCTTAGCGACTATGGACGCTCCCCGCAAAGGGTGCCTGGGCTCAGCCGGTGCCGCACCAGGTAGGAGAGGCGGGGGGCGGACGAGGTGCGCGGTGAGTCCGGCGGCGAGGCCTGGTGGCGGTGAAGAGAGAGAGAGGGAGAGAGAGGTATGTGCATGCCTCGTAGAGAGAGAGAGAGAGAGTGGGTTGGATGGAGAGAGAGAGTGGGGGTTGTAGTTACACCCATGATGGGGTATGTTTATCCCCATAGGGGTGCGGTTAGCATGTGCTTGTACGTGCATTTCGGTAGCTATTTGGAGGTCCAAAGGGATTCAAAATTACACAAGAATGGGCATGTTGGAATCGTATTGGCGAGCCGGTCGAGCTCGCGGTGAAAAATCACAATTTCGACCGGGTTCGACCAAGTCTGTTTTGGGGAACCCCATCAAATGCCCCCATTTTTTGGAGATCGCTTTTTGTAGAAAATGAGTTCAAAAATTTTTCTGATAAACGTATATCTTCGGATGTTCGGGCTTGTTTAGGTGAGTTGTTTTGGCTTGCGTGGTTATGAACGTGTCGAAATTTGCCATTTGGTCTCAGTGTCGAAGGTTGTCGTTTGGTTGGTGGAAACTTGTTGCTTAGCGTAGGTACCGAAGTTATCCGTTGGTGTTAGCATTGGAGGCTGTGGCGTGCCTACCACTTAGCGTGTAGGGCTCGTCCTCCCTCACTGATGGTTGTTGAGTTTGTTTTCTCACAAATTTGTTTTTGGTAGAAGCGGCGCTGCAGGGGGGGCTCGGATAGCTTGATGGCGAGGTTCCTCGACGATTCAGTGGCGAGATGACGCAGCAGCGCGATGGAAAGAGGCCCAAGCAGTGTTGTGGCGAGATGCAATAACATCGCGGTGGCAATATGCCCAAGCAGTGCGATGGCGAGATGCCCACGCAGCGCGGTGGCGAGATGCCCTAGCAGCATGGTGGCGAGACCCCCATGCAACGCGGTGGCAAGATGCCCAAGCAGTGTGGTGTTGAGATACCAAGCAACGCTGTGGCGAGAAGCCCAAGCAGCGCAGTGGCGAGATGCCCAAGCAGCGCGGCGGCGAGATATCCAAGCAGCACGGTGATGAGACGCCCAAGCAATGCGATGGCGAGACTCCCAAGCAGCGTGGTGGTGAGATGCAAAAGCAGTGGGGTGGTGAGATGCCCAAGCAGCACGGTGGAGAGATACCCAAACAGCGTGATGGCGAGAAGGCCAAGCAGCGCGGTGGCGAGATGCCCAAACTGCGCGGTGGCGAGAGGCCCAAACTGCGCGGTGGCGAGATGACCAAGCAGCGCGGCGGCGAGACGCCTAAGAAGTGCGGTGGCGAGATGCCCAAGCAGCCCGGTGGCGAGATTGTCTTTTGGGAAGACTTAGTTAAGATTGTCATCCTCAGCGCATATCCTCCACTCGCAGGAGGCCTTTCTCATCACCACATTGGCGGGTTTGCTACTTGGTGTTAGTACCAAAGGTCGTAGCCTTAACTTTCTTAGCCTCACTTCAGGAAATTAGTATTGCTAATAGAGCCAAAAAGTAACTACAGTAATCTTAAATATACAATAAATACATGTGCACAAGTACAATCTTGCAGTTTACTGTTTAAAAGCAAAAAATTGGAAGAAGCAAAAAATGGAAATCGATGATAAATGAAACGCGGGCTGTACGCCCTCTACTAGGAGGAAAGTTCTCATGCCCGATACCTCTGGCTCATCCGTGTTGGGGTACGTTGTTTCCCTCTACTGGGTTGTCAGCCTGAGGTTCGTGCTGTTTCGGGACATGGTTTAGTAAAAACCTTCCGAGGAGGCCTTCTCGGACAAGACGCTCGATTTCCTCCTTCAACCGGTTGCATCCTTCAGTACTGTGTCCATGCTCGTGATGGAAGTTGCAATATTGCGACTGGCTTCCTCTGTTCGGTGCAAGCGGCTCGGGACTGCAAAGCATGTTGCTATCACGGATGGCAAGGAGAACGTTAGCTCTAGTAGTGTTCAGGGGAGTGTAGTCGTGATGCTGGCGAGATCCTCGGACTTGGTTGGGGTTGTCGTGATGCTTGTTGTTCTTACTAGGAACCGACTGCGGTGGTGGCTCCTCCCTATTCCTCTTCGATCTCACCTCAAACTTCTAACGGTGTGCTTCAATTGCCTCATCAACTACAATCTGGGCCTCGACTCGTTGAACGAGGTCTGGGTAGCTGGGCATAGTTTCCCGCATTAGTGCAGAGTAGAAGCCACCGGTGCGGAGCCCTCCAAGAAAAACTCCTCATATAAGCTCGGGGTCCACCCCTGGAATTTGTCGTGCCTCAATAGTGAAGCGGCAGAAGAAGTCCTTGAGGGTCTCTCCCTCACTCTGGCGTATTCCTAAAAGGTGGGAGGGGTCCCGGACGGTTCTGAGGTTGGCGATGAATTGGTCGGTGAATCACTGAATTAGTTCTACAAAATTATTGATGACTCCTTCTCTCAGAGAGTAGAACAAAGTGCTTGTGTGTCCCTTTAGTATTGTCGGGAACACTTGGCACAATAGTTGATCAGTGGCATTGTAAATCCTAATGATGCTGGTGAAGTGGCAGATGTGCTCTATCAGATCGTTTGTTCCACCAAACGTCTCAATGTTCGGGAGCTTGAAGCCGTCTGACATTGGATGTTTCAAGACCTCAGGTGCTAACGGTGAGTCGTGGTGGAGAGGGCGGCGGGCAAGAGCGGCCCGTCGCCCGACTTGTCTGTATTCATCGGCGATCATGCCTTGAATTTCCTCGCGAGTGAGCCTTCCTATTGCATGCTCAAAGTCTGCCGCTTCCGAGCGATGGTGGTGATGATGAGCTTCATGTTCTCCGGCCTGACAGGCTGGGCGCGTTGAGCTGGACGCATTTGAGAACTCTTCTTATGGAATGTGGTGCTCTCGAGCAAAGTGCTCGGCCAGAGCGCGAGCTGGATGAGGCAGACTGCCTCGCTCGGGGGCAGGATTAGGTGCTCGTGACGCTCCTCTGTTCCTTATGAGCATGAGTATCTCAATTTGTAGTTCTTCCATTTGGCGCAAGCGTCCCTCCAATGCCACAATGGGTGCATTTGCGTCTTCTCCAGCGAGAGGCGCGTGGATGGGCGATTAGGAAGGAGCTGGATCGACGTGCCCCCGAAGGACCGATTCCTCAGTAGTGCGGGTAGCTTTCCATGCCATTGGTGCTTGTCACGAGTATCGTTGTGTTGCAGATACTGTCTTCAAAGTCTTTATAGAGTTTGGGGGAACACTTTCCCACAGACGGCGCCAAAATATTGTGGGTCACTCGACGCTCTAGTAGGCCGGTCGAATTGACCCACCTTAGCCCATGAGCGAGCCGAGCACACAAACAGTCAATGAGAGAGTTACTAAATGACAAGAAGACTTTTTATCGTGGAAAACCCAGAAAGGGTGAAAACCACGCGGTCGGAGCTGTGCCAACCAAATTCCACTATCTTTTGGTTCTTTAAAATTGAAAGCTGAGAACTCAAGCGCGACAGACCACTTCTCGTTACAATGGTAGAGAAAGAAAACCTCGAGGGTGACAGGCCACCTCTCGAGAGACTAATTACTTTTCAGGGAACGAAAGTGAGATTCTCGAGTCGCCTTTCGTAGCTTGAAGGATTCCCAACCCGCTTAGAGGACTATCTTCCAAAGCGAAGGAAAATCTTCAAAGACATGAATGAGACCTTCGAAGGCTCGAAGAAGATCTTCGAAGATTCGAAGAGGATCTTCGAAGATCGAAGGAGATCTTCAAGCGCCGAGGGAGAATTCCAATTAAATCTTCAAAGGAGCTCTCTCGGGCATCGAAGACAAGGTATCTTGAAATGAAGGCTCTGGGCTCCTCTTAAGGCCATGGGCAGGGGTAGCCCAGTAATTTTGTCATTGTAACCACCGTAACCACCTAATAGGCGAATCACGCTGGTCGATTTGGTGCACACTGATCACCACTTTTTGGATATTCCCGTCTTGCCTCCCGGGCAGTTCGGTCAGCTTGGGCAGCTTTGTTGATGGCGTTAAGCGCAATGAACTAGACCTGCAATCTAGGAAATCAGGAAAGGTTAACTACCGCACGCGTCGTGAACACGGATGCATTCTGAGAGCGCAACGAACATGGAAGCATTCTGAGCGTGCGGTGAGCGTGGAGGTGTTCTGAGCGCGTGGTGAGCGCAGAGGCATTCTGAGCGCGTGGTGAGGGCGGAGGCATTCTGAGCGCGCGGTGATCACGAAGGCATTCTGAGCGCGCGGTGAGCACGGAGGTGTTCTGAGCGCGCAGTGAGCACGGATGCGTTCAGAGCGCATGGTAAGCACGGAGGCATTCGTAGTGTGCGGTGAGCGCGCAGGCGTTCTAAGCGCGCAGTGAGCATGAAGGCGTTCTGAGCGCGTCGTGAACTTTGAAGCATTCAACGCGCATCGTGAACTTGGACCCAAACAAAGTAGTCGAGCAATGTTGGGGAGGTACGACCAAAAGAGGGAGAGCACACCCCACTAACGGGGGTGCTCCCTTGTCCGCACCCCTTAGGGGACGATGGGTTCGGCTTTTGTCGTACCCCCTAATGTGGGTGGCCTCACCACCCAAGGGGGTGCGTTTTGGCCGCAACCCCCCCCCCCCCCCCCCGACACCCCACCTAAAGGGGGAATGCGGCTTGGCCGCACCACTATGGGGGGTGCGGGTTTGGCTACACTTTGGCGACTTGCTCACACACCCAAGGGGGTGCAGCCTTGGCCGCACCCCGCGAGGGGGAGGTGCGTGCTTTGGCTCGGCCGGTGCCATGCCGGGTAGGTGCGGTGGGGGGCCTGCGAGGTGCGCGGCGAGGCTTGGTGGCGATGAAAAGAGAGAGGGAGAGAGAGGTACGTGCATGCCTCATAGAGAGAGAGTGGGTTTGAGGGAGAGAGAGGGGGGTTGCGGTTACCCCCCATGATGGGGTATGTTTACACCCACTGGTGAACTGTTAGCGTGTACGCGTATGTGCATTTCGGTGGTTATTTGGAGGACCAAAGGGACTCGGAATTACGTGAGAATGAGCCTTTTGGAATCGTATCCGCGAGTCAGTCGAGGTCGCGGTGAAAAACCACAGGTTCGAACGGATTCGACCAGGTCTTTTTTGGGGAACCCCATCAACTATATATCAAAGTGGGTAGAGGCAGAGGCGGTAGTGACTAATGATGCTAGGACTGTTTTGAATTGTATTCATAAAAATATATTTTTTCGATTTGGTGCGCCGAGAACAATAATTAGCGATGGTGACAGTCACTTTTTTAATAAGCAGTTTACTTCGTTATTAAAGCGTTTTGGTTCATCATAAAATTTCTTTAGCATACCATCCTCAAATTTGCGGGCGAGTGGAAGTTTCCAACAGGGACCATAAGCGTATAATTGAAAAGTCGATTCATTCGAATTGAAAGGATTGGGCGAAAAAGGTGGATGATGCCTTATGGGCTTACAAAACAGCTTTCAAAACACCCATTAGAATGCCCCCCCCCCCCCCCCCCTTTCAACTTGTTTACGGAAAGTCATGACATCTCCCTATTGAGCGTGAACACAAGGCTTTGTGGGCCATGAAAATGCTGAATATGGATTTCACCGTCGCCGCTAGGGGTGCAACTCGGATCGGTTCGGTTCAGTTCCACCCAAAATCAAGAACCGACCCATATAGATTCAGTTCTAAATTTTTGGAACCGGAACCGACCCACGGTCCTAAAGTATAGAACTGGATCCGAACCGTTCACTTCGGTTTGGTTCCGGTTCGGTTCTCGGTTCTATTCATGTCTCAACATAATTAAAAAATAACTCTTCTAACTACCAATGTCTCAAAATAATTGAATCATGTCTCTCTATAACATTGAAGTCATACAACTACAGGAGTTCAAAAATTATTTTCTTTAGTAATACGACTATATTCTCAATCATATTATCATATGAAGTCATACGACTATAACCGCTGTCTCAAAAAAAATTATTTAGAATTGATTTTCGGTTCTCGGATCGGTTCTGGGTACCCGACCTGTGGAACCGGGAACCGAACCGAATGGTCGGTTCTTTTATTATGGGAACCGGACCCGAACCGAACCTTTTTGGAACCGACACGAACCATTCGGTTCGGTTCTCGGTTCTTTGGTTATTTTTGCACACCTAAACAAGCGTCTACTTCAATTAAATGACCTAGAGGAATTCAGTAAGCTATCTTACGAGAATGCGCGTATTTATAAAGAAAGGACAAAATGGGGGCAAGATTGGCACATTATACCTAAAGATTTCAAGCCCAAAGATCATGTACTGTAAAAATAACTCCCGTCTTCGACTCTTTCCTGCAAAGCTGAAATCCTGAAGGAGCAGTCCTTTCACAGTTATCAATGTTTCTTCGTTTGGTGCCATTGAAATCCGTGGAGAAAATGAGGGAACATTCAAGGTAAATGGCCACCGATTGAAGATCTACGATGGTGGCACCGTGGCAGAGGAATGTCAAACCATTGATTTGATCGATCCTGTAGTTTAGTCATCTTTTGGTCTTTTTGTTTAGGCAAAATTTTCTCTGCGCTCACCGCAGGAATTCATTCTGCGATAATAAATACCGCCGGGCCCACCCAATTTCCTTCCCTTCATTCCCGCTGAAACCCAGCTGGGGCGCGAAACACTCCAGGCTCGTCTGCGAACCCCTTTAGCTCCGTCGAATCCATTAAGCTCCGGTGAAATCCATTTAGCTCCGGTGAAACCCTAACTCTCCGGCGAACCCCTTTAGCTCCGGCGAACCCCTTTAGCTCCGGCGAACCCATTAAACTCCGGCGAAACCCTTGTCCAACTTATTTCCTTCCCTTCTTTCCCGGTGAAACCCAGCTAGAGCGCGAAACACTTGTTAGTTAGTTTTTTGGCCACGGAGATACTTTCATAACCTCATATGATGTCGCTAGACAAAGTAGATGATAGGGATGATAATGTTGGCACTGTAAGTCGTTCGATTCATTTGTTGTGATTTTCAATGTTCTACTTAGTGACTTGAATCATACTGTTCAGTAACTGTATTGAACTGTATTAAGTGAGTATTATTATTTATATGTCCAACTATTTTCCACTGTACTTTGACTGTATTTCTTATTACAATTTTAATAGTTCAGTAACTGTATTATTAATGTAAGTAACACTTTATTCCTTGAATTAGTCTCAGTTGTTGTGATTTCCAATGTTCTACTTTCATGTTTGTAGTTTGAAGGTAGTATTGAACTGTATTAAGTGTGTATTTTTATTTATAACTCCAACTGTATTCAACTGTATTTTGACTGTATATTGTAATACAATTATAACAGTATATTTACTTTATTATCAATGTAACGACTGTATTCCTTCTTTTAGTCCTTTTTTTCTAATCATTTGTTGTTATTGTCAATACTCTGCTTAGTTAATCGAATCTTAATTAACTCATGTTTGTTGTGTGTAGGTATTACTGAACATGTATTGAGTGTGTATTTTTATTTATAACTCCAATTGTATTCAACTGTATTTTTATTTACTTTATTTTTTATGTAAAGTAAGACTGTATTCAGACTTTAATATTTTTCTTTATTCCTTTAGGTGCAAAAGAGTTCAGTTGTTTTCCCTATTGTCCATTCGGAGGATGAGGCTTACGCTATATATTGTAATTATGCTCACACTAAAGGATTCAGTGTTCGCAAACAACATATTATGTATTGGACGCACACAAGAATTATTAAAGCACGAGAATATAGTTGTGCAAAAGCAGGTTGGAAGGATACAAAGGTGTCACCGAAGAAGTACCACAAATTAGGAACGCATATCGGATGTCTTGCTTGCATTTGTTTTCATACAGATGTAGATGGCAAGAATTGGAAAGTCACGAGGTTTGTCGAGGAGCACAATCATCCACTCGCAAACTCCTCTATCTTGCTCTTCCCTCTTTCACTCTCAAGCTCTCTCCTAGCCTTTCTCAACATCTTCTGCTCTAGTTTCCTTAACTTCTTCTTTTCTTTTCTCGCCTCTTCGACATTATAGATTACATTATCAACGTCCGAATCCTCATTACTTAATTTTCTAGGCCTTTTTTAGACTGCCTCAAAATCGGGGTCTTCATCATCCCTCCCTAGTAGTAACTTCTCACTTTCTAAAACATTCTCAAATTCAATTTTCACCTACAAAATAATATAAAATATATGTTAAATCTAAAGTGGAGAACTCCGTAGTAAATTGGTTTAACCCACCTGTTTTGGAATCCTAAGCTCTCTTTGTAGAGCATAATAATACTTCGCGCTATAACTCAACTTTGCAGTCCAGTGGCAAATTCGAGGCCTTGCAACATCGTCACAAACCAGCTGAAATTTGGTGTGCTCATACAACCAAACCTACACAATAAGATATAAAGTGAATGGTATTTTATAATCAATTTAAATATATAATCACAACAAGTACCAGTAATATGGTCGAGCATCCTTCCAAGTAACCCAAATGAGAACCTCTTCGTAATGCACTAATTCTACTCAACTCAACCAGCTGCGAGTGCAAGAATTTGTGTATGGCCTTAGGCCAATTGTACTTTCGAAAAACTTGTACACCACCAAATTTGTGAAGGCAAGCTGGAACCCTCAGGCTCTTCAATGGGAAAAAAAACACAAACAGATATCTCACTAAAGCTTCCACCCTCCTACACTCCAATGTCGGTGACCATGCCTCTCCAGCAAGACCTCTCATTTCTTCGATAACATCCTTGTGAGTTAAGCCGGAAATAGGAAGTCTGATAAACTTAAAAACACGACCCCTATTTGGGAGACCCAAAATCATCGCTATCTCATTTACAGTAAACCTCACATAATATTTACCTAATAAAAAGGCTTTCTTGTCACCATTATAACACCGCACAAACAAATATAGTAACGGTAAATTATGTGCGAGATTCGGAATTTGGAATAGTGGAAGCACATTGGCATCTTGAAGCACTGTCTTTGACTCATCAGAAATTACTTCCAGTAATGAACTAGCATTAGATTTGAAGGTGGACAATGCACACGTACAACTAAGGTACTGGCTACCGGGCATCTAAATAACCAAAAATAATCAAACATCTGACAGACTATTTGTACAAATACACAAATACAACTGTAACAACAAAACAGATACAACTGTAATAATAACAAATACAGTTCCAACTGTAACAACAAATACAGTTCCAACTGTAACAACAAATACAGTTCCAACTGTAACAACAAATACAGTTCCAACTGTAATAACAACAAATCCATTTCCAACTGTAACAACAAATATGATTACCATTGTAATTAACAAGAAAAACAGTTACCACTGTAAGAAGAAAAACAGTTACCACTGTAAGAAGAAAAACAGTTACCACTGTAACAACACATGAGGATACATTGCTACTATCAAATGCCCTAAAACAACACATTACTGGCATTGTAAGAAGAAAAGCAGTTAACATTGTTGATTTAACAAGACATTGCTACTATCAAATGCCCTAAAACAACACATTACTACCAAATGCCCTAAAACAACCAAATGCCCTAAAACACCAACACATTACTACTATAGTATATCAAGCAAACCTAGCAATTTCTACAATCTCAGAAGTAGAAATGGTAAACTACTCATAAATTTTACCTTATCTGTACAATAAGTAGAACTGGAATAATCCCTCTTCTTCTACATCGAACGTTGACGGGAGAGCTATGAACGGCTGACCACTGCGGAGAAATCACCTATTCGACCATGATGGCCGCTTGTGCTCAACGCCGGAGTTTTTTGATGGCACCGGAGCGGTAGGGTTTCGTCGGAGCATCAGTGTTCGGTAGGGTTTCGCCGGAGTTGTCGGATGGTGCCGGAGCGGTAGGGTTCAGTGGGTTTCGGGTTCGGGAGGTTCG
The DNA here is from genome assembly GCA_033032865.1 of Dactylorhiza incarnata. Classification (NCBI taxonomy): domain Eukaryota; kingdom Viridiplantae; phylum Streptophyta; class Magnoliopsida; order Asparagales; family Orchidaceae; genus Dactylorhiza; species Dactylorhiza incarnata. Next base: position 12,533,089 of record JAWHQI010000040.1, read on the forward strand.
ACTGTAAAGGACTGGCGAAGGGTAAGGGAGGAAATGATGTGGGGCCTCAACGAAATTAGGGTGGGCCCGGCGGTATTTATTATCGTAGAATGAATTCCTGCGTTGAGCGCAGAGAAAATTTTGCCTTTTGTTTAATATCGTGTAATAGTTGAACTTTAATTCTTCTCCAATAATTAGTTCCTTTGGGGTGCTATTTTGATTATTTTGGTCTATTAATGCTAATACATGTATTTATGTACAGCTTAAGGACGTTAAATAAAAGAGCTGCTAGGAGACACCCCAGATTTGTTATGTGGGTTTTTCTTTTAACTTAGTTGTGTTATTGCTTTTTCTACTTTAATTTTAGTTCACAGCGTTCGCGGTTACTTGCAAGCTAAATTTTTGACGGCCCGCATCTTTGAAGCAGATTTTGAACAAAACTTGGATAAAAGCACCGGTTGGGTAATGAATCCCTCTCTCAAATGTTATTTCAATATTTAATCTTATCATGTAGCATTGTTAAAGTCTGGGGGAGAGTATCTCGGTTACCACGCGCACATCATGTAGTATAGCTTTATCCATGATTTATTTTATTGCTCCATTTTTTCTTTTCATCCGCACACACCGTTGCGCACACATGTCACATATATTTTTGTTAAGTCTTGTAGCGAGTCACATTTTGGTGTGGGGGATAGAATTCAAAATAGTTTGTTTAAATAGTGAATTAATGAATGTATCGAGGCTCGTGCAGTGTTCTAGTATAGTGCACGTGCACTCGAGTAGGAATCCTAATTAACTTAATTCTCTATGCATAATTGATTTTATATTTTTGTAGTTTGTATATGGGCATAATAATCACTTCTAATTAATTAGAAGATGATCTCGTCCGCCGATCGGTGAGGAGATGTGTGTGACAAGCGCTAGAGAGCTATTGTCGGGACGTTGCAAATTGGTATCCTTTCTCGGTGTCTAGAACTCGCCCTGAGTGATTCTCAAAGTGTGTGCATAGGTTGAATTAGTTAAATGAAAATGTAGGCCATTATTTGGATAGTTTGAGCTTTTCTATCGTGTCCTACTCGCCAACTATTGCAAGCCATTTTGAGTCGTACACCATTTCACTTGATTCACCTCTACCATCTTATCACCACAGCCTAAAAGCCTTTACCATTTGCACGCTTAAATTTGAGTTCACTTTCCAAAAACCTAATCAATTTATGTGTATTTTGGTTTTACCGTGGTTTGAGCAAGATGTATTCATTGTTGCGATCATATCAGGTGTTCGTTGCTGCTAGCTGCAAGCTCTTTTATGTGCTCTGCTCATCCGACCCTCAAGGGTTATTAACTGATAACTTATGGTTCCAGATTCCCCCATGGTCCACCTAACCCGTCGCTGAGTGTGGAAGTTGGTGAAAATTTTGACATCAATAATTATCTTATTGTAAGATTAAATCTAAACCTTTCACTTCTCATAAAATTTGGGTTCCCAAAATTTCATTGCCAAAACTTTTGGATCTATATGGGTTTCCTAATCATGTTTTCATGTACATTGAGATTATTGATTGGCTAGGGAGATTTCTTCATGCTATGGTTGATTACTTCACAATGATAACAAATTTATCAAACTCTTTTTGCCCTCTAGTCAAACCTAAAAATAAAAAAAAATATGACTCTTTTTTTTCTTCTTTTGTTTTTGTATTTTTTGGTGCTTTTATCTTTCTTTCTAACCATCTTACATGCTCACATATGCATGGGAAACACATATAATGCATATTAAAACTCACATATTTTTACTATAAATTGATATATGCATGTTTTTTGATTTCACTGTTACCGTCGGTGGTATCTCCTATTGTTGGGCGATAGCTCCCTGAAATAGATGCACTACCTCATTGTGTCTCCTCTTTGTTCTAATTCTAATGTTGAGCAAATATTATTATTATTACATCTGATGCATGATATTTTATGACACATTCACCTTGCATAAGCTTGCAACATAATAAATTGAATAGGATGAATATGAATGGCCATGCTTTACATCACAAACATCATTGTGGTCTGTCAATCTTATGTTATGTATACTTGATGTCTTATGCTTGTTTGTCTCTAATCATGTATCATAACGATAGAATTATCATGCATCTATCATAATAAATCAAAAGATCAATTCAATCATTCTTATGTTCATAAACATTATTGTTGGATCTGGTGGCCAACCTTAGAGGTGGTGAATAAGGTTTTTAAACACCCACTGGAGATTTAAGACTTTCTGCGGAGAAAACATGCCTTCTGGATGCTAGCGCGGGGCATTAAGACTATCGCCGGCGGTATCAATAGAAACCGTATTCTTTAACTACATGTTATCTTTTCAGCACATACGCAATGAATACTTCAGACACAGATGCTTTTTTCAAATCAGAAACATAATACTTGATTTCATTGAATAATAAAATAATGTTTACAAGTTCAAAACTCGATCTCCATGACGTCGGAGATTAGAGGTGATGAATTACACTCTCTGGTGGTTTCTATACTGACTTTCCCCCTGAGGACCGGCTGGCTCTGTGTATGCGTCTTTCTCCAGCCGTTGTGCTCCATGAAAGAAAGGCGGCAGAGCATTCCTCTACCGTCATATGCTAGCGCGGAGCGGTAGTGCTAGCGCGGCGTAGTAGTTCCGCTTGTTTTTCATCTTGACAGGTGGTCTTCAACAGAAAACGAAGATGGCAATCCTTTCTTTACAAGCCTCTGTTATCGCGAGGCGGTAGGTACTAATGCAGAGCGGTAGTGATCTTTCCTTCTCTGTCTGTTTGCCACTTTCCTGCATTAAGAACATTGATCGGTGACGTGAATGCAAGATAGCGTGGCGCCATAGAACTAACACGCAGTGGTAGTCGCCTAGGTGATTTGTCCACTTCTTGCTGAATCTAGTTCAGTCGGATCCAGTCTAGCTAGTCGAATCAAGTCTAGTCGAATCTAGTCAAGTCAAATCCCGTTTAGTCGAATCCTGTCTAGTCGAATCCAGTCTAGTCAAATCCAATCTAGTCGAATCAAGTCAGGTCGAATCCAGTTGATCCTCCTTTCTAATTGATTACGCTAACACTCGGTGTTAAGGCTAGCGCTAGTGGTAGAATTCATCAGGATGGTTCTCTTCAATTCGACTTCAGTCTTCAAGGAGAATCATTCTTCTAGTCGACGACTAGTGCCCGCGTTAGGTGTTAGAGCCCGATGGTAGTCTTGTCCAGCCGATTGGTTGAACTGAGACTTGTTTGGTCGATCGAGGACTAGTCTAGTCGAACGGAGGTTTGCCTAGTCGAAATGTAAACTATGAGGTTGGGATTAATTATTATCAAACTTGAGAGATGCAGTACGAATGTTCCAATAAACTCCCCATTTTGATAATAGCAAATTCCATTCATGAGATATAAATCGCACCGAACAGGATAGAACTTGGTATAGTGTAGAACATGAAAGACAATGTAAGATGAACATGTTTATATATCAAGATATCTGAGAGTTTACTTAGTAGTAGTCTAACTCACCTATAAGGGGGGGTGAATAGGTTTCTTTGTTTTTTCTACTTATAATATGCTATTCTGGTTGTCTATGCAAAGTGGAGCAAAACACACAAAAGCACACAACTATTTATAGTGGTTTCCCAAGGTCTGGGTACATCCACTTTTCCTCTACACCTTTCTAACAGTATGTTAGACAAGGCAATCTCCTCCAATAACTCAGCTCAAAGAGCTTACAACACAGATCCCTCAGGATCTCTCAGGTTTCCTCCAAAACCCTGCCTCGGGCCATCAACCCTACGACTCAGAGTAGCTCTACTCCTACAACTCAGTGACTTTCCTAGTCACCTACCTCAGGACTATCAAGAAGCCCTACAACTCAGGCTGGGAGTACAGCCCTACAAATTAAGCACTCAGCCCTACAAACTCAGACACTCGGCCCTACAAACTCAAACACTCAGCCCTACAAACTCAGAACAAGAATGTTCTTACAGTAATAGTTTATTGTACTTTTACAACATAAGTTTATATAAATTAAACCTTTAGCTTGATGCTTATGTTATAGAACACAATGGATTTTGTCTTGAAGCAGGACTGGATAACAGCAGCTTTTGTCCTTTCTCCACCTGGTCTTCTTCCTTTGTAGAGGGAAGAATATCAACTTGTTCTTCTGAATAGAATCAGCAAGAACTATCTACCTCTCTTGGATTGATCTACTTGCAGCTTGAGAGAGATTACTTCACTGGAGGAAGAAGATGATGTTTAGTACAGCTTCAGCAATGTTCTTCCCTTTTAATCAGTATTTTCCCATTTTCCCTAGCCATCTCTTTACCTCCAGCATTCTTCAACGGCTCTAAGGAATGTTTTGTCACAACATGGACAATAATAGAAAAGCTTATCTTGCTTTCTTGTCACTTGCGCCAGAAATAGATCCCGCCAGATTAACGTTCACATTTGAATTTGTCTCAGTGGATGCTTCAGTCTCAGTGGATGAAATAATCTGCGTCTCAGCAGATCCGCTGAAATGGGTAATCTTCTCAGCGGTTTACTCCATATGCTGCACAACTGAGACAGACTTCTTCTTAGTGACTATCCAGCTGAGTCTCAGCGGTTCAGCTGAGACCAGACTGTTATCTCAGCGGTTCTTGACTGTGAAATATAAAGAACTATTCCAAGGTTTGGAATGACTTAAGCCTGTATTTACCATGAAATAAAATAGCTTATCAAATACAATATGCACTTAGCATTGTATGTGATGCATCTTCAAATCTAGGGAACATTGAGGGCAATATTCCCAACAACCTCCCCATATTTGAAGAAGAAAGAACATACAACAATGTTAAGATACATTAACACAATAAGACATATCATGACATATAATGAGAGTAGAATAAGCAATCATGAAATTATAACAATATCATTGTTAACATATATATAGGCAACACACAACATATATTAATCTTAACATAAAATTTGCATATAAACATAAGATTCAGATATCAAATGGAAGACCAATTGAATTAGTAATAAAATGTTTATAGAGGATATTACAATTTTCAATGCAACATTTTATCCAAGGAAAATTAAATATTTGTTCAGATTTTTCTTTTCTTGGAAGCACTAGAACTTTCATCTTGATCTTTAGTAGCAGTCTTTGTAGTAGCAATAACAGTAGCCATCTCAGCAGCCTTCCTTTTGTTCTCTTGCATCTTGAAGTACAGGAAAGGCTTTGGTAAATATTTAGAGGGCATCATTTTGGGATTGTCTCTGTTCACAAGATTTTCTTTGAATATTCTTTCCCTTAGGGAATTCCTTTCCAAATGCTTTATCCATTCCTCTGCTAAGTAGATGCTGGCAATGTTCTTGCATAGCTGTCCATGACATATCTAAGCATTTATGATTATCTTCTTAGATTCATCACTCCAGTACTCATAATTTGGGTCCTTGGACTGATCGGCTCTATTCTTGGTCATGAATTCTTCATCCACCAAAGCTCCTTCTCTTTTTCTTCTAGCTGCAAGTTGTACATCGTGTGCAGCTCTTGCTTGAGTATGGAAATCAAGGTCTTCTGGTCTGGACTTGTCTAGGAAAGGAAGGTTGAGTGCAACTCTTATTCCTTGATGAATCTTTAGAGCTTTCTCAGCATTGTTTTCCTCCACCTTTCAGGCTTCTTCAATTATCTTCTTTCCAAGATCTTGAGAGTTTGTTAACATTGAGCCAAATAATGTTTGAAAAGCATTTTCTAAATCAGATTGTAGCTCTTCTTTCATCTTCTCAGCTTCTCATATCATGGTTGTTGTTGTGGACCACACATATTCTTCAATATGATTGGAAGCTTTCTCTATCACCTCAGCAGTTTTACTTACATAATTCTTGACATAACCCATATCTTGTTCTAAAAGTTTGAGACTTTTATCCATAGTTCTCAGAATGGTGCATTGAGCTACCACTGATTTCTCTGCCAGATCAACCCACTGGGTCATTTGCCTATTTTGATGGGTTGTGTCCTCTTTGAGAGTCTTGATCTCAGCCAAGACTTCAGCCTTTATTTCTGGAACTGATTTATCTATATAATCCTTGATTGAAGACATTTGACCATCAATCAATGACTTGATTGAGATTAAAATATGTCCATCTGAATGAGTAGAGGTTGAGGTTTGTTGTTCAACAGTGATAGGTTGCTGGAAAATTTCTGGTTGAGCTGAAGTAAGCTTCTGTCTTGATTCTCTAGATCATCACACTCAAGTATAGTGGATGTCTCAGCTACTGGGGTGGATGAAATTGTCTCATCCTGAGCATGGATAGGCTCCCTCTCAACTTTATCACTAAGTCCTTCATCATAATCTTCAATATCATCAATATCATTTTTAGAATTAATGGAATGTTCTTCTTCCTGCACATCCTTCTGTCCTTCATCATTGGATGACTCTCATGGTCCCCCTCAGCTGGAGCATTCATATTGTCCTGGGGGTTCATCAAGAATTAGCCTAATCCATCTTTCAATGTTAAAAATGATCTTATCAATCTTACTTTGTAAATCAGCTGAAGAAACCAATTGCTCTTCAACATCTCTTTCTGAAGCAGCAGACACATCCTATGCATTATCATCAACTGGTAGATCCATAAGATTGGAAGCATCAGACTTGTCTTTGACCTGATCTTCTCCATCATCCTTCTCTTTATCTTGAATGCTCTCTGATTCAAGATTAGCTTGGGCAGAGAAATCCTCTCCTTGGTGTTCAGATCCAGATTCTGAACTTACTATTCTTGCTTTCTTAGGTCCTTTGATTAACCTCTTTCTCTTTTCTTTTGCCTTAGAAGGTTGACTCATTGGAAGCACCTTTGTGAATCTATCCAATGTTATGATGTCCATCCTCTTCAGATAATGAAGCTTTGACCCTTTTGAACTGTCAAATATTTCAGGATAGGTGTTCAAGAGGTAAAGAGATAATAATCTACCCAAATTTGGGGCTTGCAGACATTCTTTGATCCTTTGAAATAACACATGAGCCCAGGAGTTCTTCTTCTGTAGAATGATCCTGGTTATCAACTCAAAAATTTGCTTGGAGATTGTGTCATGTGATCCTGGTTTGCACATAATAGCTTTCCCAACAATGTCAGACAAGAGCTTGCCTCTTTGGCTAAAGTTTTTCCTTTTCAGTGAGCTAGTCTTATCATCACTGTACTTACACCATTTCAGTGCTTTTTCTTTGTCTTTTTCAGAAATTTCAACTTCATCATTGTTGCATGAAGGCAAGTGCAAAGCTTTCTCCATCTTCCTTGGGGTTATCATTATCTTATCACTTCCAATCTTTGATTTCAGAGAAGACTTGGAAGAAGACAACTTGACATTGTTGTAGAGTTCCAGAACTTCAGTTCTGAGAATCGGGGAAGGTTCAGACATCAAATATGTAGGATCAAGCGCAATCAACTGTCCCAAAAGCCCGAACTGATGGGAAGGGCGCTACTTTCTTTAAGGAAGTAGGAAAGGGCGCTATGGGTCAAGTGAAGGAATGCTGGACCAAACAATCCCCCCCCCCCCCCCCGTCTCAAACCCGCAACCTCCCTCTGATACCACTTGTACGATTAAGCGCAACCAACTGTTCCAAAAGCCCAGATTGATGGGAAGGGCGCTACTTTTTCTGTAAGAAAGTAGGAAAGGGCGCTGCGGGTCAAGTTAAGGAATGTTGGGCCCAACAAAATATTATAATCCTTAGGCATTCAGTAAATGAATCACCTTCTTGATTTCATGTGGAGCATGTTGAAATCTATTTCTCACTATCTCATAACCTTCTAAAAGGTCCTTTGCATTCTTTAGCGCCATTTCTTCAGAAAAAATGAGTCGTTGAGACGGGGGAATTGAGAGTTGGTCTCGCCGGTTGGATTAGGTTTAGGGTTTGTAAGAGTTTTAGTTAACATTGCTCTTATTTCTAGGGATTGAGTTTAAGTTTTCCCTAGAGAGTGATGATGATTTGACTTATTAATTTTAATTGATTTAATTAATATAGCCCGTCTCAGTGGATCTGCTGAGACGGAGTGATAAACAGCTGGGACAGGATACTAAACCATTGGGACATGGTATTATCAACCGTTGAGACCATCTCAGCTGTCTCAGCGGTTCAGCTGAAACTTTCTCAGTTGTTTTAGTTGAACACACTGACAAGCAGTGAACCATTTAAGTAAGATTATTTGTAGACCTATCATGCCACTAAGTGTTTAAGTAGCAACTATGTTCTAGCAAGATTGAGGTGTAAATAATACATATGAAGAATCAAATGAAATGTAAATGGATATTCAACATTTAACATTCCTAAGTCAATTTTAAGGAAATTAAATCTAGCCTCATCCAATGGCTTTGTAAAGATATCAGCAACTTGATTGTCAGTGGAGACATATTCAAGGTAGATATCTTCACTCTCTACATGTTCCCTAATAAAATTATATCTAATTTCTATGTGCTTACTCCTGCTATGAGAAACATGATTCTTAGCAATAGAAATTGCACTGGATGAGTCACAATACAATGGAGAATGACTTACCTTGGTATTGTAGTCCTCTAGCTGGTGCTGAATCTATAGTAGTTGTGCACAGCAGCTCCCAACAGCTATATATTTAGACTCAGCAGTGGATATAACCACACTGGTCTGCTTCTTACTGCTCCATAAAATCAATCTCCTGCCTAGGAATTAACAAGTCCCACTTATACTCTTCCTATCTTCCTTGCAACCTGCAAATTCAGCATCTGAAAAGCCTATTAGTTCAAAATCATTGTTTCTAGGGTACCAAAGGCCAAGTTGTTGACTGCCCTTAAGATATCTCAAAATCCTCTTAATTTGCAGATGAGTAATGAGATTCCTTAGGGCATGCTTGATACCTAGCACATACACATGTTGCATACATAATATCTGGTATACTAGCAGTCAGATATAATTAGGATCCAATTATACATTTGTACATGGATTCATCAAAGGGTTTTCCTTTCTCATCCTTGTCCAGGGAAATGTTAGACCCCATGGGAGTTTTCATGGTAGACGCTGATTCCATCCCAAATTTCTTAATTAGCTCCCTAGTGTATTTGGTCTGAGAGATAAATATCCCTTCATCAGACGGTTTCACTTAAAGGCCTAAAAAGTACTTGAGCTATCCCATACTGCTCATTTCAAACTCCCCCCCCTCCCCCCCCCCCCCCCCCCCCCCCCCCCCCCCCGCATAAGGTTTGCAAACCTTTTGCAAAGTTTGTCATCAGTAGACCCAATGATTAAGTCATCCACATAAATTTGGACTAAGAGACACTTGCCCATTGTTTCCCTGAGAAACAACATGCTATCTATCTTTCCCCTCAAGAACTTGTTCTTGATGAGAAAGCTAGACAAGGTCTCATACCAGACCCTTGGGGCTTGCTTTAGACCATATTAAGTTTTCTTAAGTAAATATACATGAGAAGAAAGAGTTGGGTGAACAAAACCTGAGGGTTGCTCCACATATACCTCTTCCTTCAAATTTCCATTTAGGAATGCAGACTTGACATCCAGTTGGTGGACTTTGAAACCCTTGTGGGCAGCATAGGCAAGGAATAGTCTTATTGCTTCCAACCTTGCAACTGGGGCAAAGCTTTGGTCAAAGTCCATTCCTTCTTCTTTCCTATACCCCTTTGCTACCAATCTTGCATTGTTCTTGATGATGACACCATACTCATCTAGCTTGTTCCTTTAGATCCACTTGGTGCCAATAATGTTGTGTCCTTATGGTTTTGGCACCAACTTCCATACCTCGCATCTCTTGAATTGATGTAATTCCTCTTGCATAGCATGGATCCAGAAGGTGTCTTGGTTGGCTTCCTCAAACATCTTTGGCTCAACCTCAGATAAGAAGCTCAGGAATAGTGCTTCATAGTGAGCCCTGCTCCTTGTGATCACACCTTGGTGTTCATCTCTAATGATCAGATCTGTTGGATGATCCCTCAGATGCCTGGTTATTGCAAGCACTCTATCAGCTCCTTGCTGGACTTCTTCTACAATAGCTGGTTCTTCACCATTTTGATCATCTTCATCTTGAATTATTTCAATCTCTAAAGTAATCCTGTTGGAGCTGGGTCTGTCTTGTATGGACAGCTCTTGCAACTTTTGATCATTTCCTGCAAGAGAAGGAGTGTTAGACCAGGCCTTATAAAGCAGGCTAGTCTCATCAAAAACAACAGGCATTGATTCCTCAACTACATGAGTCTTCTTGTTGAATACTATATAGGCTCTACTATGTGAGTTATATCCAACCAGAACACCAATATTGCATTTTTCAGCAAACTTTGTAAGTTGAGTTTTTCCATTTTTTAAAACATAACATTTGCAACCAAAGATTCTAAAATATGAAATAGTTGGTTGTTTGCCCTTCAGAACTTCATAGGGGGTTTTCCCACAGGCCTTATTGATGGATGCTCTATTCAGAACATAATAAGTTGTATTGACTGCCTCAGCCCAGAAATATTCTGGGAGTGAGGAGTCACTAAGCAATGTTCTTTCCTCCTCAATCAAGGTCCTTTTCCTTCTCTCAACCACTCCATTTTGTTGTGGAATTTTGGGAGAGGAAATTCTTGGGTGATACCAAATTCTTGACAAAACATTGTCATGGCACCAGATTGAAACTCTATACCATGGTCAGTTCTAGTTTTGACCACAGTACATTGTAATTCATTCTGAATTGTCTTGACATACTTTATAAAGACATCTAGAGTATCAGATTTCTTTTTAAGGAAGAATACTCATGTATACTTTGAGTGATCATCAACAATCACAAGAGTAGACAATTTCCCACCTAGGCTCTGAATTGGCAAAGGACCAAACATGTTCATATGCAACATAATTAGACATCTTTCAGTATCTTTGGAGCCAATACTTTAAAAGGTGGCCCTTGTTTTCTTGCCCATTTGGCATACATGTCAGGGACCACTTTTAACACATTTTAAATTAGGACTCTTCCTTACAAAGTTTTTAGAAAATAATTTATACATTGTCTTATAGTTAATATGGGCAAGTCTCTTGGGCCATTGAATACAAAGTGACTCACTCTCATTAGCTACAAGACAAACATGAGATGATGAATTATTGCAAATAAAATCTAAGCAATAAACATTCCCACTCCTGGTGCCTGAGAGAAAGACCTCTAAGTCATTTGACTTTTTGATCAAACACTTTTCATTGTGGAATTCAATGACATAGCACAAGTCACATAGTTGACTTATGCATACAAGGTTGTATTACAACCCTTCAACATAAGCTACCCTTGTTATTGAAACTATGTCATTGGTAATCATACCATAGCCGCTTATGACACCTCTGTCAGATCCTCCAAAGATCACATTTGGACCATTCTTTAATGGAGTGAATTCTTTAAGTAACCTCCTTGTTCTAGTCATGTGTCTGAAACATCCACTGTCCAAGTATCATATCTGACTTAGATGGGCACTTGAACCAACCTGCAATGTAGAATTTACTTAGCCTTAGGTACCCAATTTGTTTTGGGTCCTAGGTCCTTGTTAGTACCATAAGGAATACTTCTACCTACAACAGCCTTGGCAGGAAAGCTCTTATTTGCATTAGGCACATTAGGGTTGTGCCAACAATCAATGGCAAAGTGTCTCACTTTATCACAACACCAATATTCATGGATGTTGTACCTTCTTTTCTGAACATTTCTTGAGGTGGAAGGAGAATCAGAATGCTTATGTTCAGTAAAGAAGGTAACAACATTCTTCCCATCCTCTCTCAGCTAAGAGTTGACTGGATGCTCTATGATAATCAGTCCTTCTTGATTGTATCTGCTTGACAGCAATAAATGACAGCTTGGTAGCCGACATGGTGTTGATGGCATCTGATATGATCAAGTGAAAGTTGATTACAATATTGCCACCAGCCTGCTTCTTTGCTGGAAAGGATTGGGAAGATGTTGCTTCCTTACCCTTGAGTGTGGGGGCTGGAGCACCAAACACAAATGGTCCATGATGAGCCATTTGGATTTAATTTTTACTTATTGGGAGCTTTCAAAGCACTTATTCTCATGCCCTTTCTCCCACCATAGTTAGGAGCATATTTCCCCTTACTATATGAGCTTCCATTCTTCTAGTGACCACAGATATTGTCATGGTCATCCCTATTGGAAGGAAGCAAGACCTTTTGAAAGGTGGTTTGAGGCTTAGCTTTAGCCTTGTGATTTTCTCTATTCCCAACACCTATTGTCCCTCCATTAAAACCCAATCCTCTCTTATTTGTTTGGGAGGTAAAAGTGTCAATAATGGGCAGCACATATTTAGGCTTGGAGAATTTAGCCACTAAGCTTTTCTCCTTGAGAAGATTCTCTTCAAGATCCTTGATGATCTTGTTTTTCTGGCTTACAGTGCTCAATTGGATAATTTTAATTCCCTTCAGCTGGCTAATTTCTCTACTCATCTGAGCTAGCTGGGTAGCAGACTCAGAGCTCTCAGATTTTACCTGCTGGAGGGAAGCAATCTCCATAGTCTGCTCTTGGCTAGCTTCTTGCTCTTTTTCAGAGCTTCCAAAAGGGCACCATACTTGTCAATCAATTGATTGACATCATCCTCAGATTCTGAACCACTATCATCACCAGATGAAGATTTTTCAGATTCAGGACTTGTCTCATAATCAGTAGAAGAAATACAGTGAATTAATACCTTTTCAGGATCAGAATCATCCTAACTGTCTTCACCTTTAGATATGGCCATCAAGCCACAGCACCCATTGACATCTTCATCCTCCTCATTGTCACTATCTGAATGTGATAGAGGGGCCATGATGCCTATCCTTGTAGCTGGATAATCTTCATCCTCAGCAGCAGCAAACAGACCTATGTAGGCTTCTTCATCTTCATCAGAATCGGAAGATGCTGAGTCTATTGACTCCATCTTTTTCCTTTCTTTGTCAGGAAGGACTTTTCACCTTTCCTGCTCTTGTGGTGAGGATGTTTCTTCTCACCTTTCTCTTGACTAGACAGTCAGTTATAATATGTACAGGTTTGCTGCAGCAATAGCAAATAATATTATTTGAAACATATTTACTGGGTTTAGATTCATACCTTTTCTCCCTTGGAGTGCATATTGCTAGTCTTGTTATAATCCTTCTTGGGATGTGAAGAGGAGGAAAGTATGTTCTTCCACTGCTTCCTCTTCATCAACTTCTTGAAATGCCTAGAGTAGGCAGCAAACTCCCCATCTAACAAGTTGTTGTCATATGTGCTAGACTCATAACTTTCTAAGTCAGTTGGCCTTCTTGGAGGAGAGGGAATTCTCTCCTTGCTCTTCTTGGAGCCCTTAGCTTTGAGACGCATAGATCTCTCCTTGGCTTGAGTTCTGTTGGTGGTTTCCTTCTCCTTCCTTGCATATAGTTGCATCTCATATGAGAGCAACTTTCCAAATAGAGTATTGGGAGGAGTGACAGTAAGCTTGGCCCCTTCCCTGATGGCACAGATCTGTGTCCCAGTCTCTAGTTAGAGACCTTAGGAACTTGTCATTCAGCTCATAATTGCTAAAGACCATCCCATAGGAATTCAGCTCATTGACCACCCTGAAGAATCTTTCATAGCAAACAACTATGCTTTCCAGGCTATACTGCCTGAAGGCTTAATACTCCTGGTTGAGGAGGGATTTCTTATCATCCCTCACTTTTATAGTACCTTTCACATACACTATAAGTGTATCCCATATTTCCTTGGCAGTTTCACAGTGCACCACGTTTTGGAAGGTGGAATCATCAATTGCATTTACTATTATATTTTGAGCTCTTTTACCCATAGTAGCAATGGCAATTTTGTAACACCCCAGGTTTCACTGAGTTGACTTCATTTGTCGAACGGAGTTCGATGAAGGGGGTTCGTCGAACGGAGTTCGGCGAAGAGAGTTCGACAAAGAGAGTTCGGAATCATCGGGCCGCTGAGTTGGCTTCGTTCATCGAACGGAGTTCGACGAAGGGAGTTCGTCGAACGGAGTTCGGCGAAGAGAGTTCAATGAAGGGAGTTCGTCGAACGGAGTTCGACGAAGAGAGATCGAAACCGCTGGGACATTGAGTTGGCTTCGTTCGTCGAAGGGAGTTCGATGAAGGGAGTTCGACGAAGGGAGTTCGACGAAGAGAGCTCGTCGAACGGAGTTCGACGAAGAGAGTTCGGAACCGCTGGGACGTTGAGTTGGCTTCGTCCGTCGAAGGGAGTTCGATGAAGGGAGTTCGACGAAGGGAGTTCGACGAAAAAAGTTCGTCGAATGGAGTTCGGCAAAGAGAGTTCGTCGAATGGAGTTCGACGAAGAGCCTGTTCCGTAAGTAACGCTTCCTGGATCTCTGATCCGTTTGGATCTTGATCCTACGGTCTAGCTAAGTGCGTCCTAAGGTTTTATTTGGGGCAGAGAAGTTCTATTCTCTTTTTTTATAAGTCCTTTATGCTTTTGGAGGCGTAGAAGAGAGGTAGGGTTTGGAGGAAGAAGAAGGCTAGATCCGCCATTGTTGGAGCACCGGAGCTCCGTTCGCCGATCCGAGACCAGATCCGTGGAGAGGACTAGAAGGCGTTTCTTTCTATCCGTGCCTTTTAACCGATCCATGGCGAGTAAGAGAACTCTTAGTGTAACGACATCTCTCCTCCCGGTTTTAGGATGCGTGCATGGCACCTATGCTTTTACTTTCTTCTTTCTGAAATTTATGGCATCAGATCTCTCAAATGAGAGGGGTTTGGGTCGCCTTGGTTCAAGAAGAACCATCGGGTTGATTGAGTCCATCCCCGAAATGATTTTGCACTAGAGATCTACTCCATTAGTGGATTAGGCATTTTTGGTGAAGCCAAAATCGTGACCGGAGGTCCGATTCGGTGATGTTGCTTAACGTGCATTTTAGGGATTTTTTCTAGAAATCTGATGACGGCGAAAACGTCGTATGCGTTGCCCTTATGTTCGTGTGAGAATGAACGTTGGTTTGGAAAAGGTAATTTTGATGAGTATGTGAAGGCGTGGTTTGTCTTTGTGGTCGGCTGGCTAGCCCGTGAATGCTTGGATTCATGTGGGGAGAGTGTCCCGGCAAGACAAGTCCCCTTTTGGGCTAACTAACAAGAACAAGTATGTTGGTGCGCCCGTTGGCAAGATGAGACATGTAAGGCGTGAGGTCCCAGTGGAGTTCTTGGCTTTTGGTTTAGTGATTGTGGCGAGAACAAGTATGCTGATGCGTCCATTGGCAAGATGAGCCATGTAAGGGGTGAGGTCTCAGTGGAGTTCTTGGCCTTGGGCTTGTACGCCCGTGGGGGAATGATAAGTACCCTTGGTTTGTTATGAAATGTTGATGTGTGATGTTATGTTAGAAGCATACACGCCATAGGGTGCCTTGGGTGAAACTCAGGCTTGCATACATGCTGCATTGCTAGATCCCCTTACTTTTATTGCTCAACATAGAAACGTGAATGATGATTGTGACACTCATGCCTGTCGTGTTTATGTTAATACTATTTATTACATTTGCATACGAAGTGCTGACTTGCAGGGTGATGTAGTTCCCCGGGGTCCTCTAGGACTGATGGGAGGAGGGGTGTTGTTACACCGTTGTTGGTCAGCCAAAGCTGACCCTCGTTATACCGTTCTTTGTGATTTGGATGTAGGGCAAGGATCGCAGGCTGGACCTAGCTCGCCGGCCAGAAAGGCCTAAGCTTCATGAAGTGCACTTTTCATGCTTTCTTGTTTGATTTGATGTCTTTACCTGTTCTGGCTTGCATGCCGAAGTAGCTTAGGATTGTGATGATCTGCTGGACATTTATATACCATGTTTTGACTTGAGTATGAGTTTTGTAAGGCCTTTGGGCCGTAGTACTCTTATGTAGATGTGGACAACTTCTGTGGCTTTTTTTAATGTTTCCGCTGTGTTGGTTCTGAGTTTTGAGATGGTTAGATCTATATCACTTTTTAATACTAAAGCTGTGGCGATTATATGATGTGGGGTCCCGGCCGGACCTATATTATATAGTCATTGCAGGGGAGGTGTTACAAATTTCATCCTTAGCCATTTCAGCATAAGTCTTGGGCACTTGCTGAGTTGGATCTATGGTAGGGGCCTTTAGGAAGACAAAATGACACTCCTTTACAGTGATGCAGATTCTAGGGTCTAAGGCTTCCATAAATAGCCTAACCCTCTGCTTCCAAATGCCAAAGGACTCCTTTCTGCATATGGGAAGCTTCATGGAGCTCATCTCCTTATAAACTCTAGTGGCAGCCATTGGATACATTATTAGACTACTCCTTATAGGATCTGGTTAGACTATTAAGTCCTTTTTGACCAACCTCCCTCTTATACCACTTGATAGTTTACTTGGTAGTAGTCTAACTCACCTAGAGGGGGGTGAATGGGTTTCTTTGCTTTTTCGACTTATAATATGTTATTCTAGTTGTCTATGCAAAGTGGAGCAAAACACACAAAAGCACACAACTATTTATAGTGGTTCCCCAAGGTCTGTGTACATTCACTTTCCCTCTACACCTTTCTAACAGTATGTTAGACAAGGAAATCTCCTCCAATAACTCAGCTCAAAGAGCTTACAACACAGATCCATCAAGATCTCTCAGGTTTCCTCCAAAACCCTACCTCAGGCCATCATCCCTACGACTCAGAGTAGCTCTACTCCTACAACTCAGTGACATTCCTAGTCACCTACCTCCGGCCTATCAAGAAGCCCTACAACTCAGGATGGGAGTAAAGCCCTATAACTCAGGCACTCAGCCCTACAAACTCAGGCACTCAGCCCTACAAACTTAGGCACTCAGCCTTACAAACTCAGAACAAGAGTGTTCTTACAGTAATAATTGATTCTACTTTTACAACATAAGTTTATATAAATTAAACCTTTAGCTTGATACTTATCTTGTAGAACACTACAGATTTTGCCTTGAAGCAGGACTGGATAACTACAGCTTTTGTCCTTTCTCCACCTGGTCTTCTTCCTTTATAGATGGAAGAATATCAACTTGTTCTAATGAATAGAATCAACAAGAACTATCTACCTCTCTTGGATTGATCTGCTTACAGCTTGAGAGAGATTACTTCACTGGAGGAAGAAGATGATGTTCAATACAGCTTCAGCAAAGTTCTTCCTTTTTAATTAGTACTTTTCCATTTTCCCTAGCCATCTCTTTTATACCTCCAGCATTCTTCAACGGCTCTAAGGAATGCTTTGTCACAGCATGGATAAGAATAAAAAAACTTATTTTGCTTTTTTGTCACTTGCGCCAGAAATAGATCCCGTCAGATCAACGTTCACATTTGAATTTGTCTCAGCGAATGCTTCAGTCTTAGTGGCTGAAATAATCTGCATCTCAGCGGATCCGCTGAGACGGGTAGTCTTCTCAGCGGTTTACTCCATATATTGCACAGCTTAGAAATACTTCTTCTCAGCGGCTATCCAGCTGAGTCTCAGCAGTTCAGTTGAGACCAGACTGTTATCTCAACGGTTCTTTACTGTGAAATATAAAGAACTATTCCAGGGTTTGGATTGAATTAAGCATGTATTTACCATGAAATAAAATAGCTTATCAAATACAATATGCACTTCGCATTGCATGTGATGCATCTTTAAATCTAGGGAACATTGAGGGGCAATATTCCCAACAATATCACTTGGAATTAACATTAAGAAACATTTAGTGGGATCTTGCTCTAGTGGAACGACTCCCCCTACATGTGTGCTCCCTTATCTATGTGCAAAAAATAAGAGTATCTCCCCATATAAGTGATCTTCCCTACATGACTAGTATATGACTATCACATGAATGTTCTATTCTCCCCCCTTTGATATTATCAGAAAGGGATGAGTTTGATCGAAATATTTAAACCAAGGAGAGATGCAGCAGAATAAGCATGTGAAACAAAACATACACAAATAAAGATAAGCATGATAAATATAGGGGTGGCCAAAATAACATCATAAAATTTAGGAAACACTGGTCAAAGGCACGGAGGAATCAAACTACCAGTTAAACTTGACACCATAATTTACCACTTGTTAAAAAAATCACAAGGATTTGGACAAAGCACATGAAACTAAATACACTAGATTTTCCATACAATATTAAGAGATTTATAGAGCTAATATAAAGTAACATCGTATGTGTCATGAATAGCAATCGTGTACTAGTACATTCGTATGATAGATGTAATACAGTTCTAGTCCAATTCTTATGCATGGAAGTGTTAGACAAAACAATGACAAATGTAAGTGTAGTATCAAAAGAAAATAGCATCAAGTAAAATTTATCATTAATACATGGCATATCTCAGTAAATCTATATGCTAGCACAAGGGTAATGAAGTAATAAATCATGTCATGTTTCAATCTGCACAATATAATGATTAGAACTAAGGCACTAACTTAGTTTTGCGGTTGTTGCACATGATCGAGACGATCCATATAACCAAGGTGCTCATCCTCACAATGCTAATTGAGGCTTATCAGGAGAAATGAGTAGTATTTTGGGGGTATCCTTGTCAACTTTATTGATTGCATATATTTTTTATTATTTTGCTCATTATCAATTTTATAATTTTATTTTTATACAAGGATTCCCGAATCAATCGAAATCTACCCACATAGGCAGATACACTCTAACTTGTATACATAAAACCTTAGGAATGTAAATTTTGCCCAGATTTCTAAGCTTTATATATTGAAAATGAACTTCGTGATATTAATCTTTCAAGTCCTTCCTAGAGCGTTTACACAATATCACGAGTTATAACAAGTAAGCCCTGGAAATTCTACTTGAGTGCACTCTCTAAGTATGTGTGTAGTGTGTATAGTCATTGTTTTTATCTAAATCCTCACAAATACCTAGAGGCATATCAAACATACATTACATATCTTGTAGCGCTCAGTAGCTAATACTAATAGATCAGGACACATCATGACAAAGACATACAATATAAACATTGATTAACACTGCCAAATCGAACATTGTATGTAATCGTTATGCTTCATATTCAAGTCATGTATGCCCCCAAACCAGTGATTGGATTACTTTTTTGTTTCAGTTTTTTTGTTTTCATTTTAATTAATTATATATTTTTTGTTTAAATAAGCAAAAGCAAACAAGAAGAAATAATAGCAAAGCAAAAAAACATGTTTTTGTAAATTTTTTACTTTTAAATTTTCATTTGATTTGCAAGTTTTTAAAGACAAAAACATGAACAAAAAAAAACATAAGCTCGGTAAAAAAATACAGAAAGCAGAATCAGAGGGAAATTGAGGTTCTCATGAAATTTGGCTACCGTCGGCGCTTACGATACAACATCGCGGTAGCGAGCTTTAAAACTACCCGACCCGGTCTGATTCCCTCATTTTACCCTACCTATTCTGCCTCTAATTTTCCGCTTCCGCCAACGATATTTTAGGTCTAAAGTACCCCCCCCCCCCCCCCCGGTCGGGCCTCACTCCGGTCGACTGAATTTGACTAAATTTGTGTGATCCCGAAAATGCCCCCAGCCTCTCACGACATCAAAAGAGTCTCGCTGCTGCAGTTTTCTCCGCTCCGTATTTCTCTCCTCCCATCCGCGAACCAGCGCCCCTCTCCTCGGGCAAATTTCCTCTCTTATACGCTTCCGCCTCCCACAAGAGCTACAACTCGCCAAGCCAAGCGTGCCGATCTCTGTCTCTTCCCCAGGTTTTGCGATGGCGGTGGCGATTTTTCTTCCGCCACGATTTCGCCACTCCCAACTCTCCTCCCCAACCTCTCACAACCCGCCACTTCCAGCCGCGATCCGGCACCCCACTCCAAGATGCGCCGCCGCCACCCCGACTCCCAATCCCGCACCTCTAAACTCCCGATCCTATTTCCCAGCCGCCTCATCCACCACATCCCGCGACCAGTCGCCGCTCCTCCTTCAGGTTCGGCGGCTCTCCCAAAACAGAGGAATTTTCAGAAGCTACAGTAAAAATAGAGTTTTGATAAAGGGTGGGACTTCAAATGGACGGAGCTTTGCAATCAAACGTTGATCGGGGACAGGAGGGCAGACCTCGCCCAAGCCCGCAGACCACTAGTTAATGGATTGATTCAGACAAATCCATATACGCCTTCTTCTTCTTCTGAGGTGTTCTCTGGTGAAGAAGAAAGCCAATAGGGTACCACTAGTCTGGGAGGTAATTCTTGCAAAAAAAACATTTGATGCTAGTAATGGTTAGAATAATGTTCAGTTGAATAATGTTCAGTTGAATAATGTTCAGTTGAAAGGTGTTCTCTGTTGAATAATGTTCTTCTGCTGACATTTTCAGTTGTGCTTCCTGTCATGGTTAGAATAATGTTCAGTTGAAAGTTGCTTATGAAGAAAGTAATAGCTCTATTTGTCATATTGACTATTGTTATGTAAGTGCATAACATTGCTTGCCAGAGGTAAAATTTGAGCTGCTTTTGAGTGATCTTCAATCTTTGAGCTAGTGTAATAGGCTAACAGCCCTGCCACTTATTCATATTTAAGAAATTATCAAAATGATCCTTATTATTTATGTATTATGATGTTTTTAATTTGGACACAACTTCCTTTCTATCCAATATGATCTCTAGACTTCTCCAAACATCATCATTATGGTCATTCTGTTAAACATTCGCTCAATCATCATGGCTATGGAATTCAAACATTTCCTCTATCATGGAAGGTCATTTCTGCCTTTATCATCCTCATGCGGTCTTTTACTGTTTGCTTTTGAAGGGAAAAATAATAATAGCCATGTTTATATAATTATATAAGCTATATTGCAGAAAAAAAATTCCATTGTCAAAAAATTGAGTATCACAAACAATCAACTGACCATTTTTAGAGAGTATTATGCACGGGAATTAGACGATCCTCTATATCCTAGCACGAATACTGATATTTACTGATGAATATCAACAATTTATTAGCAACATATTAATGAGTAGTATACTAGTATTGGTTAGTAATTAACAGTATTGGTCAATGATGGTTAGTATTGATAATTACTAGCAATTACGGGTGATACTGACAAATATTGACTATTACTAAATCACGCGGCGTGATCTTATTGGCACATCGGAGGATCCTCTACCTCCGATGCATCTGCCTAATAATTTCTCCTTTGTTATCATTTCCTTTCATATTTAAATTACTTTGGATTGATTATAAGGTCTGAATGCCTCCATTATACCTCAAATAAGCCATTATACCTCAAATAAGCCATCCATTCTCTTACACTCAAAATATTCTTTTGCTCGCATATTAGCTTAAGCATTTTGTAATTGTGTTGTAAGTTATAGCTTATGCTCTATTTGGGACACTTTTGGGTGTTTCAGAGTTGGCGGTGTTAAATTGTGGTAGTAAACACAACGGTGGCATTTTACCTGCATTTGGAACATCCATTGCAGCGTGTTTTCGCCAAAATTCAGTTCTATTTGTTCTTAGCATTTGAAATATCTAATGTCTAACTACACTTGAATGATTATGGTGTCGTTTTGCCCAAAATGTAGTTATGGGAAATGGTGTTTACGACTACATCTACCCAAACATTAACTATATAATTTCACCACTTCGTTCAGAACTACCATTGCTCTCCCATCACGCTCTCACACAAATCCTTGGTCTTTGAATTACATTAAAAGATGCAGCAATATGTGCTATAGAGCTTATATAAAATTCTATAATGGCATTTTTAATGAGCTTTACATAGAGACAGAGAGTATTATGAAAAGTTTAAAGATGTAGCAGATTTTGGAGTTGCTCGTTTTCAAAGACAAGGTGGAGTTTATCCAAAGCCACAGGGTGATATAACGTCATGCCAAACGGAGCCTTAATCTTTTGCCTAAATGTAAATAAAGCAAGTCAGCTTTTGTTTGTGTGCTGAAATCATCTGATACAAACGGAATTACCATACCCTTGCAATATGGAATTTAAGTCACTTACACTCGCTTGGATTTGACAGACTCAATTACTAGAGTTATTTGATAATTCGAGCCCTTTATAGTGGCAAATCCCCATCCTTTAATATTTATTTATAAATCCTCTATTTGAACTCCGCCCAGATCCATAAGGTTCTGCGCGGAGATCCAGAAGGTTCTCCGCGGAGATCCAGAAGGTTCTTCGCGGAGATCCAGAAGGTTCTCCGCGGAGATCCAGAAGGTTCTCCGCGGAGATCCAGAAGGTTCTCCGCGAAGATCCAGAAGGTTCTTCGCGGAGAGGTTCTCCGCGGAGAGCCATTTGGATCTCCGTGGAAATCCAAATGACTCTCCGCGGAGATCCAAATTGTCGCGGCAGTGATAAGAATTGTCACTACAAAGAGCATTCCTTTCTCCCTCCCTCAATTTTTTTCTTCCTTTCCCTCTATTCTCTTCCTCTCTCCCCCTTTCCTTCTCCTCCCCCCTCTTTTTTCTCCTCCCCCTCTTTTTCTTTCTCTTCCCTCCCCCTCCACCCTTTTTCCCCCCTCATACCAGAGTAGAACCCGACGGCCCCCCCCCCCCCCGAAAGGACTTCAAGCCATTTCTCTCCCATCCTCCTCGGTAGGTCTTCGAGCCTAATATATCTCGCCGATCTAGACGTCCTCCTCGGACGATTTCTCATAGATACCTCCCAGGATTCCGACGACCTCCCCGATCAATTTTTTTGTTTCAAAAAATAAAAGAGAAAAGATGAGAATACGATGTAGAAGGTTAGAACTAATGCTCCCTCAAAGAAGATTATCCTCTGTAGAATGGTGAGCGATCGATGCTTATGATTATCGTTCCTTTGGAACACGATCATCTTTGGATGGTCGTTCTAAGAATACGTTCTTCGGAGATCTTTGTTCACGAACGGGAGGGTGCAAGTTCTCTTTTTCTTTCTCAAGTCAGTAGGTCCTCGCTGCAGAGGCGGCTCAGAAACCCTTAGTCGTTATGTCCATCTTGACTCAAGAGAAAGATAAACGCTTTTATACAGACTTTCATTAAGCTACCGTCAGTGGTAGGTTACCGCGCGGCGGTAGGCTCTGTGTACGCATCTTCTTCCAGTCGTTCTGCTCTATGAAAGAAAGGTGGCGGAGCATTGCTTTGTCATCATCTGTTAGCGCGGAGCGACGGTGCTAGTATGGCGCAGTAGTTCCGCTTGTTTTGGCATCCTGCACATCTAGTATTCAACAAAAAAGGAAGGTGACAATCCTTTCTCTACAGGCCTCTATTACTGCGAGACGGTAGGTACTACCGCAGAGTGGTAGTGATATTTCCTTCTCTGTTCACTGCCACTTTCAAGCATTAATCACACTAATCGCTGACGTGGATGCAATATAGCGCGGTGTGATAGAACTAGCTTGCAATGGTAGTCGTCTAGGCGATTTGTCCACTTCTGGCCGAATCCAGTTTAGTTGAATCCAGTCCAGTCGAATCCCATCTAGTCGAATCCCGTCTAGTTGAATTTAGTCTAGTCAAATCCAGTCTGGTTGAATCTAGTCGATCCTCCTTTCTAATTGATTGCGCTAACGCCTGGCGTTAGGGCTAGCACCAATGGTAGCATGCATCAAGATGATTCTCTTCAATTCGACTTTAGCCTCAAGGAGAATCATTCTTCTAGTCGACGGCTAGCGCCCGTGTTAGGTGTTAGCACCCGATGGTAGTCTTGTCCAGCCGACTGGTCAACTTGAGACTTGACTTGTGCACCGAGGACTAGTCTAGTCGAATAGAGGTTGTCTAGTCAAAATGTAAACTCTGAGCTATCATGCGATAGTAGAGCTAGCGTCGGTGGTAGTTTGCAACATTGTAATTTATGTTCAACTCCACACCTATAAACCTGCACATTATACCCAAAACATATATGATCAAATACAACTTAAGATTTGTTATTATCAAATCTGAGAGTTGCAGAACACATGTTTCAACAATTATAAGTGGTATTGTTACCATTGGCACCTAAACTCTCATATGCATTTAGTTTGTTTACTTTTGTAATATATTGAGCATATATGTTGAGTTTCACTACTAATGCAAGAATATTTCATTTCAAACCTATTATGTAAGAACATGCATCATTAATATACCCATGTTGATGCATTATATCTTATGATTGCATGTTAATCATCTTGTCTCATGGTTTTAGAATTATCATTAATCATGTACATCTCAAACAAACCAAAAGAATAATCACTTCTATCCATTTTAGGTATATGAAAAGTAGATTAGAACGTTATCTTGAATATATGCAATATAAACTCTTTACTAATAACATAAATTGAATTTGATCATAAATGACACAACATTGCATATTGTCCTTTTGACTCATTGTTCTAGCATCACCTCTTAGTACATATGCAATTCACTGCCTATGTTAGTTCTTCATTCATAATGTCAAGTTATGTTAAGCTAACATTTGAGTGTTTTAATTTGAAAATGATTATATTTATGTCTTTGAAAGTATGTATGAAAAATCCTTAAATGATTTTAAAATACTTATCTTCACTATAACTAATATTCCTAAAAACCATCATGCGAAGTTATTGTTTGTCTATCATATAGTGATTAATGATTAGTATGTTTGTAGTCAATTCCACATGTTGTGTCTCACAATAACAGGGGTGTATGGTTGTGTGCATTGGAGATGCTAACATGTAAGTCATGTCTTGTCCTTGACTGGGAAGGTTTTCAATGGGCCTTGAGAAGCATTGTGGGAAAGAGTGTTAGGTTGAGCGGCATTTTATGTATGCATATGGAACTTATATCCCAACCTACGACATTTGTACAACTCCTCATGTTGATCCATCACATAGTATGAGACTATTGTGTTGATGCGTATTTGTGGTAGTTTGGTCCTAAGCATACCTATATTATATTTATTGCATACACTCTTTATGATTATTCATTTCATGCATATATATTTGATTTGTTGAGACATGTTTCTTCAATGTTATTTTAAATCTCTTATCATGATTGATTTTATCATTTGGTACTAATTCATCTTTTTGAGCACTCATGATCATGGAAAATACCTGAAACTTTTGCTAAACTCCTTGGGTCAAAATTTAAAATTCACAACTTTTTATTTACTTATTTTCGTGTTTTCTTTCCTGCATTAGGTGCCCCTTATAGTGGACAACCAAAGTAGCATAAAATCGGAAATGAAAAATTTCAAAAAACATGATTTTTCTACAAAATTGCAAATCTCTATTTACTACAGCCTGGCGGTAAGTGCTACCGCTGGTGATAGCTAATTATTTTGATTTTCTTAATTTTTCTTTAGATTAATTTTATTTTGCTGTCATGGAATATCTTGTTTTTGATTTGGCTGGAAATGACTTATATGTTTCAGTAAACATTTCCTTATTTCTTATCTTCTTTTTTTTTTGAAAATTTTCATAGATCAACTAGAAAATTACAAAAGACCTTTAAAATACAAAAAATAAGTTGTTCATTATATTCCCTTGAGTTTGTATTTTGTGTGTGTCACTCTAGTTTCATAAAAACAAAAATCCATAAAAACTGCTTAAATTACATTGATCAAAGTAAATCATGAATAAATATAACATTTAGAGATTCCCTATAATGAATGCATTTATTTTCAAGCCTTCTTGAACATTGTTTTGTTTCCTATTTTGTTTCCTACAATTGCTTATAATCTTGTTTATGTATGTATATGTAGTGTAATGACATAACTAGTTAGTAGCACAAATAAAATTACCTACACACTATTGGATTGCCATCATGCATTCCATGGATACTCATGCACTCACATTAAGATAAGTGTGGTTGAAAAACAAAATGAATGTTTTCATACAAGTGAATTCAGAGATCATTGTAACTAAAATAAAAATCAAATAAATAAATGACAAAAATAACTCCACCAATCACTACTTTTACTCTTGATAAGCCTTAATAAGCATTGTGAGGTTGAGCACCTTGGAAGGAATTGTAAAGTGTCTTGTGGAAATGATCTAAAAACACCACATAGTTATACTTCTCTTTAGTACACCGGATCACAAAAAAGAAATTAATATTATGTGTTCTACCAAGCAATACTTCCCTCCCTGACAAGACTTGATGAGCATTGTGTGTATGGAACACCTAAGTGGTTGTTCATTAGAATTAGTGGAATTAATTTTTACTTTGCATTTAGATGATATTGTGTACATTTCATTATGCCTTACATGTGTCTTGATTATTGTCTATGTATACTTTATCAAATCACAAAGTGTACACATTATTGTCTTCCATAAATCCTACACTCGTGAGATTTGGACACTTAAGTACAAATATATAACTTTTTACATAAATGAGTAAATGTACTAGATAACTAAGAATGAATGCTACAATATTTTTAAAGCTTGAATTGCAAATCATTTCACATTGTATTGTTTTAATCTCTTCATTGATATATCTTTCATGCTTGGCTAAATCAACTATAATGATTATCTTTTCCAAAGGGAAAAAATCTCTTTGTATATTAAAAATCCTTATTTTATGGTTTTGGCTTAAAATGCAAAATCTTTTTGATCTATGAATTCTAATGTTAATATTTTATGATCATCTCAACCTTCAAGCCTTAATTTTAAAATCACTTTATATGATATTTTTTTATATAAATGCTTAGTCGTTTGCCCATATGGATATCTTTACATTACATCTCAATGTTCATGCTTACTCGTCTATCATATTAGACTTTTCATGTTAATCATTTCCTTCATGATGTCCAATGATTCTCTTTATACTGCATCATATGTATGATCTTTAAATTATCATTCTTATCTCTTATATGTTGACTTTTTGTGATTTGTTTTCACGCTTATCTATTTTCACTTTATATATACTTACTCACGACTATCTTCTTGAAGGTTATTGGTTAATAATGCTAATATTTGTAATGATCTACTGATTTTTCACGCCTATGTATCTTTTCTAATGTTGCGCTCGTATATTTACATGAAAATTTATATGTCCTTTACCTTGTTATGCATTGTCTTTACATTCATAAATCAAATTTTTCAGTACCATTCATGCTTAGTTCTATGGTTCAACAAGATTATCCTTTTTAAAAGGGGGTTAAATTGTGCTCTTGATGATTTCATGTTAATTTTCTGCATGTGCATTTCCCTTATCTTGCATTATTTCCATGACTATTTTTTGCTACATACACTCTTTTAGTTCGATCATGATTATCTTTAAAAAAAGTGGTCATTTATTTCATAAAAAAGGGGGAGAATAAATTTCATGACTAAACACACCTCTACCCTCTTTTGATAATAACAAAATGGGAGAATAAATTGAGAAATCTAGTGGAGTGAAAAATCTAGGTGGAATAAATTATAAACCCATCTGGTAGCCGTATCGACCCTCATGGATAATCTAGAGAAATTAGTGGCACCTACAATGTCCCAAGAAATAAATGAATGTGTGTCTTCGGTGTCTATTAAGGTCTGTGTTGGTTTCTCATTAATAATGAGAAATCATGTGAGTTTAAAGGTAATTGTTTGTACTTTCAAGATGTTGTGTTTGTATATCATAATGTCAATTTTAAATAACTCTAACTATGAATAAGTAATAACAAAACAATAAATGATAAATGTCACAATGTCCAGTAGCTCATGAACCTAAGCCAAATCCAAAGCGTAATCATGTAAAGGTGCATGTTCATTCCTCTGCTTTGGTCATCCAAATTGACTGCATCTGCGGCCTCAGCTGGCCTCTACCCCCACTGAGTTGTTAGGGCCTACTGACGGATGTTGTGTTGTGGGAACTAGGACTTGAGATGTCAGGGCTGGTGGTAGAAGCAATAGTTGCCCTCTGGTCGTGGTCTCTTCTCCTGCCTCGTCAGCGGCCAGCCTTGACCAAAATTTCTTCTTCTTCCTTGAAATTTACCCAGTCCCTGGGGTGTACTCCTCCTTTGATCGATCGGGTTCTCATATACTACTGAGGTAGCGCCTCGATGGTCCTCTTCCTTGCATTTTGTATCATCATCTAGTCCGCTTCTATGGTCTTCGTCATGCCAACTATATTAGTGAAGTTGGAGGGGCGCCATGATGAACAATTTTCGTAGTAAGTCTTGTAATCCCCAGAAAAAACGATTTGTTGTTTTACAATCATTCAACACATAGTAGACCGCAAAGTATGTTAGATGCCAGAACTCCCTCTAGTAATCCAGAATAGTATGAATCCCATGTCTGAGCTAGAGAAATCACTCATATAACTCTCCCTGTTTGTACGAGTAATGAAGTGCTCCAAGAATGTGTCTGAGAGTCGATCTCAATCAATCTCTGAAAGCTATCGTACCTCAAAATGAATAGTGGTGGGAGACCTCCACCACTGTCTAGCATAATTATCCAGAAATATGGCAGTCAAGGTGAGAACCATATTTATCAGACACTTCATGTTGATGAGTACGTAGTTCCTAAACTTTATCCAACCACTCCTCGGTATTGATGGTGGACTCTGTGCCTTGGAATGTAGGAGGAGACAATCCCATGAAAATGCTCAATCAGTCTATACGTAGTGTTGTCGACTAAGTTGAATGCTTATTTAGTGAAGCTTGGAAAGTATCCAAGATAGACATCAAAGTTTCTCCTAGCTCCATTCGGTGAAATGAGACAATAGGCATTATAACTAAGGGAGTCTAGGGCACTCAAATCACAAAGGAAGGTGGAGGAATGTGGTTCCTCTGCCCAACATCGTTTGAAATATATAGAGAAATATGGGATTCAGAATCTGGATAACCAATATGAATAAGAAAAGATATAAAATTTAAGGTTAAAATTATGTGTTGCATGTGATTCATGGGCTTACCAGCTTCTGTTGCACTGATTCATCACCGATCGGGCAGGGCACAATGAGAAAACCTAGTGCAATGCTAGTAACTTCCATATACACAGATCATTCAGCTCAGATGCTCAATAGTAAGACTCCCACTCCCAGAAACTAGGCACGGCTGAGGGAAGTATTTTGCCCACGGTAACTGTCATGCAGTAGTGATAGCATATAGGCCAACTCCTACCACATGACACTTACATAATTGGACAAAATATTTTCACATCACAAATGCAGTATATAATTACGAACGCATATAAAATTGAAAGTACTAGCATAAACAATCACAGAAAAGTCACATACAAGTCAGAGTAAAATGGATGTGGAAAGAAGGGCAATGACACACTCATACAATATGCCCATTAACTACAAATTCAATAACAAAGACTCTCATGATATCCTTTAGAGTGATAGATGCTATTGTGACATGAGACAGTGCATGATTTGTCCTCACTACAAATCTCCTACCTCTGTAGAGGTGGTGTAATTACGGCCCTACCTACTAATGCTCCAACTACTGCATGTGTCACTGGTACTATAACTGCTCCTAAATGGTTTCATGAGAAACCATTAGTATAAAATACTAAGCAACTCACATACCCTCTTCCCCATCACTAAACCTAAACACTAAAAGAGAGAAGGGGCAGTAAGCTGCATAACAAGTTAGCACAATATAATGTTAGAAAGATAGTATACAAGTAAGCAATGTATAAAATTCAGTAACTTATCATATAAGAAAGCAAATATTGACTCATATGATAAGGATCCAAGTATAATCATATAAGTGAATTAATTTATCTTATAAGAGTACCTATATAAACTTATAAGATAAGGATCTTCGATAAATATATGATTATGATATGCAATGCAGTATGCCTTGTGATTTATTGTTATAATCCACATACTCTATATCGACATAGACTTAACCTTATTAAGTGAGTAGTGAACCTCACATGCCTCAGCGTCACGGCAAGATGATAAGAGCAGAATGGTCATCCCCGCTTCTAGGTAAGTGACACGCTACTAGCCTAGGCCTATGTGCACAACTCTTTATAGTAGTAATTTGAAGTGAACTCCGCTACCTCAGTAAATTTTCTATTAAAACAAGCTAAAGAGTGGAGTTTACAGAGGAACTAACACTAGGAAGACTACCTAGGTTATCCTACAAGACCCATCACCCCGAGCCTAAGTGTTTTCTTTCAACTCCCTGCCAGTGTGCTCTGTTTGGAAGAGCGGGAAGACCTACCACATAAACACACCAACACACGTATCACAATTGCGAAAGTGATGCATCATCAGTAAGCTCCGCGTGCAATAACTTATAGTGTAATCAAGTACCTTATTGAGTAAAACTTAGTCCGTAGAGGACTTCATACCACTACACACCTCTCACCTACATTTAGTCTTCAACCAACTAATTAGGGGGCTAATCTTCAGTGTAGGGACAGATAATACAAGGAGCTACTATTGTGATTCTCAACAAAGATAATAACCTAGCCTAACAACATAAGGGTGTTTGTAAGTATTACCACCATCATTTAGGATACTTAAATTGCCAAAGTGTACAATGTAGTATTATCAGGTGCAGGTTTCTCTAGTTGAAAGAAATCCAACTAACAACCTAAACTGCACGCTAACGTGATAAAATTTTGAATAATCCCATATTTGATCAAGCAATATCATTTCATGCTTGATTTGTAAGTTTGTATTACTATTATAAGGAGATTAAAGTCTTATATATGATATTAAGCTCTTAGACATGATAGATAAAGAAAATATCAAAACACTTCCAAATGCTCCAAAAATTTAGTCAAATTACCATTATCATATAATCATATAACCACAAAAAATTACACTATGTAAATAATTATAAAAAAACCCATATAGTTTGATTTACACTACAATTTAAATGACAACAATATTTTACAAAACTTTATGGAAAATGACTTTTAAAAATTCTTTAGGTTTTTAATGGTTCATATGATAATATAGAACATCCTGGTTAAAATTTCACAGGCTAATTCATCATATGTATAAAAATATTCAAACAATACGATGGTCCTAAGTTATGTGTGGCATGTTAAGCTTGAAGATTTACAAGATAAAAATCTGATTAAATGACATCCAAATTCCCTATAATTATTGTTGCGGTAAGGTTTCATGATTATTAACTACTCCCAAAATTTGAAATCAATCGAAGTTAAAAATTTAAATTAAATACACAAAAATGAAGGTTAATCAAGATTCTAATTAAATTAGATATATATGGTAAATCACTTCCAAAAATTCTCTAATTTGGTGGGGAGACTCCCAAAACTATAAAGAACACGAGATTAAAGTTTAAATGAATAATTCTTCATGGTTTTGGAATTATTCATATTATTTAAATCTTGTAAGTTACGATGTGACAAAATGAGTATAAATATCAATTAATAACATAACTTGATGTAGAGCACTCCAAATATTCACAAACCTTAACCAGTAATAGTTAACATCAAAAATAAGATACTGTTGTTGGTACAAAAAATGTACATCCAAGACTCACACTTAAAAGAAGAGAGAAAGGAACTGTGGAGTGCAGGTTACATAGGACGAAGGATGTCAGGAAAGGGGACTCTGAGAGAAACTTCTTTGACTGATCTCAAAAAAGGATTACAAAAGGGTGGTCAAAAACTGGCCAGGGGGAGAGGTAGAAAAGTGACAAAAATCGAGACCGCTTACACAGGATGTAAGCTGGAGGCTCGAAACAAAAGTCCCTTTTCAGGTACCCCTACCCCTCTATTTATAGACGCGGAGGCTGCCCAAATGGGCAGATCCAAAAATTACAGGCTGCCCGGGGTACAGGAGAACCGGGGCAGAGATAAGAGGAAAATGAAGCAGACCGCCCGGTCTCGGCGATCTTCGATGCTTGACCGTTGGGACTTAGACGAAATCCGAGAGAGGGCAACTGGCGATCTGGGCGGTCTCCAAAACTTGAGACCGCTGGGAAGGGTCCTTTCTGACTAGAAAAGAGGTCACGGGAATTCCGGGCAAACATTATCCTCGCACATTTTCAAGTTACTCTAGAACATAGGAAATATTCTTTGACCGTTGAGACCGCGACTGCCATAAATGCGCTGGGCTCTATAAATGCGGCTTTAGAACTTCAGAAATCATAATTTTCTGAGAAGAACAGCGAGCTTGAACTTCAAGCGATCACCAAAAATCCCACGAAAATGATCTTTGCAATGGTATATGTGCTATCTCGGCTAGGCAAGAAATTGTCTGGAACGGTTTTCTCCGATGAAAAAGGAGACCGCCAGCCAGAAGAAGACGGAAAAGGCGGCTCAGATTCCTGCTGAGACTGGCTCATCAAAAGAGATCGCTCTATCTCCAAAGAAAAAGCCTGACTTGATGGAGGAAACGGTCTTGCTGGTCTCCACCGTTTGTCGATTTGTCGAGTAGTTCTTCGGGTCCTCCCGTTTTGAACTTTCCTGGCCTTTCTATTTCTTTTGATTGCCAGAAAATTGCTGAGGTTCTTGATCAGCTCGTTGTCCCGTCTGTCGAGACCGCTTCAACCGAAGACAATCTATCTGATATGCGTGAGAAGAAGCCTGAGGCTGAGAAAATTAAGTGGAAGATCGCTGATTCTGAAGAAGCTGCAAAGGCAAAAAAAGAAAAAGCTTAAGTTCCCCTGTTAAACCAGCCCCGAAAAAGAAGAATGAAAAAACAAAGGTGTGATCGCTCCTGAGGCGATCACTCTTCTTGAAAGCTGTGGTCTTAAGCATCTCGAGGATGCTTCTGGGAAGACAAGTTGCGAGGTCAGTGTCTATCTCCCTTCTGTGATCTCAGTTTTTCTTTCAAGAGAAACAAACTCCAAGTTGATTGCCTATCTTGATGAAGATTCTTCTTACGACCTCTCTTGTTCGATCTTGCAGGTGCTAGACCCTTTTGAATCTGAACGTCTTCGGGTGGCTACTGCAGAGAAGGAGGTCGCCGAAAAGGAGAAGGAGACCGCCGCAGAGACGACCAGATTAGAGGCGGAAGCAGAGAAGGAAGAGAGGAAAAAGGATGCTTTGCTTGCCGCAAAGAAGAAAAAAGAAGAGAAGAAAAAAGCTGATCTGCTTGCGGCAGAGAAGAAGAAAGAAGAAGAGGAAAAGAAGAAAGAAGAGGAGAAGAATGAAGAGGAGAAGAAGAAGACCGCTGCTCTACTCGCTGCAGAGAAGAAGAGGGAGGAAGAAAAGAAAGCTGCTCTTTCTGGCGGTCTGGCGAAATCCTTTGATGTTCAGGTTGATAAAGTAAGCAAAGCGGTGGCAGATCGCGCATCGGCGGTCTCTGCCTTGCAAACTGGTAAGGCAAAGATGGTTACAGAATCATTGGAATTTCTTCCCCTGCCTACTGTTCGACCTAGATCTCCAGAGAAAAGGCGTGAGATCGTCATTATTGAGACATATGATATTCTTGTTAGCAATGCGGAGTTAAAAAGGAGGAGAAAAGAAGGAGAGAAATCGCAAAAGAGGGAATTGGAAAGAATGGACCTTGAGCATTTAAGGGGATCAGGCCGCCTTTTGCTGACCGCAGAACCCGCGGTCACAAAAGATATCAAAAGTACCTTGCATCACTGCGGTCTCGATTTCTTTCCAAGTATTCTCTTTATGTGAACCCTTCTATTTTGAATTGTTTGTAGTTGGGTTAACTGTTGGAACTTTTCTGATCGCAGGTGATGAGGACACGGAGGTTCCGGAGGAAGGAGAGCTCCTTCCGCAAGAGATGATGGTTCCAGCTCAGCTTGCTGACATTCTTAAACCAATGTTTGAGGATGTCCGCTCCATGCTAATTCGGGAGCGATCGCAAAATGATCAACTCCGTGCCCGGGACAATCAGCTTTGGGCCTAGACCGCCGATTTTGAAGAAAGGCTGCGAGCTAATGAGAAACGAGTCCGCGAGGAGTGTGGTCAGAAGAATGCTGAGCTCGTTCAGGCACTTCGGAAAGCAGAGAAGGATGTTGAATACTACAAAGGCAAAGATGCAGCACTGTCCGCTGAGGTCGCCATCTTGAGAGGTGGTCCTACTAAAATGTCAATGAGGTCGGGGACTTCTGGCGATCACGCGGAGGAGAGACCAACTTCAGAAATAATGGTCATCCCTATGGAGCAAGTGGACAGAGAGATGTCTAAAATTCATCGAGCTGCGATGTCTGCCAATCATAGCCTAGCGTCCGTTCTGACCGTTGTGAATGAATGCAGGATGTTGCAGCTTTTGTGGGAAGGAAGCGTCCGAATAGAAGATAGATTATTTTTCACATGGTCTTAAATTTCTGAAAACCTGGACAAGTTGAATGTGTTGTAATATGAATATTGACAATAATTTTTATTTGTGCGATCTTTGGGATATGAGGTCGATCTCTTATTATTACGTGCTGCTTATTTTGCTTCTGTTTTTACGCTTGTAATGCTTCTGGGGCTCCGCGGTCTCGTTTTAATGAGACCGAAAATATAGCGACATTTCTGACCTTATGCAGGTATTCCATCGGTCTAAACAATTTTACTGGGTGGTCTCTGGAGAAGTCATCATTACAAAAATATCTTCGGATTTCTATAAATAGCTGGCCTTGGAAATTTTTCTTTTCACTCTTCGAATGCGCCCCAAGCACTGATCTCAGCAAACTGTAATAATGGTGTCCGCGCGAGCTTCCTCTGCTGAAGTCTTCTTGGGGCTGTTCACAAACCCAGCCGTCTATCCAAGGATGAATACTTGTCTTTCTTGCAAAGCATATGGTTCAAAACCATATCGTGGTGAGACAACCTAAGAAGGATGAAGGGTTAATTTTTGGGGAGGAAAACAAAATTGTGATCCTCATCGATCACTTTAATTATGGGCTGAAACTTCCCATTCCTTGGGAAATTCTTGAAGTGATGGAGCACTACGGGTTTGTGCTCGCCCAGCTGCCTCCGAACTCAATCGGTCTCATCAACTTCTTTATTAATTACTTGCGGTCAGAAAGAATTAAGTTCATTATGGCGCTTTTCCGCGCGGCCTTAACTGCAAAGATATTAAAAGAGGGACAAAAGAAAGAAGAATTTAGGGGGTTAATGTATTTTTCATGCGAAGGAGTAAAAGTTTTGAATCTTTCTAATAAGGCTCCTTTCTGGATGGAAAGGTTCCTTGTCTTCGAAGGCGACCTCGGCGGTCTGAACATTCGACCATCTCCCAAAGCTGAAGGCGTCTTTAGGAAGAGTAAGACGATCGCAAAAGAGGAGCTGGACATTCTGGCTTTTCTGGCGGGCAAGCGGATAGACCTTATCCATTATCTAGCGATCTGGCCCGAGATCGCTGAGGTTTCTCCGGCGAAAAGTGAGTGTCTCTTCTGCGGTCTCATATGTCCTTTTTATAAATTCTTGATTTTTCTAAATTTTTACTTTTTCAGCGACCTTCGCGATCCCTATTACCGACCCGGTGGCACCAGCTGAAGAGGTGCTCACTCAGAGAGAAAGGAGAAAGAGAAGGGAAGAAGAGCGCGAGATCGCTGGGGTTGGTGATGCGTCTGAGACCACCAGCAATCAGTTCCCCTTGGCCGGTTTTATGAAGAAGCAAAAAGATATCAAGGGAAACCCCCTTCTTAGGTGGAGCACAAAAGGGAAAGTCGTGAAGGTGTCCACCGATCTCCCACTTTGGAGCGGAAGACTATCTCGCCACGCTTTTGCGGTCACCTCGGCTTTATACGGAAAGAAAAATCTTGAAGAGGCTTAAAACCTTGAGACCGAGTTGCTTCCTGACGCCTGCGCTCAAGCGACCGCTAAGAGCACGGTCTTAAATCATCATATGGGGCGGTCTCTGCGAAGGGCCCTGAAAGATGCTGAAATTTTGCATGAGGAGCGAAAAGTAAGAACTTTTACTTGAGATATCTAGCTTCTTTTTCGTGACCGCATGATCTAATAATTTTCCTTCGCAGCAATCGAAAGAAGCGGCATATGATCCAGATAATCATGAATTCCATAGCGCTTTGATGCATCATATAAAAGAGACCGCAGAGCAAGTGATTTCAGAACTTCACGACCGTGGCGGTCTTACTGAAGAGTTCAAAGATATCAAATTTGCTGATCTTTTCCCCGACGCTGCGAGGGTAATAGACAAACAGTCGATCACGACTGATGAGGCCACCGTGGAAGGAGAAGAAAAGGAAGCAGATGTTGATATTGAAGTAAATACTGATGAAAAGAGTGGAAGCCAGTATGTTGTTGGTAATGATACAAGCTCTGCTGCGGACTCAAGCTCGGGATCTAAAGTTCCTGCCCGAGATTCAGAAGAATCCTCAGATGTGACCGGCTCTTCTTCAGATGACGAGAGGTCTCCCAAAAGATAAAAAAGCCAATAGATTCACTTGTAATTTTTACCTTTTGCGTCTGCGGTTTTTATGTCTGTGCGATCTGATGTAATGAAAAAATGGAAGAATAGAAGTTTGGTATACCTGTCTTCTCTGCAAATTAATGACTTGTTGTACCTTTTGAATATCGATTGTATTATTTGCGATCTTGTTGTAGTAATATAGATCTGGCACTCGATCTCAATGCCCCCAGATGTTACCTAGCTCAGGATAGTTATCTTGCATACTTCATACCGAGCGATTCAATAATGGCGATCTCATGTCTTTCAGATCACATTACCGGACGGTGAAGTATTGGTTCTAATTAAGCAAGAATGGAATCGCGAGCTAAGGATGGACATGATCTCTTAATACTGGTGGTCTCTATATATAACATACCTATATGAGACCGCTTACTATATTTGCGGTCTATGACCTTTAATATCTAATAAGAATGTCAATTCATAGATGTTGATCCCGAATAATTTCGAACGGGAACATGATATGATCTTCCACGATTGAGACCGCTTCTTGAAAAGTACATCCCTTTAATAGATAATCCGCGATCTTTAACTCTTCAAGCCATTCCTTAGATATTTAGAAAAGAATCTTTCGTGATAACCAGCGGTCTCTTATATAAGATAAATAAGTTGAATCCCTGATCTCCATTTTTTCGGACCGGTTAATACGAAGGTAAATAATTCTAGTCGAACAAGTTATGAGATCGCAAAGGATAAACAAGATTACTTATGATTAGCGGTCTCTGACTATGATATACCTTCATGAGGACGTTTATCACTTTTGCGATCTCTGATGTTAAACACTTGTCAAGATAGAGAGAGTGAGAATTCGTTGATGCTAATTCTCAAATGAATAAATATAGAATGTGATTTTCAAAGTTTCACATGTTGCCTTTAAAACTGGCGATCTTAAATTTGCAAGATTTTTAGAGATAAAAATTCATAATCCATGTGATCCCTGAATAGCCTTTAATGAGAGCGAGAACGACGATCTTGAAGACTTTAAGATGGCGGACTCAGTTACTTCAGACCGCCCCATGCAACAATCCAATGCAGAAAACTGACGGTCTTCAAAAAACTTCAGACCGCCACTTCATAATAAGAGCTTGATAGATATAATTTGTGTTGATCTAAAGGGCACGTGTGGTCATGCCAGTATTGCTTTCCTCAAGAGACCATTATAATTTCAGCACTTTCAAAGAGATATGGAGAATAATATCTCAAAAATGATCAAAAAGGCAGGTGTGGTTATGCCGCGGAGGCTATACCGACATTGCTTTACTTGAAAGATCATTCAAAATCATACAACCAACATCCTCTTGTCTATCCTCACACCAATGAGCATTCGAGGGTCACAGAACAAGATGATCCATAGGGTACCACGGAGGTTACACAGACATTGTTTTTCCGGGAAAGATCATCAAGACTGTAACGATGTCCTATAATGCATGACAGAGCTGAACATTCACCTAGACCTCCCTTGATGCAGAGGTGTGTCAGATATCAGCAGGATCCGGCATCCTAAAGCTCCTCCGCACGAGCTTGGCGAGCTACTGTTGTACAACCCTCATTCTCCGAGGGTGGGCCCCACTAAAGGCCACGTAGGCGGAGGTCAAGGTCAAGAGGTCAAGGCGGAAGTCTACAATTCGGAAGATGAAGGAAGATCAAGAGCTTTAGTTGTGCGAGGAGGTACTTGCTCGCCCCATGCCGAGGAGGAAAGCCCTGCTCGGTGTTTCCTACCCGGCCAGGCGAGGAGGACATGAACCCGGACCTGCTCGCCTACTGGCGACTTGGTCACCCAACTCGCCAATTAGGTATGGGTCCTTACCTGCTCTCCCGCCTACTGCCTTGTCTAAAAAACCAACCCTAGGGGGTTAGGGATGGTCATCTGCTTCCCCCCCCCCCCCCTTAGGATTTGTCTATAAATAGACCCCCAGGGGTACTAGAAATGGCACTTGTCAAAATCAGAGCTGCACCCCTTCCCTTTTGACAATCAAGAATCGTCCCTAACAAGTGCCTACCTAGTACCGAGCTCGGCCATTCGTGGTTTTGGAGGAGAAGACTCTTTGGAGCTTCTGGGTACGTGGTGGGACCTCCCTGCCGCAGCACCTGGGGTTGTGTCCCTTATCTCTCCATTTCATCCGTAGTGGCTAACCCAAACTTTCTCACTGAACCACTGGGCAAGTAGCCTCCGGCCACATTGATTCGAATTTTGGGGCCAGGATTTTCCAGGCGCCAACATTTTGGTGCGGTGAGCGTGGATCGCGGCCAGAGGAAGAAAGTCTGGTAGAAAGGTGAGATGGTAGCAGCTAGCGACCACGAGGCGGTGGCGGGAAACTCGGCAAGGGGCGGCGAGTTCGTATCGTTGGCTGTCTTCGAAGAATTCGCGCAAAGGATGGAAGGCGCCATGCGAGCAACTCTTCTACCTCGCATGGAAGGAACGGCGACCTCGCCTCATCGCCCGGGCCCGTCCGAGGAAGGTGCTCGCACTCAGCGAGCAGGGAAGGCGCACGTCGAGGAGTTTGAGCGGCCGAGGAAGTCGCAGTTTGGTCTGCAAGCGTCTCAAGGACCTGGAGGAACTCGTTTCCGCGAGGAGGACGAGCAGGTGAGATTCTATCATACTCGCCAGATGAGCGAGTATGGGGGAGATACTCGGCCAGATGATGATCGTCGCCAGATAGGGTGGAGGAGCCCGTTTTGCGAGGAGATCCTCGCCGCGCCAGTACCGGAGGGGTTTAGGGATCCCTCGATGAATTACTACTCGGGGAGAGAGGACCCTATCCGTCATATCCAGTGGTTCGAGGACGTCGCTTCCCTTTGGACCATGTCGGACGCCTTCAAGTGTAGGCTGTTCGCGATTTCCCTCCGAGGGAAGGCAAGAGACTGGTTTCACTAGTTGCCGGAAGGCTCCATCTACTGCTTTGAAGACCTTTGTCGGGGGCTGAACATGCGGTTCGCCACGGCGAAGAAGTTAAACAAGGAAGCTACGGCCCTTTTCCATCTGACCCAGGGGCCAAAAGAAACGCTGGGGGACTACATCGATCGCTTCCAGGAAGAGGTGCTACACATCCAGGAGGTGGATGGTCGCACCCTGCGGTTAGCCCTAACCTTCGGCCTTCGTGAGGGCCTCTTTAAGTTGTAGATCGGTAGGAACCCTCCATACTCCTACGCCAACCTCATCGAGAGGGCCAACCAGTTCGTCCAAGGTGAAGCTTCCAACCGCGGCTTCCTAGCCAGGCTCACCCGAGTGACCAAGGAGGACGAGGAAGAGGAGGAGGAAAGTCCCCCCGAGAAGAGTAAGAAGGAAGAGCCCAGGAGGGAGGAGAAGCGGAAGCCAGAAGGAAGAAGCAAAGAGGAGAGGGGAGAAAGAGAACCCAGGAGGGAGGAGCCGAGAAGGAACGAGGAGAGAAGGCTCATCGTGGCCCCAGAGCGTCGGGAGGAAGAAAGACGCTACCAAGTCCCCGCTAACCGGCCACCGTGGAAGCCAGCCAGGGGGCCTCAACGTCAGGAGCGGGGAAGGAGATCCCCGGAGAGAAGGCGTTACGACAGGCCAGAGAGGCGCCAGGAGGGAAGAAGGGAGGAAGGAATGGCGGTTGCCAGGCGCGGCAACCGCCAGGGCCGGAAGAATAAGAAGCAGAGGAGGCCACAGGTGGAGGAGGTTCCTCTCTACTGTGAACTCCACCAGGTGGAAGGGCATGGCACGATGGCCTTCCCGGACTTTTGGGAAGCCAGTAGAAGGCTGGCAGCAGGAGAGGCAAGAGGAGAGCAGCGGAGAATAGAAGCTCCGATCGAGCAGCCGGCGGTTCAGGACACCGGCCGAAGAAGGAACGAGGACCGAGTCGACCATGGAGGTCGAGGAGAAGTGGCCCCAGGAGGAAGAGGAGTGGGGGTGATCCACGGGGGTGCGGGGATAGGAGCTTCTCGCAAGGGAAGTCTCCATCAAATCTATCGAAGGAGCGTCGCTTCAACCTCATAGGCACCGCCCCCGTTGGAGGAGATCACCTTCTCCGAAGAAGACATGCTAGGGAATGAGAACTCCTTTCATGACGCCCTCGTAATCCAGGCCGTCGTAGAATACTTTACCGTTGATCGAATCCTGATCGATAACGGTAGCTCCGTGAACGTCATTTTCAAGAAGACGTTTGACGGGTTGGGCGTCGGAGCAGGAAGGATCCGGGCACCAGATGGTCCCCTCTTTGGCTTCTCCGGAGAGAAGCAAGAGGTGGAGGGAGGAGTGGATCTCCTTGTAACACTCGGGGGCACCCCTCTCCAGTGCCGCTTCGTCATCGTGGACGCCCCGAGCTGCTACAAGGCCATCTTTGGGAGGCCACTTCTCAACACCTTCAAGGCCGTCCCATCCTCATACCATCAGTGCCTCAAGTATTGCCAGGGGGACGTCTAGGTGAGGATCAGGAGCGATCCAAGAGCCGCCCGCGAGTGCTATCTCAGCTCGGTTAGCACCATCAGCTGGATGGCTGACGCGGAGGAGTTTGAGAGGGTTACTGGAGGCACGGCCCGGCTGGAGGCGTCTGAGGAAGTGGAGGAGATAGTGGTACTCTCCGCAGCGGGAGTATCGGGACTGCTGAAGATCGGTGGATCGCTGAAGGTCACCGAGAAGGTGGAGATGGCAACGTGCCTGCAAGATAACGTTGACGTCTTCGCCTGGAGTGCTTCTGAGATGCCCGGGATCGACCCAGAGGTTGCCTGCCACCACCTCAACCTCGACCCCGCGGTGAAGCCCGTCCGCCAGAAGAAGAGGTCCACCGCCACCGTGTTGGCCGGACCTATCCGTGAAGAGGTGAAGAAGTTGCTGGACGCAGGTTTTGTGTCGGAGATCCAGTACCCAGGTTGGGTCTCCAATGAAGGCTGTAGGCAGTTGGAGAATGTGTGTAGACTTCTCTTTATTAAATAAAAGCTGCCCCAAGGATTGTTATTCCTTGCCTCGAATCGACGCGCTGGTTGATTCAGCCGTCGGTTTCCCTGTAATGAGTTTTCTTGATGCATTTTCGGGATACCACCAGATCCGGATGTACCCCCCCCCCCCCCCCCCTGATTGCCGCGATGTTTCCTTCATCACCGGAGATGGGTGCTATAGCTATAAAATGATGCCCTTTGGGCTAAAAAATGCAGGAGCCACCTACCAGCGGATGATGGACCTTGTCTTCAAGGAGCAGAAGGGAAGGAACCTGGAGGTGTACGTGGACGACCTATTGATTAAGAGCAAGAGCATCCCGGATCATATAGCAGATCTAGTGGAGACCTTCGCAACGCTGAGGAAGTTCTCGATGAGGCTCAACCCGGCAAAGTGCGTGTTCGGAGCTGGAAGAGGGAAGTTTTTGGGACATCTCATCACCCCAGGAGGGGTGGAGCCGAACCCTGACAAGGTTAGGGCGATCCTAGAGATGGCCTCACCAAAAACCATGAAGGAAGTTCAGAGGCTGACAGGGAGGTTAGTAGGTCTCAGCCGCTTTCTGTCCAAGGCCGGGGAGAAGTGCTCTCCATTCTTCAAGACGCTTCGCAAAACTGAGAATTTCGCATGGTCCGACGAATGCGAAAAGGCGATCGGGAGGCTGAAGGAGCAGTTGACTCAGACACCTCTCCTTCAGAGCCCGAAAGAAGGTGAAGACCTACTCCTTTATTTGGGAGTAGGGGTGGAAGCAGTAAGTTCTGTGTTGGTCCAAGAGGAAGGAAAGAAGCAGCTCCCAATCTACTACGTCAGCCAGGTGCTCGGGAAGGCGGAGTTGAAATATCCAATCTTGGAGAAGCTCGCCTTTGCCTTGGTGGTATCGGCACGAAAGCTGCGGCCTTATTTTCAAGCTCACTCCATCCGGGTCATAACTGATCATCCCCTCCGAAATATCCTGGAAGGGGTGGAGCATTCGGGAAGGCTGGCAAAATGGTCGGTAGAACTCAGTGAGTTCGATATTTCCTTCTCGCCCCGAGTGGCGATCAAAGCGCAGGCGGTAGCAGATTTCTTGGCCGACTTCTCGGTGGAAGCGGAACCGGGAGAGGAGGCTTCTACTCCCATCCCTTGGAAGATGTTCGTGGACGGAGCCTCAGGCAGGAGCTCTGTGGGGGTAGGCATCGTTCTTGTCAGCCCACAGGGAACCAGGATCGAGCAAGCAGTCGAGATCCTCTTTCCCGTAATGAACAATCAAGCCGAGTATGAAGCCATCGTAGCAGGCTTACGCCTCGCAAAGGAGCTGGGCATCCAAGACGCCATGGCTTTCACCGATTCAATGGTGGTCGCGTCTCAGATTCGGGGAGAGTTCGAGGTACGCGACACCACTCTGCAAAAGTATCTCTTAAAGGTGAAAGGATTGATTGGAAGCTTTCAATCCTTCTTCGTCGAGCACGTACCAAGAGAGGAGAACTTGGCGGCGGATCGTCTTGCCAAGTACGGGCCAAGAGCAGGAGGGACTATCACGGAGTTGTTTCGACCATCCATTGAGGAAGGAGAGATGATGGAGATCGATCGTCGTCCCTCGTGGACGGATCCGTTCATTTCCTTTCTAAGTTCTGGGCAACTTCCGGCGGAAGAAGGGGATCAAAGGAGGTTTCGGTACAAGGTGGCCTACTACTTATTGCAAGATGGGGAGCTATATCATAAGACCATCTCAGGCCCTCTGGCTAGATGTGTCTCTGAAGAAAAAGTACCTCGAGTGTTGGAGGAAATCCACTCGGGAGAGTGCAGAAGCCATTCTGGGACTCGCACTTTGGAGCAAAGGATCCTGAGACATGGCTACTTTTGGCCCACTATTCGCAAAGATGCGGAGGCCTTCTCGAAAAAGTGCCAGAAGTGCCAACTGTTCGCCCCCCTTCATCTACAGCCAGCCCAGCATCTTCGTTCGATCACCGCCCCATGGTCGTTCGCTATCTGGGGAATGGATTTGATAGGTCCCTTTCCTCCAGCTAGCAGCCAGAGGAGGTTCGTCCTCGTCATGATCGACTACTTCTCTAAGTGGATCGAGGCCAAAGCTTTGGCCAAAACCACCTCTCAAATCGTGAAGAACTTCATTTGGGGAGAAATCGCCTGCAGATTCGGGATTCCCCTCGCCATCGTCACCGACAACGGTCCACAGTTCGCCAGTTTAAAGCTGGAGGATTTTTACAGACAGCTCGGAACTGATCTCAGGTTCGCGTTAGTACATCATCCCAGGATCAATGGACAAGTGGAGGCCGCCAATAAGTTAATTATCAACCTCCTAAAGAAAAAAGTCGAGAACCTAAGAGGTAATTGGGCGGAGCAGCTCCCCTCGGTCTTGTGGGCTTTGAGAACCACTCCTAGCTCAACCACAGGGGAAACCCCGTTCAAACTCTCTCACGGGTCCGAGGCTCTCATCCCAGTAGAATTTGAGGTCAGAAGTCCTAGGGTGATTGCGGCAGGAGACGGAGATGAAGAATGGCGGTTAGAGAACGAGGAAGCCCAGAAGCTGTCCCTCGACTACATCGAAGAGCTTCGTGATCTAGCCTCGGCTAGGCAGGAGGAGATCAAGCGTCGCATGGCAAGACACTTCGACAAGCACGTTCGTCTCAAGCACTTCCAAGCAAGTGACCTAGTCCTGAAGAAAGTGGACGCAGCTGGGAGATCGGCAGCCGTAGGAAAGCTCAACCCTAATTGGGAGGGACCTTTCATCGTTCACAAAGCACTCACGACAGGAGGGTATCGCCTACAGAATCAGGAAGGGGAGCTCTTGGGGAACACATGGAGCGGCGATGATCTAAAGAGGTTTTACCCCTGAGCAGGGATGTATACCCTTCTCTTATATAAATTGATTGCTTAATAATAAAACCCCCTGAAACAAGGGACGAAGAAGATTTTTCAGAATAGCAGGCCTTAAAAGAAGAAAGCAGGTGAAGTCGATCTCCTAGTCAGGTTGGGAAACGGGCCTCCGACTTGATTCTCGTAAAACCCAGAACGGATGACGGGACGGTGCCTCGGTAGCGCGTTCTCCTAAAAACCAAGCCTCTGCACTGACGGTCGAGATCAGCTCCCCCCTTGCACGTTGGTCGAGTTACCCTCCGACCGCATCTCTCATCTGACTGGGGAGATTATCAGGAAGAAGTTTGGACGCCGACCTCCCAAATTCGACGAAGAGATGATCGACTTAACCGATCAGGGGACCCTTGAATAAAGGTGTTATGTACCCACGAGGGTTGAGAACCCCTCATGAAGTGTCTCGTTTCCTATTATTTTCCTCTGATCGTATAAGTTAATGTGCTTAAGTGTGCTTAACTCCCCGTTCAATTGTTGAGCAGCAAGAAACAGGTTGGGGCGACATTCAGCACCCAAGTAGGATGGAGACCTTGGGATGTTGTGTTCCCTTGGAAGGTGCTCCTCTGGAACCTCCCCGACAGTCATTCCCTACTATGTCGACCCCTTCAACAGCAGGATGGAGACCTTAGGATGTTGTGTTCCCTTGGAAGGTGCTCATCTGGAACCTCCCCGACAGTCATTCCCTACTATGTCGACCCCTTCAACAGCAGGATGGAGACCTTGGGATGTTGTGTTCCCTTGGAAGGTGCTCCTCTGGAACCTCCCCGACAGTCATTCCCTACTATGT
This sequence comes from Dactylorhiza incarnata, assembly GCA_033032865.1. Taxonomy (NCBI): domain Eukaryota; kingdom Viridiplantae; phylum Streptophyta; class Magnoliopsida; order Asparagales; family Orchidaceae; genus Dactylorhiza; species Dactylorhiza incarnata. The sequence goes on from JAWHQI010000040.1 coordinate 12,577,779, forward strand.
CGACCCCTTCAACAGCAGGATGGAGACCTTGGGATGTTGTGTTCCCTTGGAAGGTGCTCCTCTGGAACCTCCCCGACAGTCATTTCCTACTAAGTAGTCCTCCTCAATAGCACCAGTTTCGCACTAGAAGAAAGAATATCGGGGATATGAATCCCCTTGGCCCCGACCGTCTTTTCCTATCTAACGCCCTTTTCAGAAACCAGGGTCCGAGTAGGATGCCTACTCGCAAGAGAGCGAGTAGGCATATTGGCGAGAAGCAAAAATAACAACGAGCAGGGCAAAGAAGCGAGCAAGGTAGATGGTCGGCCGATCCAATTTCTTACTAAGTCGTCCTAACGAGAAAGACAAGGAAATATGCGAGCCTATGAGCCTAGCGAGATCACATCAGCACAAGGAAAATTCACCAAGAAAATAAATATTGCTATCAGAATGAATGTTATCTGCCAAAAAATATATATACTCGCAGAGCCGCGAGAAGCACCAGAAATGTCAAAAAATAAATAGTTCTACTTCGACGGCGGAGCATACTCGGCCGAATCCGATTCATCCTCTTCCCCGTCGTCGTCCTCGTCGGTGGCATTGAGGATGTCCGATAGAAGGCTCTCCGTCGTCAAGCTATCCGCACCAGGCGCCAGCAAGCCGGCCACCGAAAGCTTCGCAAAAATTAAGTCCCCGACGGCTAAGGCAATCTCTCGCCAAAGGGACGAGAGCTCCTGCGACGTCACGAACGAGCCAGGAGTTCGGCGAGAAGGCCCTGCTTCCGAGAAGGAAAGCGCAGCCAACCTCGATTCCAGCTCGGCGTTACGAACCTGAGACGCCTCCAGCAAGACTTGGCTCGCCCGCAGGTCGCACTCGAGCTTGGAGATCGTCTCCGCCGCCACCAACTGCTCTTCCTGCGCGTACGAGAAGGGCCGGTTAGAAGATGCGAAGGGAAGACAGTGAGTTTCAATCCAAGCTCGCGTAAAGTACCAAGATCACCTCGAAACTCCGGCTGGACTCGGCTTTATCCTCGGCCATCTTGGCGCGCCTTAGGGCCTCATTCTCCCGCTTCTCGGCCTCCAATGTTAGCTTCCGATGAAGCGTAAGCTCCAACTCAGAGCCGAGAAGATTACTCGCGGTCTGGTGGAATAGCTCAGAAGCGCGCAGCATTGCTCGCGACCCCTGGTTGGCAAGAAAGCGAGGAGAAGCGTCCTGCAGAACCTTCGCATCATCGCGACCGTAGAGGCCGAACAGGACGCTGAAAGCATCATCATTCGGGACCTCATCCTCGCTCCACGAAGGTAGGCGAGTGCTCAAGGTCACCTCGCTGCGCTCCCGACTCCAAGTAATCAGAGGCTCGCCGTCCAAGCCCCTGTTCATCGAACCCTGCCCAAAGTTGGGATGGTTCTCAGGGACGCTGTCTTCCTCCTCGCCAGCCCGCTCCTCCGCCACGCGCCGGGCAACTTCGATTCTCTTCCTTTTCTTAACCGCGGGGGGTTCGTCCTCGGCCGGCCATCCAGCTGCGCGAAGGATCTCAGCCTCGGCACCAACCCCAGGATGGATCTCCGCGACAGGAGACCCCTGCTCGCCATCTTCTTCATCGCCTTGTTGCATTTGCACCGGGTCGACCACGGGAGACCGAGGAGGTGGGGTCTGACCCCCCACAGGCAGAACCGTGGAGGGAAGATGCCGACAAGCTGAAGACGTTCGTTAGATCAAGGAACAAAGGTAAAACTTATTAAATGCCAGCGACTAAGGTTACCCTCGGCAGGCGACACGAAAGCGAGATGGTCCACGTCTTTTCGCCAGAACTCGATGTCGAGTTTCTTGTTCTTTAATGCGAGGAAGAGTTCCTCGCGCCGACCCCGGAGCGACGGGGTGGCGAGCGCCCTGGAAGGTCTTTGCTGAGGGCGATTTGGTATATGCGTGGAGTCACCCATGACGAAGATGAACTTCTCGCTCCACCGGTGGACCTTGTTCGAAGTCCCGACCACTTTACAGTGATGGCTGCCGAAGAAGATCACCCCATCCTTGGTCGCTCCCATGTAGAAGATCTTGCGGAAGACGTCCAAATCAAAAGCGATCTTCTCGCTCCGAAGGAAGCAGAGGTAGCCGATGATCATCGCTACCTCATTCGTATTAATCTGGGCGGGGACCCAGCCGTAGTACCGAAGAATCTGGCAGAACTCGGGCCAGAGAGGAAGGCGCAGGCCGACCTCGAAGTGCGACAAGGAGAAGGCGAGCTTGCCCTCCGAAAAAGTGTTGATCCGCTCGTGGGGAGGGGGAAGGCCAACCCGGAAGCCTTGCGCGAGGTGTTGATGGACGAATCTCTCCAGATCGTCCGCGCGAGTGATGGGTTTCTTGAACTTATGCGCGATGAAGTTCTCGGCATAGGTCAAGCGACGGGTCTCCGCTTCCAAATAGGGCGTCATCGTAGCGCGCAAGAAGAAGACGAGAAGGAAAGACAATTGAAGAAATTCGAGAAAGCGCGTCGATTTCGGACCCCTACCCCCCTATTTATAGAAATCGGCAAAAGGAAAAGGGGGGGGGGGGGGGTCGCGACTATAACTCGTGCGAGGTACCTGCCTACTCGCTAACGTAAAAATCGCGCAAAATATCTTATGCGAGGGGTGTTAACTACCTTCTCGCATCTAAGCGACGATCTGTAAAAAACGCAAGAAAGCCCTGCAGAAGACAGATCAACATAAAATCAAGCGATAAGGTTTGAAAGTCGCAGCACACAGATAATCCTGGATTATTACAACACTCGCAGAATAATGTTCTAACAATACAAATCAGCGAGCAATCCTAGTTGACATGAGGATCGCCGCGCATGTCCGAGGTCGCACCAAATCGCCCGTTGAATCCCAGCTGACGCGCGAAGGCCATCTGCTCATTCGCTCTCGCCATAAATTCCTCGCCAAGCCGGATGTGCTCCTCCATACGATTCAACGTCCCAAGGGACCCCATACTCGCCCGAAGACTGCGCACTTCGGCCTTCAGCGCCTCATAGCGATGTTCTATGCCGACCATGCGACTGTCCAACTCGGTGACGAGATAGTGCTTCCCCTCTGCCATCTGTAGCCGATGCTCGAATTCTTCGATATTTGAGACGCGCCCTTCGAGCGAGGTTATTCGCCGATGAACCTCATAGGCCAGCAACCTATCTACCTTTATCTCCAGGTCAAGGTAGGCGGAGGCCATCTTCGTCCTGTACTCGCGAGTAGGAAGTCTGAGAGCATCGATAAAAGCAGACCCCGGAGACGTGGCACGAGCTGGAAGATGGCGAGTTAGAAGAAGAATCACCTAAAGACAGCACTTCACAAAGATTATACCTGCCCGCACAGGCGCCGCTCTCAGTTGATGACGAGGAGGCGAAGGAGACCGCCGAGGAACGTCCCGACGAGGAGGAGAGGCAACCCGATGAGGGGATGGAGTTCGTCGCGGATTGGGTCTTCGCCGAGGAGATGGCGAGGAGAAGGTGAGCGCCGAGGAGTGTGCCGGCCCCCTGAGCGCCCACCTCTTCCGTTGTGCGACGACGGCCCGCTGTCAGGGCGCCGAGGTAGCTGGGCCGTAGGGACAACCGAGGAAGATCCTCCCTCCCCCCTTCCCCCAACAATAGTAACCCGGGAATTCCTTAGCATTATCCGATTCCCGCCAATCACGCGCTCAGGAATAGGGGAAGGTGGCCGAAGGGGTTCTCGCTCGGGGACGACCCCTGCGGGAAGGACCGGTGGAGGCGGTAGGTGCTGAGAACCTACACGCTCTATCGCCGGGGATGTCTGCGTATTCGTCCCCACGGGAGATTCACCTGCAAAAGAACGTTGGCATCAACAAAAAGTCCGCACAAAGATCGCGGTATCTCGACAAGGCGCTTACCTTCTCGGAGAGGGTCCGGGTTAACGTTCTGGGTTTCTTCCTCGGCAGCAGTTAGAGTAACTTCGTCCCCCAACCTCTCCGCAGTCAACGGTGTAAGGGAAGGCTCAGGCGCGGAGGTCGCCGGATTCACCCGAAGAACCTCCTCGGCCAAGGGGCTGAGGCGATGATCGGAGGCTCCTCTTTTTCTCTTACGAGTATCCGAGCTTTTCGTCTTCTTCATTAATTTCATCAACAGCTCGGTCTTCGCGAGCATCTGCTCGGCAGACAGCATCTCATCGATTCTAAAAAAGTGGCGTGCCAAGGAAGGACCACCCCCCTCTATTTATAGACTTTCAGGGGTCCTAGGCCTGCCGAGTAGGTAGGTTTCCCGCCAGAAGAAGCTCGTCGAATAAGGTTTGGATGATTCTTTCCGACCGACTATATTGCTCGCAAAGAGCGGGGATTGTGTACAACCCTCATTCTCCGAGGGTGGACCCCACTAAAGGCCACGTAGGCGGAGGTCAAGGTCAAGAGGTCAAGGCGAAAGTCTACAATTCGGAAGATGAAGGAAGATCAAGAGCATTAGTTGTGCGAGGAGGTACTTGCTCGCCCCATGCCGAGGAGGAAAGCCCTGCCCGGTGTTTCCTACCCGGCCAGGCGAGGAGGACATGAACCCGGACCTGCTCGCCTACTGGCGACTTGGTCACCCAACTCGCCAATTAGGTCTGGGTCCTTACCTGCTCGCCCACCTACTGCCTTGTCTAAAAAATCAACCCTAGGGGGTTAGGGATGGTCATCTGCTTCCCCCCCCCCCCCCTTAGGATTTGTCTATAAATAGACCCCCAGGGGTACTAGAAACGGCACTTGTCAAAATCAGAGCTGCACTCCTTCCCCTTTGACAATCAAGAATCGTCCCTAACAAGTGCCTACCTAGTACCGAGCTCGGTCATTCGTGGTTTTGGAGGAGAAGACTCTTTGGAGCTTCTGGGTACGTGGTGGGACCTCCCTGCCACAGCACCTGGGGTTGTGTCCCTTATCTCTCCATTTCATCCATAGTGGCTAACCCAAACTTTCTCACTGAACCACTGGGCAAGTAGCCTCCGGCTGCATTGATTCGAATTTTGGGGCCAGGATTTTCCAGGCGCCAACAACTGCTACACAGATGCGAAATCTCCCCGCTACCTGTGGTCCTCGCAGATTTACAACTCGAGCTTCAAGTCGAGGGGGAATGAAGTAGGATCCGTCGATACCTCTCTTGGTAGGATCTTAGCCTTCAAAAGTTAAAACAATATAGCTCAAGACTTTCTTTCTAATATGTATGAGGCAAGAATTTACATCTACATTTTCACAATGTTTTTCCAAAAAGGAAGACAGGAAAAAATACAAGCTTTAAGAAAAGAAAAGCTTGAAGCTATCTCCACTTCAAGTGTGAGATAGCCACTTTCCTTTATAAGCCTGGAGATGATGTCATCCTTAATATTTTTCATAATAAATGACCATGTCCAGCTATGATTCATGCTTTTCAACCTGTCAAATCCCGTTGCTGCATCTGTCTTTTGAAGACTAAATTGTCAATAATAAATTCTTTGACTCTGATGTTCTATCGAAGTACTCAATCATTCTCTTTTAATTATTACAAATGAAGCTAAAAAGAAAAAGATGTAGGAAACTCCAAACAAATGGGAGATGCATAAAACAGAAAATGAATGACATTTTATTTCATCTATTCCCTGCTGAGAAGAAATCACGAAGAACTTCCAAGAGTCTCTTTCAGGGGCCTAACAAGTTCAAGTATATCTTTCCGGGAAGCTTTTGAATTCTCGTGTCCTTGGATCATAAGATTGGATAGGACAAGCCTCCAAAAAATTAGATGATCCATCTTGCTGCTGGTATTGAGTAGTTATATCCTGAGGAAGAGAATAAGACCCAGAATAATCACCTTGCGGAAGATTCTGATGAGGAGGTGATTTGATCATATTAACTGTCCCGACGTAGCATTCTCTGGTCTTTCTTGGATCGCTTCTAATCCGATATTGTTTACCATTCAAGGCAAACTTCACGGCTTGATGATATGTCGAGATTTCTGTTTGGTATTCATTCAAGACCAGCCATCCAAAGATTGCATTGTAACTGCTAGGAGCTTCAACGACTATAAATTTTACCAACTTAACTATTCCGGCTAATGTCACTGAAAGGGTGACGACTCCTTCTACCTCTTTCTTCTTCCTTGAAAAACCATAAAGCGTCCATTCAGTTGAGAGGAGAACTTTCCTGGTTTTCACTGCCTCGAAGGCAGGTTTGAAAAGGACATTGACTGAGCTTCCTGTATCTACCAAGATTTTATCAACAATATAATTTTCTATCACCGCTTTGATAACGACTACATCGTTAAAAGGATTGGCGGTCGGGGAAAAATCTTCCTGCCCGAAGGTGACCGTTCCCTTAATGGAGCTGATGAGGAAGTAGCAGCAACCTCGGATTGATAGACTCTTGCGAGGCTAGCTTTCCGGGAAGATTTAAGTCTTGCACCTGCGTGAATGCAAAAAATATTACCTAACGTGCCTTCGTGGTTCGCATCAATGCATTCACCTGGGTATCCGATATTGCCTAGAAGACCAACATCATCCACCTCTTCACACTCCCAGAGAACTGCTACCTCCTTGCTTTTGGAGGCCGAGGCTTTGGAGGGATCTTCCTTCTGGAATAAATCTTTGAATTTGCCCTCCTTTAAGAGCTTCTCCACCAACAAGCGGAGAGCTCTAAAATTTTCAGTCATATGACCTCTTTCCCTGTGGTGTTCACAGTAAAGAGCCTGATTCCTGGTTCTTGGATCGGAGCTCATCGGGGCAAGCCTTTTGTAGAAAGGCTGCTTCTGAAGAACCTGAACCACTTCACTCATGGAGATACCAAGTTTTGTGAAGGATTCTTGGAAATCATTGAAGAGAGGCTGAGGAGTTGACAAGGATGGCTGAGAGTACTGAATCTGGTGAACTGGGGTGGATTGCTGAACTGGGGCAGCTGGGATTGGCAGAGAAGACCCTTCAGGCTGGAACTGTCGATTCCCTTGCTGAGAGCGATAGTGACAGGAGTTCTTCCCCTTTTGATAAGAGGGCTGAAACTCTTGACGAGGTGGTTTGGAGGATGGCAGGGTTGGATAAAAACCTGCCGAACCTTTTTGGATGGCTTTACTTGTCAGGTTGGAGAGATATATGGGGTTATTGATCTCCCCCTCTATGTGACGGTTTGCAATACTAATCAGCTCTTGATATGAGCTGGGCTCCCTAGTCGTGACCTCAAACTTTAGAGGTCCTTCTTGCAAACCATTGATCAGAGCTACCATATAGAGGGAGGGATCTACATCCCTTATTCCAAGAATTTCTTTCTGAAATCGATCAATAAAACGAGCCAAAGTCTCGCCTTCCTCCTGCTTGATTTTGAAGAGGGCCGCATGGCCACTCTTCCTCTTCTTAGAGGTTGCGAACCTCAGAAGAAGCTCATGCCTTAAGACAACAAAGCTCGGGATGGATTGGGAAGGTAGCTTATAAACCCACTCCCGGGCTTGCCCGTCGAAAGAAGTGATCAACAATTTGCACTTCACGGCATCTGAGAGAGTCCTTAGAGCAACAACGAACTCGAAAGCTTGAAGGTGGGAAACTGGGTCACTTTCCCCCGTAAACATGGTTAAATGGGGCTCTCTAAAGCCACTGGGAATTGACTCCCAATGAACTCTATCAATGAAAGGAGAAGGATCCTCTGCTTCAACAATGTCAAAAGAAGCAGGAAAGGCCAAAGCAGGGGCTGGGGGATAAGCATAATCCTCCTGGAAATTCAGGGCATGAGCAGGAGGTCCCTGAGCTGCTTACCTAAAGAAATTTTGACGAGTTGCGAACTCTTCAGCTTGAGGTCGCGCAGGAGCTGCGGGCTGGAAGGTCGCCTGATCGATGGGGTAACCGCCAGCCAAACGATCTGGGGTGGCGACCTGACTCGGTTGGGGGAGGAGCTTTTGGGAGATCGCAGCTTAGAGTCTGACTCAAGACTTCAAAATGTCTTGCAGACTCTTGCTGAGCCCAGGCGGTCTCCTGGCGAGCTAGGGCGGCTTCTCGAAGAGCTTGCTCGACGCGAAGCTCAAAACGACGTTCCAAATCTTCTATGGAGGTCGGATTGTTCGAGGGGCGACCGCTTGAAGACCGGGGAGAACGATGCCTGCGATCTGACATCTTGAAGGTCCGCTGACTTCGCCTAACCACTCTGATCTGAAGGTAGCGTGTTTGTTCTATTGGTACAAAAAATGTACCTCCAAGACTAACACTTAAAAGAAGAGAGAAAGAAATTGTGGAGTGTAGGTTACTTAGGACGAAGGATGTCAGGAAAGGGGACTTTGAGAGAAACTTCTTTGACTGATCTCAAAAAAGGATTACAAAAGGGGGGGGTCAAAAATTGGCCAGGGAGAGAGGTAGAAAAGTGACAAAAATTGTGACCGCTTACACAGGCTGTAAGCTGGAGGCTCAAAGCAAAAGTCCCTTTTCAGATACCCTTACCCCTCTATTTATAGACGTGGAGGCTGCTCAAACGGGCAGATCCAAAAATTACGGGATGCCCGGGGTACAGGAGAACCGGGGCAGAGATAAGAGGAAAATGAAGCAGACCGTCGGGTCTCGGCGATCTCCGATGCCTGACCGTTGGGACTTGGACGAAATCTGGGAGAGGGCAACTGGCGATATGGCGGTCTCCAAAACTTGAGACCGCTGGGAAGGGTCCTTTCTGACTAGAAAAGAGGTCGCGGGAATTCCGGGCAGACAACTGCCAAAAATTCTCTCCTTAAAATATTTAAAAGGGTCTTCAAAATCATTTAAATCGACATATAATATAATCTGAAAAATTATTTCAAAAACTATAGGACAAACTGTCTCCAAAAGTCATGAAACTTTATGAACCTATATATGGCTAATAGATACTCTTATAATAATTTTTAGGGCATGGTGGTGATTATTTTCAAGATATGAATATTCAAAGCTCTTAAACTTAATTTAATTCAGTTAAATTTGAAATTAAGTTGTGGGAGCTGTAGACATCACCAAGAAATGTGCCATCACATTTTAGAAATCTCAGGCAATTGTCTACAACTTTCATATTTTTCATTTTCACTGAAAATATCTAGAAGATCACTTAATGTAAGGCTGGAGTTTTTATCTATTTTCTACTTTTTTTTCTAGACAATTTTAATACTTACATAATATTTTTATTTTTGTTTAATACTTTACGAAAAGCTCTGATTTGTCTATTGCCCAAACTGAGAGCAAACGAAATAACAGCCCAAAGAGAGTCCATACTCTTTCGAGAAATCGAAACAGTTTCAACTTCTGAGCATGAGCCTCAGCTTCATTCTCCTCACCACCACAACCATCCTCTCAGTGGTGGTGCCTTCTCACACTGCCATATCTTTTCTGCAAATCCCCACCTCAGAGCTCATAAGGACCTATTGCAATGTAACAGACAACTCGGATGTGTTCCCTAATGATGTCATCCGACTCATACCTCTTTGCTCAAGCGCCCCAATTGATCTCCTACCGAACACACTCTATTGCAAGGCTAGCACCATCTCAAAGGAGACCAGAAACATGTCTTCTGCGCGTGGCGCCACTGCAGAATCATCTCTGAATATTGCACATGGTATTTGTTTCTTCTTCTTGCTTCATGCATTTCTTTTTTAACTTGAGCGTATTCATTTTGTGAGCTATTGATTTATTTCTTTTGATACGTTTTCTTTTAGAAATTTTATGGTTTAGACTCATTATATTTTTTTCTTCAATATACATCTTTAGGAATTTAATTATCATCATTATCTATTCATTTACACGAGGGATTAATCTATATTTGACTAAAATATTTATTCTTGTCTTAGTATTTGAATATATCATTTTAATTTTGTACCCACATTGTTTATTTTTTTTAGTGTTATCTCTTACATGTAAAATGTTTTAAATATTATTAGATTGCTCAAAACAATAAAATTCAAAACAATAAAAAATTGTGAAGCACCTCAAGGGTGTTTATTAAGGAGCAAGGAGAGAGTGAGTGAGAGTCCAATAACAACAATAATAAAAAAGTGCAAAGACATAAAATTCATATTTATTGATGGTAAGGAGAGAGGCAGAAAAACTCATCTTAGGTTTTTGTGTGACCTTGTTAATATTTGTGAGTCAGCATAATAAATTAGTTTAGCTTGATCGATATATCCTGAAGGTGCATCGACCAATATATCCTGAAGGTGCACATATATCCTGAAGGTGCACATATATCCTGAAGGTGTACATATATCCTGCAGGTGCAACAGTCGATATATCCTGAAGGTGCATCGCCCAATATATCATGAAGGTGCATAGCCAAATATATTATGAAGGTTCATCGACCGATATATCCTGAAGGTGCATCGGCCGATATTTCCTAAAGGTGCGCATATATCCTGAAGGTGCACATATATCCTGAAGGTTCAACAGGCGATATATCCTGAAGGTGTATCGCCCAATATATCATGAAGGTGCATTGCCAAATATATCATGAAGGTTCATAGACCGATATATCCTGAAGGTGCATCGACCGATATTTCCTGAAGGTGCATCAACCGATATATCATGAAGGTGCATCAACCGATATATCCTGAAGGTGTATCGATCGATATATCCTATATCAACTGACTTTTTTTTGTTTATTTTATCTTATTTAGCATATATGGTTTAATAGATAACAAAATAAAATTATTTTACTGCCTATATTTCTTTGTGCCCTACTGTTGACTGTCTTCCTAGTTTCTTTGTCTTTCTTCCCTGCGTCGACCCATCATTGACGTTGATTATGCTTGTCCTTTGGAGTTTGGACTTAGTGTTCCTTATCTTCGATCGTCATTGTGGACATCCTGACATTCTGCTTCATTTGGCTTTCTTCGTTACAACATTTTTTACTTTTGTAACATTAAATGTATACTAATTTGGTAAATTTAAAATTTAAATAATGTCAAATTGTTAATATATATATATAAATTAAAAAAATGTTTATATGTATATAATTGAATTCAAATAATTAAAATTGAAACCCGATATATGAAATATCCCCAATATATCCCCCGACATATTAAAACTGACATGCGACATGAAAACCCCAAATTGTCATGTTCCTGACATCCCACATTTGCAAACTTTCTTTAAATTAAACATATGTTAAATTTATGGTAGAGACTAACATATTCAATTTTCAAAAGGCCTATTTTACATTGAAAAATGTCAAATTTATATGTGTGCTAATGATACTCTGAGAATGAGTATTTGAGGGAACTTTTTAGTTTTTATTATCATATTAGAAATCTTCAAGTGTAAAACTTTGTTGGCATGAATAAAATGCATTGGATTTTGAAGTACATAATCTGATTGTTGCGAAACGCTTAGGGCTCTTGGTAGACCGGTTCACTTGAACCGCCTTAGCTCGTGAGCGAGCTAAGCGCGCAAACAGTCAATTAGAGGTTCGATGAGTACGCAGGGACTTTTTAACGTGGAAAACCCGGAAAGGGTAAAAAACCACGCGGCCGGAGCTGTGCCGACCAAACTTCACTATCTTCTGGAGGAGTTACAACTTGGAAGCTAGAACTCGAGCGCGACAGGCCGCTGCTCGTTACAATACTTGGAGAAAGAGAGCTTCGAGGGTGACAGGCCACCTCTCGAAAAAACTAAGTCCTTTTCCCTTCTAAGACTGCTAGTCGCCTTTCGGAAGCGGGAAGGTCAGTCGCCTTTCTGGAAGTGAGAAGGCTAGTCGCCTTTTCCTTCTGAGAAATGCTGGTCGCCTTTCTGGAATTTAGAAGGCTAGTCGCCTTTCTCTTCTGAGAACTGCTCGTCGCCTTTCTGGAATTGAGAAGGCTAGTCGTCTTTCTCTTCTGAGAACTGCTCGTCGCCTTTCTGGAATTTAGAAGGCTAGTCGCCTTTCTCTTCTGAGAACTGCTCGTCGCCTTTCTGGAATTGAGAAGGCTAGTCGCCCTTCTCTTCTGAGAACTGCTCGTCGCCTTTCTGGAATTGAGAAGGCTAGTCGCCTTTCTCTTCTGAGAACTGCTCGTCGCCTTTCTGGAATTTAGAAGGCTAGTCGCCTTTCTCTTCTGAGAACTGCTCGTCGCCTTTCTGGAATTGAGAAAGCTAGTCGCCTTTTCTCTTCTGAGAACTGCTCGTCGCCTTTCTGGAATATGAAGATCTTCAAGTCCCGAAGGAGATCTTCAAGTCCCGAAGGAGATCTTCAAGTGCCGAAGGAGAATTCCGCAAAAGTCTGCAAGGAGCTCCCCCCGTCCAGAAGTCAAGGTCCCTTCAAATGAAGCCATGGGGCTCCTTTTATAGTTTTTGCCGGGGGCGGCCCGGTAATTTTGCCGTTGGCAGTTTCCATAAATACTTGGTGGACGAATCATGTTCTCCGGTTCGGGGCCCTCGGATCACTATTTTTCGTAAATAACCACCTTGCCCCTCGGGCAGCTTGGGCAGTTTGGGCAATTCGGGCAGTTCGGGCAGTTCGGGCAGTTCGGGCAGTTCGGGCAGTTCTGTTGGAGGTGAAAAAGGCGACTAACTGTTCCTGAAAAGTGAGAAGCCTGAAACCCAAAATGCGAGAAGCTGGAAAGACAAAAAGTGAGAAGCCGGAAAGATAAAAAGTGAGAAGCCGGAAAAAAAGTGAGAAGCCGGAAAGACAAAAAGTGAGAATACTTCCTGACCGCGCTCAGAGACGTTCTGAGCGCGTGCTAGTGCTAAAACGCTCTAAGTGCGTGACGAATTGCAGAGGTGTCCTGGTTAAGCCGCGAAGTGTTCCGGGCGAGTAGCGGAACAATGGGCCATACCCTTGAGGAGCACACAGGGGCGTGATGCTTCTGACGAAAAGTACGCCCGCGAGGGTTTCTCGCGAGCCCCCCCCCCCCCCCCCCCTATTGGGAAAGACGGAAAGGCGGGCGGCTGTACCCTGCGCGGAGAGAGGGGCGGGCGACCGTGCCTCAAGGGCGCGCAACGTGACCGCTCCCCGAGGGGGTGCGGCACGGGCGCACCCAAGAGGAGGTGCGGCCCGAGCGCACCTCGAGGAGGGGCGGCTTGGCCGCACCCCAAGGGGGCGCGGCCGAGGCCGCACCCCGCGTGGGGTGCGGCTAGGCCGCACCCCGCGTGGGATGCGGCTAGGCCGCACCCCGCGTGGGGTGCGGCTAGGCCGCACCCCGCGTGGGGTGCGGCAAGGCCGCACCCCTCGTGGGGTGCGGTTTGGCCGCACCCCATGCGCGTGGGGTGCGGTTTGGCCGCACCCCGCGTGGGGTGCGGCAAGGCCGCACCCCTCGTGGGGTGCGGTTTGGCCGCACCCCATGCGCGTGGGGTGCGGTTTGGCCGCACCCCATGCGCGTGGGGTGCGGTCCGGCCGCACCCCAAGGGGGTACGGCCAAGCTCGCGTCCTGAGGCCGCGCCCCTCTTGAGACGCGGCGCGGCGGCGAGGATTTTTCTCGCGATGCGAGGGGGAGTCTCGGCGGTGTTCGTGGCGGCTTTGCGCAATTTATTCTTCCTGCCGAATTAGGAGGGGAGAGTTTTTGGAAACGATCCGTCTTTGGAGATAATCCGTCTTTGGAAACGCCTGTTCTTGGAAATATTTTGCTTCCTTTTATGAGCATTTCCGTCAGATTCCTTTATAAATGCTAGACTCTTATCATGAGTACCCATCATAAGCCCCCCAAAACCGTCGGAGTCCAGAACTTGAGAAGGAGTGCGAGGGTTTTTTGAACGTTTGCGTGTCGGAACCGGTTTGGCGTTGAACGATGGTTGGGGTAAGTTGATTTTGCCTTCTACTTTTTTGAAAAAAGGAGCGGAGGAATCAAACGGCCAGCGGCGGACGAGAGGGCGCGGTGAGCGGTGCGCGGGCGGCCGGTGCCCGGGCACCCTTGCGCGCGGCCGGAGCGGTCGAAAAGGCGGTGCCTGGGCGTGATCGCGCGCGGCCGGAGCCGGCGGTGGGGCGCCCGGCTGGCGCGAGCGCGCCCCTGCGCGCGCGTGCGGCCCCCTGCGCGCGGGCGCCGCGTTGCGCACTCCTGCGCGCGGGTGCGGCCCCTGCGCGCGGGACGCGCGGGCGTTGTTCCCGCCCGCTCGCGCGCGCGGGTGCCGTGCGCTCGAGCGCGCGCGCGGGTGCCGCGCGCCCGTGCGCGGGTGCCGCGCTGCGCGCCCACGCGCGCGGGTGCCGCGCTGCGCGCCCGTGCGCGCGGGTGCCGCGCCGCGCGCTCCCGCTCGCAGGCGCTGCGCGCACGGGCCCGTGCGCAGGTGTCGCGCTGCGCGCTCCCGCGCGCGGGTGCCTGCGTGCGGTCGGTGTGCGTGGGCTCCTGCGTGCGGACTGTGACTTTGCGCGCGGCTGTTTCTTGCGTGCGGGTGAGGCTGGCGGTGCGGACCTCTGGTGCTTGCGTGCTTGGTGCGCGGAGAGATGACTCGTAACCTTTTGGATTTTCTGATACGGTTTCTTTTTAACGCTCGTTTTTATGTGTTTGCTCTTCCTTGTAGGCTTCGAAGCGGGGCGGCCAATCAAGGCCGATGCGTTTACGCTCTTCTCTAGATGGCGCGCGAATCGAGGTGTGGCGCAAGCGGTTCGGATTGCCTCCGAGTGTCGAGATTAAGATCCCAGGGGCGGAGGAGCGTGTTCAAAATCCGCCTACGGGTTACATAACACTATCCGAAAGCTGCCTGAAGTCTGGATTCCGAATTCCTCCACCGGAGGAGGCTATTGAAATATTCCGGTTCTGCGGCGTCCCGATCACCCAGTTCACGCCTGCTGGAATGTCAAATATCATGGGGCTGGTGGTGCTTTTTCGGGAACACAGTACGCGTTTTTCACTCGAACTTTTCAAGGATTGGTGTGAGGCTACAACCGACTTGGGCGGACGGATTGAGGTGCGGAGCAACAAGATTTGGTTCCACTTTGGCGAGAAGGCGGACTATCGCCACGGGAATACTCTTTATGGATATGTTCGGAATCGTTGGGAGCTACCCGAGCTTTGGAGGTCGCTTCCTGGACGCTGCCGCCGACTGACCGGTCGGGAGGACGAGTTCCTTCCTCTCCCCGGCTTCCCTGGCCGAGATGGGCTGTCAAAAGCTTTGTTCAGTGTGTACAACTGTGTGGAGGAGAGTCGGTTGCTCGTGGTGGGGCTTTCTTGGGATCCTGAGCGGGAGGCTGCGGTTCCCCTGGAGCGTGGGAAAAAGAGAAAGATTGTTTTCAGGAATGGAACTCCTAATTCGGGCTCTGCTCCGCTGGAGCCTAGGAGCCACGATCATGAAGCCGGTCCGAGCCGCCGTCGGGGGGAGCCGATTGCTCCCGACCCGGAGGTCGAGATTCTGGCATCCCCAACTGCTGAGCAGGTTGCGCAGGGAGACTTGCCGCCACCTCCCCCTCATCCGCCGTCGCGGCGAGTTTCCTCGTCCCTCCAGGCGATGACTTCTGCGGTAAGTCAATCTTTCCTTGTCTGGGTCTTGACTTGTCTCTGCCATCGTTGTTCATGTTTCCTGATTGTTTCCTTCGTGTTGGCAGGCGAACGCTCTGACCAACGTTGCCCTTACGTGGAATGACTGCTACGTGGGCCTCAAGGACAGTTACATCTCTCTCCAGGAGGAGCTGAGCGTGATGAAGAGGGACATGTCTGCTTTACAGAAGAGGAGGGATCGCGATCTGTCCCGCATCAAGCAGCTGGAGGCGGACCTTTCTTCTTCCCAGTCCGAGGTTGAGAAGCTGCAGGAGGCGTATGGTGGTGATAAGGCGCTTGCCCAGGACGCGCTTCGTCAGCTATCCGAGGCCCAAGGGGAGATGTTTCGCATGGAGGGGGAGCTGGGCTTTCTTCGGAGCGAGGTGGAGCGGCTGTCGTCGGTCGAGCGCAGCCTTGAGGATGCTAAGGCGGCCGGAGTGGCCGAGTTCCGAGACTCTCTTGCTTTCGTTGAGGAGCGGTTCCAGATGGCGGAGGAGATCCGTGCCGAGGTCATGACGAAGGAGGTCGAGCCCCTGTTGGAGGACGAGCGTGAGGTCGCCTTCCAGCGCGGTATTCAGAAGACCCTTCGCTTGGTGGGGAAGAAGTTCGGGTGTGACACTACTGGTCTTGGAGCGGGAGATCTTTCGGAGGATGAGTGCTCGGACGTGGCCGAGGATTGATGCCGATCGCCCTCTGTTTTCTTGATTTCCGTGTTGTTGTTTGCTCGTGTGTCGTTCTGAGTTTTGTTTGCATTTTGCTTTTCCGCTTTCTGTATGGTTGTCTGCTTTGCGCGCAGCGTTGAGCTGACGCGGTTGTATCCTCTTATTGAGCTCGTCGTGTTTACTTCTTCGTATGATTCTGCTTATCTGGTTGTTGGCACCTGCATAGTTTGGTTGTTTTCAAGATGAGTTTTGCACGAGACAGTGCCCGCGGCTTTCAAATGAATACGTATATAACGAGTTAGTTTGCGCAAGTCTGTGCTTGCGGCTTTCTTGCACGAGTCTGCGCTCGCGGCTTTGGTGCACGAGTCTGTGCTCGCGGCTTTAGTGCACGAGTCTGTGCTCGCGGCTTTTTTGCACGGTTCTGTGCCCGCGGCTTTTTTGCACGGTTCTGTGCCCGCGGCTTTTTTGCACGGTTCTGTGCCCGCGGCTTTGGTGCACGAGCCTTTGCTCGCGACTTTTTGCACGGTTCTGTGCCCGCGGCTTTGGTGCGCGAGCCTTTGCTCGCGACTTTTTGCACGGTTATGTGCCCGCGGCTTTGGCCGGTGAATAGCGGGGGTATTCAAACCGGGGGTGAACGCAGGGGGGGCAGACCCCTACGACACCGAGACTCGACGGCGGAGGAGAAGGGCGAACCTTCAATCGACGGCGGTGTAGAGTCCCCGGGGCAGGGCCCCGAAGCGGTACCTGCAGTAGAATGGATTGGAGCAAGTAGGATTTTATTAGAAAATTAATACTGATACACTCGCAAATGCAGTCTTGCGATAAGTTTTTGATACAGGCTTTAGGGAAGATGGCGCCGAGCCTTGCTTGCGTTGCGTTTGTCCGAATCTTCTTAGCTGTTCAGCTTGGCGGGCAACGGCGGCCCGGAGATTGGCCTTCGCTGGCCGGCGTCTTTTTGCGGAAGGCCTCCAGGTATCCTAGCTGGATAAGGCGTTCGATTTCTTCTTTCAGTCGGGCGCATTGCTCCGTTTGGTGCCCTCGGCCCTTGTGGAAGTGGCAGAATTGAGACGAAGCTCCCTTGTGCAAGGAGAGCTTCCTGGGCCAGTGGATGAGTTTGCTATGACAGATTATGGACAATATATGCTCGCGTGGTGTGTTTAGCGGGGTGAAGTTCCGAAGGCCTTGACTTGCTAGCTCTCGGGAGCGGTCTGCTTGGTTCTGAGTGGGCAGTTCGGCTTCCTCAGGCTGCTGTTGCTGTCCCTTTCTCTTGCGGACTGGGTCGAGGGGCGGCGGGTCTGTTAGTGTCTGAAGCTTTTCTTTTCCAGCTATCGCGGGAGCTGTTTGGCTTTCCCGTGAACCCTGTATCTCGGCCCTTGATTTTGGCGACGGGTCGCTGCTGATCCAGGAGGGCCAAGGGGCGGTCGTGCTGAGACTATGCATTGCGCTCTTGATGGTATTTCCTTTGCTAGCCATGCGTCCTGACATGGAGACGTCGTGGTCCATGGCGTCCAGTAGGAGGCTCCCGAATATTGCGTCGTAGGGGGAGTCCGCTTTGGCGACGATGAATTGTACGTCGTACTGGATCGGTTCAGCGTGCGCTCCTACTTGGACGGGGAGGGTGATGACGCCTATAGTGGGTACCGTGGTTCCATCTGGGAGCTCTGCCTTGCTAGCCCTAAGCTTGAGGTTCCCGCTTAGGAGCTTGAGCCGAACTATTGCTGCAAAGAACAGGACGTTGAAGGAGATGTGGTGGGTTATCAGCGCCTTCCTCAGCTCACAGGGCGGACTCCCTATGCTTGCATCCAAGATGAAATCCATCCATGCGCAGGGGCGTTCTTGGTGAAAATTTGGGCCGACTTTCTCTGATTGCACGCTCCGTTCCCCCTCTCCTAAGTGGGGTTGTTTGCTCGCACCGGGCCTATCTCCTTCCTGGATCTTTGCTGAGTAGGACTCGTGTTGCTTGATGAACAGTCAGGACAACTCGGAGAAACTATGGATCGCTCCGTTAGGCAGGGATTGATACCAGTGGAGAGCGTCTCCATGCAACGTTTTAGTGAAGATTTTGCAGCTAGCTGGGTCGGGAAGTCCGAGCTCCCGTGTTATTATCAGAAAACGATTAACGTGCTCATATGGATCTTCTGCTCCGTGGAATTCCTTGTTGTACGGGAGCTTTAGCCATGACGGAACTGGGTACTCCAAAATTGACTTGGAGAGGGGTGATCGCCTTTGTTGGCATTGGTCATTGCCCGAACCATGCCCTCCTGCCGGAGGGGCCGGTTTGCCTGCCGACTCCGGCCAAGGGGGCCGGATGGGTGCGGCAGTGAGCGCTCTCTTCGCCTGGCTTTCTGGAATCGAGGAGCTGTATGCGTCGGACAGTTCAGGGGAGGTGTCCACTCTTGCTGGCTTCGAGAATTCCGGCGAAGGGGGGATTGCGCTCGGGAATCCTTTGCTTCGGATTTGGGAATCCATTCCCACAGACGGCGCCAAACTGTTGCGGAACGCTTAGGGCTCTTGGTAGACCGGTTCACTTGAACCGCCTTAGCTCGTGAGCGAGCTAAGCGCGCAAACAGTCAATTAGAGGTTCGATGAGTACGCAGGGACTTTTTAACGTGGAAAACCCGGAAAGGGTAAAAAACCACGCGGCCGGAGCTGTGCCGACCAAACTTCACTATCTTCTGGAGGAGTTACAACTTGAAAGCTAGAACTCGAGCGCGACAGGCCGCTGCTCGTTACAATACTTGGAGAAAGAGAGCTTCGAGGGTGACAGGCCACCTCTCGAAAAAACTAAGTCCTTTTCCCTTCTAAGACTGCTAGTCGCCTTTCGGAAGCGGGAAGGTCAGTCGCCTTTCTGGAAGTGAGAAGGCTAGTCGCCTTTTCCTTCTGAGAAATGTTGGTCGCCTTTCTGGAATTTAGAAGGCTAGTCGCCTTTCTCTTCTGAGAACTGCTCGTCGCCTTTCTGGAATTGAGAAGGCTAGTCGCCTTTCTCTTCTGAGAACTGCTCGTCGCCTTTTTGGAATTTAGAAGGCTAGTCGCCTTTCTCTTCTGAGAACTGCTCGTCGCCTTTCTGGAATTGAGAAGGCTAGTCGCCTTTCTCTTCTGAGAACTGCTCGTCGCCTTTCTGGAATTGAGAAGGCTAGTCGCCTTTCTCTTCTGAGAACTGCTCGTCGCCTTTCTGGAATTTAGAAGGCTAGTCGCCTTTCTCTTCTGAGAACTGCTCGTCGCCTTTCTGGAATTGAGAAAGCTAGTCGCCTTTCTCTTCTGAGAACTGCTCGTCGCCTTTCTGGAATATGAAGATCTTCAAGTCCCGAAGGAGATCTTCAAGTCCCGAAGGAGATCTTCAAGTCCCGAAGGAGAATTCCGCAAAAGTCTGCAAGGAGCTCCCCCCGTCCAGAAGTCAAGGTCCCTTCAAATGAAGCCATGGGGCTCCTTTTATAGTTTTTGCCGGGGGCGGCCCGGTAATTTTGCCGTTGGCAGTTTCCATAAATACTTGGTGGACGAATCATGTTCTCCGGTTCGGGGCCCTCGGATCACTATTTTTCGTAAATAACCACCTTGCCCCTCAGGCAGCTTGGGCAGTTTGGGCAGTTTGGGCAATTCGGGTAGTTCGGGCAGTTCGGGCAGTTCTGTTGGAGGTGAAAAATGCGACTAACTGTTCCTGAAAAGTGAGAAGCCTGAAACCCAAAATGCGAGAAGCTGGAAAGACAAAAAGTGAGAAGCCGGAAAGATAAAAAGTGAGAAGCCGGAAAGACAAAAAGTGAGAAGCCGGAAAGACAAAAAGTGAGAATACTTCCTGACCGCGCTCAGAGACGTTCTGAGCGCGTGCTAGTGCTAAAACGCTCTAAGTGCGTGACGAATTGCAGAGGTGTCCTGGTTAAGCCGCGAAGTGTTCCGGGCGAGTAGCGGAACAATGGGCCATACCCTTGAGGAGCACACAGGGGCGTGATGCTTCTGACGAAAAGTACGCCCGCGAGGGTTTCTCGCGAGCCCCCCCCCCCTATTGGGAAAGACGGAAAGGCGGGCGGCTGTACCCTGCGCGGAGAGAGGGGCGGGCGACCGTGCCTCAAGGGCGCGCAACGCGACCGCTCCCCGAGGGGGTGCGGCACGGGCGCACCCAAGAGGAGGTGCGGCCCGAGCGCACCTCGAGGAGGGGCGGCTTGGCCGCACCCCAAGGGGGCACGGCCGAGGCCGCACCCCAAGGGGGCGCGGCCGAGGCCGCACCCCAGGGGGCGCGGCCGAAGCCGCACCCCGGGTGAGGTGCGGCTTGGCCGCACCCCGCGTGGGGTGCGGCTAGGCCGCACCCCGCGGGGGGTGCGACTAGGCCGCACCCCGCGTGGGGTGCGGCAAGGCCGCACCCCATGCGCGTGGGGTGCGGCTAGGCCGCACCCCGCGTGGGGTGCGGCAAGGCCGCACCCCATGCGCGTGGGGTGCGGTTTGGCCGCACCCCATGCGCGTGGGGTGCGGTCCGGCCGCACCCCAAGGGGGTACGGCCAAGCTCGCGTCCTGAGGCCGCGCCCCTCTTGAGACGCGGCGCGGCGGCGAGGATTTTTCTCGCTATGCGAGGGGGAGTCTCGGCGGTGTTCGTGGCGGCTTTGCGCAATTTATTCTTCCTGCCGAATTAGGAGGGGAGAGTTTTTGGAAACGATCCGTCTTTGGAGATAATCCGTCTTTGGAAACGCCTGTTCTTGGAAATATTTTGCTGCCTTTTATGAGCATTTTCGCCAGATTCCTTTATAAATGCTAGACTCTTATCATGAGTACCCATCACTGATAAAGATTATTTCCATCTGAAAGTTAGAGTTATCCCATATTCCCCTCACCCATGCAAGATTGCCAACCATCTTGCATCTTTATATTGCAAAAATGTAAATGTAACCAACAGAAAATTCTCATCCTACATTAAATACGGTGAAAAAAATTGAAGTGCTGTTATTAAATATCTGTACATGAATAAATAAAACAAAAAAGTTATAAAGTGAATGGATTAGCATAGAAGCTACATTTAATATTAACACTCACATCCTCCCCCTTATATAGATGAGGGAGGGCACACTTAATATGTAACCAACAAAAAATTCTCATCCTACACTAAGTTATCAAAGGCGCAAGGCGCACCGAGGCGCAAAGGGGTCCTGGAGCCTAGGCGCAAGGCGCAGGCGCGCGCCTGAGGCACCTAAGGCGAAAAAATGAATTGGGTGCCAAATTCACTGAAAATCAGCGAATTGAGCACCCAATTCACTGAAAATTAGTTAATTTGGCATGCGCAAGGCGCACCGAGGCGCAAAGGGGTCCTGGAGCCTAGGCGCAAGGCGCAGGCGCACGCCTGAGGCACCTAAGGCGCAAAAATGAATTTGGTGCCAAATTCACTGAAAATCAGCGAATTGGGCACCCAATTCACTGAAAATTTGTTAATTTGGCATCCAATTCATTGATTTTCAATGAATTGGGTGCCCAATTCACTGAAAATCAGCAAATTGGGCATCCAATTTGCTGATTTTCAGTGAATTGGGTGCCCAATTCGCTGATTTTCAGTGAATTGGGTGCCCAATTCACTGAAAATCAGGGAATTGGGTGCCAAATTCACTGAAAATCAGCGAATTGGATGCCCAATTCGCTGATTTTCAGTGAATTGGATGCCCAATTCACTGAAAATCAGCGAATTGGGCATCCAATTCGGTGATTTTCAGTGAATTTGGCACTCAATTCACAGAAAATCGGTGAATTGGATGCCCAAGTGCGCCTAGGTGTGTCTCGGGTGCATCTGAGATCATGTTTTTGCCCTCTCCCAAAAAAACAGGTTGAAGAATACAACTTGAAAAGCCCAGGCGCGCCTTTGGTGCGCCTGGGAGTTGGTAAGGCGCGCGCCTAGGCACGCCTGAGGCGCGCCTGAGGCACGTTGCCCGCCTCTGCCTTGCAGAGGCGCTGGCCGGTGCGCCTGGTGCGTCCGGCGCCTCAGGCGCGCCTAGGCGCGCGCCTTGATAACGTAGATCCTACATTAAATAAAAAGGGCAGCCCGGTGCACAAGGCATCCCCTCGGAGAGAGGGTCCGGGGAAGGGTCCCGCCACAAGGGTGAAATGTAGGCAAACCTTACCTTTCATTTTTGCAAGAGGCTGCTTCTAGGACTCAAACCCGTGATCTCAAGGTCACACGGCAACACCTCAACCGGTGCACCAAGGCTCCCCTTCCCATCCTACATTGAATATGGTGAAAAAATTGAAGATTGAAGTATTGTTATTAGATATCAGATATCAGTGCATGAATAATTAAAACTAAAAAGTTATAAAGTGAATGGATTAGCATAGAAATTGCATTTAATATTAACACTCTCACCCCTCCCCCTTATATGGATGAGGGAGGGCACACTTAATAAGACAATACATTTAATAGAATTAATAGTAATTAATTAATATGATATAATTAATTGTAATTAATTATTATTCACCAATTAATACTAATTAATTGCCAAATCGCGGCGGTCTCTATATGCGATCTCCGGTGGTCCTGATGAGTAGTCGGTCCAGTGAATGTGTGAGGGTAATATAATCTCCTGTGGTCTCGACGAGGAGTAGCCTCTCCAACGAATGCGTGAGGGTAACATATCATTGCCCTTGAAAATTGACCTTGCCCTCAAGGTCGAGTTTTAATAGTTTGTTGGGGTTGGTGGTAATTATAATGATGAAACAACTGCGGAGAACGGGTGGTGGCTGCTTGTGCAATGAGGGAAGGAAATGAAAATGTGCTGAAAATGAAAGAGGATGGGTGAATTCAGCCTTGGGAGGGAGGGGG
This sequence comes from Dactylorhiza incarnata, assembly GCA_033032865.1. NCBI lineage: Eukaryota > Viridiplantae > Streptophyta > Magnoliopsida > Asparagales > Orchidaceae > Dactylorhiza > Dactylorhiza incarnata. The sequence goes on from JAWHQI010000040.1 coordinate 12,600,547, forward strand.
TGAAGTGGGGTGTGGACATAAGAAGATAAGAGTGTAGAGTGGAGAAATGTTGGCAGCTAGTGTGGGCTCAAGGAAGACAGAGGCGGGGTGGTGTAGGATGTGATGGGGCGGCAGGACGGAGGAAAAATTGAATTATAGGCATAGGAATAATTAGGAGGAAGTGACAAGAGAGGGAGCGAAGAGAGTGGGTTTTGGCGTTTAGTGGAGGGAAAAGGATTTGGCGCTTGTTAAAGGCGCGCCTAAGGCTCAAAGCTCACCAGGCTCAGGGGTTTGCGCCTTATTTGCGCCTTTGGAACATAAAAGGCACGCCTGAGTGAGATTTTTTTTGTATTTTTTTTTTCAAAAATAAAGAATGAAATAATATAAGAACTCAATAATTTTTGATTGATTTATTGTTTATGAAAGATAATTGTGCGTTGGGACTTAAATATGATGTAAGTCACCACAATGATGCTATTTTTTAAGAGATATAAACAATAGTAATGAATGATTAATTAGTAGAATAGATGAAAATTTTGATCTAGAAGATGAAATGATGATAGATACTGATTATTTAAAATGAGTGTGGTTGCGCCTTGCGTTCGTCAGGCGCGCGCCTACGCCTTGAGCCTTGCGCCTAGGCTCCAAGACCCCTTTGCGCCTTGGTGCGCCTTTAATAACTAAACTGGGGCAAAAACAAATGGTAGGTGGAGGGCTGAAGGAGGAAAAAGACAAGAAAGAAGCATTAAAATTATATGTGGGTGGGGTTTGGATTTTAGTGGAGGAAAATAAAGTTGGCAACTGGCGGTATGGAAAAAGGAAGCTCCTGTCAGGTGGGGAGGTGGGGCTACCCGGTGATGATAAGGAAATGTGGGGACCCAAATTAAATTTGGTAGCTAGTGAGAAGAATATTATAGGGGTCTCAGTGAGAAGAGGGAGATGCTGATGTGAATGGTGCCATGCAATTAACTGTTCCCTACTAGCAGCCACAAGCCTTGCAAGGAAGCTGTTGGGGAGGGGCTCGAGCGACTGTTCTGGGGTGGTCATGGAGTAAGGGAATGGAGAGGAAGAATGCGGAGAAGTTGGCAGCTAGTTAGAAGAGGCTCGGGCGTCGAAGACGACAAGACAAAGTGTTGGTCGGAGGACTGGTGGGTCTCCGACCAGGTAAAAAATGGTGGGACGCTGGATGTCTGCGGGGCGTGGAGAGGAAGGAGGGAATGCGGAAGGTGGGAAAGTTATTTCTTGCTGGGGAAAGTGGGTTCGAGCCTTGAGTGCTAAGGACAAGAGTGGGACGTGGTCTGGTTTGCGTTGGCTCTGATGCTCTGGTTCGTCAACCACAGGCGATGGTGGGAAAGGAGATGTGAGGAGCGGCACAAGAGGTTGTTCTTGTTGGGTGGGGGCGGAGCGAGCAGAGAGCGGGGTTCACAGTGGTGCTAGCTGCTCAACGATAGAAATGGTGGCACTGGAAGGGGAAATTGGTATGTCTGCTCGACGATGAAGGGGCCCCGTCGCTAGAGATCATGGCTTGGCGACAACAGCGACGGGCCGCTAGGCGCAACGACAGTGATCGCCTGGGTGGTCGTTGAGTGCAGGACCACAAGATTGTTTGGTTCAAATCCGAGCTTGTTTGCGAGGCGGCATCCTCTCGTGGTTCCTCAGCGAGGGCCAGTTGGCTGCATGCGAGTGCATATTCCTACTTTATGCATTTGATGTTTGCGAGGTGCTTGGCAATGAGGACACTCATAGCCCAGAACTCGTTGCTGAGGTCGTGGATGGGGTCGAGAGCGAGCACGGTGCTAGTTCCCGGCGACTGCAAGGGCAGCTGGCGGAGAGCGGCAAGTCGGACCATTGTTACGAATCTGAAAATTACACAATCAAGAACAAACAGAAAATTTCATTAGTTGAAACGAACACTTCTCGGAGGCTGAGTCCTCCAAAGAGCCTTCTCTCTAATGAGAGCCCGAAAGACTAGTGATCCAAGATGATCCAAACACTTTTACCCCACCCCCTTATATAAATGAGGGAGGGCACACTTAATAAGATAACACATTTAATATAATTATTATTAATCCCTTTATATAGATGAGGGAGAGCACACTTAATAAGACAACACATTTAATATAATTAATTAATATAATATAATTAATAGTACTTAATTAATATTAACCAATTAATACTAATTAATTGTCAAATCACGACGGTCCCCATATGCGATCTCTGGTGGTCCCGACGAGAAATAGTCGCTCCAGCGAATACGTGAGGGTAGCATAATCTCTGATGGTCCCGACGAGGAGTAATCGCTCCAGCGAATGCGTGAGGGTAATAATAATCTGTGTACAACAACTTAAATGAATGCCTTAAAATTTTATTGTCGTTTTAAGGTCCATAGAAGTTGCAGTTTACAAATCAATGGTGATGACCGACGGGCCATTGCCAATTGCTCACTTAATTTGGATATGGTATTATTAGTTTTGTCATATTGGTGAATTTCAGACTTTCAAATGAATGACTACACAAAACGATATGAGGATAATACATACATAATTTATATGAACTATGATTACTCCTTGAAACATTATAACTTTAAAGCCATGTAGAAATATAGAATGCAAAATGCGAAAATTCAAACAATATGCAATCAGACAAAACTAATGATGTCATTCTTGTATGCTGACATTGGTTGCAACTTTGTGTGGCCTATAAAAATGCATTTGGTCAAGGAATGACCATGTGGGGAGACTAGAGGAATTGAGTTCCCAAGAGTCATGGCGACATTGCGAATGAATAGAAACTCAGTAGAACTAGGCGCTTGATGAATGGAATACCGTGAGATTGTTCGTAATGATTGCGAAGCACCTTGCAGTTCCCGCTCTACTCACTCGCCTTCTTCAGCAAGTCATTACTTGCCATTGTTGGCTACTTCTTCATTGAATTTTTTTCAGTCTTATCTCATCGATACAAGGCTTATGTCCATCCTTACTTGACATTCTACGTGCCCGCCCATCCTCCAACAAGATGACTGCATAAGTAAACCTGTTTCAAACATTCCTCAACATTACTCAACAACACAAATACTGATAATGGGTGATATCGTTAATCGCGACATCTTTATTGTTAATCAACTATTGCGAACAATGGATGTGGAACTTGCGTATTAAAATACACGGAAACAAGGAGATTTTGGTATTTCAGGTGGGTGAGTGCTTTAGAAAATTTTTTGAGTGTGTGGTGGGATCTCCGAGAATCCTCGCCGCCTCCATTTTTTTCAGTTGAAGAGCAAGCTCTGGTTCGATTCACGGACAGTCCAGGATCCAACATCTTAAAAATGCGGTGAGCGTAGATTTGGATTTGATATGAAAACACCATCATCATGGACGACAACTACCGTCCTTCCTCTTCCACAACCCTTGAATTCATTATCAAGCATGGTTTTGTTGCTATGCAACCGTTTTTTGCTTCTCTCTTTCAAATCTTACAGATCTTGATTGAACTCTTTTAATCTGTCCACACTCCCTCGCCTCCCAAAACCATACTCAACTCCCTCACCCTTCTGTTACCTTTGCTTTCATTCTTGAAGAACACTGCCATCATCCTAGTTCCCCAGCTCCCTACATCCCAAATGCTACAATTCTCATTGCCCCACCTACTGATGATCCTATTGACACTAAAGACGACGATCATGAGTCTTTATCGCCTCTCAGTGCTAGGATTCAGTTGACTTTTTTTCTAGCTGATTTCAGTCAACTGAACTTGTCGGTTTACAATGATAATGGAAATTCTTGGACCCACAAGGAATTTTGAATCATCTCTAGCTGTCTGCGCTTTATAAGGGAGCCTGAAATGCCGTCTTTTCTTTTCCACCCTCAGGGTCCAATGATTGTTTTGTTTTTGAACTCTCTAAAGGTAGGAGAACAAACTACGATGATTTCAGAATTTGAACTTTGCAAGTTCTTCATGACCAAAGTGTGGTTCAAGTCGGGTGTTTGATTTGCGACTAGATATTTGTGAATCTCTCCTCGATTATGTCACTTGCTTCTAGAAAACAAAGTTGAGAGTAAAGTATACTGATGATAATATTTTGTGAATCGCTTTGGCTAGAGAACTCTGAGATGGTCGTTTCAAACATCAGCTGAATATGCACTCTCTGACAACATACACCTGAGCTTTGGAGTTGGCGGGCCAACATATAAATGGCAAAGGCAGTATGCCCGACCCCTTCAACCGAGTTGTTAATACCAAAGTATCTCGTCCTGCTAATTAAGAACAACAACAACGACATCTTCATCCTCACAAACTCTTCCGTGATGTTAATAATAAATATAACTAGCCACATACGCGACCTCTTAGCCTTGGTCATCCTCCACTGGTTATGAATCCCCCTGGGAGATTGCACCCCCCCACCAAACTATTGGAACAAATTTGTATGCCATTCAGACAACAAATTTCTTCCTGACCTCCTCCACCTACAAATACTCCCATGAATCATGGCAATAAGTCTCTTTATTGTAAGTATTATTGGGAGGTTATCCATACGATGGATCATTGCCATCAGTTAGTTTTTGCAAAAGCTTTTTCGTAAAGAAAAGCTATGTGAGTCTCTTGACCTCTCCCATTAATAAGGGGAAAGGAATGATGATAGAAGAAGGTGTTAGGCCCTCTGATGTGATGTTGTAGGAACCAATCTATGAAGTAGGAACAATTAATGACGGTGTTGGTTTGGAAGCTTGAAACAATGCAAATCTCAAAGGTTTACAATTGGCAGAGGTTGCGTTAGTCTCCATGATTTCTCAACCTACTTTTGCATGCACCATCACGTTCTCAAAAGCAGATATTACTATGAACTTTATACTAAGAAGAATAATTTTGGACACTACCAACGCTGTGAATCTTTTATTTAAGAAGGCGTTCTTAGATAGAATTGCTCAAAACTTGTGATGGTCTACTGTCACTTTTGTAGGTGATCAGATTGCGGTAGGAGTAATTGACCTGACAATTACAATAATGCTATCTTTGATCACCATCTATTGAACATGTTTGGCATTGTCATCTCGACTCGCCATCTTGCGATGAATTTTTTGGGAAAATAACATGGAGAATATTGTACATCAGTACTCTGTTGTTTCTATAAGATGTTACATTCAGTTGGTTAGTGCGGTTGGAGTAGAGAAAGAGATGACGACCCCAGTTACTCTGTCCCACCCAATAAATCGATCTCTATTCCTGGTGGAGAACAAAATTTATATTTCAATATCAATGTTGAACTCTCCACCCAACAACCTAGATCATTTAATGAAATGCTTACACACATGGTTGCAAATGTCCGGTTCATACCGGTTTGAGTTTGAAATGTTGTATGTCGGATTACGGGGATATAACAGTAACATTTTGAAATGCCGTATGTCGGATTGCGGGGATATAATAGTAACATTTGAAATGTCGGATTTTAATATTATATATTTATATAATATTAAGAAGGTGAACCTTGGCGCACCCGTTGAGGTGTTGCCGTGTGATCTTGAGGTCACGGGTTCTAGTCCTGGAAGCAGACTCTTGGAAAAATGCATGGTAAGGCTTGCCTACATTTCACCCTTGTGGTGGGACCCTTCTCGGACCCTCGCTGTGCGGGGATGCGCCTTTGTGCACCAGGCTGCTCTTTTATATTTATATAATATTAACATATTCTTACATATTTTTATTTATTAATTAGATGTTAAATAATTTATCTAATTAAATGTAAACTAAAATTCAAATGATAATCAAATATATTTTAATAGATTATTTTACAAAAAAGTGTTCTCCAGTAGGATGGTCGGCTTCTCTGGCTCCTTGATCTCGCACCAAAATAACGCCTGGTAGTTCGTCGTGGTGGTAGTGGCGGCGAGGAGTAGCGGCGACGCCTTTGGGAGGACGAGTGGCGGAAGGAATGTGGCCGGTTGGTCTGGCTGAGCGGTGGGAAGCCGGAGTAGCAGGGCAACTGAAGGAACAACGGTCGGCAAAATGAAGGGGTCCGGTGGGAACGGCGGTGTGGTGCGAGGCAGCAACGGCCATGCGGCTGAAAGGGCCGACAGAGTAGTGGCCGGCAGCAGAGGCAGCGGCGTGGTCGGAGGCGGTAGAGCGGAAACCGGCGGTGAGGCGGCCCGCAGAGCAGAAAGCCACGAGGCTGGAGGGACCGTCATGGCAGGGGCCGGCAGAGCAAGAGCAGACAGAGGCGGCGACAGCGGCGACGACGGCGGACGCAGCACAAGCTAGGCGGGCTTGGAGAGTGGGACCGGCAAGGCAGGGGCCGGTGACGGAGGAGGCGGAACAGCCGGTGGCGGAACGTCAAAGTATCCTGAGTGCTCCAATTGATCAAGCTTGGCCTCGAAGAGAGACATGGAGGCTTGAAATGTCGTCGACCACTTCAGCAACATCGAGTGGAGGACGCCCGCATCCGTGGCACTAAGATGAATGTTCATCAAATTATATTTGAGATTGGAGAAGTGGGAGTAGGAGTAATTAAAAATAGTATGACGTGGAGGAAAGAAGAAATTTAAAACAAAATGAAAGGGGTGCGGTTAGGAAGAAGGGGTGCGGTTAGGAAGAGACAAGGAAATGAAATGAAATAAAATAAAAGGAGGGTTGGGGGATTTGATGATAAGAAAAATTTAATAAGAAAAGATAGAAGGGATGTCAGAATTAAAAAGAGGGGAAAATTGACGTGGGACCGCTGGAATAGAGAGGGATGGGATGCTAGAAAAAAATTAAAAATAAAAAGAAAAATGAATTGCTTAATGAATTAATTCAGGAGGGAGGTGTGCTGCCCGAGGAAAATCAAGAGGCATGACTCGATGAAGATTGGGGCACACGTGATTGGGACGGAACGAAGACAGGGCGCAGGCGGAACGAGCGATAAGCGCAGGGGACAGCAGAGGGCGTGGCTTGAGGGGTTGCAGCGGCGAGTGGAAGAGGCGGCTAGAGATGCGCAAGAAGAGAAAGGGCGCGCTGGGTCGGCTCTGAAGCTGAGAGCTGGGGTTCGGCGCTGCGGTTAGTAGATCGCTTGGGACGCTGGGGATCGATGAAAGAGGCGCAGTGTATGAGCGCGTGCTGGGAGACGAGTGGAGGATGTTGATTCGATGAGGATGTACGGTTGGCTTGCTGATGTTGTACGATCTGGTGGACGATGCAGTGGGCTGGAATGGGCTGTCGTCGGTGAATGGGACGCAGGGGCAACAGAGAGGTGTTGGCTTGCGGGAGCAGTTGAAGCGGCGGAAGACGGCGGAAGGAGTGTCGGGAATGGAGTCGCCGACGTCTAGCTCTGATACCAATTTGTTATGGGCTTGGGTCGTTGCGATCGTTGGAGGTGGGAATACATGGGCAAGACCTAGAAATGGTGGAGGAGGAGGAGATGAGAGAAGATGAAACCCCAGAGGGTGGAGGAAGGAGAGAAGAGCTTAGAGTGAGAGAGAGGATTAGAGAGAGAGAAAAGAAATTTCATAATTCATTGCTTAAAAAACAACTACATGAGAAGGGTCTATTTATAGGACCCCAGGTGGCATACCCGTAATTACATAAGATGCATAAAATATTAAAACGCTAAAACATTACGACGAGTCTAATAACGATGACTCAATACACACGACGAGATAATAAGATAACTGACGGATGACCATAACACATAACAGATACCCGTGAATTAGGGAAAATAAATAAAAGGCTGTATAAAATGTCTACGGATCAAGAAAGCTGCAAAAACCACTGAAGCATGATCAGACAATCAACTAGTTGAATGTCGTTAAATCTAGGAAGCCTCAGAAAAGCAATACAACAATATATCAAGAGAGGAATTGATGTAAACCCAGAATCCAAACATTTACTTTAAATTTATAAGCTTGAAATTTTTTAAATTAAGCGACAAAATAAGATACTTAAACCAAAATCGAATATGACGCCCTTAAGAGCCTAGACATTGAATGGAATCAACATTATGGCATAATTACTCCACAAGCATATAAGCAAAGATGAATAATAGTTTTTTTTTTCAAATTAATTGACATAGATAACAATAAAAATTAGAGTAAGCAAACTCTGAATTAGGTGATCATTAAAACTTAAGCATTCGATTAAACCTATCAAAATACGAACAAGGAAGGTGGAGAGGTATACCATAGACTCAAGCATAACATCTGTTCCGCCATGTTGTTCCATTGCAGGAATGGAAGCCACGACAATTGGAACTCTAAAATAGTAAAGGAGAGTGGCGTTGGTGACAACAGGGCGTTGGAAAAGAAAGGTGGTTCGCAACTAGCTGAAGGTGGTTGGAATTGAAGGAGAGGGGGTGCCTTGGAGGCTGATCAGAGGAGGAGGGAGTCACAACCGATGGTAAAAGGTGGACGTCGGCTTGAATGGAACAACGCCTGCTCAATCCAATCGCAGGAGTCCGAGGACCCTGGAGGGGACTCACAGGAGTGGTCGCCGGAGCCCTATCGGGCTAGTGGCAGCGTCATCGATGCTCGATGAAGAGATGGCATATGCTAGGAGTGGGACTAGGGGCGTCACACGAAGTGTTTGGGGGTGGGGGTGGGGAGGTCGGACTGGATCTCCCGAAAACTGAGAATAGCCTATATTCCCATTTTTTTCAATCTAATGAAAATGTGTGTGGGTGTTCTTTTAATAGGAATATGAAAGATATTTTATTTAATTGATGATTTAATACTTATGAAAACATGAGAATTTAAAGAGTTTTCAAATCAATTCAAAATTTTATATTCTCTCACTAAAGCTTAGTTATTAAAGGCGCAAGGCGCATCAAGGCGCAAAGGGGTTTTGGAGCCTAGGATCAAGGCGCAGACGAGCGGTTGACGAAGGCAAGGTGCAGCCGCATCCATTTTAAATAATCAGCATCAAACATCATTTCAGCTTCTCGATCAAACTCTTTATCTAGTCTACTAAATTAATCATTCATTAGTATCGTTTATATCTCTTAAAAAATAGAATCAATGTGGCATCATATCTTAAGTCCCAACGCACAATTATCTTTCACAAACACTAAATCAATTAAAAATAATTGAGTTTTTACATTATTTTTTTCTTTACTTTAAAGAAAAAAATTTACGACAAAAATCTTACTCAGGCGCAAATAAGGCGCAAACCTCTGAGCCTGGTGAGCCTTGAGCCTTAGGAGCGCCTGAGGCATGCCTTTAACAACATATCAATAAAGTGATTCTAAAATGCGTTATTTCTAATTTTAGACTTTTTTATTTTATATTTAATTTCAATTAAAAATATGTTCGCCTTAATTAACATGTTACCTAATTTGACGAATCTTTTTATTCTGGGCTTATTGGACGATCACATCAATAATCTGTAACAATGAGCGCGAACGTTGTGCACCATACAAAATAAGCGAGTACACGCGTCAGACAAAATAACCGAGCACATTCGTGATACAAAATAAACGAATGCTAAAACATGCGCGATACATGTGCGGGTAAAACTAATGAAAAAAATGCAATCATGCGTCGCATGTTGCATTAGGAAGAGAGTGGAAATCGCGAAAACCAGTAAAATCATAAAACCAGAGAGGAAGAGAGGCAGAGAGTGGAAGAGGACCAGAAACCTGTAAAGTCGTAGAACCAGAGAAGCAGAGAGGAGTATACTAAAGAATTAGGGGAAATGAAAAAAGCCCGCATACAATGTCTGCATGCCAATAAAGACAAAAATCACTGAAGAATGTCAGGCAATCAACTCTAAGTGTTTTTAAATCTAGAAAGCCTCTGAGAACTAATAAAACCATGTAACCCGAGAGAAAGAAAGTGGAAGAACGACAACTAGTAAAATTGTGGAAACAAAGAGGCAGAGAGTGGAAGAGAGCCATGGACCAATAAAGTCATAGAACTAGAGAGGCAGAGAGGAATATACCAGAGAATTATGGAAAATAAAAAAGCCACACAGAATATTTGCGAACCAGAAAAGCCTCAAAAACCACCAAATATCTTAAAAAAAAAACTCGTAGTGTCGAGCAGTTGAGCCAAAGAAGAGAGAATAATCACAGAAGCCGCAAACACTGCAGAAACCACAAACCACAGAAACCGCTAGAAATCATAAAAGAACTCACAATACTGAGAAGATGCAGAACCATAGAAGCCGCATAACCACACAGGTCGTTGTACCAGAGAAACCGTTGAAGCCTCAGAATAGGAGAAGCAGAGTACCAAAGCCCATATGAGAGAATTTCCTGAGAACCAGAACCCATAAATGAGAGAATCACTAGAAAGGAGATAGTCGAGAACAACAACTGATGCACTCTGCGTCGCTTCATTTTTTTTAATTATTATTGTATCTTTATTTTAGTGTTGCATTTTCTTTTGCAATTTTTATTTATGTACTTTGTTTCATGCAACAACTTGTGATTTACGGCTCGTCGGTTTGACCACCCGATGAGACCTTAAATAAATAGTCCAATAATTTTAGGAATTAAGACGATAATGGCAAGCTCAAATTATGCAGGTAACTCAAATTAATTTGAAAACAAAATCCAGAAATTCTCTTCAAAAGAATTCCTATTTTATAGTTTCCCACAATTGGAAACCAACCCAAAATTCAAATTTTAATGAGCCTCATTTTAGAAACCTTCCTAAATAATTCCTATCTTATTTAATCCTCACGGGAGAAAGCAAAAGGTGAAAACCGGGAATACAGGAAATCGATTTTCTCGATCTCCTGTGAAACCGCCGCAGCCAACCCTCGTCCCTTCCCTGTTTATCACACCTGCGATACCGCCTCCCTCCTTCAACCGCTCGAGTCCAACTCCGGCGAGCCGTCCACCTCCCTGCAGGAGGATTCCATCTCCAGTGACGCAGGATGGAAACTTCTCCCGTCCTTTCACTCAGCCCACCCTAGGTGGCGCCGTCGACCTCGGTAAAGTTTTCCGGCGCCGCGGCCGCCGCCCCATTACGAACGACGTCGACCCCAACGCCTCCTCCGTCGTTCGCGTCTAACCCTGCGTTCTCGGGTTGGAAGGATCTCCTTCCTCTTGGTAACGAATTCGTATCCCTACTCCGCGAAGTTAGCATTAATTTATGAGTTCATCTAAATAATTTTGGGCTTGCCATGCATTCTCATTCATAAAGTTATTGTTTATTGCATAAGTTAATTATTGCAAACTGTTTGTGGTGGTATTGGTTTCATTGGAAAAGATTCGAACTTTACGGATTCTTAAGGGAACGACCCGAACGAGATTAAACGAATCTCTTCAAGTCCTAAGCGACGAGAGGAGACTTTCGCGCGCAAAACTTCGCTTGGCCCGCTCGGCCTGCGTATTTTTTCAGAGATAAAATCTAATTATTTTTAAATTTATTTCATAGATAAGCAACGATTTAAATGAGTCTACATCAACAACTGAATAGATTAAGGCAGACAATTGAAATTAAGCGGAATTGAGAAATAAAAGAGTGGCATGACGCTCATTTTTTAAATTTAGCGAGCATTATATCACCCGATGTTATCGACAATATATCGGGCCAAACAGCTATAACGCCTGATATTTTAGAAAACGTTATTTTCATTAAAGGTGGTGAAAACATGCCGTTTCCCGTCAAAACAACCATGCCGGCCTTGACAACAAGTTTTCTTACGCAACACCTCTGACATTTTCTCCTGCTCAGTCGCAAATATGCCAGGAGTAGATCCTAATGTTGCCTTCCATCGCCGGAACTTCAATCCTACCATTCTATTGGTGAAACCGAGTATAAGAAAGTGGGTCACTAATCTTGCAGACCCGATTTGTGAAGGTCATACAATTGTTAAATGCAGAGTTTGTGAGAGATATTTAATATTCCGAGCATATATCGAATGCTGTAATGGTGAGGAAGCTTATTGGTCAATGACATATGTGCATAGACTTCCTGAATGGAGTGTCTCCTAATGATTGCCACGCCTTATATTTGCTCGGTTGTCTAGTCTATTTTGCTTATGGGTTTACTTCTCTTAGCTTTCTGGATGCATTTTATGACTATTCTGTTTACACCTGCTTGATCAGATGAAGACTATGCTCATCACCTACGATAACAACTTTTGTTATTAAGTGATGTTGTTCGAATTGAAGAATGCTGGGACTACATATCAGAAGACGATATGTTTGATGACGAAATGTTGAAATTTATGGTGATGAGTTGTTGATCAAGAGCATGTCTTTTTCAAAACAATTATGGATCTGCAAGAGACCTTCACTACCATGCAAAAATATCATATCGAGTTGAATCCTATGGGAAATTTTGGGTCATCTTGCCCTCATGGAATAGAACCCAATCCCGACAAGATGCACACCATCTTATAAATGTCTTCCCCCACCAATCTTAAGGAGCTTTAGCATCTTACAGGGAGGATCACGAGTCTTATTCGTTTTAATCTGAGATTGGCGAGAAGTGTTCTCCAATATCCATTAGAACCAAAGATTGTTACGAAGATGCCTCCCTTGGCCAACCACGGTATCCAAATCAGTCGATGTAGCCCCAATTGTATTTTCGTCATTTCATGTGTGCCCAGTCCTGCCTATATAAGGGAGTGGAGGAGAGTTATTAACTTTATCTTAGATCATTAGACTTTAGGCTCTCTTTGGGAGAGAAGGCTCTTAGAGGAATGTTGCCCTCAAGAGATTAGGTCGAGCTTCTCTCGAAGTCTTGTATCGTCTTTTGCATTAATTTATTGTTCGACAATAGCAGGAGCTATAAAAAACAGTCAGCACATACTCCATTACTTAAAACAAATTGGCTTACCAAATAAAAACCCATTAAGCTTTAAAAGTTCAATATATAAATACCCAACCTTAAGTGATAAATATCCCAAACTTCAGCCCAATCTTTAGCAAAACTGCATGAAACACAGGCTTGACAAAGGGAATATCCACCATCTAGAAAAGAGCCGACCAACCCAAACAAATAAACCAAATAAAAGAGCCTGTCAAATAAAAAATGTTGATCAAAACAAGTCGAATTTGTCAATGAAATCAAATTTAACCTTCACAAATATTATAGGAGAACAAGAAAATATAAGGTCACTTAATCTTTCTAGAACATCAGGAGTTCTATTAGATAACATCAAAATCACCAACTAAAATTTCTAAATATAAAATGACCATTCTAAAGATCACTAAAATTTAGTATAACCACATCAAATTGTCTGTTAAAGGATTCAAATACGGCACTCTTGAAAGAGTACGCTTTTAGGTCAAGAAAATGTATGCTTCGTACTATAATGGAAAGTGATCATGGGTGGCACAAATATTTTTTCGAATCTCCTTATCATATTTTCATCATTAGCGAGAATAACATATAGTACTTATCGCTGTATTTAATTATCACAATAAGTGGACATTACAATCCCCCCCCCCCCCCCCCCCCCCCCCCACACACACACACACAAAAGATTTTATCCGCTGACATTTAGCTCGAGTCGTCTTTAAAGAATGGTGGGAACAACTTTTTCATAGTGCCTTCTCTTTCAAACTCGACAACGTGACAAAAGAGTTGTCGTTTTAGGTAAACAAAGTGTACACTTCGTACTATGTTGGAAAGTGGGTGACACATTAATTTTCGAATCTACTTAGTGAGAATAACATAAAGTGGTTATCTCTATATTTAATTATCAATTTAGTGGACATTACAATTCCCCTCCCCGTACAAAAGTTTTCTTCCATAAAAATTTAGTTCGAGCGTCTTTGATCAATGGTGGGAACAACTCTTTCATAGTGTCTTCTCTTTTTCAAGTTGCTTCATTTATACCGTCTCCTTTTTACTAGACTTTAGCAATGTTTACTTCTCAGTTTTGCAATTTCTTGCTCAGTGCATCGATATTCCTATAAGGTCTAGTTGGACTTGACAAATTTGTTCTTTTTGAATTTCATCCGTTGAAGTCATCTTTTTTGGATCCGTCTCATATTTCCTTAGCGAGGATACCTGAAATACAACATGTATATTCTTGAGATCCTTCGATAATGCAAAGTTATATGTCATTTCTCCGTCTTTCTCTATAATGGTGAACGGTCCCACATACCTTGACTCTATTTTCTTAGTTGCGGTAACCGGGAAACTCTTTTGAAAGGATTTTTTTTAAATAGACCTAAACACCAACATTAAAATCTATCTTTCGATGTTTGACGTTATAGTATTTCTCTTGTTGATCCTGAGCTATGCTTATTCTTAAATGTACAATCTGGATCTTATCATGCATTTTATCCACTATTTTTCCTTGAATAACTTATTCTTGCCATTTTCAACCCAACTTAAGGGAGTTCAGCATCTTCTTTCATACAAATCTTCAAACGTGTCCATTTGAATACTGGACTAATAGCTATTGTTATATGAAAATTAAACCAACGTCAAATATTTTTCTTAGGAGCCTTTCAAGTCCATCACTAGCATTCACAGAAGATTCTCTAACATTTGAATCTTTCGTTCGGATTGTTCATCTATTTGATAGTGCAAGGCAGTACGATACTGTAGTTTAGTTATGTTCCTAACTTCTTGTGCTCAATTTGCCACGTCTCAGATGTAAACCTTCCGCCTCTATCAAATATAATTGATCTAGGGATTCCATGGAGCTTGACTATTTTGTCAAAATCTATGTCGACTAATTTCTTCGTAGGTCTGTCTTTCTATATGGATAGAGTATGCTATTTTAGTTAATCCATCAACTACCACCCAAATGTCATCATTCCCTGCCTTATTTCTTGGTAAACATGACAAAGTCCATGCCAATCTCACCTCATTTCTATTCTAGAATCGACAATGACATCAGTTTTCATTCCTGACCTCCAGAATTTTTGTTTAAGATCTTGTTACATCTTTGTTCTTCCAGACTTAGTTATTAAAGGCGCAAGGCGCACCGCGCACCAAGGCGTAAAGGGGTCTTGGAGCCTAGGCTCAAGGCGCAGGCGCGCGCCTGACGAAGGCAAGACGCAACCACTTTCATTTTAAATAATCAGCATCAAACATCATTTCAGCTTCTCGATCAAAATTTTCATCTAGTCTACTAATTAATCATTCATTACTATCGTTTATATCTCTTAAAAAATATAATCAATGTGGTCACTTGCATGATATTTAAGTCTCAACGCACAATTATCTTTCACAAACACTAAATCAATAAAACATTATTGAGTTTTTACATTATTTTTTCTTTATTTTTGAAAAAAAAAATTACAACAAAAATCTCACTTAAGCACGCCTTTTATGTTCTAAAGGCGCAAATAAGACGCATGAAGGCGCAAACCATTGAGCCTGATGAGCCTTGAGCCTTAGGCGTGCCTTTAACAACATAGCTTCCAGAATGTATAGAGTACATGGTATTGTGGATTATCCATGGTAGGTACACATAACCATCATTAATCAACAATAATCCATCCTCGAGAACCAATTATTTTACTTGATCTTTCTACACATTATCCTTTAATTCAACCAAAATGTGCTTCACTTAATTGCTTCCTAATTTTATCTTAATTGTCTACTGTATCTGCATCTGATTGAGTAGTTTTATCATTCCTTGACCCTTAAAAGCAGAAGGTATAACTAGATTTTCTAGTTCTTGTATTAATTCTTTCTATTTTGTTATCATTGTAGTTATTTTTGTTACAACTTTTTTTGCTCAAAGCATCTGATACTCTATTTGTCTTTTCAGGATAATATTTGATAGTCAAATCATAGTCCATAATAAATTCTAACCACCTTTGCTTTCGAAGATTTATCTCTTTTTGTGTGAAAATATACTTCAAACTTCGGTGAACCATAAATATCTAACATTTGACACCATATAAATAGTGTCGCCAAATTTTGAGAGCAAAAACATTGACATCCCATTCCAAGTCATGTGTTGGATAATTTTTACCAGGCTCCTTTAATTGGTTGGATGCATACACAAATACTTTTCCCTTATGTATCAATACACACCCCAAGCCTTTTAAAGACACATCACTGGTTATCTAGAGCCCTTCAGTGCCATTAGGCATTACCAGCGCATGCACCGTAGCTAACCTCATTGCAACTCTTCAAAGGCACTTTGACATGTTTGTTCCACTGAAAGACCACATTTGCAACTCTTCAAAGGCACTTGGACATGTTTGTTCCACTGAAAGACCACATTCTTCCGTGTCAGCATGGTTAAAGGTAAAACAATCTTGGAAAAAAATTGGAAACTTCGTACTTATGTTACTGTTGTAGGTTTAGGCCTTTTCATAAGTACTTCAACCTTTGTTGGATCAACATATTACCCTTCATTTATCACATGTTCCAAAAAGGCAACATCTTTTAACAGAAATTCACACTTAAAAACCTTGCATATAACTTATTATCTGTCAATGTTTAAACACCGTCCCTAAATGCTCAACATGTTCCTCCTTGCTTTTTGAATAGACAAGGATGTCATTGATGTATACAATCACGTTTATCCAAATATTTTGTGTACTCTATTCATCAAATTCATTCAAATAGCAGGTGCTTTTGTTAGTCCAAACAACAGCACTACAAATTGGTAATGTCTTATATCTTCTTGTAAAAGCTATCTTAAAAATATTCTCTTCTGTAATTCACATTTGATAGTATCCCGATCGAAAGTCTATCTTAGAAAACGTGGTGACCTTTACCTGCGAAACACGCATACTTAAAAATGCTTCGCATATCGGCTCGAATGCGTATCGGATACGGGAAACGCCCGGAAACGCGTTTCTGAAACGTAGGAAACGCAATATTTAAATTAAATAAAAAATCTAATTGGGAAACGTGTGTCCCCCTTGCGGGTTACTCGTTTCCCGCTATTTTATTCACGGCGTCAGGCGCGCAGTCACGCCTCATTAAATGGTGGCTAACTCTTAGGAATAATTTCTTCTCCTTACAAAATTATTTTATTAATTTAATGCTAAAGAAGATCTTGTTTATGTGAAGAGTTTTGATGATCATCATTACATATTATGATATTAGTTCTCAATGTGTACCTGTAGGCCCAATCTTGACTCTTGAGTAATCTGTATTGATAATAAATAAATCAAACTAAAATGTGTGTATTTGTAGGTACTATAAATAATGTTTGTGCTTTTGGATACCTCAAGGAATAGATTGCATGAGCTATTCTTCATATTTTCTCTTCCTGTGATATCCAATACCTTCTCCTAGCCTAATCTTTCCCATTGTGCCTAAACAACATGATTGTGCGCCAATTATTCTTTATTGAATGTAGTGACTGAGATGGTACCTTAGTTTGTTAATTGTATTTTTTTATATTAATTAATACTTATATTAAAATAATTAAAAAAAATAAAAACGTTTCACGTATCCGTATATTTTAAAAATCACGTTTCCCGTATCCGTTTCGTATCGTATCCCGTATCCCATTTTCGTCCCCGTGCTACATAGACCTTTACTAACAAATCATCCATGCGGGGTAGAAGAAATTTATTTTTGATTGTCAGTTTATTCAATCCTCGGTAATCAATACATAAGAGTAGAACAACATCCTTAACAAATAGAAAAGAATCATCCCTATGTGTTGAACTGGGATGAATAAACATTTTGTCCTATAATTCTTGGAATTGTCTTTTTAATTCTTCCATTTCTTTAGGAGCCATTCGATAAGGTGTTTACGTTATGGGATCTCCCCTTTATGAGATCTATAGAAAAGTCAATGTCTCTACTTGTTGGTACTCCATGTAAATTTTCTGGAAACACCTTTGGAAATTCATAGACAATAGGTTCATTGTTCAATGCTGTCTTATTATCCCTGTCTCCCTTTATCATGACTAACACTTCACACTTTTTTGTATTTTCTTATTAGCTTTAAATGCTGATATGATTGTTTCTTATAGTTCCTGCAATCCCCTAAAATATCCTTCATTTTAGTCCAGAAATTTTACTTTTAGTTTCTTCTTCCGAAATTTTACTTTTAGTTTCACTTAATTTTCTGCTTCCATTCCAAGTACCATATCAAACCCATGTAGTCTTAGGACGATCAGATCAGTTTTATTTTGTTTATCCACAAAATTAAGTTCAATTTTACATGTAAGTTTTCTACTCTTCAGTGTCTTATTTGGCATAATCACTTTCAATTTGTTCTTCAATAAATATGGCTCCAAATAGAGAAGCATTTTACAATCTATTTAGAAATAAAAGAGTGAGTAGCTCTAGTATCAAGCAAAACCTTAACCAGATGATTATGTGCTATGTTGCACGGGGTCGGGGACGGGATGCGATATACGATATGATACATATATGTGGAACATGATTAAAAAATATAGTATACATGATACTTGTTTGAAAATTTTAATTATTTAAATATAAGTAAAATTTAATATGAAGACATGTATGATATTCACGTCTTATTCATTTTTTTCATCATTGTATCTTTCATTTCATATATTAAATGAAAACAAGGTTTATGTGTCACAAAAATATATCATATCTTAAATAGGAGTCATGAATAAAGCATGGAATCAATTGAATCCCATTACTTATAATTCAACACATTTTTATTCATATATGTTTCTCCATGTCACCATCAAAAATGCATAATTTTTGGGCATTTTCGAGCATACTCTGGCGTATCCGATAATGTCTAAAAATATCTGCGAGTATCCAAATTTTCTAAATCGAACACTAAATGAAATAGTTTTTAAGTGTTTCTGGGATGGGTCTCCTAGAGTTCCCTAGAGTTTTCCGAGTCCGAAACGTTTTAGATACGATACGTAAGGTTAATGTAAGTATCCATGCTTCATATATTATGAGCATAAATCATACATGTTGAAAGGGGGAACAGTTATACCTCTGAGAATTCTCTAGAGGGGGTGAATAGAGATTTAAAATAATTTACTGAAAAATATAAACCAGATTCAAGTAATTTCTGATTAGCATCCACAATCACACAATCACAATTAAGTAAACACAACAGGATCCTGAATATGATTAATCCTTTTTGAGAAGAAGAAATGATTATTAAGCTCTTTGATCCACCGTTATCAGATTGTTCTCAGATTATCTGTAGCAGAGAGAAGGGGAGGAAGAAGAAGCCTTTTGAAAATCTCAGTTCTTTTGTCTGATTAATTACTGTATTCTATTGTGTATGTCCTTTCCTCCACTTCAAATATGTGTATATCAATCCTTAGAGAATTTTGAATTCTTCCCACTTGGTGATTATCTTCAGAAGGAATGAGATAATATTTTTCTATATTTGACTTCTGAAATCCCGTCGACCTCTTCAAAATTCTTCCTTATATTATTTGGAAATTCTATAAAGAAATCTTTCCTTAAATCAGCTCTGTAAGATTCAAATAACTTCCATAGTTATAGTCTTTGAATATTTCTGAATGAGAGCCTCTGAAATTTCCTTTCTGGATAGATGTCGACGCTACTTCGAGTTCTAGTAGAGGGAGCGTCGAATTCTTCTTCAGAATGAGAATCTGTCGACTTGACTGAATACTCTACGTTACATCGATAACTTATTGACGTATGCGTCGACTACTGCTCTGGAGAGACGTCGACATTGCTTCAGAAGATGCGTTGACAACCAGTCGAAGATACATCGACTTCTAGTCGACATTGCGTCGATGTCTACTCGACGCAACTATGCCTTGGCTGATTTTCTCCCTTTTTTTAGCTTGCCTTTGACTAGACAGACTTCCTAGGACATCTATGACCAAATTACCCTCTCTATACAACATAGGTAATTATACTAGATGTAAAATCACTTATAAATAATTTGTTAAGTTAAATAATAGGGTTTTTCCCAACAATCTCCTCATATTTAGCTTAACAAATTTTTAAAGTGATTTTAAAATTATTCATCATTTTTCTTATGAAGAAAGTCAAAACATGAGCAGGCAACTGAATTTTTTTATCTTTAAGATAGAAGTCATAAGAAGTATTTCTATCGAGAAGTTTTGTGAAGATTAGACAATAATATGAGCTGTTTTTCAGAATAATAAAATATTGAAATTCCCTTGAGATTATCCTTTTTCAATCTTCTCCAGTCCTCCTAAGCTCAGCAACATACCTTTTAAGTTTCAAAATTCTCAGCTACATGTCTTCCCTAGGAGGTAGCTTCCTCCTTTTGGTATAATAAATTTGTACATGTCTTTTGGGAAACTCCAGTGGCTCTTCCTCATCATCTACCTGTTTCTCCCCCTGAGCTGATGAAGCAACATTTTCAGCAGCCTTTGTTACAACCAAAGACTTTTCCAATCCAGCATTGATCTCCCCCTGAGTCTCTGCAACCATTTGTGCAGCCTCTCTTGCAATCACAAGTACATCATTCTATTCAGCAACATTAGTTGTATCAAAGAACTGGTTCAGATCAGCTTCAGCATCAGACTCCATCAAGATAGTTTCATTTCCTATAATTTTAAATGGGTCTGGCCCATGTTCAGTAACAGAGACCTCTTGATTGGCTTCCTGGTCTTCCTCCTGAATCTCCCCCTTCTTAACCTCAAGGGCAAGAGAGGTTAAGAAAGGCTTTGTCACAGGGTAGGAAAACAGCCTTGACTGCATATGTTCCATAGAGGCAGTGACCCCATCAACCTTGGTTTGCATGTGATCAAATGTGGTTTTGAACTTGAAGGCATGCTCACTCATCAGAGTGGTGATAGAGTCAGTAGTCAACCCCCCTGCCTGGAAAATGATGGAATTTAGATTGAAAGGAGTGGCTGGCAAAGTGGTTGGATTGATTCTGGTAGGAGATAAAGGTAGATCTGTGGTATGTAAATGAGCTAGATCAGATACTTGGATAGTGTTTGAGTTTGGATGAATGGATGATGATGGTGGTATTTAAGGCAGAGTAGTTGTTTGGGTTGGTAGGATAGTTTGCTCTGGAATGGTGGGAGAAGGAACATTATTCTGTGGAGAGGGTGGAGGAGATGTCTCCCTCTGGGACCCATGCTTAATGATTTGTCTGGTCCATTTGGAGAACAAAGCTATTGCGAGTCTCTTTCCAGGAGGGATAAACACTCCCTTTGAAGTGTGTAGACTGGGGTAACTATGCTTGAGAACTTGACTCATGATGGTCATGTAAACATTCTTCTTATGTGAGATCAGTTTGAGAAGACATTTTCTCTAGGTAATATGCTTTCCAAGGACTTACACCCCCATTATGTGCAACTGAGTCTTGGGGATGTCATCATGCGCCAAAGTCTTGCATAACAGTACTTTCCCCACAATGCCTGCCAATAATCTATATTTTTCAGAAAAGTCATTCTTCTTCAGATGGATTGGCTTGGTCTTTGAGAAGTGCATGCTTTTGAGAACTTCTGTTATCTCTGAATCAGATAACTCTGCAACATCGTCCCCTGGAAGTAGATCAAAAGCCCCCTGGATGACTTCAGCAGTGATTTTCACTTCAGAACCAACAATATTCCCTTTTATTGTCCCATTCCTTCAAATTGAACGCGTGCCACGAACTCTGTCAATTCAGCTTCATATAATTTGCATCTGGTGGATATTAATTTATCCAAACCAAGATTACTGAAAAGGAGAAGTATCCCCTAAACATATTGGCAGCAACATTGAAGGAATCTAGATCAACACTGAATCTAGAGTTTGTCTTTGGCGACATTGATGCACCTGCAAAATATTAAACAAATGAGAGAGAGAGAGAACAAGAAAAAAGAGAGCGGGGAAGATGAAGAGTTTGAAAGAGTAATAAATATAACAGAAGCCTGGTATAAGTAGACGATACGTCGAAAGTTAGGGCACAATGCGACGTATTTTAGGAAAGAGTCGACACAGCGTGCTAAAATTGATCTAAGGAAAGAATTCTGTGCGCGCTTATGAAGTCGAAGTCGCGCCGACTTGTATTCGACGTAACTTCTAGTATACCTTATCAAACATTATGTCGATGCATGTGTCAATTAGCATCGACGTTGCGTCGAATAAGTTCATACCAAACACTTGGAGCTTGCTTTAGACCATATATTGCTTTACTTAATTTATAAGCATAAGAGGGAAAAGATAGATTGACAAAACTTGGAGGTTGTTCTACATAAACCTCTTCTTGTAGAGTGTCATTGAGGAAAACACTTTTGACATCCATCTGATATACTTTGATCCTCTTATAGGCGACATAGGCAAAAAATAATCTGATAGCCTCCAATCTAGCCACTGGAGCGAAGGTCTGATTGTAATCTATTCCTTCTTCTTGCCTGTACCCTTGTGCTACCAGTCTTGCTTTATTTCTGACTATGACTCCATTGGAATCCAAATTATTTCTATATACTCATTTGGTTCCAATGATTGAGTAATTTCCAGGCCTTTCAATTAGAGTCTAGACCTTATTTCTTTCAAATTGAGCTAGCTCTTCTTGGATGACAACAACCCAGTGGTGATCATTGTCTGCTTTCTCAAACGTCTTTGGTTCATGTTGGGAAATGAAACATTGCAACATAGACTCATTTGACATTTGGTTCCTTGTTTGTACTCCAAGAGTCATGTTTCCTATCACTTGAGAAGGGGGGTGATCCTTGAGATTTATTCTCTTAGGGTTAATTCTAACTACATCAAGTGTAGGAGAGATCTCTTCAATTGCTTCTTCTTCAACAACAATTTCTGGTTCAACAACTTGTATTTGAATTTGAAGAGTGTCTTGTGCTGTGTTATTAACAACTCCATTAGAATCTTCATCATCTGAATTATTATCAGCAATGTCCAGCTGATTAGTGCGCTCTTTGGATGATCCTTCTCCATTTTCCTTAATACTTAGTTGCTCCAACTCAGCAACCAGGGGATCGTTATCCTGCAAAATATTATTGGTGGAAGTTTCCCTCCTCTTAGAAAATACGTTAGCCTCATGAAATACTACATTCATAGATTTTTATTTTAAGAGTCATTTTATTATAGCACATATAGGCCTTGCTTGATGATGAATATCCTACGAAGATATCATCATCAGCCTTCTTGTCAAATTTGACAAGATGGTTCTTTCAATTATTTAATATGAAGCAAGTATAGTCAAAAATCCTAAAGTATGATACTATATGTGCCTTTCCCTTCAGGAGCTCATAAGGAGTCTTTAACTGTCTTGTGAATAAGTCTTCTATTCAGAACATAATTGACAGTGTTAACTGCTTCAACCCAAAAGGACTCAGGCAAGTTCAACTCAGCCAACAATGTCCTTCCTGATTTAATTAGGGTTCTATTTTTTCTTTCAGCTACCCCATTTTGCTGAGGAGTTCTAAGAGCTGAAAAACTGTCTTATCCCTTCATCCTCATAGAATCTACAAATTAACTAATTCTCAAACTCTGTGTCATGGTAACTTCTGATTATAACAACTTGAGTATTGAATTCAGATTGAACCTGTCTAATGAATCTTGAGAGGATCTTGAAGGTTTCAGATTTAGCTCTCAGAAATAACACCCAAGTGATCCAGAAAAATCATCCACTACAACTAGAGTAAAAGACTTTCCTCCTAAGCTCAGAGTGGAGATTGGACCAAACAAGTCCATGTGCATCAAATAAAGTGTTCTGGGTGAATCATTCTTAATAATTAGTTTGAATGATAACTTGGTTTGCTTGCCCATTTGGCAAGCCCTACATGGATTTTCTTTCCTATACTTACCTCTTGGCAAACCTCTTACTAGATTATTTTTAACTAACTTGGCTATGGTCTTATGATTTAAATGACCAAGCCTCCTATCCCAGAGCTCATTTCTGTCTATTTCTGAATTGAACAGACAGATCTCCTTTGAGTTGGAATTGAAGTCAACTGCATACACATTTCATTTTCTATAGCATCTGACTAGAGTTGGCACTATTGCATCTGTTAGAGTTGACAATTTGGTATAGGTTGCGAGTGAATACTACTTTGTATTCACCATCACAAAGCTGACTAATGCTAATAAAATTATGTTGAAGACCTTCAACATAAGCTACTTTAGAAAAAGAGATGTCTCCAATTTTTATCATAGCATAGCTTTTGGTTTGACCACAGTTGGAGTCACCAAATATTACCTCAAGGCTATCCTTGGCCTTATAACTTTCCAGTAAGTCCTTTTGCCCAGTCATATGTCTGGAGCAACTACTGTCTAAATATTACATCTGGTTTGTGGATGGACAGCCCCTGACCTGCACATCCAATTAAACATTAGTTGGGACCCAGTTTACCTTGGGCTCATTGCTTCTACCATTACATGGGGTTATGAAAGTGTAAAAAGGCCTTTCATGATACCCCTTTGGATAAAAGAGTGTTGGTCTATTAAACCAACAACTTCTAGCTTCATGTCCAAATTTATTACAGTAATTACATTTAGGTTTGTGAGTATAAGATTCAGAAAACATTTTAGTATGTATCATGTTAAAATGGCTCACTGGAAAGTTGCTTCGACTAGAAGTCGATGCAACTGCCTGATTGCATCGATATGAAGTCGACGTTGGTATGAAGTTGCGTCGAGAAGAGGTAGACGCAACTTCATACTTGCGTTGATTAGAAATCGACGCACTTACAGAATTGTGTCTAGTTAAAATTGACGCATGTTTCCAGTTTTCAGAAACTTTTATTTTTGAAACCTGATTTTCTAGAGGCTTCTTCCCTAGAATACCCTGATAGTTTGATGAGCTAGCCCTATTGAATACTGTTATTCTATCGGGATCTTCATCGAAGATTATAATAGGTTGCTTTTCTTTAGCTTTATCAAAAGCTACAAGATTCTTCCAAGCAGGTGTGCTGGAAGATTTTCCTGAGTTTGTTGGCTCGGCTTCTAACCCTAGGTTCTTGAATCTCACAGAGAGATTCTCAGAAATATCTTTCAGCTTTTGACTCCTACCATTTAGGGAGTCTTCAAAGGCTTTTGCCTTTGTAAGCTCTTCATGTAGTGATTTGTTTTCTAAGGTTAATTCATCAATTTGTTTTTCTAGTTTTTCTAGATCAATTCTAAGTTGATAGTACACATAATAGTGGTTCTCATCAAGCTTTTTAATTTTTAATTCTTCTAATTCTTTTCTAAGCAATTTTATTTACTTTTCTGATTCTCAGTGATCATGACTGAATTCTTTAAAACATTCTTTAAATTCATCTAAGGTAAAATCAAAATCAGTAAAGTAAGATACTTGATCCTTTTCATCTTCAGACAATGCCTCCAAAGCCATTAGACAGGCTTCTTCAGCAGCTATTTCTTCTTCACTCTCTGATGAAGAACTTGACTCAGAGTCTGAGTCACTCCACGTTTCAGCAATGAAACCTCTTCCTTTCTTTCTATCCTTCTTCCTGGAGGACTGCTTCTTGTGAACTTTATCCTTCTGTTCTTCAGTCATTTTGGAGCTATATGTCCTGGCTTTCTGCAAACAAAACAAATGACCTCCTTGCTAGGTGTTTGGTCAAACTTTGGCTTGCTGACATTTCTGTCTCTTCTTCTGGAATCTTCTGACTTGATCCATCTCTTGAATCTTCTGGCCAGGAGATTGAACATCTTCTCTTCAGTACTTGAAGGCTCTCCATCAGATGCCTTCAATGCAATGGATCTTTCTCTAGGTGTACAGTCTTTCTCCTTTGCATCAGATTCTGCCCTACTCTTCAAGAGAAGCTCATATGACTTCAATTTGCCTAACAAGGCATCAATGGTAATCTCATTGTGGTATCTGGACTCTCTGATGGCCCAGATCCTTGAGTTCCATGTGCTTGGGAAGCACTTGAGGAGCTTATCATTGATCTCTGTCACTGGGATCTCCTTGTCCAGTCCCTTGAGCTCATTAACTATTATGCTGAATGTTTCATACATTTCAGCAACTGACTCCTCTGCTCTCTTTTGAAAGTTCTCATACTGGGATATGAGTAGGGACCTTCTGTCCTTTCTTTCATCAGAGCTTTGATAGAGATTTCAGATTTTCTTAGCTGATTGACAGTCAACAACTTTCTGGAAAATCTCATCAGACATTGTGGACACCAAGATGTTCATTGCCTTGGCATCACCGTCCTTTATTTTTCTTCAGCTTCTATCCATTTGTCTCTTGGAACTAGCTCTTTTGTTGTTTTTTCACTGGAATCCTTCTTGTATGACATATGGGTTCCTGTCAGAATGGAATCAAAAATAACTTCATCAATAGAGTTCATGTAAAGCTTAATTCTGGCTTTCAGA
Organism: Dactylorhiza incarnata; assembly: GCA_033032865.1. NCBI lineage: Eukaryota > Viridiplantae > Streptophyta > Magnoliopsida > Asparagales > Orchidaceae > Dactylorhiza > Dactylorhiza incarnata. Next base: position 12,626,598 of record JAWHQI010000040.1, read on the forward strand.
GTGTAAACATTTCCAAGTTACACAATGGAGGTCTTGTGGATGCAAATCCCTTGAAATTATTTGAACTCTTTTTTAGAAAATAAATTTATATAATAGTTGTTATTTTATAACTGTCAGATCTTTTTGATCAAGGTGTTAACCTTTTCTGATCAACCTATCTCTGATACCAATTGAAAGGGGGAACAGTTATACCTCTGAGAATTCTCTAGAGGGGGTGATTAGAGATTTAAAATAATTTATTCAAAACTATAAATCAGATTTAAGTATTTTCTGATTAGCATCCACAATCACACAACCACAATTAAGTAAACACAGCAGGAATTAAAAGCAGGAAACAAAAATAGAAAACATCACAGAAAATAAGCACAATACAGAAGACACAAGAAATATAGTGGTTCCTCAAAATCTGGGTACATCCACTCTTCTACCACTTTGATAGGAATCCACTATCACAGTGTCTGAGTCTTTTGATAAGGAGACTCATAACCAGACACTGAGTCTTTTGTTAATGAGACTCTCAGAACTATTGACTGAGTCTTTTGATAAGTAGACTCTCAAAACCAATACAACTAGATCTTTTGATAAGGAGATCTTGAACCAGGCAACCAGATCTTTTGATAAGGAGATCTTGAACCAGACAACCAGATCTTTTGATAAGGAGATCTTGAACCAAACTGATTCTTTTGAAGAGGGATTCTAAAAACTCTTTTTACTGTAACAAAAAGTGAGAGAGAAGGTAAAAAAGTAAGTAGGAAGAAGAATAGGTCTTCTGAATTGAATCCTCTTTCAACAATTTCTCTGAGGATTCTTGGCACTTTAGTGTACTGGATCTTGAATATGATTAATCATTTTTGAGGAGAAGAAAGGATTATTAAGCTCTTTGATCTGCTGTTATCAGATTGTTCTCAGATTATCTGTAGCAGAGAGAAGGGTAGGAAGAAGAAGAAGCTTTTTGAAAATCTCAGTTCTTCTGTCTGATTAATTTCTGTATTCTATTGGCTATGATTAAAGATAGGGCACAATGGCGACAAAGGATCCATATAGCCGACCCCACTATAGTGGGATAAAGGCTTGAGTGTTGTTGTTGTATTGTGTATGTTCTTTCCTCTACTTCAAATCTGTGTATATCAATCCCTAGAGAATTTCGAATTCTTCCCACTTGGTGATTGTCTTTAGAAGGAATAAAATAATATGTTTCTATAGTTGACTTCAGAAATCCCGTCGACCTCTTCAAAATTCTTCCTTATATTTTTTGGAAATTCTGTAAAGAATTCTTTCCTTATATCAGCTCTCTAAGATTCAAATAACTTCCAAAGTTATAGTCTTCAAATAATTCTGAATAAGAGCCTCTAAAATTTCCTTTCTGGATAGATGTCGATGCTACTTCGAGTTCTAGTAGAGGGAGCGTCGAATTCTGCTTCAGAATGAGAATCTGTCGACTTGACTGAATACTCGACGTTACGTTGATAACTTATCGACGTATGCGTCGACTACTGCTCTGGAGAGACGTTGACATTGCCTTGATCGATTTTCTCCTTGTTTTTAGCTTGTTCTCGTGCCTGACTAGACAGACTTCCTATTACATCTGATCAAATTACTCTCTCTATACAACATGGGTAATTATCCTAGGATGTAAAATCACTTATAAATAATTTGTTAAGTTACATCATAGGGTTTTTCCCAACACATGTCACCACTGTGTCATCAATTCTTGTATCTTGTTGACTTAGATTGAAAACCCTGGTTTGAATTTGTCTTTCTTGCGAAGATTCTTCTATTGGTTCTTGTGTTCCTTTCAAAAGTTTGCTTCCAAAGTGGACATTTGTTTCAGTGATGTGCAGGGCGATGACATTTATAATTGTTGGAAATGTCTCGCAATGTCGGTCTATTAGTGTTTTTAGTAATAGTTGGGTTTAGTCCCACATGGTTTGTCCGTGCTTAAGAGTCTCTTGTAATGCTATAAATAATCCCCTATGTGGAAGAATAAAGATCAATCCATTGTGATTTCTAATCTCCAACATGGTATCAGTGCCAAGGAGAATCTTTCCTCCGTGAGCTAGGGCTTTCTGTGACAAATCGCTCGCAGGGACGTCTTTTTTTTTTCGATCGTCTTGTCTTGCCGATGATCCCGCCTGGAGGCATTTCTGTCGGCATTCTCCCAATTCCGCTTCGACGAAGATCCCGTCGACCTCGTCTGAGTTTTCTTCCTGCTTTCTTTAACCTTTCGTCAACATCGATACCCTTCTAGAGATCCTGTCGAGCCCGTCCTTCAGCTTCATGCCTGTCGAAGGTTCCGCCTGGTAGTGGCGAGGCTTTCTACTATTTCGTTCGTCTCGTAGTGACGACATCGCCGAGTTTTCCCGCTGCTGCCTCGTCGATCCCTTCTCCTGTCTGCTATCGTTCAGTGCTGCTTTGTCGGAACCCTAGCTGCGTCGTCCTATCCTCATCGACGATGGGTTACTCTGCTTTCTGGGTTTTTTCGCTTCCAGCCGCTGCTGTCTGTGCTCCTTCCGGATCTTCCGATGGAGATCCTATTCGATATTCTTGCTGCTGCTGTCGACGCTGTTCGGGTTGCATTCCTCTTGTTGTTGAGATTCAGAATTTGCCTCTCTGCCGCTACCCTTCTAATTTTTATCACTTCCAGCGGCTTCCGCACCTTCTAGGGCGCTGATCTCTCGCCAAAGCTGAAGTTTTGTGTTTTTTTTTGTCGTTTTATGTGGTTTTAATTGCCTGTTAATATTTGCTTCGTATCGTCTTGTTATGCCTATATGCATGTGTTTTCCACGTGAGGGGGAGTGTTTGGGATGACGGCGACTCAGATGATCTTTCCCGATTTTTGCCTTCGTTCCACACGCCCTCTAAGCTTTTGTCGTCTGTTGTTATTCGTCTCCCCATATTTCTTTCGATTGGTCGTGTGTTCGGACACGACTGGTGTTGGTTGTTTTAATATCAACGGGTTGTGTCGCATGGGACGTGTCGTGCGGGACCGGCCTTTGTGCGGATTATCCCCGACAGATATCCCCGGTTGCCCGTTTGATGATTTGCTCCACATCTTTCGTTCTCTTTCGCATGCTGTGTGTGTAGGTGGTGTTGGTTGATCGGTTTCCAGCAAGTCCACGTCGTGTGTGGGTCCTGCGTCGTGTGTGGGTCAGCATCGTGTGTGGCTGTCCCCGACTTGATTCCCCGGTTTCGATTTTCCCCCGGTGGCTCGTCTGATGTTTTGTCCCGCATCGCCTACCTCCATTGTCGTTATTTGATGTGTCCAAGCTGAAGGTTCTCCCTTCAGCTTGAGGGGGAGTGTTGAAAATGTCTCGCAATGTCGGTCTATTAGTGTTTTTAGTAGTTGGGTTTAGTCCCAGATGGTCTGTCCGCGTTTAAGAGTCTCTTGTAATGCTATAAATAGTTCCCTATGTGGAAATTAAAGATCAATCCATTGTGATTTCTAATCTCCAACAATAACATACTCCAGTCTTAGCTAGACATTCACCGGGGTGAAACTTTCCACATTTCTCACACTTCTTTGGTCCCACCTATTGAGTAACACTGCCACTCCTTTTCAGAGTTTGAAACTCTTTCTTCTGTTTTTCCATTTAGAATTTCCTCTTGCCTCTTCTTTTGAAAATCCTTTCTTCGTTATGCCTTCTAAGTTCCTATTTCTAGTAAACTCGCTCTTTCCACCAAATCACTATACTTTTGTATCACCCGAGATATAAAAACAATTAGATATTATCTCGCAATCCTTGCTGAAAGTGGAATCATTCTTCCTCATTCATTTGCAATGCCCCGACATAATAATTGAGTAAATTTAGTCACGTATTATACCACTAAATGATTTCCTTGTACCGGTCGGAAAAATTTCTTCTAACAATTGCTTTTCGGACCGAGGCATAAACTAGCCTATGAATTTTCTAAGAAATTCAGTCCATGGAATTGCCTCCTTTCTTTCTAGCATATTTCCCCTCCAACATACAATCCTACCATCTTTTAATCTCGCCTTCCAAAGGAAAGGTTACCAGATCGACTTTTTCGTCTCCAGGACACTTCATGGATCCAAAAGTTTTTTCAATTATATTTAATTAATCCTCTGGTTCAATTGGGGAGACTCTGTTGTGTGCTCGCCGGTTTAGTGGCCGGAGGCGGAGGGGATACTTTCGAGCTAGAACTGCGGTTGCCTAGATGGAGAGCGCTCGAGAGGAGAGAGCTACCAAAATCTCTTTCACAAGACAAGAAAATTATAAATACTTCTTGGATACCTTCATACAAATCCCACTTGCCTATAAATAGGCTACACGACTATTTTAAATGCAAACCTTATCCATAGAACAACCAAACATAACTAATAATAATAAAAAAACACTAAAGATACAATAATTAGACCGATCACCCGTGGCCCATGGCCCATAACGTATTACCTGACCATCAAATTGAGCTTGTCCTCAAGCTTGAACGAAGATCTACCAATTGATCAGAGACGGAGGGGATACTTTGGAGCCGAAACTGTGTCTGCCTAGGAGGGGCGTGCTCGGGAGGAGAGAGCTACCAAAATCTCTTTCACAAGACAAGAACATTATAAATATTTCTTTTATACCTTCATATAAATCTCACTTGTCTATAAATAGACTACAAGACTATTTTAAATGCAAACACTAACCATGTAACAACTAAGCACAACTAATAATAATAATAAAAGACACTAAAGATACAATAACTAGACCCGTCACTCCTGGCCCATGACCCATAGCATCTCATCCGACCTTCAAATTGAGCTTGTCCTCAAGCTTGAACGAAGATCTACCAAATTGATCGTGTTCCTTTATTGAACGCCAAAATAGCTCCTTGTAGCACGATTTTGTAGCGGGAGCTACATAGAGCGACAAGCCTTCTTTGTACTCATTGGCGTCAAGGATGAGTTGTAATTCATATTATGTCAAGTCGTTCCGCATTTATGTGTATTTATCCCGGTTGAGGGTATTTTTGTCTTTCTCTGTTTTAGGGTTTCCCCTACTCATGTATATGTATGAGTAAGGGTCCTTTGAGATAATTCTACTTGGATCCCCATATACCCTCAGGATCTTTCCTGTTCCGTCGCCACAGCTGATGATGTTCGTCGTTGGCATCTGCGCCTAGGACATCCTTCTTTCACTTATCTACAAAAATTATTTCCTGCATTTTTATCTTTTCTTCAGAATTTTAATTGTGATGTATGTGATTAGTCTAAACATGTGCGGCATTCTTCTTCACATCTTTCTTTTCCCAGTACTGTCCCATTTGATGTGATACATTCTGATGTGTGGGGGTCATCCCCTATTTTATCTTTAAATGGTTGACTGCTTCTCTCGTACTACAGGGGTTTATCTTTTGAAGAAAAAAAGTGATGTTTTTTCTTGCTTTCAAATATTTCATAAAATGGTGCAAACTCAATTCGATGCTTCTATTCGTGTTCTTAGAAGTGATAATGGCGGGGAGTATGACGATCGTGGTGCCTTCGGTTCTTATCTCACCACTCATGCTATTATCCACCAGAAAATTTTTGTCCACACATATACTCAAAATGGTGTGGCCGAACGTAAAAATCGGCACCTCCTTGAGGTTGCTCGGTGTCTTTTTTCCACCATGCGCCTTCCCAAAACCTATTGGGGGGATGCAGTTCTCACTTCCGCTTTTATCAATCGTCTTCCTTCTCGTGTCCTTTCCTACGCTACTCCTCTAGCCCGTCTTTCCACTACCTGTGTGGTTCATACTTCCCATTTGGAACCTCGCATGTTTGAGTGTGTTTGCTTTGTGCATATCCACCAACCCAGTCGGGACAAACTTGACCCTCGGGCTCTCCGTTGTGTCTTTCTTGGCTACTCTTCTACCACTAAAGGGTACCGTTGTTATCACCCTCCGTCCCGACGTATGTTCTGTACCATGGACGTTACTTTCCGGGCGCAGGAATCTTATTTTTTTCCTTCGATTCATTCTCTTCGTCAGGGGGAGAGTGATTGTGATACAACTACTACTCCTATCCCTCTTCCTTTCCTTCCTTCCATGACCCCCACTTTCCCACAGCTACCTACTTTGGTAGCTACTGCTCCTATCCAGGTACCTTTGATCTCCACCATGATCTCTCCGCTTCCCCACATATATCACCGTCGTACAGGTACACATGCTACTAGAGTTCCTCCACTGTCTGTGTCTACTTCGGACTCAGATTCTGATGATGTGGATATGCATATTCCTCTTGCATTGCTGAAAGGTAAAGCCACGAGTACGCAACACTATATTTCTGACCATGTGGCCTATCAACATCTCACCCCGGCTCATCAAGTCTTTGTTTCATCCCTTTCCTTGGTTGTTAATCCTAAATCGTTGCAGGAAGCCTTGCAGATGCCTGTATGGACACAAACGATGCATGATGAGATGTCTGCCCTGGAAAAGAATCATACGTGGGAAGTCTCCTCTCTTACTCTTGGGAAGAAAGCTATAGGCACATGGTGGGTCTTCACTGTTAAGCAAAACCAAGACGGTAAAGTGGAACGGTACAAAACACGTCTGGTTGCTCAAGGATACACTCAGACGCAGGGAGTTGATTACCAAGAGACCTTTGCTCCTGTTGCAAAGAAGGACTCTATTCGGGTGTTATTATCCTGTGCGGCTTGCCTGGACTGGGACCTTCATCAACTGGATGTGAAGAACGCGTTCCTTCACGGTGATCTCGATGAAGAGGTGTACATGAAGTTTCTCCCTGGTTTTGTGAAGAAGGGGGTTGAAGGGCTTGTCTGCCGCTTAAAGAAATCTTTATATGGCCTGAAGCAATCTCCTAGGGCATGGTTCGGAAGGTTTCTCACAGCTATGCTCAAGTTTGGGTACAAGCAAGCTCACTCCGATCATACCATGTTTATCCGGAGACGTGAACAAAAGGTAGTGGTTCTTATTGTCTACGCGGATGACATTGTGATTACAGAAAATGACACAAAGGAGATTGTCATTCTTAAAACTCTCTTAGCTGCTGAATTTGAGGTGAAAGACTTAGGAAGGTTACGGTACTTTCTGGGTATCGAGGTTGCTAGATCTGATCAGGGTATATTCATATCCCAACGAAAGTATGTATTTGATCTTCTAAAGGAGTCAGGGATGCTTGAGTGTGCTCCTGCTAACACTCCCTTGGAGGAGAACCATAAGATTGATAGTGATGGTGACCATGCTGATGTATCACGTTATCAAAGACTGGTTGGGAAACTTATATACTTATCCCATACCCGGCCTGACATTACATTTGCGGTAGGGATTCTGAGCAGGTATATGCATTCTCCTTGGATCAGACATCAAGATGTTGCGTATCGTGTGCTAAGAAACTTGAAGAAAGCACTTGGCCGCGGTCTATTGTTCTCCAAAAACAATAACTTGAAGATTGAAGTCTTTACCGACGCTGATTGGGCCGGATGTCAGGATGACAGAAAGTCCACAACTGGTTATTGTTCTTTCATTGGTGGAAACCTTGTGACATGGCGTAGCAAGAAGCAGAATGTGGTGGTCAGATCAAGTGCTGAGGCTGAATTCCGTGTTATGTCTCAGGGCCTATGTGAGGGTCTGTGGCTGCGTACTATATTACAAGACCTAGGTTTCACTGAGACAACTCCCTTCTCCTTATTTTGTGACAATAAGGTCGCTATTAGCATAACACATAACTCAGTCCAACATGACAGGACAAAGCATGTTGAGGTTGATCGACACTTTATTGAAGATCTCTTGGATAAAAAGACTGTGGTAACTCCCTTCGTTCATTCCAAAGATCAACTGGTCGATGTGTTCACCAAAAGCTTGGGATGTGATACGTTTACCGATGGAATTCAGAAGCTAGGGATGACTGACATCTTCCGTCCGACTTGAGGGGGAGAGTTGTAATTCATATTATGTCAAGTCGTTCCGCATTTATGTGTATTTATCCTGGTTGAGGATATTTTGTCTCTCTGTTTTAGGGTTTCCCCTCACTCATGTATATGTATGAGTAAGGGTCCTTTGAGATAATTAATAAAGATATTATTACGATTCCACTGTTTCTACTGGATGATGGTAATGGTGTCGGTTGGTCATAATGTGGGTGGAGATAGGACTCATTAGTCATGTTATGATTTTTTCAGAGCTCCACTGTACAACTTAGTATGGCTGGGTTGAATCAAAACGAACAATGCCTCTGATATATATCAAAATATTACCTTGCAGGTTGAGTGGTCTCTCAAGGGTATTAGGGTGTTTTTTTGGGGGTGGGGGAGAAGTTGTTATGAATGATTTCAAAGCTCGATGGTTCAACTTGTATAAGTTGGGTTGAATCAAAATGGACCATGACTTCGATATTATGGGCTCGTTTATTACAGATGGTATCAGAGTTGGATCTCATGTAGTATGCTACATGGTTCACAGCATGTGTAGAAATATTGACTGGCATAACCTGATACGCACCTATATTTATCAAAGAGTCTATTCAAAATTTCATGAATGTTCCTATTTCCCAGTTGCTTCCTACTCTAGGTGAATGTTTTACCAACAGTGTAACTGTGTAAGCCTCTATAAATTTACTATCAATGAGAGAATTCCCCTGTTCTATCATAGATAGGTGGGTTTTTTTTCTTCCTCTTTTTTTTTTTTACTCTGGGCAGAGAGTAGATTGAATTAACAAAGTCGTTGGGAAGATTGAAGTGTTTCACTCCTTAGAACTGCTTTCTAATAAAAGCCTATCTGATTTGTTATGCTATTTTTATGGACGACAGTTGGTGATTGTGTCTGAACCTTAGTGTTTCTATTCTTAGCCATTTTTAAGTAAACATTTGGCCAGTAGTATTTCAGCAACATAAAACCTGCCAAAACATTTTAAAAGCCAGGAGAATTAATATGCTGTGCTTATTCCCGTCGCATTCTTCTACCAATGTCACATTTATTTCCGAAACTAATAGAAAATATCCTGCCAATAATTTCTAAATTGTTGAGAATTCTGCTATGCAGTGCTTACCTTCTACATTTTACTGTCGATGATATTTTCCCTTGTTTTTCGAAATGAGATAATAATTCTAATAACTTTGAAAGTATAGCTATAATTTAGCACGTGAATATGATTTTTAAAATGTAATTTTCATATTTTTGTGATTTAGTAGTAGACTGTTTAAAATAAGTGAATAAAAAATTATTGCTCTTTGCAGGTGGGAGTCTAACACGGAAGGAATGTCTGAAACTTATATTACTCATCCCAATAATGTTTGCTCTTTTGGTCTTTTTCGTGAAGTTCGTTAGTACGCTAGACGAGCCGTTGAGTAGGAGAGAACCGGTAAGAGCAGGAATAACTGCTTCCTCTAATTTGGAACACCAAATATTCATTTTCTTTTAAATTTTGGATTCTCTATTATTTGCTTTAGGCACTACATCTAAAAAATTGGATATATCTATCTATATTTGCTCGCTCTTCGATGAAATTAATTATGTTAAACTTAGAGTTTATATCTTTCAAGTATATGTATAGTGTTGAGCTGGTTAATATGGTCAAAAATCTATTGAACAGCTCACGTGACAGGTGCTTCAATCAGCATAACCCTCAGATATACTTCCAATAATTTTTGGGTTATTTTAAATTTCATTCAGGGTGTGTTCTCTTCTTCGTTTAGTTATATATTTTTTTAATTTTTTTACCAATTTCAGATGCCACTAAAAATTGATATAAATACATCGTGGCACATTGCATTTTTAACAATTTTGTTATATGCCATACAAAATCATGTGTAATAATTTTCAGTGTAATTGTTCATAAAGTTTAATTGCTGATCATAGTGGAGTGGTTGTTAGGCCTAATAGGGATGATGGTTAATAGATCATCAGAAACAACTGCTCTAGTTTATGTAATTTTATCTCTTAATTTTTTTCATTTTGTACAAGGCTATGAATATGTAGAATATGTGTGTTCTCTATTAACACATTTGCCATTTTTCTTAGATGAGTCGTATGAAAGTATTTCGTGAAGAGTTAGTAGTATCAGTAAGATTGGACGAGGATGATGTGAAGCCCGATATTGCCATTGAGATGTACTTACTGAAAGAAGCTTTCGAAGATCTTGAAAGATATCCAGAGATATATGAAGATCCCAATTTATATGACTTTGCAACTGAGTTCATGCTGGAAACGGTCAAGAGAGCTGTTTTCATGTAAATACCTACTGATAGGAAGGTGGCTTGGCTAAAGAATCGTTACATATCAAACATGCTAGTTGCCAGTTCATGAGAAACTTTTCTTTTAGTGTGTTGTGTCCTTGTTGAGACAATTAATGAATAATATGTGGATGCACTTTTATTATGAAGTTATTCTTTCACTTTTGAAGTAGTTATTTTATTTTCTTCCTTTTTACTTGTTTTTATTGTTGTTACAGTGTTGTAAAGGTAAAATTTAATTATGTAAACTTTAATAATTTTCATTCACAATAATTCTCCTTTGCAATGATTTTTTGATCCTTTATAGAATAATTTGGATGATTAATTATTATATTGAAAGCATTTGGACTAAAGTAAATTAATGTACGAAGACATGCCGTGTAGCATGAAATGAAATTATAGTTAAGAGTAATTATTTGAGTTCATTCAAAGTCATTACATGTGGTATGTAGAATGATAAATTGTGGCTTGCGCGGGTAGAAGGCAAATTTTGGCATGATGCAGGGCATTAAATGTTAGTCTTCCAAAATGTGTTGTCACCACCTACTGCTCAGTTTTTTTGGCTCAAATTATTAGTGTCACAAGATTGCAGTTTTGCCCCTTCCTAAGCCGCAATGCACTGCTAGCGTGCTAGTGCATTTTATATTGTTTTTTGTAATTTTTTCAACAACCCATTTTTCTTTTGTGGCCATACTTGTACCTGTGCCTTGAAGGTGCATCTCCTGTGTGTGTACCTTATTGAAACTTGATGGAGATCATTTCAATGTTTTTTGTACTCTACACGACCTAGATACACTGTCTGCACTTGGCCATGTACATAGCTGGGAATCTCCCAACAATAATATCACTTAGTAGTGTGTACACGATTGGGACACGTGTGCATGTTCAAGTCGTATGACACGCCTTGGTCACTTCCTCTAGGTTGGTTGATTTTCTCCTTTAGATGACCACGGCTTGACGCGCAGCTTGTGTCAAAGTTGTGTCCTACCTTGCTGGTTTCGTGGTCTTGTAGTTAATTTCTTGGATGACCGGTTTTAGTCTGGAGGCTCGCCTGGTTTCCCTTTAGTTCATTTTTTATACACCCAGATTACTGGTTTCCTAGCCCTATAGTTCATTTCTTGGACGCTCAGTTTCAGTCTGGTGGCACACTACCTAGGCACTTGATTATGTGCCCAGTCAGTGTATTTGGCATAAGTTACTTATCTCAAGTTCATTTCAGTGTGGATGTTGGGGCTTTCAATTGTAAAATTCCCTGATCTTCTTTTGATGCCTTCAGGTTGTGAATGAAAGGATAAAACCCTTCACTTTCTCTTTTCATCTCACTTGAATAGATTTCGAGAGAGTGGAGAAGGCAGGGAGAAACTTGGAGACGAAGTCTTGGTGCCTCTAGAGCTAGAGAACCCCAATGGGGGTGACTCCACCAACATGTAGTGTTTCTTCTATCGTTTATGCTTCATCCTTAAATGGAGATCTCCATGGATGGAAGGGAAGCGAAGTAGGTAATGATCCTTCTTCTTCCGGATTAGGATTCATTTGTTTTGTTATCCTTTCATTCTTTTGCCCGTGGTGAGCCCAACTTCACTTATTATTGAAGATTGCAGTGATCATGGTTCGTTAAAATTGGTGCATGTGATCTGATCTCTTGTAGAAAAAACCTTGTGTGATTCCGATCATAGACATTTAGTGGTGAAGTTGGATATGTCATTCTACTTAATCAGTGATGCTTGTTTGACACTTAGGAATTTTAACCTAGATACAGAAATATAGTCCTACTGTTGTTGAATCATTTGTTTCATGGCCTAGCAGTGTACACTGTTGTGTCCACATAAATGATCATGTACACAACTTAATCCAAGCCATGTTCAAGGCCATGTACTACTCGAGAAGTTGGATTTCAGATCTATTATTCCAAGGATGGGTACACGATCGTGTATATGACCGTTCCCTTAGACGTGTGGAGTAAAATGCCCTATAAATGACTCCCAACTTCTTCGCAAGCTGCATTACAAACCTAAGGGCTCAATCAAGACATCAACCATCTATTTTATGGCACACATTTTACAAAATCAGGGTGGTACAGTTCTTCCCCTTAAAGGAATTTCGTCCCAAAATTTTAAAATAAGAAACACAACAAAACTCTTCAGAACTATGTGAACAACTCGGGATTTTCCTCGCATATGGTTTACTCTCACTCCTAAGGGACCTCCTCGCAACCACAGTTATCCCAACAAACTTTCACTATCCTTATTGCCATATTCTGCATTTGTTGGAAGCCTAACTTTGGTTGGTAGTCCACCGACACTCTATTGACCTCAATAATTTGAGTAGGCTCTTGTATGACCTTTCTCAAAACTGAAATGTGGAAGACGTCGTGCAATCCACTAAGCTTCGATGATAATGTTGTTGGATCGATAGGCGCCCTTAGAGGGGGGGGGGGGGGGGGGGGGGGGTGAACAAGGGAATAAAAATTCTTCCTTATAATGTTATGAAAATTACTTGATTGTTTTATAATATGAGAAAGACAAAATAACAATTTAGCTAATTTGTGAGAATATCATAATTTTCAAGTTTAGAAATAAGTACTAAATTGTTTTATGATTAAAGAGATTGAAATAAACAATTTAGATAAAGTAATTTGAATTGAAAACTTTGTAACCAATATTTTAGAGATAACGCCAAAGGAGAGAAATCAAGTAAACACAAATAAAGACATGATTATATTTATATAAAAAGGTGTTTACATAAATTTGATTTCAATATCGCTAGAAATCGGAGGCGTACAAAAGTAAATATCTTTTCCTTTTCTATACCGACTTGTATCCCCACAAACCTGTTGGCTTTAGCCTATCCTTCCCCGGATAAGGCCTCAAGCCGCTCTAGCCAATCCTTCCTCGGATATGGCCTCGAGCACCCCCTAGATCTAATCAAATAGAACTAGTCGCCAACACAAGGCGAATTCCTCCCTAAGTCCTACCCAGACCTAGTCGCCAACACAAGGCGAATTCTCTAAACAGTTACAAAAATATATGGAATGAAAATAAAGATAACAATAATAAAAACTCCCTATATGAGATCTCTGAAGATGAGGATGAAGGATCGTTATAGCATAAGCGAGGTTGAAGCGATCGTCCTTCGGATGTAGCGTGACGTAGTCCTCCTCCAGAATTCTCCTTAAGCTTTTAGTGGGAGATCCATGATGCGCAAATCTCGCACACCGCTATAGGCGGTAGCTAGACTGCGACACGAAACGACAGTGTACCGATCGTTCAAGTAATATAAAATGGGAATGAATCCCCAAGTATCGATCTCAAAGGAACACAGTAAGGTGGAGTTTACTATTTAGGCAGGACTTGAGATTGAAGTCCTTTAGTCGGATGGATGCGGAAACGGGGGTTTTGGATTGTGGAAAATAAAGAGAAAATACTATAACTACTCCTATGCAATGCCGATATGCAATGCTTCGCTTGGCGGGATGGAGACTAGGCAGGCCTTGAGCGCACTGCGTCGCAAGGGCGGATGGACGAGTAGGCAAACGGAATGAGGGTCGCAAGCACCTCTTCGACAAGCACGCCACTAGCAATTGTTAGTGCGGCAAACGAACGCGACGGTGGGATGGAGGATGGAATGGGGCGCACCTCAAGCAACTCAAACAATAAAGCATTTCACATAGACATGAAATATATAGAAATACAAACTAGTTTGAGTGTCACTTCATCATAATAATAAAGATCTACAACATATACACATCAATAAGAGAAGAACAAGGCAAGAAATCGACCGAATCCGAAGGCTCGTTGTAGATTCACGGTTGGAATCGCTGGGTTGTCAATCCGCGTCCAAGCTCGGTCTGCAACTACGTCCGGGGTAGAGAGAGCTGTCACGACTCTCCAATGAACCCGTCTTCTTCGTCTCACGATCCGGTAGAGGTTGCAAACTTCCTCTTGCTTGAAGGTAATGGCGGCTAGATCTCCCTTGAAGCTCTAGGATGAAGGAGGAGGCCGAGATGATCTCCGGGCTCAAGATTGGCGTGAAGAACAAGCCCGGAGCACCTCCTGAAGGTGGGCGGCGATGGACGGCGAAAAGGGCGCGGTACTGAAGCTCTGGGAGCGGGAAAAACGATCGATACAGAATGGGGCAAGACCTGCGGCTTAAATAGAAATTATGTCAGAAAAAGGTCACGCACGGTCGAACGCACGACCGTGGGCAGACCGTGCGTTATTAAATGATAAAATGTGACTTGGGGAAGACGCTGCGCCGCCCGTGCGTTTTGCTCACGCACGATCAACACCGCCCGTGCGTTCAAACGCACGGGTAAAATCCGACGCTCAGAAATCAAGAATACACAGGTCGACCGTGCGTTTTACTCACGCACGGGCGAATCCGCCAGTGCGTTCAAACGCACGAGTAAACTCCGACGCTCCATTTTCAGCCCAGACACAAACGCACGACCGCAACCGACCATGCGTCAAGGAAACGCACGACCGTGCGATATGCACAGACATGAATTCTGGGGAAAACGGGACGATCCGGTCACCTGCATACAAGATACAATGGCTGGGAATACACGTCCAGCATCAGAAAAACATAGAAAAAGGGAAGGGGAGCACCATGTGCTTACCCCCAACAACAAGGAATGCAATTGCACACCGAAATGAGCTTAATAGTGCACCTAGCATGGAATAATACATATGAATGAAAACGTGCCTAAAATGTGGTGCAAAGACTAGAATATCAGCCCAAATGAGTCCAAAAATATATATATATATAAATGGGATTCATCACACCCCTAGACTTACCTGTTTGCGCGTCCCGAGCAAACAAATCCGGCGGAGTAGGAAAAGCATAGTTAGACAAAAAAATTGCAAACATGGAATAGAATGCGAAGTTGCACACTTGTGTGCATAGAAGTTCATTAGAAGTAGTTTCTACATATGCTAGCTAATTTATAAAAGTGTAAATGCGTAAAAAGAAATTTATTTTTACTCAAAAATGGAATGTTGGTGAATCTCGTGGTCACGCGTAGTACGAAAGTAAGCAAGTCGCGAAGGTGAATGTTACCCAAGACCGGAACTCAGAATTATCTCCGTTGAAATCCATCAACGTCGAGAGCCATAAGCTCGCCCTATCACACTCTCTCCACGGCGCTAGTGAACTCACAAGATGAATCAATAGGACTTTGGGTTTACACGAGGCTTAGGTTACGGTTTGGAGTGCAAAGATAAACGTGAAGGCTAATCGCAACCCAACAGAGCTCACAAAAGTGCTAATTCAAAGCTGCCACAATAATACACGTGTAACACACCCCCACACTTGACTTTGAAACCGGGTGTGCACACAGCCTACAACAATCAATACCATTATATGCTTCAATTAAAGCGCTAGGGATATATATATATATATATTTTTTCTTTTTCTTTTTCTTTTCTTTTTATCCCCAAATCAATTAGCACAATTCTCAGCACATAGACATTTTTAAAACTTCCACATCAACACTGAAGTGTCGCATCACTGCACCGCATTGGAAAATTACAATTCATAAATGCTTTTAGCTTAATTTTTGGTTGCGATAATAAGATTAGCTTTTAGGCCTTGGTGAAGTATGGTGGAGCTGAACCAAAAGATCGGGTAGGCACAAAATAGGCTAGCAATGGTTAGTGTATAGGAAAGGTAAAACAAAGCTCAAGCTTGCCAAAAAGATGGCATACGTCACGCTCAACTTGCAAATCATTCGCACCCATGCTTCGAGAGTCGCTTGGGGCAAGTTCTTAGCCCCAGAGAAAGGTAATCCTTCCTCCCGACTCGAGCAACACGAACCTCGTGCTCACCTACACACAATACCACGCTACCGCAAGATTCAACCACATTCACCATTTTGAGTAAAATAAATTAAAATCTACGCAAATCTACTAATTATAAATTAGAAGCATAAATAAAAACTAATTCTACTCAAATCCCTATGCAAGACACGAGTACTCAACTAGAGCACTACAAGAGTCAACATGCCACTCAATCTTGCAATTATTTTGGCTAATACAACAATTTCTACATCACAACCAAGAATTGAATATACATGAGCATACAAACAAGCAAGTGCGCGCTAAAGTGGGTGTAGTGGTGTGCGGTAAAGATGAACAATTCTAAATAAATGAGATAAAATTACTTCTAGTATGCAATGCAACATGTGCGTGCACAATGGGTAACGGGAAGCAGCTCTCCCCCAGACTTAATCTAAGCAATAGATACAAATGATGTAATCATGAAAATCGAATACAAGACCAGGGGAAGAAAAGTTACCCATGCTCAGAAATGAGCATACCAGAAGACGCATGAAAACTAAGACAAAGAGCAGCTTCCGCCATCCAGAATATGAACATGCAGGGGTCAGCTCCGCAAAAACAAAAGAAAATAGAAAACTAAAATAAAGTGCAATTAACTAAACAGAATTAGAAAAGAAATGAAAATGCAGGAAAAATTAAGATAACTACTGGGGTTATTGTCCTCCCAGCACGACTTATTCAAATTGAAAACAGTTCTAGCTAATGGGTCTATGAAAAGAAAAGTGCATAAGCAACTGTTCTAATATGCATGCCGGTAGCGGGTACCGATACAGCGATAGAACAGTCACGCCTCTAC
The DNA here is from genome assembly GCA_033032865.1 of Dactylorhiza incarnata. Classification (NCBI taxonomy): domain Eukaryota; kingdom Viridiplantae; phylum Streptophyta; class Magnoliopsida; order Asparagales; family Orchidaceae; genus Dactylorhiza; species Dactylorhiza incarnata. The sequence continues at coordinate 12,643,403 of JAWHQI010000040.1, forward strand.
CCGAATATAAATAATACCTGCTCGTCACAGGTAGAGGGAATAAAAAGTAAGAAGAGGAGGAATCCTCACTCAGCTCACCAAAACTATCCTTGCCCAGCAAGGTATCATCTCCAGGGAGGCAGTAGGAGGAGAAGGCAATGAGTGGTGCTTCCTCTATGGAGGGGGGATCAACCTCCTCGCATAAGATGATGCTCTCATCATTGACTTGAGCATAATGCTCCAAGTCCTCCTGAAGTACCTGTGAAGACTCAACCTGCACAAGCTCAGATGAAGAAGGGGGTTAGGAAATAAAAAAGGAGAATGACTTAAATAAAAATCAAGCAGGGGAGTGGTCCCGGTCTCACTCCCATTAGATTGGGAAAGTAAAATAATGTTGGCATTGTCATCAATGCCGCAAGGTTCAACGGGATCAACAGTGGCCATGCCCAAGATTTGGACTTCCTCCACCGGTGTTGAGGAAAGCTCCTCTTCACCTAGAAGGTTGTCCTCCTCCATAGGAGCAGGCATAACGCATAGATCGCCAGCCTCATCCTGCGACACATCCTCAACAATGTCGTCAGAGACGAGTATAGTAGTAAGCACAAAAGGGGGAGGAATAGTGCTTGGAAAAAAATCGAGCACAGATTCCTCACGAAGAATCAAATCTACGTTAGGTGATGGATGTACAGGGGAGATGGGCTCAGTCATGTCAGAGCCTAGATCATCCACACATCTGGTGACTGTGTCCACATCATACCCTTCAAAGCTTGAAGGTGAAATGGGCACATAACCAGATGTTGAAGGTGTGCTGCCAGAAGTAGGAGTCGAGACGATCCGGATATCCGGCTCGTCATCCTCGTCCAATTGGCGAAGATAATCAGCACAATCCTTCAAAGCATGATCTGTGCTCTGACAAAACAAGCACTGCCTTACGAGATTCTTTGGCAGAGCGGGTGCTGAAGCCGAAAAGAGGTATGAAGGTAAAGGCGTGGCAGAATAGCCATAAGACTTCCGCGCACTATATGGAGTACCAGACGAAGTCGGTGCTCCATATGCTGGCTGGGAGTGCTAGGGATATTATCTCCCTTTGGACATCTATCACTAGCGTGAGAGATATCTCCACACCAACGACAACGAATATTAAATGAAGCCCACATAGTGTGAAGATAAAATGATTCAAAATAAAAACAATATTGTGCAAAACACTACACCTAACAAAAATTTACTAGAGCAACCTAATATAAACAGGAAAAACAAAATACGAAGAAATAAAACAAAAGAATGCAATACACAAATGGAAGGGCTTAAATCTCAGATTCTCCCTCTCCAGAAAACTCACACGACTGTGTTCCCCGACAACGGCGCCAAAAACTTGATGCGCAAATCTCGCACACGCTATAGGCGGTAGCAAGACTGCGGCACGAAACGACAGTGTACCGATCGTTCAAGTAATATAAAATGGGAATGAATCCCCAAGTATCGATCTCAAAGGAACACAGTAAGGTGGAGTTTACTATTAGGCAGGACTTGAGATTGAAGTCCTTTAGTCGGATGGATGCGGAAACAGGGGTTTTGGATTGTGGAAAATAAAGAGAAAATACTATAACTACTCCTATGCAATGCCGCTATGCAATTCTTCGCTTGGCGGGATGGAGATTAGGCAGGCCTTGAGCGCACTGCGTCGCAAGGGCGGATGGACGAGTAGGAAAACAGAATGAGGGTCGCAAGCACCTCTTCGACAAGCACGCCACTAGCAATTGCTAGTGCGGCAAACGAACACGACGGTGGGATGGAGGATGGAATGAGGCACACCTGAAGCAACTCAAACAATAAAGCATTTCACATAGGCATGAAATATATAGAAATACAAACTAGTTTAAGTGCCACTTCATCATAATAATAAAGATCTACAACATATACACATCAATAAGAGAAGAACAAGGCAAGAAATCGACCGAATCCGAAGGCTCGTTGTAGATTCACAGTTGGAATCGCTGGGTTGTCAATCCGTGTCCAAGCTCGGTCTGCAACTACGTCCGGGGTAGAGAGAGCTGTCACGACTCTCCAATGAACCCGTCTTCTTCGTCTCACGATCCGGTAGAGGTTGCAAACTTCCTCTTGCTTGAAGGTAATGGCGGCTAGATCTCCCTTGAAGCTCTAGGATGAAGGAGGAGGCCGAGATGATCTCCGGGCTCAAGATTGGCGTGAAGAACAAGCCCGGAGCACCTCCTGAAAGTGGGCGGTGATGGACGGCGAAATGGGCGCGGAACTGGAGCTCTGGGAGCGGGAAAAACGATCGATCCAGAATGGGGCAAGACCTGCGGCTTAAATAGAAATTCTGTCAGAAAATGGTCACGCGCGGTCGAACGCACGACCGTGTGCAGACCGTGCGTTATTAAATGATAAAATGTGACTTGGGGAAGACGCTGTGCCGCCCGTGCGTTTTGCTCACGCACGATCAACACCGCCCGTGCGCTCAAACGCACGGGTAAAATCCGATGCTCAGAATTCAAGAATACACAGGTCGACCGTGCGTTTTAGTCACGCACGAGCGAATCCGCCCGTGCGTTCAAACACACGAGTAAACTCCGACGCTCCATTTTCAGCCCAGACACAAACACACGACCGCAACCGACCGTGCGTCAAGGAAACACACGAACGTGCGATATGAACAGACATGAATTCTGGGGAAAACGGGACGATCCGGTCACCTGCATACAAGATACAATGGCTGGGAATACACGTCCAGCATCAGAAAAACATAGAAAAAGGGAAGGGGAGCACCATGTGCTTACCCCCAACAACAAGGAATGCAATTGCACACTGAAATGAGCTTAATAGTGCACCTAGCATGGAATAATACATATGAATGAAAACGTGCCTAAAATGTGGTGCAAAGACTAGAATATCAGCCCAAATGAGTCCAAAAATATATATATAAATGAGACTCATCAATCCATCTTCGGCAGCATAACAACAATAGAATTGTGGCACTTGCAACCTCTCTGGGAAGGATAGCCAAAACGAGAAACAAAGCTCCAATTTATAGAACTTCTCGCTAGCGCCTACGGTAGCTCCTAGCGCCCGCGATATCGATCGTGTGGAGCGGTTGCGAAACCGTCGGAGGCGTGGCGCTGTGCACGAACTTGAGCTAGCGCCTGGCGGTAGCGCTAGTGCTGGCGGTAGCGCTAAGGAACGGCTGAGACGAAACTAAACCGCTGAGACGAAACCGCTGAGACGGAACCGCTGAGACGAAACCGCTGAGACGGAACCGCTGAGACGAAACTTGAGCTAGCGCCTGGCGGTAGCACTAACGCTGGTGGTAGTGCATTCTTCCAGATGTTTGAATTCAACTGTTTTCTACCTGTGGAGTATTGCACCTATAGTTCCTGCACACTATAAACACACGACAAGCAAGATCAAATATAATTTGGGATTTGTTATTCTCAAACAAAGGGATGTGACACACATGTCCAACAATCTCCCCCTTTTGATAATAACAAATCCTCTTAGCAAGAAATCAACATTAGTGTTTATAGTATATGATAAGCATGATAAATAGTGCAATTATAGAATATGATAAGAATGAGAAATGTGCATACTTCCCCTATCTTAATGCTCCCCCTACATAAATGCAATTTATGTTTTACTCCCCCTTAATGATAGATTACATGAATTTTTTTCCCCTTAATCTTCTATATTTCTCCTATATAGATTTCTTCAATCAATCTCCCCATTTTGGTATTATCAAAAGAAGGTAGGGTGAGGGAAGTAAGGAGGCATTTTTTAGTCTAGTTATAAATCATGATCGAGCTTTTGTAATGTATGAAATGATAAAGATTTTAAGCATAATATATATAAGAGATTTCAAATAAAAAGATAAGAGTTGTAAGCAAGCGGAAGATTATAAGAAACATCTTTTTGTAAGCATGAAAAACATAATTAAAAATATGAGTTTTAGTTTAAAATTGAAAGATGTTTAAACCTTTTAGAAATCTCAATGTTTTTCATAAAGATACCAAACATGAAATGAACATATCAAGGAGAGATTATACTACAATGTTACTTAATTTTAAGTTCAAGAGATTCCAAAACATTGTGGAGATCATGCTAGGTTATCTAGTGCATTTCTTATATAAAGAGTAGTATAGATAAAACATTAGAATCCAATACTCATGAGAAGAAGTGTTATGAAAGATAATGATGTGCACATAAGTGTATTTTGAGTAATGTCAACAATTGATTTAAATCACAAAATACAAGACATATGTAGAGTAAAGTGCACAATAAAACACAAGTATATCAACTTTCACACACTTCTAATGCACATAATTTTTTTTAACAAAGTGGTGTAGTAACCAAGGTTTGCACAAAACACTTTACTATTCTTTCCAAGGTGCTCAACCTCATAATGCTTATTAAGACTTATCAGGAGGTTCAAGTAGTGTTTGGTGGAGTTATATTTGTCTACATATATAATTTTTTGTTCACATTTGTGAGACAACATTCTCCGAATACACTTGTTTTGCAAACCCAATTTTTTAACTTAACCACTTTTCTAAATTTCATAAGTGCAATTCAAATGTATATAGTGTAGGTAATAAACTTATGCAAGTTTTAATTCATTATACAAATACAATACACAAGCAAGCATTTTAGATTTAAACACACATGTTGGTTATCAAAATAGGTGAGTGAAATGCATCATTATCAATCATAAAACATTTACTCATACTTAGAGGCATGCTAAGCTTGGTTCTACACATATTTTTCAATACAATTGATGCACTTTAAATAGATATATCAAAGCATGATAAACAAAACAATGTTCATAGTAATTTGAAGGAATAAATTTTAACATTGTAAATAATTCTAAATAATAGAATTCATTCATGCTTGATATTAGCAATAAAGATCATATTGTTTTTTTGTTGTTTTATCATTTTTTAATGAGATAAAAACAGAAAATCACAAAAAACATATTTTTGTATTTTTGAATTTTGAACTTTTGTAGTTGATTTTTCATAATATGAATAAAACACAAATCTCAAGAACATATTTTTGAATTTTGAACTTTTGTAGTTGATTTTTAATAATATGAATAAAACACAAATCTCAAAAACATATTTTTGTATCTTTGAATTTTGAATTTTTGTAGTTGATTTTCTTAAATATAAATTAAAACAAAGATAATAAATGTCAGAAATAAAAAAAAAATTAGTTAATATAAACAAACATATTTTTAAGGATTTTTAGAAATTTTAAAAATCAGAAAAATCAAACACCCACGCTAGCGTCGACGCTAGTGCTAGCGCGACAAACAGTACTTGATATTTTGAGAATTTTAAAAATCTGATTTTTGATATTTATTAAGTGTCCTTAGAGTGGTCTTATGCAAAAATTTTATAATTTTTGGAGATGTCTTGATTGCTAAAATTTGCATAAAACTTTTAAGCTTTTTCAAATACATGTGTTTTACAAAAAAAAAAACATTTAAGCTCAAAAATATAAATTATGCAAACACAAGAGGACACAATTTTTTTATTAAACAACCCAAAATATGCATGAATTAAGTGATAAGTAAATAAAACGTTCATGCAGTGAATTATAAGTATGTCCTAAGATTAAAAACTACCATGACTAAATGTCTACACCCTAGCCCCGTACTAAGTGACAGATGGGCATGAGGAGCTGCACACATGCCGTAGGTTGTGGTGTTAATCCCATATGCACACACTAGAGAATGCTCAACCTAGCACTCTTTCCCCCCAGTGCCTCGCAAGACCCCATTGGAACCCTCCCCGGTTAAGGATAAGACATGTCTTAGAGGTTAGGTCTCTAATGTATCCAATCCTACGCCCCCGCTATTGTGAGATATGAAGTCATAGGTGAATAATCTTTGGACAACCTATGCTTTTAAACAATGGGTTGATTTATAAACTATGGGTTTTGTTTAATGTGATGAGTTATATATTGCCGCATAGTTTTTCTACTTTTATGAGATGACGATATGAGATAACTAGCACAATTACTAATATTCAATAAGTGACAATGCTAGTATGATGAGTTATGGGGTTAAATGTCATGTCATAAGATTTATATTAATATTGCATGTATTTCCAAAATAGAGTTTCAAATTATAGATCTAGAATAGAGTGATGATTAATTTTGATTTATTCTTTCATTGTAAAGTTGATTCTAGAGTCTACAAATATAAGAGATACATGCAATCACTAGCAAAGCATATTAATACATCATATAATGTAAAGAAAAACAATATTCATATTTTTATCATAAGATTCATAATTCCTAGGTAATAGACATTATTGATTTGAGATATTTCTTGATAGAACATGAATTATGATTTATGATTATAGAGAATTTTGCATAGAATATATGTTAGATCATCATGATGTATGTAAATTCTAATTCTTCTAGACTTATGACAATATGATTTGGAGATTTTCTTTTGAATGAGCATGTTTGATTTGTAAATCTAGGAAATGATGATCATGCAATCATATTAAAGACAAAGATCACATATATAAAGTTTTGAAATTTATAAGATTGTTTCAATAATTGAATTTATTGATCTTTGGTTTTGCATGATAATATATGATTCATGATACAATATTCATAAATATTCTAATGATTAATCCATAAACTATGTGTTTGTTTGGAATTTTGGTATTCTATTATAATTTCAAAATCACATAGCTATCATGAAATTTGAATAACATTATGAATATTATACCTAGCATATAAATTTAAGCATAAACTAAAAGGCGATGCTAGGATGATGAGTTTGAATACAATGTTATTATATATGATATAATGGAGATAAAGTTGCATGTAATATGAGAAGTTTTCAAACTAATTTTCTTTAGACCTAGAATGAAATGATTATTCTATTTGATTTGAACTTAATGATATAAGATGATTCTAAGGTCTAAATTACATGCAAACAATAGTGACACACATCACACACATAATATCTAAAATAATATATGAAACAATTATACTAAGGATAGCATGTGATGAAAAATTCATAAACACAAAAATTTCCAAATCAAGCAAACTAAGATAGCTTTTACAACGGAGTTGAAATTAGGCAAATTAACAGCACCAAACAAACTCAAATGGGCAAGCCTAGTTCGCCGTTGGATGGAGATTTCTGTGTTCTTTCCGAAAATAAATTAAACGCGAAAATCAGACGAGTGGATCAAAAGATATGGCTGTTTGAAGTTTTGATCGAAAACTTGCATTTTTGAAAGATTAAACATGCGTTTAAATGAATTTATGTTTTCAATTTTTCTAGATAATATTCTTCATTATAAGGGCTATCATATGCAACAAACAAAAATAGAAAAGAATCAAAAACGTTGCGCATTTTAATTTTTAGTTTAAGCCCTTTAATAAACAATTTAAATCCAATCTTTGAAATAGTTTCAATAGTCTTGATAATAATTTCGATATTCAATTTATCATGATAATTCAAGACAATTAAGGGAGAGGATTTAAAAGGATAGAGAACTAAGAAGATTAGAGATAGGTCACTTTGAAAAATATATGACTTAATGTTTAATTTTAATTCAATTTGATTTGTTAAACATTAGGCTTAATATATGAATGTCATATTTCATGATATATAAAGTGATCAGTATGTTTGTTCAAAAAATAATAATAAAAGAAACAAAAGAAAAGTGACAATAAGCATATCATGAAGTAGAGTAGTGATATTTCATTTTTATTTGTTTCTACTTTATGCAAATGAATGAATATTAATGAATGAGAGATTTAGGTATCCAAAGGTGACCAAGTGGGATGGTTTTTTTGGGTACCCAAATACATCGTGGTGGCTTTTGGGAAGATAATGATGAATGGGTTTTTTCAATTAAAGATGATATGTCATTTTTCTTTATGAGTCTCCATTCATACATTGGTTGTTTATCACTTAAATCCATATAATGATTATGTGACATCTTTATATGATGATAGTTGTTTGAAAAATAATCCATTGTGAGTTTATGTTTATTCAAATTACTTTTCAAAATAGCTTAATGTTGATAATCATAATGAATTTTATTATATGGATTTTTTGAAAGTTTATAAGAGTGATTGTCTTTCTTTAGAAGTGATTGTTGATAGAGTGGGTTACAATATGTTTTAAATGATTGGTTCTTATTTTGATGATTTTCATTTCCACTCTTACTTATAAACATACTCTTATAATGTGACGAAAAATATTTTATAGTTTGATTTTCATGAAAAGGAATTTTTAAATATGAGTCATGATTGAAAATATATTGAGACCTATAATAGTGACTCTTAAGAATTTTGTGAGGATCATAATTCCTTTTGAAACTAAACTCTTTTTGAGTTGATGTGTGAAAATGATCCTTTTTAGAAATGATTTTGTAAGTTAATTTATCTTTGCTATTCAAAATCTTATGATGAATGACATTACTAGAAATTAGAACTTTTTCAACAAAAGATTTTAATTGTCTTAACTTACAAGTTAAAGCATCATTTTCAATTATCAATTTTTCATTATGCCTTTTTGAAACTAAGAGCCCTTTTTCAATATCCTTGAATTTTTCTTTTAATAGATTGCAATCAAAACAAGGAGTAGGAATTTCAACTAAAGAGCATGAAAGTGAATTTAACACATCAATATTTGATTCTACTTTATCGTTTGCTTTTAAAGATTTATTTTCTAAACGTAATTTGGAATTAGTAAATTTCAACTTTAAACTTTTACGTTTAGCAATTTTAAGCATACGAGATGTAGAAATAGAATTTGTTACAAAAAGAGAAGTTTTTGATTTTCTTACATTGCTATGGGATGAGACAAGATTTGAACCAAGGGTTCCTTTGACATCTTCTTCGCATTCCTCTTCCATAGTTGAATTTTCATCTTCTCTTTTGCTTGATGTGTTGCCAACAAATGAGTCCAATATTGTTTCTCTCTTTGATTGATCTTCCTCCAAGAAAGAGTTCTTGTCGATTTCTTCTCTTGGATCCATAAGGAATTCCTCTTGTTCATCATCTGTGGAAGGAAGACTATAAGTATTCTCAAGAAATTTCCAAACTTCAAAAGCAGTAGAGAGCGTATAAATAAGTTTGAAAATATTTTGATCTAGAGCACAATATAGACTATTCATAGATTTGGCATTTAAAAACATTTCATTTTTATTTAAAATACTTGGGGGCATTGTAATTGTAATATTCCATACTTTAATATCCAAAGATTTAAGAAATTTTTCCATAGGAATTTTCCACCCATTATAATTTTTTCCTTTAAATAAAGGTGGTGCCAAAGATTTTTCATTTATAAGAAAATTTCCCCCACTAGTAGAGGCGAGATCATGAGACGTCATTATTCCTGGTTTTTAAATCGTTTGGAATAACCTGCAGCTCTGATACCACTTGTTGGATCGATAGGCGCCCTTATAGGGGAGGGGGGGAATAAGGGAATAAAAATTCTTCCTTATAATGTTATGAAAATTACTTGATTGTTTTATAATATGAGAAAGGCAAAATAACAATTTAGCTAATTTGTGAGAATATCATAATTTTCAAGTTTAGAAATAAGTACTAAATTGTTTTATGATTAAAGAGATTGAAATAAACAATTTACATAAAGTAATTTGAATTGAAAACTTTGTAACTAATATTTTAGAGATAACGCCAAATGAGAGAAATCAAGTAAACACAAATAGAGACATGATTGTATTTATATAAAAAGGTGTTTACATAAATTTGATTTCAATATCGCTAGAAATCGGAGGCGTACAAAAGTAAATATCTTTTCCTTTTCTATACTGACTTGTATCCCCACAAACCAGTTGACTTTAGCCTATCCTTCCCCGGATAAGGCCTCAAGCCGCTCTAGCCAATCCTTCCCCGGATATGACCTCGAGCACCCCTAGATCTAATCACCTAGAACTAGTCGCCAACACAAGGCGTATTCCTCCCTAAGTCCTACCCAGACCTAGTCGCCAACACAAGGCGAATTCTCTAAACGATTACAAAAATATATGGAATGAAAATAAAGATAACAATAATAAAAACTCCCTATATGAGATCTCTGAAGATGAGGATGAAGGATCGTTGTAGCATAAGCGAGGTTGAAGCGACCGTCCTTTGGATGTAGCGTGACGTAGTCCTCCTCCAGAATTCTCCTTAGGCTTTTAGTGGGAGATCCATCTTTGGCAGCATAACAACAATAGAATTGTGGCACTTGCAACCTCTTTGGGATGGATAGCCAAAACGAAAAGCAAAGCTCCAATTTATAGAACTTCTCGCTAGCGCCTGCGGTAGCTCCTAGCGCCTGCGGTATCGATCGTGTGGAGCGGTTGCGAAACCGTCGGCGGCGTGGCGCTGTGCACAAACTTAAGCTAGCGCCTGGCGGTAACGCTAGCGCTGGCGGTAGCGCTAAGGAACGGCTGAGACGAAACTAAACCACTGAGTCGAAACTGCTGAGACCGAACCGCTGAGATGAAACCGCTGAGACGGAACCGCTGAGATGAAACTTGAGCTAGCGCCTGGCGGTAGCACTAACGCTGGCGGTAGCACTAACGCTAGCGGTAGTGCATTCTTCCATATGTTTGAATTCAGCTGCTTTCTACCTGTGGAGTATTGCACCTATATTTCTTGCACACTATAAACACACGACAAGTAAGATCAAATACAATTTGGGATTTGTTATTCTCAAACAAAGGGATGTGACACACATGTCCAACAAATGCAAGCTTATACACGACATCACCAATGTGCTCTGTAATCTTGAACGGTCTCAAGTATCATAGACTTAGTTTCATCAAGCTTCAGATCCTCAACAATCCCTTGAATGGCTTGATCATTAAATACACCCAATCACCCAAGATGAACATTATTATGCAAGGCATTATAATACTTTACATAATTACATGTATATCCTGAACAAATAGCAACCTCTCTCCTATTGCCCAAATAATCATGTTCGTGTTGTTAATATCCTTGTGCTTCAAAAGCTTTGTGTCACTCATCTCCTCCCAATCCAAGGTCGTATGGCACTTCCTACCATAAATACCCTCGAAGAGTGTCATTTGGATACTCGCCTAATAGATATTGTATGTGAACTTAATAGTGTAGAGGTGGCCCTCCCATCTCTTTCCAAAATTCAATGCGCACATCTGCAACATATCCTCGATCGTCCTATTCATCCTCTTAGTTTGCTTATCCGTTTGTGGATCAAAGAAAATGCTTAAATTCAATTTAGTGCCCCAAAAGTGATGAATATGCATCATGTTGATTATTATGAGTCATAAGCACATCAATAATTTGAGTTGATGTGCCTCGGGGTAGTGAGCTCTATGTGTTGTTAGGCACATGAGCATATTGTGATAAAAATAATGACTGTGAGAATTGTTTCGAATGTCTTTCATTTATCACATTCCTGTTGGCTAAGTTCTTGTAATTTTGATTTGAATTTTTCTTAACCATAAGATTGTGTGAAAGGAGCAGTGACTTAAGTGCATTATTTTTCAAGATGAGAATGCGTCGTGCCCTGTTGTAAGCCATATTGCCATCTTTCAAAATTTTGGCTATCGAGTTTATGTGATCTTCATAGCCACGACGCAATTATTCAAACTTGTATCCATCTCCTTAATTTCCATTTTATAATGTTTACACTATTCACAGCTTTTCAACGACGAATTTTCTACAACCAACTTTTCATTAGTCTCTTTTGAATTATGAAGCTCTTTCTCAAGTACCTTGAGTTTTTCGTAAGTGAGCTATAATCCTTACAAAATATAGCATTTTCAACTAAAGAGCATGTAGGAGAACTAGACACATCACAAATGGATTCCACATTAAGTTGTGCTTTTAAATTTTTATTTTCTAGTCGTAGTTTTAAATTATTATTTTTCAATTTCTTAATTCTACGTCTCGCTGTTTCTAGCACATGCAATGAGAAATAAACATTGTAGCGCAAAGGGGATTTCTGCTTACAGTGTTCTCGGATGAGTCAAGATTTGAACTTGACGTTCCTTTGTCATCTTATTCTGTGCGTGATGCGCTTGCAGTGTCTCCATTCGAGCATGCCATTATGAGCTTGCTTTCTTCCTTTTTCGATAGTTCACCCTCCATGCGCCTGTCTTCATTTTGTTCCTCGCTCGGATCCATAAGGAATTGGTCGATTTCTGTATATGCGGAAGAGAGACTATACGTTTTCTCCAAGAATTCACATATTTCATATGCAGTAGAAAGAGTATAGATGAGCTTAAAAATATTCTTATCAAGTGCGCAGAATAAGCTATTCATTGACTTGGCATTTACATGGCACACATCCCTATTTAGTTTACATGGTGTCTTTATAATAGTTATATTCAAAATTTCTATATTAAGAGAGAGAAAGAATCATTTCATTAAAGTTTTGCACTCATTGTAGTTCACACCTGTAAACAAAGGTGGTGCTAGAGAATCTTCAGTATCTAAACCCTTACCACCACTAGTAGATGCATGATTATGATTGCACTACAAGAAAATTGACTTTTGGTGACGAAATATTTGTGGCAAAAAAAATTGTCACTAAAAGTGTATTTTTTGTGACGAAATTTGAATTTGGTCACTATATATTAATTTCCATTTTATTGGTGACTAAAAAAATATGTAGTCACCAAACTTTTTTTTAGTGACAAAATTATTTTATTCGTCACGAAATGTTATTATGTAGTGACCAAAAAATTTTTAGTCACGTAATATTATTCTTTAGTGACCAAAAATATATTTGTCACTAAATTAATCTATTTAGTGACCAATTTTTTTGGGTCACAAATTTAAGTATTTCAAATTATTTAGTGACAAATATATATTAGTCATTAGTCACCAACAAATTAAATTTTCGCTTCTAAATAAAAATATTTCTTAACATGCATGTAATTAACTTAATTTGTGGTAAAATTAATTGTTGGTAATTAAAAAAGGTTATTGACTTAATTAATGACTAAAATGAATATCTAGTTATTAAATCAAAATTTAAGGTCATTTGTTGCGAAAAAATTAGTTTGGTTACTAAAATTATTTATTTTGTGACAAATTAAAATTTGATCACAAATATTAAATATTTAGATCTCAAAATTATTTTATCACTGCGTAAATTAGTTAGTTAAACCCCCTTATTTTTTATATTGACAAGTTACGGTAAATGAGGACACAGTAAAAGGAGGAGATGGTAGAAGGAGAGAATCCTCTCGGTAAGACCTAATTCATATTTTCACTGACCAAAATACTCTACATATATTGATTTAAAGAGAATATATGAGGGTGCAAAGTGCCATATTAATAGGTTTGAAGGGTGCAATGTGCCAAAACTAAATCTTTAGGGTGCAAAGTGTCAAACCCTCCCATTTGGAGGGTGCAAAGTGCCAAAAGTCCTTAATTTTACTTTAAAAAAATTATAATTATAATTTTACTTTTATTTTATAATTTTTACATTAATTTTACTTTTATTTTATAATTTTTAAATTAATTTTACTTAAATTTATTCTGTTAGCACGACTTTGATGCCCACAAACCCACGCGCGCAGATCCCTCGCGGCCTCGCCCCCTCGATCTCCACTCGGCGCTCTGTCTCCCCCTTTCCCGATATACTTCTTCCTTTCGATTTCGCTCCCTCGCCCCCTCAAAGTTTCTGAAAGAATGAAGCACCGCCTCCTCCGCCTTTCCTCGGAGCATTAGATTGTCGAAATCCAAACCTTTCGCCTCTCGGAAGCAAGAAAGGGATCAGCAAACGTAGGCTTTGACAGTGCGATTTTGGGCGCTAGTACTGAAATTGGAAGCTTCAAAACTCAAGGCGTTAGCTACGGCTTTGATGCTGAAGTTTGCAGGCTTTGAAGTTTGAATTGAAGCTGTTAACGGAGCGTCGAAAGGCGAAGCGAGTCGCGCTACTGTTCTTTATCAACCTAGTAGTCGGAAGGAAGGTATGTGCTTTCCCTTTCACCACATGCTCGCCTCTGAAACTTTGAAGGAATCGATCTAGGGCACTTTCTTCACTAACTGCACTTTCATGTCGGAAGGAAGGTATGTGCTTTCCCTTTCACCTCATGCCTCTCTGCTCTTACCGCACTTTGATTTTCCACCGTTCGATCCTCAAATATTTTATCGAGAACTTGAAAGTGCACAGTTAACCTCACTAGAATTCTCTAGGGGGGGGGGGGGGTGAATAGAGATTTAAAATTATTTTGTGCAAAGTTAACAAATATATATATGTGTAATAATCACAGATTTAAGCTTCCCACACACCAACAAGAATTAAGCAAAAGAAATAGCAAAAAGAAAATCACAGCACAACACAAAGAAATATAGTGGTTCCCCAAACTTTGGGTAGTCCACTCTTCTACCCCCTTGGTAGGAATTCACTATCTTGCACTGAGTCTTTTGATAAGGAGACTCTTAGAACCAGCCCGAGTCTTTTGATAAGGAGACTCTTAGAACCACTACAACTGAATTTTTTGAAGAGAGATTCTAAAAACTCTTTTACACAATTTGAAAATGAAATAAGAGTAAGAAGAAGAAGTAGAAGAAAAATAATTGAAACAAGAAAGAATCTTCTTCCTAGCAAGAAGATTAAAAGCACAAGTATAGTGAATGAAATCTCTCTTCTATTGTGAGAAGGATATTGTAAGCCTTTCTCTTTTTCAACGAGTGCTTTCAGAAATTGCAGCAGTATGGCTTCAGAAGAAGGAGAAGAAGAAGGCTTGTTGTTTGCTGCAACACACTTTCACTTTTCTCAGTTTTTCTCACTTTTCTCTTGGGAGCTTTTCCTCTATTTCAAATGTATGGAGTGGATCACTTTTTTTTTCTTCTCTGCCGACTTCCCTCTTATTTATAGCTCTGTTTATTCAAAGAATACTATAGGAGAATAATCAATTAGCAGTTAGAGAAATAGTAAGAGAGGAAAGATTCCATAATCAATATTTCTGTAGAAGGAAAGAGATCATTCTGATTTCAACTAATATCCATAATAAACTTAATCAATTTAGCCAAGAATCAATTAGAAGGAAAGACTGATTCAGAACGGCTATAAGAGAATAATATAATTCCATAAGAATCAGATCTACAGAAAGAAGGAACGAGATCTGGCGTGTTTTGAATTTGATATAGAAATCAACGTATGTCGATTACTATTCGACGGAAGCGTCGATTTCAGACTGGCTGGAAGTCGAGAGGAGAATATGGAAGTTGCGTCGACTAAAGTACGTCGACTTCACTAGATACGTCGATTAGAAGTCAGAGTTACATCGACATAGGTTACGTCGAATTCTGTTTAGAGTTACTTCGACTCATTCTGAGAGGAACGTCGACTCCACTTCGACGTTGCGTTGAATACTATTCGACGCATATTTACTTAGACTAGTTTTTCATTCTTAGAATTTATATTCTACTCATTTTTAGGGGTTAAGATAAATCATTTCCCCAACAATCTCCTCCTATTTGTCTTAACCCTATTCAGGGAGAAATTGTACCAGCTTTTGATCAACACAGCAAGGCATTAATATAGAAAAGAAATATGTTAAGTAATCAAAAGAAAATAGAATCATATACACAGACTTCATAAACAGTATTTAAGCATGGAGGAAAGAGTATATCAACATTGTTCAACACATCACTCAGGAGGGGTAGGAGGAGTTTTTCTTTTCCTAGCGAATACTAAAGTTTTTAGAGAAGTGGGTTGCTCCTTCTCAGTAACAGGTGATTCACTCAGCTCCCCCTGAGTCACAGCAGTTTGCTCCCCCTGAGATGGAACTTCCTTTTCTTTTACTTCTGCCTCTTCAGTTTCTTTCTCAGCTCCAGCTTCAGTTATGTCAGCATTTGGCTCCCCCTGAGCTTCAGCTTCTTTTTCAACATTAGTTTCCTTTTGAACTTCTCTCTCTGCTCTGCTAGCCTCTAATTGAAAGAGAACTACTTGTTGTGTAGCTTCTCTTGCTATAGAGAGTACATCTATTATCTGGTCCTCAGTATGTAGCTCTGGTACTAATTCATTCCCAATTGTCTTAAGCAGTGCAAGACTATCAGATTTTGAAGTAGGAAGGGACTTGTGTGAGAGAGATTTGTGACATGATAGTTGTTCTTCATCTAATTTCTCCCCCTTCTTGACCTTCTTAGCCAAGGAGGTTAAGAAAGATTTGGTCACTTTAGAGGAAGAGACAGAGGACTTCAAGCTTTGCACAGAGGCATTGACCCCATCTATTTGGGTTTGCATGTGCATGATGGAGGAGTGAAGTTGGGAGCAGTGTCCATCCAGCATTTCTTGAAATTTTTGGGCTGCTGACTGGATACACTGGGTGATGAGAGTTTTAGTGGATGGAGATGGTTCAAGGTGGGTTGGAGTAGGAGATAATGGTGGAGGTGGAGGTGATGAAGGTGGAGAGAGGACTGTATCATTGTGATGAAGTGTGTTTGATGGAGGAGGTGGAGGAATAGAGGAGGGTTGAGCAGGTGATTGAATTGGTAGTTGTGAAGGTGTAGGTAAGATAGGAGGTGTGAGGGTAGTAGAAGCTATATGTGTGGATGATGTTGGTAGAGAAGAGGTGTCTGTATGAGGAGGAGGAGGTGAAGATGGATGACTAGGAGAGTTAGGAGGAGAGGGAGTCCTGTCAGGAATGGCACCAGGCTTGGGGATTTGCCTGGTCCATTTAGAGAAGAAGGCTATGAACATCCTTTTTCCAGGGGGAATGGGGATTCCTTTTGACCTACATAAGTCAGGGAAGGAGTGGAGGAGTACCTGACTCATGATCCTCATATAGGCATTCTCTTTGTGAGAATATTTGTAGCCTATCATTTTTAGTAAGCAACTGGCCCAGTCAACCTTCTTTTTCAGCACAAGGGCCCCCATGATGTTCAGTTGCTGCTTGGGCACTGCATCATGGGCAGAGATCTTGCATAGTAGAACTTTTCCTACTATGTCTGCCAATAGCCTATATTCATCAAAAAAATCTATTTTCTTTAGGTAGATTGGTCTATCTTTGGAGAACTTCATGGTGATTAATAGACTTTTGATTTCCTCAGGGGTGAGTTCCACAGGTTCATCACCTGATAAGGGAATGATGATGGAGATTTATTTAGTTATTTTTAGAAAATAATTTGCTTCCCCTTTTTGATTTGAACAAGGATAGTGTTGGTATGTACCTGATGGAAGATCAAAAGTGTCCCTAAGGTGTTCTGCAGAGATTGAGACAGGTGTCTCATAGAGTGTTCCTGTGATCTCTCCTTGCTCAGATATCTGAACATGATTCATTAACTCAGTGAGTTCTGTCTCTAGGAGTCTGCATCTTGTGGAAATGAGTTTGTCTAAACCAGCTTCAGTGAAGAGAGCTATGATGCTCTTATAGTTTTCGGCGGCGGCTTGGAAAGATTCAAGATCAATATCGAAACCAGAGTTGATCTTGGGAGCCATTTAGGTCAGTGAGAGAGAGGAAGAGATGGCTGGACTGAGAAATGAGAAGGATGAGAGATGCAGAGAGTGTGCAGATTTCTAACTGAAGAGTTTATTTAAGTCAGGTGAAACGTCGAGACGAGACCCAACTCGAGGTTTATTCGGTACTAAAAATATTTTAGTATTGCCGCTCTTTTTTCATGAAGTCGACATTGCGTCGAGTGGAAGTCGATGTATGCGCCGGTATAGTCTGATATGGTTTCCTATCGACGTATGCGTCGATTAAGAGATCGACGTGACTTTTACTTTGTCTGAAAATTCCAGGTTTTTCTTGAGAGATTATTTCTTCCTAATCCTAAGGTTTTCTAAGTCACCTTTGGACTAATTTTATAAACAATTGGATTGATTGTGCCAACATTGTTTGGCAGTGTGGCCAATTTTAAACAGATATAACACCTAATTGTCTTTAGATTATGGGAATTTAAATTTAGAGAGGGATAGAGATGTTGATTAGGATAGAGTTGTTGATTAGGATAAAAGTTTTGATCAGGATAAAAGTTTTGATTAGGATAAAAATTTTGATCAGAATGGAAGGGCCCTGAATGGGGGTTAAGATAGAAAGTTTTTGAAGAATAACTATATCCTGTATTTAAGTTGCTCTGAGGTTTTATGCGTCGATATCTATTCGACGTATGTTGAGAGTTGCGTCGATATATATTCAGCGCTTTCTCTAGATTGCGTTGATCTGGAATTGATGCATGGAAATAGTTACATCGATTGTAAGTCGACGTAATTTTATTCATGCGTCGATTTGAGGTCGAAGCATCTGAGAGATTGCGTCGATTAGAATTCGACGTATTATCATTCATACGTCGATATGAAGTCGACGCGACTGTGTCTTCACAGATTTTATTTTTCCCTTTTTCTGTTTGAAGATTTATTTCTTTATGAATTGTTTCTTTTGGCCTAGTTGCCTTCTCAGAATGAGTTTGTGAGTCTTCTTCTAAATGGTATGATGATGATTCATCAAAGTGGTTTATCTCTTTGAAGGTGAGGTCTTCTTTATTTGCCTTTGCTGTTGAAGAGATGTTTCCTTCTGATCCTGTTTCACTCCATGATTCAGCAACACATTCTTCTTTTGTGCTTCCAAGAGCCATTAAGCATATGTCTTCTTGCTTAGACTCTTCATTGTCACTTTTAGATGAAGTGCTGTCTTCAGAATCTGTCTCACTCCAAGCTTCTGCAATGAAGCCTCTTTCTTTCTTCTTCCCCTTCTTCTTGAGATCTTTCTTTTTCAGATCTTTCTTTTTCTCAGCATTTTCTGGACATTCTGGAGCAATATGTCCAGTTTTCCTGCAGGAATAACAAACAATATCTTTAGTGGGAGTCTTATCATTCCTTGGTTTTGACTCTCTCCTTCTAGACCCATCTGGCCTGACCCATTTCTTGAATCTCCTGGCCAGGAGGCTGAATAGTTCTTCTTCAGTAATAGAGGTTTCTTCTTCTGTTACTTTTAATGTAATGTTTCTATCTTTTGAAGAGGTTGGAGTGCTTTCCCTTCTTTCCTTCTCTTCTCTGGTTTTCAGTAGTTGCTCATAGGATTTAAGTTTTCCTAAGAGAGCATCTGTTGAGATTTCCTTTTGTCCTCTTGTATCTCTTATTGCCCATATTCTTGAGTCCCATGAACTTGGGAGACTCATTAATATTTTGTCATTGATCTCTGTGAGAGAGATCTCTCTGTCCAAGTTCTTAATTGATTGATGATCATACTGAATCTGTTATACATCTCGGATATACTTTCTTCATTCTTCTTTTGGAAGTTCTCATATTGGGAGATCAATAAAGCCTTCCTATCTTTCCTTTCATCAGCACTTCCTTCTACCATCTTTGTAAGAGCCTCCCAGATTTCTTTGGCTGATTCACAGTCAACAACCCTTTGAAAGATTTCATCTGAGAGGGTTGAGACAAGAATGTTCACAGCTTTTGCATCACATGCTTTTGCCTTTTTCTCATCATCTGTCCACTCAGCCCTTGGGACAAGTGTTTGAGTCACTTTACCACTTGAGTCCTATCTATAGGGCTTTGGAGGACCTGTCAAAATAACATTAAACAAATCTTCATCAATAGAATTCATATAAATCCTAATTCTTGTTTTCCAAAGGGCAAACTTTTTAAGGTTGCAAATTGGTGGTCTGGTGGAAGCATAATCTTTGATTTGTGTCATGTGAAAAATAGTTTTTAGAAATATATATATATGAGGTATGATCTTTTTGATCAATGAGTTAGACCTTTTTGATCAACCTATCTCTGATACCAATTGAAATTGCACAGTTAACCTCACTAGAATTCTCTAGAGGGGGGTGAATAGAGATTTAAAATTACTTTGTGCAAAGTTAACAAATATATATATATATATATATATATATATGTGTAATAATCACAGATTTAAGCTTCCCACACACCAACAAGAATTAAGCAAAAGAAATAGCAAAAAGAAAATCACAGCACAACACAAAGAAATATAGTGGTTCCCCAAACTTTGGGTAGTCCACTCTTCTACCCCCTTGGTAGGAATTCACTATCTTGCACTGAGTCTTTTGATAAGGAGACTCTTAGAACCAGCCCGAGTCTTTTGATAAGGAGACTCTTAGAACCACTACAACTGAATTTTTTGAAGAGATTCTAAAAACTCTTTTACACAATTTGAAAATGAAATAAGAGTAAGAAGAAGAAGTAAAAAAAAAACAATTAAAACAAGAAAGAATCTTCTTCCTAGCAAGAAGATTAGAAACATAAGTATAGTGAATGAAATATCTCTTCTATTGTGAGAAGGATATTGTAAGCATTTCTCTTTTTCAACGAGTGCTTTCAGAAATTGCAGCAGTATGGCTTCAGAAGAAGGAGAAGAAGAAGGCTTGTTGTTTGCTGCAACACACTTTCACTTTTCTCAGTTTTTCTCACTTTTCTCTTGGGAGTTTTTCCTCTATTTCATATGTATGGAGTGGATCACTTTTTTTTTCTTCTCTGCCGACTTCCCTCTTATTTATAGCTCTGTTTATTCAAAGAATACTATAGGAGAATAATCAATTAGCAGTTAGAGAAATAGTAAGAGAGGAAAGATTCCATAATCAATATTTCTGTAGAAGGAAAGAGATCATTCTGATTTCAAATAATATCCATAATAAACTTAATCAATTTAGCCAAGAATCAATTAGAAGGAAAGACTGATTCAGAACGGCTATAAGAGAATAATATAATTCCATAAGAATCAGATCTACAGAAAGAAGGAACGAGATCTGGCGTGTTTTGAATTTGATATAGAAATTGACGTACGTCGATTACTATTCGACGGAAGCGTCGATTTCAGACTGGCTGGACGTCGAGAGGAGAATATGGAAGTTGCGTCGACTAAGGTACGTCGACTTCACTAGATACGTCGACTAGAAGTCAGAGTTACGTCGACATAGGTTACGTCGAATTCTGTTTAGAGTTACTTCGACTCATTCTGAGAGGACGTCGACTACACTTCGACATTGCGTTGAATACTATTCGACGCATATTTACTTAGACTAATTTTTCATTCTTAGAATTTATATTCTACTCATTTTTAGGGGTTAAAATAAATCATTTCCCTAACAAAACTTCCTACCCAAAATAAACCTCATGAATTACAATCCCCGTTATTTCTGCCCACTACTAAAACAAACCGAAAAGTGGTTCCCGATTAACCGGCGATAAAAACTCCCATCGCTCATCACTTTTTCAAGACATTTTAGGTCTCCAACTTCTTACTTCGCTCCTCGCCACCGCCTCCCCTCCCCTAAATACGACGACCAACCGGCATCAATCGCCTCTATACACCTCTCAATTCACCGCTTCTGCTCCTCTTATCCTAGCTTTGCTACTCGCCTCCGCCTCCCCTGCATCCGACCAACCTGCTGCCATCGAATCTGCTGCCCCCGACAACAATCGAAGTTGTTGATGCCACTGCATTCGAAGCTGTTGCTGTCACTGCATTCGAAGCTGCTGCAGCAGCCGCCACCGCCTCTTGCAATCACAGCCACTTCCTCCTCCTGCAATTGAAGCTTCCTCGGCCAACCTTCTACTCTTTTGTCAGTGTCGACTGTGTAGTCCTTTCTTCCTTGATTTCAACTTGAGTTAATTGTCTTTAATTATGTCTTCCACATGTTTGATGAAATGCCTAAATGAGTCTTAAATTTCTTTGCATTCTTTATTTTAAAAACTTCCTTTGCAACCGCAGGCAGATCTGGATGTATGCAACATAAGAATGGAGGTGAATGCCTTTTAGATTGATTAAAACATACGCATATGTTGTATATATATTGCCTCTTATCGAGAGTTGGAGGGGATACTAATTTGGTGCTTTAGAGAATGGGTGTAACTTGGCCAACTGTTGGATTTGGTTAGATGGGGTGGGGGTGAGGGTGGAAGTGGGCAGTTGTTGGATTTTTGTATCAATCCTAACTCAATCTCTCTCTATATATCCCCTATTTAAGTATGTTAATTTCTTTTACTATTTTATCACTCCAGCTAAGCTTGGAAATGAGCTCAATTAGTGGACTAAGCTAACTTCTTATTCATGTTCTCAAAATAGATTGGTTCTGCTAAACGAATCACTGCAGCTGCTTCTTTAATGGAAATTGTACATTCAGTTTCATTGCATATTCATTACTAAGCGACTTGCTGCTACCTTCTCACTTTGACATAATTATATAATTTTGTTATCAGATCTGGCTCTGATTTTTGAAACTTCTTTGCAAGGCGATTATTGCAGGTTGATCTTAAATGTGCAAAGATGAATAAGACGCTTCTTAAGATAAATATTTATGTTGCATGGTGCTTTTAAGTTCTTTCATCTAGAATTATTAGCACCACCACAAGAGCTTGATCAATAATTTATGTATGAATGGGTCTGTTGATTAGATGTGATGAAAATCCGTTTGTTGGGAGCAACATATGCATGACACCTCTCCCTTTTTCCTATGGCTGCTCCTCAGTGTCTCTTTACTTTTATAATGAACGAAACTGCTTACTTTACTCACCTACTTATTATGCAGGCGATGCAGCTCGAGAAAGAATTATTAGTTGGATTAAGCGTCTGGAAACTGCAAAGAATGCTGTTAAAGGTTGCGCATCCGATTCTTACAAATTGCTCTAAAATATTTCTCATCAACTTGCCTGATCTTCAGTTATATTTATATTCTTCAGGGATTGAATACCTTCATACATGTGCTCTCCTATTATAATTCATACGGACCTCAAAAGCAGCAACATTCTTCTTGGCAAACACATGGAAGCTAAGGTAGCAGATTTCGGTCTTTCAAAACCTGATGTCGATGGTGAAAGACAAAATCAGCCCCAAATCCCAATTGTCTTAAAGGCACCAGCGCATAACAGCCTTGAGAATTGATCCAGTACTTAATTAAACTGCATTGAAAATGTATTAGACGCAGTAATTAATATTTGCTTAAATGATGCTGTAAAACTTTCAACAGTATCCCCCTTTAATATTCTGTTTTTGCTTTGGCTATAACTATGTATCTTCTGATTAATGAAATGGTATCTTCCCATTTTTGCCTAATTCCTGTGCTTCCCTGCATACCTAAAATCATTCAATTAACAAAGTAAAACCAGATTTTGTTAACAGTGGTATCAGAGCCATTGTAGTACCCATTCCTGTATCTGTTCATTCGATGGCCTCATCATCTACCAGTTCAGCACCTCTCTATACCCACTCCACCATTCCAATATTCTCAGGCGACCTCTATGATATTTGGAGTGACAAAATGGAGACCCTTCTCCGTTCCCAGGATTTATGGGATATAGTTAAAGATGGGCCAACCCCAGGAGAAAAGTCAAAAACTGGTGAACCTTCCATCTTCACAAAAGAAGAAATGAAGAAAGATGCCTTGGCGCTGCACCTCATCCAACAAGGGATAGCCCCAACTATTTATCCCAGAATCATGGGGTCAAAAACCGCACAAGAAGCATGGGTCAGGTTGGAGAATGAATACAAGGGCTCGAAGAAGGTAATCAAAATCAAACTATATACTCTTAGACAAAATTTTGACTCTGTTCTTATGCGTGAAGATGAAACAACCCAAGATTTCTTTGCTAAGATTATTAGCCTAGTAAATCAAATTCGAAGTCTAGGTGGAGTTATTGAAGAACAACAGATTGTTGAGAAAATACTTAGATCATTACCAAAAACGCATAAACATATTATGTCTGCCATACTTGAAGCACATGATCTTGAAAAACTTACAGTTATAGATATTATGGCATCACTACAAACACATGAGGACCTGCTGAACCATGATGAACCAGAATTGGAAAAAGCCTTCCAAACTAAAATGCTGTTTCAAAAAGGAAAAAACGGAGAGAGAAAAACCTTTGAAAACTATGACACTAGATCAAAAGTTGATATCAGAAATCCCAACAAATCTGGACAAAAGCAAAGTAAAACAACCCAACATAATGGAAAACATTGCATCATATGCAAGAAACAGAATCATGAGTCCAAAGATTGTTTCTTTAGATGCAAAAATTGTAGAATCCCAAACCACTCTGCAGACAAGTGCTGGCATAGACAAAAGGAGGATGCTAAAATCACAGAAACTGATTCAGACCAATTCTTATTCACCTGCCTGGGCAGTGTCTCTTATAAGATATTGGGCATAATGACACCTTCGGCCCCGGGGATCCACTCGGCGAAAATAGGATTGTACATAATCCCCGCTCTTTTCGAGCGGGACTCACGCTAAAAAAAAGTCCAACCCTGCCTATTTGGCGAGTGCCTTCCTGAGAGCCCGGCTAGCGGAGCCACCTCGGGGGAAAACACTTAGCCTCCCCGAGAGGCCTTCCGACCCTGCCGGCTAGTGAGAGCCCGGCTAGCGGAGCCACCTCGGGGGAAAAATACTTAGCCTCCCCGAGAGGCCTTCCGACCCTGCCGGCTAGCGGAGCCACCTCGGGGGAAAAACACTTAGCCTCCCCGAGAAGCCTTCCAACCCTGCCGGGTAGCGAGAGCCTGGCCAGCGGAGACACCTCGGGGGAAAAACACTTAGCCTCCCCAAGAGGCCTTCCAACCCTGCCGGCTACCGAGAGCCTGGCTAGCGAAGCCACCTCGGGGGAAAAACACTTAGCCTCCTTGAGAGGCCTTCCGACCCTGCCGGCTAGTGAGAGCCCGGCTAGCGGTGCCACCTCGGGGGAAAACACTTAGCCTCCCTGAGAGGCCTTTCGACCTCGCCGGCTAGCGGAGCCACCTTGGGGGAAAAACATTTAGCCTCCCCGAGAGGCCTTACCACCCCGCCGGCTAGCGATAGCGCGTCTAGCGGAGCCACCTCGAGGGAAAAACACTTAGCCTCTCCGAGAGGCCTTCCTACCTCGTCGGCTAGCGAGAGCCCGGCTAGCGGAGCCACCTCGGGTGAAAAACACTTAGCCTCCCCAAGAGGCCTTCCCACCTCGCCGGCTAGCGAGAGCCCGGCTAGCGGAGCCACCTCGGAGGAAAAACACTTAGCCCGAGAGGCCTTCCGACCCTGCCGGCTAGCGAGAGCCCGGCTAGCGGAGCCACCTCGGGGGAAAAACGCTTTGCCTCCCCTAGAGGCCTTCCCACCTCGTCGGCTAGCAAGAGCCCGTCTAGCGGAGCCACCTTGGGGGAAAAACACTTAGCCTCCCCGAGAGGCCTTCCGACCCTGCCGGTTAGCGAGAGCCCGGCTAGCGGAGCCACCTCAGGGGAAAAACACTTAGCCTCACCGAGAGTCCTTCCCACCTTGCTGGCTAGCGAGAGCCTGACTAGCTGAGCCACCTCGAGGAATAACACATAACCTCCCCGAGAGGCCTTCCCACCTCGCCGGCTAGCGAGAGCCCGGCTAGCGAGAGCCACCTCGGGGGAAAAACACTTAGCCTACCAGAGAGGCCTTCCCAACTCACCAGTTATTGAGAGCCCGGCTAGCGAAGACACCTCGGGGGAAAAACACTTAGCCTCCACGAGAGGCCTTCCCACCACGCCGGCTAGCGAGAGCCCGGCTATTGGAGCCACCTCGGAGGAAAAACACTTAGCCTCCCGGAGAGGCCTTCCAACCCTGCCGAATTGCGGAGCCACCTCGAGGGAAAAAACACATAGCCTCCCCGAGAGGCCTTCCCAACCCGCCGACTAGCGAGAGCCCGGCTAGCGGAGCCACCTAGGGGGAAAACCACTTTGAGAACTTCCGGCCACCGAGCGTTCCTTGGCCCTGGAAGCTTGATGGGAGCCTTGCAGCGGGCCAGCATCGAGGCTAACCTGCGCCAAATTTGCTTGTTACCTTGACAGCCTCTCCGCGAGATCAACCTGACCCGCCGGCTAGTGAGAGCCCGGCTGCGGAATCAACCGGGGCACTCCAGCACAAAAAACTTGTCACCTTGCCAGAATCTCAGCGAGATCAACATGACCCACCGGCTTGTGAGAGCCCGGCAGCGGAATCATCCAGGGCACTCCAGCACAAAAAACTTGTCACCTTTCCAGCCTCTTCGCGAGATCAACCTGACCCACCGGCTAGTGAGAGCCCGACAGTGGAATCATCTGGTGCACTCCAGCATGAAAAACGTGTTACCTTGCCAGCCTCTCTGCAAGATCAACCTGACCCACCAGATAGTGAGAGCCCGGTAGCGGAATCATCTGGGGCACTCCAACATGAAAAACTTGTTACCTTGCCAGCCTCTTCGCGAGATCAACCTGACCCACCGGCTAGTGAGAGAGTGGCAGCGGAATCATCCGGGGCACTCCAGCATGAAAACTTGTTACCTTGCCAGCCTCTCTACGAGATCAACCAGACCCACAGGCTAGTGAGAGCCCGGCAGCGAAATCATCCGGGGCACTCCAGCATGAAAAATGTGTTACCTTGTCAGCCTCTCTGCGAGATCAACCTGACCCACTGGCTAGTGAGAGCCCGATAGCAGAATCATCCGGGGCACTCCAGCATGAAAAATGTGTTACCTTGCCAGCCTCTCCGCGAGATCAACCTAACCCACCAACTAGTGAGAGCTCAGCAGCGGAATCATCCGGGGCACTCCAGCATGAAAAACTTGTTACCTTGCCAGCCTCTCTGTGAGATCAACCTGACCCACCGGCTAGTGAGAGCCTGGCAGCGGAATCATCAATGGCACTCGAACATGAAAAACTTATTACCTAGCCAGCCGCTCCGTGAGATCAACCTGACCAACCGGCTAGTAAGAGATTGGCTGCGAAATCATCCGGGGCACTCCATCATGAAAAACTCCAGCCACCGAGCGGTCCCCGACCCTGCTAGCTTGGTGGGAGCCTAGTCAGCGGGCCAGCATCGAGGCTATGTACCTTGAAAACTTTTCATCTCATTAGTTATCACATTATACGCAAGAAAAAACTAAGTATGAAAGTAAACCATCGTACTACATGGGCTTAAAGAAAAAGAACTAAGTATGGAGACCCAAACTTGGTTTCCTACTCCCATGCATGGTCTTCCTCGATCCCCTCCGGTTGCTGTTATTGCTGCATCGGACCCCTTGCCTCCCTCATTTCCAAAAACTCGGGGCAGGCGGACGTCGCGTGATCTTCCTCCTTGTAGAATTCACAGTAGGGTAACACCACCCAATCCCCTCCTCTTCCTCTTCTTTTTTTCATGGCTCTCCTCCTTTTCCCCCAGCCAATCACCATGGTCTGCTGAGGTGGTGGAGGGGGTGCCTTCGGTCCCTGCCTCCACCCTGGAGGGTCGGACCTCTCCCCCTAGAAGTTATCCTTTCCTTGGTCAAACTTCCTTTCTAGATCTTCCACATTCCCTCCGTGGCGCCTTGCCTCTGGCTCACTTAGCTTGGCCAACCTTGTTGCAAACTCCGGGTTGGCCTCCTCACTCTCAATTTCTTTTTCCGCCCTTTCCATCAATTCCTCGAAGGATAAGGGGTCTTCTGCTTCAGGCTCATTTTGAAGAACACCTCCCGCAGCCCTACTATGAAGGTGAGCTGGAGGGTGAACCCGGGCACCTCCTAAACTTGGAGGACCTCTTCCTGGAACCTATCCACAGAACGAGCCAACGACTCCCTTGTCTCTTGCTTGATCTTGAAGTGTGCCTTGGCATCTTTCTTCCTCTTATTCTACGTCGAGAAGCGCAATAGGAATCCCCAACGCAGATCCTCGAAGGCATAGATAGACCCCATGGGGAGCTGGTGGAACCAATCCCCTGTTTTCTCCTTCAGAGTGGTGGCAAAGAGCCGGCACTGGAAGGCATCTGACATAGGCCTGACAGAGACTATGTCCTCAAACCACTACAGGTGCAAGACTGGGTCATCCTTGCCGAAGTAGTAAGACATCTTCGGCCCTCTGGACCCCTCTGGAACCAGGGATGAGAGGATCATCAAACCTAAGGGACTTCCCTCCCCGGCTTGGTGGGTGGTTCTCTCTCGCGGAGTCAGCTCGCTGACCTCTGCACTTGTCAGACTACCGAACAGCTGTGTCCCGGGGAGGTCTTGCCAAAGCGCCTATGCTCGGCCCCTTTTGGGAGTGGGAGCAGACCGCCTCCCCACTCACCCCCTTAGGGATGGGAGAGTGGGGGAAATCTGCCTCCCCACTCACCCCCTTGGGGCTGGGTGAGTGGGGGAAAGTTGTCTCCCCACTCGCCCCCTTGGGGCTGGGCGAGTGGGGGAAAGCTTCCTCCCCACTCCCCCCCCCTCTTTGGAGGTCGGGCGAGTGGGAGCCGAATGCCTCCCCACTTGCCCCCACCAGCACCTCCTTCGTGGATCGCTGGCCAGGAGTGCTCTCGCCCATCCGCTGGGTCGGGACATCCGGACCGCCTCCTTTCTCGCCTTCGCCTCTCACGGCAAAAGCTAGTTGTAAGGTCTGCAGGACCTCCCGCTTGAAGTCTTCAAACATTTCCATTGTCACCATTACCACCGGCGACTCTGAGTGGCACGAGCTGGACCTTTCTCCTCCGCCTCCGGCCATAGAGCTCAGCTTGAGATTTTCTTGTGGTGGTCACTCTCCACGCTCACCGCACCATAAATGTTAAAACCAGGACTTGAGAACAAGACTTGGTATCTGTGGAGTTCGGGGTCCCCAAAAGAGGGGATGACCTCACACCTACATCTCTTAACGGAGAGCACTAAGTCGAAGACTTAGGAAATGAGGAACAGGACCAAGGGCTCAGCGAGGAGGTCCCACCACACACCCAGAAGATCTTAGAGTGCTTCCCCTCCCAAGCCAATGCTGAGCTTAGGGCACCTTTGGAGGCACTCTTCATCCACTTGAAGAAACTTGGGGAGAGAGAAGCCCAAAAGGAAGCCCCTCCAAATGGTGCCCCCTTTGGTCCAATTTATAGTTTTTTGGACTTGGTCTGCTAATAGCCACATTCTGGACTACGATATTACGAAAGTGCCCCCAAGTTTGGCCTGCCAACAGCCAAATCCCGCCATTCTGAAGCGCTAAATGCAGACTGCCCCATGGGGCCAGGTGAGCAGGGGGGCGGCCTCCTCCCTTGCTCGCCCCCTTATTAAGGCGGGGCAAGCCCGGGAGGCAAACAACCTCCGACTCGCCCCCTCTGCTGGGGCGGGGCGAGCCCGGGATGCCGCCCTCCTCTAGCTCGCCCCCTACTGAGGCGGGACGAGCCCGGGAGGCCGCCTGCCTCTCCGGCTCGCCCCCTCTCCTAGGGCGGGGTGATCCCGGAAGGCCGCCTACTGCCGGCTCGCCCCCTCTGCTGGGGTGGGGCGAGCCCGGGATGCCGCCTGCCTCCGGCTCACCCCCTGCTGTGGCGGGGCGAGCCCGGGAGGCCGCCCGCCTCCGTCCCCTCCCCTGGCCTCCGGCTCGCCCCCTCTGCTGGTGCTGGGTGAGCTCGGACGGCCGCCTGCCTCCTGCTTTCCCCCTGCTGGGGCGGGGCGAGCCTGGGAGGCCGCCCGCCTCTAGCTCGCCCCCTCTGCTGGGGTAAGGCGAGCCCGGGTGGCCGCTTGCCTCCGGCTCGCCCGCTCTGCTGGGGCGGGGCGAGCATGGGGGGCTTCCTCCCCTCTACTCTCTGGCTCGCCCCCTGCCCTCCTTGGGATGGGCGAGCAGGAGTGTAGGGAATTTTCCCTCAAATTCCCATAATTTGAAGAGGGGTCACTATGCAATGCTAAGTACAAAATGTATTTGATAAAGTCATGTTTTTGTAAGATATACAGGATTAGGTGACTCAAAGAGAAAGGGCCAATCATGACCTATGATCAGGAGAAATCAACTCCTAAGAGATGGAGAGTTGTCTCAGCTGAACCGCTGAGACGAAGGGTCAGATCCGCTGAGACGAGGAACCTTTTCAGCGGAACCGCTGAAAAGGAGTAGCTGTTGATGAGCGTCGGCAAGTGCACCGGTCGCTGTCAAGTAATAATTGTGGAGAATAAATTCCCCGGATGTCGGTCTCTTGAGGAATGCAGGATGGGTGAACGAATCGCGCAGTGATTATTGTTACACAAGCGTTTCACAAACACAAAGAGGGGTTTTTGGTTGGTTTTCCTAATTTTAACAACAACAACAGAGATGCGGGTCGAGAACACCGCTTCGCAAAGTGAGGTGGATGCAACGGCTGCGATGCCGTGCTTCGTGGGGCGGATGAAGTGAACTCAAGTGCGAAAGGGTGAGGGTAGCAAACACCTCTTCACAACCGTCGTTAGCTCTTGCTAACACGGAGCAAACACCTTGCGTGCGTGTGCGAGTGAGTGAGTGAGAACGGAATGAATCATGAGCAAACCATGGAGAAAAACAAAGAAATATTCATTTTCATCAAAGTAAACATCACAATATTCATCTAGTACATGGTTCAAAGAGTGCAATGAAGGGAAAGAAGAAAGAAATAACCGGCGGTGAAGATTAGCGGCCGTTCACGGCCGGAATGGTAGGTTGTCGGGCTACCTCCGGACTCGGACGGACAATGCTTCCGGCGTAGAGAGCTGTCACAATCTCCCTACGTGCTCCGTCGTCTTCGACTCAAGGTCTCTTATTCTTCTCACCGGGCGGAAAGCGAAAATGGTTGCTTGGAGGCTTGCGGACGATGGAGAACACTCACGGACGATGGAGGAAGGCTTGGAATGGATGGAGGAGGCTTCCCCTTGCGTGGAAGATGAAGTAGGGGCGTTCCAGGGCGGTGGTCGGCGGCGTACGGAACAGGAACCTCGCTCCCGGAATGATCGATCCGCCCTAAAATCGCAACAGGCGTTTAAATAGGCGCTGGATTGAATACTGCGCACGATCATTGGCGCACGACCAGTGGTCGTGCGCACTGGAATTCTGCGATCGTGCGCACTGCCTGGACAGAACCTGCAAGAGACAAAATTATAAAATACAATGTTCGCACGACCAGGGGCGCACGACCGGTGGTCGTGCGCACTGGAGTTGATGGTCGTGCGCACTACAGCAAACAGAACTCAGAAATTTAATGGTCAATGCGCACGAGCAGTGGCGCACGACCGATGGTCGTGCGCACTGGAGTCGATGGTCGTGCGCACTGCACCAGACAGAACTCGTGAAAAAGGGTTAAGTGCGCACGCTTAGTGGCGCACGACCGGTGGTCGTGCGCACTAGAACAAGTGATCGTGCGCAGTGTTCCTGTGCAGAATTGCACCGGAAACACTTGCACGCCTCCTATTCCAGCACAAACACAGATCTAGCCACTGAAAGTGGTACTTAACAACATATGAATACTACTAAAGATAATACACACGAAAACACACCAAAGTGGGCCTAAATGTGCACCTAGCATGGGTTATCAAATATAGACTATAATAAGGCTAAAGTGCGTGATATTGACAAAATAACGGCCCGGATGAGTCCATAAATGTATATATGATCAGGACTCATCACACCCCCAGACTTAACTGTTTGCGCGTCCCGAGCAAACGAATCCGGCGGAATGTGAAAACGAATAATTAACATAGAGAATTACACAAAGGAGTACGGTGCGAAGTAACATACGCATGCGAGTAGAAATTCTAGTAGAAAGAGATTCTAACTATGCTAACTAATTTACGTAAGTATTAAAGCGTAAGTAGAGATTTAATTATACTCAGTTGGTGAATTATGACGAATTTGGCGACCATGCCCGGTATGAAAGCGACGAGACACTGAGGCGGGTGTTGCACAAGATCGGGGCTTAGGAATAACTCCGCTGAAATCCATCAACGTCGTGAACCATACGCTTGCCCGGTCACACTCTCACCACGGCGCTAGCAAACTCACAAATCAAATCAGTAGGACTTATAGGATTAAAACGGGGCTTAGGTTACGGTATGATATTCAAAGTTAAACACGATGGCTGCGCAACCCAAGTGAGCTATCGGAACGCTGCACCCCACAAAACCACAAACTACGCTCGTGTGACACACCCCCAGACTTATCATGAAAACCAGGTGTGCGCACGGCCTACTTCACAAATTCCAACAGATTTTCTGTTTTTAGCTCGGGAGGATTTTTTTTCAAACTACTTTTTTTTTTCTTTTACATATTTTTCTTCTTTTATGAATCCTCCGGTTGGTTCAAAGTCAGCGGATAGACAATATTTTCCCTTCATAACAAAATGATTCCACACGACACGCACATTGAGACTTATGAGCGCAGTTAAAAACAATTTGGTTGCGGGTGTAGGATAGGCTTCAGGCTTTGGTGGATGAAGAGGAGCTGAACAAAGGATTGGTAGGCACAAATTTGGCTCGCAAAGGTGAATGAAATGGACATGGAACAACAAAGCTCAAACTAGCCAAATGGTGGCCTACGTCATTTTTAACTCGACGAGTCGCTCTCACCAATGCTTCGAGAGTCGCTTGGGGCAAGTTCTTAGCCCACGAGAAAGATAAACCTTCCTCCCGACTCGAGCAACACACGACTAGCAATCGTGCACACACAATACCTGTTTATCGTCAATTTCATACAAATTCAGCATTTGAGTATACTAAATCTAAATTTACGCAGAAATACTAAATATAAATTAGATGCATAAAGAAAATCTAGGTCTACTCAAATTCTACCATAACATGCGACGTGACTAGTACACTACATGAGTCGACATCGTGCTCCAAATAATAATTCCTATGTTAACAAACTATTTCACATTCCAACCAAACTAATTTTAAACGGAACAACAAAAAGAAAAGCACGCACTCAAGTGGGTGAAGTGGTGTGTAAGGAATGCAACAATGATAATGATAATGAAAAATAAAAAGCAACCTTCTAGTATGCAATGCAGCTCGTGCACAGTGGATAATAACAACCGCTCCCCCAGACTTAAGCTAAACACGATATCTAGAAATTTGAAGCTGAAAGAGGGGAGGAAGTGTTACCCAATGCTCAGAAATGAGCATACCAGACGATTGGCGTTTACGATCAAGAATAGTCCGCAGCATCCGCCATCGAACACGAAACCTGCAAGCACAAACTCAAGGCAACAAAAGCAAATATAAAAGCTGAACTAAAAAAAGAAATACGAAAACGGAAATCTGGGTTGTCTCCCAGTAGCGCTTTCATTTAACGTCCTTAAGCTGGACCAAATACCTGTATTAACAGTGTTTATAAAGAGTGCAGGAATTAAAAAGAAATACTCAAAAATAGAGTTTTGCAACAATAAGAAACAAGAAGGGAAAATCAGCTGCCGGTGCTTGAATGATGTCTATCTCCCAATGTCAACAACTGACATTCCTTGTTTATAGTGGCACCATCGTATAACTTCAGCCGATGTCCATTGACCTTAAACTTGTCCCCCTTATCTCCAGATATTTCTATGGCACCAAAGGGGGAGACGGCGGTCACGGAGAAAGGACCACTCCACCTCGATTTTAACTTCCCAGGGAAGAGGCGGAGATGAGAGTTGTAGAGCAGCACTTGGTCTCCAATTTTGAACTCCTTAGGAATGATATGCCGATCGTGCCATTTCTTCGTTTTCTCCTTGTAAATACGAGTGTTTTCATAAGCGAAATGACGGAGCTCCTCTAACTCGTTGAGTTGAGAACGACGCACCTCGGCCGCGGCTCCAATGTCCATGTTCAACAATTTGGTTGCCCATAATGCTTTATGCTCCATCTCCACCGGAAGGTGGCATGCCTTGCCATATACCAATTGAAACGGAGTCATGCCTATGGGTGTTTTGAACGCAGTCCGGTAAGCCCATAATGCATCGTCGACCTTTTTAGCCCACTCCTTCCTATTTGAATGTATTGATTTCTCAATTATTCGCTTGAGCTCGTGGTTGGAAACTTCGACTTGCCCACATGTTTGGGGGTGGTATGCCAAAGAAATCTTATGATGGACCCCGAACTTTTTCATTAGTTGCACAAACTGCTTATTGCAAAAGTGACTACCGTCGTCGCTGATGATCGTTCTCGGCGTCCCAAACCTGGAAAAGATATTCTTGTGGATGAAATGTAGCACTGTGTTGGCATCATTCGTGGCCACCGCTTCAGCTTCCACCCACTTTGAGACATAATCAACTGCCACAATAATGTAATGCTTACCATGAGACATCGGGAAGGGACCCATGAAGTATATTCCCCAGACATCAAAGGGTTCGCAGACCAGCATGTTATTAAGGGGCATCTCGTCACGCCGGGAAATATTTCCGGTCTTCTGGCATTCATCGCACTTGGTAACATAGGTATGGGCGTCCCGGAAGAGGGTCGGCCAAAACAATCCACATTGCAGGATTTTTCGTGCTGTTCGAACGGCCCCGAAGTGCCCGCCAGCTTCTCTGTCATGACAGTGCTGTAATATAGAATGAAACTCAGCTTCCGGAATGCAACGCCTAATAATCCCATCGCTGCACGTGTCGAATAAGAGCGGGTCTTCCCAAAAATAGTATTTTGAGTCAGAGGCAAGCTTTCGTCTTTGCTGGGGGGACAGATTCGGGGAGAACGTTTTGCAAGCCAAGTAATTAGCAATATCTGCGTACCAAGGTGCGGTTGGAGAAGACGTAGTAATTGCGAATAACTTCTCATCCGGGAAATAGTCGTCCGTTTCCTCCGCAACGCTGTTGGGAGTGTCGTACTCCAAACGCGAGAGATGATCAGCAATCACATTCTCCACCCCCTTCTTGTCTTTGATTTCCAGATTGTATTCCTGCAAAAGTAAAATCCAACGAATCAGACGCGATTTGGATTCTTTCTTACTGAAAAGATACCTGAGAGCGGCATGGTCCGTGTACACGATCACTTCGGAAAGTACCAAATATGAGTGAAACTTTTCACAGGCGAAGACCACGGCTAGCATTTCTTTCTCTGTAGTGGTATAATTTGCTTGTGCACTGTTGAGAGTTCGACTGGCATACGCAATAGTGTGAAAAGTCTTATCTTTCTTTTGACCGAGCACAGCACCTACGGCCACATCACTTGCGTCGCACATGATGATAAAAGGTAAAGTCCAGTCGGGTGCCACCAAAATTGGGGCAGAGATGAGTTGTCCTCGTAAAGTTTCGAAGGCTTGCATGCATGCTTCGTTGAAGTGGAAGGGAACATCCTTAACCAGCAGGCGAGATAACGGCTTTGAAATGGAGGAAAAGTCCTTGATGAACCTTCGATAGAAGCCCACATGACCAAGAAAACTTCGAATACCTTTCACTGACATGGGTGGAGGGAGGTTTCTGATGACACTTACCTTTGCTTGATCCACTTCGAGCCCTTTGCGGGAAACTTTATGTCCCAACACAATTCCTTCGCGCACCATAAAGTGGCATTTCTCCCAGTTCAAGACAAGATTGGTGTCTTCACACCGCTTCAAGGTCTTGGCCAAATTCGCCAGGCAAATGTCGAAGCTACTGCCAAATAGAGTAAAATCATCCATGAAAACTTCGAGGAAGTCCCCCACCATGTCAGCAAAGATGGCGAGCATACAACGTTGGAAGGTTGCGGGGGCATTACACAGTACGAATGGCATTCTTTTGAACGCAAATGTACCAGAGGGACATGTGAATGTCGTCTTGTCTTGATCAGATGGGTCAATTAGAATCTGATTGTACCCTGAGTATCCATCCAAAAAGCAGTAGTAATCCTGCCCCGCTAACCTTTCTAGCATCTGATCAATAAAGGGGAGCGGAAAGTGGTCCTTGCGCGTCGCGTCGTTCAGCTTGCGATAGTCGATGCAGACTCTCCACCCGGTGATCATTCGGGTCGGTAGCAGCTCGTTCTTTTCATTGGCAACGACAGTAATCCCTCCCTTCTTCGGTACCACCTGAACTGGACTGACCCATTTGCTATCGCTGATTGGGTAAATGATGTCAGCGTCCAACAGCTTTATCACTTCATCCTTTACTACCTCTTGCATTTTCGGGTTCAGCCGCCTTTGGGGCTGTGCTGTCGGTTTGTACTGATCTTCAAGGAGGATCTTATGCATGCAGACCGTGGGGCTGATTCCCTTAATGTCAGCAAGAGAACGTCCGAAGACCTTGTGGTACCTTCTCAGCACGCCCAATAATGCAGTTTCATTAGCGGCGGACAGGGCTGCAGAAATAATCACCGGATGTGTGTTTTTTTCTCCAAGAAACACGTACTTTAGAGAGTCTGGAAGTTGTTTGAGAGCCGGACATGGGTTTGGGCTAGCCGAATCGTTGGAGAGCTCTCCACTTGAATGTGACAAATCAGGGTGATTTGAGTGTGCACCCTCTTCTTCCTCGTCTTCGTGATGCCGGTACATCACGCGGTCATCCAACTCCACACCGTTCTGACCATCGAATTCTTCAAGCGCTTCTGCTGGTTCATACTCTGTAATTTCAAAAAGTTGCGACGGGCTGTGGACGTTGAAAGATATAGCATCCTCCCCCAGTCTTAGTGTGAGCTCCCCCTGCTCCACATTAATAATAGCACGAGCAGTAGCGAGAAAGGGCCGCCCCAAAATAATGGGAACATTTGTATCGACCTTCATGTCGAGAATGATAAAATCAGCTGGAAAAGCGAGACCGTTTACAACTATTGTGAGGTCCTCGACGATTCCCGACGGCTTCTTGATCGACCGATCAGCAATCTGCATCATTACTTGTGTTGGCTTCAAGATCCCAGCACCGAGTTCACGAAAGATAGAGAGCGGCATCAAGTTGATTGATGCCCCCAAATCACAGAGTGCCTGGCTGAAACGGTGATGACCGATCCTGCAGGGAATCATAAAGCTGCCCGGGTCCTTGCACTTAGTGGGTAAATTGGAAATGATGGCAGAGCACTCCTCAGTGAGGTCGATGGTTTTGAGATCCTCCAACTGCTTCCGCTTTGAGATCAAATCTTTCAAAAACTTGGAGTAGCCCGGCATTTGAGACATAGCTTCGATCAGCGGTATGCTCACCTGCACTCCTTTCATTATTTCCAAAAATCTGCGGAATTGCTGCTCAGTTTTCTCATTTCGCAGTCTGTGAGGGAATGGGGGGTGAACAGCACTTTTCGAGGGTTGTGCCTCGCTCACAGGATGCGGCTCAATATGACTTTGAGCCAGCTTCTCGGGGGTTTCTTCATTATGGCTGTCAGTCGAACACGTAGGAGGTTCCTGTCGAGGAGAATTGTCTACACTTCTCCCACTTCTCAATCGCATGGTGTTCACTGACTCAGGAGGCTGACTTGCAAGCTCAGAAACAGCATCGGACAGCGTCCCAATGGTAGAGCGAAGCTGTTGGATTGCGACTGATTGGTCATTCATTTTATTCAATACCCCGACCACCAAAGTCGCTAACTGTTCTGGTTGCTCTGGCGGCAAAAAGTCTGCTACTCCTTTGAATGTCACGACATTAACTGCAGCAGTAAATGGGGGGCGAATAACATGACTCCAGTGCTGACTGGTGTGAACAATATTCACGACCACGTCCCACGCGTCCTTTCCTGATTTATTAAACAGGGCCCCTCCAGCTGCCATATCAAATAGAAGACGGAAATTATCCAGCACTCCAAAGTAGAAAATCTGAATCAAGAAAGCTTCCGAAAGATCTTCACGGTAGCATCCCCTATACAGGGACTGGAAACGCTCCCAAGCATCGACTAACGTCTCCTCCTTCCCCTGTCCAAAGGTTACGAGTTCCCTGTACTTATTCAAAGCTTGGGTGCGATGTTGAAACTCTTGCAAAAATCTCCCTTCGAGTTGTTTCCAAGTGAGCACCTCTCTTTTCCGGATATCCCAATACCATCTTTTGGCTTTTTCATGCAAGGAGAATGAGAATGCCAGAGTCTTTTGCAGGTCACTTTCAACTCCACTAAATATACATGTATAATAGATTGCTAAGAAGTCCTGCATGTGTTGCACTGCGTCTTCATGCTCATCCCCGCTGAACTTGCAATTCCCAGACATGTACTCAATGACGTCGGAGGAGATCCCGAGGTCATGATTGTTTCTTTCTGCTTGATCTCTTAAATCTTTTAAGCTTTCCTGGTAGATGCATTCCTGAATTGAGCTCATGTCGCAAATACTTGCAAACAAAACGATTAGGCAACGATGGGAAAGGCGAAAGTAATCAGAAGTGCGGATCGAAAAGAAACGGAGATACCAGGGGTGAACAAGAGAAGTGAGAGAAAAGAAAATTCTCGTGCAACAAATCCTCACGCAGACGAATTCATCACATATGCATTCCCCGGCAACGGCGCCAAAAACTTGATGCGCGTCGGCAAGTGCACCGGTCGCTGTCAAGTAATAATTGTGGAGAATAAATTCCCCGGATGTCGGTCTCTTGAGGAATGCAGGATGGGTGAACGAATCGCGCAGTGATTATTGTTACACAAGCATTTCACAAACACAAAGAGGGGTTTTTGGTTGGTTTTCCTAATTTTAACAACAACAACAGAGATGCGGGTCGAGAACACCGCTTCGCAAAGTGAGGTGGATGCAACGGCTGCGATGCCGTGCTTCGTGGGGCGGATGAAGTGAACTCAAGTGCGAAAGGGTGAGGGTAGCAAACACCTCTTCACAACCGTCGTTAGCTCTTGCTAACACGGAGCAAACACCTTGCGTGCGTGTGCGAGTGAGTGAGTGAGAACGGAATGAATCATGAGCAAACCATGGAGAAAAACAAAGAAATATTCATTTTCATCAAAGTAAACATCACAATATTCATCTAGTACATGGTTCAAAGAGTGCAATGAAGGGAAAGAAGAAAGAAATAACCGGCGGTGAAGATTAGCGGCCGTTCACGGCCGGAATGGTAGGTTGTCGGGCTACCTCCGGACTCGGACGGACAATGCTTCCGGCGTAGAGAGCTGTCACAATCTCCCTACGTGCTCCGTCGTCTTCGACTCAAGGTCTCTTCTTCTTCTCACCGGGCGGAAAGCGAAAATGGTTGCTTGGAGGCTTGCGGACGATGGAGAACACTCACGGACGATGGAGGAAGGCTTGGAATGGATGGAGGAGGCTTCCCCTTGTGTGGAAGATGAAGTAGGGGCGTTCCAGGGCGGTGGTCGGCGGCGTACGGAACAGGAACCTCGCTCCCGGAATGATCGATCCGCCCTAAAATCGCAACAGGCGTTTAAATAGGCGCTGGATTGAATACTGCGCACGATCATTGGCGCACGACCAGTGGTCGTGCGCACTGGAATTCTGCGATCGTGCGCACTGCCTGGACAGAACCTGCAAGAGATGAAATTATAAAATACAATGTTCGCACGACCAGGGGCGCACGACCGGTGGTCGTGCGCACTGGAGTTGATGGTCGTGCGCACTACAGCAAACAGAACTCAGAAATTTAATGGTCAATGCGCACGAGCAGTGGCGCACGACCGATGGTCGTGCGCACTGGAGTCGATGGTCGTGCGCACTGCACCAGACAGAACTCGTGAAAAAGGGTTAAGTGCGCACGCTTAGTGGCGCACGACCGGTGGTCGTGCGCACTAGAACAAGTGATCATGCGCGGTGTTCCTGTGCAGAATTGCACCGGAAACACTTGCACGCCTCCTATTCCAGCACAAACACAGATCTAGCCACTGAAAGTGGCACTTAACAACATATGAATACTACTAAAGATAATACACACGAAAACACACCAAAGTGGGCCTAAATGTGCACCTAGCATGGGTTATCAAATATAGACTATAATAAGGCTAAAGTGCGTGATATTGACAAAATAACGGCCCGGATGAGTCCATAAATGTATATATGATCAGGACTCATCAGCTGTCTCAGCTTGCGCAAACCGCTGAGAAGAAGAATGTCTCAGCTGTTAATCCGCTAAGACAAGGAGCCATCTCAGCAGATCCGCTGAGACAGAATCAAGAATGTTATCCATTGACGGGCGCCGCCCAAAGTTTTGTTGGCTATAGCCTATCTAACCCCAGATAAGGCCTCTAGCCATCCCCTAAATCTAACCTCGAAATAGTCTCCACGCACAAGGCGGCGAATTACCCCCTAAGACACACAAGGACCTAGTTGCCAACAACCGCGGCGAATTTACCCACGGAATCCTTCCCGGAATCCGACGTTCTCCCTGAACGATTTCTCCACACCAAAATACAAAGAGAATAAAATAAGAGATTACAAGATAAAGTAAAGAGAAACTCCCCAAGAAATGCTGAAGGTGAAGATGAAGGTGATGTAGATGTTGGCGTTCTTGAAACGATCGTCCTTCGTATGGAATATGCATTATAGACCTTCTCCTTCGAAATCCTCTTTAGATCTTCATGATAGCCCAAGGGAGTTCTCTCAATTGTTGTACACGAGCCTCTCTTAAGATACTCAGAAATCTTTTTTCATAGAATGAGAGGGGTTGTACTTTAAATAGCCACAGGAGCTAACACGTGGCGTTAAGAGTTAACGCCGGTGTTAGTGATCATGTGTTGTCGTGGCTTAAATTGCGCAACCGTCAAGATCATGGCAGATTCGTGGACTCAATGCGGGCATTAAGAGTCAACGCTTGCGTTGTCTCCGGCTTCTTGACGGACGAGTTCTCGACGACATTTCTTCTCGACGGATTCCTTCTCGACGGAAGTTAATGCGGGGTGTTAACAACTAACGTAGAGCGTTAACTCTCTTTCCAGAGAGTCATCTCCATTCAGTATACTACTCATAGGGATGTGTAGCTATAGTTCTTGTACAACCTGCATACTATAAACACACAAAATACAAGATCAAATACAACACGGTATTTATTATTCTCAAACCAATATATGCGGAACATAGGCTCCAACAATCTCCCCCTTTTGATAATAACAAATACCTGCATGAGAAATTAGTGAGATTAAGATAGTTTGTGTTTATAGATAAGTGCGGTAATAAGATATGCATGAATAACAGGTTAAAAGCGTGATAGATTTGAAAGCGATAATGCATACTCTTTCTATATGAAGTCCTCCCCCTACATAAGTGTTCTCTTATAATTTACTCCCCCTAATTATCTATTTGACTAGATTTCTCAATTTCTTCTCCCCTTTGTTATTAGCAAAAGTGGGTAGGGATGAGTGTATATCTACTAAGATTGATTAAGAACCACTTATTGAAGGATTGGCATGATCGAGCGTATGATAGTGTATGCACCTCCTATATGATTACCCCCCTACATAAATACTTTCTTTGAGTTTGAAATCATTATAATGTACTCCCCCTAAATATTAGATTTATGTAATTTATTCTCCCCTTTTGTTAGTATCAAAAGAAGGTTTAGGCGAGAGTGTGCAATAAGGACTAATATGTTCTATGTTGAGAAGAAAAATAGGATGCAATCAAAAGCTTGTTAAATACTACTTGTTGAGAAAAATATTAGCATGATGGAACATATAGTAGTAAGCAACATAGCTGACATGATAAAGTAAGCATTCTATTTCAAGATACCACTTGTTGAAAAAATAGAATACCACGGTGTTAAAAAAAGACATGAATGAGCATGAGTGGTAAACTTAGCAGAAGAATATAATAAGCACTCTTAAACATAAACATCATTTTAGAAGATAAATTCATATAAAGGATAATGAGTTTTAAATTTGAAAATTTGATGTTTGAGTTAAAGATTCAAGAGATGTTATTCTATTTAGATAAAATTGCAAGCATGATTTCATAATATCAAGAAAAGATACAAAAACTACAATTTAATAAAATTTGCATTTCAAGTAAACATAAACATTGTAGCGATCATGCTTTGCTATCTAG
Source organism: Dactylorhiza incarnata (assembly GCA_033032865.1). NCBI lineage: Eukaryota > Viridiplantae > Streptophyta > Magnoliopsida > Asparagales > Orchidaceae > Dactylorhiza > Dactylorhiza incarnata. The sequence goes on from JAWHQI010000040.1 coordinate 12,684,865, forward strand.
TGCATTTACTTAAGTTTGTAGAGAATAGTATAGATGAGCATTAGGATCCAATTCTCATGAGTAGAAGTTTTATGAAAGATAATGATGTGTACAAAATAGTGTTTTGATAAAGTATGCAAGTGAATCAATCAAAAACACATGACTTATATAATGAAATAACACAACATTAAAATACACAAATACTATTACTTCCAAAATATTTTAATGCACATGAATAAAGAGTACAACTACCAAGGTGCTCTGCACACACAATGCTTATTAAGACTTATCAGGGTGCAAAGTAGTGCTTGAAGATCAGTTTAATACTTTTTAGCATTATTTTCAAATTTTATTTGTGATCTGGTGTACTAAGAGAAGTGGTGTATAAATTGTTTGCTACAAGACACTTTACAATTCTTTAGCCAAGGTGCTCAACCTCACAATGCTTATTAAGACTTATCAGGAGGGTGAGTAGTGCTTGGTGGAGTTTTCCTTGTCATTTATTATTTGCTTTATAGTTTAGTGACTAAGGACTCCGAATTCACTTGATTTGCAAACATAGCATTTGAAACCACATTTCTCTAAAGAATCAGTGCATGAAAGACAAAGAATTGTAATAACCAATTCAATGTTGTGTAGGTAATCTATTTATGCATTTTAATTATTTATGTTATTACACTACACAATCATGCAAGTATAGGATTGTAAACACATGTAGATTATCAAAAATAAGTGAGTGATTAAATCATTATCAATCATAATACATTACTCATACTTAGAGGCATGCTAAGCGTTTCTACACATGTTTATCTACAATCAATTTCATTGCACATAACAAGATAATTTTTAAGGAATGACAAATATAAAACAATGTTTTGTAAGAAACTTGAAAGTTAAATTAAACATTGTATTTAATCTTTGATTGATATAATTAATCATCCTTGACAATGGCAATGAATAACAATCAGTTTTTATAAATATTTGAATTTTTATATATGCACAAAACAATAAACACACATAAAGAGAAAAACATATTTTGTTCTTTGAAATTGTTTTGTAATTTTGTATTTGTTATATATATATATTCTCTGGAAAACATAGAAGTTTTTTTAGCCCAATCAGTGAATGATATTCTATGCCAGAGAAATAAACCCAAAATAATGCATGAGAAAACACATATATTTTTTTTGAAAAGAAATAAAATTTTGTTTTAAAGGAAATAAAAATATAGAAAACTTTTTACAAACAGAGAAACAAAACACACAAAACATTAAAATAATACCAGAAATTATTCAAAACAAAAAAAATTGGAGCAAAGGAGCTAACGCCAGGCGTTATCTTCTTAACGCCTGGACAGAACTGCAAATTTTGATGTTTTGAAAAAAAAATTTCATAATTCATTTGTATTATAAAGAGACATTTCTTCAGTTGAAATTTCAGAGTATATTGATTAGATTTGAAGGCTCTTTTTTAGCATCTTTTTGGTGATTTTTCAAATACTTGTGTTTTGAAAAATCATTAAAGCTCAAAATAATAAAATATGCAAACACAAGATGCAATGTTAGAACAAAAATAAATATGCATGATTTTAGTATAAGGAGTGAGATAATATTCATGCAATGAATATAATATGAGTATACCCAAGAATAATATACCCTAACTATATGTCTACACTCTATAGCCCCGTACTAAGAGACGGATGGACATGAGGAGTTGCACACATGCCATAGGTTGGGTTGTTAATCCCATATGCATACAAAAGACGACGCTCAACCTAGCACTCTTTCCCTCCAGTGCCTCGCAAGGCCCTACTGGAACCCTGCCCGGTTAAGGACAAGACATGACTTAGAGGTTAGGTCTCTAAAGCACACAATCCTACGCCCTCGCTATTGTGAGACACATGTCATAGGTTTAATGATTATGGACATACTAAGCATGTAAGCCTTGAATATATGAACTATGGTATATTTGCATGATTAGTTTTGGATTTACAATTATATCGAAGATTGTTGATTTTTAATCCATTTAGAAAAATTTTATTCATGCAAAAACACTACAAAGGAAATTATGATTTTCATTTTTAGTAATATAATTTACTTTAGTATTGCAAGATATAACTAGCATGGACATAGATTTTTACCTATGGTAAGTGATGATGCTAGTATGATAAGTTAAGACAACATGGTGCAAAGCTAAGTAAAGATGGACAAATATATAATTAAGTCGTATGCATTCAAACATAGAGTTTTGAATTTTTATAGACCTAGAATGAAGAGACAATTCTATTTGATTTCATCTTAGGTCTAAATATAATGAGATACATGCAAACAGTAGAGATGCACATTACACACACTAAATAAGATATGAAACTATAATACCAATTGCCATCATATATTTCATAAATCCTAAGGTTGATAGAAATAGTTGATTTATGATAATTCTTGATAGATCATGAATTATGATATATGATAATAGTGAATTTTAGCATAGGATATTAATAGATCAAGGTGGAGTGTGTGAAATCGAATTTATCATTTTTGTAATTTTTCAATTATGATTTTTCATTATAGGGGTTATTATATGCAATAAAGAAAATAGACAAATATGAAATAAGTTGTGCATTTAATATTTTAGCCTAAGACCCCTAAAAGTCCATTTAAATCCAATTTTGAAAGTAATTTAATTAGTCTTTATAATATCATTTAGCAAATTTAGCATTCAATTTATAATGATAATATAAGACATTTATAGGCAATGGATTTAATAAGGATAAAACACAGAAAAAGAAAAGATAGATCACATAAAAATAATTATGACTTTATGTTCAATTTAATTCAATTTGAATTGCTAAATATTGGGCTTAAAATGAAAGTCATATCTCATGATATATAAAGTGATCATAGTGTGTTGGCTTAAAAATAAAAAAAATAAAAAATAAAAAAGCAATTAAGCAAATCATGAAGTAGAGTAATGATATTTCATTTTTAATTTATTTTTACTCCATGCAATACAATGATTCCTAGTGAGTGAGAGATTTAGGTATCCAAATGGGACCAAATGTGATGGTTCCTTTGGGTACCCAAATACATCGTGTTGGATTTTGGGGAGACAAGGATAAATGGGCCCTTACAAGTGGAGTTAGTGTTTATTTTTTTATTTTTGAGCCAACACGTGGTATCAGAGTGTAGGTTATTCCAATACGGCTTCACAACTAGGAATAATGGTGCTTCATGATCTCGCATCTTCTAGAGGGAATAATTTTTATGAAAATGAAAAATCATTATGTCCACCATTATTTATGGGTGAAAATTATAATGGGTGGAAAACACTTATGGAAAAATTTCTTAAAACTTTGGATATTGAAGTTTGGAATATTACAATTAAAATGCCCCCAATTATTCTAAATAAAAATGAAATGTTTTTAAATGCCAAATCTATAAATAGTCTATATTGTGCTCTAGATCAAAATATTTTCAAACTTATTTATACGTTTCCTACTGCTTTTGAAGTTTGGAAATTTCTTGAGAATACTTATAGTCTTCCTTCCACAAATGATGAACAAGAGGAATTCCTTATGGATCCAAGAGAAGAAATCGACGAGGACTCATGCTTGGAGGAAGATCTATCTACGAGAGAAACAATATTGAATTCAATTGATGGCAAAACATCAAGCAAAAGAGAAGACGGAAACTATAGCAAGGTAAGAAAATCTAAATCTTCTCTTTTTGTAACAAATTCTATTTCTACATTTCGTGTGCATAAATTTGCTAAACGTAAAATTTCAAAGTTGAAACATGTTAATTCCAAATTACGTTTAGAAAATAAAACCTTAAAAGCAAACGCTAAAGTAGAATCTTATATTGATGTTTCAAATTCTCTTTCATGCTCTTTAATTAAAAATGCTAAACCTTGTTTTGATTATAATACTTTTAAAGAAGAACTCAAGGTTTTGGAAAAAGGTCTTTTAACTTCAAAAGAGCATAATGAAAATTTGATAAAAGAAAATGATAATTTAAAGGATAAACTAAAATCATTAAAAATGTTTATTCAAAATTTTTCATATAATAAAAGATCTTTTATTTCTAGTTTATCAAATTATCAAAAGTCTAAAAGCTTAACTTCGTATTATAAGAGTATGTCTATAAGTAAGAGTGGAAATAAAAATCATCAAAATAAGGACCAATCATTTAAAACATATTGTAACCCACTCTTTCAACATTCAATTCTTAAGAAAGCCCAACACTCTTATAAACTCTCAAAGAATCAATATAATAAAATTCATTATAATAATCAACATCAATGTATTTTGAAAAATAATTTGAATAAACATAAATCCCAAATGAATAATTTTTCAAACAACTATCATCCCAAAAAGATGTCAAATAATCATAATATGAATTTGAAAGAAAATCAACCAAAGTATGAATGGAGGCCCAAAACTCTGATACCTAGTCGCCAACAACCGCGGCGAATTTACCCACAGAATCCTACCCGGAATCCGACATTCTCCCCGAACGATTTCACCACACCAAAATACAAAGAGAATAAAATAAAAGATTACAAGATAAAGTAAAGAGAAACTCCCCATGAAATTTTGAAGGTGAAGATGAAGGCAATGTAGATGTTTGCGTTCTTGTAACGATCGTTCTTCATATGGAATATGCGTTGTAGACCTTCTCCTTCAAAATCCTCTTTAGATCTTCATGATAGCCCAAGGGATTTCTCTCAATTGTTGTACACGAGCCTCTCTTAAGATACCATAAATCGTTTTTCATAGAATGAGAGGGGTTGTACTTTAAATAGCCACGGGAGCTAACGCGTGGCATTAAGAGTTAACGCCAGCATTAGTGATCGTGTGCTGTCGTGGCTGAAATCGTGGAACCGTCAAGATCGTGGCAGATTTGTGGACTCAACACGGGTGTTAAGAGTCAATGCTGGCGTTGTCTCTGGCTTCTCGACGGACTCGTTCTCGATGACATTTCTTCTCGACAGATTCCTTCTAGATGGAAGTTAATGCGGGGCGCTAACAACTAATGCGGGGTGTTAACTCTCTTTCCAGAGAGTTATCTCCATTCAGTATACTACTCATAGGGATGTGTAGCTATAGTTCCTGAACAACCTGCACACTATAAACACACAAAATACAAGATCAAATACAACACGGTATTTGTTATTCTTAAACCAAGAGATGCGGAACATAGGCTCCAACAAGTTTGATAAAGGCACAAAAAGTAATAAAGTAATGCCTTTGTCGGCATGGGCAAGGGTGGTCGTGCAGATAGCGGTTGAAGATGTACAGTGCTATAAAAGCTAAAGTTATGGCAACAAAGAGAACCATCCTTTATTATTGAAAACTTGTTCAAGCTGTAAAAGAAAGCCGACTGCATCTTCCTGAAGCTGCAACAGCCTTCTTGCCTTGAACAGCAGTGGTTCTCTCTTTCAGTGATTCAAGCTTTCATTCACAAGAGAGACACGAGTCTTCTTTCTTCCTTCTGAAGAAGAAGACAGTGGAGCTGCTCTGAACCAACCAGTCCAGGAATAGCTCAAGATCAGCATCTGCTGAGATATTCTACTGATACCTTAATCCAATCAAGTCAGATTGAATCAGTAGAAAAGGATATTGTTCTATCATTAATTTATTTTGTAAGAGTTATTCAGCTCTGAGAAGATTGTAATGGGTTGTTGCCTGAAGTAGGACCAGGAGGTGGTCTGAGTTGTAGGAGGTGGATTCCTCTGAGTTATAGAGCTGTTGTGCCTGAGGTAGGAGCTGGTGATAGCTCTGAGCTGTAGGGACTATTGTCCTGAGGTAGGATCATCTGTGATCTGAGAAGTTCTGAGGAACTTATGGTGTAAGCTCAAAAAGCTGAGAAGATAACTTGGAGGAGTATCTTTGACCCTATCTAACATTGGAGTTAGAGGGGTGTAGGGGGATAGTGGACTACCCATCACTTGGGGAACCACTATAAAATCCTTTGTGTTATGGTTGTGATTTTATGAGCTTGAGTTAATTGGTTGTGTAGGCTCATTAGGCTACTAAGATCTCTAAGCTTAAAAGAAATAAGAAAAACCTATTCACCCCCCCCCCCTCTAGGTGATTTAATCTAAACCCCTAAGTTCTTTCAAGTGGTATCAGAGGGAGGTTGCTTAGAAAGGCCTAACAGCCAAACAAGATCCCAAGGGTTAGATTAAAAGTTTATCTTCATGGCTAGCTACCAAAAGGAGATGAGTTCAATGAAGTTGCCAATATGTAGGAAAGAGTCTTTTGGCATGTCGAAGCAAAGGGTCAGGTTGTATATGGAAGAAACTGACGCTAGAATTTTTGTGATAGTAGTGGAAGGTCCCTTTACCTTCACTAAGTCTACCACTACTAAGCCAGTGGTGAAGGTGCCAAAGCCATATGCTGAACTGACCAAGGATGAGATTATCCTGGCTGGCATGGACAAGAGGGAACAAAACATTACTGTTAGTTCTATTGATGATTCCACCTTCCAGAACCTTGTTCATTGCCAAACTGCCAAGGAGATGTGGGACACCCTCATTGTCTATATGGAGGGCACTAAAGAAGTTTGGGATGACAGGATGTCACTCCTTAACCAGGAGTATGAAGCCTTTAGGCAGCTGAACATGGAGGGAATAGTTGTGTGCTATGAAAGGTTCTTTAGGATAGTCAATGAGTTAAGAACCTATCAGAGAGTGTTCAGCAATTATGAACTGAATAACAAGTTCCTGAGATCTCTTACTAGAGAGTGGGCCAATAAAATCTGTGCCATAAGGGAAATGTCTAAGTTGGCTGAAACTCCTCCCCATAATCTCTATGGAAAGCTGCTCTCCTATGAGATGCAGCTGACTGCCAGGAAGGAAGAAGAGCAGAATGCAAGGAGTAATACCAGGGAGAAATCCCTGGCCTTCAAGGCTGAAAGCTCAAGAAGAGGGAAGGAGAAGGGTCACTCACCTCCCAGAAGATCTGCTGAACCAGAAATTTCTGAGCCCAACTAATCAGGTTGCTCCTCTTCTGATGAGGAAATTGCTGCCTTCACAAGGCATTTCAAAAAGCTGCTGAGGAGGACAGCAAGGAGTGAAAGCATCACTCCAAGAGTGATAGGTATGGCTCCAACTCTAAATTTAATTCCTCTAAAGTTGTTTGTTATTACTGCAGCAAGCCTGGGCATGTCATTGCTGACTGCCCAGTCAAGAGAAGAGAGAGGGATGAGAAGAAGGCTCATCATCCAAGAGGCAAGAAAGGAGAAAAATCCTTTCTAGCTAAGAAGGAGAGGAGCTGGAGTGAATCAGACTCCGGCTCATCAGAATCTGAAAAGGAAGAAGCCCTCTTTGGGATGGTTGTTGTTGAAGAACCTGTTGCTGGTAGGATTGCAATCAGGGCCCCTCTATCTCACTCTGAAAGTGATGATGAGGTGGATGAAGAAGAGGAGTACAATGGTCTGATGGCCATATCTGAAGACTCCTCAAGCAAAATATCTGATGCTGATGAGGTACCATTTTTCAACCAATCCCATTCAGATTCTGAGTATGAAACCAGCCCAGATTCTGATGCATCCTCAAGGGCTGGAGGTGAGGATGGATCAAGATCAAACATAGATATTGATCATATAATTGACAGATATGGAGACCTCATTAATGCCTTGGGCAGGAAGAAAAAGCTTGTTAAAGAACAAGCTAAAGAGCTCAAAGAGCTAAGGCCACTTAAGGCTGAGCTACAATGCAAGATGGACATCTTCCATCAAAATGGACAAAAGTCCATAGAGCTCCAGAAGGTGATTGATAATCTTCTTGATGAGAAACAGAAAATATGGGTGTGTATCAAGAAGCTTAACAATCAGCTTCTCAAGGAACAAAACTTAGTAGCCCAATTCTCCAAACCCAAAAATGTGCTACCCATTATTGGGACCTTCTCCTCCCAATCTAGTAAGAGGGGATTAGGTCACAATAATAAGGCAGCCAAGGCTGGGAATGATAGAATGGGCAAGGCTTCAGCTAGTCTTAAAATTACCTTTCAAAAAGTGTGGATGCCCTCTAACCAGTATGACCAAGCAATCATATATGGTCAGAGGCAAAATGAAAAGGCTCCTTGCAATCTGAATGATTCAAGCATTGCAAGGAGAAAGGGACTTGTGTTGAGTGCATTGAAAGCTCCCCATGAGGAAATTCAGATGGTCCAACCTAGACCATTTGTCTTTGGTACCTCAGCACCCCCACTCAAGGGAAAGGAAGCCATCTATTCCAAGACTGGCCCAGCTGAGAAAAATGCTGACTGCTGCAGTGGGGCAAACCCACATAAGAGCATTTCTGATGCTATCAACAGTATGAGAGCTGAAAAGCTGAAATCTGTTGGTGACATGAAGAAATCCTCTCATGTTCACAAACCCCAAACAACTGCCACACCTCCTCCAGCTGCAAAGCCTAAGAAGAAGGTTGTCCCCTTCTCTGAACCTAGGAAGACTTCTGCTCCTTCCAGGAAGGTACAGAAAAGGAAATACAATATTCATGCGTGCTAGTGTTGTGGTAAAGTGGGCCACTTTGCCATAGATTGTTGGCACAACTCAAGTGCCCCAAGTGCTAGGAATAGCTTTCCTCCTAAAGGTGCAGCCATTAAATACAACTACCCAATGACTAACTGTTTCCTAGGACCCAATCCTTATTGGGGTCCTAAGTCTTACTAACTTTGTGGTTGCAGGATAGTTAAAGTGCTAACATGATTTGGTACTTGGACAATGGGTGTTCCAGGCATATGACTGGAAAAAGGAAGGTCCTAAGGACTTCATTCCAGAACCCAAAGGAAGAAAGGTCACCTTTGGAGGCTCTGAACAGGGAAGAATAAAAGGTTTTGGTATGATTTCTAATGGCATAATCTCTATCACCAATATAGCTCATATTGATGGGTTGAAACACAACCTGTTGAGCATAAGCCAATTATGTGACTTAGGTCATGTAGTAGAATTCACTAGTGAGAAGTGTCTGATAAAAGGGAAGAGTGACAACCAAGTCATTCTCACAGGCACTAGGTAATGTAATGTCTATAGTTTAGACTTCATTAATATAAATTCCTCTATGCCTGTTTGCCTTGAAGCTAATGAGAATGAGTCTCTTTGTGTACAATGGCACAAGAGGCTTGCTCACATAAACTACAAGACAATGAACAACCTCGTTTCCAAAAACCTTGTGAGGGACTGTCCCAAGATCAAGTGTATTAAAAGCTGCCCTTGTCATGCTTGCCAAATGGGGAAGCAAACAAGGGCCACTTTTAAAAGTATTGACACCAAAGATACTGAAAAGTGTCTTTACCTATTGCACATGTACTTGTTTGGTCCTTTGTCAATTGAGAGCTTAAATGGGAAGAGGTATACCTTGGTGATTGTTGATGATCACTTAAAGTATACCTGGGTGTACTTCTTAAAGAAGAAGTCGGATACCTTGGATGTCTTCAAGACATTTGTCAAGGCTATTCAGAATGAATTGTTGTGCTCAGTGGTTAGAATAAGATCAAACCATGGCACAGAATTCCAGTCTGAAGCCATGACAAATTTCTGCCAAGATCTTGGTATCACCCAAGAGTTCTCCTCTCCCAGAACTCCACAACAAAATGGAGTGGTGATGCACAAATCTTAGCACACCGCTAAAGGCGGTAGTAAGACTGCGGCACGAAACGGCAGTGTACCGATCCTTCAAGTAATATAAAATGGGAATGAATCCCCAAGTATCGATCTCGGAAGGAACACAATAAGGTGGAGTTAACTATTGAGGAAGGACTTGAGATCGAAGTCCTTAAAGTCGGGTGGATGCGGAAACGGGGGGTTTTGGATTGTGGAAATAAAATAAAAGCTATCAACTACTCCTATGCAGGCCTTGAGCGCACTGCTTCGTCGGGCGGATGGAAACTACACGGGCCACAATGCACCGAATCACTAGGCGGATGGACGAGTAGGCTAGTGGATGGAGTGGAGAGAACGGCGGAATGAGGATCGCAAGCACCTCTTCGACAAGCACGCCACTAACAATTGTTAGGGCGGCACAACACAACAACCAATCCACACCACAGGGCACACCTCAAAATGATAAGCAAGAATACCCAAATTACATAGACATAATTAAGTACAAATGATAATAGTCAAAACACACTTCATCAAATATGTAAGAAATACAACTAAACTATCAACTACAAGGGGAGGTAAGTGTGCGAAATCGACCGACTCCGAAGTCTTGTTGAGGATTCACGGAAGGAATCACCGGGTTGTCAATCCGCGTCCAAGCTCGGTCCTCAAGTGCGTCCGGGGTAGAGAGAGCTGTCACTACTCTCCAATGGACCCGTCTTCTTCGTGTCACGAACCGAAGGAATGATCACAAGCTGCTTCGATCTTGAAGAAGAAGGCTAGGTTGACTCCCTTCTTGAAGCTCAAGGATGAAGGAGGAGGCCAAGAGGAAGCTCCGGCGATGATTTGGCGTTGAAAGCTTGCCCGGAGATCTTCCCTAAGGTGGGCGGCGCTGGAGGAGTCGGAACCCCCCCCCCCCCGAAATAGGCGGAAAACGGCGGACTGGAAGTGCTCCCGACCTAAAATAGCGCTTGCCTATTTATAGGCAGAGCAGGAAATAAACACCGCGCACGATCAGGCGCACGACCAATGGTCGTGCGCGAAGGAATGCCTCTGATCGTGCGCGAAGAACCTGTAGCTCAATCCAAATTTGCACAAAAGCGCACGGTCAGCGGCGCACAACCAGTGGTCGTGCGCGAAGAAGGCCAATGATCGTGCACTGTCGCTCAATCAGGGCTCAATTAGGGACAGGAATAAACGCACGACCAATGGTCGTGCGCCTGGTCGTGCTAGAATGAAAATGCACGACCAGTGACCTTTTCGACCGAAAATCCCCCAGAACCCATCCCGAGTGTCGCACAACCCTTGGACCTCCATGAAAATATACTAGACCACAGAAATACATGAAATCACACCAAGATGGGGCATAAATGTGCACTAAGCAATGAAATGGGCAACGTGATCAAATAGAATTGAATATAGGCCTAAAGTGAAGTGCATGTGCATGAAAACTAGCCCAGATGAGTCCGGAAATCACTATATAAACTGGACTCATCACACCCCCAGACTTACCTGTTTGCACATCCCGAGCAAACACATCCTCAGCAGGCGGGGAAAAATAAATAGCTAGCTTAAAGTTACACCGAGGAGTACCATGCGAAGTCGCATGCCCGTGTGCATAAAGAAATAGTAGATACGGCTTCTAATTATACACATAGTTTATAAATTTCTAATGGGGTAAATAAATATTACTACTACTCATAAAAGTGAATCACGGTGAATCAATCGGTCATGCATACGGAGAAAGTAAGATACACGCTGAGATGAGCATTGACCAAGCTGGGATTTGGGACAAACTCCACCGAAATCCATCGGTGCCGGAAACCATAAGCTCGCCCGGTCACATTCTCTCCACGACACTAGATTGGTACATAGGGTGAGTCGGTAGGACTTAAGGTTTTTCATCGGGCTTGGGTTACGGTAAGGTAAACAATGATAAACAGGACGGCTCGCACCTAACCCAAATGAGGTTTATGCAATAAACTTAACCTCGCAGTCACAATACACGCGGATGCACGACACCCCCAGACTTGAATTTGAACGCATGGGTGTGTGCACCGCCTACTCCAAAATATAAATCTCAAACAGATTTGTCAATTTAAACTCCTTCTTCTCATCATTTTTTTTCTTCTAACCTTTCTCTTTTTTTCTTTTTCTTTCAGCAAATTTTCAACTTAGCATATCCATATTTTCACATCACATTTTCACAATCAACACCACCAATTTAAATTTTTTTATAAAATGCTTGCAGTTAGGTGTGCGACTGGGATTGGTTTTTAGGCTTTGGTGAACAATAGTGGAGCTGAATCAAAAAGAAGGGGGTAGGCACAACTTGGCTAACGAGGATAAGACATCAGGAATGGCACAAAGGCTCACCGGGCCAAAATGATGGCCTACGTCATTCTCGCGCAACTGAACTATCCTATGTCAATGCTTCAAGAATCGCTTGGGGCGAGTTCTTAGTCACCGAGAAAGGTTATCCTTCCTCCCGGCACAAGCAATACACGTCTAGCGATAATTTACACACATCCATATGCTACCTTTTGATTCAACCCGGATTCACCATTTGAGTAGAGCAAACATTATTCACACTAATAGAAATGTATAAAACTAATAGTATAAAAAGGAATCTACTCTACACAAAGCTCCATGTTCACAAAAGCATTAGACTAGGAACACCGGAGTCAACATATTACTCCACTATATAATTTAAAAGCCAGCACAATGATTTGCCCGAACCTTGCTCAAGAGATGAGTTTAACTCGCGGCACGCAAACAGCTAAGCACACGCTTAAGTGGGTGCAAGTGGTGTGTGATGCAATGCTTTAAACAAAATAAATCAATAAAAGCTTCTAGTATGCATATGCAGTGTGCACGTGCATTGGGTAGACACAACTACTCTCCCCCAGACTTAAACTATGCATTAAGATATTCTAAAACAAAGTTAGGGGAAGGGGGGTACCCAATGCTCAGCAAGTGAGCATACCAGAAGACGCGTGTAGAACAAGGTCAAGCCGCACCTCCGCCATACGAAGAATCACGACCACCGCCTTCCATAGGAATGACTTGCAGGGGTGAGCTCCGCAAAAACACTAGAAAGACAGAAAAACTAAAACTGCATTGAAATTTAACTAACTATTCTACTTAACGAAAAATACAATGCAAGAAAAATAAGATAAGTACTGGGGTTATTGTCTTCCCAGCACGACTTATTTGGCATTTGTATAGTTCTAGCTTATAGGCCTATGAAAAGAAAAGTGGACAGGTAACTATTCTAATATGCGTGTTGGTAGCGGGTACCTATACGAAGAAAGAACAGTTATTCCCATACCTAAATAAAGATACCTGCTAAACACAGGTAGCGGGAATAGGAAGTAAGAAGAGGAGGCGCCTGGTCCTCACTCATCTCACCACACAAAATATCCTTGCCTAGCAAGGTATCGTCATCAGGGAGGTAGCAGGAGGAAGAGATCAATGTTGGAGCTTCCTCATCGGAGAAGGGATCAACCTCCTCGCACATGAGGATGCCATCATCATTGACCTGAGCTTGAAGCTCCAAATCCTCCTTATATACCTGTGGAGACTCAACCTGCACAGGCTCAGATAAAGCAGAAGGGGGGGTCAACAAATAAAAGAGAAGAAGAACATAAATAAAAATCAGGCGGAGGAGTGGTCCCGGACTCACTCCCATCAGGTTGGGAAAGTAAAATAATGTTGGCATTGTCATCAATGCCACAATATTCGGCGGGATCGACAGTGGCCAAGCTAAGGATTTGGACTTCCTCCACCGGTGCTGAGGAAAACTCCTCTTCACCTAGAAGGTTGTCCTCCTCCATAGGAGCAGGCACACTTAGATCGCCAGCCTCATCCTGCGACACATCCTCAACAATGTCATCTAAAATGAATGTACTAGAATGCACAATAGGAGGAGGAAGGGTGCTTGGATAAAAGTCCAGCACTGGTTCCTCACAAATAATCAAATCTACGCAAGGAGATGGATGTACAGGGGAGATGGGCTCAGTCATGTCAGTGCCCAGATCAACCACACATCTGGTGACCGTGTCCACATCATACCCTTCATAATATGAAGGTGATATGGCCACATAACCAGATGTTGAAGGTGTGCTGCACAAAATAGGAGTCGGGACGATCCGGATATCCGGCTCGTCATCCTCGTCCAATTGGCGAAGATAATCAGCACAATCCTTCAATGCATGATCTGTGCTCTGACAAAACAAGCACTGCCTTACGGGCTTCTTTGGCACAGCGGGTGCTGAAGCCGAAAAGAGGTATGACGGTAAAGGCACAGCAGAATAACCATAGGACTTCCGCACAACATATGGAGTACCAGACGAAGTCGATGCTCCATATGCTGGGCTGGGAGTGCTAGGGCTACTATCTCCCTTTGGACATCTATCACTAGCGTGAGAGATATCTCCACAAAAACGGCAACGAATATTAAATGATGACCACATGGTGTTAAGATAAAATGATTCAAACAGAAAAAAACTATTGTGCAAAATAATACACCCAACAAAAATTTACTTAACAGCCTAATATAAACAGTAAAACAGATTAAGAAGAAATAAAATAAAAATGCGATAAACAAATGAAAAGGGCTTGAATCTCAGATTCTCCCTCTCCAGAAAACTCACACGTCTGTGTTCCCCGGCAACGGCGCCAAAAACTTGATGCACAAATCTTAGCACACCGCTAAAGGCGGTAGTAAGACTGCGGCACGAAACGGCAGTGTACCGATCGTTCAAGTAATATAAAATGGGAATGAATCCCCAAGTATCGATCTCGGAAGGAACACAGTAAGGTGGAGTTAACTATTGAGGAAGGACTTGAGATCGAAGTCCTTAAATTCGGGTGGATGCGGAAACGGGGGGTTTTGGATTGTGGAAATAAAATAAAAGCTATCAACTACTCCTATGCAGGCCTTGAGCGCACTGCTTCGTCGGGCGGATGGAAACTACACGGGCCACAATGCACCGAATCGCTAGGCGGATGGACGAGTAGGCTAGCGGATGGAGTGGAGAGAACGGCGGAATGAGGGTCACAAGCACCTCTTCGACAAGCACGCCACTAACAATTGTTAGGGCAGCACAACACAACAACCAATCCACACCACAGGGCACACCTCAAAATGATAAGCAAGAATACCCAAATTACATAGACATAATTAAGTACAAATGCTAATAGTCAAAACACACTTCATCAAATATGTAAGAAATACAACTAAACTATCAACTACAAGGGGAGGTAAGTGTGCGAAATCGACCGACTCCGAAGTCTTGTTGAGGATTCACGGAAGGAATCGCCGGGTTGTCAATCCGCGTCCAAGCTCGGTCCTCAACTGCGTCCGGGGTAGAGAGAGCTATCATTACTCTCCAATGGACCCGTCTTCTTCGTGTCACGAACCGGAGGAATGATCACAAGCTGCTCCGATCTTGAAGAAGAAGGCTAGGTTGACTCCCTTCTTGAAGCTCAAGGATGAAGGAGGAGGCCAAGAGGAAGCTCCGGCGACGATTTGGCGTTGAAAGCTTGCCCGGAGATCTTCCCTAAGGTGGGCGGCGCTGGAGGAGTCGAAACCCCCCCCCCCCCCCCCCCGAAATAGGCGGAAAACGGCGGACTGGAAGTGCTCCCGACCTAAAATCACGCTTGCCTATTTATAGGCGGAGCAGGAAATAAACACCGCGCACGATCAGGCGCACGACCAATGGTCGTGCGCGAAGGAATGCCTCTGATCGTGCACGAAGAACCTGTAGCTCAATCCAAATCTGCACAAAAGCGCACGGTCAGCGGCGCACGACCAGTGGTCGTGCACGAAGAAGGCCAATGATCGTGCGCTGTCGCTCAATCAGGGCTCAATCAGGGAAGGGAATAAACGCATGACCAATGGTCGTGCGCCTGGTCGTGCGAGAAGGAAAACGCACGACCAGTGACCTTTTCGACCAAAAATCCCCCAGAACCCATCCCGAGTGTCACACAACCCTTGGACCTGCATGAAAATATACTAGACCACAGAAATACATGAAATCACACCAAGATGGGGCATAAATGTGCACTAAGCAATGAAATGGGCTACGTGATCAAATAGAATTGAATATAAGCCTAAAGTGAAGTGCATGTGCATGAAAACTAGCCCAGATGAGTCCGAAAATCACTATATAAACTGGACTCATCAAGTGGCTTAGAGAAAGAACGGAACTTTGACTGAGGTTGGAAGAACAGTGCTGAGTGACTCCTCTCTCCTAGAATATTTCTAGGTTGAGGCTGTCAGCTCAGCTTGCCATGTCCTCAATAGGGCCTCCATCAATAAGGCTTTCGGTATCACCCCATATGAAATTCTCAAGGGCAAACAACCAACCATCTCTTACTTTAGAATCTTTGGATGAAAATGCTACATCCTGATCAATGGGAAACAACCCCTCACCAACTTTGCTGAGAAGTGCAAGGTGGGTATCCTTGTTGGATATAGCTCTAATAGTAGAGCCTATAAGGTCTTCAACAGCACAACACATGTTGTTGAAGAAACCATGCATGTAGTCTTTGATGAATTTGACCTTGTTCATAAGGAATGGTCTAGCCAACCTCCAAGTGCAGGAATTTTAGAGAAATTGCAGGTATTTAGCCTTCAGGACAGACCAAGCACAAGTCATCCTCCAACTTCAACTGGAACTGACCATGAAGGAGCTGCACAAGAAGATGATCCTCAGCTGCATGAAGAAACTACTACTTTGGAAGAAGTTCAGCAGGATGCAGTGAATGAACAGCAAATAGTAGCTGCCAGATTGCCTCCTGCTCTAAGGGTTAACAGAAATCATCCCTTGGCGCAGATCATTGGGGATGTTCAACAAGGTGTGACAACTAGGATCAGGGCTCACAATGAGGCCTTGTTCCTCAGTTCCTATCACAGGTAGACCCCAAGAAGTTTGAAGAGGCCAACATGGATCCATTCTGGATTCAGGCAATGCAGGAAGAACTCTTGCAATTTAAGAGGTGCAAAGTATGGAAGTTGGTGTCAAGACCACAAGGACACAATATCATAGGCACCAAATGGATCTTCAGGAACAAGATGGATGAAAATGGGACAGTCATCAAGAACAAGGCAAGGCTTGTTGCAAAGGGGTATAGGCAAGAGGAGGGAATAGACTTTGACTAAACCTTTGCCCCAGTTGCAAGGTTGGAGGCCATAAGGTTATTCCTTGCCTATGCAGCCCACAGAGGCTTCAAAGTGTACCATATGGATGTCAAATCAGCCTTCCTAAATGGAAATCTGAAAGAGAAAGTATATGTAGAGCAACCATCAGGTTTTGTTCATCCAAGTCTCACATCTCATGTTTACTTCCTTAAGAAAGCTCTTTATGGTCTCAAACAAGCTCCAAGAGCTTGGTATGAGACCTTGTCTAGCTTTCTCATCAAGAACAAATTCTTGAGGGGAAAGATAGATAGCACATTGTTTCTTAGGGAAACAAGGGGCAAGTGTCTCTTAGTCCAAATCTATGTTGATGACATAATATTTGGGTCTACTGATGACAACCTCTGTAAGAGATTTGCTAATCTAATGCAGGGGGAGTTTGAGATGAGCAGTGTGGGTGAGCTCAAATATTTCCTTAGACTCCAAGTGAAACAGTCTGATGATGGAATTTTCATTTCCCAGACTAAATACACCAAGGTGCTCATCAAGAAATTTGGGATGGAGTCAGCCTCCACCATAAGAACACCCATGGGATCTAATGTATCACTAGACAAGGATGAAAAGGGGAAGGCCTTTGATGAATCCATATACAGGTGTATCATTGGATCCTTGTTGTATTTGACTTCTAGTAGACTAAACATTATGTATTCTACATGTGTTTGTGGTAGGTATCAGGCAAGTCCTAAGGAATCTCACTACACCTCTGTGAAGAGGATCTTGAGATACCTCAAGGGAAGCCTGAATCTTGGCCTTTGGTACCCTAGGAACAATGACTTTGAACTGATAGGCTATTCAGATGCAGATTTTGTAGGGTGCAAAGAAGACAGGAAAAGCACAAGTGGGACTTGTCAATTCCTAGGGAGTAGGCTGATCTCTTGGAGCAGCAAAAAGCAAACCAGTGTGGCCATATCCACAGCTGAGTCAGAGTACATTGCTGTAGGAAGCTGTTGTGCTCAACTTCTATGGATCCAACATCAATTGGAGGATTATAACATCAAGGTTAGTCAATCTCCCGTGCTGTGTGACTCATACAGTGATATTTCTATTGCCAAAAATCCTATCTCCCATAGCAGGACCATGCATATAGAAATTAGGTACCATTTTATTAGAGAGCACGTAGAGTGTGAAGATATCAAACTTGAATATGTCCCCACAGACAATCAAGTAGCTGACATCTTCACCAAGCCACCGGATGAGGCCAAGTTCAATTCCTTTAAAATTGACTTAGGAATTTTGAATTTAGAATGAGTTCACTTATGATTCTATACCCACTGTTAAATTGCTTATGATTTCAACTGTACAATTCTCACAATATGTAATGTTATGAAAATTGAAATCCGAATTGATCAACTTTATTTAATCAGTAGGAACAGTCCACATGATAGGGTAGATAACCTCCCTAAATTGTTAAATGCTTTGAAAATCTGATCAGCTGAGATAGCCACACTGTCTAAGGCCTCAGCTGATATCTTCACCAAGCCACTGGATAAGTCTCCTCAAAACAGACAAGAACCGTCTAAGGCCTCAGCTGAGAAACTTCTCAGCTGATCCGCTGAGATGGCAATTCTATCTCAGCGGAACCGCTGAGACCAAACCCCGTCTCAGCGGATAAGTAATTCCCCGTCTCAACGGATGGTAACATACCGTCCCAGCGGGTTCTCTTGTCGTCTCAGCGGATCCGCTGAGATGTCTAGGTTAACACTCGGAATTACTGAAACATTTCCAGACTCACCTACTTCTAGTCCTATATAACTAGCGGACTG
The DNA here is from genome assembly GCA_033032865.1 of Dactylorhiza incarnata. Taxonomy (NCBI): domain Eukaryota; kingdom Viridiplantae; phylum Streptophyta; class Magnoliopsida; order Asparagales; family Orchidaceae; genus Dactylorhiza; species Dactylorhiza incarnata. The sequence goes on from JAWHQI010000040.1 coordinate 12,703,416, forward strand.
TGATAAAAGACTCTTCACATTCACTTGCACTACTCAAATCGACGAGTCGACTCCCAACACCCATCATCCCAGTGCACTTCTCTTCGAAAAATGGCTCCCAAGACCATGAAGGAGTTGCTTGAGGGATATGAGTTGGTGATGGATGGCTTTCTTCATCCCTCACCAGAGATTCTCAGTGTCATCACCCTCATCACTGAAGCTGGTCTGGAGTTCCTGCTATCTGAACCTTCTCAGATATTCAAGAATGAAGTGCTAGTGTTTTATACCAATGCCAAGCAGTCATCCTCTAAGGATGGTCTATCGTCTAAAATCGGAGAGATAAGGATGAAGTTGACCTCTAAGATACTAGAGAAGGTACTGCAATTACCTAGATTGGCAGAAGAGGAGGTGTCAGATACTGACAAGGAGCAAGCCCTGAGCTGGTGTGAATACAGTGACCCCAAGACCTCATCTCTGAAAAAAGAATTTCTTCAATCAAAAGGGCAAGTTGCTATGTGATATAATAGGGAAAGCTCTTCTGTGTAAACCAGGCTCTCATGACACCATTTCTCAACCAATGTTTGAGCTGGTTACAAGAGTCATCTTGAAGAAAAGAACAAGGTGGGGAAATGTTCTTTATCAAAGACTGAAGGAATGTCTGCAGTCCTTTAACTTAGGAAGAATCCTGTCACTCTACCTACTGAAGGCATACCCAAGCCATTTCTCCTCCATCAAAGGTGTCAATATCCACTACTTAAAAAGATTGGATATTAGGGCATTGGACAGGTCAACTAGAGTCCTCCCCATGAGCCAAACCTTTGTGGTGGCTGAGCTGAAGGAGAAGAAAAAGGCAAAAGAAGACTGAAGCAGAAGGTGCTGAGATATCCAGGAAGGATGATGAACATCAAGACCACATGAAAGGAGTGGAAGGTGAAGATGTCCCCAGCACAAATGTGGATGATGAGCCCCAAGGAAGAGTTGAATCTAACTTTGAGCCAACTCCAATTGATATTGATCCATCTGTCCCACCAGCTGAGGATGAACCAAGGAATTCACCTCTCCATGGTAAACTAGGATCACAGTTAATCTACACTCCTCAAACTATAGATGAGACTAGGAGTCTAACTAACACATCACTTTCTTTTCAGGTTCCCCAAGACAAAGTCCTCCACACATGGATGCTCCAAGTGAGGGGGAGCATGATTCCGGGTCTGGAGCACCAGATGATTCTATAAGAAGTGAGGGGGAGAAAATCTCACACTGTGAAGAAGAAGGTGGGGGTGCTAGTGAGGGTGAGCACAACCCAGATGCTGGAAGAGCTAAAGCTCAGATTGAGGAAGAGGTCAACAAGCTAATTGACAACATGGAAGTTGAGTTACAGCCAAACTCTCTACTCCCCTCTGATGAGCTGACAAGACCTGAACCTGCAGTGGAGAAGGAAAAGAATAGGTCTGAAGAGGTAGTGGAGAAGGAAATTACCCAGGAAAGGCCAGCACAGTTGTGCCTTTGTAGCTAAATGCTACAAAGGCAGCATTGACTCAGGAGATCCAAGCCAGTGAATAGAGAATGGAATCCAGGGTGGCTGCAATAAGGATTGAGCTGAATACTCAGGTCCAAGGTGTCAACATAGCATCTGCTCATATCCTCCAGCAGATGACCAGATGGTTTGAGATGGCTAAAAGCACTGTTGCTGCCCAACACACCATACTGAAGCAAATTGCAGACAACCAAGGGGATTCCACAAGGGACATTGCTTATGTAAAACATCATGTCTATAAGAATGAAAATGTATGGGAGAAGGCAGTGGCCAGAATGGTACAAGTGGCCAATACAACCAGTAGCCATGTCATGTCCCATATTGACAAGGCCAAGGAAAACATACTGGTTGATGTGGACAGTACTTTCCAAACTCTCTCCCAATCTATACTTGACCAACACTCTGAAATTGAATAGAGGAAAAATGAAGAGGAAAAAAGGGGGAGGAAAAAGTTGTCAAGCTAAGTACAAACCTAGAGGAGGCTCACATAAGGTTGAACACCAACCTGGAGAATGCCCACCAACAGCTACACACTGACCAGGAAGCAGCCTACAAGAATGTGGCAGAAGAAGTCAACAATGCTTCAAATGAAATTCAAGATAAACTTCTAAGAGTTGTTAAGATGGTAAATGATGATCATAGGGCCACTAGTCTGAAGGTGCTACAAGGAACCAGAATTGCCTTAAATCTTCCTGTGCTGAACCCAGACAGACCTGAAGATTTTGATTTTCAAAGTCAATCTGAACAGATTCAAGATGAGTGGGAAGCAAAGAGGAGAAGGAGAGAAGGCATTCATACTGCTGAAGAGTGCATGGCCCGGAAGAGGATGGAAAGGGTGGATGATCCATTTTCTGAGGAAGATAATCTGGAGCTGGATACTATAGTAGTCAACACCTGGGTTAGCCATGGCAATCCACTCAAGGATATTGACCATGTCTACTCACCTGCTAAATGGATCAAGCATCTTGAGAGGGAGTCACTAAGGGAAAGAATCTACAAAGAAAATCAGGTGAGAAGGGAAACCCATGTGAGGATACCCCCAAGATATCTTCCAAAGCCATTCCTGTACTTCAAAAGAAAGGAAAATATGAGGGCTGCTGTTGAATCAAGGATGGAAAAGATAAGGGCTACTGCTGAAGAAGGGAAGAGGAAGTCCATGGAAACAGGAGAAAGCTCCTCATCAACCCAGGGATCATCCAAGAAAATTCTATACATAGGAATTCCTTAGGATGTTTGATGTAACAATGTGATTTGAACTGATAGTGTATATCTGTTTTGGACAATTGAATGAAATGATCATTTATTCCCTGAAAATTATTTTGTGTCATTTGTTGTTTATGTATGTATGTTGCATTTGAATATCTATGCTTTACCTTAATAGTTACTAAATATCCTGTGCACGGTACATATAGTAATGAAGATATACTGAGTCATTATATAATAGACATATATGTGATGTGTCTTCATGAGTTGTTGATATGTGTATCTAATGATGTTTGGTGTAAATAAGAAACTGTTAATGTCAACAGAAATTTACTCAAGCTATATGTGTCATGAAATGTCATAACTCCACTTATTTAATCAATTTCAGTAAACTGACATATTTCTGATTAAGAAGCTACTTAGCATTGGCAGGTGTTTTGCCCTCTTCAAATAGGAGAGATTGTTAGGAATTTGCCCTCAAATTCCCTTAATTTGAGGAGGGGTCACTATGCAATGCTAAGAACAAAATGTATTTGATCAAGTCATGTTTTTGTAAGATATACAGTCTTAGGTGACTCAAAGAGAAAGGGCCAATCATTTCCTATGATCAGGAGAAATCAACTCCTAAGAGATGGAGAGTTATCTCAGCTGAACTGCTGAGACGAAGGGTCAGATCCGCTGAGACGAGGAGCCATCTCAGCGGAACTGCTGAAAAGGAGTAGCTGTCTCACCTTGCACCAACCACTGAGAAGAAGAATGTCTCAGTTGTTAATCCGCTGAGACAAGGAGTCGTCTTAGTGGATCCGCTGAGACAGAATCAAGCATATTATCCATTGACAGGCGCCGCCCAGAGTTTGATAAAGGCACAAAAAGTAATAAAGTAATGTCTTTGTCGGCATGGGCAAGGGTGGTCGTGCAGATAGTCGTTGAAGATGTACAGTGCTATAAAAGCTAAAGTTAGGGCAACAAAGAGAACCATCCTTTATTATTGAAAAGTTGTTCAAGCTGTAAAAGAAAGCCGACTGCATCTTCCTGAAGCTACAACAACCTTCTTGCCTTGAACAACACTGGCTCTCTCTTTCAGTGATTCAAGCTTTCATTCACAAGAGAGACAGGAGTCTTCTTTCTTCCTTCTGAAGAAGAAGACAGTGGAGCTGCTCTGAACCAACCAGTCCAGGAACAGCTCATGATCAGCATCTGCTGGGATATTCTACTGATACTTTAATCCAATCAAGTCAGATTGAATCAGTAGTAAAGGTTATTGTTCTATCATTAATTTATTTTGTAATGGCTATTCAGCTCTGAGAAGATTGTAACAGGCTATTGCTTAAAGTAAGACTAGGAGGTGGTCTGAGTTGTAGGAGGTAGATTCCTCTGAGTTGTAGGGCTGCTGTGCCTGAGGTAGTAGTTGGTGATAGCTCTGAGCTGTAGGGACAATTGTCATGAGGTAGGATCATCTGTGATCTGAGAAGTTCTGAGGAACTTGTGGTGTAAGCTCTAAAAGCTGAGAAGATAACTTGGAGGAGTATCTTTGACCCTATCTAACATTGGAGTTAGAGGGGTGTAGGGGGGAAGTGGACTACCCATCACTTGGGGAACCACTATAAAATCCATTGTTTTGTGGTTGTGATTTTATGAGCTTGAGTTAATTGGTTGTGTAGGCTCATTAGGCTACTAACAGCTCTAAGCTTAAAAGAAATAAGAAAAACCTATTCACCCCCAATAATCTAGGGTTGTGCCCCTCGGTCTTGAGCCTGTCCGACGGCTCACCCGCCCTCTTACCTGGGGCAGTGCCTCTTAAAAAATATTGGGCCTAATGACACCTTGGGCCCCGGGGATCCACTCAGCGAATACAGGGTTGTCCAGACGGGAGATTTGACGTGCGTGGAAGCGATGGAAGCTTTCAAATGTTTGGAATCAACGGGAGCTTTGTCGTGCTACGATGACCCAGGGTAGGCCCACTCTGGATCACACTAGATCACTGGAGCCTCACCTGGCATCATCCGGGATGCAGCCCAAGCACCCAACCACTCTCCATCCACTGGTGAGTTGTTGGCGGCTACAACCTCCCTTTGATGAAGGAAACTCGATTGTTAAGTTGGCAATACGGGGACTTCCCAGGATGTAACCCATCCTAGTACTACTCCAACCCAAGCACGCTTAATAATGGAGTTTCTCCACTCCTCACAACCAATTGAGCTCAATGTGGATGGAGAGGGGTTGGGTGCATGGGCTACATCCCAAACGATGCCAAGTGAGGCTACAGTGATCCAGTGTGATCCAGAGTGGGTAGGTCATGGGTCGTCATAAACAAAGTGCACCTTTAATTTGCAACGACCCACCGATTACTCATATTTCCTCAGGGTAATCTAATTTCCCCCCTGTAGCATCATTACCGGGTTGCAGCCCAAGTACCCCAAAGCAGCAACGCGCCTGTTTCTCGACCGCGGTGCATTGTTGAGGTCGGGTCTCGAACCCGCAACCCTCTTGATAAGGAGTCTTCAAACCACTCCTCATCACTAATTATAACACCTCCTATGTAATGACCATATAATATGGGTCCGACCAGTATCCCAAAACATATAATCGTCACAACTTTAGTATTATAAAGTGATATAAGAATTTCTATTCATCTCAAAATACAGACCAAACACAGCGGAAATGATTAAACTAAACAAAGAAGTTGTCTACATCTACATATGAGAACTTTGACCATAAGGCCTTATATAGCAAATGTTCATATTATATTCCAACAAAATATAGTAGCAAATCCTATGATACATCAGCGTACAAGCCGGAACAAAATGAAAGAAAACAAGTAAGCAAGCAGGAGGAGGCACACTTCATGAGGCTTCAACCTTTTTGGCCAGCGAGCTATGTCTAGCTTGTGATCCTTTCCCTACAACCATCATAGAAGAAGCGATATAACAAGGGTCAGACAGGGCTGACCACAAAACTACGTAACAACACATCCTCTCGGTTGTCCAACCAGATCCCTAAGAATTACATCACCCAGCAAGTCAGCATTTCATATGCAAATGTAAATAAGCATAAACAACATAGAACACTACAACAAAATACACTTTTAGTAAGGACTAAAACGTTACAAAAGGTAACTAATACCGTTACACAAAGTTGTTGTAACGATAATTTTTTTATGTGATGACCGTTACCTGAAGCTCGACGCTAATAGTTCTCGTAATGAATTTTTGTTTGTCGTTACAAATAATTTATTCGTGACAAACATTACTTCCTCACAATAAGATGAGTTATAGTAAAGAATTTTTCGTTACAAATGTTTGACTTCTTCCCGCTAAAGAAATTATATTTATATATCAAATATATGAATATTTTGTTACAAATGTTTGATTTCTTCCTCACTAAAAAATTATATTTAAATAGCAAATATATTGAAATCAATTTATGAGTACAAATAATTATAATAAACATTACTCCGTTATAATAAGTTGCAACATAACAATAATTATTTCGTTACAATCAAGCTTTTGAAAACCGGACCGGACCGGCCGGTCCGACCGGTCGAACCGCGGACCGGACACAATGTCAGTCTGGTCCAGGTCAGCAACCCGCTCCATCTTCAAATCACTTAAAAACCGTGGAACCGGGCGGGCGGACCGCTGACCGGCGAACCGGAACGGGTTTTGGAAGCCCGCCCGGTTCCAATAACAGTTTAAAAATAAATTTTAAAAGTCGGGCGGGCGAGGGTTTCGAACTGGAGACCTCATTCTTGAGGACTAGAACTCTTAACCATTCAGCCGAGATTTCAATATGTATATTTTGACACAGTTTATTTTACTTATACGTATAATATTAACGGTAATGTTTTATATTTTCTTATAAAAAATAATTATGTAAATATAATCTTTTATATATAATATAATCTTTTATATATAATATAATCTTTTATATATAATATAACGGTAATATTTAATATTAACGGTAATATATATATATATGAGATTATAAATATAATATACAATATACATATAAATAAATATATATTTATTAAATAAATATATATAAGATTATTTAAAATATATATAATATTTATTATATTTATTTATATCTATAATTGCATATTATATTTATAATCTTATATATATATCAAAATTAATATATAAAAATACTCGTATACAAGTATACAACTATAAAAATATGTATAAAAGTATACAACTTAGTATGCATATGTAGTTATAAATAATTTATATATATATCTATTATTTATTATATTATTACGGTTCAACCCCGGTCCGACCGGTCGAACCGGTCGGACCTTGAACCTTTGATCTCACCGGTTCGATCTCCGGTCCGGTTCTTAAAACCTTGGCTACAATTGTTATATACCTTCCTTAAAAAAATTCATTTATATTTTTAAATTTTCAATTTCTAATTTAGATGGGTACGCATGATTTTATTATAAATATGAATTATTATTTAAAGTACAATATATTTTTATATTATGTAATAATATTTTATATTCATTCATAATTTGTAATTAAAATATTTAAAAATAGTAATCATTTTAGGTTTAAGGAACTAATATACTTTTCATATATATAATTTGAATAAAGTACTGGAAGGAAAAAAATATGCCAAATTAATAAAAAGAAAACACATTACAAATATTAAATTTGAAATACATGTAGTAGCTAGATAGAGTACAAGTGTCATCTCATCTATAACAAAACAACATTATATTACAACAATAAGATCAAGATGTTTTACAAAACACATCAACTTCTACACTTTCTGACTAATTCATCTTCATCCTCACTTTTCGTTCCAAGCTCCAACTACCTAAAAATAAAAGAGAGCAATTAGTAAAGGGGGCAGCAACACTTTAAAGGGGGCAAAAAGGTAATATAAAGAGGATTCATGGGTGTGATGTGAAGATGTGTAAGCTTTACAAGACGTAAAGTTTTAAAACTAATACTTAGATGAAATTTAATTCATAAATAGTTCATTTGATCAGTACAATACATAAGCATTGAATAAGATAGCCGAATAAGCAGTTGAAGAACCCTAAACATGCAAGTTCATTTGAGTAATACAATGATAGATGTAGTTGCAGCAAATTACATGAGCAAATCAAGTGATTAATTCATATACTACATGAAGCAAAACAAAAGAAGTAAATAATAATGAATACAACACAAAAGCTGAGTAATTAACCTACAAAAGTACCAATAGTGAATGCTGGTAATTATCATTGTTCTCTCCTGAGCTATATTACCCCATAAAGGTCTGATGAAATAGTAGTTACTCCTTTTCCGCTACTCACTCAATCTTCTGCCAGTTCACAACACAACACACTCACTACACAGAAAATAACACGCACTTCACAACACAGCACTCAACGCAGATGTACACACATCACTCACAATTGCACACACAACACAACTACACACAACACTCAGCACAACTGCACACACAACACTCACACCAAAGAGTTTGTTGCAGCTGTAGCAAACCCGCTGCTGCAGTTTGCTGCGGCTACAGCAAACCCAATGCTGTAGTTTGTTGAAGTTGTTGCAGTTTGCTGCAGCTGCTGCAGTTTGCTGCAGCAAACCCACTGCTGCAGTTTGCTACAGCTGCAGCAAACCCGCAGCTGCAGTTTGCTGCAGCTGCAGCAAACCCGCAACTGCAGTTTGTTGTTAATAAACAAACTATGGTGGTCATGATTATTAATATAGCAGTCAAACCACATGATTATGAAATCCTAATACAATTATAAATACGATAAAATTGAATGCAATGGACGATGCACATGAGAATGCCAAAGTAGCAACATCACTAGTATTAGAGTGTCGAAGCCTAGCACATGAAAGAACATCGTAAAACTAATGCAGAACAAACTTGGTGAGTGTCGTAACTTCAGCCTTACCACCAAGAATTGCCTACAATGTAGTCAAACAATGCAAACTGAGATCTGCATTTGACTTTGGAATTCAAAAAATGATTCTGTGACACATGAAACTGTATATAGATAGCCAATAAAACTTATGAGTGGCTACATCAGTTATGACACAAGTCCTTGACAAGTAAAATGGAACTGATGTTTTTAGATAGTTCAATATTGAAACCAATCCGTTTACAAAGAAGATGGTGACAGTTCACAAGAAGTACATCGTTGCTGCAAGAAAACTACAACAAAGCCTTAAAATGATGTATCCCAAGCTATATATAGAACAGGGTGTCATTTGAATAAGTGCAGAGAGCACATCTTGAGTTGTAATAATTGCATCAAAAATAAGAGATGAAATATGCAAACTCAATACATAATTATATTGGGATTAACTTTACGTGAATGCACACTTATGAGAAATAATTCAGTTTGCAATCATTAGCATAAAAAAACTACACATAGTGTACAAGGCTCCCATCAATGAAGGTTACATAATGAGTGAGATAAAAAAAACTTCAATACACAGGCTACAAGAAAAAGAAGTATCTTGTTTGTGCGATTAGTCAGAAAGCAAACTAAGATCAACCCAAATTTCCTAGTGCAGATGTAAGACCCAACACAATCTCAAATTAGAAACATAGTTTTCAATTTGCTTTGCCTTTAAATTGTGACTCAATAGTAATCTTGAAACAACATAGGCCCTGCTGCTGCAGTTTGTTGCAGCTGCTGTAGTTTGCTGCAGCTGCAGCAAACCCGCTGCTGCAGTTTGTTGCAGCTGCAGCAAACCCGCAGCAGTAGTTTGCTGTAGCTGCAGCAATCCCGCAGCTGCAGTTTGTTGCAGCTGCAGTAAACCCGCTGCTGTAGTTTGCTAAAGCTTCTGCTGCTGTAGCATGATGTACTTAGGCATTAGTGGGACATTTAATTGAAACCTCCCCTGTAAGTTTGCAAAATTACTGGTTGCATCCCTCAATCTCTTGAAATTACATAAAGCTCCCTCGGAGTTTACATTTCATAATATACTTGCTCAAAAAAGAGTAAATATTTGTTTGTGCATGCATGCTATGAAATGAAAACTTACAGGGGAGGTTTTTGTAATTTGAAAAGATAGATGGATACAACCTGTAATTATGCTAACTCCTTCGAGAGGTTTGGATAATTATATAAACCCAATGCTATAGTTTAATTTGTTGCACCTGCAGCAAACACGCTGCTGCAGTTTGCTGCAGCTGCAGTAAACCCGCTATTGTAGTTTGCTAAAGCCGGAGCAAACTCATTGCAGTTTGCAAACTCGCTGCAGATTTATTTCTAAAAAAGACTTGGATTGAAACTATAAGGAAAGACATGATGTACTTAGGCATTAGTGAGACTATAAGAAACCATCGAACATAAACCAATGACTAGACCAAAATGAATTCAAATGCTCAAAAGGGGGAAGTAAAAAGGGAAACCTGTTTGGACATTCCAAATCTAAATAAATATGCTTTATCTAATCTACAATATATAAAAGAGCCTAAATTAAACACATCATAGGAAATACACCATTTGTCGCTTTATAAGTACTGTGAAAATAAATATGTGAAAATAATAATAGAAGAAGTGATGAGGAGGGAAAGGAAGAAAGAGCTCATAGAGGAGGATTTTTCAACCAAATAGCACCAAAAGTCATCAAAGTTGGCCATATTTTTCCAAAACAGCAGTCAACATCTCCTTCAACTCATTATGTCCTTCTTTTAAACCCGCAATTTCTTCATTGTGAGTTTGAGTCAACGCTTCCTGCCTTTCAATAAGCTTTGTCTTGGATGCAATATGAGAGATGGCATTGCGCAATTCTTCTTCTGTCGAATTTAACTTCTCTTTCAATTGATCAGTGGCCTCGTTAATTATTTTCTTCCTTTGTCTAGAAGGAACGACACCATAGCCTATTCCTTTGTCATAACCAGACTTATTTCCAAGTGCTTTTTTATAATTTCTCTCTCGGACATTAAGCTTTCACCGTCAGATTCAACTGTTGATGCTCTCAGCCTTTCCATTTCAAGCTGTAAAATAATGTTACAATAGAAACATAAGTTATCACTGACAAACATCAATTCTCTCTACTTGTTTAAATTTTGACTTACATATGCTGCTTTAGCTTTCTCACTAACAAACACACCATTCTTCTTATGAGTCTTAGCAAAGTTCTCAAAAGGACTTTGATTAACCTACATATGAACATAATATTAGAGAATATGATGTAATAATCAAAATTCACTAATAATATCATTACGTTACCATTTCCAATAGTCGTGAATGATAGGATTTGGAACCTAACGTATGAGTAAACGACATTTGTGACCTATTATCAGCGTTAGTTTTGGACCTTTTCTGTTATTATTCAAATTCACATATGAGTGCATGTACTGATGCTTTTACTAATCATATATATATATATATATATATTAAACAGGATTTTGTTAATTACTAAAATTCACCTTAAAACTCTCACTGTCGAAACACTATTAGTATTGAACCCAAAAGAACGTGTCATTTTAGTTTCTCCATGATGTATCAAATCTTTATAGTACTTATAAAACCCTTTCACATGCAAGTTTGTTTTAACTTCAATAAAACTCTTTGGTTTAGTGTTTCAACATACATTGCATGGGCAAAGAATTTTATCTCCATAAAAAATTGCGTTTTCCCGTGCAAACTCCAGAAATAAGTCCACGCCTTCTGTATAAGTGGAACTAAACCTATCTTGTTCATAAATCCAATCTTTATCCATAACATGAAGCCGCCTAGAGGAGAAAAATATTTAAAATAGATCCATAACTTGAATTCAATCCACAAAAACCTAACTTAAAAAATGATTCAAAATTATACCACTATACGGTGCAAGGGAAGAGTTGAAAATCCAAACTTGAAGCTTTCCCAAGCAATGCTGGAAGAATACGTGCTGCGATGGAAGAAGAAGATTAGAGATTAATTAGGTTATCTCACAAAATTTCATATAAGAAGAAGATTAGAGCATACAAACATTTGTGCCCAAATCACACTCACAGCAAGCACCAGATGAAAAGCCAAACATTTGTGCCCAAATCAAACCCTAAATCCATACACACGGTCTAGGTCTTGAAATCAGGGGATACGATAGTCAGCCGACGGTCAACAGCCTTGCATATTCGCACTCCTAATCCATAGTGCAGTATAAGGTTACACATACACACACTTACACACATATTCGCACCCCTAATCCATAGATCTGCACCCCTAATCCATGCATTCAGTGCTTGAAGAACGCTCACACACACTTACACAGACATTTTCACTCTATGAGTTTAGGTATACCTCAAGGAGATGATGAAGAACGCAAGTATCGCGTGAACAGGAAGAACGTTGGATCAAGAACACTGCTGGATCAAGAAAAACGCTTAAGAAGAGACGTCGGAGAGGGTATCGTGGGGAGTCATGCCAATTCACCGAAGGATGAAGCGAGCCGCGATCAAGGATGGGATGGGGGTTGAGGGTTTCTAGAATATGTTTCAGGGTCGACGGTTTCGGGACATAGTTGCAATTAATTAGTTTAGAGAATATGTTTATGGAGGGAAATTTCCCTCCAAATAATTCAACTCATAATTTTAAAATAATTAATTAGGTACGTATGCGCATCAAATTTGGGAGGTGCGAGATCGTAGGATTTCGCGATCAATGGTCGAGATGCATCTCCCGCAAAAACATCTGAAATACGTCTTTAATACTGTTTTATCCACCGTTGGATCTCGCAATCCTACGGTCGGAGATGCTCGCGTGTAACACCCTGCCAGTACGAATAATATAACAGTAGGTCCGGCCGGGACCCCACGCCATACTAACCACACTAGCTAGGAGTTAAAAGGTGATAAACAGAAAGAAACTACAACAGAGTATACTAAACACTAGCGGAAGCATAAAGATTTAACATTTCCATTAGAATTGTCCACTATCATAGGAATGAAACCAAGAAAGAGAGTTATGGCCTTAAGGCCTTACATTTAGCAAATGTACCAAAAACTCCAAAACATACATCGGTACGCAGGCCGGCAATACATGAGAAAGCTAAAAAGGAGGCTGGCCTTCAAGGGCCAACTCAGCAAAAGGGCCACCGCCCGCTATTTCCCGCTAGGCTCACCTGCACCTGCATAAGAACATTCCACCAAGCGGTGGCAAACAAGGTAACGGTCAGCACAGCTGACCAAATTATAACGACCCCACCCCTTTCCCGGGGTGGCGGAGATTCTACCCTGCAAGCAAGCCATACCAGCACAAGTACTAACATAAAGAAAGTGCAACTACACAAGGTGAGGTTTCAAGCACATTCAATCATCTAGGTTGAGCATCAAAAAGGAGGGAACCTAGGTATGCACATGATGTTGGTTGGGTTCACCCGAAGGTTCCCCGCAACCTCCTAAACAACCGCATGAGGCTAACAACATCAATTCCAACAAACACTCCACCGTAAGGGCCATCGCCTTATGTGGGAAAAAGAGCTTTTGGTTGGTCTAGGTAAAACACCTTCCACGACCTCTCCCATGATCACACGACTACATGAGGTAGGGACCTCTTACCGATCTGCATGGAAACGGGTTCGGTTTAGCTTTGCCCGTGCTCTAATCGTCGCGATCTGTCGCACGACGCGGGTACGGCTTCGCCTCGGCCCGTAAGGGTTTAGCACCTTCAAGTGCTACACAAATATAAGCTACGCACCTAATCCCTTCACAAGGATCTAGGCTTCACAAATACTCAAAAAGGGGAGGTATAATACGCTCCGCATCAATTTCGCGGTGAAGGTTTGCCTTCATCCAATCTCAAAGCATGGGGCTTTCGTTAGGATCTTCACAAGACGCCTACACTTAAATCCCGCACTACTATAGATGATTTCACGGAGTCATTCTCCGGCACGCATTCTAGGTTTAACCTAAATGCAACGTCGCAATCCAAGCATCACCGATTCGGGCTCACGGCCACGAATAGGCTTCACACAAAATGCCTAAATCCGCACGACTACCAGATTTTCTACATGCAATATGCCGGGGACGGACACAATCGACCCGGAGTTCCGGAGAACTTGAGGGAATCCTACACTTCACCCATTTGGTGAAAGGGATCCCTCATGCAAGCATAGAGAAACGAAGGAGAGGACAAAAGACAAGTCCAAACAACGGGAGAAGAAATCGTTACCCTAGGAGCGTTCTTTTTCGCCATGGATCCGAGATTCTAGACGGAGGGAAATGACCGCACCGGGCTGCACTCTCCAGATCTGGAAACGGTTCGCGAAACGGAGCTCCGTCAATGGCGGAATCTCCCTTCTTCTTCCTTGGCTCCTCCTTCTTTCTCTAGGGTTTGGAGAGAGAATGACTTAGAGAATATGAGGTTTAACCCCCTCTCATCAGCACTAAAGGTCTCCCGCAACTAAACCTAGCCGTTGGATCAAATCCCAAAAGATTTGGACGGCCCGATCTTCTTCTCCGCTCAAAATCGCGGAACAGAATAAACAGGGCGCACGATCGCTGGCGCACGATCACTGGTCGTGCGCGAAGAGGGAAATGGTTGTGCGCACTGTCCGAGACAGAACTCGATTCTCTTCTGAATTAACGCACGATCGCTGGCGCACGATCACTGGTCGTGCGCGAAGAGGACAAAGGTCGTGCGCATACGCCGAGACAGAACTCCGATTCTTTGCGGGTTGCGCACGATCGTTGGTGCACGATCACTGGTCGTGCGCGAAGAGGACAATGGTCGTGCGCATTGACCTGATCTGGAATCTTGAGCCTATCCCGAGCGCAACCCTACCATTTCGCCTACCTCGCTGAACCACGATCTTTGGGGTGTTACAACTCCACCCCCCTTAAAAGAATTTCGTCCCGAAATTTCGAAAACAGTAATAGCAGGAAATTACAGTTTTTTTTTTAAAGAAAATTTACCTGAGGGAAATAGCTCGGGGTACTCCGCAAGCATCGCTTGCTCTCTCTCCCAAGTTAGCTCCTCTCGGCCGCAATTATCCCACCGGACCTTTACCATCCGAATGGACCTGTTCCGCAACTGCTTTACCTCGGTATCCTCGATGCGTAAGGGTTTGACTTTCGTCGACAACCCACTATCCACCGACACTCTGCCGACTGCAACGATATGAGTAGGCACTTGCACTGCCTTCCTCAGAACTGAAATGTGAAACACGTCGTGCAGACCGCTCAGCTCTGCAGATAGCGCAAGGCGATAAGCCGCATCACCAACACGTTCCACAATCTCAAACGGTCCTAAGTACCTTGGACTGAGCTTTTTCAAGCGTCAGATCCTTGATACCCCTTTGAACGGTTTGATCTTCAAGTAAACCCGGTCGCCGACGGCGAACTCTAGGTTCCTATGCTTGGCGTTGTAATACTCTGCTTGCCTATCCTGGGCGATCAATAGCCTTTCCCGAATAGTTCGGATCGTCGAAGTTGCTTCCTCAACATCCTTTCGCTTTAATAGCTTAGTATCGCCCGTTTCTGCCCAAGACAACGGCGTACGACACTTCTTACCATAGAGGGCCTCGAAAGGAGCCATCTTTATACTGGCTTGGTAGCTATTATTGTAGGCGAATTCGATCATATAGAGATGATCTTCCCACTTCTTTCCAAAATCTAGAGCGCACATTCGGAGCATATCCTCCATAGTCTTGTTGGTTCTCTCGGTCTGTCCATCCGTTTGCGGGTGGAAGGCCGTGCTGAACTTCAATTTCGTGCCCAACAGTTCATGGATAAGCCTCCAATCTTTCGATGTGAAACGCCCGTCACGATCGCTGACGATGCTACGAGGGACACCGTGCAGCCGCACAATACTATCGACATAGAGCTTCGCTAGCTTTTCTACAGAATCATCCTTCCGGTTCGGAATAAAATGCGATACTTTTGTCAGTCTGTCCACGATCACCCAGATGGCGTCGTTTCCATGCTGCGATCTCGGCAATCCGTGCACAAAATCCATCGAAATGTCGTCAAACTTCCATTCCGGAATCGGCAAAGACTTCAAAAATCCACCGGGACGTTGACATTCCACCTTCACCAACGCGCAAGTGTTGCACTTGGCCACGTAGAGGGCAATGTCCTTCTTCATACCCGGCCACCAGAAAAGTTTCTTCATGTCCATGTACATTTTCGTGCTCCCCGGGTGGATAGAGTACTTGGTATGATGAGCCTCGTACATCAATTCCTCCCGTAGAGTACCAACGTTTGGGACGCACAATCTGCCATTCTTCCACATAAGGCCATCTTCGAAAGAGAAATCAGCGTTCAACCCGTCAACGGTTTCTGCTTTGTAGCGTTTCATGCTCTCATCCAGCTCCAATGCCTGTCGAACTCGGTCGGCAAGGTGGTATTGAACCTCCGTCCAGTTCAAGCATGCTGAAGTAGACGCTCTTCGATCAACGCAAAAGATCTCCATTTCTTCCAGCTCGCGGATCAGACGCTCATCGTGCATCAAAATCCAATTTGCTTGAGCGGGAGCCCGACGACTCAACGCGTCCGCAACTACATTTCCCTTTCCAGGAGTATATTTGATGTCGAAGGTGTAGTCCCCAAGGAACTCCAACCACCTCCTCTGTCGCATATTCAACTCCCTTTGATCTAGCAAGTACTTGAGGCTCTTGTGGTCGGTAAAGATGTCGATCTTCACGCCATACAAATAATGCCTCCAAAGCTTAAGAGCAAATACCACGGCCGCTAGCTCCAAATCATGGACCGGGTAATTCCTCTCATGAACTTTCAACTGACGGGAGCCGTAGGCAATTACCTTACCGAACTGCACTAGGACACAACCCAAACCACTCCCTGAGGCGTCGCTGTAAATTTCATAGCCTTCCGTACCACATGGCGAGCATAGAATGGGCGCCGTGGTCAGACGGCTCTTCAGTTCTTCAAAAGCTCGTGCGCACTCGGGCGACCAAACGAACTTATGATCCTTCCTATTCAGTTTTGTGAGAGGAAGTGCGATCCTCGAGAAGTTTTCCACAAAGCGCCTATAATAGCCGGCAAGTCCTAAGAAACTTCGGACTTCCGCTACGTTTTTCAACAAAGGCCACGCTCGGATCGCTTCTATCTTCGACGGATCTACCGCAATTCCATCTCCACTAACGACGTGACCAAGGAATGCTACTGACGGTAGCCAAAACTCGCACTTGGAGAACTTGGCATATAGCTGACTTTTCCTCAAGGTGCCCAGAACTGCGTGCAGATGTCCTATATGCTCCTCTTCTGATTGAGAGTATACCAAAATGTCGTCGATAAAGACGATCACAAATTGATCCAAATACTCACGGAACGTCCTGTTCATTAAGTCCATGAATACCGACGGTGCATTGGACAGACCGAACGGCATCACCGTGAACTCATAGTGCCCAAAGCGGGTACTGAAAGCTGTTTTTGGAATGTCATATTCCCTAATTCGCAGTTGGTAATAGCCGGACCTTAGGTCCAGTTTGGAGTATACCGTCGACCCAACCAGCTGGTCGAAGAGATCATCGATTCTTGGAATCGGATATCGGTTCTTCTCAGTCAACTTATTTAGCTCTCGATAATCGATACATAGACGCAAGCTCCCGTCCTTCTTTTTCACAAAGAGGACCGGTGCACTCCAAGGCGAAGAACTTGGACGTACGTAGCCTTGCTCTAGCAGCTCTTGCAATTGAACCTTCAGCTCTTCCAATTCCTTTGACGCTATCCGGTACGGTGAGCGGGCCACAGGTTTGGCACCTGGCACCAACTCGATACAGAAATCGATCTCTCGCTGAGGCGGAGCCCCAGGGAGTTCGTTAGGAAACACGTCGGCGTACTCCGCTACAACTGGGACATCACAGAACCTGGGCTTTGGCTCCGAAGCCTCCAACAAGGTGAAGAACAACTCGGCGCCTTTTCTAACTGCCTTAACCACTTGGAGAGCAGACATCAGCGTCTTGCTCGCTCCTCGCATACCGGCAAACGTGGTTTCACCATCGGCGTTCCTTCCCAGGGTGATCTCCTTAGAATTGCAATCTATGCATGCACGCTGCTTCGAGAGCCAGTCCATGCCGAAGATCACATCGAATTCAGCTAACGGCAACAACGATGCTTCCAAATCGAAATCTTGATTTCCGATCCGCACCTTCACACGGCTCTTCCTATCCGCAGACATGCAAGATCCATTGGGTAGCACTACTTCTAATCTATCCTCTACGAAGGTAGATGGCACTCCGATTCGCACCACGAAGTCCTCAGACAGAAAAGAGTGCGATGCACCCGTATCAAATAGAGCTCTCGCCGGATAGTTGAAAATTAGGACGAAACCTAATTGCACACTAATAAAGCATAAAGTCGTACCACAGTATGAATTATATATATAGCTGTAAAAGCTAACTTCTAATTCGTACCTGTGACGACATCAGTTTGTCGTATAGCTTCTTGCTGGCCAAGCGAAAAGACTCTCGGCTGAGTCGGAATGTGCTGGGAAGCCGAAGACTCCGCAGCTTTACCCTTTTCCGCAGTACGAGCATAATCCACCGCTCGATTACCAGTCTTCGGGGGACCACTTCGACACACCACAGCTTTGTGTCCCACCTTCCCGCAGGTGAAACACGTAATTAGAGTCCGCGCGGTCGTGGCTCCCGAAACATTTGAAGGAGCTGGTTCCGCCTGTTTGAACTTCCTTTTGTTCCTTCCGAAAACCGACTTGGACTGAGAGGCCGGCGCATAAAACTCAGGTTTCTTTACAACACCCTTTGCTTGTACCCTCTTCATGTCCAACTCCAAAGATCTGGCAGTTTGCACCATCACTTGGAAGCCGAACGTCATAGGGCCTGCAAGGAGCAGCCTCAACTCGTCCCGAAGCCCTTCATAGAACTTATTTGTCTTTGTCTCCTCATCCTCCACCAAGGACCCCGCATAGCGACTCAGTCTGGTAAACTCATGCAAGTAATCGTCAACGGAGCGATCACCTTGTGTCAACCTCAAGAACTGGTTTTGTAACGCAATGCGCTGGGCAGAGGGGATAAACCTTTGGAGGAACGACTTTGAAAACTCAGCCATTGTGATTTCAGTAATATCTCTACCACAGAACTTATGCAGCTCCTGCTCTTCCCACCACAGCACAGCCTCTCCATCAAGAAGGAAGGTGGCTAAGGTGACCAACATGGCTTCGTCCGTCGCTGTCGCCCTCAGAGTTCTTCTAACTCTTGACAACCAGTCTTCTGCCTCCGTTGGGGACTCAGATCCCGAGAAGGTAGGAGGATTAAAGCTCAGGAAATGCTTTAATTGCTGGTCACGCGCTCGCCCCGCAACTACTTGCGCAACTTGAGGTTCCACCCTCGGCGCTACCGCAGGTTCCACTGCAGCAACAGCCTCAGGGGCCACATCCGGAGTAGGAGTAGCAGGCTAGACCAGCCTTTGGGGTTGAGCGTTGATCATCGCGAAGACC